>CM039728.1:46576235-47878735 GCA_022539455.1 Dendrobium nobile
AATAAGGAAAGGGAAAAACAGGATAGATTTATGATTAGATTTAATTGTGAGCATATAATAAAGTTACCTAACATAAGTTATCCTATTTTAGGAAAGAATCTCAAATTCAAAATTGATTTGAATTTGAAATTTTAAATCTTTCCTAAATTAAGATGTGGAATATATGGAAAGTAGTAAATAAGAATTTGAGTTTGGGAGGCAAGGGGATGTGATGGGGCCGGCGGCTATGGGGGAGGGGAAAAGCCCTTTGTGACTGGTGGTTTGGAGGTGGAAGAAGGGTGGCCGGTTGGGTTGTAGTGGTGGTGGGTTCGGCCGAGAGGGGGAGGAGGGAGTTATGGGTGGCCGGCAGCTAGGAGGAGGGTGGGGTTCGACCGAGGGAGGGAGGAGGGGATTTGGCCGGCGATTGAAGGGAAAGAGAGGGAGGATGGGGAGCGATGACGTTGACCACGAACCCGAACGCTTCCTGCGGTTGGTGGGTATTGTGATGCCCTCACCTAGGGACTTCAATCTCTCTAAGAGCTCTCAAGCTCTCTCAAAACACAATAGTGCAGAAATTTCATAATACTATTCCTGCTCCCTCAAAGGAGGAGGCAGCTTTAAATAGCCAATACAATGAAGAAAAATACAAAGACCAACTTGCCCCTAGGGCATACACATGACTAGGCCCTCAAGTGGGGGCATAAAAGGAAAAGTACAATAAAACTCGTAAACTAATACATCAATAATAAATCTAACACAATGATAATCAAAAGTTAAGTGGTGCAATCGTGACCGTAGATCGACGGCCATGCCTCTGGTAGACTCTCCAAGGTCGGATGTCTTCATCAATATATTGCTATTTCAATCTTTTTTTTTTCTTGAAATACTATCAGCAAACTAATCTAATCAAACAACCAAAACACTCACTGAGCTAAAAAAAAGCATCCCAACAGTACAAATTTCCATATGACTTCCCTGAAAGCAACAACCACCCATTGAAGCTCATGCTTAGCTGAGTTTGAAACTAAACAACAGCAACAGCTGTAGCAGCTCATGCTTAGCATTATATCTACAAGAGTTTCACAGCTGACTTCCCAGAAAGCAACAACGACCAAAATGAAGCCTAAACTTGTTGACCACTTGAACCAATAAAAAATCCATAGAATACTTTCTCCAAACAGCACTTTGTATCAATTATAATGCCCTTTTCATATTTTAATTCAGTACCCCGGTATGTTTTATGCTTTAGTGATACTTGACTGGGTTTTAATTCACAAGTTTTAGTTTTTTAGCAAGCAAACTAGTTGATAAATCATTCATAATGAGTATTATCTTCCTCATATATTTATTGAATTGTACATTTACATAATTAAAATCATGGAGAAACAAACAGAAAATACTAATTTACTAATTGAGGATAGTCTGCACCATGTCGACAATATTTATAGACTTGAAGTCTGATTATGAAGTAAGAAGGGAGCTACAATAAACAGAAGTTGACTAACCAAAAGAATGAATCTTACTACACTTGATCGAAATACCTGGTAATTATGAGAATCAATGTATACGATGTGAACATTCCTTATTGACACTTGGATGCTATCTAGAATCTGAATAAACAAATTAAAGAGAGCAACAATTTAGGAAATATTTTAACAATTTACAATTCTGAATCCGCTCAGAAATATATAAAAACACTTAGTATGCTCACCTTCGTGGAGATATATGTTATGAAGGACTGTCCAGCATGATTGTCTGCACATAATTAAAATCAAAAATAGAAAGATCAATCCAAAGAAACAGATTTCTCCCCATAAATAATAACAACAGAAAGATTAAGCTCATTTAGATAGATGCAGAGGTTTATCTGGATAGAAGGTTTATCTCAATAAGCTTATGAGAATCTTTGATGCAGTATAGTTTGAGAAGGATGTCAAATAAGAGAGTTAGGATGCATTATAGTTTGAGAAGGATGTCACAAAAGAAAGTTAGGAAAAGGTCCTTTTCAACAGGTAAGAAAGCAGCTAGGATTCCCAAAGATAAACCAATGCGGAAGTTATTCAATACAGCAGACAAAAAACATTAACCATATGTCTATTGATCGCATGACACTCAAATCAAAGAAGATATTAGCCATTCTGGCACTTTTGACCTAAACCATTAATATCAATCATTGAACCAAACATTCTTATACATATATAGAAAGCTGCATGAGGGTGCTGAAATTTATTTTTCTAATTTTAACCCCACCTGTAGAATTACTACCAATCGTATTGTGAAGTAGCACTGATGTGAAACGTACATGCGATGGAGTTACTTTAAGAAATTAAAGAGAGCAATTTAAACAAAATAATCCAAAATAAAATTTTCACTTATGGCAAAAGTTTGATCCTTGGAATTCGTGGTTTTTAACTTGCTTAGGCTACGAAGAGAGGAGTCGATTAACCAAACAATTTAAGAAAATGCAAAGATCAACTGTAAAACTACGACGATAAACAAGAATCCGTGATTTAATAATGAGAACTTTCACCTTTGAAGCCCAAACGCTCAACTAGTCTAGGCTTTAGCGGAAGAAGAGTCTCCACATTAGAACCAATGTCACTCCGAGGAAGGAGCCTAAGATCGTCGCTCTTGGATAGGTGGCCGGAGTGGTGGAGGATGGCGGTCGTCCAAGGATGATCCAACGTCCCTTCGATCTTTGCTCGTCGATCACATCAACTAATGTGTACTGGATGCGGTCGAAGTAATCTTCAATAGTGTCGCCGAAATCGAAGCACACGTCAAAGAACGGTGATTGGAGGATGTCAACTTGGTCTTGGTCGTCATGCACAAACCCAAAGTTCCACTCGGGTTCAGCCATACATTCTTGCCAGGCGGGAAGATGCACAAAAGAATTGGGAAAAGAGAGGAAGAAGGTGGCGGGTTGGTGGATGAAGGCTAGATTGGCTAAGGAAATAATTTCAGCAAACTGAAATTATTTCATGTTGTAGTACATGGGAAGGAATAATTTGAAAATATCAAATTAATTCCAAAGGAAGAGGGGGCGGTAATGAGAGGAGGGAGTTGGGGTTGATTTTGTGGAGCTATTAAAGTGATTAGGAGAGAGAGAGAGGAGCCCAATGAGGGGGTCGGCCATGTAGGAGGTGAGGTGGCGTTGAGGTTTAAGTAGGTGGGGACCACTAGTTTTAATTTCAGGATTTTAATAAAATCTGAAATTAAAATTCAGTTTTTATTTGGGAAGAGGTTCCTAAATTAAAGTCATTCAATTAGATTGATTTCGAATTTCAAATTCGAAATTTAAAATCCAATTAAATTGAGGGCATGAATTAGGGAAGCAATTTAGGAAGCAATTAATGGCTCATAACCATTTGAATTTCAATTTTGAAATTCAAAGGAGGGGAAAGAGGCCGCGGCAGGAAGAGGGGAAGGGAGCCGGCGGGCTGGTGGGCTGGCCGGCGGCTACTGGCCGGCGGGTTGGGCTGGCCGGTGGCTGCTGGCCGGCGGTTGAGCTGCAGGCCAGCGGCCTGGGTATTCCAGGGAGGGGGCGGCGGCAAGAGCAGGGGAGGGGAGGCTGTGGGGAGAATTTTAGGGATCCAAAATTTGAAATTCCAACTTCCTCCAAGAGGCTCCAATCCAAATCCACACAACAACGATGAGATCAAGAGCAATGAAAGAGAATAATAGAGCAAGAAAGAACCTAGAACTCACAAAGACATCTAGCTTCTCCTACGAACTCACTAAGAGATCGTGGAGGTTTGCACTCACAAAGAGAACATGAAGTGGCAAATTTTCATTCATCCAAAAACTTCCTATTACATAAGAAAAGGGCAATATAAATAGGCCTCAAAATGACAAAGAAAGCAAAAGACTAAAATGCCCCTTGGGCTACAATAGCTACCAAATACCCATAAGGGCAAAAACGGAAAAATATAAAATAAAAATAAACTACTACATAAAATGATGAAAATACAGATCATGATCGTGGCCGTCGATCTCCGGCATCTCCTGAAAGTACATGTGTTGAAATCGCTGCTGATGTCCCCATCAAGCACATGTATGAAAGAAAAATCAATGGTACCAAGCTGATTTTAATGTTTCCTAAATTCATCTTAGTAGTATAAAATCTATTACGTCAGTTTTTCTTGGCATGATTTTCCTTCTTAGATTTTGTAGATGTGTAATTCTTGGCACGATTGTGGGAATGTGAAGCCTAATAATTGAGAGTAAATTTTTAATACTTCAAGGTGCTGATTTTTATCCAAACCATAACAAGATGAAGAGGTTGTTCATGTTTCATTCATTTACTTCTGCAGTACATGATATTTTCTTTCAGTTTTTCTTCACATGGATGGCCCACTAGTCAAAAAAGTTGGAATAGGAAGTGAGTTTCCAAGCAATTACAGGGATGAGCTATTTTTTCAATCATACACGTAACTTGAAGCAAAATAAACCGTTTGAACTTCATTTTGGGGTTTTCTTGTTTACTTCTGCTGCATATGATCTTTCAATGAGCAGTTTAATAAAGCTCAGCCCATCCTACTTATTAAAATTCATTCCAAATTTCAATATTTAGATTAGTGGCCCCTTAAAAAAAAGATTAGTGGCCCCTACCAGATAGGAAAGATAAATATTCTTCCAGCATCATGCATGAGAGAAAAGAACTAGGCGGGTGGGCCTTACTAAGTCATGCTGATTCAGGTTTTTTAGTTCAAATACAATCCATCTGTTGTTGGATTTTCTTCGTGCTCTTAGGTTCATGACAATCCTGAGATTTGTTCATGATTAAGGATTCATTCCAATCACAAGTTATAGATCAATCTTGATATTATTTTTCAATAGCAAGGATACAGTTGAATTTGACTTAGCTAGGCAATCACTTTCTCAAACATCCTATCATTAATCTCTTGCTAAATAATATTTATTTTTATTGTTCATTCTTCATAAGCATTGCACTGAATATAATAAACTTAAAAATATAATTATTAGCCATTTTACCTGATTATGCCAATAGAAGCCCATGAGTTCTTACAGATTAATAGATTTATCAGTGCATTTGTCCGACATGTTTGTTTATTCAATTGAAAAAGTTCTTAACTGAAATTCCTAATAGCAAGCACAAATGTAACGACTAATATTAAATTCAAGCTAATAATATATTTGTGCTCTCTTGAACTGTGGGCTCCGAAAATTCGGCCCCGGCCTCCACTCGCTTTTCTTTTTCTGCGAGGGAGTTTTAACGAACTAAATTCCGAGGTAAATTTTGGAAGGCAGATGGGTTTGTAGATAAGACACTACCCAGAGATTTCGCCCTCATTTTGCGAGGACTTTATGATCTGAGTTCTGGTTTCCTATAGGCGCAAGCCCCTATAGTTAATTACCCCTCCCGATCACGACAGAGAACTTTCGATTAAGGCTAGTCATCAATCAGATACGTATAGAATACGTGTTATCTGGCATATAGTAGCAGCAATGGGTTTAGGTATTAGTAGAAATTGGATTTGGGTTTGTGAATTTGGGAAATTTGGATATTTGAAAATTTGAAGGTTTTTTATATTTAAAATAGAAATTTTCACCATCTCGTACTTAAAGCGGATGGTGGGGGAATGGATGATAGACCCGATCAAGATCCCATGGTTCCGTCGTCCCGGGCCATCGTGGTCCCTGGTCTACTTAGTCAGAGGAGGTAGTCGACCCAACCTGACAGAAGGATCCTTGTCGGCAGCCATGGGTTGCTTCGTCCAAGGGGACCTTGTAGACCGAGGTTGAATGTTTGTCTAAGGGGACAAATTTGAATCCACCTTAGCTAACAGAGGACTTTGTGCCCTATCGATCATATCCTATTGATTCATATCTCAAGGATTTAGCGTCATTAAGAAGCGTATTGGCTCTGGCCATAACCGCTATCTGTGGTGCCATTTGGCGGCAAAACCACTCGGTTCAGAGAGCCCCGGGTCATAACCGTTTATCCTGCGGTGTCATTTGGCGGCAGACCGCCGGTTAGAGGACACGTACCACGTCCTTACTGGCAAGAGATTGTTTGAGAATAGATCCTAGTAATATTTTCGACTAGGCATTTGGCTCTTTGTGAGCTAGAGTAAATTTTAATTTGTCCGCCTCGGCAAACTGTTGCGGAGGGCGGATGGATTTTGCTTTAAGTGCATTGATGGATTTATTTCAATTTTAAATATTTTTGGATTTCTTGGGGCTTTGAGATTTTTGGAATTTTCTGGGATTTTGGGTGAAGCTTTGGATTTTTGGATTTTTTGTGGATATTTGGATGGAGCTTTGGAATATTTAGGATTTTTTGTGGATATTTGGATGGAGCTTTGGAATATTTAGGATTTTTGGAATATGGGTCGAGCTTTGGAATATTTGAAATAAAACTTTGGATATTTGGGAGACATTTGAAAATATTTTGAAAACCCCTCCGGTAGAGATCTGCAATCAACACGGCCATCATCGGGGTGTTCGGAGTTATTTCTCTATGGATTGAACATTGTGAACTCTGTCGGGCTGTTGACAGAGGATCGGGTTTTGTAGGCTTTGAGCCTTTATTAGTGAATTCATATTGTTGTAGGCCTTGATGGTCTAATATGAATGTTTTAAAGCAAATATACCGGTCGCCACAACCGTATATTTGTTCAATTATTCGAACCCTGTCGACTCCTATTGATCCGTATAGAAGGATCGGGTTCGAACATGAATTCACTTATCGACCCGCGCAGCATCCCTAGACGTCACGTGTTTACCAATAACACGCTCGTCGGGGCCCATGCGGGTATTATAATTGTTTTTACCCCTTTTAGTGTACCTATGTGTATACAATTTATAGTGCACGTGCAGGGGAATATCTTGGTTTTTGATGAGTCTTTCACAGTATTTCGTGAAAGCTCATATTTGTTCGTAGCTTTTCTGCATCTTTCATGTGAATAGCATGAACTTTCTGTAGGTACTTATGCATATCATCATTTGTTGCAACTCTTTCGTATCTTCTTGTAGATAGTGTAATATACATACAAAGAATTTCCTACAACAATCCACATGAACTTGAATTTGTCGTAGTTATTCTACATCTTCTTGCGGGCAATACTTTAGATGTGTAACAGATCTCCTACGGTGGCCGGTAGGGATTTGCATATTTGCCCTTCACCAAATAGTTGTCGGTCATGAGGATATCATACATTGAGTGTATTAATAAGATATTTCATTATTTGCAAGGAAATTTTGTTATTCATGGACGATAAGTTGAATGTGTTACGGTTCTTCTATCAACGTTTGTAGAGAACTCATCACATCTATTAAACACTTATGTGGGAAATCTCATGCTATTGGTTGTAGGCATGTCATTACATTATTCACTTATCATTTGCTTGGAAATATGAATCATTCAAATACTTGAGTTTCATCATCCCTTGTATGTAAGTCACCTTGCCTATGGAATGTTCTTGTGCTTACATTTGTGACTAGATCACACATCTTTATGATTGTTCATTGCTTGTAGGCATGTTATAGTTGTGAACTTTCTTGTCTCCACATATTGTTTGCAACATGTATGAATAGGTCACATGCATCTTCCATTTGATCATAAGAAAAGTTATATCCATTAAGAGCTTATATCATTAATTTTAATGATTGATATTTGTGATCTTTGAGATGATTATACACCCATTGAGTTGAAGTTTGAACTTGGATCCACAAGTCCTTATCACCAAGTTTATGTCCTTTGTAAATTTGTACAGTTCAAGTCATGTCTACTTGATGTAGGAATCGAGTTCAAATTTGAGTTCAAACCTTGCTCTTTTGATGTTCAAATTGGTATTCAAAATAAGCTCATAAGTCCTCTATTTTAAGTTCAAGTTCATTTGTAGTTATAATGTGCCACTTGCAAGTCCAAGTCTCAAATGTTTGCAAGTTTAATCCAAGTTTTATTCTTGTCCACTATGCTTGATTCCAAGTATGTCCAAACATACAAGTCTTCCTCATTTGATTCAAATTTAAGTTCAATTTGATTAAGCCCTTTTGTAGTTCAATTCAGATTCAAGTTCCAAAATAAATTCAATCTTGAATTCCAAGGTCTAGCACAAATATAGTTCAAGCTCAAGATGAGCTTCTTCCATTTGTTCGAGTCCACCATTGTTCGAATTACGCTCAGTTGAGTTTCAAATGAGAGTTCAATGTGCAAGTTCAAACCATATCCACTTGATGTATAAATCAAGTTCAAATTTAAGTTCAAGTGTATTTAGTTCATTTTGATTTGAGTTCTGAGCATAGTTCCAAGTCCTTGGTTGTTCAAACGTGTCCAAACCTTTATTTTCTTCGAGTTCAAAAAGGTCCGTGTAGCAACATTTTCACCCGAAATTTCGGCAGCCTTCCGGCGTCTCCCCCGTTTAGAGGAAAACTACGGAAAACTGGGTCTTTCCCACCACGCTAAGAAAAGCGTGCATGGTAGATGCCCTCTTTCGAGGACACCGCGGCCGTGTAATTTTTTGATCCCCCACCACGCTAAGAAAAGCGTGCATGGGTATTTCTTTCGTAAAAAAAGTATTTTTTATTTTTTTGAAAATATTTTGTAAGCAAGGCAGTTATTTCCCCGCAAGCGGGTACTTGCGGGTATCCCCGCTTCGTCGTGCGCATCGCACCGGGATCCCTTCCCACCACGCTAAGAAAAGCGTGCATAGGCGGGGTTTCCAAGGTGATACGAACTTCGAAGAAGGAATTTGGTGATTACCCGCTTCGTCGTAAGCGTCAGGACGCACTCCCTCCCACCACACTAAAAAAAGTGTGCATATGTGGTCATTTTATCTCGACAAATGCGATGAAACGGGTTCTCGGAGTTTTAGGGTTTAGAAGTTATACCTGCGCGGGGTCAACGGCGTTGATCGGGGGAAGGGAGAAGCATATCTCTTCTTTATATATATATATATATATATATATATATATATATATATATATATATATATATATATATATTATATATTATATAATTATATATTAATTAATTAATTAATTAAAATTAATAAATAAATTATTTTAATTAATTACTTATAATTAACTATAACTAATTAAGATAATTAATTAAAATTAAAATTAATTAAAATCATTAATTATAATTAATTTGTAATTAATTAAATATTAATTAATTTTAATAAATCATAATTAGTTAATAATTAATTTAGTAAATTATAATTAATTAAATTATTTTAATTTAAATTAACTATAATTAGTTAATTAGAATTAATTAAAATAATTAAAATTAAATATTATATATATATATATATATATATATATCAGCAGATTTACGGGATTTGGCCGATCAAGCGCTCGGAAGGGAGAAAGTTACCTGCCCAGTTAGCGAGCTCCCGTTTGTGTCTCCGATCAAAATGTCGTAACTTTCGATCGGAACAAGGAGGGAGACGGAGGAGGGGTTCGGCCGGAGCTGGCTTCGGGTTAGGGCAGAGGAACGTTCGACCTGGGCTTGCGATCGGGGGCTTGAAGTCGGAGATGATCGTGTGAGGTGGAGAGGCGTCGGCAGTGAGAGCTTCGGCAAGAGGCGTGCGGCTACAGGTATGTGTATCGGTCTCTCTCTCTCTCTCTGCCGGAGGTTGGACGGACACGGCAAGGGCAAAGGAGATCGGGAAAGCAGCGACGAGAGCTCGTGGGTAGCGAACGGGAGAAGAGTGTCGTGGGAGCAGAGGGATCGGAGGGAGAGCGAGAGTAAGAGCAGCCAGAGGAGTGGCTTTGGGTCGGTATTTAACGAAAAGAATGGACTCTCGATCGAGGCGAGTCGCTGGTTTTGCGCAGGAAACACGGGACAGAGACTGAACGGCGCCGAACTCAGCGAAATCTCTGCAGAAATTATGGATCCAATAGGTTAAAACCGGTATGCATTTCGTTTCATTCCTTTTTTGGTATTATGTGGAGGTTAACATGAACAAATTTCTATAAAAGAGCCATTGAATTATAGTGGATGATCCATATAAACTTAATTAACATCACCATGTAAAAAAGAATTTTTCACATCACATTATTACAAATACTATTCAAGATAAGTCGCCATAGAAATAAAAATGTGAATTGTGTAATCATTTTAGCAACAAAAGCAAATATATCCTGATAGTCTATCCCTAAAGATTGAATATATCATTTTGCTACAAACTTTGTTTTATATCGTTCCAGGCTTTCATCTGCTTTATATTTTAAAAAGAAAACTCACTTGCATTCTACAATTTTTTTTTTCCTTTGGTAGCCCAAAGATATGCCATGTGTGATTTTTTTTCCGAAGCAACGATCTCTTTTCCCATAGCATCTTTCAAATTCCTGTTTTCAAATGTTTCAAATAACTTTTTGTAAAATTTTAATGATGTTAGAGTTGATATTTGTTGGGAAGGCTTAATGATTATGAGAGAATTTTTTTAAAGAATGTGCATTAGGTTATGGGATACCAAAAAATATGTGGTAATATGTTAATCGTTGCTATAGGAGTTACCTGATAAAAGTTCTAAGACTTGATCATGCTAGAGGCTTTGGATGGGCTTTTTCTTCCTTGTATAGACCTAAAGAAGTTTAGTTATAGGAGTAATGCATTGTTCTTGCATGGTGTAGTTAGGCTAACGAGAGTAGATATTTTTCTTCCATTTAACCATTCTCTCGTTGAAGACAAGTTTAAGTGAAGAAATTTTGTTTTTCACCAAAAGTGGCATCTTCTGAAGCAAGCAACCTTTTTGGTGGTTGAATAATAACATTTATGCCTCTTTTGAATGAATGAATGCCCTAAAAAGACATACTTAAATATCCTAGGACCAAGCTTATCCTGATATAATTTGTGGATGTGAACAAATGACAATAAAAAAAATTAGATAAAGTTTTGAGAAAAAAATTATCTAATATTAATCACACTTGAGGGGATCAAATTGATTAGATAAATGCAGTTTAAGATAGCTTCTCCCCAATATCATTTGGGAATTTGATTTTCAAATAAAAGAGTCCTGATAACTTATACGAGGTGAAATTTTTTCCTTTTTGCCTTCCTATTTTGTTGCGGGGTGTAAGGGAATGATGATTGGTTAATAATACCTTCTTTATTAAAGAAGATAAATTTTGATTAAAATAATCCTAATCATTATCAATTCTTTCTTTTTATTTTAACACCAAATTGATCTGTATCATAGAGATAAATATTTAAAGAAATTGTCTAACATCAAATTTTTATTTGATAACATAAACCTATTTCATCAAAGTGCAATTATTAATGAATGTAATAAATCCTTCAGATCCAAAAAAAAGTGGGGATTTTTAAGATCCCTAAGTATCAAAATAAACTATCATAAAAAGAGTAGAGTATCTGAATTCACTTTCAGGAAAATGAACTTTAAGATGTTTAGGAATTTCACAAGACTCATAATAAAAGTTTTCAATGTTAATCATTTATAAGAAGAGAATGAAATATGCATGGTAGGGTTTTAAAAAAGGGATACCTTAGTCTATATTTAATAATCCCAAATGATGTTTTTATTTAGAATAGAGATGAAGGAGCATAATAACTATAGCCCATCCTATTCTCTAGCTAACTCAATCTTCTTGCCCGTTGTGGAGTTATGAAATACACAATAATTAGTTAAAAAAGCTACTTTGCAGTTATGATCTTTTCAGATTTTATGAATAAATAAAAAATATACTGCAAGGCTAGAAATATGTAGCATATCATTGAGAGTAAGTGCAAAGATAAATAGGAATATTCATTTAACATGAAACAATGGTTAGGGAGCGATCGGCTACTTTTATTTTTCTATTGCTCGCACAAAATTCGTATGTTTGGAAAGTATTGTCAATGTTTGTCATGTGATCAATGGCTCATGAATATAGTATCCAGATTTTAGGGGAAACACTTGAGGCATTAAAGGTATAAGATATAGAATTATTATCATTTTGATCTAAAGAATATGACACAAAAAATTTTCTAATAAGTTGAGGAAGTTTCTTGTCAACTTCTCCAAAGTTGAGCCCTTCAGATTCAATGAGCTAAGTCAAAGTTGAGCCCTTCAGATTCAATGAGCTAAGTATACCCTTTTAATTGGCCTTCTTTGTTTCCACCATAGCCTTGGGTCTTTCCATGGAGCTTCTAACATTTCTCTCCAATATGCCTTGTTTTCTTGAAATAATCGCACCACTAGTTGTTTTTAGTAAAAAACTTTTTCAACTTTTTTGGGAAGATTCAGTGGCTAATAAGTCATTTTCCATGAGTTTTTGTAATTATCATGGCTGACATTTCAAATTTGGGAGTGTTAAGCATTACCATCATTATTCCTTAAATGATTTGCATAAACAAGAAGACCTCATTTAAGAATATTAGGTTCTCTCTGCTCAAGATTTGAAAAAAAGCTTGATTGAATTCAACATTAAGTCCTCAAGAAGCTCAGAAAACTATTTATCTTTCAACATATTATTTTAAAACAACAGCAAAATAATTACACTTCATCTTAAAATCCGGGTAGTAATCTAACTCTAATGAATAGACCTTCATTGAATTGAAATATTCAATGACAAGGCAGTTAACTAATTTGGTTATTGAGAGCTTCATCTTGATCTTATAGATCAGAGCGGGATTAGTAACTTTTGAGTAAGACTATTTGACAACTTTTGCAAATGATTGTATTGCTCACTAATTTCATGCATCATGCAGTTTTATAATCATGACATAATCATGGAATATGCTTAATCCTAAAATATATACTTTGAGTCTTTCAAATCCAAAGAAGGATCAAGAAGATGAAGGATTTTTCCTTTTACTTTCAAAAACATCTTTACAATCTAAGATTACTTTTAAGCAGTTTCTTCTATTCAAATGATATGAGGATTGTATCCGCGGAATTCTCCTTTAATAGGAATTTGATTTTCACCATTCATGATGGACGACCTTTGGAATTGAGTTGAAAAAAAAAACATATATAATGAGGACAACAAGAATGAACTAAAGAAAAAAATAAAATTAAAGTTGAAAAGATGCCCCTAACCTTTCTCAAATACCAATATAGAAAAAAAAAACAAAAAAAAGTAGGGGCTCGATAGCTTAGATTATTTATTCTGTTAATGGATGCTTATACAAAAGTAATGCACATAGAAATTAGGAAATTATACAATTCCTAAGAAAAAAAAATGTATGGAATGGCTTGACCCCACAGTAAAAATTGTATACCATATTCCTTCCATTCTAGCACCAAGTATCCCTCAAAGTCACCACTCTGTGGGAGCAAACCTTTCATTCTTGTTTCTACCACAAATAAGAATACAATAATAAAATGAATGGGCAGTCAAACCCTTCATTATACATTCCACTAATTCCTTCATTATTTCCGCCACATCATCAATCAAGCGGATTTGTGTTCTTAACTAGATGAGCTATTTTACTTTTTAAAATCTCATCCTAGAATATCCCAGCAGCAATGAACCAATAACTTTAAAAATATAATGAATGCCAATCTAAAGTAGAGGATTTCAATGCAATGCCCATGCTATAGTTTAATAAATTCATTTTTAAAATGTATTTGAAGTCACGCGAGTAAAAAAATATAAGACAAGTTGAAAAAAAATGTCATAATTCAACAAAATGCTCATCCTTTTGCCCTTTGAAGAGTTCAAAAATATTTAACATCCGCTTTCCTATATAATTATATATCAAGCAAATCTTGCAGCCCTTCAAAAAGGACGTTGCAATACATGCGCTTGGTACATGAGCATTGTTCGTTGTTATACAAGAACTACCAACGTCAATATGGCCATATCAGGCATCTCAAAGTTTTACTTGCTTTGTCACTCAAGAGTCCTACGGCTTTTCTTGCAATCACAACCTAAACTGAAGTATCTTCTATAACCAATATAGCCACAATCCCTAAAAAGGTTCATATAACATTTAAGTAACATGAGATAACGAAAAAATTCACATTTTTTCACTTGTGCAAATTGCATAATATTAGATAATCACATTTGCCTGAATGGATATGCGGAATCATATTTATCAAGCAATAACAACATTTACACGATTAGTAAGATTATTATCTTTTGGAAACACGCAATTCATGATTAAGATTAGAAGAATAGGATAAATACAACTAGAATTGTATTCAGACGGTTCATTCTACAAACAACCACGCAGTGAATGGCATATCTTAAAAATTAAGAATGAATGGAAAACTGTCGGCGATTAAATACTAACTCCATCTATCATTCTTCAACAGAGATAACTCACAATATTAAAAAGACTATGAGGAGATGTTTATGCACGCACAATAACAAATATGTAACAGAGCGGAGTGGGATAAGTAAAAACTTTTCCGAAGATTAAAAAATTCAGCTTTTGATGAGCAAATGACACTAAGAAGAATAAGGCAAAGAAACAGAAGGTAACCTGACACTCGTCTTGAAAATTTTGCTAGTTCTATTGCATTGAGTTTAGCCATTTTGCCAGCTAATTCTCTTACTTCCACTGAATCAGCGCTCCACTATCAAATAAAAAGGAGTTATTAATAAAAAGCATTATTATGTTCTTTTGATTGCCAATAATTTTAAATAACAAAAGCAGATGCATTCAAAATGTAAAAAATTGTCAAGAATTCAGTTACATGCAAGAAAATAAACATGCCTCGTTATCTTCACGCTGGCATGCACATAAGAAAATATCCTCTAACACAATTATAATAGGTTCCCAACCTAGCCTTTTCCAAGGAATTTTGATGCTCAATTTTCCAATTCGCCCTGAAAAAAATAATAATAATTTCATTTTATTATTCCAAGACTTGCATATCAAATAAGAAAGAGAGAAAGGCAATAGTCACATAAAATAGAATTTCATGGATGGAAAACTTATATATTGCACTTGTTCGGTCTATCCACTAAGAAAGCACTAATCCTAGCATTGGTTCCAATGAGATCAATTAACTGTGTTTTCTAATCTTCTTCTATCTTTTGCCGTCTGTAAGTTGTCTCCAACAGATTATTGCCTAACAAGAAAAACTGAACTTCTATTTGCCAGGAAATGACTTTTGAATGGTGTATCCCATTGTGATGGCTTTAGGAGACCTCGAATTGATTTTTTTATAAAACTATCATTGTTGGTTGCCAGCCTAGATGAGAAGGGTTGATAGCCCAAATTTATGATAATATTCACAAAAAGAATCTAATTTTGAATTTTCTTAGTTGTAGGGCATTCCCTAGAAGCGATATGTCATGGCTTAACTTGGTTGTAGCAATAAGTAGACAAGTGTTTGTTAGGACGTCCCTCAAAGTAACACACCACAATTTAACCTAATCATGATTAAAATTAGACAAGGGTTTCAAAATGATATCAACTCAAAGAGAAGCATCAGAACATAATTAATTTAAATAGTTAGCAAGGTTGATTATCCAAAACAATGACTAGATTTGTTATGGGAATTTTGGGAACTTCACATGGGAAGGCAAAAGAATTGGTAGACACATTAATTAGCAATGCAATAAATATTGTTTATTTAAATGGAAAAGGAAAAGTCCAAGTAGTATTGAACAAGGAATTCATATTAATTGGACCAGTAATAGTTATGGATAGTGACTATAAAAAATAACATTTATAAGTGAATAATGTTAGTAGTAGGGTGATAGATATAAACTAATTTCAATCATTATAAATGTAATTATTGATGATGATCCTTAAAGAACAGAAGATATTTTGAAAGCCCAGTCCTAGAAAGAGGTGGATGAACAATTGATGGAGATGAGGTGATGCGAGAGGGAAGATAAAGCGAAAAATAGGCATAAAAAGCACTCAATTGGCCTCAAACATAATTTCATTAATATGAATTCCCTGTTCAATAATTAGAATGCAATGCACAGATCCCCATTAATAGGAATAGAGTTACATAAGGACAATTATGTGAAAATAAATCTAATCCTATTTGAAGTCAAATCTAATTATACCAAATCTTCAAATTCGGACCTAATAGTATTCAAAGAAAATAATTGAATCTAATGAAATAAATCAATTTAAAAACAATGAATATGAGAATAAAAAGGCCTAAAAATAGGTCTTGTTCAACCGTATAATACACTGGTTCGACTTCTTGTAATAAGCCAATGGGAAATTGAGCTTTTATAGGTTAATTTGGAATGAATGGTTTCCTATATTATATCAACATATCCAGGGTGCGAAGGAATCTACTATGGAGAACTAGCAGTCATATAGCCATTTAAGAGAAATTTATCATTTTTCATTAATGCATCATTTAAAAGAGGCATGTGTTAGGCCAGTTCTCACTGAACCGGCCCAACCGGGCCTAGGGAGGCCAGCTCTTGTTTACAGGAGGCGGACAAAACAGCCCCCTTTTGCTTTGACGCCCAAGCTAGTGCCACTAGACAGCCAATTAGCGAAGGACAGTGGGGCTAGGTTTGGGAGAGAAATTTAATGTTTATTTTAAAATTTAATAAATTTAAATTAATTCATTAAGCTAAATATTTGATATTAAACTTATTAATTAATTAATTTAATTATATAATGAGATAAAAATAAACCAACTGCTTTTGTGAAAACAAACACCGATTAACTGTTCGTAGAGTCGATTCTTTGTGAAACCTATTTTAAGAATATACCGAACAGGGCGGTAAACCAGTTAAACCAACCAGTTCAATCCGATTTTTAAAACATTGCATTTTATACATAGATTGTAATGCAAATCACCAACCTATCATACACAAACACAACAAATCATAAGAGTATGTTGTGTCACAACATATGTATAACATCATGCGCCCAATAAAACACCATTTGTTTTTTAAATAACATAAAATATTACAAATTTTAAGATATAAAAAAACTTAACACGTGTCCAACACTCAATAAATGAGTATTAAGCACTAAAAGCTCACAAAAAACAAACTTCAGTATTTTTTAGGCTTTGTTTTCAGGCCTAAAACATTCCTCCTTACAATGAGGAAAAGGCAAAGCAACTTATGTACAACTCATTGGTGTTTTCTTTTCAATTTGTTTACGTGTTTAAGATTTCCATCAAGGAACTTTTTTAATAGTGGTGATGGAAACATTTGTTGTATAAGATTTATTGATTGTAAAATAATAAGAACACCTATTGTTTGCCATATTTGATTATAAATATTTTATAAATGTGAAAGAGGTCATTTCTTAATTCTAGAATATATATATATATATATATATATATCAACTCATGTTTGTGCCTATGTTTTCAATAATGTACCATGTCCTTGTCAAGTTCAAGACAATGTGTTAAGCATCATAGATACTGACGCATAGGCAAATGTGCCAGCATGGATTAGAAGTGAAATAAGGATTGAACCCCACATATTTTGTTGATGATAGAGATAATAACAATGATTATATAAGAAAATCAAGGGTGAAAGCATCATGCCTATAATACAATATAGACTCATGACGTGTATAGAAGTAAAAAAAGACAACACTATTAAATCGTCAAGGCATTATAATAAATAATAATACTTTTTTTTATTTTTCTTTGAGCCAATATTTCAAATAAATATATAAATAAAAATTGAAGTCATATACAATGCATTATGATGAATTTTAATTCTAAGCTATAATAGAGCTTAGAAATGATTTAATTTGACCAAATAAAGAAATAATAGGATGCTATGTATGCCAAATTGTCCAAAACTAGTCAGAAATTAAAATTAAAAAAATTTCAAAAGGCCACATAAGGAACTAGTCAGAGTAAATACCATTTTTAAGAGAAAAAGGAAGTTGAAGATAGTCAAACGCTTCAAGAATCAACTCTACTTTCTCCAGCAAAATTTCCTCTGCATAACAAATTTAGATTATGAGAGCTTGATATAAAAGTTAAACCATCACCTACTTCATATAATTGATTTCCATGTCAACTTCAATTATAAACATAGTAAACACAACAAATGACATTCCATTTTTACATAATTCAAGATTCTTAACAGTAATTACAAAATAACAGCTTATTTTTTATATAGCTGTGATCAGTTGAACTAAAATTAAACTAGGCGACATCTAGTTGAAAATTCATATGTGCATCGCTAGTGCACTCTAATAAACATTAAAGAACAGAACATACATTAGTGATTTATTTAAAAACTTTGTTAAAAGAAACAAAAGGGAAATATTCTTCACTCCATAAAAGTTTAAAAAATTATAGAATAGAATGCACGCAAGCAAGTGACCTAACTAATATTGGTTAGAAGTACTTGTACGAAACAAAAAGTGAACATGTCTAAGAATAACCCACTTTATGTTACGGCAGAAGAAGATTCTAAATTCTACTTTTCAATAAAGTTCATTATCAAATAACAGCAACAAGGATGTAAGACATCTCTGAAGCTTAAAGTTAAACAACGCATGGTGCAAAGAAAGTGATTCATTTACCATACAACTTGGATACTGATGTGAAATATTGAAGCAGCGCAACACAAACAGGACAATGAAGAGAACCATATAGATGATCATATAAAGGGAAAAACATTGTTATTAAGAGCTTCCACATTTTCACCAAAAAGTAGTACCATGTACATATTGAAATACAATTCTAATCTTCAACAAAATTCATTGCCCAATAATGACTGTATAAATGAATGAAATCTCCCAAATCTTTGGGTATGTATGGCATCTCCAAAACCTTAGGGAATTACACTTGTCCAAAGGAAGTGGTCAGTATATTAACTATGCAACATGGGTACTGATACAAGATATCAAAACAAGATAATGAATGCCAGGGAACATAACAAAACCATATAAAGCATCATGTAAAGGGAAATACATGGTCGTAGAAGACTATCTCAATTTTTTCACCAAAAGTAATTGCATGTGCATATTGCAATATCATTATGTATTGACCTCACCAGAGACTTGAAAATTTTTTTGAATAAAGTGGAAATGAATCAGCTTCGAAAGATTGAACGATAAAAGAACTATATTTGAACCACTAGCAAGAACAAGAAGTACAAATTTAGGAATGTAATAACTAGAGCAGCAGACATATTACACATCAATCGCCAAAGATGAACGAAACTAATCTCATTTGATAAACTCATACCAAGAGATTGCTGAATTTGGATTAATATAATGATCAATACAAATCAACTTCAGAAAAAATAAGCACAACAAAATGTTAACTTGTTCACATAATATCATAATTCTAGTCACCGCATAACTGGTTCATAGAATTAATAGTTTACTACAATAAAGAGATGGTAATTTATGTCTCAGACAAGTGATGGAGATGGCACCAAAATATCGAATTACTTACCGTTCCATAAGCCAACCTTGAGCTGCTCCTTTTGGATTCCCTTCACATAGCGGCCAAGGTAGCCTGCAAGCACCTGGCTAACTACCCCTTCGAACATGGTGGGTTGATGACTTATCCTCCCAGAGATGAAGCCCGCCGCAGAAGCATCGGGTTTCCAAAAGCGAAAGGATGATAGAGAGCTGTCAAACTGAGGGCCTGTTTGGATGCAGGATTTAGGCCAGAATATAGGCAAGATTTGAGCTAAATCCTGCCAAACGCCAAAAAATACAAAGTTAAATCTCACGGTAAGTATATTCACTACTTTACGGCGTTTTCACCATTTTGCCCTAAATCCCGGATTTCGTAAATCCGACTTTTTTGTGGATTTCATAAATCCGACCGAACAAGCGCGCGAAAGGGGAGAAATGTCGTTACCTTCGCGGCAAGCTCCCGGCGCGACTTCCGGTCCAACAGGAACAACGTCGGAGGAGGAGGAGGAGGAGCGGAGAAGCTTCGAATATTTCGGAACTCTACTTCACGACAACGAATAAATGCAAAAGAGGAAAAGCAAACCCTCGACAGGCAATGGCTAGCAGCTCGTTCGAAGCTCTACTTCACGCGAATCGCCACGAAGAAGGCGAAGAGGGAAAGCCAACCGCATTAGATTAATTCTTAATTTCTTAATTAGGTATTAATTTAATTAGCTTAATTAATATAATTTAAAATATAAATATTTAATTAAGTTATTAGTAGTATAAATATTAATTAAATAATTAGTTAGTAATATAATATTTAATTGATTAATTAGATAATTATAAGTATACTTAGTAATTAAATTTATTAAAATAATATATATAAGTATTTAAATAATTAGTGTAAATAATAATTAAATGATTAATTATTTTAAATTATAATTAAATAATTAATTAGTAGTTATCATTATAATTAGAACTGAAATACTTATTAAAACAACACCTAAATAAGTCATTAATAAAATATTTATTAAAATATTACCCTAATTATAGTATTCAAAATTATAATTTATCTGTCTTAATTAAAATTAAAACTAATAAATAACTCATATTTAAATACTTATGAATTAATCCCCTTAAATCCTGAATATCATTGTCAAACAACCTCACAAAATTTGTTAAAATTTAATATATTTCTTGTCAAATATTCTTTAAGATTTAACCCTGGCCTTAGATCTTAACCCATACACCACGAGTTTTTAGATTCAAGGAGAACTTTTATTTTAGATTTAAAACTTTAGCTAGGCATATTTTTAAGAAAAAAAAATTGCATATGATATAAAACTAAGATTTTTTTTATATGCATATACATATTATTTTGCTAGATAACAAAATTGAATTATTATATAATATAATTAAGTTTTTATTTAATTTTTATGTATTATGTTGAATTCAAATTTGGAGTTGATAATGCTGGCTTTAATTACAAGCAATCGTATAGATAAGAACTAAAGAATTGAGAAGTATTAAAATGAGTATGGAGAGTGAGAAAGAGAGAAATAAAAGTTCAACATATGCAGAAGATCTGAAAATAACTAAAAGATTCAAAATTTGCATCTTTACCCTTTTTTTAGTGCTTAAAAGGTTACAGTGAATGGTACATCGAAAAAAGTAAGAAAAAAATACAATATTCAATATGAATAATAATAGAATGTATTGGACACATAACGTGATTGGTAGGTGGCTCTGCCTCTCATGTGTCCCTTTGTTCCAAGGTAAGCCCCTTAAGCGGGTCTTTTACAAGCAATTGTATTAGGCAAGTCCTCGATATAAAGTATACAACATGAGTACGTGTGAGTGAGTCCTCTGGATACAACAGTGAATCCCTAAAGAGAGTGTATAGATATCTGAGTGCAAGGCATGAGTGCCTTTCGGTAATTATGACCACAAGTCGAGGATTGACAAAGTCTAGAGAATCGAAATCACATACCCTTGAGATATGCACTTCCTGCAATTTGATTTGAGGATATCATTGGTAGCCTGGATGATGATGAGTGACCTTGGAAGATTACCTTCCACTAAAATAAGTGATACCTGAGGGCTTGGACAAATTTATACTAATCCCCCTAGTGCGCATGCTTGGGATTACACCTTGATACAATCGGCTGAGATGAGTTACATTCACAACTAGTGATCTCCTTTAGTGGGTGACGTGACTACTCTATCCAAGCTCTTTATGTAAAAACTGTGATGCATATGTGAAATATATATACGGGCGTGTTCTTTTGTTGAAAAATTGAGTTTGAGAAGTTGATTTTTTTTTTTTTTTGGAAAGATTTAATTTTTAAAATTTTGGTCTCAAAATCTAACACATCATTATGAACGATATATTGCCCGGGTGGCAAAGATATCATTCTTTAATAGGTCTAGATGACAAAACTAAAAGATTTATCATGGCTACAATGGTCAAATTTAAGAAAGAACTACAACCCCAGAGGGTTAACATGAAGTTTTATCGAATTTCTTACTATGATAGTCTGTAAGAGATCATTAATTTCATGTTAAGAATCTTGATAAGAAATGATACATCTTCCCAAAAGAAGAAAGTATCATTTACTAATCGATCGTCTAAATATGATGATAATGATCGTCGTCGATTTTGATTTTTCCAAAGAAGATTATTTTAAATTTAAAAATCAAATTTTAAGAAGTATATGTGAGTTCTAAATCTCTTATAAGCGCAAGCCCTCATAGTTAATTACATCGTAATAAACCTAAGTTATCTATGAATACTCTCGATTAAAATAACGACAGAAATTCTATTTGGAGGATTTTCAATGAATGATATCAAAGGAGGTGAATTTAGAATCTTAACTAGGATTAGATCGAAATTGAGCACTTATTTTGAGGATAAAAGGACGAAGGGTAGGAAATACATTGATATTCTGAAAAAAAAATTCAGAAGTGCCTAATATATTCTACATTTCAGGCATTAAGTTTTAGATCAAGAAAAACTTTAGTTTGAGTTGATCGTTTTATTAGACATTTGGGATTGTATTCTCGAAGTTTGGGATCTTATGACTTTAAATCTGCCCCGAATCCTAAATATAAATTGGGTACTGGACAACAGTGATCTGAACCTAGCTAGTGCAATGCAAAACATGGACTTACCTTGACCAGGATTGAGAGCTAGTTAACCACCTAAACGTTTTAAAATCTATGAGTCTGATCTTTTAATGAAAGACTGGTAAAACGTTAATTAAATTTTAATGATTTTTAAAAGAATTAAACCACTAGTTTAATCAAAAGTTTTCTCAAATATCAAATGCTTGAGATATAATTTACCATAGGGGCTAGCTCCTATGGGGCATCCGTACCCTATAATAGAATAAACAATATTAAACCAAATATTGAATGAGGGGAAAATCTCTGTTAAAATTTAAATTTTAATTTTGTTGATGATTTAATAGAGAAATGGCATTTTTTACCTTTGGGACAATATATCATTTTCTTTGTCATGCTTGATTACAAAATATGCAATCCATTTAGAGTGACAAAATTTCTCCACACAACTATCTTTCCCTTACTTTAACCCACCTCAAAGGAGTTATGCATTTCTTGCTCTATAAAGCTTCATGTGGAGCCATTTTGATGTTGGATTAGCGATTATTATTATAAGCAAATTTAATCAAAGAAATACGATCTTCTCAACTATCACAAAAAAAAAATACACAATCTTAATATATCTTCAAGCACTTGAATAACTCTTTATGATTTGTTATCTACTTATGAATGAAATGTCATTCTAAAATTCATTTTAGTACCCAAAGCCTCATGAATACCTTCCATAATCTTGATGTAAATTGATCATCTCTACATAATAGAAAAACTTTAGAAATGCTATGTAAACTGCTAATTTCCTTCACAAATAATTTTGTTTAAACTATTTGATGAATTAATCTAACTTACATTTGAAATTATTGAGATAATTGAAAAGGTTGAACTTCTGAAAATGCCTACCTTCAAAAATACAAAATTTTTTAACTTTGAACTCAACTCTTTTATGTTTGGGGTTGTAATACTTTCGTTGATAGTCTTGTGATGCCTCCAATCTATCCTTAATCAATCTTTTTTTCTCAATGGCTTGTTCTATCAATTTTGGACCCAATAATTGTCTTACCCAAACTTTAACCCAGCCTAGAAAAGTTAAGTATTTCCTATCATACAAGGCTTCATATGGAGTTATTATGATGTTGGATTGGTGACTATTATTATAAGCAATTTAATCAAAGGAATGTGATCTTCTCAACTACCAACAAAATTTAAAACACATAATCTTAACATATCTTATAGCACCTAAATAACTCTTTATGATTGATTATCTGTTTATAGATGACATGTCATACTAAAATTCAATCTATTGCCCAAAGCCTCATAAATACCTTTTCATAGTGCTGATGTAAATTGGCCATCTCTACATAATAGAAAGACTTAGGAATGTTATATAATTTGATAATTTCCTTCACAAATAATTTTGTTTAATTATCTAATGAATCAGTCTAACTAATAGTCAAGAAGTGCATTAAAGTTGTTAACCTATCAATCACCACTTAGATATAATTATGCCCTATCCTAGACCTGCGAAAGCCTTTAACAAAATTTATAGCTATATCCTCCCACTTCCACTCTCGTATAAGCAAAAATTGAAACATTCCAATAGGCTTTTGATGTTTAGCTTTTACTATTTAACATGGCTTACATTTAGCCACAAAATTAGCCAAATCTTATTTAAGATTGGCAACCAAAATAGTGATTTCAAGTCTTTATATTATTTGTAATACCATAGTGAATTGAATAGCCTGAAAATTAGCTTTTGTGATAGCTAATGTGTAACACCAGTGAGACTTGTGTACGATTGCACATGTTCTACTCGACCTGATAATGAAAACCCGCTAATTTTTTATTATTGAACCCCTTTGCATGTGTTGAGGAATGTTCTGTTGCATATGAGTGTCTAAATTTAGTATAAAGGGGGTCCTGGAGGTTTCTGTGCATGTTTGGGTAATCTAAAGATTTTTCATTTGGGTGCCGCAATGTTGGGTTTGGCAGCAGCGCTATTGCTTTAAGCTCTCTATTCTTTTGGTCAAAATAAATAGGGTGCTATGGCATCATGTTCCTATAAAGGGAGCACTACGGTGCACAACTTCGGGCTCCACGACGCCAAACTCAAATGTTATGTTAAAATATTCTTTTCCATCATTTTACACCACAAGAAAACACTTCATTTCTAGCTGAAATAAATTCGTCACAAATTCTAACGGATTTTCCACCGGATTAGTAATGGAAAATTTTTGGCGAATTTTCCAACTAATTTCAAATGGATTTTTTGTTCGGCTTTCCGAAGGAATTTCCGATGAAAATTAAATTTTTCTAAAAAATGCCTATAATAAATATTTTATAATTATTTATTTTTTAAAATTAAGTTAAATAATTTAATATCTTATTGTCAAATTAAATATTTTAAAATTAAATTATTTAAATTAAATATTTTAAAATTAAATTAATTAATTTAATAATTCATTGTTAAATTAAATTAATTTAAATAAAATTATATAAATTATATCAATAATTCAATATTAAAATAAATTAATTAAGTCAATAATTCTTTGTTAAATTAAATTAATTAATTCAATAATTACTTTTTTATGTTTTATAAGTTATAATTTAAATTTAAAAAAAGCATATGAAGGAGTTTACTTTTGTGGCATGATAGTTAGGGGCATAAACACAAGATGGGCGGGGTTCAAATCATACCTATGGTGGGTAGCAGCGTAGTGGGCGAGTTGCATAGGTGGGTAGGCTGAGGACTAGTCGGTGTGTGCGAGCAGGCTAGAGCAGTCAGTTTATGGTGGGGCGTGCTGGTTGGGTCGGGGCCACGGGTTGGACAGCGGTTACTTAATTTTTTCGCTGAGAATTGCCAGAAATAATTTACGTCGGAAAGACTTTTTCGATGCGTGTTTTACCATAAAAAAATTTCTCTCGAAAACCCTTTGGAAATACTAATTTTTAACGAATTTTGGCCATTTTCCGACCGAAATGACCACCCAAAAATAATGTTTTTCCTGTAGTGTTAAGCCATTTTTCTCATTTCAAGAAAAAAATGAGAGAGAGAGAGAGAGATTGTAGTGAGAGAAAGTTAGAATTTGGACAACTCTAGTTCAATTTTTACTAATCAGCCCTAATATGAAAGTTGTTCGACTCAAGTTAGGTTATATTTTGCCTAACTTGTGTTTAAAAAATATAAAATTTTGGATTTTTTAATTTAATTTATATTTTTGTTAAGGAAAAAAATGAGGTAAATTTGTACCCGTAAAAATTTTCACTGTGTAACTTTATGTATATTATTTATTTATAGATATGACAGTTCTCGACATTTAGGTATTTTTCTGAAAAAATTTCAGTGGGTAGTTTAAAAAATATGCTATTTTATTTATTCTAAAAATAATCGCAATCCAAAAAAAAAATGTTATGGTACAATTTATGTTTGAAAATAGTATTCTGAACAATCTCTCTTAATTTGGTGATATTATAAAATTATGAAAACTCTACTTAGTAGATAGTTATGTTGCCTACTTTTAAAGAATTCTATGAAATTCTAAAACTAGATTATTTACGTTTCTTTCACTGTAATGCAATAATGTATATAATTATCTTTTTGAAATGTGTGACTCTAAGGATATCTAATGTGTGGTGGATGTTATGTTCTTGAAGTTTTATTTTGGTGCTTAATACATAGTCATAAGGACCTGAATTTTTGAATATCTAATATGTGTTGGAATTGAGAGTTATAAATGCATATTTTCTTATTTGCCTGCATGGGAGTCATAAGGGTCTATTAATGATGGGAGGTATAATGGCCTAACAGAAATTTTTATTTTCTGCTATGATATATGAAATACTTATTTATTTATTTTCACTACTTAGTCTACTTCATTTTAGATATCTGCGGTTAATATTATGCTCAATCCAATATATTTCTTAGGAACTTCATTTACCATCAAGTTAAATGCTGAATAGATGAATTATTAGAAATTTATAATGATAGGTGTGACTTATTGAGCTATGTTTGCTCACATATGTTACGTATTCTGCTTTAGATCGAGGGAAAAGAAAAGAGCCATTTAAGTAACTAAGCATTTTGGGTTTGATTTATCTGAATTTGTATAAGTATTTTCATGATTTTTGTATAGTCATTGCTATTTATTTTATTTCTTTGTTTGGGGTCTATGTAGTTATATACTGTATTGTAAATATTGTATATATAAATAAGTGAAATGAAAGGAAACATGTGGATGAGTTAAATTTATTTTGTTCAATGAAGTTAATTAGAAGCTATGTGGTATGTATACATTAATAGAAGAATTCTGATTAGTTTTCCTTAGAACTTAGATTTTGGGCTGGTCTGTCCTAATTCAACGCAGTATAATCTGTTTGTCTGTTGGTCATATTGAATTGGGTTGTGACAGTCCCTTCTTAGTACTAGAGTAGATGTTTTGGGAAAACTAATTGTAAAACAAAGCTTTACAAAGTGATTTATAGTCGAGTAAGATAGTTTTGGGTAATATTTGAGTATTCATTTTTGTATATTTTCATATGCATGTCTGCTCAGTTGTGTGTTCAATACAATTTTTTGATTGATTTGATAGACCTAGATAGGACGATGAGCAGAGTGCTAGTTAGGCAGTACCAACGCAGAGTACTACCTCTGTTGTTAGTTATAACTATTTTCATAGTTTGTCAACCTAGTAGACCAACTAATGGACGAGGCAAAGAGAAGGATTTTCTCTGTCCAATTTGATGATGTTGACAGGCATTTATAGATGTTACTAGTTAATACTCAAAAATTGAATATTTATAATCATGGACTAAATCCTCTTGGCATTTTGAAGAGTGCAAATCATAGACCTCTAATATACCCCTAATTACTTTATTGCCTAAGCCCTAAAGGATTCATGCTTCTTTTATTGAATGTTGAGGAGCAATTGACAACTTTTCTTTCGCTCCTAAAAGCTTGAGAGTTGAGCAACAAGTTTCGCTTTAAGCTTTTGAAACAACTAACTTCATGTTGGGATCTAAATAACCAAAAGAACATTATATCCATTAGAGCAGACAGTAACATATAATACTTGATCACACCTAATGCTAGATCCAAGGTCATCGTCGCCTCAAAATTTTATGGTGATCCATAAGTCAATTGTGTGGTGATAAGGATTTAGATGAGGAATATTGAATTTTATTATCACTAATTCCTCCATTATCTCAGGCACAAAGGCAAATTCTTATGCTAATGCCCTCATTGACTCTATTTGCATTAATGTCCCAACCCTGAGTGTGCTGAAGTGAACTGCATAACCCTCACATCAAATGGTGATTTTCTCTCCTTTCAAAGAAATCTAATTGGATATATCGAAAGGTGGATCTATATCAAAGTCCTACATGGGGTCCTGGTTGGGTACCCATGCTTTACTCGGATGGGCTTCGCCCACCCACACCCACACATGGTAACTTTCGGGATGCCATACCCACCTATACCCACCCACTTTTCATGCTTTTTGAACGCAGTCTGCCACGAATTGATGGCCTTGAGACTTGTTGCCCTTTGCTCTTATTGCAAACTTTCAAGATGCATATCAGAATTTACTGTAGTCGCAACATGGTTAAGTGTTGCACGCTATGTAGTGAGGATTGCAGTAATATAAGATATACGATGATTAGCAATGTAAATCGATTTATCCCCCGATGTTGAGTACCCACCCATACCCACCCACAAGGCCATGGACATACCCATACCCACCCATACCTAATGTACATGGGTGGGTGTGAGTATGGGTATCCAATGTAGGGCTCTGATCTACATAAAATCCCTGTAGTTTGAGACATGGATGATGGGTAGCGATCTTGGCTAGCAAAGTGTGCTTCAATTAAGGTTTCGTTTGGGATAGTTTTTTACTGCTTCTTAAAGCAGTTTTTTAGTATAAAAATTAATTTTTTTGTAGTAAAAAATTGTTTTAAGAAGCAGTAAACAAGCCGTCCCAAACAAAGCCTAAATAGGCAATGAGTGCTTATATCATCTCAAATTGCCTGAAGGTACATAGGCGATTAATCTACGAACAATTATTACGTCCTCCGACCGGATGCAGAGGAACATCCGGTTGTAGGCAAAATCCCGCCTATACCGAGGTGTACCGAGTTTTTCCAAAAAACTCGGTACACCTCGGTATAGGCGGGATTTTGCCTACAACCGGATTTTCCTCTGCATCCTTACACCGGACCAAATAAAAATAAATTATATATTAATGAGAACATCAAACATAAATATATAAATAGTAAACATTAATGTATTAAATAGTTAATGGCTTTGTAAGATACTTTCAATAGGGTTGATTAAGAATCTTCCCATACTAAATTTAAGGGATTGTGGATTTTGTATAAGGTAGTAGGGTAAGTTGTGCGAAAAAGAAAATAAGAACAATCCACTCAAGAAGGAAATTTTTCCACAAAAGGTTACATAAGCAACACTAGCTTTTGGCAGGTAGGTTGCGATTCTCTTATTAGTGGCTAAGGTTTCATAAGGTTTTCAGAAACTCCTTCATAGGACAGTGCATTATATATTTATAGGAGATTTAGGCTTTCGTTTCGGATGGCTTTCTTATTGCTTTTTAAAGCTATTTTTTAGTATAAAAAAAATTGTTTTAAGAAGCAATAAAAAAATCAGTCCCAACGTAAAGCTATTTTTTTAGTTATTACTATGGAATCAAGCCAGATCAAGCACATTGCTTATGGTAGAAGATGGGCTTAAGACTAACCTTTACTATAGGGTTAGAGGAGGTGTGCCTTACAGGTTTGCACCTTCCACCTCCGAGGGATTTTGACAAGTCTTCTGCTTAGAAATTCAATACTGCTCACTAACCTGTGATTAGGGGTGTCAATTCGGGTCAACGGGTCGGGTTCAGGTCAAACCCGGAGCTGACCTGACACTATTCGGATCAACTTGAACCCGACCCGTTTTTAAAAACGGGTCAGGTTTGTTGGACCCGAATCTGACCCGACTCAGGTCCGGGTCTACCCGACCGGACACAAATGACCCGGGGTTGACCCAAAATTACTAGTTTTTGAATAAAAAATTGGGCCAATCTTCGATTTTCGGATCAAAACGGGTCAATCTCGGATTTTCAAGTCAAATATGAGTTTTCGTGTCAATTTCGGGTTGCTGGGTCAACCCAAACCTGACCCGATTTTTACAACGGATTGATTTGTTGAACCCCACCCCGACCCATTTTGGGTCCGGGTTGACCCTAACCCGGATTTTTCTGAGCGGGTTCGGATCGTGTTCGGGTCGTGTCAAAAATTGACACCCCTGCCTGTGATATACAGAAGCTGTTAACAGGCTATCACCATGCAATAGATGTTTTATTGCCGAAAAGGCTACCAAGACTGCTCATGTGGTCATACCTTGTTTGCTCCCATATCCTGCAGCTGAAGTCTTCCACTGCTTCCTAAACTTTGGGCTTGAGTTTTTAGCTCTTTAAGAATAATCAGTAAAGGCAAACAACAGAAACTCTTTTTACCTTTTTTACCTTTTTGAGGCAGGGGATTTCTATACTGTCTTCAACGAATTGTCTCTTCCGGTTAGCAACCTTTCGCCTCTTTCCCTCTCGTCAGCCAAAAAATCGGGTGAATGATCTGCTCTCGTCTTTGAAGCCCTCTCTTCTCTAGCCACCGACCCCGAAACGCACAAACAACGGGAGCAGTTTTCGAAGCTTAATCCCATGAACTTGCTCAGTGGCATCCAATCCTCAAGCGAAGGGCCCCAATCCCTTCGGTTCTAGGCGTGATAAGAGTTGATTTGAACCTGAGTTTTGATCTCAAGGTTCAATGAATCCCCTAGTAAGAGAAAATGAAAGGGGAACTAATCCGGTAGTCCACACTTGCAAATTTTTATTTTGATTTGTGAATGCCGTTTGAAATTTGAATTTGATCAACAAATGAAATATCAACTTGTCAGATAAAAACAAATAAAAATATATATACTTAAATAGAAGAACAAGTAAAACATAAAAAAATGTTCAGATAATAGCTACTTTAAACTTGATTCCAGACACAGAAAGCCATGTTGGCCCAAATCCAAATGTCTAAAACTTGAAAACACTGAAGCAAATATTTTCAGAATGTCAACATAAATCTGCAATCAGATAACACGTGGCAATAAGTAAATGCATAAATGAAGTTATATGAAATCAATTACATGATACAACTGCATATGAAATCATCACGAAGGATAATCAACCAAGTACAAATAATATTTAAGGAAAAATTTTTTTTAGTATCCCTCATTTGTTTGTTGACAAAGGTAGGAGCCCCCAAGCACCCAAATTACAAAATGCAATTATTGTTTCACACCCGAAAGTATATAAAGCCAGAATGATATTTAGGCTTTGTTTGTGGCAGCTTTTTTACTACTTCTTAAAGTGACTTTATAGTATAAAAATTTTAATTTTTTACTAGAAAATTGCTTTAAGAAGCAATAAAAAAGCCGTCCCAAATGAAACCTTATAGATAAATGGTTACAATAATCAGTAACAACTGAACGTACGTATAGGTTTATGGCCACTGCCGCACTAAACTGGGAGCATCGATGCTGTTTATTATACCCTCTGACACTGAATGACAAGAATCTAATCCATTCCCTATAAAGCCTTGCAAAAAGTTACGAGACTTCTGTTTTGTTTCTCTAATGTACAGTGAGTTGGCTAAATAGCATCTTACGATTTCATTTTATTCCTGATGGAAAAGAACTATCCTTTGTTTATCTTCTGCAGTAATAAGATTAATCTATGAACACCCAAAGTCCACAATAGCCTGCAAGACTGCACGTTCTTTGTCTACAAGTTGTTGAATCAATACCACATTCACCATCAGTTCTACACCTATGATCAACATGATTATCAGGAATATGGCAAGCACTCTCAACCCCACGACCACTATTTTCAGGGACAGTCACTGGACAAACTTGCAACGACATAGAACTAACGTGAAGCACATCATCTTCATTCTGCAAGAAGATTAACAAACTCAATCTTGCTTTCTGTAAAGGCGGAAGGATGATGCATCAATGATAATACACTGGAAAGGGGAAAAAAAAAGTTGACAGTATTTTTGTAAAAATATTTTATCTGAACATGCTAATTATATAGAAATTTGATGCAGGATAACTTCACGAATCTAAAGCAGAAAGAACCAGGGAAATATTAGAAAAATATAAACGTTAAGAGGAACACAAAAAGATAGGAGGGAGAATCCCTTGGTTCAATATCCAAGATCTACATCAAACTGAAGATCCGATTTATATATGTCATTGTCACTTGTTATGAAAGGCAAGAAAATAGTAAAATAATACAACAACAATAATAACATCAAGCCTTTGTCCCACTACGTGGGATCGGCTACATGAATCCTTTTTAGTCATTTTGTCATGTTAAAAGTCAAATTCTCATTTAAATCTAATAAAGAAATATCATTTCTAATATTTTCTAACCAAGTCTTTTTAGGTCTACCTCTACCTTTCTTAACATAAGTCAAATCTAATACCTCAACTTTCCTAACCGGGACATCGGAAGGCCTCCGTTTAATGTGACCAAACCATCTAAGGCGACTCTCTCTAATCTTATCTTTCACTGGATCTACTCCAACCTTTTCACATTGTGGGCTCCGAAAATTCGGCCCCGGCCTCCACTCGCTTTTCTTATTCGGCGAGGGAGTTTTAACGGAATTAAGTTCCGAGGCAAATTTTGGAAGGCAGATGGGTTTGTAGATAAGACACTACCCAGAGATTTCGCCCTCATTTTTGCGAGGACTTTATGATCTGAGTTCTGGTTTCCTATAGGCGCAAGCCCCTATAGTTAATTACCCCTCCCGATCACGAGAGAGAACTTTCGATTAAGGCTAGTCGTTGATCAGATATGTAAAGATACGTGGTATCTGGCATATAGTAGCAGCAATGTATATGAATTTTGAAATATTTGGAAGTTTGGATGTTTGGGTTGAAATGGTTTGATATTTAAAATTAGAAATTTCACCATCTTGCACTTAAAGCGGATGGTGGGGGAATGGATGATGGACCCGATCAAGATCCCATGGTTCCGTCGTCCCGGGCCATCGTGGTCCCTGGTCTACTTAGTCAGAGGAGGTAGTCGACCCAACCTGACAGAAGGATTCTTGTCGGCAGCCATGGGTTGCTTCGTCCAAGGGGACCTTGTAGACCTGGCGTGAGTGTTTGTCTAAGGGGACAAATTTGAATCCACCTTAGCTTACAGAGGGCTTTGTGCCCTATCGATCATATCCTATTGATTCATATCTCAAGGATTTGATGCCAATAAGGAGCGTATTGGCTATGGCCATAACCGGTATTTCGTGGTGCCATTTGTCGGCAAAACCACTCGGTTCAGAGGGCCCCGGGTCATAACCGTTTATCCTGCGGTGCCATTTGGCGGCAAAACCGCCGGTTAGAGGACACGTACCACGTCCTTACTGACAAGAGATTGTTTGAGAATGAATCCTAGTGATATTTTCGACTAGGCATTCGGCTCTTTGTGAGCTGAAGTTATATTTAAATTTATCCACCCCGACAAACTGTTGCGGAGGGTGGATGAAGTTTGCTTTAAGTGTTTGATAATTAGATTTCAAATTTTAAATATTTTTTGATTTTTGGGATTTTTTTAGATTTTTGGATATTTGGAACGACATTGGAAATTATTTGGAATGGACCCCTCCGGTTGAGATTTTTGTTCAACGCGGCCATCATCGGGGTGGGGTCATTTTCATTTGTAGTTTGAACCTTGTCAACTCTGTCTGGATGTCGACAGAGGATCGGGTTTCTCGTAGGCTTTGTGCCTTTTGTTCATGAATTTTCTTCGTTGAAAGCCTTGAAGTCCGAATATGAATACATTAAAATAAATATTCCGATCATATTCGTAACCGTATATTTATTCAATATCTCGAACCCTGTCTACTCCTATTTTTTTTATTTAGGAGGATCGGGTTTCTCGTAGGCTTCATACCTTTTGTTTAGTGAATTCTTTTGATTGTAGGCCTGGAATGTCTAATACGAATGTATTGAAACAAATACACTGGTCGCCACAGCCGTATATTCGTTTAAATGTTCGAACCCTGTCGACTTCTATTGATCCGTATAGAAGGATCGGGTTCGGACTTGAATTCACTTGTTGACCCGCGCAGCATCCCTAGGCGTCACGTGTATACCAATAACACGCTCGCCGGGGCCCATGCGGGTGTTTTCGTAGTTTTTCCTTTAGTGTACCTATGTGTATACAAACTACGGTGCACTTGTGCGGGGGTATTTTGAAATAATTGTAATTGTGCATGTAACTGTCATTTGAGTGCACATAACTTTTCATTTGAGAGCTTGTACACGCCTTCTGTCCGCTAGTACGAGTGTTGCGGATCCGGTGGCGGGGTGTAGCAGCTTATGGATTGAATTGTTTGCTGCTTTGTACAGGTAGACTGTCGTGCACTACTTACATGATTTGTGCAAGAAGATTGTAGTGCACTAACGAATCTCCTGCATTTTGTTTGTATGGAGAGTTGCTTTTGTTGTAGACATGATCCCTTCATTCATGGTCATCTCTTTTTACATATAATTCTTCTAGAACCGATCGTAGGCTTTTGCATTTGCTACTGTTCCTCTACATTTTCTCGTAGGTAGCATTTAGTGTCGATGATGGGTCTTTGACAGCGTCGTTGAATCCTTCTACTTGTAGGGGATTGATTGTACCTTTTTTGAAGGCTGATCATGGTTGACAATAAAGACTCCATTGTATTTCTTCATCCCTAACTTTTGATGAATTCAACGAGTGTGGGTCGTATATCATTATTTATTGCAAAGTTGTGTGTTGATTTATTAGCCGACTGGCATTAGCAACAAGGAATTTATCTTCTTTTACGATCCCTTTTTGCTTCGCTTGTGTACATGTTGTACCCTTTGCATGTTGTAGGTAAACTACTATGTATATGACGAATCTCTGCAATTGCTTGTGGATGCTCATTCAATTGTTCATAAGTACTTGTATTTGCAATGGATTCATGATTCTTGCTTGCATGTGAACTATAGGGTCATATCGCATTCACTGTGCATCATCCTCTAGTGTACTCATTTGTATATATACTAGCACTGATTGTTGGATGGATTGTGCTCCTCACATATAACCAATACGGGCATTACTTATTACGACTGTATATGCTCATTTGTAAGCATAATATGAGATGGATGTTTCAAACCAAATGTCATCATTCTAGAGTTTCATGTCGTGACTTATAATCATGTCACCCTCCTTCCATTTCACCAGCGTTTGTTAGCAAGTTGTATTGGCAACATCATCGTCCAATACAAATTATTGTTTATTTGCATTTGATCTTTTTCCCTTGATGTTTCTTTCTGGAGATGGTGACTTGTTGGTGGTAAGGATGTAATAGCTTCTTTGTCCACCATTTTATATTTCAATGTCTACTCGAATGTATTTGAGAACTTAAAGTTATCATTTGATGTTTGCATCTTGATAATGTATCTCTTAATTGAAAGTCTAGTTCATCATCAAATACTCAAGCTTGAGTTCAATGTGGACTCAAATCAAATCTTTATTTGAGTCTAAATCTTTCAAATCATGCTCAAGTTACTTAAAATTCAATTTAGATCAAAATTGAGTCTTGGTTTGAATCCAAGTTCATTTCAAATTCCAATTCTGATTTGAGTAGATCCCTCATTTATTTGTTGACTTAAGTTCAAGTGTATGTCCACAAGTTCTCTATTTGAGTTCAAGTTCTATGTTCTTTGTGATCCCTCAAGTTTGAATTCACTTGAGTCTACTTGGGTGTTTTGTTCCAGCTCAAAATTCAAGTTCACTTTTTGTTTAAGCCCTCAATATTTTCAAATAGAAATTCGGCAACACTCCGGCGTCGTCCCCGCGTAGGGGGCTGCATCAGAGTGTGTAAGGCCTTCCCGCCTGCCAAGGTAGGTGTCGAGTGACACCGCAGCCGCAGTTTTAACCCCCGCTCGCTAAGAAAAGCGGTCACGGGGTCTTTGAGCGCAGATTTAAAATATAGCATTTTTCCCCGCCTAAAAGCAGTGACGGGTACTTAATTAAATAATTTTGCTATAAATAACAAATTTCCCCGCCTGCTAAGAAAAGCAGTCACGGGTACTTATATTTTCATGCATACGAATTTCCCCGCTCGCTCAGTGCGTCACGGGTACTTAAGTTTTTCCTCGCCCGCTAAGAAAAGCGGTCACGAGTACTTATCTCATGCATATAACTGTAAATACTAATTTTTTACCTTGGGTGCGAAGTAGTCGAGGCGGCGACGGCGGATGACGGCGACGTAGGAACCTGCGATGCATAATTAAAAAAAATATTTTACTTGTGCAATTTAATTAATCATATTTTTATTTAAAAAAAAGAAGAAGCTAGAGAGAGAAAGAAAAGGAAGAGAGCTCTCTTTCTAGAGAGAGAAAGAGAGGAAAAGAGAGGGAAAGAAGGGATTTTTGGTGGAAGGGGTTTAGGGTGTGTAGGAAATTAGGGGAGTGGAGTTAGAGAGAGAAAATCTCTCTTTCTCTAATTTTTAGAGAGAGAAAGAGAGAAGGAAACTCTCTTTCTAGAGAGAGAAAGAGAGGGGAAAGATGGAATTTGAAGGGAATTTGTGTAGAGTGGGTTTAGGGGGTGTAAGGAAGTGAGAGGAGAGATTTAGAGAGAGAAAATCCCTCTCTTCTCAATTTTGGAGAGAGAAAGAGAGAGTGTGTAATTGTTTTCTCCCTCTAGGGAAGGATTTGGAGGTATGGTGGAGAGGGAAGATGTTTGGGGTGGAGATGGAGCTATTCATGAAGAGATTTCTAGAGAGAGAAAATTTTCTCTCTCTAGGTTAGAGAGAGAAAATGAAGGACAAAAATTTTTTCTTTGTTGGAAGGGTGTAGGAAGTGTTTTTTGTGAAGGAATGTATGTGGTTTGGTGAGTGGAAGTGAAGAAAAAAAATGATTAGGGTTAGGGTTTGGTGTAGGTTTGAGAAATAGAGTTGGAGGAGGAAGAAGAAGATGAAGGAGAGGAATGAGAAGGGAGTAGAGGAAGAAAATAGAAGAAAATGGAAGGAAATGTGGAGGGATGAAGAAAGAAAAAGAAAAATGGAAGAGGAGAAGAAGAAGGAAGGAAGAAGAAGAAGATGGGAAGAAGAAAATGGAGGAAGAAGAGGAAGAAGATGAAGAAAGAGAGGAAGAATGAGAGATTTACCTTGCTTGGAGAGCTTGGAGAGCTTGGAGAGCTTGGGGAAGAGAGGGGGCGGCCTCCTTGGGCGTGAAATGTCGTGGAATGAGGGAGGGGGTTCGGTTGGGAGAGTGTATGAGGGAGTGAGGGTTAAGTGAGGGGTATTTTAGGGATTTTTTTGATTTTTTATTAAAGAAAAATCATTTTTTTTATTTAAAAAGCTCTCTCTCCCTCTCTTTTAAACAAAAATTTAATTATATTGCACAAAATAAAATAAAAATTTTAATCTTGCATCGAGTGAGTCGCCGCGTCGCCGCTCGCACAAGTCGTCGTCTCGATTCGCGCGCCCAAAATTTAAATTTTCGCCGACCGTCGACCACCACCAATATGGGTGTCGATCTTAGCTAGTTCCGTTGCTTCGGACGCATCGGCGCTGTCCGTTTCGCGAACGGAGGTCGTTTCGGCGATTTTGGGTTTTCAGTCGACACGCGTCGGGTGAGATTTTGCGCGATTTCGAGCTCTTTCGCTTTTCAAACTCATCTCGCGCGGTCGACTCGACCCGACACTAGTATGTGGGTCAACACACATATATGCTCATTTCGTATCCTATCTCTAAGGGTAAAGCCAGTCATCCACCTAAGCATCCTCATCTCTGCAACACTTAACTTAGAATTATGCTTCTCTTATAGTAAAATAATAATGTTAAAAAATAAATCCGAAACATAGAACAACTTGCAGATTTTAGCATAAAGTTTAAGATCCCCATGATGCATCTGTCATCATAGCAAGCATATCAAATATAAGGTCACACTTCTTTATTATATATAAGAACATTATATTCACTTACGTACTCATTTGGTAGCAAAGGCTAACAAAATTCAAGCCTATAATCGTACATGTTTTGCCGTGTTCATGCTCGCCCTCAAGAATCTATCTTCCCCAGATAAATTTTGAAATCTCCAAAATTACGCTCTATTTTAATTCATTTTCAGAATTAATTATTCACTACAAAAAAATGAATTAAAGAAGTCTGGTAAACAAAAAGAAAGATACGAAGAGGAAAAAAATATTATTTCCAAGAAATCAAATAGAAAGTACACAAATCAAAAGAGGAAAAGTGTTGTTTCCCAGAAACCATCAGATTATTCCGCATTAAGTAGCCATCAATGTATCAAAATATTTGAATGTGAGGCACATTTTTCATAACGGTTAAACTCACATCTTATAAAAGAGTAATACTCGTGGATATTGTTAAAGCATCTGAATCAGAGAACACACTTAACAAAAGCTATAGCCATTTACAACATTCCTCAATAGAGTGGGAAGATTAACTTATGACTCGTAAGGATAGCAAATTTGCTAGAGCATATGATTCTTAGCCACTTTGCATATTAGTTTTCAATCTGCTATGGAATCAAAGATTAAAATTTTGAAAACTGATATGGAATCAGACATTTAACAAAAAAGTCGTGCTGCATGGTATACAAAAATTGGAGACGAAGACAGCCATCGTCAAAGAGCATTGATGGGAAAAAGCAAGGGCTTTATGGCTTGCCATTCAAAGGTCGATGAACTTCAACTTTAACTTGAACATTTTTCAGATTTTAAGGAGACATCAGGTCATAGTCAAGAATTGTTAAAGACATTTTTATTCCTTGAAAGCAAAAAACTGTCCTGCTTCATTTCCTTGCAAGAGGGGATTCAAAATTTAAATATGAAGAAGGTTAAAATAGCTCAAAATATTTCCCCATCCATGTAAGAGGGAGTACTTGGCCTAGTATTTGTTCAAAATAGTTCCGATTTGGCCGAACTAACTGGTTCAATAAATATTATTTTTATTTAAATAAAATTTTATTATATATATATATATATATATATATATATTTAACTAGAATATAAAACTACTAGCTTGCCACATCATACATCTTTATTTTTTTGCTTATGATGTGTACTTTATATTATATAAATAGAACCACTTAAAACTCTTCTATGACGTGGGACTAAAAATCTATAAGAATTATGCATAAGTTAAACTATCAAATTGCTTGAGATGTAAATTTAGATTAAGAACACCTATTTGGTGGGGGCAAGAAATATAGGTAGCCTATACCCCTCTCGCCCGCACAAGAGATTAAAAACCGGATCGACGACAAAACGACGAAGAAGAAGGGGAAGAACAAACTCTTACATTTCAAATTAAACTAAAAAGAAGAAATTAAAAAGAACCTTATAAAGATGACACCCTAAAGTTGCTGCACTTAGAAGAAAGATACAGGTGGAGTGGCACTTGCGGAGAGACGAAGAGATTAGAAGCCAAGATGAAAGGTACGAAAGAGCCCGCAGGATTTCCGAAGGGGATGAGAAAGAAGACGGACAAAGCTCGCAAGCTTTTCCAAGCAAACCCGCAGGTTATAGCTTTTCCAAAAATAACATTTCATTCACTCTCTTAAAACAATACAATACCTCCCATATATATAGGTATGACAGGAGAATACAAAAAGACTCCTAATAAATTCTCATAGGAATTCTAAAAGACAAACATTAAAACTTAATTGCTTTTCATAAAAAAAACAGCCCAAGCCAAGGAACCGAAGCAGCCACCGCGGGAGACAAGGAGGCCGCACAGAACCGAGGAGCCACAGCCACGGGAAAGAGCACAGGCGTGGAAAACCAGCAGCCGGCCGGAATCCCAAGGGGCAAAAGCACAAAATACTAAAGGCCATGGTGGAAGCCAAAGAGCCACCACATGGGAAAAAACAAATCTTAGAATTCCAAAAGCCGGTTTGGAATTCCAAGAGACATCATAACTTAAAACATTAAAAACAAAAAGTACATTTAATAAAAAGATAACTATGAACTAAAATGTTAGTTAATAATGAGCTAACCCTTAGTTCAATAAATGAACTAAAGACCAACTCATAAATGAGCTAAAATTTTAGCTCAATTTTGATTGAGCTCGTAAACTCGGGGAAAGCCAAAAATCAATTTATTTTGGGCTTGAGTTGACCTCCCTTTGTCTACATCAGATTCTCCCCTTCTTGAGGAACTCATCTCTCGATGAGTCAGTTCTGGTTTCTCTTGAGGAGGTGCATACTGTTCATCCAGCTCTTTGAGTTTCTCACCAAATTTCTTCAAAATTTCTTCCTGTTCCTTCTCGAATTGCTGTTGTAGATATCTTTTCCACTTCTCGAATTTTTTATCACATAGGAACATGTGATACTGAAGCTTGTACAGATGATCTTGAAGCGGATCCGTTGAATCACCTTCTGTAGGAATCCATCTGTCCAACGGGAGTGGGACATCATGATTATTTGAATTGATTTCCTCGTTGTATGAATCCATATTTTTGTTGTTTTCCATTTTTTTTAACAGACTCAAAAAAGACTCAAAATAAACCAATCTAAACTTAAACTCACAATACGACTCACGACAAGACTTACAAGACTCACAAAACTCTCGATAAGACTTACAAGACTCACAACTTGACTTGACAAACAAAATTAAAACTTGACAAACTAAAACAAAACTTGACAAACTCACAAACCTAGGACTTCCTAACTTGCTCTGATACCAAATTGGTGGGGGCAAGAAATATAGGGAGCCTATACCCCTCGCCCGCACGGGAGATAAAAAACCGGATCGACGACGAAACGACGAAGAAGAAGAGGAAGAACAAACTCTTACATTTCAAATTAAACTAAAAAGAAGAAATTAAAAAGAACCTTACAAACGACGACGACTTGCAAACTTAAAATTAAAGATGACACCCTAAAGTTGCTGCACTTGGAAGAAAGATACAGGTGGAGTGGCACTTGCGGAGAGACGAAGAGATTAGAAGCAAAGACGAAAGGTTGGAAAGAGCCCGCAGAATTTCCAGAGGGGATGAGAAAGAAGACGGACAAAGCTCGCAAGCTTTTCCAAGCAAACCCGCAGGTTATAGCTTTTCCAAAAATAACATTTCATTCACTCTCTTAAAACAATACAATACCCCCCATATATATAGGTATGAAAGGGGAATACAAAAAGACCCCTAATAAATTCCCATAGGAATTCTAAAAGACAAACATTAAACCTTAATTGCTTTTCATAAAAAAACAGCCCAAGCCAAGGAACCGAAGCAGCCACCGCAGGAGACAAGGAGGCCGCACGGAACCGAGGAGCCACAGCCACGGGAAAGAGCCCAGGCATGGAAAACCAGCAGCTGGCCGGAATCCCAAGGGGCAAAAGCACAAAATACTAAAGGCCATGGTGGAAGGCAAAGAGCCACCACATGGGAAAAAGCAAATCTTGGAATTCCAAAAGCCGGTTTGGAATTCCAAGAGACATCATAACTTAAAACATTAAAAATAAAAAGTACATTTAATAAAAAGATAACTATGAACTAAAATATTAGCTAATAATGAGTTAACCCTTAGTTCAATAAATGAACTACAGACCAGCTCATAAATGAGCTAAAATTTCAGCTCAATTTTGATTGAGCTCGTAAACTCGGGGGAAGCCAAAAATCAATTTATTTTGGGCTTGAGTTGACCCCCCATTTGTCTACATCACAATTATTTATTAAAGTTAGAAATATAAATGTCTTATAAAATTTATATATTATATTAAATATTATATTATTATTCATATCGAAAATTATATTTATATTATTATTATTTTTTATTTTAAGACATTTATTATGCATATAATTATATTTGTAATATAAATATACTTATATTCACATTAATGATTAATCGAGTTTCTTAATAAGCTTTATGTTAATCCTTAATCGAGCTTTTTCATGAGCTTTAATCAAAGTAGTTATATATTCTTTGTTAAAATTTTAATTATTTGTGGGCTCCGAAAATTCGGCACCGGCCTCCTCGCCGCGCATTGTTTTTCTTCTTCGGCGAGGGAGTTTTAACGAACTGAGTTCCGGAGTAAATTTTGGAAGGCAGATGAGTTTGTAGATAAGACACTACCCAGAGATTTCACCCTCATTTTGTGAGGACTTTATGATCTGAGTTCTGGTTTCCTATAGGCACAAGCCCCTATAGTTAATTACCCCTCTCGATCACGAGAGAGAACTTTCGATTAAGGCTAGTCGTCAATCGGATATGATGCGGACATCGGCACGAAGATTTGGCGCATCTATCACAGGAGGCATCGTAAATCGACGGCTACAATTTAAATTGTCATTTAAGAGTTATTTTATGAATTTTAGCTTTTATTTTATATTATTTCCTATTTTACCCCTAGGTTAGTTTATTTGAGTGTTGTGGCCCAACGGGCAATTTTGTAATTTTTGATTTTTCTCATGATGTGGCTTATATATAGGGCATTAGCTATTGTAATAGGGATGAACTATTGATATGAAAATTTGTTTTCCACACTTTGTTCTTCTTGTGAGAGAGCGTTAGTGAGATTCCTATGAGAGGAATCGAAGTCTTCACCAGCCGCAGGATGGGTCCGGGCTCGTGACGTGAAGCCCCTTGGAGAAGGGCAAACGAATCACCCGTCAGTCTTCGAAAGAGTCCAAGGCACGCGGTCTTTATCCTATATTTTTCGTTTTTAATTTCTCTCTTTCGTTTATCTTCTATCTTTCTTTTTTTTTGGTTTTGTCCCTCTTTTGTTTCTAGCCATCGTCTTTCTTCCTCCTCCCCTCTCAACCCCTCGGCCAAACCTCCATACCAAGCTCCACAATATTTCCCCATAGCCGCCGGCCACCTTCACCCGACCCCCTTGGCTGCCGGCCCCAATGCTCTAGCCGCCGGTCAACCTCCCCTCCTCCCCATCTCCATGTACCATCAAGACTTTCCTAAATTGGTTTGCATATTTTAGGTAACTCTATTAATTATTCAAATTCAAATTTATTTGAATTTGAAATAATTACTTAATTTATAATTCTTATTTTAGGAAACTTGCTTAATCAAAGCCCCTTTAAATTTTAAATTAAATTGGGAGGATATCTTCATTCCCAAATTTAATTTATTATTTTTAGAAAGTATTGATTGCCTCCCACCAATGCCAAACCTGTCATGGGATAATGCAAGTTGATTTCCCAATTTAATTTCCCAAACCTGTCACGGGAGAATGCCCATCTTGGGAAGGAATTAGAATTTTCCTTCACTCCAAAGCTTTAATCTTATTTCCTAAAACCAGAAATCAGGTTTTGGAAATAAAATTCCCTCTTTTTCCTGTGACCCGTCTCTCCCCTCTCCTTCATTAACTCAAGCTCTTTGGGAAAGAATTCCAAAACCTGAGAATTTCAAAATCTGAGATGTTTCTAACTCCACGTAACAGCTCTAGGAATTAAATTCCCCACTTCCTTCTCTATACATTAATTGCTCCCTCTTCATTCCCGTAACTCCCTCCTATCTTCCTGAATCTCCCTTCCAATCAACCTGCTTTGATTGGGGGCAATTAAGTGCAGTTATTTCCTTTGGACAGATTTCCAAAAGCTGCTGCTGCTGTCCGAAAGCTTCCCAGGCCATCACGTGGGAATTCCTCCACTAGAAGCTCCCGTGAATTCACTTCCATGATTCTTGTTCCTACTAACCCTTTCCTCCCAACATTGATAGCTAAATTTTCTTCTCAGATTTCTGTTTGGAGTCTAAAACAGTTTTCAGATTCTACAAGAGGAGTTTGGTGTTTGTTCTCCCTCCTCTTTCAAGCAAGAAATCTAATTTCTCCCAGATTTTGGGAGAGGTGATCCTCTCCTTTGCAACGCCTCCTCCCCATTCTACATCAGGATACGTATAATATACGTGGATCTAGCATATAGTAGCAACAATGGGCAATTGGAATTTGGAAGTTTGAAGGTTTGGATATTTGGAAAAGTTTGATATTTAAAATGAAAATTGCACCATCTTGCACTTAAAGCGGATGGTGGGGGAATGGATGATAGAACCGATCAAGATCTCATGATTCCGTCGTCCTGAACCATCATGGTCCCTGGTCTACTTAGTCAGAGGAGGTAGTCAACCCAACCTGACAAAAGGATCCTTGTCGGTAGCCACGGGTTGCTTCATCCAAGGGGACGTTGTAGACCTGAGGTGAATATTTGCCTAAGGGGACAAATGAATCCACCGTAGCTAACAGAGGGTCTTGTGCCCTATCGATTATATCCTATTGATTCATGTCTCAAGGATTTGATGTCAATAAGGAACGTATTGGCTCTGGCCATAACCGGTATTTCGTGGTGCCATTTGACGGCAAAACCACTCGGTTCAGAGGGACCCGAGTCATAATCGTTTATCCTGTGGTGCCATTTGGCGGCAAAATCGTCGGTTAGAGGACACGTACCACGTCCTTATTGGCAGGAGATTATTTGAGAATGGATCATAGTGATATTTTCGACTAGGTATTAGCTCTATGTGAGCTGAAGTATATTTTAATTTGTTCACCTCAGCAAAGTGTTGCGAAGGGTGGATGGATTTTACTTTGAGTGGTTGATGATTGAGTTTCAATTTTAAATATTTTTGAGATTTTGGGATTTTGGACTTTGTAGAGTTCTGGATTGTGGGTATTTGGGTGAAGCTTGAAAGTATTTTTGAACCCCTCCGGTTGAGATTTGCATTCAACACGGCCATCATCGGGGTATGGGGTCATTCATTGACTAAACCTTGTCGACCCTATCAACCTGCCGATAGGGATTGGGTTTCGTAGGCTTCATGCCTTTATTTGTGAATTCTTTTGATTATAGGTCTTGAAGGCCTAATATGAATGTATTAAAACAAATACATCGGCCACCACAACCGTGCATTTGTTTGATAGTTCGAACACTGTCGACTTCTATTGATCCATATAGAAGGATCGGATTCGAACTTGAATTCACTTATTGACCCGCGCAACATCCCTAGACTTCACGTGTGTATTTATAACACGCTCGCCGGGGCCCATGCGAGTTGAGATTATATTTTCCCCTTAGTGTACCTATGTGTATACAATTTATAGTGCATGTGCAGGGGTACACCGAAATAATTGTAGTTGTGCAAGCAATCACCATTTGGGTACACAACATTTTGTTTGAGAGCTTATACACGCCTTTTGTTTGCTAATACGAGTGTTGCGGATCCGGTGGCGGTGCGTTGTAGACTGTGGACGCCTTCTGTCTGCTTGCATAAGTGTTGCAGATTCGGTAACGATGATATTGACTCCCCCTTTCTCATTCACCGGGGTTGGCTTCCTTGAAATCCGTGGCCACTGTCTTGAAATAGACTCTTTTTAAGCTCTTTAGTGTAGTAGACTTGTCACTTCCGATATTTGTGGACACCAGAATTGTTTTCTTTTTAATTATATGATTAAGAAGAGACTTTGGAACACCAGAAAATTTAGTTCTAATTTGTTCAAGCATCCCTTCCATTCTGCCGAGAGTGTCATTTTCGTACATCGAATTGCCCTTGTACCCGACATACTTGAAGATCTTAATCACCGTTGTCGTATGTGATATCCGTACTTATGTCAACAATGGTTCGTTGTAATTACGATACACTCGCTATTGTTATCCATAAGCGGCTCGTACTCATTTGCAGGGACTCGTTATATCCACTACGACCTCTTGGAAGTGTTCGTAAAGAGCCACTATTCCCGTATCATGTTCACCTTTCACTAATCTCAGGTGGGCATCAATTGTACTTGTTTGCAAGGACGGGTCTTCCACTATCAAGTGCCAGTATTGCCATCTCAATCTACATGCAATGTTGCTTGTAGGAGTATTGCACATTATCTCACAAATCCACATTTGAAGATAGGTTCCTTGTTGTCTTTCAAGGCAATAAAGGGGCAATAATCTTGTTTGTATGATTGATATGTGCATCAATCCTCCTTGTCTTGATATTCATTTGGATGCATATCATTGTCATTCATGTAGGTATCCCATAGTTATTTATAAAGAGATTTATTCATTAATGTGGCTATTTCATATTCGTAGGCACTTGCACTTGATCTGCTAACCAACCAACTTTCAGTTACAAGGGATTCATATATTTGTCTTCGATCGGATGATTGTTGACACTAGCAGGCATTTACATTCATTGTATGCTTCATTGAATACATCCGTAAAAAATGTTGCAGTTTGATTGATATCAAATGTGAGGGGGGAAAATGAGGTTCAAATCAGACTAAGTATGAGTCCCCTCAAGTCCAGTTCAAATCAGGTTCATAAGCTTAATGTGCAAGCTCAGTTCTATGTCCCCTATAGTCCGACTCAAGTACTCGCTATGTTCGAGTCCAGAGTATAAGTTCAAGTGACCTTGTTCAATTCATTTGAGTTCAAGTTTGAGTTCTTTTAAGTCCGAGTTAGGTCCTTGTATTATGTTGAATTCCAAATTGTATTTTGTTCAAGTTTGAATTGAATTCATTTTGATTTGTGTTCAAGTACAAGTTCTCAAGTCCACTGTTCGTTTGAGTCCAAATTTTATGCTTTCAGTTCAAGTACGGTTCACCTGTTGTCCTTCGTATTGCTGCTCAAATGATGTCTTCAAATTGTTCAAGTCTTGTGCATTTCAGTGAAAATTTAGGCAATACCCTGGCATATCCCCCTTTTGGGGGAAAGTAGGGGAGCTGGGCCTTCCCACCACGCTACTCGAGCGTGTATGGTAGGTGTCCTTAGACACCGCGGCCGTACATCTTTTCATCCCACCACGCTACAAGAGCGTGTATAGGATCTTCAGCAGTACCCGTACGAGAACACCAGTGACTTCCCCACCACGCTACAAGAGCGTGTATAGCGCTCACCCACCTCGTCATATGTGTCGCACTGGGCTCCCTCCTACCGTGCTACAAGAGCGCGTATAGGTGGTCCTCCGGTCCGATACAAATGTCGAGAATGAGATTTGGGAGATTATACCTTGCGTAGCAGTCGTTGGCGCTGATGTCGAGGACAATCCCCACCATGCTATAAGAGCGTGTATAGGGCTTACCCGCCTCGTAGCACTGGATTCTCCCTCACCGTGCTACAAGAGCGCGTATAAGAGATCCACCAATGCATCAAGCACGTCGAGGACGGGGTTTAAGTTAAAAACTTATACCTTGGAGACCGGCGGACTAGCAGTGGAGGGCACGGAAGCCGAGGCGGGAGGAGCATTTTTCTCTTTTTTTGTGCATTAATTATAATTAATATTAGTTAATTATAATTAATTAATAAATTATTTTAATTTTATAATTAATTAAACTAATTAATTAATTTTAATTAAAATTATTAGTTATAATTAATTATAACTAATTAGTTTTAATTAATTTTAATAAATTGTAATTAATTAAAATTAATTAATAATAATTAATCTTATAAATTATAATTAATTAAAGTTAATTCTAATTAAAATTAGTTATAATTAATAAAATTAATTATAATAATTTAATTAAAATTAAATATAATTAATTATATTTAATTAAAATAATAAATACAATTAATTAGCATTAATTAAAAATAATTATAATTAAATATTTATTTAATTTATATATTTATTTATTTATTATTTATTTTTGAAATCCCTCGAGACGGTGGATTTACGGGACTTGGCCGGAGTAGCCCACAAAGGGAGAAAGTTACTTTCACCATCAGCGTGCTCCTGTTCTTGTTCCAATCAAAATGTTGTAACTTCCCTCCCGACAAAAAGGGAATGCCAATCGAAGGAGCAAAGTCGCGAATCCACGAGGAGTCGAAGAAGCGGCGTATGGGAGAAAGTTACTTCAAAGCCAGCGAACTCCCGATCTTACTTCCGATCAAATTATCGTAACTTCCGTTTGAACAAGAAGGAATGACGTCGGGGGAGTGAAGTCGAAGACCAGCGAAGGAGCTCAAGAAGCGACGGGAAGGGAGAAAGTTACCGTCCCAGCAAGCGAGCTCTCCGTTCTTGTACCCGACCAAAATGTCATAACCTCCGATTCGACAGGGAATGGAACGTCGTCGACGGAGCAAAGTCGAACAGTAACGAAGGAAACGCAGAAACACGTAAAGGGGAGCAAAAATCAGCGCCCAAAGCCTCGTCTTCCTTCGGCATTTAACGACGCAAGGCTGCTCGTATATCATCGTGCAGATAGCGTCGTGGGAGAGGTATGGCATCTACGTGGAGAACTCGTGCAAAAAGGCATTGCTAGACATCCAGAGGTGAAGGCATCGTGTGGAGTTCGGCGCTGATGTCGGCCAAGTACACACATTTTTTATATATTTCTTTTTATTTAGGTACAAGTCAACCTTATTATGTAATTTATATTATATTTGAATAATTTTAATATTTATTACATTATTCGATTCAACCCCGGTTCAGCCATTGAACTGTTAACCACTCCTTCAGGTTCATTGTCCGGTCCAATTTTCACAACCTTACTTAAGAGGATTCATAACGTTGAAACCCAAATAGCTAGCATACGGCAAACGATGACAGCGACATTAAAGATTGGCTTGCAGGATGAACTCGATGGAAGTAGTTAACAATCTTCAAGGTAGTAGTTTAATGGTAATCTATAACTAAGCTTTGCATTTTCTAAAGACTACAAAATCAAGAATACTGAGTCAAGAAGGCAATCTAAATCTGAAGGACTGATGAGCAATATACTAAAATGCACTACTTGTCGCACTTGCATAGATGAGATTGCCAAATGCACACACATGCAATGCACGAGGGTGTGTGTGCCAATGGCCACTGGCCAAACCCAAGCAAGTGCGAAGTACATTGTTGTTTACCCAAGAAACTCACTCGCTCAAGCCATTTTACACTTTTCCTAATCTGCTTATGTTTAAAATGTCGTTAATAGAAGTCTCAAAAGGATTCGAAGTTTGTTAAAGACAAAAAATCATTAAGTGATATACACTGCTAGTAAGTAAATACTCAAATCATTTATTGCCATGGAATCAAATCAACATAAAGAGACCTAATTTAAGTGAAATCGTATGAGAGATGATTTGTAACAGAGCATTCAATTCATCATCTTGGTTCACAAAACTAGCTAAACAAATAAAAGTGGTTATCTACAAGAAGCAATTATGTTGGGCATAAGTTTGATGGTATTATGCTCACAAGATTAAGCACAAAATGGATGCAAGGAACCAAAATTTTCAATTAGTATTTGACTGATTAATTAAATGTAATAGAGGCTCAAAATCATCATATCATTTTTCCAGTATTTTTTCTATGAAATATTTGATTTGAAACACTCACTACAGTGACAAAATTTAAATAACTCATTTCAAAGAAAAATACAAGCAGTTGGAACAGGTGAAATAAGGTGAATGAGTTGCATAAACATGCAAATAGAATAATAAATAGAACAAAAAAGAAACATTTGAGCCAAAAAGATATCGAATATAAGAAGATGATAAAGATAACCTTAACCCTTGTCCAGTTATGTGGAATATAAGATTCAGGTAGTTTTTCATGCCATGAGCTTCTTATGGGTAGCGGATGCCCCTCGGTAGTAAATATATAATTTTGGCCAGCTAAAAAGGTATCATCATAAAGAAGATAGAGGTATTTACAACTGCGACAAAAAAATAGATTATGAATTTAACACTTCATGTTTCGTAATAAGTAATCATCACATTTTCCATGACAAGTAGGCAACAAGATTACTCACGTTTCAGAAAGAAAGAAACTGTGTTGATGATCTTCCTGCTGCATTGTTGTAACATCTCTAATGCTAGCAAAACCACCTGTAACTTTGGCATAGCGATTGAGAGAGCTAACAATTGATTCACCAACTTCCATATACCAAGGATCTGACCATGCATAAAGTCAATTAAAATTTGACTTAACAAGTACGATTAATAAGAGAACCAATCTTCAAATCATGTACCTTATGCATATTATATCTTAAAATCACATCTAGGCCCCACAATGAAGCTAGAAACCATTGGCTGCCTATTCTCTCAAAACTCACTGCAATGTCCCTCATGTGGTAAAATAAGTTTTCATATAGGCTTTTCTCCATTAACACATGCTAACATTCAGATAAAACATAGTAACATCATTAACGGGGCATTTTCAATAGTATTTTTATATGATCAAACAATTTATTTCTCTTTCACCCTTTTCTCCTCTCTCTAATAGATTAAAACATCAAGGCTGGTTTAGGGCGGAGTTAATAACACCCAAACTCACTGTTAGGCCCTTCAACTTTTTTTTTTGAGGAATATATATATATATATATATATATATATATATATATATATATATATATATATATATATATATATATATATATATATAATAAATAAATAAAAAAAATAGGCCCTTCAACTAAAGGGACAAGATTATTTCTACAATCAATTAGTTTGTCTCTTTTAACAGATCTGGGCATTAGGCAAGTTTAGGCGGGAGCAAAAACTCCTTTGACTTCTCAGTCTATAATAATTGCAAGAAACCCACACTTGCACATAAGGCAGCTTTTGTTGTAAACCACAAAACTCTGACCTCTAAAAAAAGAGGACAATGTGTGTGTGATGGCTTGGTTTTATAATTTACATAGTTAAACAAAGAGAGAACTAGAGAGAGGGGGGATGCCATTTCTAGTACCTCTTATAGGAAAAGTACTCTCTCCCATTGTCTGGCTTTAAGATTCAAATTTTTGTATCAAACAAGTTTTGAATCATCAGTTGAAATAATTTGAATATCCTTTCAACCCCAAATTTTTCTCCCATTAAATAAACCCAAGTGAGTCTAATATGGTCATCAACAAATATTACAAGCCATCTTGCACCACTTATATTTTTAACCTAAATATCACTATAGATCGAGCCAAATGGTTTAAAAGGTTGGTAATGAATAATTGGGTAAGATGATATGTTATGTTTAGCCCATTTGACAAGTTTCATAGTTGAACAAACTTGAATTTTTATTAATAAATAAATGGGAAAAAAACTTTTCAAGATGCACGAAATTTGGATGACCTAACCTACAATGCCACATGATAATCCCTCTATCATGATTGATTATAGAATGACTCTCAACAAATTGACTTACATTAGGATGATACTTAGCAGTAATTAAGAATTTGGGTGTCTTGATGCCGTATAACCTAGAACATATCTCAAAACTGTCAATCTTTTTCTCCAAACCCAATTCTTGAAAAATACATATATTATTGGAGAAATTTGTTAAGCAATTATTATCACGAGTCAATTTAATAATAAAAATCTGATTGCGCTCAAGATTGAGCACATAAAGCAACGATTTAAGGGTGATATCTTCTATGACAAAAGTGGAACCGGTTCCCAAAACTTTGAATGTTGAGCCATCAGCAACCTTAACTACTCAATTTGAATGATAAAGTTGATACTCATGAAGGAAAGTAATGTCTCATGCCATATGATCTGATGCTCCTGAGTCAATAACTCAAAGTTTCAACTGTTTTATACATAATTGAGAGGGTAGGCTAGTAGAAGGTTCTGGAGACTATTGGTTTGTGATGTTGTTAAGAAGCAACTTCAGCATCTCTAAATACTCCTTGATGAAAGAAATGGTTTCAGCTTTGATGGATTGATCTTGGGTGGTGTTGACAGAGTTCGCCTTACTTTCTTGTGTTGATTTGTTTGTCTTCCAATCAGCTGGTTTTTCATGAATCTTCCAACATGTATCCTTTGTATGTCCCTGTTTACCCACATACCAAAAACATGCAAAAAGAGCGAAAATTGGCGATTAAAGTAACGGTAGGCGGACGCGACGTGCCATATAAAGGGTCAAACAACCTCCCCGATCGTCAAACAGACACATCATTGCGATCACAATATCGAATTTACCTAAGAGGAAACCCTCGTAATCAATTCGAGCGAAAATGGTCAATATTAGCAACCAACACCCAAAATTCACACTCGATGTTGCCCAAATGACGTCCGATTGCAAAAAAAACTTTGTTGTTGTATTCAGAACGTCGACAATACCCAAAAATTATTATAATTTTTTTAATGAAAATTGCGCGAGAGATTCAACACGTATCCTAAGATAACAATGCATGAACATTGAGAAAATGCATGCAAATCAAGGCATCAATGCACGAATTTTGATACGTGTGAATTTCCATTTCATTTTTGTTATTCTTATAATAATAATTTTAATTATCATTAATAATAATTATTATAATAATTAATCAATAAAAAAATCAAATGAAAATCTTACCTCGTAACCTATCGAAGAAATCCCGAAAATCCCGCTGAACCCTCAGACGCTCTGCACTGACGACGCAATCGCTTCCCGCAAATGCCGCGGCAGCCTCAATCTTGTTCCCGTTCTCGTTGATAAAACAAGAACAAAGTTGAAGTCGTTCAGTTCAAATTTTGCCGCACAACTTTTGTGATCAAATCCTCCTCACTCGATCTCCATAACAGCTTTCAGCCTCCTAATCCCTCTTCACAGACTCAAGCCGCTCACTCGCACAACCCAATCATCACCACTGATCCTAAAGTCGCACTCAAGCCCACTCAAAATATCCAACTTCCGATCCAACAACCGACGTGAACCCGTAGCTTCTGCTCTCTCTCATCGAATCACCCCCCATAATCATACCTTCCATCCAACTGAATCCTGCCGAAGCCGTCCGTCTAAGCCTCTCGATCCACTGCAATAGCGCCCGACCTCCTTCACATAAGTCCCGAACTCCAACTCCGCTACTCATCTGTTCCATTGCTCACATCAGAACAAACCGCCGACTAAACCCCATCAGCTTCGATCTCGTACGTGAGCATCCCATCTTCACACACAGTCCACAACCCCTCCATTAGAAGCCTGATCTTAACATCACTGTACCAAACTTGCCATTTGAACACCTTCGTCTGGATCCAGTCTTCAATCCTTCAATCCCGATTGAAGGTTCCTTATACCTATTCGTATAAGCCGTCTGGCCCTTCATCCCTATGTTTCCTCCACAAGCCTAGTTTGCTGATCCACCTATAGAAATTGCAAGCTTTCCAATCCTTTGATTCAGTCCATGCTCTTACCGACTAACCATGAAGCCCAAAACCCCTCAATCCGACCAATCCTTCACTATAGAACCCAATTCATGTCTAACTTTCTCCTCTACCCATGTCCAACACCAGTAGCCACAGCCCAAAACCCCTCAATCCGACCAATCCTTTACTATAGAACCCAATTCATGTCTAACTTTCTCCTCTACCCACGTCCAACACCAGTAGCCACACTAATCACCTCTCATATTAAAGCAAGCAACAACCTCATCAACTCTAAAACCAAGTGATGCGGACATCCAAACAATCCATGCTTATCCGAGGAGGAGCTGAAGATCAACGGTCGTGATTGTCCTATGTTATCTTAAATTTTTATTTTAATTATGCATTTTCCAGTTTTACCCTCTGTTTAAAATTGCGCAATAAGAGGCGCGCCTTTGCGCAATTTGACCAAAAAATGCCTCGAGGCTTACGCAATTTGACCTGGCAGAGGCGTACGCCTCACCTGATCTGAGGCGCGCCTCAGAGGCGCAATTGCGCAATTCTGAATGAGGCGTACGCCTCACAGAAATGGCCACGTGCAGCACAAATGGCCAGCTTTATCCATCCAGGCCAGTCAATTGTCGGCCCATTAGATCTCCCATAGAGCAGTTGGTCTAAACTTCCATGGTAGAGCCTCTCATAGACCAACATTCTTTGATCAGAACCCTCACGTGCATGGAAACCAAGCAACTTACAAAGTTGGGGATGCTGTAACAATGCTATGGTGTTCACCGCATTGATAAAATCTTTCAAATTCTGCTAGTATCAAGTATTCACATCTAGGAATTGAAGGTAAATTAAACACCAACGTAAAAGCAGAATCGAGGTCATTGTTATGAAAACATAAAGAAATGCATGCAACATTGACATACAGTAGAAAATGAAAATTGTAAAGAAGAATGCTAATACAAAAATGTTAAGGGCATTATTAAGAAAGCATACATAAATGCAAACAACGTAGATAGCTCATGAATACTCCACGCTGTTTCAACTTTGAGAGTTTTGTTAAACTAATATTTTGTGATTTTGTACTTTGGGACATGATTTTATTGATCTATTTTCTTACTTTCCACTATTTTCATATATAATTTAGATGTTTTTATTGTAAGATAGAATATTGCTATTATTTACATGCTAAAACCCTTAATTTCTCATTTACGCAATTCTATGTTCGTGAGGCTTACGCCTCAGACCGCCTCGAGGCTTACGCCTCGCCTCACGGACGAAAACCGCCTCGAGGCTTAATTACGCAATTTTAAACCTTGGTTTTACCCTTTACTTAAGGGTCTTATCTTATGTAAGCCCTAGGGGCATGATCGTCTTTGCAAACTAGAAACCAAGATAGCTCAAAATTCCTAATAAAGGAAAAGAAAAAAAATGTCAGAATATACTGATAAAATTACATTAGGACGGGTTTAAAAGACATTATGTTTGTTTTGAAATTAGTACAATACAAACTCTTCATGTAATACTAATTTCAAAACAAATCCAACGATCCATCTTGAATTCTTGATACAATTTGTATTAGAATATCTTGCCATAAATTTTTTTTCATCAAAAATGTTCTTGCATTAGAAGAAACAAATCAAGAAAATTTTGTATTTGATTTCTCATTGTTGAAGAGAAAATGGTACCTTTTCCGATCAGAAAAGATAACAAATTGGTTAGGCCACATGGAGTTTCATTTCTTTTCAATTAAATATTATTAAATCATATCAGTGAAACAGTTCCAAAATATGCAGGTGTTTATTCAATATCATTTAAATTGCATAATATTTCTCTTCAAATTCAAATATGAAACATCCCAAGTACTTAATATTAGCATTATGACCAAAAAAGGGACAAAATAATGGCTCCTAGTAGTTTCGGACTGCATCTTGTACCTATGTATAAGAAAGTAAAATTTAAACATAAGCTGACCTTTAGTTGCTTGATAAAGATAGAAAGTTGATTCTGCCAGTTCAGGTCGCAATGGATAATATTTCTCTGTTGGATGCAACACATTCCTATCCAAAAGATATCTGTAATGTAGAACATCAATTTGGTCATCAGAGAGGTAAGCAAGGGAACAAGCTGGGCGTTAAAACAAGGGAGAACCAATGATAACAAGAAAACTACATATCACATTCTATTGTGGGCAAGTAATCAACATGACTTAGTCAAAAGTAAAATATATTTCTACTTGAAAGCCGGAGAAGACAGAGAATGTATGTTATTATTCTTTGCTTTCTTCAATTAAGTTGGAAAACCAACGACAGAGATAAACCCAAAATTCTAGTAGATGGACATCAATCTGTCAAAAAATTTAAGCCAATGGGTAAATTTCACTATAGTAATATTAGGACTCATGTTTCATTTATGTTGTAGAACTATTTTACTATCAGTTACATCTTAATAATTTTGCCCGACCTGATGGTTCCCTATATTAGCCATCACTCCTCAAATGAAACATTTCCAATATCATCAAATATTATGTACTAAGAGCCCATTCAATCACATGGTAATGCGGACATCCAACCGTCCATGCCTATCCAAGGAGGAGATGAAGATCGACGGCCATAATTGTCCTACGTTATCTTAAATTTTTATTTTAATTATGCATTTCTGTTTTTACCCTTAATTAAGGGTCCAATCTTATTAAGCCCTAGGGGCATGATAGTCTTATTTTAGTTTCTTTTATTTCTGAGGCATATATATAGAGGCCCTTGTTAGTGTAATGGGATGATGGAGTTCTAATAAAAAAATTGTTCTACACTTTTGTTCCTTGGGAGGACTTTGGTGAGAACCCTTATGGGAGGGAATCGTAGTTTCTACCAGCCACAGAATGGGTCCGAACTCGTAGCTTGAATTCCCTTGGTAAAGGGCAACGCAACACCCGTCAGCCGTAGGAAGCATCCGGGCTCACGATTTCCTTTGTTTTTGTTTCTCTTTTTTTTTTCTAATCGCCATCTCCATCCTCTCTCCAATCCCTCCGGCTTCATCCCCTCCTCCACCCAAACCTGCCAGACTCTTCCCACAACCCTCTCTTCTTCCCCACCGAAATTCTCCATCCCCCTCCTAAGCCTAACCCTAATACCATCTTCCCCCCACCTCCAAACCGCCAACACCCTCACAAATCCTAACCCTAATACCTCCATAGCCACCGACCACCTTCTTTCCTCCATTGGCTCCCACAATTTCATCTTGTATTCAAAGCCTTCCTATTTTATACATTTTAATTTGGTAACGAATTCGAATTCAAAATTCAAATTAATTTGAATTTCAATTTGTTTCCTAAATTAGGATTCTTATTTTAGGAAAGTCGTTTAAATTAGGTAGAATAAAATTTTTGATTGGATTTGATTTCAATTAATCTTCCTCAATTTCGGATTCCAGTCAAGGCCCACTTTAATTCTCTTTCCCTAAACCCTCTCCTCTCTCTACCTGCCGCCCCCTCTCTCCTATCTCCTCTCTCTACTTAATTAATGCTTCTCCATTAAGGCCCCCAATCTCTCTCCTATTTTAATTAATTCCTTTCAAAAAAAATGGAACTCCATTTAAGGGATTAATTAAGTTCCCCTTCCCTCCCTTTTCCATTTAGTTTGAAATTCAAATTCAAATGACCCCCTCCCCCCATATCCGTTCTACATCACATGCGGCTTAGCTTTTTAATATTATCAAATGTTACGAACCAAAAGCCTGTTCAAACACATGGATACTACATGGGAGTCACTCGCCCTTTAAACTTGCTCAATCATGATAGAAACAACCAAGACCAATAAAAGCCCTAAACTGCATAAAAAACACAACTCTAGTCGAGCCATCAACTTAAATACCATCTATTAGGAGAATGTTACGTCATGGTGCCAAGTTGAGGCCAATAAACTAGTAGATAAACACCCATCAACCCAATAGCTTAGGCTAATAAGTATCACTGATGGAATATTGGGGACTCTATTCTTATTTTACTTCGATGTGGAACGATTTTCACTCTCATATATATCTAATTATCTTCAAAATCAAATAAATCTATCAAATCAAGGTACATCGCATAAGTTACATATAAATCAAACATGCACTACTAGCACTAACAGTCACAACAATTTGCATAAAAAGAACAAAATAAACTATTTACCAATCAACGAATTAAAAATAAAACCATAATATAAATTAAGTTTGGCAATAATAGTAATAGTATTTGTTAAACTAATAAAATTAAACTAACTCATGACGAGGTCTGTAAAATATTACTGACATCATGAACTTGAGAATTGTTATTGCTATGGTTATATAGCAAGTCAATTCGTACCAAAAAAACAAACATAACTTTTTAGGAATGTGTGCTATCCTAGACAGCTTAGCCTTGGAAATTTAGCTAGTGACACAATCATATGCACTGATATGGCGAAAGGATATGATGTAGAACAGATGGGGTGGGGGTAAATTTTGAAATTTGAATTTCAAATTAAATGGGAAAAGGAGGGAAGGGTACTTAATTAATCCCTTAAAAGGAGAGAGATTGGGGGCCTTAATGGAGAAGCATTAATTAAAATAGGAGAGAGGGAGGGGTGGAATTAAAGCTTGCCTATTCAATAGTCTTAAATTGAGGGAGAGAATTTTATTCAAATCCAATTTGGAATTGAATTGGAATTGATATAAAGACTTTCCTAAAATAGATCAATTAATTTAGGAAATTATTTGAATTTCAAATTGTGTTGGATTTGAATTCAAAACCTTTCAAAGATAATCATTAATCTAATTTTGGGAAGAAATTTGAAGAGGGCATGGGTATGGGGCCGGCCAAGAGAGAGAGGGGGGACTAGGGGTGTCTTGGTTCAATGTATTTGGACTAGGGATTAATTAATCAATCAATTTCAGAATTGATTAATTAATTGAATGAAAGAGATTTTCAAAAATAAGATAATTAATGAGGATGGATTTGAAATTCAAATTAGATTAATTTTAATTTAAAATCTTTCCAAATTAATGACAACTTAAATAAGGAAAGAGATTTTTTTTAGGGAAGTGGGGCTAGGGAAGGAGGTTGGCCGGCGGGTGGGTGGAGCCATGTTGGATTTCGGCCAAGGGGAGGGAGGAGGGAGGGAGGAGCTGGTGTAGGCCGATGGTGTGGAGGTGATGGGGGTGAGAGGATTGGCGCCTCGGTGGAGGGCTTGAGGTGGTGTGATGCAATCAAAAATTTGGGGAGGGCCCAATTTTTTTATCAAAAAAACACAAAACAACTTCCGATATAAAAGAAGACACAAAATACCCAAAAAGAAAAGATAACTTAGAAATTTTGGAACAAACTCTTACATTTCATATAAACAAAAACTTTTATAAATAAAGACTTACAACTCTTAAAATTAAACGACTTACAAACAAATACTCTAACAAGACACCCTAAACTTGCTTACTTTGAGAAGAGGGATACAGGTGAGGTGGTCACTTGCGGAGAGACGAAAGAGATTAGAAGCCGAGAAGAAGGGTGGAAAGAGCTCGCAAGATTTCCAGAGGAGGTGAGAAGGAGAATGCAACAAACTAGCAAGCTTTTCCAACAAAACCCGCAAGTTTACATTTCCAAAAATCATTTACATAACATATCTAAAACAGCCACAAACATCACTATTTATAGGCACAAAAGAAGGAATACAAATAGCCACCTAAAAGCAATATTTAAAGACATTAAAATAGGGAAATAGAATGCCATAAGTCACTAAGAATAATAAGGCCAAAAGACTGCAGGAATTCTGCAGGAAAATTGCATAGAAAACAGTGGAAAGACTCATGGAAATCCTCCTAAACAGTCACCAAACAGCAGCCCCAAAATGCACAGGAAACGGAGCACCAAAGCCACGGCAAAAAGCCCCCAACAGCCACGGAAAAACAGCACAGCATGGGACCCGAACAGTCAGCACAGCAGCCCCATTTAGTGCAGGAAAAAGAGAGGAGAAGGCTACCGGAACCAAGCAAAAATCAGCAAAACCGAACAGTCCAGCAGGGAACCAAGGAGCCAACCGTGAGAACCAAGGGACCAAAGCACGGGAAACCAAGAGCCAGCCGTGGGAACAAAGGAACCAATCGTGGGAACCAAGGAGCTAAGGCACGGGAACCCAACAGACATCCACGTGAACCAAAGGGACAAATAAAAAGGGGAATGAACCTCAATTTATGAGCTAAAAAGGCTCTCTACTAGACATTAATGAGCTGATATCTAGTAGAGGAAAGCATTTATGAGCTTGAAACATAAGAAGAGGCTCATTAATGAGCTGATTCAAGTAGAACTTACAAAATTTTCAACTCAACTTGTTTTGACCCATTCCTTGCCTACATCATGGTGGTTTAGAGAAATAAGGAAAAAATAAAACAAAGAAAAAAGATAGAGAACTGCGAGCCTTGGACTCTTCCAAAGACTGACGGGTGATACGATGCCCTTCACCAAGGGACTTCAAGCTACGAGCCCGGACCCATCCTGTGGCTGGTGGAAACCACAATTCCCTCCATAGGGATTCCTACTAACGTCCTCCCAAAGAACAAAAGAGTAAAAACAAATTTCTTTTCTTAATAATTCATCATCCTAATACAAGAGCAATGGCCTCTATATATATAGGCCTAAAAACAAAAGAAATTAAAAACGATAACTTTTTCCCTTGGGCTTACATAAAACAAGACTCTTAAATAAGGGTAAAAATGATAAATACAAAATTAAATCAAAATACAATTAATAAACTAAAAAAAAGGATTGATATCGGCCGTTGATCATCGCTATTCCATTGAGTAACGTCCTCCGTCAGATGTCCGCATCAGGATACATATTGATTCTTCAAGAAAAACAATGAATCATGAATTACGAATCATTTCAAAGTAAAAAATCAACATCCACAAAGCTAGATTCTTATATTACTTGATTTTAGTGTTAATCAAATTGCCTTTTAGTGAAAGATTGAACAACCTAAATTATGCCAGTCCCAGTTAAATGTTTGAATCTTTTATTCATGTTAACATAACCTCGGGTCTCCAAGCATTTTGAACTTAAGAAAATATTGTTAAAAAAAAAAACTTCCAACTTCTCTACTTATTTTATGCTACCAGAAATACCATGTGCAATGCTCTGCCGAATATTTTTCTTTTATTCCCATGTATATTCCTTTTATTCCCATGTTTTTAAGTACCCGGGAGATCATAAATCCTGAAAAATTATTTACTATAAGTAACTCAGCTTGGTATGCCTCTAAAGTGTGTTGACCTCCATATAATGCCTAAAGAGAATGAAACAAAAAGCATACCTGCTATGATCTGTTGGATCCACGAATATTGCCGGAAATCCCGTCAAAATCCCTGTACATTCGGCGCCGTTCCGGGATTTTTGCCTAAATCTCGCGAAAGCTCCTCGATGCTCTCCTTCCTCGCGTCGTTAAAAGCCCAACGAGCGAAGCCTTCAGGGCTCTGCTCCCGTCGCTGCTTCCACGACCGAACTCCTCTTCGGCCAGCTTCCACGACCTCTTCTCCTCCCGTAACTCCACCCCCTTGCCGCGTCCGTCAGACCTCCGACAGAGAGGGAGAGAGAGAGAGCCTTACCCGATTCCTCCCTGTGCCGACGCTAGCTCCACTTCCTCCTTCCCGTCGCCCCTTGCCCGATCTCACCCTGCCGAACTCAGCTCCTAGCCGATCCCGTCGCCCTCTCCCTTCCAATCTCCCTGTCCGACTCCACACAGCAGCTTGCCCGATCCCTCTAGAGCCCAGGCCGAGCCACTCTGCCCGATCTCCTCTTACCCATGCCCTAACTCCACTTAAAACCTAGCTCACTCACTCACTCAGCTCAACTCAACCCACTCTCCTCTACCCGACCCCCTTTAGGTATAGGAATATTTGTTTTATTTATTTATTTATTATTATTTTATTTTATTTTATTTCCTTTTATTATTATTATTATTATTATTATTACTAATTAAAATTAATTTTGTGTTAATTATAGTTAATTAAATTTAATAATGATTAATATAATTAATTAAAATTAATTATTATTAAATATTTAATAATATTTAATTATTATTAAGATGTCAATTAAAATTAATTAAATTGATTTTAATAATTATCTTAATTATGGTTAATTATTATGATTAATAATTAACTATAGTTAATTAAGATTAATTAAAATTTATTATTTTAATTTTAATTGATTGTCATTAATTAAAATTAAGTTATTGTAATTATAATTAATTATTATAATTATAATTAATTATTTTAAAAAAATTAATTAGTTATAATTAAAAAAATGGTTCTTTTATTGATGCTTGCAACGGGCCGGCAAACCCCCAAGGAGCTCACGTAGCGTTGAGGGTGGGAAACCGGTGCGATGCTTGCGACGATTTAAGGATCCCTCTTCAGTGCTAGCAACGAGCTGGCAAACCCCCCGAGGCGCTCAAGTAGTGTTGTAGGGCGGGAAACCGGTGCGGCACTTGCGGCGAAGGGGATAAAAAAAAGTGTTTTTTTATTTTATTTTATTTTTATATAAGTACTCCCGAATGCCCACGTGGTGCAGAGAGGGGAAATCTGTGTTCTTTCTAACATTTTGTTTCCTTCTTATAATAAAAACCCTTAAACGCTCACGTAGCGGGCGGGGATAAATATATATATTATATATATAATATATATATATATTATAAATTATATATATATTATATATTTATTATATATATTATACAAAATGCGACCGCGGGTCATTTTTGACACCACCTGAAGCGCTCATGTAGCGTCGAGAGGAAGGTTGCCTCTTGGTTTTTCCCCTAAACAGGGGAGATGCCGGGAGGCTGCCGAAATTTGGATTGAAAATCCAAAGACTTTAAAAAAATATTGAATCTCATTTGGACATCATTTGAACTAAAATCAAACTTGGATAAATAAGCAAATTGCTTAAGAAAACTCAAGCAAGGGGATTTGAACTTGCATACCAAACCATACTTGGACTCTACAAGACAAGGACTACACTCGAACATGATTTAAACTTCAATTGAACTTGAACAAAATTTGGACAGTTCGAGACCATGATTAAACTTGGACTCAAGCTTAAACAACAAGAAGCTTGAACTTGAAAGTGATACAAGGGAGCTTGAACCATTTAGACTCAAACTCAAATGAATAGAGGATTCATGTTGAAGCTTCATCGGACTTAGACAAGATTTGTGGACTCAAACTAAGCATTAAATGAACTAAATCATGCTCAAACCGATCATAAAATAAATTCGAGTCATCAAATAATGAATAAGTGAATGCTAAGTGAACAACTCACTTATGGATCAATCAGGCAAGTGGATGTATCTATCTCTTTCAAGAAGAATAATCGCACAATAAGCACAACATGCTTCTTACAAATGGGGACCAAATTGAAGGGGTACCAATGAATATTAAAGAGCAATACATAAGCAGATATGATCTTCTCTTCTTCAAGTAGAAAGATTTGATATGTAATGAAGATAATGATATGATATACCCAAATACATTCAACGGAATATGCATGAATGTCAACAAATAGATGGGAAATTCATGACATATAAAGGATACAATGAATGTGATTTATCCATAAAGAGAAAGATCAATTGGGAGGATACAACAATATGCTTGCAATCAATCTACAAGATTTAAAAGAAATGCAAGAAAGAAGTTATCATATTGGTTGGAATACTAATGACAACCAATAACAATGTAGATGCTATCATTCACATTATAAATCAAATGATGATTGACCCATGGTATTTATCCTGATCATCCAAATGAAGGTAAGCATATGAGCAAGAAATGTAAGACGAATGAGGAACAAATTCTTAAAGGTTACACAAATAAAGAATGACAAAGTTTAGATACCTCAGATCATTCAAATAAGATAGTATCCAAGCAATGACCAAAGATTAAAATATGCAATAAATGCCAGATGTTTATGTCATCAATAACATTGTAACATAAACATGTACATTCAATTCTATGAGCAATGGAATGAACTCAAAGCATACACAACGACTCTATTCACAACAGGTGCCGAAGGATGTCATGCCGGATATGAAGGTCATTTATGAATACAAATATATACATCAAACTATTCATGAATGCTGATGAGGGGGATCCAATGAATACTACATCAACTTAATAATCAATCACTAATCAATATTAAGTAAATATATTGATCTGTTAAGAGCAAAGGGTTATGATACTACAACAAATACAAACCTTTGTGATCAAAGGCAGGAGATTCGTTAGTGCACTACGATCCACCTGCAGAAAGCAACAAGTAGTGCACGACAGTCTACCTGTAGGAAGCAGCAAACCACTGATCCAGAAGCTGCTACAATACGCCACCGGATCTGCAACACTCATACGAGCAGACAGAAGGCGTCGATAAGACTACAATGCCACGCCACCGGATCCGTAATGTTCTTGGAAGCGAACAGAAGGCGTTTCACAAATATTCCAAGAATGCCCCCACATGTGCACCGTAATTTGTATACACATAGGTACACTATAAGGGGTAAAAGCAATCGTAGAACCCGCATGGGCCCTGGCGAGCGTGTTATTGGTATACACGTGATGTTTAGGGATGCTACACGGGTTATCAAATTTTAAACCCGGATAAAAGTAGTTGACAGGGTTCAATTATAAAATGCCCCCAAACACCCGCATGGGCCCCGGCGAGCGTGTTATTGATACACACGTGACGTCTAGGGATGTTGCACGGGTTGACAAGTGAATTCAAGTTCGAAACCGATCATTCTATACGGGTCAATAGAAGTGGACAGGGTTCGAACCAACAAACAAATATACGGTTGTGGCGACCGTTATATTTGTCTTAATACATTCATATTAGGCCTTCAAGGCCTATAACAATAAGAATTCACTCTCAAAGGCATAAAGCCTACGAAACCTGATCCTTTATCGACAGCCCGACAGAGTTGACAAGGTTCGATCCATAAAGAGAAATGACCCCAAACACCCGGATGATGGCCGTGTTGAATGCAGATCTCAACCGGAGGGGTTCCCAAATACTTTCAAATGTCTTTCAAAAGTCCATTTCAAATACTCCAAAGCTCCACCCAAAATCCCAGAAAATTCCAAAAATATCAAAATCCCAAAATTTCAAAAATATTTAAAAAAGAAATTATCCATCCCAACACTTAAAGCAAAGTCCATCTACCCTCCGCAACAGTCTGCCGGTGTGGATAAATTCAAATAAACTCTAGCTCACAAAGAGCCAAATGCCTAGTCGAAAATATCACTAGGATCCATTCTCAAACAACCTCTTGCCAGTAAGGACGTGGTACGTGTCCTCTAACCGGCAGTTTCGCCGGCAAATGGCACTGCAGGTAAACTGTTATGACCCGGGGACCTCTGAACCGAGTGGTTTTGCCGCCAAATGGCACCACAGATAGCGGTTATAGCCAGAGCCAATACGCTCCTTAATGGCGTTATATCCTTGAGATATGAATCAATAGGATATGATTGGGCACAAAGCCCTCTGTCAGCTAAGGTGAATTTAAATTTGTCCCCTTAGACAAACACTCACCCCAAGTCTACAAGGTACCCTTGGATGAAGCAACCCATGGCTGCCGACAAGGATCCTTCTGTCAGGTTGGGTCGACTACCTCCTCGACTAAGTAGACCAGAGACCACGATGGCCCGGGACGGCGGAACCATGGGATCTTGATCGGGCCCATCATCCATTCCCCCACCATCCGCTTTAAGTGCTAGGTGGTGAAATTTCCTATTTTAAATATCAAACTTTTCAAATCTTTCCAAATACCCAAATCCAAACCCAATTTCCAAATCCAATCTATGCTACTACTATATGCCAGATAACATGTATTTATACGTATTAGATTGACGACTAGCCTTAATCGAAAGTTCTCTCTCGTGATCGGGAGGGGTAATTAACTATAGGGGCTTGCGCCTATAGGAAACCAGAACTCAGATCATAAAGTACTCACAAAATGAGGGCGAAATCTCTGGGTAGTGTCTTATCTACAAACCCATCTGCCTTCCAAAATTTACCTCGGAACTTATTCCGTTAAAACTCCCTCGCCGAAACAAATGAAAAGCGGGCGGAGGCCGGGGCCGAACTTTCAGAGCCCACAAAGTGAAAGAATGGTAACAATGTCTTCCACACATTACACATGGAAATTGCGGTCATACATGAATTGCAGTTCACACATTCATTTAAGAGCTAGCACTACATCTGGATAATTGGATCATTAATCATCAACATTTTTTCTGTTCTAGGAGAAGCATATCAAATGCTCTTATATAGCACAGCTCATGTGTTAAAGAAAAAGACCAGCCAACCTTTCCGGTAAAACACCAAAACGCTCCCATACATGATAAAATTCACGATGTGATGCATTGGCAGCAGCTACATCTCCAATAAGAATCTGTTTACAGAAGCTTAAAGCGTAAATATTACCAAATGTTCTGCGGCTATCCAGTATCCTAAAATGTATTTAGCAGTCTAACTAACAACCTGAAGACCAGGCCAAAATGCTTGAAGGCTTGTCAGTTGCCAGTAGGTAGCCCTCCCAGTCCTCATGTCAGCTTCGTGGTACCTGAAATTGAGAAATAAGGAAAGATCAGGAAAGAAACATAAGTGGAAATAAACAGAATTTCATATAGAATCAAACTAAATTTCACAGCAAAATTTCATGGATAAAGTTTTTTTTACCAGTCTATTTATAGAAATTTACTTCGCACTTGACACCTGACTTTTAGGAATAACTCCATGTTGAAAAACAAATACTCTATATGCGTGCATATGATAACAACTATAAGTAGCGCAGTAAATAAGAACCAATTCAAAAATGCATCTGTTGTTAATTAAAAGAAATTTTTTTGGTCTACAAAAACGCCAAAAGGGTAGAATATAATCAATTGAAACTTCTCACAGATCACATAATTTCCGAGTAGACACTTCTTTTTTTTTTAATTAATTATTGAAAACAAAGGTTATTGAGCTCTTGATTTCAATCCAGCCTAAAATATATTCAAATTGATTTTTAATCGGTTCAACTTTTACTCAAGAGGCATCTGTTGTTTTTGTGCCAATATGCATAATTTCTCTCGCAAACAATTCATGTGAACCGATAATGCTCTAGTGTGAGCATGAGGTCTGGTTTTGTCCCATGCCCGTTTGCAAGGCGCGCCTGCACTTCCATTGTGATGTGGCGATGGCTTTTGATGGGCCATCTAAGACTATGGCCCTACGACATTTCTCTCTTACTAATTACTGCTCTCCCCTCTGAAAGACTTCCACATTGCCTGCTTAAGCCCTCACCTCTCACGAATAATGCAATTTAGCTTCTTTCTCCTTAATTCCAACCCTTATGTCGAAGACCTTTGCACTAGTCCCGAGGGTTTCAACTTTTCCTCGAGAGGCATATGTTGTTTTGTGTTAGTATGCATAATTTCTCCCTCGCAAATATTCTAGGTGTCAGTAATGCTAGTGTGAGCATGCAACATGGTTCTTTCCTATTACCATATGCAAGGCACACCTGGGCTTCCATTATGATGTGGTGATGGCTGATGATGGGCCATCTAAGACTATGGCTCTGCAATCTCTCTTACTAATTACTGCTCTCCCCTCTGGACGACTTCCACATTACCTACTAATGCCCCCATCTCTCGTGATTCGTGAATAATGCAATTTGGCTTTCCTTCTCCTTAATTCCAAGGCTTATGTTGAAGACCTTTGCAGTAGTCCCTAGGGTTTCATTGCCCCCTCCCTCTCTCTCTTAATCTCCCATCACCACCAAATGTTTTGATAGGTGTTGTCATCTCGGAAGTACTTCTACTTTTATATCATCGGATAATGTTCTTCATGTTGTTCTCACTTCTCGTTTCTTCACAAAATTGTGGGTGGGTTGTTGGATTCGGAATTGCAACCCACTTCTTTCACAAGTTTCCCTTCATATTTTTATTAAGACTTAGTTCCGCTTCATATTTTTATTAAGACTTAGTTCCGCTTCAACATAAGTAATCATCTGCATTTCAAGGGAGCATGTTCTTATTTTCTTTGATGATGAGATCTTTGAGCAAGATAAACCACTACCTTTTTTCACTATGGGCAAATTTTCTTTGCGTATCTGGTGGGGGCAAGAAATATAGGGAGCTATACCCCTCGCCCACACGGAAGATTTGTGTGACCTTGAACCGACGACAACCCACTAATTCACGAAACAATGATGACTAAGATGAGGAACAACAAACTCTTACATTTCAAATCTAAGACCGACTTTTAAATTTAAAAAAAAAAACAAAATTACAACGACTTACAATCTTGACTCGAAATCAAAGACACCCTAAAGTTGCTTTACTTAGAGACGAAAGATACAGATGGAGTGGCACTTGCGGAGAGACGAAAGAGATTAGAAGTCGAGACGAAAGGTTGGAAAGAGCTTGCAAGATTTTCGGAGGGGATGAGAAAGAAAACGGACAAAGCTCGCAAGCTTTTCCAATAACCCGCAGGTTAGATTCCAAAAATCACATAATACAACTATTTTTAAAACATTACAAGTCCCTCATATATATAGGTATGAAAGGGGAATACAAAAGGACACAACATTAATTTTCTCAAGAACCTAAACATCACAAGCATGGAAATCCCCCCATGCATTCACGGAAAACCGCCCAAGAACCGAAGGAGCAACCGCGGGAGACAAGGAGGCAGCACGAAACCAAGGCGCCACAGCCACGGGAAAACACCCAGGCTCGGAAAACCAGCAGCCGGCCGGAAATCCAAGGGGCAAAGGCACAAAAAATAATAGCCCATGGTGGAAGCCAAGGAGCCACACATGGGAAACAACACTTCTTGGAATTCCAAAGGCAGGTTTGGAATTCCAAGGGACAAACATAATTAAAGACATAAAAACAATAAAAAGTACATTTAATAAAAGATAACTATGAATTAAAATGTTAGCTAATAATGAGCTAACCCTTAGTTTAATAAGTGAACTAAAGACCAGCTCATAAATGAGTTAAAATTTCAACTCAATTTTGATTGAGCTCGTAAACTCGAGGGAGGCCGAAATTGATTTATTTTGGACATGAGTTGACCCCCCCTTTGTCTACATAAGTATCCAATAAACAGGATGTTACTCAAAAATTAAAGTTAGATTTACACTTGGATGAAGAATACTTGGTTAGGCCCACTGATCCTCATCATATTATTATAAGATAACAACAATAAGAGAAAAAAAGCATTTATCCCACTATATGGGATTAGTAACTTAAATAATTTTTCTCTATCATGCTCTATTAAAAGTTAAATTCTCATTTAAATCTAATAATAAAATGTCCTTTTTATACTTTCTAATCAAATCTTTTAAGGTCCCCCTCTACCTTTCTTAACATAGACTGGATCTAATACATCTACTCTCTGAATGATGTCATCAAAAGGCCAACGTTTTATTTAACCAAACTATCAGAGGCAACTCTCTCTAATCTTATCTGCCACTGGAGCTACACCGACCTTTCCACATATATACTCATTTTGCATTCTGTGTCCGAATGTAAAGCCACTCATCCACCTACGCATCCTCATCTTTGCAACGCCTAACTTAATTTTATACTTCTCTTTTAATGGATAATAATCTACGTCAAAAAGCATTGTAGGCCTCATCACCATCTTATAAAAATTTTCCTTAAGTTTGAGGGTTATTTTTCTATCACACGACAAACCCAATGCATTCCTCCACTTCAACCATCCAGCATAAATTCTACTAATAATATCCTCATCTCTTTCATCATCACTTTACTATCACACAGTAGGCCATTTCATTATAAGACTATCATTAAAAACAAGGATTACATAAGAGTCTTCTCTCAAAGAATTTACTATGTTAGTGGCAATTCTATGTGCATGCTTACATGGTCTCCCCATTTGGATGCTTCCAAGCAACAATCTATCACCCTTGTCTGGGTGGCTTTTCCCTGGGTCCATTTACATTATATTTATCAATCCACTCTATAATGATTGTGATCTATATTTGGATAAATCATGACAAATGGATAATAAAACTACTAGCCTTTCTAGACAATTTATGGCCAAAGTTCTGGTGAAAATGGAATAGAGGTATAAACGAGATGAGTCGAGCTCGAGTCAGGCCCAACTCGAGCTCGACTCGTGAGCCGAATCCCGAGCTCGAACTCAGCTCGTCTCACTATAAACAAGCTCGAGCGGCTCGCAAGCCTCCAGCAGTCCACGAACTTCGATCTTCCACAGTCCAATCCTCCTTTCGCACGAGAACTCGTGAGCCTCCGTGGTCTGCGAACTCCAATACATGCGCGCAATCCGCCAATCCACCTCGAACCTATAGTTTTAGAACTCCATGCCCGCGATCGTCATCCTTTCGAGCTCCAATACGCTTACACGTGCGTAGTCCACCTCGAATAGCGAAATTGGCTAGCGGGATATTTAAAATTGTAGTCAAGACCGCAAAACTTTTAAAAGGTTTAGCATTTATTCTTAATTTTTTTTAATATTCAAAGTTAATAAATAAAATAAAATTACTTAAAAAATAATAATAGTGATTCGAGCCGGCTCGCGAGCTCACGAGCCGAGCCTCATCAAGCTCGAACTCAACCTCATTTAATAAACGAGCTCAAGTTTGAGCTCGAGCTCATGGCTCGATAAGCTCAGCCTGCGAGCTTATTAAAGAGTCGAGCTCGAACCGGCTCGCTTACACCCCTAAAATGGAAATTATTTCTCCACTTAAAAGGGTATAGATTGGCTCAATCTCATGAATATTAATATAAAGTAGAATTTGAAGGCTTATCCAAATCTAAGGAAATCCAATGTTCAAGAACAAAAACAACAATTCAAATGTTTAGATCTCTCCTTCAACAATGGTTGTTACTCTATTAGTTTAGATTTGCACTTAAGATTTATAAGCAATTGGTGGGGGCAAGAAATATAGGGAGCCTATACCCCTCGCCCGCATGGGAGATAATAACCGGGACTAGGGGTGTAAGTGAGCCGAGCCGGCTCGAGCTCGACTCGCTTATGGGCTCGCGAGCCGAGCTTATCGAGCTCACGAGTCGAGCTCGAGCTTGTTTAGTAAATGAGCTCGAGTTCGAGCTTAATGAGGCTCGGCTCGTGAGCTCGTGAGCCGGCTCGAAAATTTTTTATGTTTTTTAAAAATTAAATAATTACTATTTTTATTAAATGTATGTTTTTAAAATTTAAGTAAATATTATTTTTATTAAGGTTAAATCTTTAAAAAATAACGATAAAAGTTAGTTTTTCAAAAAATAAAATAAAATATTCTCTAGCTACATTTTCCAATGTTTACATAAAAGAAGTTGATGTTTTTATCCATATTTTTCCCAAAAAAGTTTTTATCCAGAGGATTTGCAGCTGGCAGCCTGGCATTGTCAGTTTCCAATGCTTAAAAAAAAGGCTAAGTCACCATTTTTCCATGGGATAACGGGAAAAGCAACGTGGTCACTCTACACTGCCGCTGGCCCGCTGACCGAGAAACCAGGCAGGAACTGCAAATGGCAGGTGGGAAACTCGAATTACGGGCTGAAATTTTAAATCGAGCAGCTCGACGAGTAGCTCGACGAGCTATTTTCTGTGCCGCGAGTCGAGTTCGAGCTCGAGCTCAGTATTTAACTGACGAGTCAAGCTCGAACACTGCCTAATTCGAGCTCAACTCGACTCGTTTAGACCCCTAACCGGGACGACGACCCACTAAACCACGAAACGATGAAGAAGGGGAAGAACAAACTCTTACAATAACGCTAAAAAAAAAGAAATTACAAAACACAAAATTACAATGACTTACAAACTTTGACTCATAAATCAAAGACACTCTAAAGTTGCTTTGCTTTGAGAAGAAGGATACAGGTGGAGTGGCACTTGCGGAGAGACGAAGAGATTAGAAGCTAAGACGAAAGGTTGGAAAGAGCCCGCAGGATTTTCGGAGGGGATGAGAAAGAAGACGGACAAAGCTCGCAAGCTTATCCAAGCAAACCAGCAGGTTATAGCTTTTCCAAAAATAACATTTCATTCACTTTTTTAAAACAATACAATACCCCCCATATATATAGGTATGAAAGGGGAATACAAAGAGACTCATAATAAATTCCCATAGGAATTCTAAAAGACTTAGCATTAAACCCAAATACTTTTCATAAAAAAAAACAGCCCAAGCCAAGGAACCGAAGAGGCAACCACGGGAGCCAAGGAGACCGCCAGGAACTAAGGCGCCACAGCCACGGGAAAGAGCCCAGGCGCGGAAAACCAGCGGCTGGCCGGAATTCCAAGGGGCAAAGGCACAAAAAAAAACTAGCAAACCATGGTGGAATTCAAGGAGCCACACATGGGAAAATAAAACATCAATCTTGGGATTCTAAAAGCCCTTTTGGAAACCCAAGAGACAACTTAAATGGAAACATTAAAAACTATAATAAAAAGTACATTAAATAAAAGATAATTATGAGCTAAAACTTAGCTAATAATGAGCTAACCTTTAGTTCAATAAGTGAACTAAAGACCAGCTCATAAATGAGCTAAAATATCAGCTCAATTTTGATTGAGCTCGTAAACTCGAGGGAGGCCAAAATTGATTTATTTTGGACATGAGTTGACCCCCCATTTGTCTACATCAGCAATTGACTTTCCTTTGGATTCCAAGCCAGTGTTTTATGCAACGTTTGGAGTCAACTGGACTTATATGATAAATTTACGGAGTTTGATCATATATGTATCGAGGACAAGAATTGATATGACCCATATCCTAGAAAGTATTTATTCAATAAAAACTAATAATAAATTTCAACTTGCTCGATCTACCCAAATAAGCTCACATCATCGCAAATTGGGTTTTTATTCCATATTTTTCTCCAGGTGATCTTGAAAAGTAGCGATTTTTATAAATTCAGAGATTCATTTTGACATCTAAAAATAGTTCTTTAGTTCAGTTCAAACTTTAGAAAGCTATTATACACATTCTCTTGTAATTTGATAGAATTCTAAAAAATTATAGTTTTGGTAAACTGTAGAACACCGGGTGAAAAATCATTTTGATAGTCTTAAGAGCATTTTTATATAATTATACAATAACACTGTAATCACTTCAACAATGTAAAATGCGGTTTATTTTCAATATCTGCATTTAAAATATGTGAATTGTGTGAAAAGAATTTCTATTGGCGGAGTGAAGGAAATATGTTTGTGTAGAGTTATTATATGTGTTGGAAATTCTAGAGCTTGAGAGGGCTATTTTGACATTTATTAAGAAGAGATTTTGTTCGCGGCGAGAAGAGATACTTTTATTTATTATGTATTGAAATTTAGGGCCTAAAGGTCATTCCAATATTTGTTATGAGGTATTTGTTTATATTTCAATCAATTTGAATAATTTATTTAAATGTTTATTTCGATTTAGTATTAATGTCAGTTTCTATTTTAGTTTCCATATAATATTTCAGTATTTTTAAGCTCCTTTGGGTTAAGTTATTGATTCTCGTTTTAGGCTATTGTAGCATATTAATCTATGTTAGCTCACTCCTACTTTTGCTTCTATTTTCAGATAAGGAAAATGGTAAAGAGCGAGCAAAATAGTTTTTAATATCAGGCTCAGATCTGTACTACAGGTACGTATTTTGGTTAGTTTCTTTTTTGTTAGACTTGGCATTTATTTGTTGTACTTTCCTGTTGATAAACGCTGTTATAGATAGATCTCATATTATAAATATATTTTTAAATGATTTGATGTATAGAAAATCATTTATGAGATTCAATAAACTTCCGCTTTACATTTGTATTTAGTAGTATCTCTATATTGTACATAATTTAGATGATTCAGTTTATCAGCATTTCTACAACTAAATCTTGAGGTCAGTCTCTGCTTATTGCCACGATCAGGCATGGTATGACCTATGTGGTGGCATGAGTCATATCGGGTTGGATCATGACAATAATATTGTTATAGTCAAAGCCAACATGTTTCCAATGGCCAAGTCTAAGAATCATAACATGCTTGATAAGGCATAAAGCACTTAATTAGCCAAAGTCAGCTAAATTAGACCCTTCAACAAATCTCTACCCCAGGTTTACAAGATCCCTTTCGATTATGTAACATATGATTGTTGACGAAGATCCTTCAACTAGGTAGGGCCTACTATCTTCACTACCTAAGTAGAATAAAGTTCACGAAAAGTACGGATAATAATTGATCAAGTTTGTCATCACCTCCACATGACTCACTTTAAGTTAATTAAGCTCTCTCTTTTCCTAGCAAAATAATTGCTACAATGCGCTAAGTATTTAGAGCCTAACAACCAGGCTTAATTGAAATTTCTCGATTGTGACTGAGAGGGGTAATTTATAATAGGAACTTTGCTAGTAAAAAATCTCGAATCATATCATAGAGTCCTCAAAAAATGAAGGCAAAATTTGAGTAATGTTTTATCTGACATCCAATGTCTTCTTAAAATTTAACATGAAGCTACTATATATATATATATATGTATATATATATATATGTATATATATATATATATGTATGTATATATATATATATATATATATATATATATATATATATATATATATATATATATTAAAAGAGCACGGTGGAAATATTCAGAGCCCGGTCTCTTATTAAGTAGTTAATGGTTGTGTTTGCCAAAAATAACCCCACATGTAAATATATCTTTTAACAAGGAATCCATCTCCTATTTCAAAGGATATGGATTCTGTCTATTCCTCATTTTCACCAATAGTGATGAATATTTTGTATGTTAGACTGCTTCCTAATGAAATTACATGCCAGGTTATGCAACTGCCTTACATCAGTGCACGAAATTTTTTAAATAATTCATTACGTTGTCGATTATTTATATTGCATTGCATGATTTTGAAATCATAAACCTTACGTAGAACAACACTGTATCCAGCAAATAAGTACTTAAATTTCAGTTAATTCTCTTGGAATGCTAAAATACACAGTATAAAACTATGTCATTCCAACCACCGAATAAAATTGAAAATTTTGGATGCAAAAAGTAGACATCTTTTTGAGAACAGAAACTGACTTGTATGCTCGTTTGTTTCTTCCTTACTTTTTTCACTAAATTGTTATTAACAGAAGAGGCTTATGACCTTTCCTTTAAAAAGTCCGGAAAGACGTACAGGCATTGGAGGCAAGCTTGGATCTATACTTGGAAGGTCAACGGTTATGCAGATGATTAATGAGCAGAAAATACACATGAAAACTATAGATGTTTTAACTCACAGAACGCGGTATTCAGAAGATCTAGAAACAGGATTTGCTCTCTAGCTAATGACCAGGCGATTCACACGATGTCCTAAAAGAATTCCCACCACTTTTCAAAATACTCGTGCAAAAAGTGCATCCAGTGTTTTCTATAATTTCCTAGCTTGTTTAAATTTAGGCTTGCATAAAGGTGGAGCAAACTAATACATGAAGTACAAATAATTAAGCAAAACTGAAACATTCTGGCAAACCAGAATAGATGTTGCACCATGGACCATGACGGAAATATTTTTGTACAGCAAGATAAACTGAGTGAAACATATCCCAGAACTCATCGCTTCCAAACAGAATGTAGGCCTTCAACAAATATTCGTAGAATGAATCAACACCTGCAAGTCATACATAGGTACATCATCATAGGCTTGAAAGAACTATTAAAAAAAAACAATTAAAGAAAAAAAGTCCTCCAATAATCAAACAGCTAATTTGCTAGCCTTAAAGCAGAAGATTGCTCATTCCCTTCCCCAAAACAGCCCTTATTAATCTTATCTGCCTCCCTGATCCTTTTGTTTCCAACTAATCTCCTCTCCCTTTAGTGGACAATATCATTTGATGAACATCCTTGTCTTGGCATACAGAAGAAACAGAGAAATTATGTGTTCAACATCAAATTTTTGCCTGGCTCATCTCCTCACCTTTTTAGTGGACAATATAGTGGAATAACCTAGTCTTGGCATGCCAGAAGGAACAGAAAAATTATTTCTTTGACCTCAAAATATGATGAAGCGAAAAGACTTTTATCTCTCCACATTAATAGATCATTGATAAAGTTATTTGAATCCCCACGATAAGGTTGGTACTGAAAGCAGAGAAGGTCAAAATTGTCCATTGTGGTGAAGAAAATGTATTGGAAAACATGAAATTTTATTTCAGAAAATGAAATGTTTGTTTATTGGCCTTTTAAATATAATTGAGCTGTTTTGATTAGGCATATTTTACGCAGTGAAGCTTCATGGAGATGCACTTTAATACAAGAATGTACCAGCTCCAATGCCAGATGAGTATTCAATCCACTCTCCAGTGACAACATCAAGAGTAGTTCCCAAGAGATTTAAAGAACTTCTCATACTCCATAACTTTTGAAGAGCATGACGTGCAGCATTTTCGTACCGAGGATTACCAGTTAACCGTGATAGTGCCCCCATTTCAAGAATAAGTGAACCTGAAGTGACATAAATTTATTAGAGAAGGACATACTGTTAGTCAAAAACAGGCTCATAATACCAACTAATAATTAGTTAGTGTCCTCACCACATCCTGATGTGCTTGTTTCAGTTGTCTCATTTTCCACGACTCCATACTAGCAAACATAAAGTTTCAACAGTATCAACAAAATGAAAAAAAAAAAAGAAGATAGAGTAATCAAAATGGCTCTTCCGCAAACCAATTCAGTATTTTTCTTAGATTGATAAAATGAATTGTTGAAGATAGTTATACATCATTAAAGTTTCACAAGTAAATTATAATTTCAACATGTATATAAAAGTATATAAAACAAGTAGTTGACAAAGTATCATACTATGGTTGCTTCATAGATATTCAAGATAACATAAAAGGTTAAAAATGCACTTGAAGTACCACTTAGTTGTTCAAAGCAAACACCACATGGTTAGAGAGACTTCCTTATCATTAATGATGTCATTTATTTAAATAGTCAAATCGACCTAATTAATAGAATGCTAGAAAACCTACTTGTCCCCATTTGTAATGAAATTGACATTTTAATGGATTGTTTTATATATTTTGTTTTTAGAGTATAGATGAAGCAATAGTTAGATAGAAAGAACCCTGCATACATATAGTTACAAATTGCAAGCAGATGGCATCCTGAGAGGGCCCTTAATATTCCTTCTATTCAGGATTTTAAAATACCTCAAAGAGGCACAATATAGAGGTTGAAACATGGCATGAGATGAATCATGATGTCCTTTATGATAAGGCATTTTACTATCTCTTTACTGGAACATTCTGAACAAACACACCTTTTTCATGTCGAATAATTACCTAGAAATTTTGTCTCGTCGGTTACTCAGTTCAAATTAAATGGATGGCCATGTCAGGCACTTGTCTTAATGCCTTGGTTCTCAACATGTGAATTTTCTTAGATCAAGCGGATCCAAACCAAACAAAAAGCCTTGGTTGTTGAGATGTTATGCCTATTTGCTTATCTAAATGAAGTACGGTCGACCAGATAATTTGTCGGAAATTTGACGAACTATTGGATTCGGTGCACGATATATAACTCAAGCAAATTCAAACAGATCAAACAAACGTGGATAGATTAGACACGTCTGAACAGATTTATTGGCTTATCTGAGTTGACCAATCAAATATCTGAACAAATTAATTATGTTCCCAGAGCACTTGCTCTTTAAATGCATGTAATGGATTTTTTATTTAATCAATAATAAATAAAATCTGATTTGAACTGCCATAGCTTATCTTTAACCTACATGGATTAAAGGTTTTGCTGATAAAAAAAGATTTTCTTTTGTTGATTAGATTTTTCTTCTATGCTACAAACAAGAATCTACAAGGTCGTGAAAACCGGTCATGATATAGAACCGGAAAAAAGGAGAGATTTAGGGTTCAATGGTTCAAGTCGAATCGGATGGCATAATAAATATGAAAATTATTTAAATAAAATTTAAATGACAGAATAATTATGTAAGAATATAAATTTTTTACTAAAAAATAAACTGAATTTATACATTAATAACATCCTATGTAATTTTAAATTTAAATATCTTCAATATTTAACATTAATTCACATTTAACAAAAAATTAGTTTACATATAAATTTATAAATTTAATATAAATAATTATTAATTTATGTTACATATTTAGTATAATTTATACCTATAGATTATATATTGAATTCATATTATAAATTTACATGATTACATCTATAAATTATTAAGGTTAGATCACTTATTATTAATAAATAATTAATTAAGTAATTTTTATGATAAATTAATAAATTAATTAATTAAAAATAAATATTTTTTACATCATGAAAATTTTATTAAAAAAATTTGGCCGGTTCACAGTTGAATTGGTCGAACCGATTCATCGGTTTGTCGATTAAACCGGCGATTTTGGCCGGTTCACAGTTGAATTGATCGAACTGGTCGGTCCGTTCCAGTTTTCAAAAGTTTGGGATTTGCACAAGTGACCTTGCACATTAATCCTAAGATAAACGTAAACACTTCAGTACTTCAATTCTTAAGTGATCTCTTAGGAAAATCCAAACACCTTACCAAGCCTCCTCAATGTGTGAGAGGACTCTAAAGTAGTTTTTCTTGAGGGGAATCAAGTATAGTTAATCATATTTCGCCTAATTGTGGGGTTAGAGTTTAAATAGATCTACAGTCGAGAATTCCTCTACATGCAAGTTTCACAGTTAATTACCACTTACACTCACAATAAAGCACCCTCAATTAAGAAGGTTGCTAGGCTCAAATATTTAAAGTAAAATTTGATTGGATGTTGAATGTAAAATCTCTAAAGAATTGGTGGTAAACCCAATAAATTTCTCATAATTTCATCATCTACGACCTACCATTAGACTTGGTTGACAAACACCAAAGGGGTTCGAGCTGTAATGTTTACAGCAACAACAAGCCTATGGGGTTGGCTATATGAATCTTTTTTTTTTCCATTATGTCCTATTAAGAGTCAAATTCCCATTTGTAATATTTAAGAAGCCTAATTAAAAATCATGAGCTACCTCATCTTAATTATCCCTAACAGATCAAGGTGGAAAAGTGTGTTAAAGATGTGCATTTGGAGATTAAAGCTGGCTCATTCACAAGCATAGGGCCTAATAAACTAGTTCAACTAAATGCTTAAGAAGCCTAAAGCATGGCCACTTGTGATTCAAAGGTACTGGACATGACCTACAAAGACTCAGAAGCATGGTATGACCATCAGTTTTGCATGAGCTTTTATTTGTTTGATGAAGTAGTGTGAAAGAAAGTAAATACCATGCATTGAGAGAAAACCAAAGTGAACCTCATGCTAGATCAATTTGCATGAGCTTTTATTTGTTTGATGAAGTAGTGTGAAAGAAAGTAAATACCATGCATTGAGAGAAAACCAAAGTGAACCTCATGCTAGATCAATTTGACAGTAGACAATTGATATTCAAACCCAATCAGGCCAAAGATAATTGAAAAGGGGCATTCGGGTTAGCTAGATAAAACACCTATGGTAAGGATTACTCAACCATGTTCTTTACTTTGAGAAGAATTTGACAGAGGGATAGGCGGGGCAGATCAAAATTACTTGAGTTCTTGCAAGAGAAATTTTATTGCGCAGGCTCCTGGGCCAAAAAGTGAAGGGCTAAAATGAGAAGATGTGGAAGCTGACGTTCATGTGAATGTCGTGACTTATGTGGCATACCACTATCAGTTAAAAGATGTTGGTGTATGTTGCAACATGAGATCTGCGATTGTGATTGACATGGCGTGATAAGAACGCGTGAGATAGAGTGCTTGAGATGAAAAGCATGCATGCAAAATAGGTTGTAGTAAAATTTGCAATCAACAATGTTGGTGTGAGCTTTAGAGGATGCAAATGCCAAAAGGAAAGCATTGTTCAAATTGCGAAATATGAGGCTCGTCTTGAAGCTTGCCTCTACGCAATTCCATCGAAAAACGCCTCGAGGCTTACGCCTCGAACCTTTTTATATGGCTTGCGCCTCAACTTGGCTGAGGCCTGTGCCTTAACTTGGCTGAGGCCTGCGCCTCAACTTGGCTAAGGCCTGCCTTGAGAAGCATCTTGCCTCGCTGGCGTGAGACGGTACGCCTCACCCTACTTGTATAATTTTTTATTAAAACTTACATAAATCCTATACTAAAGGCCCAAACAAATCATGCCTTAATGCACCCCCAAGCCACAACAACTTCCTCTCGACTGTCTCAGCCTCTAGCCTACAACCTTCGTCACAGCCACAACTATTGTAGCACCTTTGAGGATCACTTGAAAGCCACACACCACCACCACCTCTAAAAATTTAGAAGTATTACTCTCATCATTATATCGATAATAAATATTTATGAAAGATGAAGAAGACTGAAATAGATAATAAAGAAATGGATTTGGAGGCTTGGACTCCACAGAATGAGGCCGCTGAGAGATCAATTTGTTATGATGATGACTCCAATAAAAACCCCTTCATTGATGACCCTGCATATGATTTATGAGTTGTTGACAACTATTTTAGCTTTCTTTAAGAATTAAATGTGTATGAGTAATGAAGTGAGAAAGAAGGGAGAAAGAAGGATTTTGAAGTCAAACTTATTGTAATATGATACTTCTATGCAATTCTAATATTTTATGTTATTTTGTTCTTGGATTACAATTCTATTTCACGCAATTTATTACTTGCCACTTTACATCATGTGCAATTTTTTTTTATATGCATGTCAATTTGCTACTTCATAATTCAATAAAAAATATTAATATGTCATTCTTTATTATTTTGGCATTATATAAAAATTTACTTTTAAACTTTATTTTCACTTCACGCAATTACTGAATTTTGAAGCTTACACCTTAAAACGCCTTGAGGCTTACGCTTCACCTCACAAACGAAAAATGCATCAATACCCAATTACGCAATTTTAAACTATGAGGAAAGCTATAGGATTAAACAATGTTTTAAAAATTAGACCAGCCCGGTCGATTCAATCAGTTAAATAAAATATCGGTCTACCGGCTCATCTAATAAATTCACAAAATCGATTTTGCAATGAACTAGCCTGAACAATGTCGAACCGAAGGTTCAACTAGTGGCGGTTTTTGAAAATAGGCCGGCTAATTTTATTAAACCATTCATATAATTAAATAAATTAATTTAATAAATTTAATATAAATATTTAAATTAATTAATTAATTAATTTAAATTTTAATAATAATTATTTACACCAACCAAACTTTATCACAAGGCCCTACCATCCTATGTGACTTCTTTATTAATGTGAACCAAAAAATTTAATACTAACACATGAGGCCCAACTGATGTAGAGGTCTAAATAACCGCGATAAAATTTTCAAATTTAAAATACATACACTAAATATTTTTACACATATTTTTAATTAATTTTTTTTTATTCTGTGAATTATATTTAATTTTAATCTTTTTAATTAATTATTTATTTATTTATATAATATAAAATTTTAATTTTTATCAATTTTGCAATTATAAATGATCTAACATGATTTTATAGCTGCAATTTTATAATATAAATTTTGTACATAATTTATAGGGGTAAATTATATATAAATATATAACATAAATTAGCAATTATTTATATTAAATCTATAACTTATATGTGAACTAATTTTATGTTAAATGTGAATTAAATTTAAAGATTGAACATATTTAAATTTAAAATTATAGAATATATTATTTATGTATGGATTTTATTAATTTTTAGTCAGAAATTTACACTATTACATAATTATTATATCATTTAGATGTAATTTAACTAATTTAAATATTTATTGCGTCACTCAATTAAAACCCAGTCGAGCCATTGAGCGTTGAACTTCCCCTTCTTTCAGTTCTATGTTTGGTTCGATTTCACAATCTTGGGATTAAAAAAATAGCAGGTTATTGAGGCATATTATCTTTTCTTTACTCATATTTTTGAGTGATTTGAGTCTAATTAAGTTTCAAACTAATGATAGAGATTACTTACATAAGATATTAATTGAGATGTTATTCGAACCCATTATTCCTCAGATTAATATTAAATGATTGATTAAGTATTATTAGAGTGGTGCTTTTAATCAAATTAATTTCTAAGCATAATTAATAAAGCTATCTTCAAAGGTTTGAATTCTCTCCAAGCTCACTAACCCTAAACCTCTTCATCAAAACAAACCACCAATTATTCTACAATCCTGATTAAGTTGATTAAATCATAATCAGGATAATTAAATAATATTAATTAACAACTTTGATAATTAGGGGATTAATTAACCTCTAATTTAATTTATTTGCATTTTAGATAAATATTAAGACTGCTATTTCCAGTTATTAAATTTCAAATTATACCTTATTAGCACTAATGTCAAGTACTTAGCTCAGCTTGATAAGCCTTCTAGTATACTGAGATTTTGTCAAGTGAAACTTCTATTTGAATCATCAAGAGTAGATTATTACAGATTCTCCAAAAGATGCTGTAGATAAAATTGAATTAAATAGAGATAAAACTGAACGGATTAGTATGCGTGCAGTCGACAAATGAAAAAATCTTTAGCAAGTATTGTTGAAACCATTTGTCAACAATTCGGTAGGATGAACTCGATAGTACGAGTTGTACAAGACTAAATATCTAGATGGTCTTTGCTAGCCCCTATGTGATAATCAACCGATTCTGAGAGATCAAAGAAAGTGAAGTCATTCGGCTCAAATAAGATGTTTAAAATGAGTGAGCAACGGATCCTTTTCGCACATTGCATGACTTCAACTCTTTAACTTGCAATCTTGAGTCTTGACGGACCTCTTCATATAGCATATGGATTCTCTTTGCTTACATGTTCTTAGGGGGACAACTTTGCATGATGCGTGAATACTTTTCGCTCCATGGCCCTCATGGGGACAACTTCGTCTTCCCTTCAACTTCTGATCAGCTTTCAGCCTCATGTCATCATCTCCTCTTCACATGGTGCATCGACTCCTTTTGCTCAGAACAATTGACGGCTTCACAAAAGGATGCAACTCCTGTCATGTTCGATAGGGAAGACCATGATAGGAAAAGCTAGTAGGAACCAAGAGTTTCCCTACATGAATTTGAATTTCAACAGTGTGCAAAAATAGGATTGAGAAGAATTTAAACTTTTTAATTGATAATAATGGAAAAAAACAACAAAATACAATGGATCCTCAATTGGAGAGGAGGATCCCGCTCTCCCAATCTCTAGCCACCAGCTAGAGCCCAAAAATCCCTAAGAACAAACTAAATTCAGCAAAACTCTCCCCCCCCCCTAAACCTAGGAAAAGATCCTACTTAAAGCATACAAAAATAAAAGAAATATCTAAACAGCCCATCCTTTGAATTTTCCCTCCTAAACCATCCTAATTCCTCCTAAAAGATGGTTGTTGGAACCATGGTTTGGAGGCGGAAATTGCCCGCCTTCTGTAACATGTCCGCCTTGAGGTCAGTCCCTCCTGGATCGGCTAGACCGGTCTAACAGACAAACAACTTCACAAATAAATTCAGATAATGAAGCGGCATTTGCATCTTATTCTTTGCACTTATGCTCTCTTTACTCTGTCTTTTCATACTATTTGACTCATTTATTTGTTTGTTTCTCATTTGATTAACACTTAAATTTTTTTTTCTTATTTAACTTACAAAATTATGATCTTGTGTTAAATCATAATATTTCACAGTTTAATTAATTAGCTACAACAAAAAAAACAATCAAATTTAGGTCAAATTTTAGGAGAAGATCCACAGTGAAAATATATTGTCTTCATAAAAGAAAATGATACAAAATGTGCAACATCTATATTATTTGGCAAAATTATAAAAAGGACTTGCTCATCATAAGGGGTTACAAAAATGCTGAAGTTTGTGGTGTTGCCCTCAACATGTGAAAGTTAAAATTCAAGTACATAAACAAGGAGTTGAAAGATCAAATCAATAAAATACCACATGATGATATGGACGAAGGAGATAATTTTGATGTGATGGTGGTACGCCTTGGAGAAAAAAACAACAAACACAATGAAAAAACTGCATAAATACGAATATAGGTGGCTGATTTTTTATTATAACTTTAATAAGAAACAATATACAAGTGATCTATAGTTCAAAAGATAGATCAGCTCTCCCAAACCACCTAGACACCGCTACAAAGCACTCGCGAAAAGTAAATACAGCAACTCTCCAATCAACTTATGCATAAAAACAAAATAAACCCTAAACTTAGCTTTAAATAAGCTTCTCCTACTTCCCTCCTAAATCAGCCCCCCTTTCCTAATATATTTCCCTCTCCAATTTGAATTTCAATAAGGAAATCCTTCCTAATTAATCCCTTGCTAAATCAACCCCCCCTTTCCTAATATATTTTCCTCTCCAATTTGAATTTTAATTAGGAAAATCCTTCCTAATTAATCCTTTTCTTAATTCCTCTTCTCGCATAATGAATTAATGTTTTATTGTGCCCCACAAAAGGAGCCGAACTCTATCCAGGTTCAACCCCCCCCCCCCCCCCGGTCCGTCCCTCCCTGGTCCGAGGTCTATTGGATCGGCCAGTCCAGCTCTTCTCTAGTCTGCCCCCCAAGGGCTGCCAATGTATCAGATGGATGATGGCATTTTTGGTTTTGGGACATCAAAGCAGTACCACATATCAAAATTAATTATTTCAGGTCAAAATCCAATGATAGCTTCAATCGATAAATTATTAATAAACTATTCATAATTTTTTAATTATTTAAGCCATGTTTAGAATATAGCACATTACGGCGCATGCTATGTCCCCAAGGGACCTTTAACGCTATGGTGGGCTATTCATCATTAGTAAGTATGGGCTAGGTGGAGAGTGATTTCACTATTCTCAATAGCAAATTACATAGTTTGGTTGCCCAGAACTAAGAAATAAGCAAATAAGGAAAAGAATAATGTTAAAAGCCACTAGGAGATTATCCAGAAAGATCGAACTAATCGTGTTTTCTGGAATTTTGAAAATACCTGACACAAGTAATGGAAACATGAAAAACAAATAGCCAACTAAATACATTTTCATTTCAAACCATAATATCCAGTTAAAAGGAAAAAAATGTAATAATTAACTTGCAGCAATAGCTTTTACAACATCACAGCAGAACAGTAAGACAACTTTGATGTGGCCTGTAAATGCATACTATCCCACACTATTAAAACAAAATGACATGTTCAGATAAGAAGAAAGAAAAGAACATAATAATCTCGTACCTTTAGATTGATCCATGCATATGGCAAGCCAGTAGGGGTATCAAAGGCTCGCAGAAACCGTCTTCCTAAATCTTCAGCAAGGTCAAGCAGCTGATTCTGATATATTCCCCTTTCTAGCCTGTTCTTAGAATCAGTTGCTAGTATATGAGCAGATAAAAGCCCACCAAGAACTCTTATGTTACACTGAACAAATAAAAAGGTAAAGAAAGGAAATTATAAACAGCTGCACTAAGCTCGGGGATTAAAACCTATCCAGATACAATCTAGGTTTATAAAAAGTGCTTATGAAATTGAAAAGACTAAAAAATACCTCAAACAAGTTTACGCGAGCATCCACATCAAAGGAGAGATTCTCAGCGAGCCAAAGAACTCCTTTTTCAAATTCTGTATTGTTACCTAAGACAACAAGACTGCAATAAGCCAAACAAAGATTCTATCAAAATGAATCTATATTTTAGGTCAGAGCAATGATTAATTACTTATCAATAGATATAGAAATGAAACAATTAATTAATTAAATGAATCAATTCAGCATCCTGCTGCAGGAGCCACATGGAATATATAAGTAAAATTTTTTTAAGAGAAAGAAAGCATACACCACATAGAATATGAGAGTCCACCGAATAAAATAGTTCAAAAAGACTTCTACGTCGTTCATACTAGTTAAGACAAACATTTTGTCCACTAAGTTTTCAACAATCGAATCCTCCCGTCCATGTCAAACCATTTGCACCAAACACTGACAATATTTTGATAATAAATGCCGCCACAAATTGATGAAGGATGTCTTAAGGTAGAAGGTTTCAAATATAGATAAAACAAGTGATACCATGCAACATATATACAAAAGTTGGGGAACACTAACTATTAATCCAAAATAATTATGGACCACCATTGGTGAAAACTGAAACTGATGTAGATCACTTTTGACAAAAATTCTATGAGCTTTTACTAGAAATTAACAAGTATAATTAAGAATAAGGATAACTGCAGACACAGCTAAATTCAAACTGATACAAATCTAATTTTTAGCAAATTTGAGTAAATACAATCTTTTTGTTAACTGACAATGACAAATGTAGAAGAAAATGAAGGAATAGAAAAAGAAAAGAAGGAACAAGGTCACTAAAACAGCAAGCCTCACACCAATAAAAGGCGATAATCTCTACCCAAATTCTCAAGGCCTCGTTTGAGATGGCTTAATTTCACCTTTTCAATTTCGAAATGGCAGAAATGTTTTTTTTGCTGTTGTATGTATGTGCCATTTTTGCATAAATGCTTTTTAGAGAATTGTATTTTTGTATTGTTTTCAAAAACTTTATGATATTAATTTCGCAGTTAGAAACTCCGTTCTCTCAAACAACAATTTTAAAACTATCCTAACCAAATGAAGCCTAAATCCTTACACTTCATCAAGGATCAAAATCCCAGAAAAGATGAGGGAAAAGAGTTTCCAAGTTTGCAAAAAGAATTACTTTTATTCGTGCCATAACTAAATCATATGACTCAAAATTTCTCTACATATGAATGAAAAAAATAATAATAATAACAATCTACTAACAAGTTGTTAATAAATGAATAACAAATTACTAATAAATTGCTAAAGTTCAGGTTCAGTTAAGTTCTAAGTAATTGAGAGGCACATCGGAAAGTGAAAACAATTGTATTACCCCATGAAAGCAAGTATGATCCAGTCAATACTCACAGTGAAGAATGGGGAAAAGTAAGGACTGAATCATTTCATGTTTTGTAGACAATAAGGCCATTGAAAAATGCAAAAAGAAAAGAAAAAAAATAAACAGAATAATATGGATGGCTATTAAACACCACAAGAATAAAAGAAAGAATAACTTATGAGCACATTGAAATTGTCCGGCAGAACTTATTAAGAAACTTGGACAAAGACCGCAGAGCAACCAACCCTTCTGCTCGTACAAGAATTCAGAAGGTTAGCGTGAAAAAAAAAACATTTCTGCTAGTACGACATACCACAACAAAAGAATATGATCCCAGCTACGACTCAAATAACCCGCTTACCCTCAAATTAGTTTGAAGAGACATGTTTGCATTAGCTATATACCAACTATTTATATTTAAAAATGAAGAAGAAAGCTTTAACTCTGTTACTTTCATTGTGTTAAACCAGGAAAATATGTGATTGAAAGTGCTATTATAGGAAAGCAATAGAATATATATTATATACTCATACTTGAAGATTTTCTCCTCTTTATTATGTTTCTTCTGCACTCATCTTTAATGCTTATTTATAAGCAAGAATTCAATCTATAAGATATGAATTTTCTCCTCAAATATAGAATCAGATGGCTATTAGCGTAGCCCACTCCCTTCCACCTTTTCTCGAGATCAATCCTCTGCTCATTACCCACCCTTGCTATGTCCGCTTACCTCTCTCCAAGTAGGTGCACTTGATTCATTGGGCTTACACACTCGCTACTTACCAACATTATGCTCAACTACATTTGCTTGCTCACTGGCACGATCACCATCGATGTTGCGCTAAAATCCGCTAGCTCTCACTCATAAGGTTTGACAACTTTATGACTCGCATAACTTGTATGACCTAAGTTAATTTCTCGGTTTCTCCTCTCTCCTCGTATCGTGCCATAGCTTCTCACTAAAATATTAATGAATTGATTAATTGAAACCTCCGTCCAAATTCAATGGTACAAATAATCTCATATAGTTGAGGATATTTTGTTTCTTGATGCCTCCCCTTCAAATATCTAATCCAGACTCAAAACTTCTCGATAATGTTTCATCCCTTGTACATTGTTTTCCAAGATCTCCGTACAAGAAAAATGCTTAGGGGAAATATTGAACTTGGTATATGTATTATCCTAATGTTGTTGATCACATTGCCTTATCATTCATTTCCCCTTATGAGTTGCATTGTCATCTAAGTCACCTTCCTCATCATATTGGGAGCTTCATCCATGTATCTTCCTATATTTTAAAATTGGAAAACATCAATGAGCGTCATTTATCTTTGTCTTCGACATCATATAATAGTGCACACTTTAATTTGATTGACTCTAACATACGGGAACCAGGTCTATTGTCCACCTATGCTATTATTATTGCCTACCACTTAATCAATCATATGTCAACTAGTCATGAATGGTGCTACTTCTTTCTCTATTGTTTAGGCCCATAAAACTCCTTTTCACATTATTGCTCGCATCTTTGATTATTTGTGTTTTATCCATTCTCTTCACCCAGGCCTTGATAAACATTTCTAGAGACATTCAATTCATCTTTATGGGTTATTTTCTTATTTAAAAAGACTATCTAAGTCATGATTCTTCAACGAGAAAACTATATTTCTCTGTCGATGCAATCTTTCAAGAAAGCTCCGCTTATTTTACGTCCACTCCTCTGTTTAAAATTGCGCAATAAGAGGCGCGCCTTGAGGCGCGCCTCTGCACAATTCTTGCAAAAAACGCCTCGAGGCGTGCGCAATTGCTGGCATTGGTGAGGCGTACGCCTCACATTGGCTGAGGCGCGCCTCTGTTGCGCAATTGCGCAATTTTGAGAGCGGCGTACGCCTCAGCCAAAATGGCCCACCTACTTAAAATGACTCCTCCCTTTCCCCCACACCCGATCGGCTCACTTGCTTCCCGATTCTTTCTGCCCGTAAGCTCCAGATCGCAAAAACCTGAGGCGCCCGTCCGGTCGGCCAACCTTCCCGCCGCCTCTCCCGCCGGCGCCGCCTCTCCCGCCGGCGCCGCCTCTCCCGCCGGCGCCGCCTCTCTCCGGCGAAGTCCGGCCGCCTTGTAGGAGAAGTCCAAAAAGGGTTTTAGGTTTTTTTTTTTTACTTTTTGGTTAGATTTTTGAAGTGAAAGAAATTTTAGGGTTTTAGATTTTTGAAATTTTTTGTGTGATTTCCGATTCTTTCATTAGGGATCATGGTAAGAGGCAAGGAAAAGGGGTCTTTGTCATTGCGGAGGGATCCTTCTTGGAAATATAGTGTACAAGTTGACATTGGCGGCGGAGAGAAGAGCTATGTCTATTTAAAATGCAATTTTTGTGAGAAAGTGGTGAAGGGCGGAGTAACCCGCATGAAGGAGCACTTATCATGCTCTCACAAGAATGTAGCACCGTGTGCAAAAGTGCCGGACAATGTGAAGGAAGAAATAAGTGCTTACATGAAGAAAAGTACCACTGCTAAACACTTACAACAGGAGCAAAATGAAAGGGTCGAGCATGGTACTTATTTTGGGAGCGAGAGTGGAAAGGGCTCTTCCTCCACTATACATAGTAGAGGTGCACGGGGTCCTATGGATCAGTATATGACTACTCCAGGAGCGGATAGAGGAGAAGCAGAGATGATCCCTGCAGCTGTACTAGAGAGGGTCGGCGACAGGTGTGCATGGACATTGGGAGGTTTTTTTTTTTAGAATGCAATATCATTTAATGTTGCTACATCGCCTGCCTACTTCAGTATGTTGCGGTCTGTGGGATTGTATGGAAGAGGGTTGAAGGCACCTTCCATGTATGAGTTGCGAATATGAATTTTAAAGGAGGAGCTGCAGAACACAGAGCGGAGCATGCAGGAGATTAAAAGGACATGGATTGAGACTGGTGTGACTATTATGTCAGATGGATGGTCTGACATGAAGAGCAGGAGCTTGATTAACATCCTTGTCAACAATCCCTACGGCACGGTGTTCTTACGATCAGTTGATGCTTCAGAGGAGGTGAAAAATGCCACATTCATTTTCAATTTACTTGATGGTGTTATTGAGGAGATTGGGGAGCAATTGGTTGTCCAGGTAGTGACTGATAATGCAGTGCATACAAAGCAGCTGGTCAGATGTTGATGGAGAAGAGGACACACCTCTATTGGACACCCTGCGCAGCACATTGTATCGATCTCATTTTGGAGGATCTTGGTGACTTACCTCAGCACAAGAGTGCTCTTTCTAGGGCGAAGAAGATTACGAAGTTCATCTACAATCACTCTTGGGTCTTAAGCTTGATGAGAAAAATTTCAAAGAAAGAAATCATTCGCCCTGCAACCACTAGGTATGTTCTTAATTTTGTACATTGCAAATCATTCCTACAAATCCTTCCGTATGTTCATAGTTCTTACATTTGTGCACTCTGAATCTATAGGTTTGCCACCTCCTATTTGACACTGCAGAGCTTGATGGAGGTGAGGCAACCTTTGGAAGCCATGTTTACATCTACTTAATGGCTAAATTCTGCTTGGGGGAAGAAAAGTGAGGGAAAGGAAATAAGAAAGATAATTCTGAATGATAAATTTTGGGCTACTGTAACCTATTCCTTAGTGCAAGTTCTACGCTTAGTGGATGTAGAGAAGAAACCAGCTATGGGTTTTATTTATAATGCTATGGATGAGGCCAAGGAGATGATTGCTCACAACTTGGGAGGAGAGGAGGCAAGTTATAGGGAGATTTGGGATATCGTTGATGCTCGGTGGGAGGTGCAGTTACACCGAATCCTACATGCAGCGGCATATTATCTCAACCCTCAATTTCAATATTCAGAGAAGAAATCTTCAAATCCTGAGATGAAGCTTGGATTATATCATTGTATGGAAAGATTAATACCGGAGCAGGCAGATAGGGAGCTTGCAGATTTACAGCTTGTTCAGTTCCGGAATAAAGAGGGTTTTTTTGGATTGAATGCAGCAAAAGCAACCATTTCTAAACGATCTCCAGGTATAATTTTTTTGGTAAATGCAAAATACTTTATTCAGTTCTGATTATATTTTTTCTTGAAAACAGTTGAATGGTGGATCCAATTTGGTGATTCCACCCCTGAGTTACAGAGTTTTGCTGTAAGAGTGTTGGGCCTCACTTGTTCTTCTTCTGGGTGTGAGCAAAACTGGAGTACATATAGTCAAGTGCAAACAAAGAGAAGAAATCGGCTATCAACACTCAGAATGAACTCTCTGGTATATATTATGCACAACAAGAGGTTGAGAGAGAGGAGGTTGAGGAATAAGGGGTTGAAGGATGATGAGGACCCATTAGTGTGTGATGATGTGTCGTCTGATAATGAGTGGTTCATAGATGATGAGACAGATTTGCCATTATCAGACTTACAGTTAGAAGATCTAAGTGTGGATGTCTTGAGCGGCGAAGCAGATCAAGTTGGCACATCCACTAGTACTGCAGTTGGCACATCCACTAGCTCTGCAGCACAATAATCAAGTAAAAGTATTCCACAACTTCTTATATGCTATTACATTACATTTATGTCAAGTAAGCAATGAACATGAATACATGATAATGATCTTTTATCTTAATGAACAGGGAAGAGAAAAGTGAGTCATGTTGAAGATGAAGATAACATGGCATTCATAGATACAATTGGAGAAGAAGATTCACTTGAAGACCCATTTATGATGGGATATGATTTCATTTTATATGTTTTTTGTATTTTGGGAGTTTTGTTAAACTAATATTTTGTGATTTTGTACTTTGGGACATAATTTTATTGCATCTACTTTCTTATTTTCCACTATTGCTATTATTTTCCTGTTAAAATCCTTAATTTTTCATTTACGCAATTCTGTGTTCGTGAGGCTTACGCCTCAGACCGCCTCAAGGCTTACGCCTCGCCTCACGGACGAAAACCGCCTCGAGGCGCAGTTACGCAATTTTAAACCTTGGCCCACTCCACCTCCTCTAAATAACACTATGTTTGTACATCTATCATCTTTAGCCCCAATTCTTATTTTTCCTCCCTCAGATTTATATTTTATACTTGCTATCATCAACCACCTCCATCTATAGCACCTTCATCCATCTTGTCTACTTTGACTGACATCTGAATGCCATGGAGTCCTCAAATCTCATCTTCCTATTGCTCTCCACAAAAATAAATGCCTAAGCACTAACCATCAACTACACCCTTTTATGTCCTCAGATCATATTTGTTTTTTCTTTCATCGATTTTCTCTGTCTTTGTTTACTATCCCTATCCCCATGACATAGCAAAAGGCCTTGCTTGACCCTAATTGGAAGTAAGCTATGAGCAACAAAATGGGTCCGCTTCTTATATCATTATTTATACCTAGGATGTAGTTGCAACGCCATTCTAGGGTAATCCATTTATTCTCGAAGGATCATTGCAATTAAGTTCATCTTGATTGCTCTATTAATTATTATGAGACTGAACTAGTAAAAAGATATAATTAGATCCATCTCATTGATTATAAGACCATTTCACCAATTTCCCTATTAAATTTTGCTCTTCACTTTGATGCCATTAATTAAGGATGGCCTACCCTTCAAATGAATGGATTAATGATTTTTTTATGGGGATCTTAAAAAGTTAATTATATGGAGCAAACATTATAGTATGTTGCTCAAGGGGAAAACAAAATATGCGAGCATAAAAAAACTATATATAGATTGAAATAAAGTTTGTGTTTGGATCAAAAAATCATACAAATTTCTCAATAATATTGGAGTATGAAGTAGTACTGTTGATAATTTATCTTATTTGACAGTCTTTCTCAGGCACAGTGATTCTTGTTGCATTTGCTATGGACCTTCTATGCATTGGGAGTAATACTTCACACATAAATGAAATAAAATAGTATTTGCAAAAGAATTTATCACTAAAGATCTTTGGCATCCAAAATACTTTCTTGACATTAAGTTTGCACTTAAAGTATTTCTCTCTCACATAGAAAATATGTGATGAATAACCATATCCGGAGCTAATTTTATATGATCAACGTCTTAGATTATATGTAACAAAGAACATAATGTACTCTTTTTTTCTTATATATTTTCACTTTAAACCCTTGTTTTACTTGGTCATGAGTTGTGTTAAGTATTTTGACCTAATCTATTGGATCTTGAGTTCTATTGCATGCCAAGTTGTACAAATGTCATAAGTCATGCATACCATATATGTTGTCATGGTTGAACCAAAGTCACTTTGACCTAGCATTTTTTCTTCACATTTGTCCAGCCCATTTGACCACCCACTTCAATATTTGATCTCCATGCCATTAATGACAGCCACATTGCCCTAACACATCCTCTACTCTCTCTTGTCTCTTTAAATAAGCGTAACTCCACTTCCCTCTTCCCTCTAGTGCTCCACTCCATAAATGAACCTTGAAACAACATTTAATTTAGTGTTCTTCCCTTGGCAGTGCTAGTACACATTGGAAAACATTTTTCACTTCTATATAGTGCTCCTGTGTCATAATATGTAACTTGATATGCTGAATGAAACTTATTTTCCTTGAGCCAAATACTCTTCTTTGTGCAATTTCCACCCTAGGGCATGGCATCTTTGTGTGTGAATTCACAACCCTTGGAGGTTTTCCAAGGAAGGAATAAAATCACTATGATAAAGAACTGTTTCTAGAGGTTGACTTCAGTTATCCAATGCTCCACTTACAAAGTGTTAGTACCAACCACAATTAGATCTTCATTAAAACTTGTTAATTTCCTCTTTACAATCATAAGGTTAACAAATCTTGCCAGGTTAACAATGCTCTTACTAAGTATTTCAAATTCAAGTTTGTTGTTTGTCTGGATTGTCGCTAGGAATCAACTTAAACTATGCATAGCTTATTGAAGCATGACTTAGTTGAATGATCGATGAGTTTCATTAATTTCTGCATCACATTATACTTTTGCATTCGTGTATCATGTTTAGCATCAGACCAAGTTGATACTTGTTTGTGTTGCATTTGCATATCATTTTGAGGCCATACCATTGCATGCATCATTCTAAAACTTTCTGTTTCTACATCTTTTGCCTTCACTTCTCACTCTTTATATTTTTATTATATCTTTCTTGTTTTACATCTAATGTCTAAGTTCAAATAGTCAAATTCAATCATCTAGACCTTGAAAATTAGTAAAGCCTAGAAGTAGTTGTAAAATCATGTTTTGAACTATAGGAGCATGGTGCATTATTTACCACGATGGCATATTATAGTGGGATTCTTATCAATGTAAATCTTATTCAAAGTCATACAAGAGTGTCCCAAGTTCTTATTATAATTCAAGATCCATGAGTAAATTTTCCTGACCTAGGTCTCAAGAGTAATGTCCAAAAAGTTTACTATAATTCAAAATTCATGTTTGAGTCTTCTCTTCTTTCTCATGTTGATACTCCTTTTCCTGTCTACATTTGCAAGATATTTGTACAAATAAACTTTTGGAACCATCTCATATTAGGGGCTCTCTAGAATTTGTGCATCTACCTTTGAGTATATCTTTGAGTATAGATTATGAATTTGGAGTTCCTAGAATTACTATAAGAAATAAATCAATCTTCATTCTAATAACGCTGACTCCCAAAATGATAAATGACATTTCAATTCATGGAACTTTGGACCTTCCACACATTACAATTCATTTTTTCATAAATTTTAAAATTTTGACTTCAACGTGGATAACTTTGCACGTTTATATAGATCAAATGCATTTACTAATGCTTTTGCTCAAAATATAATTTAAGCTATGAAATTCAAAAGAAATTTGCATTGAAATTCATTAAGTAAAAACTAATAGGCGTGCACATAGGTGGTACATTGAATTTAATGAAAATGATTTGGTTCTTGTTAAAATTAGGCTTTTGAGACATTCAACTGAAATTCTTAAAAGGTTAAGCTAAAAAAAATGAACTTAATAATAATTGTGAGGAAGATAATTAATAATGCTTATGAAATAAATCTTACTATAGATCGTAGGATTCCCCCAATGTTTGAGTAAGATTTAATACTATATCATGGGGAAGGCACAAAACATTTTTGTTCAATTTGCGAATAGCAGTGATATATAAGTTGCTACTCTAAATGTACTTACCCCAAGCATTTAGCTGTAACTTGGAGATTGATACTAATTCTCCTATTTCACTACCATCGCCACTCATGATTCATCAATTTAGATTTCATTTGAGATGAAAGCCCATTAATTCTTTACCCAATATAACATGCTCATGCCTCCTGAGGATCCTGGATAAATGGGAGTTCTATAAAAGCCTTGTCCTCATCTACTTGTATTTTTCAGCTTCATTCAATAACGTCGAATTCTTTTAAGATGTTAAGTTTGATGCATGAACATCATTGTAGATAATTTTATGCAAATTAAAAGCCTGAATTATATAAAACTGAGGACTTCTAAGATATACTATTTTTTATTTCTTATTTATTTTCACTTTGGAAATCTTGGTGGGTCATGAGCCGTGTCATCTTTTTTGACCTAGTTCATTGCATCACTATTTGATTCTTGAGCAGTATTGTAATTCAAGCTATGTGTGGGCTAAGATCTTGAATCATGAATGTCATATATGTCGTGATGGTTAACCAAATCTTTTGGCCACTTAAATATTTGACCTTCAAATCATCATTGATCATCATATCACCTTGACACCACTCTCTCCCTCCCCCCCTCCCCCAAAAAAAAAAATGCACGCACATGTTGCCTCTTGGGTTCACTCATCACTTCTATTTATAGTGGTTTTGTGTCATGATATATACCTTGATGTTTCTTGATGAATGTTGAATGGAACTTATTTTCCTTGAGTGAAATATCTTTATCGTATGCTTTCAATCCCAAGAGAACCTCTTTGAGTGTGTGAATTCACGACCCATAGTGGACTTCTAGGAGATGAAGAAGATCTATGATAGACTGTTTGTCAAGATCAATTTCAGTTATTACTCCCTCGACCTACATAAGTGTTAGCTCCCTAATAGTTAGATCCTTGTCCACCTATTATTTTCTACTTTGAAATCATAAGGTTAAAAGTCTTGCTAGGTTAACACTACTCTTACTAATTATTTTAAATTCAACTTCAATGTTGTCCAAATTCGCACAAGAAATCAATCTGATTCATACTTTTCATAAGTTGTTGAAGTTTAACTTAGTTAAACCATCGATGACTTCTATTTTAATTTACTACAAAAGAATTTTATTTCTCTTTTTCATTGCATTATAGTTTTGTATTCATCTTGCATAACTACATTATAGACCTTTTTGAAGAAATAGGACTTCCTTGGGTGCAAACTTGCCGACTCTCCAATAAAAACCTTGCAATTATAAGAAGAAAAAAAGCTAGGAAGATGATTACCACTATCAACATCTTGAAAGCAAATTGACCTAACTGTCACTAGATATAAAAGATTATTTATGGTTGGTGTGGCTAGTCAATATATGCAAAATCTAAAGAAAAAATATTTGAATGTTGTCCTGAGAATTTCAAGATATATAAAGAAATCTCCAAGAAAAAAAGTCTAAACTATCAAAAACATAATTATTTGAGGATTAAAGCTTTTTTACGATGCCTACTACATTTTGAATTAATTGAGGTCAGAAATCTATTTCAGGATGCTATCTTTTTATAAGTCGAAATCTCGTGTCATAGGGAAATAAGAAGAAAAATGTTGTAGTGAAATCTATTTTTTAACTTGAATAAAGTGTCATGACTCATTCTAGTTGTGAAATAATGTGGATTAAAACTTTAATAGAAGAAATTAGTTTCACTGTTATACAGCCTATGTCCTTAGTTGTCATAACCAGGTTGTTATCTATATTACAAGCAATTTTATCTTCCATAAAGAAACTAATTATATTGAAGTGAATTGTCACTTCAATATACGAACATTCTTGTCAAATAAGATCACCATTTCACACATTTCAAGTAAATAAAAATTAGCAGACATCTTTACCAAAACTTAGAGGTCCCTTTATTTTTCTATTTCTTTAACAAAATAAAACTGATTGATATATACACTTTTAAAGGGAAGTATTATAAAAAAAAAACTAGAATAAATAGTGTTATTACATAAAAGTGCTAGATTAAAAAGATACATTTCAATTACTATTTTATATCCTCATAATTTAGAAAATTATCCTTTTTATTGTTTTACTTTAGTACTCTTCTTGAATACTTACAAACGAACACTAGTATTCAATCAATAAGACAGAGCTTCTCCTCCAAAGCATTAGAAGTGCAACACCTAATGATGTGCGAATCTTTTTTGTGTCACGTTGTGCAAGTAGAAAGAGTGAAAAGATCAACAAGAGAGTTCAAGGGTAGAAATGCAACAAAGACGGGTGAAGGAAGGTACAAGTTTAATGTATCTTATTCTTAGGTTTGCTTTGGATCTTTTGGATTTATATAAACTATAAAAGGCAAGGAACAATTCTTATTTTGTCTCCCCCATCTTGACTTGCATCCATTCTATACTGCAAGTTTGTTTGGAAAGATGTTGATCTCTTTCCAACTTTATTGGATTTAACTTCTTCGTTTAAAAGGTTTGCAACTGAAAATTTGATGCAGTATTTCTTTTATACTCAAAATTTTGGAAACATGCTCAAGATTTTTTGGAAAGACACTTTCTTTAAGGTGCTAAATGATTAGAAGAATAAAAATGATTTATGATATTGAACATGTGCTTATCAATTTTTTCAATGACTTTTAGGTGTGGCTTCAAAGAAATTAGCTAAGTTTTTCCTTATTTTTGTCATCAATTTCATCAATTGGCTAAGGTATTGAACAGTTGAACATGCACATCACTTTGATTGTTCTTATTATCATGATGATTTATCTTTCGATTTACTAGTCTTTTATATTTAGATGCAATTTAAGTACTAATATTTTGTGATATATTTAAAATAGTGTGTGCCGCATTATGCGCTATATGTTATGGCTCCATGCAAATTTTTGCACTATAGTGTGTTATTCGCCATTGAAAAGTATGCATGTCCCCTTAGACCACACATTGATAGAAGCATCATGCGTAGGGTTGAGCCTTTTCAACTGGATTTAACATATGAAAGGAAGAGAGACAAAGGAAAACATAAAATGGACTCTAATAATAATTGAAATTCAGTTAATCCAATCAATAGTTGTACCTTGAAAGTGATTCAATAAGTGTCAAGGCCGATCCTTGATAATTTTGAGGAAGATGTTCAAGCTAATGTCAAATAAAAAGAAAAGTTATATTGCAAGGAATAAACCACAAGGAAATGGCAAGTATTTTCATCAACTACTAATTTAAAACCTTAAGATTTCCAAGTTCGCTGAGAGAGTCTGTGAAAGTACTTGTGAGAGGCTTTAGCTCATCATGCTGAAGGAAAAATATAGCTATCATTAGCAATAAAGGCTTTGACACTAATAGACAAAAGAACTTTTTGTTGAATTTCTGACCGGAAATGCATAAGCCATGTAATTTTCATATGCATGATAAAACCTGAAAAGGAACACAAAATAATATTTAGACAATGAAATGAAGTTTCTTTTTAAGAACAACCAATATACAATGAAAGAAAAATAATACACGAACACACTGAGACAAGTAGATAAAATTAGTATCAGATGATTAGGAGGGAGAAAGGATAGACCAAAAATAATATGGATAGAAGTTTTTCAAAATTGTTTGTGAATAATAGGTTCAAAAATTAACGCAATTGAATAGAAAATAAGGATTCATAAAGTCAACCCTAGACAGTTATGTTAAGGCCTATAATAATGATGATAACTATGATGACATGTCATCAACAGCCTTATGGAAGTAAAGTAGAAAAAATCTATGTCAAACTACCAAAGATCAACGTAGTTCTGTATATCATAAGTTAACAGATATCAAACCATTGTCAAGTGTTTGGTTATCTAATTTTGTGGCATGTGATTGTGCAAATCCACACCAAGTGGCAAATAGACAGGTCGTAAGTTGAAGAAATTCAACAACAAAATATAAAAGAACAAGATCAGCACATTCCCTAATCCCGATATAGCTGAGGAAAAAGAGATTGTAGAATAAGCAACTTACATTTGCCGGACTTTCTCCTTCATATTTCTCCTCCTAGCGTCCCCAAATCCAGCGGCCGGCTGGGAGAATGTAGAGTTGAGCAGGAGGAGGGATACGATAAGTACCCTGGTCTTGAGAGCGAGAATAGATCTGAAACGCGCTACGGCCATCGCCGAGCTGTTGCAATTGGAGTCCGCCCCCGGGCGGAGACGCTATGAGACGGCGGTCGTCAGGAAGCAAGTGATACGACCAGCAAATACCGGAAGTGTAGCATTGGATTCGCCGCTCCGCTAGGATCGCAGATTACGGTGTACGGCCACGTCAAAAAAATTGGCAAGTATTTTTAGGTTAAAAACTTAAATTTGCCCGAAATGTTTTATAAATGATAAAATGTTAATTAAAATTATAATTATTTATACTAATGGATGATTCACATAAAAAATACTAGGGGTGTCAATCGGGTCGACGGGTCGGGTTCAGGTCGAACCCGAGTTGACCCGAATCTAAACGGGTCAACTCGAACCCGACCCGTTTTTGCAAACGGGTCGGAAATTTCAACTCGGACCTGACCCGGCCGGGTTGCCGGGTTGACCCGACCCGACCCGCGAGGCAGAGGGTGGAGCTCACAACAGCGCGAGTGCGGACGGATCACGTGTGAGGAAGGAGTCCGCTGGACCGAGAAACGGCGCGTTCAGACGGAGTCCAAGTCCGATTGTCCGCGGCACCGCACGGCTCGTCAGGGACGGAGTCGGCGGGATCGCGCGTGCGGATGGAACGCGCGGCAGCGAGCGATGGTGCTAGCGTGGGACCGCGTGAGCGTAGGCGTGCAGCAACGGCGACGACGCGACGTCGCAAGTGCGAGCAGAACGCCGGAAACCAGGATGGATTAGATTTTCGGGTCAGTATCGAGTCGACCGCGGGTTGTCGGGTCAACCCGAACCCGAACCGTTTTTCAAACGGGTCAAAAACCCGAACCCGACCAGTTTCGCAAACGGGTTGACCTGAACCCGAATTTTTCCAGATCGGGTTCGGGTCGGATTTCATATCATGTCAAAAATTGACAACCCTAAAAAATACTATATAGATATGATCTAAATTTTAATATTTACCAATTCTACTATCTTTTTAACAAAGTTGCTGCAAGAAATTCGTCAATATGATCTCAATGAAGAAGTAAACTACTTGTGCAACAAAATGTAAAGAAGAAGAGGAAGCCGTAAGACTTGTGGGATCTCATTGAAGACATTAAGGAATATAATGAGATGTGAAGAAGAAGTGTTCATGAGACTTAAGAATTCAAATTAATTCAACTCAATAACATGATTTACTAAATATGGAATTTGGAGCAAAAAGTGGACAAAAGTGATTTAAGCTTTTGTTAGTTTAGGGTGTTTGGTTGACTGAAAACATATTGCAGTGTACTTTGGAGTTGTATGGATGAGTGTAAAATAAATATAAATTTTTATTTATTTTTGTTGGCTTGAAGTAAATTGAATGAAGTGTAAAGTTAAAAATGATGATGATTGGCAGCGGTCGACAGTGGTCGGGGGTGGCATGTGAAACCACTTAAGTAAAAAAATCTAAACTCTTAAACATCGAGGCGCCTTTTGATGTAATTATTATTGGAATTTTATTAAGAAATTATGCAGTTAAGCGTGCTCATTCCAGAATAATTCTGAGATGAATGACCTATTGGGAAGTTACATCAACTTGACAAAACTGTTAGGCTCTTAAGTCAAAGTTGATAATATCATGATAATTAAAATTTTGGGTTGTTACAAATGATATCAGAGCAATACACTAGTCGAAAAATATAAACTAAGTGTCATACAAGACAAAGTGTTATGCCATGACAGTCACCTCTTGAACCTTATATGGGACAAATTGCTACATAACGGAAGCCACTACTTGAACTTGTAGAGACCGCCTCTAGAATCTTATATGCATGATGGATGATTCTAGGATAAAGATGTTGACGATGACATCAATTACTAAAGTGGAGGAGATTGTGAAACCGCTCAAGTAAAAGAAGCTAAACTCTCAAACATCGATGTACCTTTTAGTGTAATAGTTGAAATTTCTTTAAGAAACTCTGTAGTTAAGCATGCTCATCCCTGAGCAACTTTGAAATGGGTGACCTACTAAAAAGTAACACCAACGGAATAAAATTATGAGGCGCTTAGGCCAAAGCGGATAATATATAGTTAAAAATTTGGGATGTAATAACCCAAAAAGGGGAGGTTGAACTGGACTAGTTCAACCAACTCGTTAAATATATTAAAAACTCATTTCAATGCCCAACGCCACAACGCCTAAGCCCTAGCACCACTGCACTGCATGTTGATCCTAAAGTTACTATAGAACATAGCCTTCAACATCACGACTGTATTTTATGGCATTACAGTGCTCTTAGCATCGCTGCGCTAACAAGCATAATGTCGCAATGCTGCATGTGGAATTTTCATATTTTCAAAATAAATATCATTTTATGAAATTTATGGTTGTTGTAATAGAACTCTCCAAAATACTTCTCTAAAAATTCTGTTATATGCTTTCTCTAAATTATAAATAAATATCATATGTAGATCCTCCTTATTCTCTCTATGCTTCTCCATAGAACCTCTCAAAAAATGTATAACTTCCCTAGTAGACTTACCCTGTATGAATTCAAATTGATTTTGAGAAAATTAGTATCACGACGTAACTTATGCTAAGCAACTCTCTCCTATAGCTTTAATGTACGACACATTAATTTAATCCTCTAAAATTCAAACACTTTTATGCATCACTTTTATTTTTTAACATAAGAATCAAAACACTCCTCCAATCATCTGACATCTTTTTAGCCTTCAAAATAATATTGAAAATTTTTGTAAGCCAAAAAATACTTTTATTTTCTAAGCATTTTCACACCTCTATTGAAACATCTAGGGTTCAATAGCTTTTTCACACTTAATTTTAGTTAAAGTCTCTCTAATTAACTTCAATTATATAATACATGATAAAAAAAATTATTTTTTTATTTGTCGTGCTAAGGTCACTAAAGTCGATCGTATTCTCATAATCTTCATTGAAAATCTTATCAAAATATATCATTCACATTTGTTGGATATTCACTATTAATAAAAATCAATTTTTGATCTTCATCCTTAATGCACTTTACTAGAAATAAATCCTTACTATTATGAGTTTTTCTTTTAGATACTCTAAGAACGTCCTCTATAATATTTTTAATATTGTTAATTACTTTTTTATATAATATTAGCTTCATCATATACATCCAAAATCTTAAGATCTTAAATCTTACTCTTAAAAATAATTTTGTTGGTATTCTTTAAATGCCACAATCTAATTGTTGGATAATATTTTACTTTATTTTTTATATTCTGCATATTTATCTTAAAGTTTGGGTACATAAACTTTCACTCGCACTTCAGAAAAATGAGTTCTTTTCAACCAAAAAAAATCCATCAAAAATTGAAAGATTTTCATTGAGAATTATAACTTCCGACAGATTTCTGATGGAGTTATTTTTGTAGTTAAAACACATGTAGAAAATTGGATTCCATTGAAATTTAAATCCGTCAAAAACATTTCTGACGAAAATCTGGATGAGAAAATCCAACGGTTTAAGGTGAATTTTTTGCTAGAATTTTCAACAAAATTTCTGATGAAAAGTTATGTTAGAAATTCCAATGAAAATTTCACAAGAAACCTGTAGCTAAAAAAAAAAACTCTGAAATATAGATTGTCAAACGTTAATAGAAAGTTCAACATGCGATTTTTTAAAAATCAAAATGATATTTATTAAGCATTGTTGTTTGAAAATAATTTGACTAAAGATCATTCAAAACTAGAAATGTGTAACATTTGAGCCTTAACTCTAGAATGTTAAACCAAATAGAGGAGTTGAGTGAACAATTATTAGGTCCGGACACCGGATGTAGCTCTACATCTGGAGACCAATAACATGTCACCACGTGCTCTTATTCTTTACCGCGTGGCCCGACGACCCGACCCGGACCGGAACCGATATTGCTATGTTCGCGTATTGCTAGGTATTGCTATGTATTGGTCCTAGCAATACCGAGCAATACTTAGCAAAACCGGGGTATTGCTTGGTATTGCTCGATATTGCTATGTATTGGCCTTGACATAATAATATTTTCGTTATTGTCGAGCAATATCGAGCAATACCCCGGTCTGCACAAATCAGTCAATACATAGCAATCCCAGGTCCGGTCCGGGTCAGGCCGTCGGGCCGCACGATAAAGAGTAAGAGCATGTGGCGCCATTTTACTTGCGTCCGAACGTAGAGCTAGGTCAGTACATCGGACCTAATAAAAAGTCGGAGTTCAGGCATTGTTGCCACTTTAAGTTGAAGCCACTCCTTAAGAGGCGTGAATTGGATATGAAGTGAAACTTTATGAATTTCTTTTGAAATTCTTCACAACTAAAAGACGTGTCCACCAAATATATAACAAAAATTATTTACAAACAAAAAGATAACAAAAGCAATTAATCAAATAAACCACTATATAGAAAGAACAAGTTAAGAAGTTAAATATAAAATGTATAATGTTGAACGTAAGAAATAGTGATACAGGTTTTTGTTGTTAAAAGAGGAGTACAGAAGCATACATATAATGTTGATAACATGTTACTCAATTATAGGTACGCAATAGCGTTGTCAATTTAATTAATCCTACCAATGTAATTATACTATCAAGTGATGGCGATTAGAAAATGATTAAGCAAGTTAGAAGTTAAGTGAAAATTATATATTATTTTATTATCTTAAATTTCAATAAAAAATGTTATTTATAGTTGATGTTGTGTAGGAAAGACTCGAGAAATAAAAACGAATTATATGTACTAAACCAGCGCAACAACGTCAGAACCATCAGCTTCGCAACCTCCATAATGCCTCAGCGCTAGATCAGAGCATTGCAGCGCAATAGCACCAAGAAAAATGACTCAGCGCTCTGACGCAGCCAAGATCGCCATCTCTGAGCTTCAAAGCATCGTAGTGTCATAAATCAGCATCGCAACGCAAGAGTCTTTCAATATTGAACTATATAATGTTGCAGTGCCGGATAACACATTCAAGTGTCATCACGCTCAATTTTTGATGTGCCGCAATAGAGTAATTGATGAAATACGGAGCCACATCGAATCAGTCAAGTGACGTGCCAATTCAACCAATAATCGTGTCAGGTTATTCCAACGCCGCAATGGATCCTACTTAGTAGTGTCATGGCGCTAGTTCGTATTGTAACGCCATGGGGCCAGAGCCATTTTATAATAAGTATAAATAGTTTTTATATTATGTGCGTGTGTGTGTTATAGTTTTGAATAGTTTTTTGAGAGGAGAGGTTTGAGGAGAGAAGAAAGATACATACTTTAGAGTGGTTGACTAATATTATAGTGTGCGAGCAAACATTGGGAGAGGAAAGGAGTGTGGAGAGCAAAGTTGTAAGGCAATATTCACTTTGGAAAGGATTCACCTACCGGCTCGATTTAGGATCCTTTATTTCTGGTGATATCATTTTAATTTACTCTTTTCTATTTGTACTATTTTCCTTGAATAAGTAATAAAAGTTTTGTTGTTGTTTTTTATTATTATTATTATTATTCTATGGTCTGCTAAACTTATAGTCATGGACTAATGCCGTGAAAATCTAATGTAATTACTAATGTAGACTATTGTATTTTAAAGAATTAATGGTTATTTTCAATATCTCTCATTTTTAATTTAATCTATATAGTGGCTATATATAGAGTTAAAACTTAGTGTGATATATTACCCCCATGGAGGGATATTAGAATAATTTGGAGTATTGGAATGAAACTCTTGCATGCCTAGATATAATATGTTTAATGTTCCATATTTATAAAGATAAAATAATTGTATGAAGGCCATAAACATTTCTTTACATTCTTATAAGCTCGACAAATATTTAATTAATGATACATATGCTCTGATTCACAACTGATTTAGAAGAGTCTTCTTAGGAAAGCTTAGAAAATTTTGTTGTCATTAGTTCAAAATACTTTATCTATCACTATCTTCACATTGATTTTGTAATTCTCATTCTAGACAGTATACAAACCCGATTTTTATTTTGTAGGATAAATCATAAAGTTAGAGTAGACATTACGAAATCAATTGTAGAGAAGCATAACACTTCCTCTTGGGATCGACACTCTCTTATATCACTTTTATAACTTGATCAACACATTGTTGACCTTGTTCTTACATGAGGTTCATAAATGAAATTTAAATTCAAACCCAAACTCAAAATTCCAAACCTAACTCAAGGCCAAAAGCCCATGTCCTATAACCCTTTTTGGGTGATTTTCAATCACCTCAAAACCAAACTAAATGGCCTATTATTCATAATCCGTCAATTGTATATTCATTAGGTATGTCTCTAGGGTCAACTCCTCAAATTTGAGGTCAATCTGAGATATGTAACCCCAAAAACTTAATTGAAATCTAAAGGATGCATAATCTTCAAATATTTACAGCTATGCCACTAAACCTTGCATCTTGTGGGATTTGACATTGGGACTTTCCCCAAAACCCTTGAACATATACATAATAATTATTATGACTTGTTAAACATAAAAATGCACTTTGGTGGGCCCTGGTTGAACCAAAGTTCACCATGGGCCCACTTGACCAAAATGCCCCTTAAGGGCAAAATTGAAGTTTTCACTAAACTTCAATATATTGCAAACCAAACTAAGCCATTAAACCTCTTCTAATGCAACCTAAACATCATTAGGAGTGCATTGGACTCAAACCTAAGTTTTAGATTGACCAGGTTGACCAAGTCAACTTTGGTTGATCAAAATGCCCATTAAGGACCCAAACATGCATTATATAAGATCACCTTCATTAGGTCCAAAATGTCAGTTTGAATTTGTTAGGTCTAACCCCAACCCTTGGTTTGACTCGGTTGACCAATTCAACCATGGTTGACCAAATCAAACGTACAACCAAAGTCAATTCAATGTTTAAATCAAATTCAAATTAAGTTGATCGCACAAAATCATTTAATTGAATATTCCAAGTATGTCTAACATTCTCCTAGGGCAAATCATCGATTATTTGACATGGTCAGCCCATTTGAAATGGTCAAACACATGCATCTAATCAACCTTTCATGCAAACACTCAACCCTTAGCATGGAGTTTATTTCTACAGCATGTGTGACTCCCCAACACCCCATCCTAGTCACCATTGACTGGTTGATTAGTTAACAAGCCCTTTCAAAGCATAAAAATGCAGTTAAATGGTCCACTAATGACTTTCTTATGTAAATCCTCCTCAAAGCAGCCCTAAGCCAGTTCAAATATGTTCTTAAGCAGCCCCCTAACCCATACATACGTAATGCTCTAACCAAATGAGGGAATAAGTGTTGTCCCCTCCCTCACATTAACCCAAACAACTCTCTCTCACCCAAGTAGCCTTTCACCTAACCTCTAACCACTTGGAACAGGTGTAAACAATCCATGCTCTATCTCTCTTTAATCTATCTCAGCCCTCCATTCCAAAGATTAGGATTTAAGGTGGGTAAAGGTATGCAAAAACCCTCATTCACTAATCTAACACTCTATTACCTACCTCCAGCCTCCAAACTTGTTCTCTCACTCCTCTAGGAGTTCTTCCAACTTCCCCAACTATTTTATTACCATTATATATCCCCCACATCCATTATTAGTGAAGAGAAAGAGAGAGGTAGTGACAGAAAGTGGAGTTTCAAAGCTAAATTCTTATCTAGATAAAATCAGGCCCTAGAGTTTTTAACAAACTTGGATAGGACCTTCTTAGGAGCAAAAGGAGCACAAGAAATAAAAAAATTCATTCACTAGTTGGTAAAAAATGTTTACTTTAATTTAAAAAATCATTTTGAAAATGATCAAAATTTCTAAAGCATAGAGCCAACAAACTCCATGCATTAAAAATTTATGTTACCATGAACTTATGTTTCAAATTTCATAAACTTTGGTTGAGTATTTTAAAAGTTATAGGCAATTGAATTTTCTAGTTCTTTTTGAATTAAAACAACTCTAATTTGATCAGAGCTTGCAATTGGATGACCCAGAGGTTGCCACATCATCAGGATTTTAATCATGAGTAGCTGTGTGATTCAAACGGGCCGGGGGCAATTTGACGTGTAGTTGAGCCACACAACATAATCGGAGCCGTTGATCCGAACAGCGCGGGTCGAACAGTCTCCATTCAATGCTGACATGAATAAGCTGAAACTTCTTCCACGAGTTCTCATGCATTCATATTCCCTTCTCTCTTTGTTAGACACATCCCCATCTGCAGATCATGGCAAACCACCCGACTTATTATAGTGCAGTTCTATCTAGGGGATGTTGTGTATGTCTAAAAAATAATATATATCTTTTCTAAGCCTAAATTTTTAAAGTTCATCATCTATGATTTCTACATTTAAAGTTAGCCAATATGCATTATATTAGAAACAATTAAAGAAATAAAATTTTAATTGCATGGAGCATAAATCCCATCATACATAAGTAAAGGGGCCAATTATGACATTCTCTAGGCGTCGGTCCTAATTTCTCAAAAACTTAAATAACTGCTTACCTATCTTTCATAAAGACAATACTCATAGTATTAAAGTATCTAGATGATTTAGTTGGCACTCCAATTCAGGCCGAGATAAGCCTAAATTTGTATTTCATTTATTAGGTTCAAGACACTATCGTTTAGTTCCCAATTTAGATTTAGATACCATTGCAAACCCAAAATCATAAGTTCCCAATATCGGGATTCTAATCCCGAATTTCTAATAAAATACCAACTCAAATTAAAATATTTTCTAAACCAAAATGTAAAGGCCAACACATCGAACAATCTAGGGTGTTTTTGAATTGTTTCAGAATCTCAAAATATCTCATACTTTTCATTCTTTGGCCTCTAAAAATAAGTGCTCAAAATTGATTCATTCTATATTAAAATTCTCATCTCATTCCTTTCATATCACTCCTTGAAAATTCAAAAAAATAATTTCTTACAATTATTTTAATTGAGAGTGTTCTTAGGAAACTCAATATCCCTACGATGTAATTAACAACGGAGGTTTGCCTTCGTAGGATATTCAAGACCATAGAAATAGTCAAATCTCATCTATTTCGCTCCTAAATAGAATGGGAAAAAATAATTCTCTTTGAGAAAATTAAAATAAAAGATAATCATTATCATTATGTTCAACATGTTCAATAATAAATGGCGCCTTCTCCAATCTACAAGAAAATATTCAATTTCTTATTGAAATTTTTTGACATGAAATTAATGATAAGTGCGTCTAGATTATTGTAGTTATATACATATTTGAATATCATTTTGACCATTCGGGGTAATATGTACTTCACTATGATGATTTGACTATAATAATTGATGATGAAAGCATTTTAACTATCATAGTCAAATATACGATTGAATGTTATTTTGATTTTTTGGAATCATATGTAATTCTCTGCTAAATATGATTAAGATGCATGGTCAGGATAAAAACTTATAGTTTTGTAACTTAAACCTATTAAATAACGATATTTTCATCACCAAGTTGATATGTTGTTTATAATGATGAGTTCGGCTACAAAACTAAAAGAAATTAAAAAGGATAAGTTCGAATTTTCTCCAAAAAAAAGCTAATTACAATTGCTTTGCACTTTTCAACAAAGTTAGCAAACACACGTGCACTGATATTTTTAGTGAGGACATATTAAAGAAAATCTAAGCATAATTCAACCCATAATAAACGCACTTTCCAAAACCCCCCGCGCATCATGAAAGTGATATACAATAAGCATAAGCATATATGATTACACTATATAAGCTTATTTCACGATTCTAGTTAAATACCAAGCATTGCAACAAATGTCTATAAAAGAAATATAATGATGAACAAATAAATTTATATATATTTCTTTTTTGAGTTTATGACAATGGATAAAATATGCTACAAAATAATTGATAAAACCAAAGATCGAGAAATAAAAATCTAAACTAGCACCTGCTAACTGGCCTCATGCTTGCTATAAGCTCCTTATCCTTACTTGAAATAATATAAAATTCACATAATGAGCACATAACTCAGCAATTAATCAAAACTTATCATTATATTCAATACAAAGCAAAATAATCAATGTGTCTACTTCAGTTTTAGTCAATATCAATCAATAATTAAGCTATTAATCTAAACAATATGCAATATATGAAATCAATAGCAAAATCATTATAATAGTAAAATCATGTTATTCAATGAGTAAAAAGAGTTTATTAATCTATTAGAAAATTTGTAAAAAGATTACCAATCAATAACATGTATTGTACAGTGAAACTATGAGACCTCGTTCCCTTACTGTTCCTCTCTGACTTGAATTTTTTCTCCCAGGATCGGCCGGGACGATGGTGAGATCGTCCAGGCCGATCAGTGTACTGAAACGGCTGCTTTCTGGATCGTCCTGAGCATAGTTCTGGGAACCGTCCAGGCCGATGGATTTTGGTCTGATCGTCCCAGGACGATCTTGCGATCGGCCGGGCCGATCAGCTTTATGATTTAAGAAAATCAATTCGTTTTGAGGAGAGAGAAAATCATTTTAAAACAAAATATCTGATTTGAGGAGAGAGAAAGAGAAAGGAAAAGAGGAAATCTTGGGTTTCGGAGGCCGTGGAGCGCTTTTCGTCCGACGCTGCTGTTGGGAAAAGTGAAGATCTCGTGGTAAGGACTCCGAATCCTATTTCTGTTTTCAAAGATATTGAGTTTTGACCGAGTTGTGCACTGTTTTGTGTTTTCGTAGTCGAACTTTTGACCTGATTTTGTATTGACACAACTTTCTCCGCACAACTTTTGGTATGTTATAGATATGACTATTGCACACGATTTGAGTATTTTCTGCGACGATTTTACCGGTCGGAATTGATTCTACGCGATTTTTATTGAATAGAAAAATATCAGGACGTGATTTGATTTGGATTCTATAGAATAATAGTCTTATATTGATGTCGTGAATATTCTATTATAATTTGGAGAAATTTGAAATTTGTGCTTTTTTTTTGCAGGATTTTTGTGTAAATTTGATAGACTGCCGTTACTCTACCCGATTTTAGTACGATTTCTGATTTGTCTGAAATTGATAGATTGAATTGATATGTGCATGACTATTGATATGATTGTTCTAGATTGCTTCAATATGGATTATTGAATTGATTATCGATTGATTCTTGAATTGATTATTGAATTGACTATTGATACTGAAACACAAGTGGAACCTGGTTGAACGTTGGTTGGAGATTGAATTGACCTGTACAGGATGGTGGGCCGACGGGCTTTCCTTTAAACCATTGATCATTGATATAACGATTGGGAGTCATAAGGGGTTTATAGATATGCCGACGGGCGGCCGACGGGCAATAGAGTGGCGACTCTTTTTATTGAAACCAACGTATGGATATCTACAACAGCAATATGGATTCTACAATAGCAACATAGCGAGTTGATTGTACTTGTTCAGTATTATCGTATTGAATGCATGTTTACTGTACTGACGTACGGATTTATTATTTTATCGATATCTGCTTTATTGATTTGATCGGATTTACTGTTTCGTCCGGGTTTATAGATTTCATTGATTGATCATTGAGCATGGATACTATTGATTATTGACATTGATATGGATAGAATGGATATAGATTTTGTATAGACTCATTGATACTATTGATTCTGCATTGTATTGATTGCTACAATTGATTTATTGATAGGATAGATTGAGATTTATCGTATCGCTTTTCCGATTGATTTTATCGACTTGATAGTATAGATTTGATTGATTGATTTGACGGACGGATTGACTGATTTGATGGATTGACTGATTTTCTTCTGTGTACGGATTTCTTCGAGATTGACGTGGATTGATTGAGCTTGATTTATCGATTTGCCTGCTGCTGCATTGACTGGTTTCATTGACTATGGATTTCCGTATTGCATAGATTCATTGACCGTTGACTGATATAGATTTGATTGACTGACATGCATATTGATAGCATCGCCGTGCTTTGATTTCAGTTATAGGTATTAGGTGACCTGCTGGGCTTTGTAAAGCTCATTATATGTGGTTGATATTTTCAGGTCAGGGCAAGGGAGCAGAAGATAGGAATTGATCCGGATCTTCAGGTTTTTGTCTTTTGATGATTTTGATTCTTTTGTACTCAGGATAGATTTCAGTACTGGTGATTGTAGTGTAGTTCCTGAGTATTGTACATTACCTTTTGAGATATGAATCGACTTGTATATTGATGTTTTAAATTTTATAGATGTTTGATAGATTGTTAATTGAAGGTTTTAGATAGCTCTGGTAAATTGTTTGAGTAAATGATTGACATTCTTTCCAAGTTAGATCTTGGGGCGTGACAGAAAGAAACCTTAATTATCTATCAGTTATATTCATGTTGATGGTTCTATCACATGCATACTCTTATCAATCATTATGTCATGTATATGTTTATCAATATGTTAAATAAGTATGCTTATCAGTGTATTATATAATATGTATATCAATATTCCTATCGTATGATATGTTGTGTTATATCAGTATTTATAAGTTGAGTAGTCATCTTGTAAATAGAAATGAATTTTTTATAAATTTATTATCTCGTAGGATGATTTTGTACGACTTCGAGAGGATCAAACATCTACTACTAATTGATCATCTTAAGGATTGATGCAATAATCTGAGTACCACATGCGGTCAGATGCTGTTGGAGCTAGGGAGATCAAAAGAAGGGGATGATTTATGGATTAGGTTTACATGCTTATAAATATGAGAGCAACACATCCACCTCAGCATCTTTTAATAATAATAATGGAGTTGATGATATTGTCCATCACAGGGTTTCTGCTCTCACTAAAGGCATAGAGGAAATGAAACAGATACATACCAACATACTAACACGACAGACCGATATGCAGGCGGAGCTGCGATCATGTCTAAGCTAAAAAGGAAACAAAAAGGATCAGCAGCCCGAGCAAGAAATAGAGGGGAGCGATGATATAGAAGATGATTAGAGAGCTTAAGGTTTAAGCTATTGTAGTTGTTTGAAGAACTTACTATTGTGTTTTAAAAAAATTATCTTAACAATTTTAGTGTTTTGAAGTTATTTATGTTAAATGATTGCAATTTGTTGTTGTTAGACTTATATTTTAAATTATTTTCTTATATTTTGAGTGTCAATATTATGAGACGATGAATTTTATTGTGTATTCATTTATTAGCTACAACACGTTTGTAATATGAGTATGTTTATGGACCAATAAGGGTCTGTCAAAATTTTTTTACTCATGCTACAGGTTTCTGGCAGCCTTCCAATGGCCATTCTGCTGGAATACTTCGATACAAGGCGATGGGGGAGAAAAAGTGACGGAAGCTAGAAAATATCGCCGGAAAATTTCTAGCTATTTGCCAACGGCTTTTCTGGAGGCTTGTCCACCGCTAATTTCAAGCACCAACCACCTGTAATACCACTGAAAAGTTCCGGGCGACGATTTGCTCGCACTTATCGCTCACACCTGAACACAAAATTCGCCGGAAATATTTGTCGGCGGAAATATCATCGTCGAATTCAGTTTCCTACGAATGTCATTTATACCGACGAAAAAAGTTCCGCTGGAAAGCTCCCATAAACAAAGAAATCTGCCGGGAAATTCTCTATTTTTGCCGGAAAAACTTACTTGTAATAGGTGATTTTCCTGTAGGGTACATTGCCATTCTCATTCTCTACGTACCTCTTCATCATTCTCTTCTTCCTCCAAAGCATGCTTCAAATCCACAACCTTTTTCTTCATTCACCATATTTACCAGTTGTATTGATGTTAATATCAGTAATCAACAAAAAAGGGGGAAACCACTCAACAAAATAGTCAACAACAGGTGATAAACAACATGAGAAGGCAGGTGACAACTACGACAACGGTTGACTGGTTCAAAGGTGGCTGGGTTGGATTAGGAGCTGCAGAATTGCTTCTTTTGAAATGGAAGAAGGGTTGATGAACTGTAAGACAATGTACTGGGTTTGATTAAGGTCCTTATATCATATTGAAGATGTTCAAGCGCTATATTTTTGTTTGATTAATCATAGTGCTATTACAAGAATATATCCTATAATAACAAAAAAATTTAAAGAAATTGAGAATATTTTATAATATTAAAATACTATAAATTTTTATACTAAATATTAAACACATATCATAATATCAATAAACTAACATACTTAAAACATAATAATTATATTAATTATAAAATATATGTATTTTTTTGTCATTGATTGCTCATAAAATTTACTAAAATAATTGTTATACAAAATATTCATCTCTAGCAGTTCATCCAAAATTGTTCTTAGCATCTTATTTAAAGCTCAAAATGTTCCTAGCTCTTTTTTTTTTTTGTCATTTTTAGTCGAACTTTCATCTTTTAATTATCTAAAATCTTGATGTTAAATTTGAATCTGGTATTGTCTTTTTTTTTTTCCGAAAATGAGACATCTACCCGCTGTCACTCCAAAAGGAGCGCTTGACAGCGGAACTAATACATCGGCAAAACCTAGCAAGGCCACCAATCAACATCGGGCCCACACTTTTTTTGCCCCACTGATGAGGCAAGGCCAAAGTAGAGGGGATTCGAACCCGGGATAAGAATTCTCAATCATGGTCGCCCAGCAAGCACCCTAAACCTAAACCTCAATGGATAGTATTGTGCCTCTTGGTGTAAATTTAGCCAAATTATAACTGATGTCATAAATGATGTCATGAGAGCACAGTGCAGAAGAATTATTAAAGGACATCAGTAACCAAAGTCCAAAGAGCACTAATGACAACAAGTAAAGAAACATGCTTGCTTTCATTCATATGTTGTGACAGAACCTACCATTCCTCTTCTTTATGAAAGATAACAATTGGAAAGGCAACCTATTCTTAAGTGTCTCTCTCTCTCTCTCTCTTCCTTTCCTTTCTTATGCTTTTTTCCTCTTTATTCATTCATTCTCATGCTTGCAAAGCAGTACTACAAAGGAGAAAAATGACATTACTTGACCTCCAACCACTTATCAAGCAAAGCTTTAATGATAAGATTAATAAACTTAGCAAATGGTTTGCTGAAAGCCAAGTCATTGTCATTATTTCATCATAAATATCATTACAGGCTTTATTCTTTTCCAAAAATTAATTCTATGAAAACTGTAGATGTGAGCTTCCCTACACAAGAATTTAGAAGGGGTTAATGACAGAATATTATATAATTAATCAGGTAACAAGATCACAATTAAAGCTTGAGCTGTTGTAAAGTTCTATCTTATCTAATTGCTGTGATCAAACATTAATTGTAATCATATTATTTAATTATGAATTAGGATAAATAGTTTGGTAGGTTAAAATCTCTATTGTTAGAACTTAGAACTAATTGCTTGAGACAAATACATACAAAATTTTAGATTAAGAATTTGTTTGAAATAATTTTCTTTCTCCTTCTTAAAATGTCTTTTTAATAAAAAATTTAAAATTTTATACCAAAAAATTACTTTAAAGAGCAGCAAAAAAGCCGTCTCAAAGGAAGACTAAAACTTCATTTGGGATGATTTTTTTCTTCTTAAAATAATTTTTTAGTTCGAAAATTTTAATTTTTATATAAAAAATTAGTTTAAAAACAATAAAAAAGCTTCTCCAAATAAAACTTAAATTCATCAGTCAGTCAAACAAATAATAGTTGGAATAATTTGTTTACAAAAATTTTGGAATAATTAGTTAAGAAAATATTAAAATGTAAAAAATACAGATATTGTACAGTTTTAGTAAATAATTCAGCTTTAACTTATAAAAAATACTGTTATCTTACTTATACAAAAATAAATGCGAGACACTGATGAGAACAAATTTTTACAAAGATCTCTTGATGCATTTTCATATTGTTAGTGTCCTCATCCAACAACAACAACAAAAAAGATCATCAGAACGACAAAAATATATAGTGTTAATACTCATAGATGTATGGCATGTGTCCTTACTATATTTAAAAAATACAAAAATATCTTGTGAATAAGCCCAAATATATATATAAGTTTTTTAAGTTCAGAAAATGTTTTTCATAAATTTTATTTTTTTTAAGTTTAATCTAAAATATTTTTATATCATTCAGGCTAATTTTGAACGGATTTTGCATCTTAAGGACCTCATACAAATTTTTTCACTACTGAGAAGCATGAACAAATTAATGAATTTTTGCTGCTAATTAAGCATATATTTTTACAGAATCAAATCTATTTTTTAAATTATCAGAAAGCAGAAGAGCAAAATGAAGCAAAAATTTAACTAATCATCATCAGAAAGTGTAAAGAAAAGAAGGAAAATGAAGAAGAAACTCATATGATTACTGCAGTAGATAGTTTTGCAGATACAGGAAATACTATTCTGATTGAAAAGCAAGCAATCAACACGAAACAATGAAAAATTCTTTTAACTCAACCGCATATCTAATCGCATAAACACACCAAATTAACAATAACAAAAACGAGTAGAATACAAAAAATAGAAAGATCCATCCATGCACCAAGAGAAAGCTCGAAAGTGAAATAACACGCGGCAGAAAATCCAAAGGAAGAAGATAAATAGATACGCAAAAAACCATATATAGGAAACATTCTAAGTCTCTTTTAAAGCTTAATAATAATCATATATAGGGTCGGACCAGGAAGCTTGATTCCCCAACAGCAGCACAGAAGAAGAAAGCTCTCACTGTTCTTTCTCATTTTCTGAACTCTCTAAGCATCGGCACCACTTCTCCTACTTTCTTCCTTTGGCTTCCCGTTAGTTTCTTCTTCATGTTCCTTCTCATAAGAAAGAAATGATGTTTGATAAGAAGGAAGTAATAATGAAAGCCCCTTGGAAGCAGAAGTGACCGATGATGATGGCAAGATCCGAAGGGGAATGATCAAGAGAGCCATGATTAGCGAGAAGAATAATAAGTGAAGAGAGGAAAAACAAACAAGATAAAGAATGATAAAGATCCAAGCTTTCTCACTCTTTCTTTCTTTTTCTCTCTTTCTCTCTTTCTCTCTCTCTCACCCCTAGCTATGTGGCTAGCTAGTGTGCTCCACTCTCACATGGGGCTTATGATGAAGGCCATGCTGTCCCTTTCTGCCACTCTTATCTTTCTTTTTATTTTTTCGATCGGCACTGAAGCCTATGGAAGGTTGGCAGCTGAGAATCCTAGTGTTTATTCTTATGATATGAGTGGGACTGGTGCTAGTGAGAGGAAAAGAGTGGGGACGAGCTGGTTATTTCCCCTTCTTATGCTAAGTTAGGGGTGTTAATTAATATATCACACTGATCAAAATTTTAGGTTAGAGTCAATACAAACTAGAAATGGATTAGGTTAAAGTTGACACATTGACTTGAAATTGATCCATTTTGATCCGAATATTGATTTTTGACCAGGCAATCCGGGATTGACCCATTTTTGACCCAAAAAGAGGAGATTGATTCGTTTTTGGATTTCAAAATTAGTAGGTTCTTGTTGGCACTGGATCATTTGGGTTGTATCAGGTTGACCCGAACCTGAAGCGGGTCAGGTTCGGATTCGAAAAACTGACATGTTTGCAAAACGAATCTAGTTCAAGTTGACTTGAATAGTATCGGATTAATTTCAAATTCAATCTGAATCTGATACGTGACATGAAATTGACACCCACAGCCTAAGTTAAAATAAAATGACTTGTTAGTTGAGTTTTCTTATTTAATTGGGAACGAAAGTTGAGAAAGAAGGGAGGAGAGAGAGGAAGGAATAGGAGGTTTGGTGGTTCAAAAAGAAAGGACAGGTGAGGTGAGTTGCTATAATTGTACTAAACTGACAGACAGAGAAAGGGAAACGAGAGGGTGGGGGTGGGGTGGGCAGGCCTGAGCATTGTGACTGTGAAGAGTTGATTGGGGGACAAAAATTCTATAAAGAACTAAAAGTATCTCAGCATTAATGCTAATAATAATATTATTATTACTTCATCTTATATCTAATAAGATTTTTTTAGGTCATATTGAAAGCTCATATCAGTAATAAATTAGTCTTATGAATGTAAATTTTAATATGAAATTGAATGACCAATATGTTATTTCGAGGACTATTTTATAAAGAACTCTTCTAAGACCTTAGTTGGATATTTTGGGAAAATTTCGAATCTAAAGAATACAATGAGGAGGGTACGTGAAGGATAATTGGTGGACAGTTTATGTAAAAATCGCATGATCAGTATAAATCTTTATGAGAAAAAAAAAATTAACTAAATTAATTTAACAGTGAAAAAAAATTAATAATTATATATAAACGCAATGGCGGTCAGCGTCGCCGTCATCGACTGTTGGGAGGAGGCGGATAATTGGTGGTCAGCATCGCCGTCGTCGACTGTTGGGAGGAGGCGGATCGCGCTCGAAGGAGATCGCTGAGAGAGGTCGCACTTGGAGGAGGCAATCGCTCGAGCGAGAGGTCGAGACGAGGTAATGAGTTAGGGCTAGGGCTTTATTTCGCAATGGCGGTTTACTTGTATTTCGCGGGCCTTATTTTCATTTGGGCGCCAATTAATATAAAATAAAGTAGCGGTTTAAGACTGCTATCATATACAGTCTATAGCAGCATTATTTAATTTGCTGCTAATAAATACTGCGAAAATCATATATTTTTAGTAGTGAACAAACATTATACGTTTCTCATAAGATGTTACATAATATAAAATACAATTACACAGGTATAGACTAAATAATGTTTATGTTTAATCACTGCTATTTTGTTATTTTTAAGAAAAAATTATGTTAGAAAATTATTTTTATAGGTTTCAAAAATTTAATTTTTCCGCTATAGCTTTACAAAAAATTATAGAAATCTCAAAGTAACTCTAAGCCATCGTTTGGGGTGATTTTCTTAATGCTTTGTAATACTACTACAGACAAAATAAATTTTTAAAGTTGTTATAAAATGCAGGTTTCTAATATTTTTTTAAAGCAGTAAAAAGTAGCGGTCAAACAAAAATTATTATAGTGATATAAAAAGTGATACTGTAAGAAATTTGTTCCAAACGAAGCTTAAGTTGTGATGATGTATAATTAATGAATTAGAATTAAATATTTGAGAATCCTTTTAATATAATGGATGAAGTTTTTTTAATAGAAGGGTTCAACTATAAGTTTGTTGAAATCGGGTTTTGGATGGGTATGAATTTAATTTTGAAAGTTTCAAATTTAAATATTGCAATAATATTCGTACTGATCAAACAATTCTTTTGGACCTCCGAAAAATTTCGCAGCACAAAATTATAACTACGAAAAAAGTATGATGCATGTTGAAGTTGTAAATCAAATAAAATCTCCATAATTATAAATTAGTTTTTTTGTAAAATTTGTGCATCGATTAGAGTGAAATGTTGAAAACTTCAGCTCACAATTCTTCAAATATACTTGAATTGTATCATATAGATTTATTCAACTCTAAAAGTGTCAAAATTAAGTTCAAAATATTGAAAAACAATACTGGCCAAAACTCCAACCCCTTAATAACAATTTATGCTTAAAAATATGACTATTTAATTATCTTCTAAACCAATGTAGTTATATAATGATGACTTTGCCTAAGAAAGAGTTGGGATACTAGGCTGCATTACGAGTATAACCTCCTTAAATATCACTTCGTGCTTCACATATATTATCTCTCGAACTTCCCATTGCTGTGCTGATAATAACATCCTTTAAAGAGAAACATACCAAGCCTTTGTTCATGAGCAGTCGCCATCTTGGAGTTTTTGGTTTTGGCTTAAGTCGCCATCTGAGAGTTGTGCAGATCCCAAATTTTTGGACTATGCCACTCTGGTCAATGAAATAATAAATGCTCCTTAATCCTTCAATAGGAGGTTTTTTTTTTAATTTCAGTAAATTTAATCATGAATTCAGAAGTCTGAACTGTTAATCAATGCATTAAAATGAGCTGCATTTCATTGTAGTTATTCAGTAAATATTTTTTTTGAGCGGGGTATCTACTTGGTGCCACCTTCGAAGGGGCGCTCGGCTGCAGGACTAATCCTTGACTGACTTAGAAAAGACACCCACCCTAGAAACCTCCTAGCCCGCACTTGATTATACCTCACTTAAGAAGTGCTGCCGCTCGAGAGGAATTGAGCACGGATATGGGGGTTCCCAACCGTACTCGCTCACCAACCAATTAAGTTAAGCATCGGTGAGTATTCAGTAAATTATTGAAATGATGCTCGCTCAAATACTTTCTAGAATATTCTAGAAAAGCAATTAATGCATTTGAAGATGATAAGAGTTTGAATATCTAGAAGTTATTAGCTTTGAGAATTGAAGAGTATGTGTGTATTGGAGAATTCTATTTAGGACTGTATAAACATTTATCTCTTCCTCACTACTAGCAACCATTTAGCTATCTTCTCCAGTAAAATCTATTATGAGAGCTATTTTCTTCTTCTTCATCATCACTTTTTCTTCTTCTTTTTTAGTCAATCTTCATTTGAAGCCTTCGTTGAAGTAAACAGAGCAAAAGATCTGATTGTAAGCTCTATACAGAATACATTTTAATCTCTTACCAGACAATGGATATTGATGGAGAGTTTAAAAATGTGCCTTTTGGCAATATATGACTGAGTCTTGAAAGAAAGATAGCGGAGAAGGCCAGTAAAGAAAAAAACATTGCATTTCATAAAGAAAAAAAATATATTGGAGATTGATTCACTGTCAAATAAGCTTTGTAAGTTTATGTAACTTCAAATATGAAATTCAAAGGGATCAAATAGGAAATGATACTCTGAATCATATAACTATAATGAAATATACGATCAACCAACATTTATCGAATTTGAAAAAGAGTCAGAAGAAATGGTTTGATCCTCTTATTTCTGGAACTGAGAGATCCATGAATCCGGATCCTGATGCATATAGATACAAATGGTCCAATGGGAGCAAGAATTTCCAGGAACATTTGGAACATTTCGTTTCTGAACAGAAAAATCCTTTTCGAGTAGTGCAAATAGTGTTCGATCGATTATGTATTAATCAATATTCGATTGATTGGTCCGAGGCTATCAACAAAGAAGATTTGTCTAAGTCACTTCGTTTCTTTTTGTCCAAGTCACTTCCCTTTTTCTTTGTGAGTATCGGCAATATCCCCATTCATAGGTCCAAGATCCACATCTATGAATTGAAAGGTCCGAATGATCAACTCTGCAATCATTTGTTAGAATCCATAGGTGTTCAAATCGTTCATTTGAAGAAATTGAAACCCTTCTTATTGGATGATCATGATACTTCCCAAAGACCAAAATTCTTGTTAAATCTATTATCAAAGCTATTTCTTTTTCTTCATTACTTTTTCTGTTCTACCTTTTTTGTTGGTATTCGCATTTAGCCTTCATAGAAGAAAAAATAATAAAGAAGGTATGATTATAAGCTTTATAAGTAATGAAGTAATACATTCTGAATACATTTTAAATGTTGTTTCTATTATTGTTCACCAAATGGTAAGAGGAATGTATTATAAATAAAGTTCTGTGGTTTCTATGTTTGAAATTTACTTTCGTAGCTTTAGCAAATGCACATATTTTTTACAATAAAACGAATAATTGTGGGGATCTCTATTGAAAGTGATTGTTGTTGATTAGGACAAGCAAAGGGAACTGAAAAAGATGACATAGAGGAAGGTTTGTGAAGTGCTGTTTTTGCTCCAGGATCGTCTCGGACGATCTGGGATCGTCCTGGGACGATCAGTGGAAGATTTGCTCCAGAATTTGCCCAGATTGCTTCAGGTGATTTTCCTGTAGGTATCGGCCGGGCCGATAGGGACATCGTCCAGGCCGATCTGTACTGTTCAAAATATCGTCCTGAGAACAGCCCTGGGAACAGTCCAGGCGGATGGATTTTGGTCTGATCGTCCCAGGACGATCTTGCGATCGGCCTTGCCGATCTGAGTATGATGAAGCAGAAATCAGCTCATTTTGAAGAGAGAGAAAATTTATAAAAAATAAAATATCTTTGAGGAGAGAGAAAGTCGTGGATTTTTGGTGAAAAGCTGATTTTCGGGCGACGCGGAGCCGTTTTTGTCCGATGAGACTGTTCGAGATATTGCTGTACGCAAGGTAAGGCACATTCCGCCTTTCTCAATTTTCAGAACCGTCGTGTTTGGCAGTATTTTCTGTCCGGAATTGATTTTTGTCGGTGTTTTTCGTCCGTATTTTCCGATTGGTTCAGTTTTTACCGCGTAAGTTTCTGTATGTTGTTGACGTGCCGAGTGTGCACATTTTGGTTATTTTCTGGAGATTTTTGTCCGGGTATTTTTGATTCGACGGTGTTTTTCGTCGACTGTATTTTTCTGTGTAGTCTAAAAATTGCTGAGCAGTAGAATAAATGTTCTGAAATATTGTTATCTATATTCTGTGCAAATTTGGCATTTTGTGATTTTGCAGGAAAATTGTGTAAATTCCGTATACTGCCGTTGTGCTGCCCGATTTTTGTCTGATTTCTGATTTGTCCGGATTTCTTCTGAATTGATATGCTATATGTATATGCTATAAAAAGGGAGTTATAAGGGGCCTGGATCCTAAGCGATTCAGTCAGTGTCTGAGAAATCTGAAATGAGCTCAATCTGAAATCTGATATCTGTTCTGTTCCGGATCCGATGAATTCTGTTCTGGTGCTATAAGCACATCTGTTCTGGTGCCATGAGCACAAAGGGAGGCATAAGGGGCCAGAATCCGAGAGATTCTGTCAGTGTCTGGGAAGGGAGGCATAAGGGGTCAGAATCCGTTGAGATTCTGTCAGTGTCAGGGAATCCGTTCTGTTATCTGTTATGTGCTAAATTAATATATATGATTTGATCTGATCTGTATGACACGATTCTGTTCTGTTCCGATATGATTTGAATTCTGATTTCTGTACGATTCTGATTCCGTTAATGTGATATGTCTGATCTGTTCTGTTTCTGATTTGATACGACTTCTGTTTCCGTACAGTTCTGTTTGATTTGATATCTGTTCAGTTCAGTTCTGTCTGATTCTGTTCTGATTTCTGTACGGATTTATGTCTGATGTGTTGGTTTTGGATTCTGAGAGTTTTGATTGGAGGTTTGTTGCTTTGCTGAGCTGTTGAGCTCACTCTTGTTTTCTGGTGGTTTTCAGGTTCTGGGAAAGGAAAGGAGGTCCAGGAATAGATTTCAGAGTCTGATCAGTATAGGTATTGTTTTGTACTTTTGATTTTTGTACAGTCATGGCTTTTCTGTTCTGTCTTTCTTTCTGTCTAAAAGCCATGTACTGCATTTGTAGATAGTTGTTTTGAGGAAAAGAAAATATAGATGTTTTGTTCCGCTGCAATTGACGATTCATAGTAGCTCTGTGTCTGTATGTCTGTTTGAGTTGAAATATTTGGAAGATTCAGTTCCGAAACAAATTCCAAAGCCAGATCCTGGTCAGTCTGTTTGTTTCGTTCCGATCGCAACCCGGTGCGAGCGGGATCCGTCCCGGTCGGGTCGGGTCGTGACAAGGTTGGAGTTTGTGTAAGCTAAAGGTGGGCTACTTATGGGCTAATGATTTCTAAATACACCGTTAATTCTTTATAATTGCCGTTGCCCATCATTAGCTGTCATCGACCGTTGTTGGAAATTGCTGCCCAACGTCGACCATCACCATTAACCACGACCAATGCCATTACCACCACCAACCACCACAACATATTTTAAAATCATACAATCAACTGCACAAATTTCAAATGAAATGCATTTCTTTCTACATTGCATTTTATTTTACTTTAATTTTTTAAGCCAACCAAACAGCTCATTAATAATTTTTAAGAATATTGCATCCTAAAGACAGGGAATAATTGAAAGAATATGGATCATAAAAGGAAAAATTATTTTGTGCTGATCTCAGACGAAGTCCGGAGACCAACCAAAACTCACCACGTCAATTTTTTGCTCAATACCAGCTCGGTATCGCTGTGTACCAGATGATGTGGCGTGTTCTGATTGATTTCTGAACCATCCGGTGTCGGTGTCGGCACATAATAATTTATCTAATAAAAGCCACAATTGACATATTAAGATGAAAAAAAAAAAAATCCAATGCATACATGCTGTACAATCTAGCAAGAAAAAAATCATGAAATCCGAGATGTTGACTATAATGATGGGCCAATATGAAATTGGAAGAATTAATGAAGACCAAATATGAAAATTCCAACTGAAGAAAGCATTAATGGGGTGTCCAGCAGGATGAAATTGAAGGCATATAATATCCCCTCAACTCTTAGATCAATCAAAACCCTCAACAGCATGATTATAATGAGAATGAGATGCATCCAAGACATGCATAACTCTTACCGGACTATTGATATTGATGGGGAATTTAACAACGTCCTTTTGCGAGATATGAATAAGGTTTCGTTTGGGATGACTTTCTTACTGTTTCTTGAAGTAGCATTTTAATATAAAAATTTTAATTTTTGTACTAAAAAATTATTTTAAGCAGCAATAAGAAAACTGCCCCAAATGAAGCCTAGGACGACTTTTTTACTGCTTCTTATAGCAACTTCTTAGTACAAAAATTTAAATTTTCTTATTAAAAAGATACTTTAAAGAGCAGTAAAAATGCCGTTCCAAACGAAACGTAAGTTTTGAAAGAAACATAGTAGAGAAAGCTGGTGAAGAAAGAAAATATAGTTCATAAAGAAAACATTATATTGGAGATTGCTTCAGAACCGCTCATGAACAGTAAAGGTGATTATGAGAAGATCTTATAAATCAGATGGAAGAGTAGAACTAACATGGCTGGTTCAAAACATGTAAATCAAATCTCTTTGAATAAACTTGCATCTTCAATTGATAAAAGACAAAACAATGCGACGATTCCCTTTTCCACTGAGATAACAGTGCTACTCCATCTTCAATCCCAATGTATATATAGACTCCTAAAACAGTGGGCAAAGCACACGCGCGGACCAGCCTTCGCTTATGGGCCACCAGCTTTCTGCTATCTTCTCTCCCACCTCGTGCTCTGAAAACTGAAAACTGAAAAATAGAGACAAGACCTCTCCTTTCCAAGCAGGAAAAACTGGTGGGGGAATATAAATGTGCAAGGGCTGTGAAGGGAGTAGAGGCCAAAGTCCTATATGGGGTCCTGGTTGAGTACCCATTTGGTATCCATGCTTAATTCGGATGGGTTTCTCCACCCACGTCCACCCATGGTGACTTTCGGGATTCCGTACTCACCCACTTTATATGCTTTTTGAACACAGTCTGCCACAGACTGATGGCCTTGAGGCTTGTTGTCCTTTGCACTTATTGCAAACTTTCAAGTCGCATATCAGAATTTATCGAAGTCGAAGCGTTGTTAAGTGCTGCACACTACGTAGTGAGAATTGCATTAATATAAGATATACGGTGATTAATAATGTAAATTAATTTATCACTCGATATTGAGTATCCACCCACAAGATCATAGGCGTATTCATACTCAATTCTCAGTGGAGGGCTCTGCTCAGTGCTCTCTTTCCTTCTTATCACTTGTTTTAGGCTTTTAATGCTATAATCTTTCAGCTTCTTCGTGGTCGTCGCTGTGCTTACAAGTGGGGGAGCACTTTGTCTCGTGCGTTGTCGATGGGCTGGAGTAGAAGGAAATGTGTTTGTTGCTGTTGTAGGGTAGTAAGAGGTAGGCCGCACGTACGGGTCAGGTTCCTCTAATTATTGAAGTCGTGTTTGAAAACTAAAACGTTTTGGCTTTGACTGTTTTTGTATGTTTTTTTAAAAAATGGAGGTTTAGGCAAGACTGTAAAAATAGGATCGGATAAAGAATTTATAAATAATTCTAAAAAACTTCATAATTTTAAAAATGTTGAGATTAAAAATTAAATAAAATTAATACATATATAATATACTACATAATTTTAAAGTTAAATATACATAATTAATGAGCGTAGATGTCAAGACAACGTTGGTCGTTTATGTTGAGATGAACTTTATCAAAGATGGGATGTTCGACGTAGCGTGTGATTGTGGGAGTACAAATTGCTAGCTTAATGCCCCACTTCTGACCGCATGTATATATAAGCTGTTACAATCCGGAATCCGGAGAACATAAAAGCTACAGCTGCATTATGTTTTAAAAGGCATAAAATGGTTTTTTTTTAAAGAAATACATGCAAAATTTGTTCAAAAATCCTTAAACTTCTCTATTATTACAACAAAACTTATCCTAATTATTTTGAAATTTAGAATTAAATTTGAATTATTAACAGATGTGGCGTTCACGAATCAAGTTCATCAGGATGTGTACAAGAAACCGATAGCATTGATGTAAAATAATAGCGTACGTACAGAAAACAAATTGGTTTCAGCAAGAAATCATGAGCCAAGCTAGCAACTTGGACAGGAGAACCAGTGACGGAAGCAAGATGTTGGAAAAACAAAGGAAAGACGCTATTAAACAACTGTAGATATGATGATTAGAAACCAGTTCTAAATCTGAACCAGAACATGTTGAAAATCCTTGAAAACTCCAACCAGCATGCTGCAGCCGCAGCTCATATATACCAATTTCCCCCCTCCGACGACCCAAAATGAAAAGATTAGTGTGAAAGGACATAAAATAAAATAGATACACAGTACATCTTAGCCTGCCTGGTGCTTCGAAGCTTTTTAGGGTGATATATAAGCCACATTTTTTGGCGTATTCGTTGAATTTTTTAACTAAAAAATCATTGCAGGAAGTAGAAAGATTAAGTTGTCATAAACGATGCCTTCAAAATAATACTTTAGTTTATATATATATATATATATATATATATATATATATATATTGGATCGATAGATAAGTAAAAAAATGGGTGCAACACCATAACTTCTTAAGAGGTCATTCAAACCTAGTACTAAACGAAATCACAAATATATCTGATATGCTGGTTGTGAATATTTCAGAGAGATTTCATGTTGAGTTTAAGTCTTCGTTTGGGACGGCTTTTTTATTGCTTTCTAAAACAGAGTTTTAGTACAAAAATAAAAAATTTTGTACTAAAACTCCGTTTTAGAAAGCAGTAAAAAAGCCGTCCCAAACGAAGCCTAAATCTTCTCGAAAATGATTATATATTTATAATTTAAAAAGAATAATTAGCTAATTTTAATTAATTAATTAAATAATAATATTAACTAATTAAATTAAATTAAATTAAAAAATTATTTAATTTAAATTAACTAATTAATTAATTTACATTACATAATTAACTAATTTAAAGTCATTAATCAACTAATATTTATTTTAATTAATTATTAATTTTAACATTCTATTAGTTATAATTTAAATAAAAAATAATAACAATTTGGCAAATTATGCTTCAAGGCCGAGTGGATTGGCGTGAGATTTCTTAAGGAGTCGTGGGAGCAGGCAGAGGCAATTTTTTATGGAAACTTTTTTAATTTTTTCTTAGGCAATTTTCGTGCTGGTATTTTTTATTTTAAAAATTTATCCTCCGAAAAAATCCGTCAGAAAAGTTTGTTTTTCCTGGCTAGTGTCCTTCCCCTTCTTTAACATCACAGTTTCGGATTATATTTCAATGCATCAAATTGAAGGCAATTTGTTCAGAAGGAAGACCTCTACTCATTATTCTGACAACCATTACATATTTCTATTTGGTGAGGTGTTTGTGACGTTGAATCTACTCAGGAAGATGAACATTTTGGCGCAAAAATGATCATATGATATTGTTTTTATCACCATCCGATCCGGAGACTTGAATTAATGAGACAGAAACAAACATTCGCAAGGTTAACTAAATTTTCAATTAATAAATAGCTATTTCTAATTAGCGAAAATAGTCACTAAAACCTCGAATTTGAAACAAATTGAATAAAATCATTCAAATACCATTCTTATAGGGCGCCACGTCTACGATATACATTGTTACCTTTTATATTCATTTTGATTACATTAAATTATACATGAAAATATTAGAGCAACTAAAATAAGATATAGCTCAATGAGTAAAATATGCTTCTAAATTACAGTAAGCTAATGCAATTTGGAAATAATATGCATGATTATTTCAATTTATATCATAGAGTAATTCATTTAGATGCATAATAAACTTTCAATATTATGCTTATATAATATCTTTATTCTTTATCATAAATAATACAATCATCCACCGTCTAATTTAATATCAATGAAAGTACTCTTTTTTATTTCATTTTTCTTTTTTTTCATAACATTTTTCATTTACGTGCATGAGTACATTGTGTTCTCACCAGTATCATATGGGGGTGTGTTTCATAAGTTAATATACATGCAAACATATCTATCTAGTCATTTATTCTTATAATATTCATAAACTTTATATAATAATGTAAAATATAACATATAAAATTTCATTTAATTTAGCATAATCAATCATTGGATAGGAGAAAAAAAAATTTATTTATAACACAAACCTGTTATTTCAGAAAAAAATAAAAAAAAATCATTGGATTGGAGAAACATAAATAATGATCTAATGAATAATAAAAATTTTATAATCATGCATTATTTTTTAAAACATTTAATTAAAGAGAAAATAAAATTATCACTATAACTAAAGAAAAATGAGTACTCATTTTAATGAAGATTGCTTTCTCTTAATGTCCTTGCTCTGATTTTAATAAAATGCCACCTATAATAATACATGATTTCATAAGAATATTTTAACTTATATATAATCATCTTTCTCTAATTAAGTATCAATTATACTTAAATAGTTATCATTTTTAAATAAGAGAATTTGTTATCCTTCTTTTAATAGTTATGTATGAATGGTTATTTAATTTTCATTAATTTATATTATTGCCATATTTAATAACTTCTCATTTTAACTTTACATACCTCTTTAATAATTTAATTAAAAGAAATATCTTCTATGATCTCACTCTCTAATTTCATATTTATTTTACTAATTGGAATTAAATTTTAAAATATTTATTATCTCTCTCTATATATTTATTTAAATTATACTTTCTTTATTACTCAATATAATTAATCCACTTAATTAGAATTTTTAATAAAGTATAATTATAAGAAAATTTTTAAACAATATTAAAATCAAACCTTACCTCTCGCTTGCCCTAGCCACTCACCTGTGTGAATGCCTTCGCTTGCTCTCCTTCACACACACACACACACACACACACACACACACTCTCTCTCTCTCTCTCTCTCTCTCTCTCTCTCTCTCTCTCTCTCTCTCTCTCTCTCTCTCTCCCGGCCGTTCGCCAGATCGCCCCTCTCTCGATCTTACTCCTCCCTCTCTTCTCTAATTTATAGAGATGAAGCCAACGACGGATGGCCCGGACCCTTCGGCTTCCATGACACCAAAAGGCAGAAGTGAACTCTACATCTTCCACTACTTGCGATCTAGACTATTCGGGTTCCACAATATGAAATGATCAAAACATCCTCAAGTGCCTTCATCGTCTTCCTCATCTCCTTTGACTTCCCCAACTCCTTCAGCTTCCAGGCGACACAAAACAATGCATCTTTGTATTTGACAGACGATTCCTTCGACTACTTCGACATTCATTAATTCGGCGAGTTAAAATTTCATTTGCTTCATATTCATGTCTTCAGATGACTACAACGAGTTATCTTCTACCTTGGTTTGGGTTGTTACATTTATAGTCTGGATTGAATCAGTCCTGGCTCTTTCATGTGAAGTTTGATTTATTAAACTCACCCGTTCTTAATTTTTCATAGCAGGTCCTTCTGGAGTACTATGTGAACTGCTACTTCTGGAGCAGAACTATCAACATTAAAGATTATAGTTGATATGTTTATTTTCTAGTAGGTCTTTTGTTTTTTGTTTTGTTGGTTGGGTAATTTCTTTCATGTTATTTATATTTCTTTTGCTTGTGTAAGTACTAAGTACTATTTTTTGTGTATTATTATTTAAATTATTATTAATGAAATGAATATTTTGCTTCCTTTCCATTAGGTACTATGATATAATTAGTTATATTATTTGTTTATACACTTTTCTCTTTTCTATATATTCATTGCATTCCATATTACCGTGGTGTACCGATGACTTTTTGTAGCTCCAAATGGAAAGCCATTTGTGGGACTTGTTTGTTCTTTGTAAAGCAAACGTTCACCACAGATTGTTATTGCATAGAGACCAAATAAGCTAAGGGTTTCGCTACAAGTCTTATTCAACTAACAGCTTGCAACTAGTCATGGCCGATCCCAAATACTCTAGAATAGATCGAACCATTGCTCTCTCACTTTTTTTTTCCCCCCTATTTTCTTTCATCCGCCAAATCCCTAACCCTTGAGTCCGGCCTTGCTCCCCTTCATTTTGTCTGACCACCTCTACCTCAATGAATGCTAAGACCTAAGAGGATTGAAATGATAAATGTCTCATTTGAGTTTATTTGTATGTCCAAAAAAAAAGGAAAAAGAAGCATTGGACCTCAATTCCACCGTCGTGCTCGCAGTGGTTGCATCGGTTTCTTCCCTTGTTTGGGTTTGGGTTCTTTACACCTGAAATTTATTTTTGTACAATAGTACAACATTGCGGCACTATGTACGCTCTAGCGTTGTATATTTTACTTAGAGATATATTGAGAACAGAGTATTGCAGTGCTCCAAATCCTAGCGCTACCATGCTCCATTCCTTGGCATTGTGGCATTATCAGGTAGACATGTGGCAAAGAGTAAAGCGTTGCAGCGCTCCAAATCTGGCACTGCGGTGTTGGGAGACGGACTAACAATTTTATTCTTGTTTTTCATTAAAGGTTACATCCTATGATGATTTATGTGTGTTTTCTCTTTGTTTGTTCTAGAGCGAATGGTGAAAGGATGAAGAGAAGCAATGAGAGAGAGAGAGAGAGAGAGAGAGAGAGAGAGAGAGAGAGAGAGAGAGAGAGAGAAGAGATCAATACTTAATTCTCCAAAATTTTCATAGTGAATTTTTTGGTGTGATGCGACTCTATGAATTTTTTTCCCATTTTGAATGTTCCTCGTTAAATCCTGATGTTCTTTCTTTTCCGATACATTTTCTATTTCTTGTTGTTTCGCTGCATGGTTTTACTTCCCCCAACTTTGAGCTTATTTATATATGTACAACATTACGTATGATTTACTAATTACCTATTAAGTATCTAATAATCCAACTCATCTTAACTACCTAATACCTTTATTTTATTCCATTATCCATTACTAAGCACCCCTTTAAAATTGCTAACAGAAGAATTAGTTTCTTGCAACAACAATGGCAAAAATGGCCTTGTGGTTGACAAAGAGTCTGGTGTGGAACAATGCTTGGAAGATGTGTGCCACTCATGAAAATTTTTAAATAGACCCTCACTCTCTACATGAAGGGAACATTTGGCTAGAGATTGGAGAGATCTCTCGTCGGACTTCTGTTTGGCAGTCGTCGGACCACCACCCAATCGTCGGACGCCACAGGACTTCCACCCGATCTTCAACAGTAGCCATACTTCAGCTCGACCGTCGTTGAACCACCTCCCATCCACGACCGTTGCAGGACTTTGACCCGACCGTCATCTGACAACCACTGGCCGTCGATTGCCTTCGCACCACCGCCCTACCGCCGCCGGACTTCAGTCTGACAGTCATCAGACCACCGCCCATTCGTCGACCACTATCGAACTTCACTCGGTCGCCGACCTCCTCCAGACTTCCACCCGGTCGTCCTCGGACCTCCAACCGACTGTTGACCTCCATCGGACTTCCACCCCGGCCACCGTTGGACCTCCTCTCAAGACCAACCATTGTTGGTCCTTCATCGGGCTGACAAGTAAGATCCATATGATCGTCGTCGCCCGCCGACTACAGTCCTTCCATCATCCATCGCCAGACAATGGTCTTTCCTACATATGTCGCTCACATACCACCATCTTTCTGACCTTCGTCACCCATCAAATATGGCCCTTTTGACCTCCGTTGTCAGACAACAATCTTTTCGATCTATGTTGCATGCTAACTACTATCCTTCTGACCTTCATCTCCCGCCGACTATAGTCCTTATGACCTCCGTCGCTAGAAACCAATCTTTCCGACCTTCGTGGCCCGCCAACTAGGTCCTTCTGACCTTTGTCGCTCGCCGAATACAGTCCTTCCGACTTCCATCGTCATACAATGGTCTTTCCAATCTCTGTCGCTCGCCGACCCCGACTACGATCCTTCTGACCTCCGTTGCCATACAACAGTCTTTCTGACCATCGTCGCCTGCCAACTACAGTCCTTCCAACCTTCGTCGCCTACCGACTACGATTCTTTCGACATCCGTTGCCAGAAAATGATCTTCCTAATCTCCGTCGCCGTCGACTACGATCCTTTCGACCTTTGTCGCCTGCCAACTATGATCCCGCCGACCAAATGATCATATCGATACTTGTTCTTCCAATTTCACGGTGTAATACATTCTATATGATTTATATTTGCTACAACAAACCACTGCATTCCCCCCAGGGAAGGGTCTCATTTGTAATTAACTGCACATGCTAGTGGAATCATTTCGACTGTGCTAGATCTCCATGATTTTTTTTTTCACTTTTTAGGATTTTCTACTTAAAAATCTTAGTGTCACTTATGACTCTCACGCATCTTCTCTTTATCTATATGTATAATGGATTTTCTTACAAAATTAATATGTTAGATTTTATATCTCTCTAGAGCTGCTCGGAGTCCGTGACATTTAGAATTTTTTTTTTCTAAATACAAATTGGAACTAAAAAATGTTATTCTTTATTGAAAGTTGAAACGTCTAAAATATATTTTGAATAAAAATACTAAAAACATGCACAACTCACCTTGACCTATTGGTTGAGAGCTTATGCTTCAACTAAGAGGTTCTGGGTTCGAGTTTTTGTGTATGCGTGGTGTGTGTGAGTTTGCCTTAAATAGCCTAAATGTCCCAAAAAAAAAAAATACTAAAAACAAATTTATTTTAAGCTAAAGCCAAATCCTATACACTGCGTGAATAATTATGTAAGAATCGTGTAAGAAACATTCCTCAACAATGAATGTGATGCAGAACCATGTTGCTGATCTCGCTTGGGCGGCTTCTCTACGGGCATCTCCAACCGAACGCTAAACGGGTGTATGGAGTCGTTCCGTCGCTCCAATCGAACGCGAAAATTTCCGCCATTTAATCGCAGGTGAACAGTGCGACGCCAATATTGGCGTCGCACTGTTCACTCACGCCATTTTTTGCTCTCAACCGGAAAAACGCGCGAAAGGAGAGCGATCGTTACCTTCTCAAAAACACCTAAAATGGCGTTCGATTGGAGCATCTCCGCATCATTTTGGAGTTTTGCGTTACTTTGCCGTGAAAAATGAAGTTTTCGGTTGGAGATGCCCTACGCTTCTTCCATCCGGAAGCAACCAAAACAGGGCAGAGATTTTTCCCCAAAAAAAAAAAAAACAGGGCAGAGACTTCCGAGGAAGAAAATCTTACCCAGAATGGATATGGATTACCAGAAGTGGGAACCACTTCTTGTATTTATAGTCATTGGCTAATCTTGTCTTTTTTCCATCGATCGGTTTTCCATCCTAGATGAAGCAAAGCGCCATGGGAGATTCCTCTTCTTCGCTATCATTTTTTGGATTTTGCGCTTTCTTTTTTCTCTCTCTCGTTCTTCTCCGATCTCCGCCCGCCGCGAGCGCTCGTGTTATCCGTCTCCCGTCAAAGCCCGATCCAAAGGACGCTGTCGGCACAGCTCGCTGGCTCGCGGGGCAGAATTTCTGGGGCGTCCTCAGGTTCTGTTAGCTTCTATCTCTGATGCTTCCTTAGTCTCCACCTCACATATTAGTCGTTCGACCTAATTGCGATTGGTGGTATTTATAGTTGTTTCCAATCTGCTTGATTTGGTTCTTTTCTCGATTTTGTTTGGCAAAATTGTTGGTGGTTGCACGAACTTGTTGGAAGATAGCAGGGCTATTTGGTTGTGTATTTATATAATAAGTTATGCAAGGATAAATCAAACGAATTCAAGTTAAGCTTTTAAAGCTTAAACTATATTTTGAGTTAAGCTGCGTGATTAGTAGAAAGATGGTTGATATAAGCTAGTTAAAAATGATGGATGCGGAAGGAGAGGGCAGCTAAGCAAATAGAGCTTAAGCAAGGCTGGATATGCGCTTTGATTACCATGTTTATCTCTACAACAATAACAACATCAAGCCTTTATCCCACTATGTGGGGTCGGCTACGTGAATCCTTTTTCTCCATTGTGTCCTATTAAAGATCAAATTCTCATTTAAATCTAATAAAGAAAGGTCATTCCTAATATTTTCTAACCAGGTCTTTTTAGGTCTGCCTCTACCTTTCTTAACATGAGTCAAATCTAATACCTCTACTCTCCTAACGCCGTTTTATGTGAACAAACCATCTAAGGCGACTCTCTCTAATCTTATCTTCTACTAGAGCTACTCCAACCTTTTCATGTATATGCTCATTTCGTATCCTATCTCTAAGGGTAAAGCCACTCATCCACCTGAGCATCCTCATCTCTGCCACACTTAACTTAATATTATGCTTCTCTTTTAATGACCAACATTCAGCACCATAAAGCATTGCAGGCCTCACTACCATCTTATAGAATTTTCCCTTAAATTTGAGGGTACTTTTTTATCACACAACAAGCCCGATGCATTCCTCCACTTCAACCATCCAACTTAAATTCTGCTGATAATATCCCCATCTATTTCACCATCACTCTGAACAATAGATGCAAGATATCTAAAATGTGTACTCTTATTAATGACTTGATCACCTAAAGACACAATCCCCTCACTAGGTCTATTACTACTAAAATTACACTCTATATATTCCGTTTTAGATCTACTCAAGCGAAAACCTTTACCTCCATAATTCAAGTTTACTTTCAACTCCCTCTCTAGTCTTATCAACAAGAAGAATATCATCAGCAAAAAGCATACACCAAGGTACATCCTCTTGCAAATGTCTAGTGAGAGCATCCATGATTAAAGCAAAAAAGATACGGGCTTAAGGCTGATCCTTGATGTAACCCAACCGAAATAGGGAAATACTTGGTCAAACTACCTTGTGTTTGAACACAAGTAATCGCTCCTGCATACATATCTTTAATGATTTAAATATAAGCATTATTAACTCCTTTTTTTTCAAGAACTCTCCATAGCACTTCTCTTGGAACTTTATCATATGCTTTTTCTAAATCAATAAATATCATATATATATCATTCTTATTTTCTCTATATTTCTCCATCAAACCTTTTAATAAATGTATGACTTCCATAGTCGACCAACCCGGCATGAATCAAAATTTATTTTGAGAAACATTAGTATCATGCCGCAACCTATGCTCCATAACTCGCTCCCATAGTTTTAAAGTATGACACATTAACTTAATTCTTCTATAATTCGCACAATCTTGTGCATCACCTTTATTCTTATAAATAGGAATTAACACACTCATTCTTCACTCATCTAACATCTTTTTAGTCTTCAAAATAGTATTAAAAAGTTTAGTAAGCCAAGAAATATCTTCATCCCCTAAACATTTCCACACCTCTATTGGAATATCATCAGGTCCAACAGCTTTTCCACCCTTCTTTTTTTTTAAAGCCTCTCTAACTTCGATTTTACTAATACGCCGATAAAAACAGAAATTTTTATTTTCATTTAGGGTGTTAAGGTCACTATAACAATCTTATTTTCACAATTTTTATTAAAAAGTTTAGAAAATATCTCATCCACCTTTGTTAAATATCATTCTCTAAGAAAAATATTTTTTGATATTCATCCTTAATACATTTCACTTGAACTAAATCCTTATTACTCCTATCTTTTTGTTTGGCTAACTTATACATATATCTTTCTCCCTTCTTAGTATCTAATATATTATATAAATCACTAAAAGCTAAGGTCTTTGCATCGCATATTGCTTTCTTAGATTCCTTATGAGCCTCTTTATATATTTCCAAATTATCAGAATTTTTAAAATTAAACCAATTTTTATAGCAAATCTTTTTATTCTTAATATTTTCTTGCACATTTAGATTCCACTATCAATTATTTTTACTATTAGGAGCTTTTCCCTTTGATACTCCAAGCACATATTTTACAATACTCTTAATATCACTAGTCACTTTATCCCACATAATATTAGCATCCTCACGCACAGATAAAATCTTAAGATCTAAAATCTTACTCTTAAAAATATTTTTGTTAATATTTTTTAAATGCCCTCATCTAATCCTAAAATATCATTTTACTTTATTTTTTTTATCTACCTCCTTATCTTAAAGTCCAAAATTAATAATCGATGTTGGGTACATAAATTTTCACTCGGAATAACTTTACAATCTTTGCAATCTAAACGATCTAATTTTCTTATAAGAAAATAATCAATCTGGGTTGTACTATATCCATTTTTATAAGTGATGAGATGCTCATTTCTTTTTTTAAATAATGTATTAGCAATTGAAAAATCATAAGCTAAAAAAAAATCTAAAATGGTCTTGCTACCTTCATTTGTTGTTCCAAAACTATAGCCACTATGAATGCTTTTAAAATCATCTACCTTTCTACCAACATGTCCATTTAAGTCTCCTCCAATAAAAACTCTTTCTTCTAGAGGTATCTTTTGTAATAATTCTTTTAAGTCATTCCAAAAATTTAATTTAAAACTCATATCCAAACCTACTTGAGGAGCATAAGAACTTATAATATTAACAATCTTATCATCAATAACAATCTTTAAAGCTATAATTCTATCTCCAATCATATTAATTTTTATAGCATTATTCTTCAAACTCTTATATATAATAACACCTAAACCATTTCTAGTACGACTTCTACCCGAATACCAAAGTTTAAATCCTAAACTATCAATTTCCTTAGCTTTCTCTCCAACCCATTTAGTTTCCTGAATGCACAAAATATTTATCTTCATATAAATCATAATATGATTAATATCTATTAATTCCATTAATTTTTCAGTAAGGGAACCTATATTTCAAGTTCCTATCCTACTTTTAGTATCATGGATTAGCTTCTTTGCCTACATCCGTCCTTGATGTGGGAACCCTTGCCTATTTAACACTGCACCAGGGCGCCGGTGCAGCGGCCCTTGCACACTTGTCACTGTATTCAAGCCATACAGCGCGTCGCTTACAGGGGACACCCTAATATTAACACAATTTCTTAAAGGATTCATGTCATTATTATTCGACAAGTTTTACGCTGGCTGTCGACTACCTAATGCAACCCTCCACTTTTCTCATCCAGGACTTGGGACCTGGCAACGGTAGTGTTAAATAGGCAATGGTTAAGCCGACTTCGACAATGACTCAAAATTGAGTCTCTTCGAAAAGGGAAACTCAAGCTAACTTGAGCTGATAAAAAAACCAGAAACCACTGGCACCAACATTTTGTTGTTTTTTTTTTCTTTAAGGCTTTATTTGGGACAGGTTTCTTACTGCTTCTTAAAGCAGCTTTTTAGTACAAAAATTTAAATTTTTTAACTAAAAAGTCGCTTTAAGAATATGAAGAAAGTCGTCCCAAACGAAACCTAAATATGTTATGCTGCGATCAACATGAGCCTACATCGGATATGAAATAAGAATTGAATTTCTGATACTAGACTAGACTCATACCAATTAGCTTTAAATTTTGGGTTGATTTATATCCCTCTGTTAGTGTATTGAGCTCAGTTTGCTAGTATCAGAGCTATCCTCAAGAGTGGATTGACTTCTATGTAGGCTCTTAGACTTTTGATGCATGGCATTTTTTAGTGCTGACAATTTGTCATTTAAGAATCTGTGATGATTGAAGTGGAGTTCTCTCATGTGAGGGATACTGTTGTTGAAGTTCACATGAGAGTGGAGAATATTCGAACGTACATTGGATATAAAAATAAGAGCTTTTCTATTTTATTTACATATATATGGAATAAGAGTTGAGTTTTGCTATATTAATGGTGACCCCTAACATTTAGCTCAAGTTTTTTGATTGACGAATATCCCTTTATTTGTAATTTCTTTACTAGGCTCAATTTTGATCACTAATGTGTCAACCTCCTACCAAATACTTTTTATTTGATGAAATTTTGGAAATTGTGTTTACCTGACTTTTGGGTTCTCTATGTGGCAGCACAATCTCAAGCGATCAAGAAGGAGCTCCATTTGGGTAGTGTCAAGTCGTTCATATTAAAAATTCAGTACTTCATATTTGTTACGAGTTGTTACAGCTCGCGGTTTTTATTTGTGTATTGATCAATATTTTTTTCGTACTATGCAGAAATGTTGTTTCGTTTAGTGATGGATTACCGGGTAATGGGAGTGGTATTCCATATTTTTATTTAACAGAATTAGACCCTACGGCAAGAGATGCTTTGAAGGATGCAAGATCATCTCTTACTTTAAGTGAGTATCCGCTTGGAACTTGTGGCAAGAGAGATCCTGAAAACCCAGCATGCGCTAAGCTTACACTAACCGGAAAGGTTTGTAAATAATAAAGTTTAAATGGTTGTCTTAGTTGTAAACTTTTGTTTAACTCAAATTTAATGGTTCTATTAGCAGTAGCGTATCAATGATAGGTCCATAAATTATGTTTAGCAAGCAGCATGAGCAAACCCTTTCCTATTTTTGTTTTTTACAGAAGCTGCTCTCCTCAGTATTGATTTATTTCACTTTTCAGATTCTATTTTATCATGAATGCTATGTTTTAATCTACCCTTTCCAATGGGAAACTTGCCTATATGTTATGATATGATGATCTGGAAAATTATTATTATTTTTACAAATTAAATATTAACTAATAAATGCTGGTGTACTTTTTAGCATTTAACAAAAAGAAACTTGGATGTTTCTTGGTTGCCCTTTTGTTATGTGTGATCACCCTTTGGATTGGTAGTGCTTGTTATAATTTTTTTTACAAATTTTGTTTGGGATGATGATAACTAACTGTAAGGTTTGTTTGGGAAGGAACTGGCAATTACATAGTTTATACGAAATAGCTGGAGATAAAAAATCAGGAAGTTCTGAGGAGCTAGTTGAAGTTACTTCGTAAATTTTACTTCATCTGCAGAGAATATTGAACATTCCTGATGTAACTTTATTATTTGTAATGATATGAGTTTTCCATTCTTGTCTTTTTCGTTGGCTTCATAGTTACTGCAATGCGACCATTTTATGTTATCTTTCACATTGGCTCCTTAGTGGCTTTCTTTTTTTCCTAGAAAGTGGTAATGTGGTTTACACAGCTCTCTGAAGACATTCTATAGAAAATATGTTGTGGCCTATATCAAAGTTTTATGATAGGGTGCGAATGAGGTTTCAAGTATTAAGTTTTCTTTAATGGAGTAGTGGTACTCTTTAGATACCTTGTTGAAAGAGTTAGAAATCTTATAATTAAAAATGCCATATTGTTAAAAATATCATGGTGCCTGATGACATATTAATTTAAAATTAATTGATCTTCCCAATCATCATGTGGCACCCACCAAGTAACTTATTAAATTATACTTTCCAATACACCCCCATCTCCACCACTAATAACAGCCTCTTTTAATTAGCGAAGAGTTTATTTTTGAGAATATAAAAGGCATCAATGTGGAAGGTTTTAGGAGAGTGCATAAGGATATGAGAGTGAGATATTCCCCTTATTTTGGTGGATAGTTGTTGGCTAAGTGAATCCCAACCAATTATTGATAAATGAGCCCCCATTGTTTTGAGCGAGAATCCCCATTATAGTTCTATTGATGATGGTTTTTAAATTCTATAACTAAACGCACATTAAGTTCTATCATACTATATGTGGCATCTTGTCATTATGATTTGATGTTGTATACTTCATCAATGGTAGAACTAGGGAGGGGTTGGATATGGCCTTCACCCGTCTTGGTTTGAATAATTCCTCTTATAATTTGATAGAATCTAAGGATACATTTTAGCTTAATTGATTGAATATGAGATAAGAATGCATTAATTCAAATTGTAGAAAAAGTATATATTTATAGCTAAAATAAATGAAGAATTAATACATGATTAATGGAAGGAAAATCAGAAAGGTGAGAATCGGCAGATTGCTGAGATGAATAATCATGATGCAGTTGATATAATTAGAGTGCACATATTTTTGAGACGGACAATCATCCTATGATTGATAATCTCAACACTCCTTGTTTAGGAATTTTGAGAGCTCCCAATTGGATACTCCTTTGATTATACTATTTGTTGGAAGGTCTTGATTCCAAGCAATACATCTTCTTGAACTGTAGGGAATTTAGGAACTGGAATTTGGGTATAGATTTGATGAATTTGGATTTGAGAAATTTGGGAAGAAAGAGGAGATGGCGACAAACTTCTCGTCTTGGATTGCAATAGTTTATAGCGAGGGTCAAGAAACACTAGGTGAACACAAATGCTGGTGGGTCATGTTTTGGTCTTTTATCGGCGAAGAGATGAAGTGCTTTTTGGTTCAGGTGGGGCTCCTTGATCGACCAACAATGGTTGAACTTTTTTGGAGGTGGGCAATGGAGTACGGACATCCCTTGCTTGATTCACCTCTTCTAAGGTATGCTGAGTTTTGATTTCTAGATTTGAAATATTTATGGTTTGAAATTTTGGGATGAATTTCGGGGCTTGGATTGCAAGGATTTTCAGAATCTTGTTTGCCTCTGATGTTATTTTAGAAATCAAATACCACTTCTTTTGCTTAATTGATTGGATATAGAATAAGAATTTACTCGTTTAAAATTGTAGAAAATTCATATATTTATGGGTGCTAAATGATGTCAATTACTAGTCCTAAAATTAAGGAAAAGAAACAATACATAAGTAATTAGATATAAATAAGGAAGGTGAGAATATGCAGATTGCTAAGATAATCATCTAGCGGTCGATATAATCATTGCACATGAATTGATGAGGTGGATAATCATCTTATGGTTGATAATCTCAACATACTTATATATAATATGAAAGCTTTGTTTATAATCTTATTCTAGTTTAGTATGGAAGCTTTGCCTCTTCAAAATTTTAGAAAAGATCTTTTCCATTTCACGGTAAATCTTCATTTCATCACTGAATTGCATCTCTATTTAGTCACATGGCACTGACAAAGTGGTATCTACCTCTTATAATGCAGCTAAAATTGGTCGATACTTCCTCTGCCGAAACTGAGTTTGCTAAGAATGCTCTGTTCGCTAAGCATCCTGAAATGCAAGGTACTACTCATGCCAACCATCTCCTGAAACACAAGAAAAGGCTTTTGTATTTATTTATTTGTTTATTGTTTAACTTTTATTTGTTTGGCTGCAGACTGGCCAAGTGGTCACGACTTCAAAATTTTCAGATTAGACATTGAGAATATATTCCTGATTGACTGGTTTGGTGGCCCCAAGCCTATAACTCCAGCACAATACCTCGAAAATGGAAAGTGAGTTGGAATTATTATTCTATAATGTTTTGACATATTAAATTTATCTGTAGACGATTAAGAGAACTGTTATAGAGGACAAGTAGCAGGTATGTTGTTTTTTATCTAATGCAGCTCATTCACAAACTAATTTTCTTCTTGTCAGGAACGAAAAATACTTCCCTTTTGATTTGCAGACATAAATTTCCTCATATCCGTTGCCAACGGTCTTAAAGATCACTTGGTCTAAGTTAAAATTCAAAAACTTTCCATCCATGTATTCTGTATTGTACAGTATGTTTATACCTGTATTTATTACTGTAATTATATTTACAATTGTCGAATGTAATTGATTCTGTAAAAATTTAACGAATAAGTGCTGACTAAGTTGGAAATTTTCAATTTCTGTATCAATAAGGTGCTCCTTTTACATTAAAAGAACAATATTCTTCATGCAATTATCTTTCCAAACTCCAATTTATATCTTCTTCTCGCTTGTCAATTCTGTTCTTACTTGTGAGATCTGGTTGCGTTCATCTTAAAATTATTACCAAGTTTCTTTTCTCCGTTGCTGCCAGTACATGTGATTGCAGCTAATTATGTTCATCTAAGCTATGCTCCTTAATAATTTTTTTGTCCGAGATCTATCATCTTTGTGGAAAAATCAATCTACATCAATTCCGCCTCCAATATTTCATTGAGCTCATCGGTCCTCCTTACTCACTTTATGTCACCTTGATCTATGAGATTAATATTGTCACTGTTAGGATCTTGGAGGAAGATGAGTCCTTCTTGAATCTAGAGAGAGAGGGAGATAGGGAGGGAGCAACTGTTTGAAAGAAGTGAGTATGAACTAAATCTTATTGCTCATTGGCTTAGTATCCTTATTACGAACTATTGCACCTATTTATAAACATCAAAGGCAAAACAAAGCTACAAAAGAATCTAAATAAAGTTTTATAAAAAAAACTAACTAAAATCTGTATCAAATCTTAACAATCTTTATCTTGGTCCAGATTTTACAAACCATCTGAATCAATCCATCAATCTCCCAAATCTACCATTACTGCTAAGCTGACATCTTCTTTGAGACCAGCTCCTTGCAGTGTCAACAAATCAAGACAATTTCTCTTGAAATGCCCCTCTTTATGGCAATAGAAGCTCCTCTTGTTGGACCTGTTTCCTCTGAACTCTGGTTTTCCTCTTGCGATCAGAATAGTGCCAATATTTTCTTCTTTCTGTTTAGATTTTCTTTGAACATCCTTTGACATCATGACAGATTTTACCTCTGTCATTGTCAATATTTGCTTCTCATCTTCTCATATAACATGGTGTCAACTATGTGCTCATATGTCTTATGCAAAGAGCTAAGAAGTATAATTCATTGATCTTCTTCGTCTATTGTCACATCGATATCCTTGAGATAAAAAATTAGCTTATTAAAATCATTCATATGTTTTCTAAGATCTTTGGCTTCCTACATTTGAAGCGTGTACAATTGTTTTTTTCAAGAACAATCGATTTGCAAGGGATCTCTTCAGATACAGAGATTCTAATTTTTGCCATACCCTTAAAGCTAAATCTTCTTCAGCAACCTCTCTCAATACTTTGTCATCAAGAGAAAGTAGAATAGTGCTATCTTTTACTTTTATGCTGCTTTTACTTTCTTGCTTGTTTCAACATTTTGGTATTTACTCCTTATCTTCCCCAACAACAACTAGTCTGATTCCTAGTTTGAACCATCGATCCACATTTGCCACATTTAAGAGCATATTGGGCATCAAATTATTCAATAGTTGTTTGTTGGATGTAGAATGTATAGCTAATCAAATGCTAGGATTTTAAAATTTCAGGTGTTTAGCTATAAGAAATATAAATAGAAGTAAATTGAGCTTGACCTTTGTGCTCACATCCTCCTTCACAAGGAGTTATTATTGTGCCCAGACACTGAACGTGCCCAGAGACCAATAAAAATGCGCCACATCACTAGGCGCTCGGCACCGCCGGTACCCTGTCCGGACACAATAATTTTTCCTTCACAAGACATGCACACATCCTCGCGACATTGTCGACAACATGTGATCTTCGCTCCTCCCGCAAAATGTGACCATCGGCTCTTGGCAACCCCATGAAGCCATCCCCACTGGTCTCCTGAGACCTCCAACAATGTTGAAATTGCCCCATCATAGAGCCCCATGTTTATTTATTTATTATTTTAATTTAAATTCATTTTACCTCCAATCAAATACCATTTTGTTATCTATAACCAATAAAGCAAGTCTAAGCATTTCCAATGCTTTACAGTATATTTAAAATACCACTGAATTGTAAATACATGTTACCAAAGAACCCCTCAATGAAAAAAAGTCCAACCTTGACACTACTGATCAATTAAAGATGGATCAAAGATAATTCCTTTCATAAGTAAATTGTTATAGAGAACTAGGCTAAATCTTTTGAAAAGGATAACCAATTTGAGCCAAAAATATATGATGAGAGAGAGGAGAGATTTGGAAAAAATTATCTAGAATTTTGTTTCTGATCTCACTCATCGTGATTAACCATGCCCTCTTGTTTTTCTTTTTCTTAATGAGGACTTTGATTGTAACGATGAGCTCAGTTTGATGAGCTAATGGTCAAGTTTGAGAAACTCTAAACTCTAACTTGACTCATTAGCTAAACTCTAACTTGACTCATTAGCTCGCGAGCTAATTTGTTTAAAAGTATTAATAAAAAAATACACTTAAAATATAAAAGTAAAATTTTTCTAAAATATCAAAAAACTAAATCTCACTTTCTTATTAAGTGGCTATTTATTATTTTTTTCTAATTTTTTATTTTTTACCATTTTATTAAATTTATTATTTGAATCATAATTTTTTTCTCTTTTTAAAAATAAACTAGCCAATTCGAGCTCGTAAAATACAACTCAAATTCAAGCTCAAGCATGAACTCAATTAATTAAACAAGCTCAAATCAGAGGTACCTCAAACTCTTTTACACTCCTGCTAAGGGCATCTCCAACGGAGAACTCCATTTTTCACGGCAAAATACAGCAAAACTCCAAAATGCCATGGTGCTGCTCCAATCGAATGCCACTTTATGTGTTTCTGCGAATGTAACGATTCTTCTCCCTTTCGCACGTTTTTTATGGTTGAGAGAGCAAAATAGCGTAGGTGAACAGTGCAATGCCAATATTGGCATCGCACTGTTCACCCGCAAGTAAATGGTGGAAGATTTGACGTTTGGCTTGAGCGACCGAACGACGCCATACGCTTGTTTGGAGTTTGGTTGGAGATGCTCTAAGAGATACTACGTCAAAAGTCTTTAATTTTCCCATAAAATTGAGTTCATATATTCTAATAATTAATAACTAATAAAATTATGCATTATATAATCAGCACTAAAAAGAAATTCGAATCATTTTTTTCAATTATTGAAGAAGTTTGAGAACTTGTGATCTCCATATGGTGTAGTTGTCGGACGAAAGCGGAGTATTCGCGATGATCTTGATATTCGAGATTACGAACTTGAGAGATCCGGGGATGTTGTAGGTATCGAGAGTCTCTGTATCTTGATTTTCAGTTGTTTGAGATCCTGTAGGTGAGGTCGCCATCATCGGCAACAGAGACGAGAGAGGAGAAGAAATCAAGAACTTTTTAGTCAGACGAAAGAAGAAGAACAAAAACTAAAGAAGAAGAACAATGGCGAAAGACGTTGATGCGAAAGAACGATACAGAGCGTATGGCTCTGATACCATGAAGACAGAGATGAATAGAAAATGATTCTCTGATTAATCTATTATTACAGACTTATGAACTATATATAGAGTGGCTATACATTGAGTGACTAAGACCAGTCCTTATACAGGTAACCGAATGGTATACGGGTACATTGAGCTTATCATGTTATTAGAAAGGCCTTAATAGTCTTCTGTTCAGATTGAAAAAGGTACACAAATATGAAATTTCACGCCCCCTATTCTCGAAGCATGAACTGATGCGATATAATTTCTGGAAGCTTCCCACGTCATGACCATAGTCTTATCTCATATCTTTTTATTACAAAACAGTAATCAGCTAATCATATAATTTTAGTAAGCTCAACGTCACTTTGTTTTTAAATAAGGAGTGGATTTTAAATGCTCACGCAAGCTCTTAACCCCAACTTCTCCATCTAAAGGTTGAAAAAATATGAATAATAAAAAATGTCATTTTGATATGTTGATTTAGAATTTTGACTATCAAGATAGAGGTCTTAAGTTTAAAGTCAGTATATATAATAATGTAATAGCTCAAACTCTTAACTATCGTGCTATTATCCGCTTTGGCCTAAGAGCCTCACAATTTTATCCTGTTGGTATAATTTTCCAATAGATCACCGATCCTAGAATTCCTCCGGGTTTAGCACGCTTAACTGCGAAGTTTCTTAATAAAATTTAAATCATTACATCAAAAGTTTTTCTTGGGAGTATTGAAATTTCTTTGATTCTTTCTTTCTAAATTTGGTTCTGCTATGAGTTTAGTGTTATTCTAAGGGGCAAGTATGTGGTACCAAATTTGCTTGGTACAACATTAAAATTATTTGCCTTATTCCAACAGATTTATTATTATATTTACAATTATTTGTGAATTATATTTAATTAAATTGAGAATATTGAGTGAGATAGAAATTGAAAAAATAGAGAAAATACAAAAAGATTATTGAGTAAAAAGCTTTAAGATTCCAGTGAAATAACAATGACAATAAGAAAATTATGTAAATTGAGCTCGCCATCCCTCCACCCTTCTATATATACAATTGGGTTGATGTTTGATCCTTGCATACATTATCATACAACTTAGTGTGCATTGTTAGTCTAGTACCACCGATCAATAGTTAACCTTCAGAGGTCATCATTCTTTAAGTAATCGGCATGGCCGACTTCATAGATAATAATTATATGGCCGATTGATAAGCCATATTCTCTAATTAAGATAATTCTTAGATCCTAGCTGTCTATTTAAGGCAAGTTCTCTTGTAGACTAATGCGTCTCTACAAGCTTGATTTTGTTAGAACATGAACTTTGTAATTTCCGTGCAATACTTTAGATGAATTGCTCCTTTACGGAAATCTAAGCGATGGAGATAATATATTATGTAGAGAAAAAAAAATTAAAATGAAATGGCCCATTTTACTCATTCTGAAAGATAAAAATAATCTTTAAAATAGGAATCAGAACAATTTCATCGCCGGACTATTTTGATTTATTTTTAAAGATGTGAGGAACTAAAATGATTCTTTAATATAATTGCTAATCATTTTAGACCTTCATAAAGAGTAAAATGATTAAAAAAAAAACAATGTGTTTTTTTGCTTATAATGATATGGTTGTTGGCATTAAGGGAAAGTATATTTACTGGCTTTAATAGAACTATTTTTGGTCAAAAATATACAACGCTGAACGTTTCATGTTTCAACCACCTTATAATATAATTGATTAATTCTTGCCAGAAATATTTTATATCGCGCACAACAATTCCAAAAAAAAAAAAAAATTTTTCTTTGCCTTCTGATTTGATTTTTATTTCAATTAACCTAAACTTGACCTATGAAGCCAACTTACGTAGCATAAAGTTACTTATGATTTCAGTCTTATTTATTTAGACTTGGAGAAACATTTATTTACTATTTTAAATTTTGCACAATTTGAATATGGGCTGTGGTTAATTAATTCATAGATTGAATTTAATTAAATTTAGATTATACATCACACTAAGACTTCATTTGAAATTGCTTTCTTAATGCTTCTTAAAGCAGCCTCCTAGTACAAAAAATTAAATTTTATAATAAGAAGTTGCTTTACGAAATAATAAAGCCATTCCAAATGAGCTTCGTTGGGATAGAGGTAGCTTTCATAATGCTTTATAAAGCAGATTTTTAATACAAAAAAATTTTAAAAAGAAAATTTTGTATTGAAAAGCTACCGAAAATAGTCACAAATGAAGCCTAAGGTTGCGTTTGGGATTAGCTTTTGATCATTATTTTTTCGAAGCTTTCAAGAAATTTTTATAAAAGAAATTATTGTATAAAATAATAAGAAAGTTATCAGGAATGAAGCATAATATTTATCTGAAGTAATGAAATAAAATTGATTAAATTGATCAAAATTAATACCGGCCTTGAAAAGCGTATGAAACCATCTTATTGCCCAATTTTCATCCCATTGGCGTGTTAGTTAGCGGATTTCGTCCATACTCACCTAACTAGCTTCATGTTATACATATTGAATCAAACTGAAAGCTCCATAATTAATGCATCTACCCTTTTTGGCATGAGGCACTCACAATTTAAACAACTTTTGGAAAAAATATGGAAATACAAAATAGAGAAATGAATATAGAAAAAACAGAATCAAAATTTCAGAGAAAATAGAAAAAATCTCAGAAATTTTAGGAGCTATGTTTATTTTAAAAGGACATGAGACTTTATTCCGTTTTTTATATTTATTTTGCTTCATATATAAAAGGATATATATATATATATATATATATATATATATATATATACATACATAATGCATTTTATCAATTTTTTTATTTTTAGTAAATCATGAAATGTTAGTTTAAAAAATAAAAAAGTTAAATTTTAAGATAGTTGGAAGGTTTTTTTTTTTTAATGGTACTTGTATGTTAAATAAATAGCTCAGCTTGATTCTCTATGTGTATTTATATATATATATAAAAAAATTCAACTCTTGCTCGATTCCACTCATCGCCTCTTAAGTGGGGTCCAATCAAGTATGGGCTAGGAGGTTTCTGATGTGGGTGTCTCTTCTAGGTCAGTTGAGAATTAGTCATGACATCAAAAATTTGGCCAGAGATCATCATTGCGATTTAAAGCCTTATTGTAGAATACTTCGAGCAACGAAATCTAGTTTTAAATGTATTCATGAGATTAGACTGGACAATAGGCCAATAAGCAGTTAGAAATTAGTAAAAAGACAGAGATGAGGAGATATTTAAGATTTAGGCTTAATTTGGGGCAACTTTCTTATTGCTTTCTAAAACAACTTTTTAATACAAAAAGTTTTAGTTCAGAAAATTTTTAAACTAAAAATTTATTTTAGAAAAAAGTAAGAAAGCTATCACAAACGAAATCTTAATGAATTCTTATCATTTAAATTCATAATTCATGAGAAGTTCATCCTTTTGGGAATGGCAACGGGTGGATACCCCGTTCCAAAAAAAAAAATTAATTAATTTTAATTTTATATTCCTTTTAATGCACATAAACCCCACTATAAAAATAAATTATCATTTTTTCTCCCAACCCCTTCTACCAAAGCCCAAAGAAAAAGACCACATCTCCTATTTGACCAAACGCTTAGTAAAACTTTGAAATTTGCAATAATATCAAATATCTACCTTCTACCAAAGTACTAACTGCTCTCTAAACTAATAACATTAAATAAATTAACTAAAACAAAACATATATTTATCTCACCTTAATCCTCTCCCAATCTTAACTTCCAAATAGCATCAATGCCTTTCACAACAACACTACTAATCACAACCTTCCTCCTCCTGCTCTGCTTCACCCCTCCCTCCTCCTCCTTCCCCTTCTCCTTCCCTTCCAACCCATGGAGCCTCTTCCAGAATCTCACCGGCTGTAACCCTGGTGACTATAACCCTATCATCCCTAATCTGAAATCCTACCTCCACCGCTTCGGCTACCTCCCTTCCCCTGTCTCCAACTTCTCCGACCTCTTCGACTCCGATCTCGCCGCCGCCCTTCTTTCCTACCAGCGCAATCTCGGCCTCCCTACCACCGGCTCTCTCGACGCTGACACCCTATCCGTTCTCTCTCTTCCCCGCTGCGGAGTCCCCGACATTACCCCCAACTCCAGCGGCCGCGGTCGCCATCTCTACTCCTACTTCGCCGGAACTCCTTCGTGGCCCTCAGACAAACGCGTCCTCACCTACGCCCTCACCGATACCTCCTCCATCTCCATCGATAGACGAACCCTTCAAAACGTCTTCGCCCGTGCCTTCGCCCGTTGGTCGGCCGCCACCACGCTTAATTTCACCGAGGTTTCGCCTCCGGACTCCGATTTCGCTGACATAACAATCGGGTTTTACCGCGGAGACCACGGCGACGGGGAGGCGTTCGATGGGGTGTTGGGGACGCTGGCGCACGCCTTTTCGCCGACGGACGGGCGGTTCCATCTAGACGCGGCAGAGGCTTGGGTGGCGACAGGGGATGTAACGGCGGCGGAGGAAGAGAACGCAGTGGATTTGGAGTCGGTGGCGGTGCATGAAATAGGACATTTGTTAGGGTTAGGACACTCGTCCGCAACGGAGGCGGTGATGTATCCGTCGTTGAGGACGCGGACGAGGAAGGTCGAGTTGATGAAGGATGATGTGGAGGGGATTCAGGGGTTGTATGGGGGGAATCCGAATTCTGGGGTGGATTCGATGCGGAGGAGTAGCCCCGAGACAAGCGGTGGAGTGCCGGAGCGGGCGGCGGTGACGGTAGTGGCGCTGGTGGCGACGGCGGTGGCGTCTGTTCTAACTGAGTTCGTCTTGTAGGAGTTTGGATTGATTGGTAGTTGGGACATTCAGAAACGATTGGGAATTCCTTTGACCTTTGCGCGGCTGGGCGGTGCGGCTAGTTGGGAGCTTGGATGAGCTAATTAGCTTTACATTATATAATAATTATTTAATTTGATATTATTTTTTAATAATAGCTTTTAAATATTATTTATTTATTTTCTTGATGGTAGCACGATGATGATTGCATAAATACCTCATATATATTTATTTTTCTACTCTCATTTAGTTGTATATTAATTAAATGTTGTTATATAATTAAAATTCAACAAAACAATCCTTTAGGCCATCTCCAACAGAACGCTAGATCAGCATTTGTTGTGTATTATTGTATTTTTTAGTGGAAAATGAGCTTTTCGGTTTAGGATGCCCTTAGCATGGAACTTTTATTTGGTCCGGTCGTCCTGTAGCTCTATGTTCGGCCGCCAGTAGAATCGCGCCACGCGTTCTTATTATTTACCGCGCGCCCCCGACAACACGACCCGAAACGGACCCATGATGACTCGGTATTTCTCGATTTTGGTAGGTATTGCTCGGTATTGCTAGGTATTGGTCGATTTTGCTCGGCAATAATCAATACCGAGCAAATACCGAGCAAATACCGAGCAATACCGAGTTATACTGAGTTTTTCTAGAAAAACTCGGTACAACTCGGTACAACTTGGTATTGCTCGATATTGGTCTTCACAGAGCGGTATTTCTCGTTATTGCCAAGCAATACTTAGCAATACCGAGCAAATTTCAAGTAATACCCAGTTGTATGCGAACATAGCATTCCGGGTTCCGGTCCGGGTCACGTCATCGGGCCATGCAGTAAAGAGTAAAAGCACGTGGCGACATGTTATTGGGGGCCGAACGTAACTCTACGTCCAGTCAGAGGACGTAATAATTGTTCCTTAGCATGTAGTTTTTAATGTAGATCATCTTTGCATAATTACTTATGTAACTATATTGTGTTCCAATTATATTGCTTTTTAGTTTCTAGCTATTTGACATTTAGATGTAAGAGAGCTATTATTTATATGTGTTGGTGCTAGTGGCGGAGACATAAAATGTATTTAGAGGGGGGGAATAAATTAATTTTTTTTAAATTTTCGCTCAACTTTTTACATCAAGGCTTCGTGCCGGCAAAGACAGTTTTAATTTTTTTTTCAAATTATTATTTAAGAATGTAGAATATTAAACATAAAATAATAAACAAATTACAGTAAAAAAAACTTTAGTGGCATAGAAAAAATATTTTAGCTACTTTGGTAATAAAAAAAACTTCTTCTATAAAAAATATTTGAAAAATAGCTTGAAAATAGTAGCAAAAACATAAGATTATTGTTTATTGTCTCAAATAAATCCTAATTATAAAATATTTATAAAAGTTTTATATAACATAAAATTACATGATATTTTTATCAAATTAAAAAAAAATTAACATATTAATTTTTATTATATTTAAATATCATAAAATTACATATGTAAAGAAATTAAAAAATAATAAAAATATTAGCATTAAAATATGTGATAAAAGAATAAATTATAAGAGTAAAAAAAGTCTCATATTAGAAGTGAAAAAAGTCAGATGAATAATAATTGAAGCGGTTGATGTAGAAGAAAAAAATGCATAAAACAACAAGAGAGAGAGAGAGAGCATAAGATAAGATGGTGTTCCTTAACACGTGTTTTTTTTTTCAACCACACCATTTTTTTGAGGTGTGAGGGACAACTAGTTTGGCGGACAATGCCACTGATGCAGGTGTTGTTGGAAAATTTTGCTTACAAATTCATCAATTTAATAATGGTATTGAGTTTGAAGGGCAATCTCAAATACAGAAGAGATTATTTCGATAATCTAGTAGGTGTCTTAAATGATATTTTATATTATTTTTAAGACAAATTAGAATTTGATGGTACCCATTATGCAGATCAATTTTTGATAAATACATTAATCCAAATATTATGTCAAGCAGGCTATCCAATCTAAGTATAGAAAAGTTGCAATTTGTAGAAATTTTATTTATTATGTGATTACCACAATACTTAGACTAAGTACTATCTTTCTTTGATGTCAACATTGTGGAGGCAACATAATCTTTCTTATTGAAATCATTTTTGAACTATGTTAGTTCGATGTTGACTTGACCAGAGATTGGGAGATTGACAAGAAATACTTCTTATATTGGTTATTAATAGGTGTTCGATGTTTACGTCTAGAAAGTGTTGGGCAGATAATGAATGTTAGGCTGGTGACAATGGATGATCAACTTAATTGCTATCTTATTAGGAGGAGAGATCAAACGATCGAGAATATGTGTGCGAAATGTTAGTGATTGTGAATGTCGGACATTGGTCATTCATAGCTGTTAGATGTTGAGTGATAGCTAAAGAATCTTGTATATTAATCATTAGTTAATGTCAGGTGAAGTTCAAAATTTGAGCAATGGTTGACTTTGTCATTGTTTTGATAGATGGGAAGACCATGTGCTTGGAAAGAAGGGCATTTGAACATTGATGGCAGACGGAAATCGATCATTAATGGTCATTAGTAGATGTAAATGATATTTGATCGGAAACATTAAAATTTCGGTGACATTCCATAGTTGGCTCGATTGTTCTCCTGATATGACCCGAAAAATCCGTCTGCCCCGCTGTCCTGCGCTGTTGCCCCGGCTGCCCACAGCCCACGTGACCGCGTCGAATTGCGTTAGAAGGAGGTTCGACCGTTCGAGACATCGAGCCGTGCGTTGCTTGCCCGAGTCAAGTCGCCGCCAGCGCAGCTTGCACTGCATCCGTGCGTCGAATCGCTTGCACCGTTGCCGCTGCCCCACCGGCGCCCGCTGTCGTCTCACGCTGCCAGACAGTCAGACCGCGTGACCGTGTCCGCGTGTCGAATTGCCTGCACCGAAGCGGGTCGGGTCGGGTTGACCCAAACCCGAACCCGGTCGGGTTCAGATCCAAAAAATTGACTCGTTTGTAAAAACGGGTCGGGTTGACCTGAACCCGAATTGTGCCGGGTCAATTTCAAGTTCGATCCGAACCCGACCCACGACCCGAAATTGACACCCCTAGTAGTTGGGAAGTCATGCATTTTATGTCAATGACCGACAAATATTGATCAATAGTAGACATCACATGCTAGTCAGCAAGGAATGTTAGATTGGCTTATTCACACTCTTATACTCGAAGCCTTTACTACCATATAAGTGGAGTCATAAAAATGTGCTTAAAAATTAACCATTTTTGATACGTCATCACAAAATTAGCTTGATTGGGCACGAATCTCGAAGCAAAAGCTAGTTGGAAACTTCAAATATTAAATCCGGGAGCATATGAACTCCGATTTCAGCAAGCTTACTGTCAAACTGAGCGTCTCGGAAATACGAACCTAACGACACCAAGATCAACCCAATCGGAGCCCAAATGAGTCCGAATCAAGAGCTCAAAGCGCTGTTGGAAGGTTCAAACTGCAATTTGAGTTACCAAACGGTCTCCGATTTTGACGAGCTTATACTCGAATCGAACGGCTCGACGAGACGAATCCAACGAGCCCAAGATCACTAAATTCCGACATCATTAAGGCCTCCAAATGTCCAACGAACGGTGCACGATCATAGGATTCAATATCGGCCGTCCATTTGATCACTCCCTATTCGCCCTTGATCTCACACCTATTTACGGACCATGCCACTCCAGAAAATCTATAAATAGAGCCCTCATTCTTCACAAGAGAGGATCCTAAGCAAGAGAGAGAAGAAGAGAAGAGAAGGAGAGAGAGAAGGAAGGAATTCCTCCTCGACAGCCGCCGGACCACCGCAGAACCTCGTCGGACCACCGCCGGACCACCGCAGGAATCTCGTCGGACCACCGCCGGACCACCGCAGGAACCTCGCCGGACCACCACAGGACCTCGCCGGACCACCACTTTGAGACCCGACGTTCAGTCCCTATTTCCTGCCAAAGACCCGACGTCTTGTTCAAGGCCCGACACTCAGTCCCTACTTCCTGCCAAAGACCCGACGTCTTGTTCAAGGCCCGACACTCAGTCCCTATTTCCTGCCAAAGACCCGACGTCTTGTTCAAGACCCGACACTTAGTCCCTACGTTCTGCTGAAGACCCGACGTCCTACTCAGGGCCCGACATTCAGTCCCTACGTCCTGCCGAAGACTCGACATCTTACTTAAATAATTGATTGTAATCTATTCACCCCTGGAGGTGATCCAGTCCTTTGTATCCAACTCAAAATCTAGTGGAACCATTTTCAACTGGGCTAGGCCTCGTGGTTTTTTCCCTTTTAAGGGTTTTCCACGTAAAAAATCTTGTGTTCTCTGTGTGTGCTAGTTATACGTACAACGCTAAGACGTAGAATTAAATCTCTATCGCCGCGTATTTTCTAGCCCGCAACAGATTGGCGCCGTCTGTGGGAAAGATCAATCCCACTACACTAAGTACTTCTTCAATGGCAAACAGGCGTAGCCATCGCATCATGGGAGCCTCTCGCTCCAATTCACATCAATCAGGAAACCAGTCCCTGAATCAAGAACGACGGGCATCTGCCTCCTTTCACCCTGGTGGCCGACACCCTGCAGGGGAAGGAACTTCAGGGCCATCCCTAGAAGAGCGTATCAGGAAGATGGAGGAATCTCAGAATGAGATCCTTCGACTCTTAAGGGAGACTCGAGGACCAGCATTAGTACCTCAAGAAGATATTCTCTTCCCTCGAGACCAGCCAGGCTTTGAAGACGTTCTTCATGTTGAAGTCCCCCTTCCTCCGCCTAGAGTGCGCCCTCCAATCCGTCCAGAGAATGAGCTTGCTGACACAGCAAGCTCTACCCATCCTTCACACACGGGCCACCGGCAGCATATGCCTCCAGAAGTCCCAGAAGACTTGGACCAACAGCACGTTACTGAACTCCCCCGCAATACTCTCCGGGATGAGTTGCGGAGGCTAGTCCGAGAAGAGTTCCCCACAGGAGGTATAAGACACTCCCTTCGCCAACGGGAAGTTCACGAATCGTCACCTTTCACCGAAGCTGTCCTCCGGTACCCGTTCCGGCAAGATTCAAACTCCCGAATATTGATTCGTATGATGGAACTTCAGACCCCTACGAGCATATCGACCACTATCGCACTATTATGCATATCCAGCAGGCCCGGACGCTTTGCTCTGTCAAGTTTTTCCTGCCACCCTTAAAGGGCAAGCCCGAACATGGTTCTACTCACTGCCTGCCCGATCCATCTCGATATTCGTTAAATTGGCCAAACTGTTTGTCGAACAGTTTGTCGCCAACCGAAGGACGATTAAAGATTCCTCCCACCTTTCAGGGATACGTCAGAACGAGGGTGAATCCCTTAAAGAATACTTCCAGAGGTTTTCTACGGAAGCCCGACAAATTCCAGGGGTAGATCCCGAATTGCTTAGAGGTGTATTTCTTGGAGGACTCCGCCCAGGCCCCTTCTACTCAGCACTCATGCGAGATACGGTCCATTCATATGCGGATCTAATCCATCGAATAGAGGCTCAAATCTCCACCGATGATGCCATCAATGCTCATAGAAAGCAATTTGAGCAGACGACCGGGAAGCGTAAGAATCCCCCAGGGACGGAGAATCCCCCCTCACAAAGGAATAAGCAAGGAAACTACAATTTTCCTCCTCGACCCTCACAGCCGCGACAAGAACCTCGTCAAGAAAAGGAGTACACACCACTCAATACATCCCAAGCAAATGTATTAATGGCCATCCGGGATCAGGAGAACGTAAAATGGCCACACCCTTTGAAACCCAACGTCGGAAACCAAGAGCAATATTGCCACTTCCACCGTAGCCGTGGGCACACTACTGAAGCATGTTGGCAGCTCAAGGAAGAAGTTGAGAGACTGATCCGACAAGGATATCTCCGACAATTCATCAAGAATACACCAGCCCGAGAAGAAGTTGGTCCGACTGGGGGGCAGAATCAACAACAAAGGCAGTCGATAAACAATCACCAAATAGTGGGAGAAATTGGAACCATTGCTGGGGGCCTATCAACGCCTTACCAAGTTTTAATTGCGTAGAGCACAATAGTACTACTTGTTTTAAGTATCGTATGTCTTTAGCATTGTGTGACTTCAGTACTATCTATCTTTAATTTTGAATGTTGTTTGTGGTGTTTGTAGCTTCTCCCTCCTTAAGCTGTCTTAGGGAGCTATGTTTTTATAAGACTTTATCTCCTTATCTTCTTCGAGTAAAATTGTATTGATAAATTCGCAAAAGTAGTGAACTTTAATATCCTTGACTCGAACAAATACATAATCGTTATTGTAGCTCAATCACCAGATAGTCAATCCTTGGTGGATTCTCCCGACCTCTTCCACACAGGTTAACGCCGTCGAGCAGGGCTCCGGCATACAACCTCGGAAAGGTCTCACATCCTTGGTGGATTCTCTCGACCTCTTCCACACAGGTTAACGTCGTCGAGCAGGGCTCCGGCATACAACCTCGGAAATGTCTCACATCCTTGGTGGATTCTCCCGACCTCTTCCACACAGGTTAACGTCGTCGAGCAGGGCTCCGGCATACAACCTCGGAAAGGTCTCACATATCCTTGGTGGATTCTCCCGACCTCTTCCACACAGGTTAACGTCGTCGAGCAGGGCTCCGGCATACAACCTCGGAAAGGTCTCACATCCTTGGTGGATTCTCCCGACCTCTTCCACACAGGTTAACGTCGTCGAGCAGGGCTCCGGCATACAACCTCGGAAAGGTCTCACATCCTTGGTGGATTCTCTCGACCTCTTCCACACAGGTTAACGTCGTCGAGCAAAGGCTCCGACATACAACCTCGGAAAGGTCTTACATCCTTGGCGGATTCTCTCGACCTCTTCCACACAGGTTAACGTCGTCGAGCAAAGGCTCCGACATACAACCTCGGAAAGGTCTTACATCCTTGGCGGATTCTCCCGACCTCTTCCACACAGGTTAACGTCGTCGAGCAAAGGCTCCGATATACAACCTCGGAAAGGTCTTACATCCTTGGCGGATTCTCCCGACCTCTTCCACACAGGTTAACGTCGTCGAGCAAAGGCTCCGATATACAACCTTGGAAAGGTCTTACATCCTTGGCGGATTCTCCCGACCTCTTCCACACAGGTTAACGTCGTCGAGCAGGGCTCCGGCATACAACCTCGGGAAGGTCTCACATCCTTGGTTAACATTGCCAGAATGTTGTCAATGGACTTCTATCTTACTTCTCCATAATATTAAAATTCTACCAAATTTTGAATTTTCTCCTGTCACTGAACTTTTGCCTTGCAGGACTTTCGACGGACTTCTACCCGACATCGGACTACTCCAGGTCGTCTGACTTCTGCTCGTAAGCGGACTTCTACTCGTCGTCGGACTTCTGCACGTCGACGAACTTTCATCGGTCTTCTGCCCGATGTCGCACTTTTCCCCGACGTTAGAATTCTACTCGACGTTAAGTTTCCACCTTTCGTTGGATTCATGTCCGTTGTCAAACTACTACCCGTCGTCGAACTTCTGCTCGTTAGCGGACTTCTACTTGTCGACGAACTTTTATCGGACTTCTGCCCGAGGCCGTACTTCTACACGACGTCGGACTTCACCTTGTCGTCGAACTTCTGCTCGTCAGCGGACTTCTACTCATCGTCGGACTTCTGCCCATCGACAAACTTTCATCGGTCTTCTGCCTGAGGCCGAACTTCTACATTACGTCAGACTTCTCCCTGTCGTCGGACTTCTACCAGTTAATAGACTTTCGTCGGTCTTCTACCCGACGCTGTATGACTACCCGATGTTGAATTCATGCCTGTCATCATACTTCTCCCCGATGCCGGAAGTTTGCCCGTCATTCCAACCTCTCTCCTTACAACGGTCTATCCGACCTCCATTACCAACCACCAAACATCGAAACTCCACAAGATCTCTCGAAGAAAAGAGGGATAAGAGAAAATCTCCGGACTTCCTTGCCAAGAGAGGGGCCTCAGAAAACTGAGGGAAGGCCTCAATAGAAAGGACAGAGGGAGAAGATCTCCGAACTTCCTTGCCAAGAGAGGGGCCTCAGAAAACTGAGGGAAGGCCTCAATAGAAAGGACAGAGGGAGAAGAGAAGAAAGGAGGAGAAGAAGAGAAGAAAAGAGAAGAGCTAGAGGAGTGGAGTGATTTTCTAAAGGGTTTAAGGCCCTATTTATAGGTTTTTGGGAGAAAGGAGAGAAGTTTCTAGAATTTTCAATTTCCAAAATTTTCTAAATTTTTCTGAATTTTTTGGAATTTTTTAGGATTTTTTAGGCATTTTTTTCGGCCTAAAAAGGCTTAAAAATGCCTAAAAAACCCCTTTTTCTGCACAGGTGGGGCCCACTAGGTCGGTGGGCTGAACAGACCCGCCCGTTCGTTCAAATGAGGTGGTGGGAAGCTTCCAGGCGGGCTGACCGCGCGGGTCCAGGCGGGCCTAGGCGGCCCAGGCGGGCCGCCGCGCGGGCCAGGAGGCGGCCCAGCAGCCCGCCGCGCGGGCTGCAGCGCGGGCCGCAGGCGCGGCCCGGGCGGCCCAGGCGGGCCGCCGCGCGGGCTACAGCGCGGGCCGCTTGCGCGGCCCAGGCGGCCCAGGCGGTCCGCCACGCGGGCCGGAGGCCCAGGCGGCCGGGCAGGCCAGGCGGCCGGGCGGGCCGCCGCGCAGCGCGCAGCGCAGGCCCGCGAGCGCGGGCCCAGGCGGGTCGGGCGGCCCAGGCGGGTCGGGCGGCCCAGGCGGGTCGGGCGGCCCAGGCGGGCCGCCGCGCGTTCCAGCGCAGGCCGGCGGTGCCGCCGCCGGCGGCGGCGGCCGGCCGGCCGGTCCGGCCGGTCCGGCCGCCTAGCCCATTTTGGGCCCGATTTTCGTCCCGGAAACTCCGTTTTCGACATTTTTGGGGTCCCCGGACACGTTTTTCGACGTTCCGGACTCAATTTTGGCACTTTCAGAGCTCATCGAGGCCTCCTTGACTTGTTTTTTGCAAAATTTCAACTTATGGGAAGCGATTTTTGCTATTCGGCCAACGCAAAATGTTGACCCTTATATTTTCGGACTCCTAGGGCTTCGACGTCCGAAAATAGGGGGGCAACTGATACGTCATCACAAAATTAGCTTGATTGGGCACGAATCTCGAAGCAAAAGCTAGTTGGAAACTTCAAAAATTAAATCCGGGAGCATATGAACTCCAATTTCAGCAAGCTTACTGTCGAACTGAGCGTCTCGGAAATACGAACCTAACGACACCAAGATCAACCCAATCGGAGCCCAAATGAGTCCGAATCAAGAGCTCAAAGCGCTGTTGGAAGGTTCAAACTGCAATTTGAGTTACCAAACGGTCTCCGATTTTGACGAGCTTATACTCGAATCGAACGGCTCGACGAGACGAATCCAACGAGCCCAAGATCACTAAATTCCGACATCATTAAGGCCTCCAAATGTCCAACGAACGGTGCACGATCATAGGATTCAATATCGGCCGTCCATTTGATCACTCCCTATTCGCCCTTGATCTCACACCTATTTACGGACCATGCCACTCCAGAAAATTTATAAATAGAGCCCTCATTCTTCACAAGAGAGGATCCTAAGCAAGAGAGAGAAGAAGAGAAGAGAAGGAGAGAGAGAAGGAAGGAATTCCTCCTCGACAGCCGCCGGACCACCGCAGAACCTCGTCGGACCACCGCCGGACCACCGCAGGAATCTCGTCGGACCACCGCCGGACCACCGCAGGAACCTCGCCGGACCACCACAGGACCTCGCCGGACCACCACTTTGAGACCCGACGTTCAGTCCCTATTTCCTGCCAAAGACCCGACGTCTTGTTCAAGGCCCGACACTCAGTCCCTACTTCCTGCCAAAGACCCGACGTCTTGTTCAAGGCCCGACACTCAGTCCCTATTTCCTGCCAAAGACCCGACGTCTTGTTCAAGACCCGACACTTAGTCCCTACGTTCTGCTGAAGACCCGACGTCCTACTCAGGGCCCGACATTCAGTCCCTACGTCCTGCCGAAGACTCGACATCTTACTTAAATAATTGATTGTAATCTATTCACCCCTGGAGGTGATCCAGTCCTTTGTATCCAACTCAAAATCTAGTGGAACCATTTTCAACTGGGCTAGGCCTCGTGGTTTTTTCCCTTTTAATTGTTTTCCACGTAAAAAATCTTGTGTTCTCTGTGTGTGCTAGTTATACGTACAACGCTAAGACGTAGAATTAAATCTCTATCGCCGCGTATTTTCTAGCCCGCAACAATTTTATATGTGCTTATTGGGTCGAGTTATAGAACATCTCATATTATATATGAAAAATATGATTCATTTATTTAATACATAACAATATAAATATGACCAGTGGCGGAGCCAGAACTTTTATTTAGGGGGCCTAAATTAAAATAGTTAGAATTGCCGTCTCATCTAGAGTGTTAAAATACATTAAAGCTTGATTTGATTATTCCGTACCTTTTATAAAATGTAGTTTTAAAAATGTTATTTAAGAGAATGGAGGTTTTTAATCGGTATCAATACACTTACAATTTATAGCATATGTTCTTCATATTTTAAAAATATTGAATAATACCATCATTGTCAATAAATTCATCTTGATTATATTCCAACTAAATTCAGTCCATCCAACTTCTCTTTGTTGGCATGCACTGCACCTATGTCAAGGGATATTGTAATACCATCGTCGGCTACAATAGCAGCTCTACTTGGAGGAGAAATAGGAATGAATTCTTTCCTTTTCCAGGCACTAAGGGCCTCATTCGAAGTTGAAAGGGGAATACCACTGCTGAACCGTTGAGGGTGAACCGCAAGTTGAGGAAAATCTAAAGTCAGTTGCTTTGAGGCAATTCCACAAACACTACGATTGCAAGACCCTGTAGCTTTGGATTGTAGAGAGGAGGAAGAAGGGATTTCTACAGACCTGCACGGTGGTCCAGTGGCCAAGTGTTCTTCATAAGCAATTACACTCTTAACCTCACGTACCTGGGATCCATTACCCTTCACACCAAACACCATGGCATTCCAATCAATTTCTGGGAAAGGAGAGATGAGCTCAAAGTCAAATTTTCTGAGAAGATGCTCCATTTTGCCTTTATCTGCAGGCATGCAAATGGTTGGAACGTGATAACTTGTCTTCACCGTGATGGATGGAAGCCTGTTTGCAAAGGCAGGTGAAGTGGCAACAATATATACCTTTGGTATTACATACTTGATTCACTCCCTTGTCTTCATCATGAAGTCGTCGTGAGATCCCCCCCACCCCGCAATATTTATACGACTGGAAGTTCTTTGGACTAAAATAAATACTTAGTGCCTTTTTATCCAAAAAAAAAAATCATTACTTAAAAGCATAAAATGCGTGACCTAGATTTAGTTCTGGACGGTATTTTTATTGTTACTTAAAATAATTTTTTAGTACGAGATATGAACTTTTTATGTTAAAAAGCTGATTTAAGAAGTATTAAAAAAGCCATCTAGACTTTATTTGAGACGACTTTCTTAATGCTTGTAAAATAACTTTTTAATATAAAATTTTAATTTTTATCCTATAAAATAGCTATAAAAAGCAATAAAAAAGGTCATTTCAAACAGGACCTTATTGTGCGTATAATAGGTTCTATATGACAACAAAAACTAATAAGATAAATTATAGCTGGAAAAAAAGGGGAACTTATCCAGTTGCATCATTGATGATGTCTGAAAGAACCTTCTTATCCAATCCATCAAGTAAAATAAAGATATCTCAAAATTCCATCATCAAAAGAAGCTTCCTCTCACAAAACTGACCAACAAATTCAACCAACATTAACGTGTCAAAGGCTTTTATAAATTCAATTCAAACTAAGACCAGCCGGCAGCCTCCCTTTCTACACCTTATACTTTAATTATAAATATGGCTCTTCTCCTCTTGTTCAGCTCATCTCAATATCTCTTTCAAATTCTCTGATTCTCTATTTCCTTCTATAGAGTTATCCATGGAGGGAAGTGTCAAGAACCCAGCTGGCGGAGGAGACAACAGAAACGACAAGGAAGAAAATGGGAATAAGGAAAGAATTATCTTATTATTAAAGTGAATAGTACAAGAACTATAAATAGAAAAGCTAAGAGATAAACTGATACAGAGATACAAGTTAACTAAGCTGAGCTGCACGTATGTGTTGGCTTATATCCCCTCTCAAATTGATCATTCGAGGGGTGAATGTTCAATTTGTTTCGAAGAGCCAGAAACCGAGTAGGTGATAGCGGTTTTGTGAAGATGTCGGCGATCTGATCAATGGAGCTGAGGTGTGTAACCGAGATATTCCCGGAGTCAAGATGATCGCGGATGAAGTGGTGGTCTATTTCAATGTGTTTCGTTCGTGCGTGGAAAACGGGATTGTGTGCCAATGCAATTGCCGAAGTATTGTCACAGTGAATGACAGTTGGCGATGTTTGCGGAAGGTGGAGCTCTTCAACGAGTCGGCGAAGCCAGAGTACTTCAGAGACAGCCGAGGAAAGTGCCCTGTATTCGGCCTCGGTAGATGACTTAGCAACAGTAGTTTGCTTCTTGGAACACCAGGAGATTATTGTTGAGCCAAGAAAGGTGCAGTGACCGGTGATTGATTTCCGATCAGCAGAATCTGCCGCCCAATCCGCATCAACGAAAGAGCGTAGCTGCAGATCATGTCGATCAATCTGTAGACCGATGGTAGTAGTGCCCTTGATGTATCTTAGCAGCCGTTTGAGAGCAAGGAAGTCTTTTATTGTGGGGTTGTGCATGTGTTGACAAATGGAGTTAACGGCAAAGGCGATGTCCGGTCGTGTGATGGAAAGATACTGTAGTGAGCCAGCGATGGTGCGGTAGAGCGTCGGGTCCGTGTATGGTTGTATGTCGTGACTGGTTGGTGTGGATTTGGAGATCATCGGAGTGGCAACGGGTTTGCAATTTGAGAAGCCGGCTTTGTCCAGAAGTTGGTTGGCATAGTGGGTCTGCTGTAAGAGAATCCGATTTGGAGATTGCGTGACTTGAATGCCCAGATATAATGAGACAGCAGCCATTTGCTTGATTTTAAAAGTAGCTTGCAGATGTTCGAGAAGGCGTTTGAGTGTGGCATCGTCGTTTCCTGTCAAGAGAATATCGTCGACATATATTAGGAAGTAGAGATGCACATCTTTATTTGTATAAAGGAGTAGAGAAGGGTCGGAGCGACTAAACCTGAAACCAAATTGAAGAAGAAAAGTGGTGAGTTTCTTGAACCACTGACGCGGAGCTTGTTTGAGTCCGTAGAGAGACTTGTGTAATTTGCATACGTGTTTTGGAAGCTGAGGATCGACGAACCCTGTCGGTTGCCTCATGTAGACGTCTTCAGAGAGGTCACCATGTAGAAACGCGTTGGAGACGTCCAATTGTTGTATGGGCCAGTTGCGGTGTAGAGCAAGCGTGAGTAGTATGCGAATTGTAGGAACTTTAGCGACGGGGCTAAAGGTTTCGTTATAGTTAACTCCAAACTGTTGAGAGAATCCCTGAGCAACTAAGCGCGCTTTGTATTTGTCAATTTGGCCGGATGGAAGAGTTTTCAGTTTGTACGTCCATTTTGAGCCTAGGACCGGCTTGTTGGCCGGAGGAGGTACAAGCGACCAAGTCCCTTGTTTCTGTAGTGCCATAAATTCTTCGGACATTGCTTTGCGCCAGAGATGATGTTTTGCAGCTTGAGCAAAGGTTGTTGGTATGGTCGGAGCTGCGGTTGCAAGCAGATCAAGAACTTGCCTGGGTTTCGTGATGCCAGATTTCAGTCTAGTGGTCATTGGGTGAGTAGAGGCTGGTAGAGGAAGCGGGTTAGTAGAAGATGTAGGATTGGTCTGAGGTAGCGGAGAGGCAGGCAGAGAGTCAGTGCTCAGATTTTGTTCGGAGTAGGTGGATTGAGAGATAGAGTTAGGACTGATGGATTGTGTGGATGTTGTAGTGGCTGGCACTTTGTTGTTGAGTATAGAATGAGGAGTAAGGAGAAGTGGTGGAGTAAAGCCAGTGACAGTGGGCGGAGATGATGAATTTGGTAGATGGTCAGTGGCCAGAGGGAATACATGTTCGTGAAACACAACGTGCCTGGAGATATGCATCTTACGGTTTGTCGTGCTATAGCATTTGTAACCTTTGTGTGAGGATGAGTAGCCCAAGAAGATGCATTCTTGCGATCTGGGTGAAAGCTTATTCGTAGTATATGGCTTTAACCAGGGAAAGCAAAGGCAACCAAATACCCGAAGATGTGTGTAGGAGGGAGCGTTGCCGTATAGACGATGATAGGGTGTTTGATACGAAAGGGGTTTGGAGGGAAGACGGTTAATTAGGTAGTTGGCGGTTGATAGAGATTCTGCCCAAAACCGGTGCGGTAGAGACGCCTGTAGCAGAAGAGTGCGAGTGAGTTCTAGAAGATGTCGATGCTTGCGCTCGGCGACGCCGTTCTGCTCCGGAGTGTGAGGGCAAGTAATCTGATGTAGTATTCCCTGTTGAACTAGAAAGGATTTGAAATCAGTACTGGTGAATTCGCCACCTCCGTCTGAACGGAGAGCTTTAGGTGTTGAATTGAATTGAGTATTGACAAGATGACAGAAGTTTTTAAATTTCATAAAAGTCTCATGCTTATAATGCATCGGGTAGATCCAACAGAAACGCGTGTAATCGTCTATAAAGAGGACGTAGTAGTTAAAACCGTCGAGTGATGCTTGTGGAGCCGGGCCCCAAACGTCTGAATGAATTAACTGAAAAGGAGCAGTGGAATTCGTAATGCTGTTATTAAATGCTAGTTTATGGCTTTTAGCCATATTACAATATTTGCAGACAAACAAGGAGGATACAGGTGTTATATCAGAAAAGGATCTGGCTAAAATAGAAACAATTTTATTGTGTGGATGTCCTAAACGATCATGCCACAGATTTGATGTAGTTCTTGTAGCTGCTAGTGCAGAGATGGAAGCGGAAGAAGCTGGCCGAAGGTGGTATAGACCGTTACGGAGATGTCCATGAATGAGTGGTCGATGATCCTGCATATCCTTGATTGTAAATCCATTAGCGTCAAAGCAAATACGAATAGAGTTATCAGCAGTTAATTTGGAGACAGATAGTAAGTTGTGAGTGAGGGAGGGAACATGAAGTAAATTACTCAGGCGTAGCTTACGATCGGAGTCTGGCAGAGGTAGAATTCCTTGCCCGGTGTTGTGAATTGGAAGAGACGAACCGTTTGCTATGGAGACCACGTCCGAGCCTCGGTAAGCTGATGGGTAGTTGATGTTGGATGCATCGGGTGTGAGGTGAGTCGACGCTCCCGAGTCAAGAACCCATTCTTGATTTGAAGTAGAGGAGGGTTGAGCCAGCATAGCTCTTGGCTGCCGAGATGAGGTTGGGGCGTAATTCATATTGCACCGATGCCAGCAGTTTATGGCAACGTGCCCCATCTTGCCACAGATTTGGCAAATCGGTCGGGTATTGGATTTTCCCGATTGATTGTTGTTAGCTGTATTTGACGATGAGGGAGGGAATGAAGTGTTCTTGTTTCTGGAGGATTTCTTGTTGTTCCAAAACTTGTTAGAGGAAGTGTTGGAGTACAGGGCCATCGAGTCTGATGTTGGGGAGCTTTCTTTCCCGATTTCTTGTTGAACATGAATCTCTTCGCTACATAGAAGCGAATAAAGCGTATCGAGATCTATGGGAAGGAGAGAGGTCCTGATTGATGTCTTGAACGAATTGTACGAGGACGGTAGTCCATTGAGTATATAAAGTATGATGTCCTCTTGATCCACATTGGAGCCGGAAGCAGCAATTGTGTCCACAATGGTTTTGATTTTTGCAAGATATTGCTGCATGGAGCAATCTTTCTTTTGAACGTGGTGAAGCTCGTTCTTGAGTTGAATGACTCTTGAACGGCTTGCCGATTGAAGGCGTTTTTCCAGGGTGGTCCATGCCTCGTGGGCAGTGGAGGAGGAGATCACATAGGGTAGAATCGAGGGAGAAATAGTAGAAAGAAGGGCTGAGATTAGGTTCTTGTCTATGAGATTCCAGCCTGTAAAGCTAGGATCGGTCGGATCAGAGGGACAAACCGATGATCCGGTGAGATGTCCGGAGAATCCATTTGCGGTGAAATGTTGAAGCAGTTGGAGCCGCCAAATAGTGTAGTTGTCGGCAGTGAGTTGAGTCGGTACAAGGTTCTTGAGATTTGATATCAAGAACTTTAGAGGTGCCGGCACGGTGAAATCCGTCAGGGAAGAGGAAGAAACGAGGTTGGGAGTCTGACGAGCCGTCGAGCTTTGATCCGTCATAGCTGGCTCTGATACCATGTCAAGAACCCAGCTGGCGGAGGAGACAACAGAAACGACAAGGAAGAAAATGGGAATAAGGAAAGAATTATCTTATTATTAAAGTGAATAGTACAAGAACTATAAATAGAAAAGCTAAGAGATAAACTGATACAGAGATACAAGTTAACTAAGCTGAGCTGCACGTATGTGTTGGCTTATAGGAAGCACCCCCTTTGAGAACTCATGGGCTGATCAGTGGGACTACGGCGATGATCCGGTGCCGACAAAAAAGGCCAGCAGCCAAGCAAAGAAGAACGGTGTTGAGAAGACGAAGGCGGCTGCCGCCACCGGGTTGAAGAAGGTGAAACACGGCACCACCGTTGGCTTCAACTGGATCAAGGACAAGTATCAGAAGAGGACCCATAAACACTAAGAGGATATTAGTGAAGATTAGTCATAGTTCATAATAGAAGCTTATATAGGTGGTTATTACATTTCATTGATTGGCTTATGGTTATGCTATTGTATTGATATGTTTTTGTATGACAGAATGATGTTTGTGAATTATTTGTACATTTGTAGTTGAGACATTTTGAATTTTGTAATTCATTTCTGGGAAATGAATTTTTTTTGTTTCTTTTGCTCTATTTATCTGCTCATAGTATAGTATCTGGCTTATTGTATAATCAATCTTCTTTGATGACCTTCTACTCGGAAGGTAAGCTCATTGAGGTTCTTAGGTTCTTAATTAGGCATTTATTTCATGGTGTTCTTTTCCTTCTATTTGCTGATTTCTACAGGAAAATTGTAGTGAAAAGTTCTGAAGGAAACCTTAAGATTTATCGTCTTTAGGGCTCAGTTGTTTCATTAAATCCAGAAAGCGATTTGAAGGTTACCCCTTTACCATCTCCATAAATTACTCAAATTGCTCTCTTAAGCGTCTGAGGACCCATTTTCATAGCTGGATGTCAGTATTAGGATCCAATAAAGTAAAAGAATTTTAACAAGTCAAACATTTTTTCAGACTTTTCGAATCTATTAGTGACAATTAGAACACCAAACTTAATTTTAGCCAATTCTAAAAACAAATCTCTTAGAATTATTTTAACACAAATTCAAACTCTATTAAAACATTTTAGTGCATTCTAAGATCCAAATTATCCTAAAACTTAGTTAAAGCTTCATTTGAGATAGCTTTCTTACTGTTTTTTAAAGCTGATTTTTCTCGAAAGTTGCTTTTGAAAGTTGATACGTCATCAAAAAATTATCTTGATCGGGCACAAATCTCAATGCAAAATCAAATTGGAAACTTCCGAAATTAAAATTGGGACCATCTGAACTCCAATTTTAGCAAACTTATTGTCAAACTAAACGTCTCGGAAATACGAACGCAACGACACCAAATTCGACTCAATCCGATCCCAAATGAGTCCAAATCAAGGACATGAAGCGTTATTGGAAGGTTCAAACCACAATTTGGATTACCAAACGGTTTACAAACATAACGTACTTATAGCCGAATCGAGTGGCTCGACGAGACGAATCCAACGAGCCCAAGATCGCCGAGTTCCAACATCACTAAGACCTTCAAATGTCTGACGAACGGTCCACGATCAAGGGATTCAACATCTGCCGTCCATTCAACCACTCCCCATTTGCCCTTGATCCTTCTCCTATTTACAGACCATGCCACTTTAGAAATCTATAAATAGACCCCTCATTTCTCTTGAAAAGGGACCGGAGTAAGAAGAGAAGAGAAGGAAGAGAAGCAAGAAGCTCCTCATCGATCACCGCCTGAGCTCCGCCGAACCACCACTTGAGATCCTCACCTCCGCCGGACCAGCGCCTGCGCTTGACATCATTGCTCCGCCGAACCACCACTCGAGGTTTTCACCTCCACCAGACCACCGCCTGACATCGTTGCTCCATTGGACCACTACTTAAGGCCCTGAGCTCCGCCGGACCACCACTTGAGGTCGTCACCTCCGCAGGACCACCACCTGACACTGTTGCTTCGCCGGACCACAACTTAAGGCCCTGAGCTCCGCCGGACCACCACTTGAGGCTCTGAGCTCCCCCGAACCACTACATGAGGCCCTCACCTTCGCCAAACCACCGCCTGATGTCGTTGCTCCCCCTGACCACCACTTAAGGCCCCGAGCTCCGCTGGACCACCACATGAGGCCGTCACCTCCGCTGGACCATCGCTTGTCGTCGTTGCTCCGCTGGACCACCACTTAAGGCCCTGAGCTCTGCCGGACCACCACTTGAGGCCCTGAGCTCCACCGAACCACCACTTGATTCCCTAGGTTCCGTCGAACCATCACCTGATGCCTGGAGTTCTGTCGGACCACCACTTGAGTCCCGAACTTCTGTTGAACTACCACTTGAGGCCCGGACTTCTCCCAGACCACCACCTAAGGCCCGGACTTCTACCGGACCATTACCTGACACCCATAGTTCTTTTGAACCACCACCTGATGCCCAGACTTCTGCCATACCACAACCTGAGGCCCGGAGTTTTGTTGGACCACCACATGAGGCCTGAAGTTATACCAGATTACCACCTGAGGTCCGGACTTCTGCCGGACAAGCACTTGAGGCTCGAACTTCTGCTAGACCACCACCTGACACCCAGAGTTCTACCGGATTACTGCCCTATAATTACGGTCTTTCTGACGTCGGTTCCTGCCAACTACGGTCTTACGGACCACTGCCTCCCGCCGACTACAGTCCTTCCGACCTCCATCGCCTACTATGGTCCTTCCGATCTCCATCACCTGACAACGGTCTTTCTGACCCCAGTCTCCTGCCAATTACGATCTTTTGGACCTCTGTCTCCTGTCGATTACAATTCTTCCAACCTCTATCACCTACTATGGTCCTTCCGACCTCTAACACCAAATAACAGTCTTTCTAACATCTATCCTATCGACTATGATAGTGCCGACTAAAATAACATGTATATATTGTAACTCTCACCATGTAATGTGCTCTATATGATGTACATTTGTACCATCAAGCCAATGCCTTCTCCCAAGAAAGGGCCTCATTTGTAATCGACCACAAATACTAGTGGATTAATTCAAACTAGGCTAGGCCTTTTGGTTTTTCCCCATTTCAGGGGTTTCCACGTAAAAACTCTGGTGTCTCTTATGAACGCAACACTGTCTCTCTCTTATCTGATTGTGTGCTGGATCTTCATACAATGTTTAAACGTTAAACTATATATTTCTCTACCGCCGCGAATACTCCAGGACACAACAAAAGTAATAATAAATCTTTCCCAAATGAAGCCTAAATCAAACCCCATCATAAATCATTTGACAAATTCAAGTATTTAGTTAGCATAAGTGCATGCTTAATTAACTTGTTAACCCACACAATCTATGAAATTAATATATGCATGCAAACCAAGTAGTTTTCAAACACATAAATTTTGAATTAAAAAATTAGTTATTAACATTGTTGTTATTAGTCTGTGTGGAATCTAATTTTGTCCTTATCGTTGGGGGGTGCGAGGGAAAATCTCTTGTTTGGGTTCGGGTGCTTTGCATACGAAATTTTTTTTTGTACAACACTCCAGCGCTATGTACCCGAGCACCCCAGTGCTGCAAAATTTGTTGGGAGAAACATAAAACTTAATGCCGCAACACTTTAAATTTGGTGTTGCAACGCTATTAGATGGACCAATGACTATGGTTTGAGCGCCGCAATGCTACAAGCTAATGTTGCAAACTAACGTCATAATGCTTCGAGGCAGACTGTATAGTTTTCTTTCTCGTTTTTTTAGGGGTGGCATCCCTTTGTGTTATTTACTTGACTTTTTCTTTTATTTTGAGTGTGAGAATGGTGTAAGTAAGAAGAGAAGCAAAGAGAGAGTGAGAGAGAAGAGATATACGCACTTATTTTTCCCAATTTTCATAGTAGATTTCTTGGTGTAGTATGGGTCCATAGTTTTTCCCAATTTCAAAAATTTTCACATTAAATCCTATTGGCCTTTACTTTTTGCCGCATTCCTTTTTTTTTTTTTTTTTTTTTTTGAGTGGCTTACTTTCACATCCCCATTAATTATAAAAAGTAGCTTTCTAGTATAAAATTGTTGCTGAAAAAATAATTTTTTTAATACAACTATAAAAATTAGCTTTCTAATACATAAATTTTTTGAAAGCATCAAATAAATAGTGGCCAAATAAAAATTATAATTCTCATCTAAAATGTAAAACAATAATAAACTTGTCCCAAACAAGTCTTAAATATCAAGTCAAAACACTAAAATATTAATTCATTGAGTTTCTCCTATGCAGGCTAGCTTTTCACGCAAGTCAACCACGATATGACACATCTATACTACAATTATAAAAGCCACATGAGTTTCTTCTCTTATGCAACCCTAACCTTTGATTTTATTCAATCAAAAATTACCCGGACTCTTCATTCCATTATAGACACACACACACACACAACGGGAAAATGCTATTTATCGGTAGCTTTTCAGTGGACAACTTTTCGTTTGAATTACGGTATTTTTCCTACGGCTTTCTGGCGGATTCACCAAGAAAACTTTCAAGAAGATTTTCCGACAGCGTTTCCTGCGGAGTATAAACTTTTCTGAAAAAATTCACATATTTATAATTTAAAAAGAAGAATTAAAACTATTTGAAATAAACTATTAATATTAACTAATTTAAATATTTAACTAAACTAATTAAATATTTAATATTATTATTTATTTTTTTATTATTTTTAATTAATTAGTAATTTTAATAGTTTATTTGAATTAATTAGTAATTTTAATAAATTATTTTGATTAATTATTAATTTTAATATTTTATTTTAATTAATTATTTTTTTAAATATTTGTATTTTAATTAATTATTATTTTTAATTTTCGTATAATTATAGTTTAAATATAAAATAGTAATAAAAACACATTTTTCTTTGCAGCATGGTGGGTTGTCCTTTGAATACCTTCCAAGTGAGCAGAGTTTGAATCTCATGGGCGTCAGGCATGTGAGTAACATGGCTCATGAGCAAGCAGGATGAGCGGGCACGTAGAAGGCCACTTCGGGCAAGGCTAGCAGGCATGAGCAGCTCAGTTGCCGCGGGGCGGGTAGGGGAGCTAGGAGCAGGCCACCTCGGGCTGGCGAGTAGCGGGCCGCCGCGGGCAGGATAGGCGGGCGTATAGCTGGCAGCTGCGGGCAAGGTGGATGGTCACGTAGTGGGCCACTGTGAGTGGGCGCGAGTCAACGAAGTTTTTTTTTTTTAAATTGTTGGCATATATTTTTTGCCGGAAAGCTACCAAAAATATTTTTCGGCGGCTTTTTTTGGAAGAAGGACCTTCCTTTGCAGATATCGACCTAAGGAGATGCTTGTTTGACCAAGGTGCTTATCCTAGAAGAACTCAAATGTTCATGGCAATCATCTTAGAGGATTTTATCTCCATGGGAGGATTACTCGCCCCATAAGTAGGAGACACTCAACTACCCAAGCTCAATGCTCCACTCATTTGGTGTCTTGATCTAGGATTAGGTCAACAATCTTAGCATGCGAGGTCCCTTAGAATGAAATAACTCATGGTTGCTAATAAGATCCTGATGTCACAACTTGATTAAGTAGAATAAGGGCACCGACAAACTCAAGGTAATAGAACGATGGGATTTTGATTGGGGTGTCATACCCGCTTGGTACCTGACTTCTTGATCATTTACTTATTCTAATTTTCATTATCAAACTGACATCCATCACTTCTATTCTAATTTGAACATGAGCACTGATTCCTTATTTGAGAGCATTCTCAAACATACTCGGGATATACCTTATTGACTACTTGTGGTATTAGATTGTTGAACTATGTGCCTTCGAAATGTGCTTTGTGATGCACCCAATGATACTTCAAATGCTTAATATAATTATCATCATTAAGTGTTCAACAAGATTTATTGGTTAATTTAAGGATAATTAGGAGTGCTTCTATACTAAGAAACTCATATTTATAAAAGCTATCAAAACTCTCCTAAAAATAAGAGGAAAATAATCATAACATGAGACAACGCTAAAGTTTCCTTTTGGATGATTTTCTTTATGTTTTGTAAAACTAATGTATAGAAAGTAGTTTCAAAAAAGCTATTTTCTTCACATCAGCCTTCAACTATCGTTTTATAAAAAATTCCAAACATCCCAAATGAACTCTTAGAAGTAACTCCAATATAATAATATTTACATATCATAGGACAAAATTTCAAGATTCAACTAAGAAATGATTAGTAAAATTGGGTCTCTAAATTATTTAGAATAACGCCCCAATGCCAAATTCATCATGGAGGGTTCATTACAATTTTTTATAAGTATGATTATAAAATTATTGTGCATAACCTAATATTTTTTAGAGCTACTGTAAAAAATAATTTTTTTAGTATAAATATTTTTTCAAAAGAAAAAAAAAATCAAACAAAAAAACTTAATTTCAATTCAAAAATCAAAGCAGAAAATAAGCTTTCCTAAACAGAGCCGGAATCTAAAAAACAAATACTTTTATGTGGCATAATCATCAATTTAACTAAATTATATCTCATCGGGCTTAGCTGGGTTGGTGAGCGAGCGTTTTTGGGAAATGGGAACCCCCAACCCATGTTTGTTTCATCTCTCAAGTGGCGCGACTCCTTATGTGGGGAGAAAATAAGTGCATGGTCTCGCACCTATGGGGCTGATTGCCCGCAAAAGAATTGGTTACTCCGTCAAGCACCTCCTCTATGGATGCGGGGTGAGTATTTACCCCGTTAGGGAAAAAAAAAAAGAATCATGGAATAAAAGCTTTTAAGCAGAATCTTATAATATCATAATTAAATGTTGGCAATATTCACCACTTGTTATAAAAAAAAAATTTATATAACGCAAGCTATTTTAATAAGACCAGTAGATAAAAAGTATAAGGAGAAAGATAAACATATTATTGATTTTATTGCATGCCTTCGTGGAGCTCACTGAATTGGGCCCACGTAAACATTAAAAAAAAAATAAATGATAAAAAATTATTACAAATCAATCCTAAGCTGTCCTAAATAAAACCTTAGCTGAAAATGATTAGAAGTTCTTAATCACAATAAAAAGCTTTAAACCAGAATCTTATGTAATATTACAAGTAAATGTTGACGTTCAACCACTTGTTTCAGTAAAATTTAACCCTAAAAGTAAGAAATTCCTCATGAAATTTTTTTTCTTACTTGTTATTGCTTTTATATTTTTATTATTGCGCTCCCTCGTGGAGGTCACTGGGTTGGGCCCACGTAAACCTGACGGCTACCACCATCTCTACTTACGTATATGTTTATCCTCTAATTAGGTCTGCGAATCAAAGCAATAATTGTTTAGAAAAAGCTTAGAAGGAAGAAATATAAGATATTAACTCGAAGGACTTCCCATTTATATAAGGAAAAAAAAAAAAAAGCTTAAAAAAAGTTTATGAAAGATAATATTGTTGGCTTTAATTTTTTATGCTAAAATTTGACCGTATCAAAAAAAAAAAATTTTTTAAAGCAAAAGAGTGACACGGATGCAGAATACGATATCTGCAGAATACCACCTGTGTGGGTGACCATGGTCTTTAGTGGGCCCCAGGTTCATCTGATATTTGGTATTTGAATTGACATGTTTAATATTCCCGGTTCCCCTTCTACAAATTATTTATTTGTTCGTACTTATAATCGAAGTGTCAATACTTGTAACTTTTATTCGGTCAGGTGTCCTGAGCGTAGCTCTACATTCGGACGTCAATAAAATATCATCACGTGCATTTACTCTTTATCGCACGGCCCGACGACCCGGCCCGTGCCGGAACCCGTGCTATGTATTAGCTGATTTGTGCAGACCAGGGTATTGCTCGGTAACGAGAAATACCATTATGTCAAGACTAATACCAATCAATACCGAGCAATACCCCAATTTTGCTAGGTATTGCTTGCTATTGTTCTGTATTGGTCTTGAAAGAGTGGTATTTCTCGTTATTGTCAAGCAATACCGAGCAATACACGAATATAGCAATACCGGGTTCCTGTCCGGGCCGGGTCATCAGGCTGCGCGGTAAAGAGTAAGGGCACGTGGCAACATTTTATTGGCGTCCGTATGTAGAGCTACGTTAGGTGTCCTGACCTAATAAAAGTTCCAATACTTGACCTGATCCAAAAACTCACCCATCCAAAAAAGTATGGGTAGGGATGTCAAAAAATGGACACGACACGAAAACCTTGAATTGAAATTGATAAAAAAATTTCAGGTTATGATCAACTCGTTTGGAAAACAGGCGAGTTCAAGTCTCCAATTCTGACATATTTGAAATTGCGGGTTGGGTTCAGGTCAACCCGAAAACACGATTTAATCCTGATTGACCAGGGGCGTCAAGAGGCGAGCCATCTGATTTAGGTTTATTGCTTACACTTATGCTCTACTCATTTCTACGTGTATTAGCTCTGGCCCGCTATTAAAAAAAAATAAGAAATGTGATGCATAATATCTATGTAACATCAAAAATGACACTTGTAATTTAATGCACCACTTGTAAATTTGTAAGAAAACGATACGTGGAATATAGGTCAGCTTATACTGCAAACCAACTCTAACTTATTTATCTCTATGATTGATTGTAAGTTTGACTCTGCAGAATTTCATGATTTATTTACTGCATATACAGCATGCATGATTTGCCCTTCCAATTTTTTAAATTGGTTAGTATTCGATAACTTTTATTGTATCTTCATTGAGACCTACAATTATTTTCTAGGAATAGTGCATGGAGTGATTGTAAGAAATTATTCACTAAAGGAAAAAGTCATAAACAATCACAGTTATTAAAGTGCACTAGCAGAGTTTGTCTAACATAAAATTTATGGATGTCAATAAACACTGATAGGTTTATTTGCTTAATGATTTATTTTATTGAGATTGATTGACACATACATAAAAAGATCATAACTTTTTCTTTCATGCCACCCCCTTATGATGGTACATCGAAATTTGAGAAATTACAATTTCTTGTGCTTGAATGGAAAATAGAGTCCAGGCTCTTCAGTGTTACTTTATATAACACCTATGCAAACAATATTTCCGTAGACTTATTCAGAAATCAGCTTAATTTACGTGGTGGTCTACTATGTGACGACGCTTTTTTTTTTTCATGTGAGATGCACTGCATATATTATTAATCTTATAGTCAGGGGCGGAACCCCATTGGGGTCAAGAGGGCCAATTGCCCCCTTAAAAAAATATTTGTTTATATGATTTTTTAAGTAATTTATTCATATTCATTCATTTTTTAGTCTTTATTACAAGGGTTTTTAGGCAATTGCCCCCCCCCCCCCCCCCCCCCCCCCCAAGCCCAAAAAAAATTTTTTTTTTTTAAAATACTATGGTCTTTAGGTAATTGCCCCCAACAAATATTATAGAAAATTCATCATTGAATTCCAAAAATATCCTTCAAACCAAAATTTGTTTCGAGGTGCAGCCCCCTTGAACCCCGACATATATGCCTTATAAGTTCCCCCTCCTCTAAATTGTGTTAAGCATAATTAATAAAAAAGAGTTCTCAAAAAAGATGTTCCAATAAGATAAAACTTTACTTTCATAATGCTTAATAGTGTTATATACTATGTAAGGGCTTTTATACATCTGGAGTTGGGTGATTCCAACCACAAAACATTTCTTACTATTGCAGAATGGGAGAAATTAGAAGCTATTTGTACCTTTATAGCTCCTTCGTTTTGCTAATTTCTACTGTTAATTTAATGATTTTGAAATAAGAAAAATTATTTTATATTAAGAAAATTTTGAAGTAGCACTAATATTTTTTTAATTAGTAAATCTTCTTAAATTTGAGTTTTTTATTACACTAAACAATTCAATTTTTTTAAACAAATCAGGTTTCGAGTAATTTTGGGTTGACCCGATACTCGGTCGGGTATCGAGTTAAGAAAATTGAGCTAAAATGCTAATTGGAACGGGTCAAAATTAGGTGGGTTGAAGTCAGTTCGATCCGGACCTGACCCGTCGACCTATTTTGGCACCCTTAGTTATGGGTTTGAGTAAACCCATTTGCTAGACGGGTCGAGCTCATGCTTCATGTTATAATCCATTTCTAAAATCATGTCGCGTTCGGGTTGACCTGATAACAAGAAAATGATCCGAGTAACCCTTGGCCTGTCATGATTTTACACTAGCGCTAGCCCACAACGCTCCAGTTGTCCACACTTCACCGCGAACCCTCCCCCCTCGCATCTACACCTGAACCCACACACGCATCGTGTATGTGCTCACTCCCTTGCTTGCACCCACGCAGGCTGCACTCGCTTCACGTGCTTGTCGCATTGTCTGCAAGCTCTCCCGCTTGCTCCCCTTCATTAGCACATGCTTTCACCCGACTCTCTCGAGCTTGATTGTATTCCAGGTTAGCGGGGCATATATGGGTCTAAATTTTTTACCTTTTTACAAAATTGGGTCGGGTTAGGGTCAGCTGAGTTGGTCCCGAATCGATTCTAGTTTCGACCCGAACCTAATCTGAATACCCATTTTGACGTCCCTACTTAAAATTATCCTGAATTATATATATATATATATATATATCTTATTATTTGTTTGGGACTTCTATAATTTTTTATAAACTTAATTTTGAAACGGTTATGAAAAAAAAATAAAAAAAGTTGTTGTAGAAATTAAATTGTATAAAAATTTCTTAAAAACAGCAAAAACAAAACAGTATATAAAATATTCTCAAACAAAGCCTTAATCAATCATTAAAATAATGATAAAATTGAAAATTTTAACTTGAAATTTATTATGAATTTTAAAATTGGATGAATTGAGAGAATGCCAAAGGCTTTGCAAATATATACAATTAGCATTTTGATTTTTGAATGCCTACGCATAATACTAATTGTATGATGAGGTCATGAGTTGCGCGCTCGCGCCATTTTGTTCACATGATGGCCCTAATCTTGATGCCACCCAGCCCCTTACGTAGTTACGTGCATTGCATTTTGTATAGTTTATTTTGCCCAAAGCGTACTACACGTGATCAGAAGAATGAGCACATCCTGTTCTCATCCTGGCGTTACACTGTACTATATTTAAAGCAGCATATTAAACCCATGCATTTTTTGCCAACTTAGTTCTTCGTATGAATCATCGAATTGATTAACATTTGATCATATTTCTCCGGTGATTAAATAAAACAAAATAATTATTATAATTTGTGAATGAAAAAAAAATATATATTTTTAAACATTCTGATTCGAAACGTACCTAGATGGTGTTCAAAATGTTAGCGTGTGAATAGCTTATGTTATCTTGTACCCACTGTATTTACATCTTTACCTATATATATTTCTCTATTTAATACCCTTTGTACTCATGTTCTATGATATAGAATAATGTACTTTAGCTTTACTATCTTTCTTCTCCTCTCTACTCTCCTCCGTCTTCTTCCCTGTTCAAGATCCTCTCACACAAAATCTTTGAATTTTCATTAAAATTATTAAATTTAGTGTCGTATAAAATATTAGGATTTGTTATTATTGTTGTGAAATTTTTGAAAGATTAAGGGCCGATTTTATTTTCTATTGATTTAAAAGAAGTCATATATAATATATAAATTGTATATCTTTTTAAGTTTTATTATATTTATGTAAACTATTAAAATTTTACTAAAAATATTTTTGTTTTTTATTCATTGAAAGTATAGTTTCATTAACACTTAAGATTTAGTGTGATATGAATTTGATATTTATAATTATTAAGGAAAAATTAATTTTTTTAAAAGTTTCTCTAAAAAGTAGCTTCGTATCCCATAAATTTTTTGGAACCAATGAGAAAATAGTAGTTAAACAAAGATAGGGTTGCAACACGAAGATCAAAGAAATAAAATAAATTGCCTCAAACAGGCCCTTAACCTATGTAAGAAATCACCTAATTGTAGCATACATTAATTTTAATTTTAGCATATTAAATTTTATGATTATTATATTTTTGTTGAAATATGTATAATATGTTCTAATCAAATATTACACTTAAATTAAAATAAATTAAATAATTTACCCTTTTAAAAAATAAATCTCATCTATATTGATAAAAAAAGTCTATATATAAACAAGTAAAAAAACAATAAAAGGTATAAAAAAATTTAATAAATAGGATGTATTACTATAATAAATATTATAAATTTTTACTATAAATATTAGATATATGGCAACATTTATATGGTAATATAATAATTTTAGTAATATTAGCAAAATTAAAAATTCCACAGCTTGAAAAAAAAAAGCGGCACTTTTTTTGGTTGGGAAGTTCGATGAATCAATGGAAAAACCACGAAGCCAGCATTCCTCTCTACGGCTCTCTCTCATCTCTTCTGCCTTTACAATTCTTTGATTTAGCCTTCAGAGATAAAAAGCCTTCTCACACTTTGATTTAGTCTTCAAAGAGAAGGAGGTCCCATGCGCATGAACCATCCTTTCCACTACTCCTTCAAAAGCTCCAAACAAATAGAGAAAGGACTTGTAAAAAACACCTCTTTTCCTTTCTCATTGCCTTCCAACAACACAAAAACCCTGGTGGCAATCCCACTAAGCAAGCAGAATCCCACCAAAACTTCTTATTAAGGGAAGAAAGGAGCCACCTTTGATGGAGGAGGAGAAGAAGGAGGCAGCAATGGCTTCTCAAGGACTCAGCAAGCCATGTATTCTTGTCATTGGTACTAAGAGTTCTCAATCCTATTTACCGTTTATATTTCTTTCTGTATTGAATGGATTGATGAAGTTTTCTTTGTTGAACAGTGGTTGCGAGTGTGGAGAGGTTTGCTTACAAGGGGGTTTCATCCAACCTAGTGACTTACCTCACGGCGGCAATGTCAAGATGAGCGCCTCGGCGGCGGCGAAGACTGTGAGCAGCTGGAATGGAGTGACGTCTATGCTTCCTCTTATCAGCTCGGTGCTTGTGGATGCTTACTGGGATAGATATTCAACTATCACTTCATCTTCCCTGCTTTACATTGTGGTGAGGGTTTATATAATAACCTCTCTCAGACATTTTTTTATAGTCGATTTGAGTGACAAATCTGTTTTAACTTATGCTATGAATTATTTGTTTGAGTTGAATTATTTCATTTGTAAGAAAGTTCTCGCAGGATTGATATATTGTGTGAAAAAAATTAGCAGAGACAGAGCTAAGGAGTCTAAGGGTAAGAAAAATGGAAAATTGATGAATTGTCTCATAATCCTTATGTAATCAATTATGCTTTGGCTAGATTATGCACTAGCTACATAGTTTTTATCTTCCTAAATATCAAGAAATCACTTAGAAATGGATTGGTGGGTAAAGTTTGATCTGATCTCTTGAGGGGAATAAGACCTCGATTGCAAATAGAATTTTGTGTAAGCCAATTGTGAAGAAGCTGGGAATTAGTACTTAGCTAACTTCTTGTTATTTTTTGCTATGAAAGTAATTTGTTTATTCAAGTATTGGTTATGAGTTGCTTTTACAAACCTTGATGTATCATAATTTTATTTTGTATAATGGGCAATGAATAACGAAAAGCTTTGAGAGCGTCTCCAGTCGTACACCTAACACTCGTTTGGCGTCATTGGTTTGCTCCATTTGATCGCCAAATAAAACGACATTCGCGTGAGGGTGAACAGTGCGACGCAGTGTTCACCCATTTTTTTTTTAAATCAAAAAATTAGGTTAGAAAAAAATATGAGAAAGAATATACACATAATATTCTTTTTTTGGTGTTAGAAAATGGAGTCCGGTTGGAAATGAGTAACTTCATTTTGATGTATCACTATATTTTGGAGTGAAAATTGAGTTTATAGGTTGGAGAGGCCCTGATTCTAGTTAAGTGTTTATTATTTTATGTTTTAAATCATTGTCACGTTTTTATTTGATTATTATTTTTTAATATTTTTCAAAAAAATTTCAAAAATAGATGTTTATAAATAAATTTTTAAGGTATGATAATTTTAAGAAAATTATTATCTAACTTTTGAAACAGAATTGAACAGAATTGCTAGTAGTGCACTATCTTTACAGCTACGGCCTTGTGCTTTACATTTTTTTCATTTATTATATTATTTTTTAGGGACTTGTGGGATTGACTTCATGGGCATTATTAGATGCACGGATGCCAATCTATACACTGTTTCTTCCACTCTACTTGATCTCAATAGGCCAAAGTGGATATAATCCATCCTTACAAGCATTTGGAGCTGACCAATTGGAGCTTGATGAGGATTGCAGAGAAGAGGAGAAGGCCAACAAGAAGAGCTCATTCTTTCAATGGTGGTATTTTGGCATATGCACAGGGAGCCTCTTAGGGAATTCAACCATGTCTTATATCCAAGACAATTTTGGCTGGGTTCTCGGCTTTTCTATCCCTGCAGTAGCCATGGCTTTATCTGTGACATTTTTCTTGTGTGGCTCTCGTTTTTATGTCCACAAACAGACCAAGTTCAGAAAAAATCGCTTGATGGCATCATCAAAGCTTCAATGGCGTATTTTTCAAAATTTGTTTCTCCAAAGATCTCCTTACCTTCACAAAATGATGAGTTTGTTGAGCTCGAGTAAGTTTTATCTTGGATTTTCTTCTAAAATCACATCAAATTATTTAAGAAAGTAATTATGTTCCACCTTCTAGCTTAAATTCTTTGCTAATTAGTGCATCTGACATAGTTTTTTTTTTACATCTGACATAGTTATGATTCTCTTTAACTACCCCGTTGAAAAATTCCTCAAGGATACACATGTAGAGTCAAAACATTCCAAGAATCTCAAGCTCAAAAGTTGAGCTCTGAGATTGGAGTTCAAGAAATTTCAATGGAAGAACGAGTCCTTAATCCTTAGTAGTTATCGCAATCCACAAACATTCAAAATATTTTGACCTTTACCAAGTTTTATGTTTGATACATGTTCTCTATGTGTAGATTACAACAGAAATCACTTCGAGAAGACTTTGAAGATTCGAAAACTTCAGATACATTTGTTCTATCAATCGACAAATCTCCAGGCATTGCAAAAATGATTCTAAAGCTACTGCCAATATGGATAGCGCTTCTTATGTTTGCAGTAATATTTCAGCAACCAGCTACATTTTTCACAAATCAAGGCATGGTAATGAAACACAACATTGGCAGGAGCATTGTAATCCCTCCTGCAATGCTTCAGAGTGCAATAACTATATCAATTGTATATGCTGATGCCTCTGTATGATAAACTCATAATTCCCTTATCTCGCTTGATAACACGAAATGATAAAGGCATTACTGTGCTTCAAAGGATTGGAATCGGTATGTTTCTTTCAATTGTTGCCATGGTGGTGGCTGCTTTTGTTGAGATGAAAAGGCTTGAAATTTCAAGAGAGAAGGGCCATTTGAAGAACCAGATTCAGTGAAGAAGCAGCTGAACATTTTTTGGCTGCTGCCACAATACATTCTTTTGGGAGTTTCAGATATATTTACAGTGGTTGGGATGCAGGAATTTTTCTACAGCCAAGTGCCGAAGACTATGAGAACAATAGGGATTGGACTATATCTCAGCGTGTTCGGTGTGGGAAGCTTTGTGAGTTGCGCTGCTGATATCAATGGTGGAAATGTTCACTGCTAGTTCTGGGAAGGATTCAAGTTGGTTCTCGAATAATATGAGGGAAGCTAAGCTTTACAATTACTACTGGCTTCTTGCTTTGCTGGCCTCTTTGAGCTTCTTCATGTTTGCTTCTGTGTGTAAATATTATGGTGATGGGACTGCTGTAGATGCTTCTAATGGAGATACAAAATGATTAGTAGCAATTCTGTTCTATGGCTCATCTTACTTCTCTTCTATGTTCATAGTGCATAAAGCTGGTTCTTTGAGAGTTCTGCTTCCTCTGAAAGAGATATAAGATGAGCAAAGATAGATATCTGATCTATTTGATTGAATGCTCGTGTATATTTTTTCCATTGTAGGCTGATTTGACTGTATTAGAAAGCTGCCATTGCTTCTGAAGGAAATAGGGATGAGAAGTTGTGTTGCTCAGTTTAAGTTCTTGTACTTTTATTTGTTTTTTCTTAGTTTAAAGTGGTTATGGTTCATTTGGTTGTTTTGAAAAGCAATCCTTAACTTCTAACTTGCACTGGAGAAAAAATTGTAATTTGTGTTAGTTATATCCATCGCAAATTTAGTCACAAAGACCAAATTGTAACGGATTCTAGCATTAAAAAACCAATCTATTCGGTTGCAAATATCACTTGCAACGAGAACTTGTTGCAAAGAGGTTGATCTACTTAGTTTCAGGCGGTTCTTATTTTACCACCAATGCCAAATGCAATGGCATGATAATATAGCCTTATTTGTTGCTACATTTTCCAATTTGTACAGCTGCAATTTCAAACAATCATGTCTGCAATTTCAAACAATCATGTACACATTTTATTCAGTTCTACATGATGAACAATTTCAGACGAATTCTTAACCATACAATTCAATGCAAGATTCAAATCGAATTATTTACTCGGTCATATCCATTTGATTTTCATTTCACAAACATGCTGATACAATTATATAGTTAGGTTTTCATTTCATAAACAAACTTATGCAAAGATAAAGTTGTTTTAGTTATAAAGATAGAAATAGTTTAGTTCAACATTTATAATTGTTGCGTCTTGGAATATTCGCAACGACAATATGTCATCAAAAAATCATCTTGATCATGAATCTTGGTGAATATGAGTCAGAAGCATCAAAAATAAAATTATAATCAACCGAACTCCAATTTTTAACAAATTTATAGTCAAATTAATCATCTCAAAGAAACGAATCCAACGACACCAAATTCAGCTCAATCAGAGCCCAAATGAGCTAAATCGAAGGACCGAAACACAATTAGAAGCTTCAAAGTATAAAATTGGATGATCAAATAAAATCCAAAAATGACATACTTATAGTCAAATTGAGCGGCCCAATGAGATGAATCCAACAAGCCCAAGATTGCTGAATTCTAACATTGATGCACTTAAATTGTTGATAAATACTATATGATCAAGGGAATTAATACAACCGTCCGATTGAAAACTACCAACCTATCCTTGATCTTCTTCATATTTACTAGCCATGTTACACCAAAAAATTATAAATAACCCCTCATTCTTCACATGGAGGAGGGGGAGAAAAGGAGAAAACTTAAGAGCTCTCTTGCTCCTTCTATCCAGCTCGATCTGCCACTATTGGATTTCGTGCCGACCATCGTCGCCTGACAACTACGGTCTCTCTAAACAACCATCGCCCGCTGACTATAGTCCTTTCGACCACCATCGCCCGCGACTAAAATCCTAATGATCAAACGAACAAGTCAACACTCTCTTAAGAGTACCTATCATGCCTTCTCCAACTATGTACTATATGCATGCCTTCTCCAACTATGTATTATATGCAGTAACTCAATGCCCCTCCGAGCAAGGGCATCATTTGTAATAAACCACCAATACTGGTGGAATCACTTCAACTAGGCCACACCCCGTCGTTTTTTTTCCTTTTTCAGGATTTTCCACATAAAAATCTTGATGTCTTCTATGAATGTTACACCCTACTCTTTATATTTATGTGTGTTAGATCTTCAGACAAAGTTAGGATGCTAAACTTTATTTCACTCTACCGCAAGAATATTCCAGAACTCAATAATAATGATAGTTCACTCGCTTGTATTCATTAAAAAAACTCAGTTTATTTAACAACTACTTATCATCATTGTCATTATCATCATCATTATCATCATCATCATCATCATCATCATCATCATCATTGTACATCATTATCATCATTCTAAAATATGCCTATATCACCTTTTTTTGTAGATCTTTTCAACATCAACCATACAATCTCCTCGATCTCTACTTGTGTGATTGTTGTCAGCGGGCGATAATAGTCGTAAGGATTGTAGCAGGAGGAGGACATTGGTCTGTGTGACTAATTTAGTTTGCAGGTAATGGTGGTCGGAGGGTCTGTAGTGTCGGCGGGGACAGTGGTAGGAGGTACCGCAGTCGGTAGACGGTTGTTAGTCTAACCACAGTTTGCAGGTGAAGGTGTTCGAAGGGATTGTAGTCAGCAGGCGAGGGTGGACGGTAAGATTATCAGTAAGCAGTTGACAAACAAGAGGAGATCCGGTGGATGGGCAGTGGCCTAACGACGTTGGCATAAAGGCGGTGGTCTGGTGACGGTTGGCGGATGAGACGGGGTCCGGCGATAGTTGGACTTTTGGGAGGTGGTCCAACGATGGTCGGCGGCTAGGCTGTGGTTCGGTATATAGTCGTCGGTCGGGTTGTGGTCTGGCGACGGTCGGCGATCAGGCTATGGTTTGACAATAGTTGACGAAAGTTCACTTGCCAGTGGTGATGAGTAGAACTCTAGGATCATTGAAGCCTTAAAACTTTCTCCAATCTCCAGCCAAAAGGTCCACCTCATGTAAAGAGTGATGGATCTATTTATAGATTTTGAATAACATGCTCTATAAATTGGAGAAGATAAAGGGCAGATTGAGAGTGCTGAATCGGACGGCCCATGTCAATTCCCTCAAATTATAAAGCAATCATTTAATATTTAAGTGTCTTAACAATGTCAGAACTAAGAGATCTTAGGCTCATTGGATTTGTCTCATTGAGCCACTCAATTCTATTATAAGCATGCCAAATTTGGTGATCATTTGATCATTCATTTTTTACTTTAAACCTTTTAAAAATGTTTTGGTTTCTTGATTTGGACTCATTTGGGTTTGGATTAGAGTTATTTTGATGTGGTTGGGTTCGTCTCTTTGAAATGCAAATTTTAATTATAAACTTGCTGAAATTAGAGTTCGGATGGTCCCGAATTTTAAATTAGAATAAATGTCTTCATTATGTTTCGAGATTTGCGCCTGATCATGACAAATTTTTTGTGACTTATCACATATGAAAAGGCCTTCGGTGCATTACAGGTCTTCCTTTTTTAGTTTTATTCAAGAGAACTCTCAACTATATGAAGTTATCTCTTCTTTAAAGCTTCCCATTTCAAGATCGAACGTTTCTGTAAATATCTTTATAGCATTATAAGTCATATAATTTTAGAGATTATTAGAGATTACTTGTTCCTTACCCATATAGTTTCTTGGCAACTAGGCTTTCATTAGAGGATTTTGGATTTCATAGGTGCATGTGTGTGTGGGCTCCAAAAATTTCCCACCAGGCCTCCCACGCCGGCTCTTTTCTTTTCGTTTATGATGGCAAAGAGTTTTAATGAGATCAGATTCCATGTGAATTTTCAGAAGGCATATTGGGTTTTAGATAAAACATTACCAAGAGAATTTGCCCTCGTTTATGAAGACTTTATGATTTAAGTTTTGGTTTTTTATAGGCGCAATCCCCTATAGTTAATTACCACTTTCGATAACAAGAGAGCACTTTCAATTAAGGCTAGTTGTTAAAAGGTCGCATAGGTTATAAATCCAGTGTATAATAGTAATATATTTAGGGTTTAATTTTGGATATAAATTATATAGTTTGAGACTTAAAGTTTATCACCATTAACTTAAAATAGGTGATGGGGGAATTGATGACGAGCTCGATTAGTATCCCATGGCGTCGTCTCGGGTTGTCATAGTCCATGGTCTACTTAGTCAAAGGAGGTAGTTGATCCAACTTGACGAAGGTACCTTATCGAAAGTTATGGGTTGCTTCGTCCAAGAATACCTTATAGACTTGGGGTAGTGTTAGTCTAAGGGGATAGATCTGAATCCACATTAGCTGAAAGAGAGTTTTATACCTATTAAATATACCATATGATTCATCACTCAAGGGTTGACTTAATTAGATAACATACGGCCTTTGATAGTGATATAAAATAATGGCGTCATATTACCGCAAAATCATCCGATCAGAGTGCACGCGTCACATCCTTAATGTCAAGAGATTATTTGAGGATGAATATTAGTGATACACCTGATATGACATTCATTCTTTGTGAGTTGAGATTAATTTTAAAATTATCACCCTTGTCAAAAAGTTGAGGGAGGTGGATGTGTTTTACTTTTAAGTTTTTTTAGGATATATTTTTTATTTTAAGAATTCAAAATTTTAGTGGTTTTGAGATTTTAACCTTTTCGGTTGATATTTAATATAAGCACGACCATTATCGGGATAACGTTAAAGTCATTGTATTTTTGTAGGAATTTGGGAGGTATTTTGCAATTCATGTCATGTCAATTCTAGTCTTTTCGAGGAGGAGGTTGAGACTTGAGTATTTGGCTCGCGCAACATTTTAGAACAGTTGGATTTAGGAATCACATGTGCGATCGAAGCACATACGGGACATGCAACTACATGAAAATCACTTATTATGTTGGTTTTCTAACGATTTTTTTTTTGCAAATTTCCTATGGATTAAGATAAATATTTCTGACTGATTTTCAGGCGAATTTTAATAATTTTAGAAAAAAATTATATATTCGTAATTTATTTAGTTAATACTTTTATAGCTTATTTTAATTAATTATTAATTTAAAAATTTATTTTAATTCATCATTAATTTAGTAACTTATTTTAATTACTAATTAAAATATTAATTTTTTAATTAATCATTAACTTTAATATTTTATTTTATTTTATTTTTCAATAATTAAAATAAGTTATTAAATTTTTATTTAATAATTTATTTTAGTTAATTATTAATCTAATAAATTATTTTAAAATATATTAACCTCAGCTCAGGTAGTTGTCCATGCGGGTGGGTTCGAAGTGGGTTGGGTTCGAATCCCGACACAACACAGGCCACTTTTTTATACTGGCGGGCCTGGTCACGGGTCTGCGGGTTCGCAGGCGAACCTGTTTAACGGGCTTGCGGGTGAGTTCAGAGGGTTCACGGGATGGGGTTGATCGGTTCACGAGCATGCTCGGTTTACGGGTCTGAGGTAATAGCAGCCTAGCAGGCGGGCTTGGTTTACGGGCGGGCTTTTCCACTCAGGCTAATAACAATTTCTTTTATTTTGTTTCTAAGTGATTTACGACGGAAGTTTTTCGACGGTGTTTGTTTTCTGGTGCACTGAATAACGTTTCTCCTTTCAAAACATGCATACACATCTTTTTCACAATCCTACACTTCACTATTCAATCACTCACACACTTCACTATTCTACATTTTCACCTTTCCAAATCATTAGAAGAAAACATTCATGTATAAGATAAAGCATGCCTATGTATTACCAATTTCCACCAAAGCATTGAAATGCAAGGCACAAGTAGTTTTAAATAAATCTAAAAACCATTTTTGATTGTAATCTCACTTGTCAGTCATCATGGATGATCTGAGATGCCATGGGTATGGTTATGTGAAATGTCATACTACTGCCTTGTCGTTGGTTGGAATGCAAAATCTATAGAAGTGCTTCAGCTTAGCATGCATTTATTGATCAATAAACATAATAGTACATGAGTTTTCATAAAAGTCATACATAAAAAGATCATAACTTTTTCTTTCATGCCACCCCCTTATGATGGTACATCGAAATTTGAGAAATTACAATTTCTTGTGCTTGAATGGAAAATAGAGTCCAGGCTCTTCAGTGTTACTTTATATAACACCTATGCAAACAATATTTCCGTAGACTTATTCAGAAATCAGCTTAATTTACGTGTGGTCTACTATGTGACGCGCTTTTTTTTTTTCATGTGAGATGCACTGCATATATTATTAATCTTATAGTCAGGGGCGGAAACCCATTGGGGTCAAGAGGGCCAATTGCCCCTTAAAAAAATATTTGTTTATTGATTTTTTAAGTAATTTATTCATATTCATTCAATTTTTAGTCTTTATTACAAGGGTTTTAGGCAATTGCCCCCCCCCCCCCCCCCCCCCCAAGCCCAAAAAAATTTTTTTTTTTAAAATACTTTGGTCTTTAGGTAATTGCCCCCAACAAATATTATAGGAAATTCATCATTGAATTCCAAAAATATCCTCAAACCAAAATTTGTTTCGAGGTGCGCCCCCTTGAACCCCGACATATATGCTCTTATAAGTTCCCCCTCCTCTAAATTGGTGTAAGCATAATTAATAAAAAAGAGTTCTCAAAAAAGATGTTCCATAAGATAAAACTTTACTTTCATATGCTTAATAGTGTTATATACTATGTAAGGGCTTTTTATACATCTGGGTTGGGTGATTCCAACCACAAAACATTTCTTACTATTGCAGAATGGGAGAAATTAGAAGCTATTTGTACCTTTAAGTCCTTCGTTTTGCTAATTTCTACTGTTAATTTATGATTTTGAAATAAGAAATTATTTTATATTAAGAAAATTTTGAAGTAGCACTAATATTTTTTTAATTAGTAAATCTTCTTAAATTTGGTTTTTATTACACTAAACAATTCAATTTTTTATAAACAGGTTTCCGAGTATTTTGGGTTGACCCGATACTCGGTCGGGTACGAGTTAGAAATGAGCAAAATGCTAATTGGAACGGGTCAAAATTAGGTGGGTTGAAGTCAGTTCGATCCGGACCTGACCGCGTCACCTATTTTGGCACCCTTAGTATGGGTTTGAGTAAACCATTTGCTAGACGGGTCGAGCTCATGCTTCATGTTATAATCCATTTCTAAAATCATGTCGCGTTCGGGTTGACCTGATACAAGAAAATGATCCGAGTAACCCTTGGCCTGTCATGATTTTACACTAGCGCTAGCCCACAACGCTCAGTTGTCCCACTTCACCGCGAACCCTCCCTCCCCGCATCTACACCTGAACCCACACACGCATCGTGTATGTGCTCACTCCCTTGCTTGCACCCACGCAGGCTGCACTCGCTTCACGTGCTTGTCGCATTGTCTGCAAGCTCTCGCTTGCTCCCCTTCATTAGCACATGCTTTCACCCGACTCTCTCGAGCTTGATTGTATTCCAGGTTAGCGGGGCATATATGGGTCTAAATTTTTTTGCCTTTTTACAAAATTGGGTCGGGTTAGGGTCAGCTGAGTTGGTCCCGAATCGATTCTAGTTTCGACCCGAACCTAATCTGAATACCCATTTTGACGTCCCTACTTAAAATTATCCTGATTTATATATATATATATATATATATCTTATTATTTGTTTGGGACTTCTATAATTTTTTATAAACTTAATTTTGAAACGGTTATGAAAAAAAAAATAAAAAAAAGTTGTTGTAGAAATTAAATTGTATAAAAATTTCTTAAAAACAGCAAAAACAAAACAGTAATAAAATATTCTCAAACAAAGCCTTAACAATCATTAAAATAATGATAAATTGAAAATTTTAACTTGAAATTTATTATGAATTTTAAAATTGGATGAATTGAGAGAATGCCAAAGGCTTTGCAAATATATACAATAGCATTTTGATTTTTGAATGCCTACGCATATACTATTGTATGATGAGGTCATGAGTTGCGCGCTCGCCGCATTATGTTCACTGATGGCCCTAACTTGATGCCACCCAGCCCCTTAGTAGTTACGTGCATTGCTTTTGTATAGTTTATTTTGCCCAAAGCGTACTACACGTGTCAGAAGAATGAGCACATCCTGTTCTCATCCTGGCGTTACACTGTACTATATTTAAAGCAGCATATTAAACCTGCATTTTTTGCCAACTTAGTTTTCGTATGAATCATCGAATTGATTAACATTTGATCATATTTCTCCGTGATTAAATAAAACAAAATAATATTATAATTTGTGAATGAAAAAAATATATATTTTAAACATTTCTGATTCGAAACGTACCTAGATGGTGTTCAAAATGTTAGCGTGTGAATAGCTTATGTTATCTTGTACCCACTGTATTTACATCTTTACCTATATATATTTCTCTATTTAATACCCTTTGTACTCATGTTCTATGATATAGAATAATGTACTTTAGCTTTACTATCTTCTTCTCCTCTCTACTCTCCTCCGTCTTCTTCCCTGTTCAAGATCCTCTCACACAAAATCTTTGAATTTTCATTAAAATTATTAAATTTAGTGTCGTATAAAATATTAGGATTTGTTATTATTGTTGTGAAATTTTTGAAAGATTAAGGGCCGATTTTATTTTCTATTGATTTAAAAGAAGTCATATATAAATATTAAATTGTTATCTTTTTAAGTTTTATTTATTTATGTAAACTATTAAAATTTTACTAAAATATTTTTGTTTTTTATTCATTGAAAGTATAGTTTCATTAACACTTAAGATTTAGTGTGATATGAATTTGATATTTATAATTATTAAGGAAAAATTAATTTTTTTAAAAGTTTCTCTAAAAAGTAGCTTGTATCCCATAAATTTTTTGGAACCATGAGAAAATAGTAGTTAAACAGATAGGGTTGCAACACGAAGATCAAAGAAATAAAATAAATGCCTCAAACAGGCCCTTAACCTATGTAAGAAATCACCTAATTGTAGCATACATTAATTTTAATTTTAGCATATTAAATTTTATGATTATTATATTTTTGTTGAAATATGTATAATATGTTCTAATCAAATATTACACTTAAATTAAAATAAATTAAATAATTTACCCTTTTTAAAAATAATCTCATCTATATTGATAAAAAAAGTCTATATATAAACAAGTAAAAAAACAATAAAAGGTATAAAAAAAATTTAATAAATAGGATTATTACTATAATAAATATTATAAATTTTTACTATAAATATTAGATATATGGCAACATTTATATGGTAATTAAATAATTTTAGTAATATTAGCAAATTAAAAATTCCACAGCTTGAAAAAAAAAAAGCGGCACTTTTTTGGTTGGGAAGTTCGATGAATCAATGGAAAAACCACGAAGCCAGCATTCCTCTCTACGGCTCTTCTCATCTCTTCTGCCTTTACATTTCTTGATTTAGCCTTCAGAGATAAAAAAGCCTCTCACACTTTTTAGTCTTCAAAGAGAAGGAGGTCCCATGCGCATGAACCATCCTTTCCACTACTCCTTCAAAAGCTCCAAACAATAGAGAAAGGACTTGTAAAAAACACCTCTTTTCCTTTCTCATTGCCTTCAACACACAAACAAAAACCCTGGTGGCAATCCCACTAAGCAAGAGAATCCCACCAAAACTTCTTATAAGGGAAGAAAGGAGCCACCTTTGATGGAGGAGAGAGAGAAGGGGGCAGCAATGGCTTCTCAAGGACTCAGCAAGCCATGTATTCTTGTCATTGGTACTAAGAGTTCTCAATCCTATTACCGTTTATATTTCTTTCTGTATTGAATGGATTGATGAAGTTTTCTTTGTTGAACAGTGGTTGCGAGTGTGGAGAGGTTTGCTTACAAGGGGTTTCATCAACCTGTGACTTACCTCACCGCGGCAATGTCAAGATGAGCGCCTCGGCGGCGGCGAAGACTGTGAGCAGCTGGAATGGAGTGACGTCTATGCTTCCTCTTATCAGCTCGGTGCTTGTGGATGCTTACTGGGATAGATTTCAACTATCATTCATCTTCCCTGCTTTACATTGTGGTGAGGGTTTATATAATAACCTCTCTCAGACATTTTTTTATAGTCGATTTGAGTGAAAAATCTGTTTTAACTATGCTATGAATTATTTGTTTGAGTTGAATTATTTCATTGTAAGAAAGTTCTCGCAGGATTGATATATTGTGTGAAAAAAATTAGCAGAGACAGAGCTAAGGAGTCTAAGGGTAAGAAAAATGGAAAATTGATGAATTGTCTCATAATCCTTATGTATCAATTATGCTTTGGCTAGATTATGCACTAGCTACATAGTTTATATCTTCCTAAATATCAAGAAATCACTTAGAAATGGATTGGTGGGTAAAGTTTGATCTGATCTCTTGAGGGGAATAAGACCTCGATTGCAAATAGAATTTTGTGTAAGCCAATTGTGAAGAAGCTGGGAATTAGTACTTAGCTAACTTCTTGTTATTTTTTGCTATGAAAGTAATTTGTTTATTCAAGTATTGGTTATGAGTTGCTTTTACAAACCTTGATGTATCATAATTTTATTTTGTATAATGGGCAATGAATAACGAAAAGCTTGAGAGCGTCTCCAGTCGTACACCTAACACTCGTTTGGCGTCATTGGTTGCTCCATTTGATCGCCAAATAAAACGACATTCGCGTGAGGGTGAACAGTGCGACGCAGTGTTCACCCATTTTTTTTTAAATCAAAAAATTAGGTTAGAAAAAAATATGAGAAAGAATATCACATAATATTCTTTTTTTGGTGTTAGAAATGGAGTCGGTTGGAAATGAGTAACTTCATTTTGATGTATCACTATTTTTTGGAGTGAAAATTGAGTTTATAGGTTGGAGAGGCCCTGATTCTTGTTAAGTGTTTATTATTTTATGTTTTAAATCATTGTCAGTTTTTATTTGATTTAATTTTTTAATATTTTTCAAAAAAATTCAAAAATAGATGTTTATAAATAAATTTTTAAGGTATGATAATTTTAAGAAAATTTTATCAACTTTTGAAACAGAATTGAACAGAATTGCTAGTAGTGCACTATCTTTACAGCTACGGCCTTGTGCTTTACATTTTTTTCATTATTATATTATTTTTTTGGGACTTGTGGGATTGACTTCATGGGCATTATTAGATGCACGGATGCCAATCTATACACTGTTTCTTCCACTCTACTTGATCTCAATAGGCCAAAGTGGATATATCCTCCTTACAAGCATTTGGAGCGACCAATTGGAGCTTGATGAGGATTGCAGAGAAGAGGAGAAGGCCAACAAGAAGAGCTCATTCTTTCAATGGTGGTATTTTGGCATATGCACAGGGAGCCTCTTAGGGAATTCAACCATGTCTTATATCCAAGACAATTTTGGCTGGGTTCTCGGCTTTTCTATCCCTGCAGTAGCCATGGCTTTATCTGTGACATTTTTCTTGTGTGGCTCTCGTTTTATGTCCACAAACAGACCAAAGTTCAGAAAAAATCGCTTGATGGCATCATCAAAGCTTCAATGGCGTATTTTTCAAAATTTGTTTCTCCAAGATCTCCTTACCTCACAAAATGATGAGTTTGTTGAGCTCGAGTAAGTTTTATCTTGGTTTTCTTCTAAAATCACATCAAATTATTTAAGAAGTAATTATGTTCCACCTTCTAGCTTAAATTCTTTGCTAATTAGTGCATCTGACATAGTTTTTTTTTTTACATCTGACATAGTTATGATTCTCTTTAACTACCCCGTTGAAAAATTCCTCAAGGATACACATGTAGAGTCAAAACATTCCAAGAATCTCAAGCTCAAAAGTTGAGCTCTGAGATTGGAGTCAAGAAATTTCAATGGAAGAACGAGTCCTTAATCCTTAGTAGTTATCGCAATCCACAAACATTCAAAATATTTTGACCTTTACCAAGTTTTTTGTTTGAACATGTTCTCTATGTGTAGATTACAACAGAAATCACTTCGAGAAGACTTTGAAGATTCGAAAACTTCAGATACATTTGTTCTATCAATCGACAAATCTCCAGGCATTGCAAAAATGATTCTAAGCTACTGCCAATATGGATAGCGCTTCTTATGTTTGCAGTAATATTTCAGCAACCAGTACATTTTTCACAAATCAGGCATGGTAATGAAACACAACATTGGCAGGAGCATTGTAATCCCTCCTGCAAAGCTTCAGAGTGCAATAACTATATCAATTGTAATGCTGATGCCTCTGTATGGTAAACTCTAATTCCCTTATCTCGCTGATAACACGAAATGATAAAGGCATTACTGTGCTTCAAGGATTGGAATCGGTATGTTTCTTCATTGTTGCCATGGTGGTGGCTGCTTTTGTTGAGAAAAGGCTTGAAATTTCAAAGAGAGAAGGGCCATTTGAAGAACCAGATTCAGTGAAGAAGCAGCTGACATTTTTTGGCTGCTGCCACAATACATTCTTTTGGGAGTTTCAGATATATTTACAGTGGTGGGATGCAGGAATTTTTACAGCCAAGTGCCGAGACTATGAGAACAATAGGGATTGGACTATATCTCAGCGTGTTCGGTGTGGGAAGCTTTGTGAGGTGCGCTGCTGATATCAATGGTGGAAATGTTCCATGCTAGTTCTGGGAGGATCAAGTTGGTTCTCGAATAATATGAGGGAAGCTAAGCTTTACAATTACTACTGGCTTCTTGCTTTGCTGGCCTCTTTGAGCTTCTTCATGTTTGCTTCTGTGTGTAAATATTATGGTGATGGGACTGCTGTAGTGCTTCTAATGGGATACAAAATGATTAGTAGCAATTCTGTTCTATGGTCATCTTACTTCTCTTCTATGTTCATGTGCATAAAGCTGGTTCTTTGAGAGTTCTGCTTCTCCTGAAAGAGATATAAGATGAGCAAAGATAGATAATCGATCTATTTGATTGAATGCTCGTGTATATTTTTTCCATTGTAGGCTGATTTGACTGTTTAGAAAGCTGCCATTGCTTCTGGGAAATAGGGATGAGAGTTGTGTTGCTCAGTTTAAGTTCTTTACTTTTATTTGTTTTTTCTTAGTTTAAAGTGGTTCATTTGGTTGTTTTGAAAAGCAATCCATAACTTCTAACTTGCACTGAGAGAAAATTGTAATTTGTGTTAGTTTATCCATCGCAAATTTAGTCACAAAGACCAAATTGTAACGGATACTAGCATTACAAACCAATCTATTCGGTTGCAAATATCACTTGCAACGAGAACTTGTTGCAAAGAGGTTGATCTACTTAGTTTCAGGCGGTCTTAATTTACCACCATGCCAAATGCAATGGCATGAATAATATAGCTTATTTGTTGCTACATTTTCCAATTTTACGCTGCAATTTCAAACAATCATCTGCAATTTCAAACAATCATGTACACATTTTATTCAGTTCTACATGATGAACAATTCAGACGAATTCTAACCATACAATTCAATGCAAGATTCCAATCGAATTATTACTCGGTCATTCCATTTGATTTTCATTCACAAACATGCTGATTCAAATATATTAGTTAGGTTTTCATTTTATAAACAAACTTATGCAAGATAAAGTTGTTTTAGTTATAAAGATAGAAATAGTTTATTCAACATTTATAATTGTTGCGTCTTGGATATTCGCAACGACAATATGTCATCAAAAAATCATCTTGATCATGAATCTTGGTGAATATGAGTCAGAAGCATCAAAAATAAAATTATAATCAACCGAACTCCAATTTTAACAAATTTATAGTCAAATTAATCATCTCAAAGAAACGAATCCAACGACACCAAATTCAGCTCAATCAGAGCCCAAATGAGCTAAAATCGAAGGACCGAAACACAATTAGAAGCTTCAAGTATAAATTGGATGATCAAATAAAATCCAAAAATGACATACTTATAGTCAATTGAGCGGCCCAATGGATGAATCCAACAAGCCCAAGATTGCTGAATTCTAACATTGATGCACTTAAATTGTTGATAAATACTATATGATCAAGGGAATTATACCACCGTCCGATTGAAAATACCAACCTATCCTTGATCTTCTTCATTTTACTAGCCATGTTACACCCAAAAAATTATAAATACCCTCATTCTTCACATGGAGGAGGGGGGAGAAAAGGAGAAAAATTAAGATCTCTCTTGCTCCTTCTATCCAGCTCGATCTGCCACTTTTGGATTTCGTGCCGACATCGTCGCCTGACAACTACGGTCTCTCTAACAACCATCGCCCGCTGACTATTGTCCTTTCGACCACCATCGCCCGCCGACTAAAATCCTAATGATCAAACGAACAAGTCAACACCTCTTAAGAGTACCTATCATGCCTTCTCCAACTATGTACTATATGCTGCCTTCTCCAACTATGTATTATGCCGTAACTCAATGCCCTCTCCGAGCCAGGGCATCATTTGTAATAAACCACCAATACTGGTGGAATCACTTCAACTAGGCCACACCCCGTCGTTTTTTTCCTTTTTCAGGTTTTCCACATAAAAATCTTGATGTCTTCTATGAATGTTACACCCTACTCTTTATATTTATGTGTGTTAGATCTCAGACAAAGTTAGGAGCTAAACTTTATTTCACTCTTACCGCACGATATTCCAGAAACCAATAAATATGATAGTACTCGCTTGTATTCATTAAAAAAACTCAGTTTATTTAACAACTACTTATCATCATTGTCATTATCATCATCTTATTCATCATCATCATCATCATCATCATCATCATCATTGTACATCTTATCATCATTCTAAAATATGCCTATATCACCTTTTTTTGTAGATCTTTTCAACATCAACCATACAATCTCCTCGATCTCTACTTGTGTGATTGTTGTCGCGGGCGATAATAGTCGTAAGGATTGTAGCAGGAGGAGGACATTGGTCTGTGTGACTAATTTAGTTTGCAGGTAATGGTGGTCGGAGGGTCTGTAGTCGGGGGGGACAGTGGTAGGAGGTACCGCAGTCGGTAGACGGTTGTTAGTCTAACCACAGTTTGCAGGTGAAGGTGTTCGAAGGGATTGTAGTCAGCAGGCGAGGGTGGACGGTAAGATTACAGTAAGCAGTTGACAAACAAGAGGAGATCCGGTGGATGGGCAGTGGCCTAACGACGTTGGCATAAAGGCGGTGGTCTGGTGACGGTTGGCGGGATGAGACGGGGTCCGGCGATAGTTGACTATTGGGAGGTGGTCCAACGATGGTCGGCGGCTAGGCTGTGGTGCGGCTATAGTCGTCGGTCGGGTTGTGGTCTGGCGACGGTCGGCGATCAGGCTATGGTTTGACAATAGTTGACGAAAGTTCACTTGAGTGGGTGATGAGTAGAACTCTAGGATCATTGAACCTTAAAACTTTCTCCAATCTCCAGCCAAAGGTCCACCTCATGTAAAGAGTGATGGATCTATTTATAGATTTTGAATAACATGCTTATAATATGGAGAAGATAAGGGCAGATTGAGAGTGCTGAATCGGACGGCCCATGTCAATTCCCTCAATTATAAGCAATCATTTAATATTATGTGTCTTAACAATGTCAGAACTAAGAGATCTTAGGCTCATTGGATTTGTCTCATTGAGCCACTCAATTCTATTATAAGCATGCCAAATTTGGTGATCATTTGATCATTCATTAATTCTTAAACCTTTTAAAAATGTTTTTGTTTCTTGATTTGGACTCATTTGGGTTTGGATTAGAGTTATTTTGATGTGGTTGGGTTCGTCTCTTTGAAATGCAAATTTTATTATAAACTTGCTGAAATTAGAGTTCGGATGGTCCCGAATTTAAATTAGAAAAATGTCAATTCATTATGTTTCGAGATTTGCGCCTGATCATGACAAATTTTTTGTGACTTATCACATATGAAAAGGCCTTCGGTGCATTACAGGTCTTCCCATTTTTAGTTTTATTCAGAGACTCTAACAAAAAAACTTAATTTCAATTCAAAAATCAAAGCAGAAAATAAGCTTTCCTAAATAGAGCCGGAATCTAAAAAACAAATACTTTTATGTGGCATAATCATCAATTTAACTAAATTATATCTCATCGGGCTTAGCTGGGTTGGTGAGCGAGCGTTTTTGGGAAATGGGAACCCCCAACCCATGTTTGTTTCATCTCTCAAGTGGCGCGACTCTTATGTGGGGAGAAAATAAGTGCATGGTCTCGCACCTATGGGGCTGATTGCCCGCAAAAGAATTGGTTACTCCGTCAAGCACCTCCTCTACGGATGCGGGGTGAGTATTTAACCCCGTTAGGAAAAAAAAAAAGAATCATGGAATAAAAGCTTTTAAGCAGAATCTTATAATATCATAATTAAATGTTGGCAATATTCACCACTTGTTATAAAAAAAAAAATTTATATAACGCAAGCTATTTTAATAAGACCAGTAGATAAAAAGTATAAGGAGAAAGATAAACATATTATTGATTTTATTGCATGCCTTCGTGGAGCTCACTGAATTGGGCCCACGTAAACATTAAAAAAAAATGATAAAAAATTATTACAAATCAATCCAAAGCTGTCCTAAATAAAACCTTAGCTGAAAATGATTAGAAGTTCTTAATCACAATAAAAAGCTTTAAACCAGAATCTTATGTAATATTACAAAGTAAATGTTGACGTTCAACCACTTGTTTCAGTAAAATTTAACCCTAAAAGTAAGAAATTCCTCATGAAATTTTTTTTTCTTACTTGTTATTGCTTTTATATTTTTATTATTGCGTTCCCTCGTGGAGGTCACTGGGTTGGGCCCACGTAAACCTGACGGCTACCACCATCTCTACTTACGTATATATTTATCCTCTAATTAGGTCTGCGAATCAAAGCAATAATTGTTTAGAAAAAGCTTAGAAGGAAGAAATATAAGATATTAACTCGAAGGACTTCCCATTTATATAAGGAAAAAAAAAAAAACTTAAAAAAAGTTTATGAAAGATAATATTGTTGGCTTTAATTTTTTATGCTAAAATTTGACCGTATCAAAAAAAAAAAAATTTTTAAAGCAAAAGAGTGACACGGATGCAGAATACGATATCTGCAGAATACCACCTGTGTGGGTGACCATGGTCTTTAGTGGGCCCCAGGTTCATCTGATATTTGGTATTTGAATTGACATGTTTAATATTCCCGGTTCCCCTTCTACAAATTATTTATTTGTTCGTACTTATAATCGAAGTGTCAATACTTGTAACTTTTATTCGGTCAGGTGTCCTGAGCGTAGCTCTACATTCGGACGTCAATAAAATATCATCACGTGCATTTACTCTTTATCGCACGGCCCGACGACCCGGCCCGTGCCGGAACCCGTGCTATGTATTAGCTGATTTGTGCAGACCAGGGTATTGCTCGGTAACGAGAAATACCATTATGTCAAGACTAATACCAATCAATACCGAGCAATACCCCAATTTTGCTAGGTATTGCTTGCTATTGTTCTGTATTGGTCTTGAAAGAGTGGTATTTCTCGTTATTGTCAAGCAATACAATACGAGCAAACACACGATAGCAATACCGGGTTCCTGTCCGGGCCGGGTCATCAGCTGCTGGCTAAGAAGTAAGGGCACGTGGCAACATTTTATTGGCGTCCGTATGTAGAGCTACGTTAGGTGTCCTGACCTAATAAAAGTTCCAATACTTGACCTGATCCAAAAACTCACCCATCCAAAAAAGTATGGGTAGGGATGTCAAAAAATGGACACGACACGAAAACCTTGAATTGAAATTGATAAAAAAATTTCAGGTTATGATCAACTCGTTTGGAAAACAGGTGAGTTCAAGTCTCCAATTCTGACATATTTGAAATTGCGGGTGGGTTCAGGTCAACCCGAAAACACGATTTAATCCTGATTGACCAGGGGCGTCAAGATGTGAGCCATCTGATTTAGGTTTATGGCTTACACTTATGCTCTACTCATTTCTACGTGTATTAGCTCTGGCCCGCTATTAAAAAAAAATAAGAAATGTGATGCATAATATCTATGTAACATCAAAAATGACACTTGTAATTTAATGCACCACTTGTAAATTTGTAAGAAAAAGATACGTGAATATAGGTCAGCTTATACTGCAAACCAACTCTAACTTATTTATCTCTATGATTGATTGTAAGTTTGACTCTGCAGAATTTCATCATGATTTATTTACTGCATATACAGCATGCATGATTTGCCCTTCCAATTTTTTAATTGTTAGTATTCGATAACTTTTATTGTATCTTCATTGAGACCTACAATTATTTTCTAGGAAATAGTGCATGGAGTGATTGTAAGAAATTATTCACTAAAGGAAAAAGTCATAAACAATCACAGTTATTAAAGTGCACTAGCAGAGTTTGTCTAACATAAAATTTATGGATGTCAATAAACACTGATAGGTTTATTTGCTTAATGATTTATTTTATTGAGATTGATTGACACATACATAAAAAGATCATAACTTTTTCTTTCATGCCACCCCCTTATGATGGTACATCGAAATTTGAGAAATTACAATTTCTTGTGCTTGAATGGAAAATAGAGTCCAGGCTCTTCAGTGTTACTTTATATAACACCTATGCAAACAATATTTCCGTAGACTTATTCAGAAATCAGCTTAATTTACGTGGTGGTCTACTATGTGACGACGCTTTTTTTTTTTCATGTGAGATGCATTGCATATATTATTAATCTTATAGTCAGGGGCGGAAACCCATTGGGGTCAAGAGGGCCAATTGCCCCCTAAAAAAAATATTTGTTTATATGATTTTTTAAGTAATTTATTCATATTCATTCATTTTTTTAGTCTTTATTACAAGGGTTTTTAGGCAATTGCCCCCCCCCCCCCCCCCAAAAAAAAAATTTTTTTTTTTTAAAATACTATGGTCTTTAGGTAATTGCCCCCAACAAATATTATAGAAAATTCATCATTGAATTCCAAAAATATCCTTCAAACCAAAATTTGTTTCGAGGTGCAGCCCCCTTGAACCCCCGACATATATGCCTTATAAGTTCCCCCCTCCTCTAAATTGTGTTAAGCATAATTAATAAAAAAGAGTTCTCAAAAAAGATGTTCCAATAAGATAAAACTTTACTTTCATAATGCTTAATAGTGTTATATACTATGTAAGGGCTTTTTATACATCTGGAGTTGGGTGATTCCAACCACAAAACATTTCTTACTATTGCAGAATGGGAGAAATTAGAAGCTATTTGTACCTTTATAGCTCCTTCGTTTTGCTAATTTCTACTGTTAATTTAATGATTTTGAAATAAGAAAAATTATTTTATATTAAGAAAATTTTGAAGTAGCACTAATATTTTTTTAATTAGTAAATCTTCTTAAATTTGAGTTTTTTATTACACTAAACAATTCAATTTTTTTAAACAAATCAGGTTTCCGAGTAATTTTGGGTTGACCCGATACTCGGTCGGGTATCGAGTTAAGAAAATTGAGCTAAAATGCTAATTGGAACGGGTCAAAATTAGGTGGGTTGAAGTCAGTTCGATCCGGACCTGACCCGTCGACCTATTTTGGCACCCTTAGTTATGGGTTTGAGTAAACCCATTTGCTAGACGGGTCGAGCTCATGCTTCATGTTATAATCCATTTCTAAAATCATGTCGCGTTCGGGTTGACCTGATAACAAGAAAATGATCCGAGTAACCCTTGGCCTGTCATGATTTTACACTAGCGCTAGCCCACAACGCTCCAGTTGTCCACACTTCACCGCGAACCCTCCCTCCCTCGCATCTACACCTGAACCCACACACGCATCGTGTATGTGCTCACTCCCTTGCTTGCACCCACGCAGGCTGCACTCGCTTCACGTGCTTGTCGCATTGTCTGCAAGCTCTCCCGCTTGCTCCCCTTCATTAGCACATGCTTTCACCCGACTCTCTCGAGCTTGATTGTATTCCAGGTTAGCGGGGCATATATGGGTCTAAATTTTTTACCTTTTTAAAAAATTGGGTCGGGTTAGGGTCAGCTGAGTTGGTCCCGAATCGATTCTAGTTTCGACCCGAACCTAATCTGAATACCCATTTTGACGTCCCTACTTAAAATTATCCTGAATTATATATATATATATATATATATATCTTATTATTTATTTATACTAATATATTATATAATATTTATTTTAATAAATTAATTTGGGAATATAAAAAAAAAAAAATAAAAAAAAAGTTGTTGTAGAAATTAAATTGTATAAAAATTTCTTAAAAACAGCAAAAACAAAACAGTAATAAAATATTCTCAAACAAAGCCTTAATCAATCATTAAAATAATGATAAAATTGAAAATTTTAACTTGAAATTTATTATGAATTTTAAAATTGGATGAATTGAGAGAATGCCAAAGGCTTTGCAAATATATACAATTAGCATTTTGATTTTTGAATGCCTACGCATAATACTAATTGTATGATGAGGTCATGAGTTGCGCGCTCGCGCCATTATGTTCACATGATGGCCCTAATCTTGATGCCACCCAGCCCCTTACGTAGTTACGTGCATTGCATTTTGTATAGTTTATTTTGCCCAAAGCGTACTACACGTGATCAGAAGAATGAGCACATCCTGTTCTCATCCTGGCGTTACACTGTACTATATTTAAAGCAGCATATTAAACCCATGCATTTTTTGCCAACTTAGTTCTTCGTAATCATCGAATTGATTAACATTATGATCATATTTCTCCGTGATTAATAAAACTTAATTATTATATTTGTGAAAAAAATATATTTACATTTGATTAAACGATAAATCAAATTTATCTCAATCTAATTAATGTACCCTTTGTACTCATGTTATCTGTGATATAGAATAATATCTAACTTTAGCTTTAATACCTTTTCTACTCATCTACTACCCGAGCTATCTACTTTAGCTACTATCTCTTCTTCTCTCTCTCTCTCCTCCGTCTTCCCTGTTCAAGATCCTCACACAAAAATCTTTGAATTTTCATTAAAATTATTAAATTTAGTGTCGTATAAAATATTAGGATTTGTTATTATTGTTGTGAAATTTTTGAAAGATTAAGGGCCGATTTTATTTTCTATTGATTTAAAAGAAGTCATATATAATATATAAATTGTATATCTTTTTAAGTTTTATTATATTTATGTAAACTATTAAAATTTTACTAAAAATATTTTTGTTTTTTATTCATTGAAAGTATAGTTTCATTAACACTTAAGATTTAGTGTGATATGAATTTGATATTTATAATTATTAAGGAAAAATTAATTTTTTTAAAAGTTTCTCTAAAAAGTAGCTTCGTATCCCATAAATTTTTTGGAACCAATGAGAAAATAGTAGTTAAACAAAGATAGGGTTGCAACACGAAGATCAAAGAAATAAAATAAATTGCCTCAAACAGGCCCTTAACCTATGTAAGAAATCACCTAATTGTAGCATACATTAATTTTAATTTTAGCATATTAAATTTTATGATTATTATATTTTTGTTGAAATATGTATAATATGTTCTAATCAAATATTACACTTAAATTAAAATAAATTAAATAATTTACCCTTTTAAAAAATAAATCTCATCTATATTGATAAAAAAAGTCTATATATAAACAAGTAAAAAAACAATAAAAGGTATAAAAAAAATTTAATAAATAGGATGTATTACTATAATAAATATTATAAATTTTTACTATAAATATTAGATATATGGCAACATTTATATGGTAATATAATAATTTTAGTAATATTAGCAAAATTAAAAATTCCACAGCTTGAAAAAAAAAAGCGGCACTTTTTTTGGTTGGGAAGTTCGATGAATCAATGGAAAAACCACGAAGCCAGCATTCCTCTCTACGGCTCTCTCTCATCTCTTCTGCCTTTACAATTCTTTGATTTAGCCTTCAGAGATAAAAAAGCCTTCTCACACTTTGATTTAGTCTTCAAAGAGAAGGAGGTCCCATGCGCATGAACCATCCTTTCCACTACTCCTTCAAAAGCTCCAAACAAATAGAGAAAGGACTTGTAAAAAACACCTCTTTTCCTTTCTCATTGCCTTCCAACAACACAAAAACCCTGGTGGCAATCCCACTAAGCAAGCAGAATCCCACCAAAACTTCTTATTAAGGGAAGAAAGGAGCCACCTTTGATGGAGGAGGAGAAGAAGGAGGCAGCAATGGCTTCTCAAGGACTCAGCAAGCCATGTATTCTTGTCATTGGTACTAAGAGTTCTCAATCCTATTTACCGTTTATATTTCTTTCTGTATTGAATGGATTGATGAAGTTTTCTTTGTTGAACAGTGGTTGCGAGTGTGGAGAGGTTTGCTTACAAGGGGGTTTCATCCAACCTAGTGACTTACCTCACCGGCGGCAATGTCAAGATGAGCGCCTCGGCGGCGGCGAAGACTGTGAGCAGCTGGAATGGAGTGACGTCTATGCTTCCTCTTATCAGCTCGGTGCTTGTGGATGCTTACTGGGATAGATATTCAACTATCACTTCATCTTCCCTGCTTTACATTGTGGTGAGGGTTTATATAATAACCTCTCTCAGACATTTTTTTATAGTCGATTTGAGTGACAAATCTGTTTTAACTTATGCTATGAATTATTTGTTTGAGTTGAATTATTTCATTTGTAAGAAAGTTCTCGCAGGATTGATATATTGTGTGAAAAAAATTAGCAGAGACAGAGCTAAGGAGTCTAAGGGTAAGAAAAATGGAAAATTGATGAATTGTCTCATAATCCTTATGTAATCAATTATGCTTTGGCTAGATTATGCACTAGCTACATAGTTTATATCTTCCTAAATATCAAGAAATCACTTAGAAATGGATTGGTGGGTAAAGTTTGATCTGATCTCTTGAGGGGAATAAGACCTCGATTGCAAATAGAATTTTGTGTAAGCCAATTGTGAAGAAGCTGGGAATTAGTACTTAGCTAACTTCTTGTTATTTTTTGCTATGAAAGTAATTTGTTTATTCAAGTATTGGTTATGAGTTGCTTTTTCAAACCTTGATGTATCATAATTTTATTTTGTATAATGGGCAATGAATAACGAAAAGCTTTGAGAGCGTCTCCAGTCGTACGCCTAACACTCGTTTGGCGTCATTGGTTTGCTCCATTCGATCGCCAAATAAAACGACATTCGCGTGAGGGTGAACAGTGCGACGCAGTGTTCACCCATTTTTTTTAAAAATCAAAAAATTAGGTTAGAAAAAAATATGAGAAAGAATATACACATAATATTCTTTTTTTGGTGTTAGAAAATGGAGTCCGGTTGGAAATGAGTAACTTCATTTTGATGTATCACTATATTTTGGAGTGAAAATTGAGTTTATAGGTTGGAGAGGCCCTGATTCTAGTTAAGTGTTTATTATTTTATGTTTTAAATCATTGTCACGTTTTTATTTGATTATAATTTTTTAATATTTTTCAAAAAAATTTCAAAAATAGATGTTTATAAATAAATTTTTAAGGTATGATAATTTTAAGAAAATTATTATCTAACTTTTGAAACAGAATTGAACAGAATTGCTAGTAGTGCACTATCTTTACAGCTACGGCCTTGTGCTTTACATTTTTTTCATTTATTATATTATTTTTTAGGGACTTGTGGGATTGACTTCATGGGCATTATTAGATGCACGGATGCCAATCTATACACTGTTTCTTCCACTCTACTTGATCTCAATAGGCCAAAGTGGATATAATCCATCCTTACAAGCATTTGGAGCTGACCAATTGGAGCTTGATGAGGATTGCAGAGAAGAGGAGAAGGCCAACAAGAAGAGCTCATTCTTTCAATGGTGGTATTTTGGCATATGCACAGGGAGCCTCTTAGGGAATTCAACCATGTCTTATATCCAAGACAATTTTGGCTGGGTTCTCGGCTTTTCTATCCCTGCAGTAGCCATGGCTTTATCTGTGACATTTTTCTTGTGTGGCTCTCGTTTTTATGTCCACAAACAGACCAAAGTTCAGAAAAAATCGCTTGATGGCATCATCAAAGCTTCAATGGCGTATTTTTCAAAATTTGTTTCTCCAAAGATCTCCTTACCTTCACAAAATGATGAGTTTGTTGAGCTCGAGTAAGTTTTATCTTGGATTTTCTTCTAAAATCACATCAAATTATTTAAGAAAGTAATTATGTTCCACCTTCTAGCTTAAATTCTTTGCTAATTAGTGCATCTGACATAGTTTTTTTTTTTACATCTGACATAGTTATGATTCTCTTTAACTACCCCGTTGAAAAATTCCTCAAGGATACACATGTAGAGTCAAAACATTCCAAGAATCTCAAGCTCAAAAGTTGAGCTCTGAGATTGGAGTTCAAGAAATTTCAATGGAAGAACGAGTCCTTAATCCTTAGTAGTTATCGCAATCCACAAACATTCAAAATATTTTGACCTTTACCAAGTTTTATGTTTGATACATGTTCTCTATGTGTAGATTACAACAGAAATCACTTCGAGAAGACTTTGAAGATTCGAAAACTTCAGATACATTTGTTCTATCAATCGACAAATCTCCAGGCATTGCAAAAATGATTCTAAAGCTACTGCCAATATGGATAGCGCTTCTTATGTTTGCAGTAATATTTCAGCAACCAGCTACATTTTTCACAAATCAAGGCATGGTAATGAAACACAACATTGGCAGGAGCATTGTAATCCCTCCTGCAATGCTTCAGAGTGCAATAACTATATCAATTGTAATGCTGATGCCTCTGTATGATAAACTCATAATTCCCTTATCTCGCTTGATAACACGAAATGATAAAGGCATTACTGTGCTTCAAAGGATTGGAATCGGTATGTTTCTTTCAATTGTTGCCATGGTGGTGGCTGCTTTTGTTGAGATGAAAAGGCTTGAAATTTCAAAGAGAGAAGGGCCATTTGAAGAACCAGATTCAGTGAAGAAGCAGCTGAACATTTTTTGGCTGCTGCCACAATACATTCTTTTGGGAGTTTCAGATATATTTACAGTGGTTGGGATGCAGGAATTTTTCTACAGCCAAGTGCCGAAGACTATGAGAACAATAGGGATTGGACTATATCTCAGCGTGTTCGGTGTGGGAAGCTTTGTGAGTGCGCTGCTGATATCAATGGTGGAAATGTTCACTGCTAGTTCTGGGAAGGATTCAAGTTGGTTCTCGAATAATATGAGGGAAGCTAAGCTTTACAATTACTACTGGCTTCTTGCTTTGCTGGCCTCTTTGAGCTTCTTCATGTTTGCTTCTGTGTGTAAATATTATGGTGATGGGACTGCTGTAGATGCTTCTAATGGAGATACAAAATGATTAGTAGCAATTCTGTTCTATGGCTCATCTTACTTCTCTTCTATGTTCATAGTGCATAAAGCTGGTTCTTTGAGAGTTCTGCTTCCTCTGAAAGAGATATAAGATGAGCAAAGATAGATATCTGATCTATTTGATTGAATGCTCGTGTATATTTTTTCCATTGTAGGCTGATTTGACTGTATTAGAAAGCTGCCATTGCTTCTGAAGGAAATAGGGGATGAGAAGTTGTGTTGCTCAGTTTAAGTTCTTGTACTTTTATTTGTTTTTTCTTAGTTTAAAGTGGTTCATTTGGTTGTTTTGAAAAGCAATCCATAACTTCTAACTTGCACTGGAGAAAAATTGTAATTTGTGTTAGTTATATCCATCGCAAATTTAGTCACAAAGACCAAATTGTAACGGATACTAGCATTACAAAACCAATCTATTCGGTTGCAAATATCACTTGCAACGAGAACTTGTTGCAAAGAGGTTGATCTACTTAGTTTCAGGCGGTTCTTAATTTACCACCAATGCCAAATGCAATGGCATGAATAATATAGCCTTATTTGTTGCTACATTTTCCAATTTGTACAGCTGCAATTTCAAACAATCATGTCTGCAATTTCAAACAATCATGTACACATTTTATTCAGTTCTACATGATGAACAATTTCAGACGAATTCTAAACCATACAATTCAATGCAAGATTCAAATCGAATTATTACTCGGTCATATCCATTTGATTTTCATTTCACAAACATGCTGATACAAATATATAGTTAGGTTTTCATTTCATAAACAAACTTATGCAAAGATAAAGTTGTTTTAGTTATAAAGATAGAAATAGTTTAGTTCAACATTTATAATTGTTGCGTCTTGGAATATTCGCAACGACAATATGTCATCAAAAAATCATCTTGATTGAACATGAATCTTGGTGAATATGAGTCAGAAGCATCAAAAATAAAATTATAATCAACCGAACTCCAATTTTAGCAAATTTATAGTCAAATTAATCATCTCAAAGAAACGAATCCAACGACACCAAATTCAGCTCAATCAGAGCCCAAATGAGCTAAAATCGAAGGACCGAAACACAATTAGAAGCTTCAAAGTATAAATTGGATGATCAAATAAAATCCAAAAATGACATACTTATAGTCAAATTGAGCGGCCCAATGAGATGAATCCAACAAGCCCAAGATTGCTGAATTCTAACATTGATGCACTTAAATTGTTGATAAATACTATATGATCAAGGGAATTAATACCAACCGTCCGATTGAAAACTACCAACCTATCCTTGATCTTCTTCATATTTACTAGCCATGTTACACCCAAAAAATTATAAATAACCCCTCATTCTTCACATGGAGGAGGGGGGAGAAAAGGAGAAAACTTAAGAGCTCTCTTGCTCCTTCTATCCAGCTCGATCTGCCACTATTGGATTTCGTGCTGACCATCGTCGCCTGACAACTACGGTCTCTCTAACAACCATCGCCCGCTGACTATAGTCCTTTCGACCACCATCGCCCGCCGACTAAAATCCTAATGATCAAACGAACAAGTCAACACTCTCTTAAGAGTACCTATCATGCCTTCTCCAACTATGTACTATATGCATGCCTTCTCCAACTATGTATTATATGCAGTAACTCAATGCCCTCCTCCGAGCAAGGGCATCATTTGTAATAAACCACCAATACTGGTGGAATCACTTCAACTAGGCCACACCCCGTCGTTTTTTTTCATTTTTCAGGATTTTCCACTTAAAAATCTTGATGTCTTCTATGAATGCTACACCCTACTCTTTATATTTATGTGTGTTAGATCTTCAGACAAAGTTAGGATGCTAAACTTTATTTCACTCTACCGCAACGAATATTCCAGAACACAATAATAATGATAGTTCACTCGCTTGTATTCATTAAAAAAACTCAGTTTATTTAACAACTACTTATCATCATTGTCATTATCATCATCATTATCATCATCATCATCATCATCATCATCATCATTGTACATCATTATCATCATTCTAAAATATGCCTATATCACCTTTTTTTGTAGATCTTTTCAACATCAACCATACAATCTCCTCGATCTCTACTTGTGTGATTGTTGTCAGCGGGCGATAATAGTCGTAAGGATTGTAGCAGGAGGAGGACATTGGTCTGTGTGACTAATTTAGTTTGTAGGTAATGGTGGTCGGAGGGTCTGTAGTCGGCGGGGACAGTGGTAGGAGGTACCGCAGTCGGTAGACGGTTGTTAGTCTAACCACAGTTTGCAGGTGAAGGTGTTCGAAGGGATTGTAGTCAGCAGGCGAGGGTGGACGGTAAGATTACAGTAAGCAGTTGACAAACAAGAGGAGATCCGGTGGATGGGCAGTGGCCTAACGACGTTGGCATAAAGGCGGTGGTCTGGTGACGGTTGGCGGATGAGACGGGGTCCGGCGATAGTTGACTATTGGGAGGTGGTCCAACGATGGTCGGCGGCTAGGCTGTGGTTCGGCTACAGTCGTCGGTCGGGTTGTGGTCTGGCGACGGTCGGCGATCAGGCTATGGTTTGACAATAGTTGACGAAAGTTCACTTGCAGTGGTGATGAGTAGAACTCTAGGATCGTTGAAGCCTTAAAACTTTCTCCAATCTCCAGCCAAAAGGTCCACCTCATGTAAAGAGTGATGGATCTATTTATAGATTTTGAATAACATGCTCTATAAATATGGAGAAGATAAAGGGCAGATTGAGAGTGCTGAATCGGACGGCCCATGTCAATTCCCTCAATTATAAAGCAATCATTTAATATTTAAGTGTCTTAACAATGTCAGAACTAAGAGATCTTAGGCTCATTGGATTTGTCTCATTGAGTCACTCAATTCTATTATAAGCATGCCAAATTTGGTGATCATTTGATCATTCAATTAATATTTTAAACCTTTTAAAAATGTTTTGGTTTCTTGATTTGGACTCATTTGGGTTTGGATTAGAGTTATTTTGATGTGGTTGGGTTCGTCTCTTTGAAATGCACATTTTAATTATAAACTTGCTGAAATTAGAGTTCGGATGGTCCCGAATTTAAATTAGAAAAATGTCAATTCATATATGTTTCGAGATTTGCGCCTGATCATGACAAATTTTTTGTGACTTATCACATATGAAAAGGCCTTCGGTGCATTACAGGTCTTCCCATTTTTAGTTTTATTCAAGAGAACCTCAACTATATGAAGTTATCTCTTCTTTAAAGCTTCCCATTTCAAGATCGAACGTTTCTGTAAATATCTTTATAGCATTATAAGTCATATAATTTTAGAGATTATTAGAGATTACTTGTTCCTTACCCATATAGTTTCTTGGCAACTAGGCTTTCATTAGAGGATTTTGGATTTCATAGGTGCATGTGTGTGTGGGCTCCAAAAATTTCCCACCAGGCCTCCCCACGCCGGCTCTTTTCTTTTCGTTTATGATGGCAAAGAGTTTTAATGAGATCAGATTCCATGTGAATTTTCAGAAGGCATATTGGGTTTTAGATAAAACATTACCAAGAGAATTTGCCCTCGTTTATGAAGACTTTATGATTTAAGTTTTGGTTTTTTATAGGCGCAATCCCCTATAGTTAATTACCACTTTCGATAACAAGAGAGAACTTTCAATTAAGGCTAGTTGTTAAAGAGGTCGCATAGGTTATAAATCCAGTGTATAATAGTAATATATTTAGGGTTTAATTTTGGATATAAATTATATAGTTTGAGACTTAAAGTTTATCACCATTAACTTAAAATAGGTGATGGGGGAAATGATGACGAGCTCGATTAGTATCCCATGGCGTCGTCTCGGGTTGTCATAGTCCATGGTCTACTTAGTCAAAGGAGGTAGTTGATCCAACTTGACGAAGGTACCTTATCGAAAGTTATGGGTTGCTTCGTCCAATAATACCTTATAGACTTGGGGTAGTGTTAGTCTAAGGGGATAGATCTGAATCCACATTAGCTGAAAGAGAGTTTTATACATATTAAATATACCATATGATTCATCACTCAAGGGTTGACTTAATTAGATAACATACGGACTTTGATAGTGATATAAAATAATGGCGTCATATTACCGCAAAATCATCCGATCAGAGTGCACGCGTCACATCCTTAATGTCAAGAGATTATTTGAGGATGAATATTAGTGATACACCTGATATGACATTCATTCTTTGTGAGTTGAGATTAATTTTAAAATTATCACCCTTGTCAAAAAGTTGCGGGAGGTGGATGTGTTTTACTTTTAAGTTTTTTTAGGATATATTTTTTATTTTAAGAATTCAAAATTTTAGTGGTTTTGAGATTTTAACCTTTTCGGTTGATATTTAATATAAGCACGACCATTATCGGGATAACGTTAACGTCATTGTATTTTTGTAGGAATTTGGGAGGTATTTTGCAATTCATGTCATGTCAATTCTAGTCTTTTCGAGGAGGAGGTTGAGACTTGAGTATTTGGCTCGCGCAACATTTTAGAACAGTTGGATTTAGGAATCACATGTGCGATCGAAGCACATACGGGACATGCACTACATGAAAATCACTTATTACTGTTGGTTTTCTAACGATTTTTTTTGCGAATTTCCTATGGATTAAGATAAAATATTTCTGACTGATTTTCAGGCGAATTTTAATAATTTTAGAAAAAAATTATATATTCGTAATTTATTTAGTTAATACTTTTATAGCTTATTTTAATTAATTATTAATTTAATAATTTATTTTAATTCATCATTAATTTAGTACCTTATTTTAATTACTAATTAAAATATTAATTTTTAATTAATTATTAACTTTAATATTTTATTTTATTTTATTTTTCAATAATTAAAATAAGTTATTAAATTTTTATTTAATAATTTATTTTAGTTAATTATTAATCTAATAAATTATTTTAAAATATATTAACCTCAGCTCAGGTAGTTGTCCATGCGGGTGGGTTCGAAGTGGGTTGGGTTCGAATCCCGCACAACACAGGCCACTTTTTTATACTGGCGGGCCTGGTCACGGGTCTGCGGGTTCGCAGGCGAACCTGGTTAACGGGCTTGCGGGTGAGTTCAGAGGGTTCACGGGATGGGGTTGATCGGTTCACGAGCATGCTCGGTTTACGGGTCTGAGGTAATAGCAGCCTAGCAGGCGGGCTTGGTTTACGGGCGGGCTTTTCCACTCAGGCTAATAACAATTTCTTTTATTTTGTTTCTAAGTGATTTACGACGGAAGTTTTTCGACGGTGTTTGTTTTCTGGAGCATGAATAACGTTTCTCCTTTCAAAACATGCATACACATCTTTTTCACAATCCCTACACTTCACTATTCAATCACTCACACACTTCACTATTCTACATTTTCACCTTTCCAAATCATAAGAAGAAAACATTCATGTATAAGATAAAGCATGCCTATGTATACCAATTTCCACCAAAGCATTGAAATGCAAGGCACAAGTAGTTATTAAATAAATCTAAAAACCAATTTTGATTGTAATCTCACTTGTCATTCATCATGGATGATCTGAGATGCCATGGGTATGGGTATGTGAAATGTCATACTACTGCCTTGTCGTTGGTTGGAATGCAAAATCTATAGAAGTGCTTCAGCTTAGCATGCATTATTGATCAATAAACATAATAGTACATGAGTTTTCATAAAAGTCATGAAATGACAAATGAATACAATGAATTTGTAGTGTGAACATTTTTTAGACAAATGAATTTGTTTCTACAAAGATGATTTAGAAATAAATATTATTGATTTTGATCCTTCTAGGAAACTCATTTCATATAACTTATGTTTGGGAAATGCAAGAAATAAATATATTCATATATATTGAAGCTGACTGTAAAGGAAATCAACCACATAATGTTAACAATAATGGCGATGAAAATCTGTGAGTAAAATGCCTACACATCCTGTTAGTGTTGTGTGGTTGTTGCATGAGTAGCGGGGTAGTGGGAGTCAATCGATAGTTACAAGTAAAGAGTGTGAAGAAAGCTTCATGTAAGATAATCATGCAAGTGAGGTTAATAGTGGAGCTCTTTCTTTATGTAAGCATCGAAGTTCCTAAAAATTGGGAAATATTATGTCTCTTTATTTTGCATATTACGATAATGAATTTTGTCTTTTAAAGCGGATCAAATCCTCACTTCTCTAATATCAATTTTTCTTAATTTTCATTATCCACCGATATTTTTATTTAATTAAAATTGAATAATATAAATCTTGAAGTTAATATGCAATTCTTTTTTTTTTCTTGACATATCATTATTAATCTTAATGATCATTATCATTATAATGAGAATGTTAGGTGTTAATCAAAATAAACTTAAATTATTAAATAACGATTTAATAATTTTATCATTCAGCCACACATGATAAAGATTTTCTTCATATTTATTTGATCATCTAAAACAAATCAAATCATCATTATATATATATATATATATATATATAATATGAAAAAGAATTTGTGTTATATTTTAGTAACTTTTAGATATAAAATATATAAATGAAAAAAATAGGGCTGTAAAACATTACTCATTTTCTAGACTTTAATAATATAGCATTACATATTTTTTATTAAGCATTCACCTGATTTATGTTTTCTTTCGAATATTATAAGTTTTTTTTTTTATTGAAATATTCTTTGAGCTTATCCACTCCGCGACTCCCCTACTGGCTACTGCATGCGTTCCACGTTGCCCATTGGGCCCAAATAAACACACGTGTCCACTGCTGAGCAAGCTACGCGCATCATACTCTCCACGTGGCACCCAATATCCTAATTCTTTTATTTATTTATTGACAATCAAAAACCAAATTCCTTCTTCTTCAATCCTGTAACCAGAACAAGACATTGTTCACAGATGAAGAAGCTCTTCACTGTTCCTGTCCGGTCGTCCCCAGGCCTGCCGAAACTTGCACTGCCTCCATCCTTCCTTTCCGACACAGCTTTAGCTCAGAGGGTAAGCTATTCACATATAAAAATCCTTTTTTTTAATTATCTTTTAGTGGTTGTTTGGCTTCCGATTTCAGTAAGGATTTAAGCTAAGATTTCCTTAATCCTGCAGATAAGATTTTGTAGACGATATGTTATAATATTTTGTTAATTCTTATCTGTTAATTGAAGGATTTGTTTTCTCTCACTATCCAGTGTTCAACAGATCTAAGGATTTCTCCTCTCATGAATTGAGAGCTTAAAATTCATAGTTAGACTACTTATTAATCTTCTAAACCCAAAATTTCTTAACGTGCAGATCGGAAATCCTGTGATAAATAATAAAATAATTTACTGATTTTGAATATCTTAAGATTTATTTAGTCTGAATTTGCAGATTTTACTTGATTCTTTTTGAGCTAAATCCTCCATTTGATCAAACAGCCCCTTTTGTTTCATAAAATTTTAATCATTATTTGTATTGTTTCTTCAATAGCACAGTAGTAATATTATTAATTATGCTGAATCAGTATTCAACACAAGATGATGACTCTCGGGAGATTGTGGACAAGGCGAGGTCCACAGCTGAGGAATTTCTTAGGCAAGCAAAGCAGAAGGCTGAGTCACTTAAGGAGGCTGCAAAGGATACAAAGGAATCTGTTGTTGGTGAGAGTAAAGCCGGTAAGGAGTATCTAAAAGAGAAAGTTGAGAAGGGAAAATCTGATCGTGATTGATATTTTTTTCTTATTTCCTGCAATTCCATATGAATAAAATTGTGTAGAACCAATCCTGCAACTTTGAAAACAGGTTAGATAATGAAAAAGCTTGAATTTTGGATTCAACTTGTTAAGTTGAAACAAAAAAAATTATAATTTTTTGGGCATTTATCTCGATTGGAGTGAGGTGTTGTTGAAAATAATGGTTGGTCAATCCATACGAACTAATTGCTGATTTCATTGATCAGTAAGATGCATGGGAACATCTGCTAGAAATAATTTTGCAAAAAAAAAGGAAATATATATTTTACTCTCTTTTTTTCCTTCAAAATTGCTTCTTTAAAGCTGAAAATTAGATGCATTGTTAAAAATAACAGTAATTACCAATTACCCTTTGAACTGTCTTTTAGTCTTTACAAAACTTCAAGCATGTTCTAATGACTCTCCTTAATGACCACTTTGACACACCCCACACTTGAAACTCCAAAGCATAGGGGTTCTCATCGAGCGTTGGAGTTGAATGCTTCAAAGGGCTCTAGTTACTGTAAATATTTTTTAACATACCTTAGGCTTGAGTTTGGAGAGATATGGATTGGTGTAAAGATTGTCTTGGGTAAGCTAAGAAAGGTAAAACCTATTTGGCCAACATTATATGAAATTCACTAAATACCAACAGCAAATGACCGCCCGTAAAACCGGTTGGTATGACTGCCGGTGCAAAGCCGCGGTTATACTGGCAGTTTGACCGTCGGGAATGCCGCCGGATTGTTCTATCTACGATACAGTTACCGGGAGGATATGATTTACAAAGGTAGGAATCATTGGACTTGTAAACACTTTAATTGATATGGTGGAAGTATGTTTAAATTTTTTTTTAAGGAGATTGTTTGAATTTTTCATAGTTTTTGGTTGGGTGGATGAAGTGAAAACTAGAATAGGTATTTTAATCATTAATTGGACTTTAATCGTTTCTCTTAGAATTTTTTACTTGTGATAAAATTTATAAAAAAATATTTTTACGATCATTATATGACTTAAATAATGAATACATGTGACAAACATATAAACAAAGCCAAAACATAAAATAATGTAGTAGTAATTATTGATGCATTATCAAATTCATAATATTATAAATCACATCACAATCATTATTAATGTGACACAAATAATTAATTATATTTAAAATCCTCTTGATATTTTCAAGAGGAGGAAACCGTTCATTCAATTATGAAAGTGAAATTTAAAGTTCTTTAAGATCCATCTACTTCATAAGTCCGGTTTGATTCTGCACCAATTCACTTATTTTGAATTATTGAGTTTCCTTTATGTTTCTATAGGTTCCATTGAAAGAATCTTTAAATCTATTTATGGTCCAAATAAACTTTTCAAAAAGTTGCATAATCACTTTATGAAGCTTATCTTATTTTCTTGAAGTGCTCTACCACTTGTGATGGTGCGTTGGAGCTAAATAATTCCTAGAACTTGTGGTTAGTGTAGATGTTTTCTATATACCTTAGGTCCCCTCAGTTTTCGTTTGGAAAGATGGGTTGGTACAAGATTGGTGAGGGATTGTTAATGATTGTAAACCCTATAGCATTTTGGAGATGGTAGGGATTATAAATGGAATTGAAAACACTTGGAGATAGAAGAATTATCTAGATTATGGTGGAATTTTTCAAAGGTTTTTAGCTGGGTTGAAGCCAAAACTGAGACTGCTTTTTACAGCTTCGTTTGGGACAGCTTTCTTAATGTTTTTCAAATCAACTTTCTAATATAATAAATTTTAGTTAGAAAATAGTAAAAAAGCCATCCCAAAGGCTTTGGCTTCATTTGGGACGGCCTTCTGCTTACTGCTTCTTAAAGCAGCTTCCTTTAAGAAGCAGTGACAAAACCATCCCAAATGAAACCTAAATCTAATATTGGCTAGAAGCATAAGGGAGGACTTTGAACAAGATGTCTTTCCAAATAGAAACGGCCATGAGATTTGAAATTACTTGGAGATTATCAAGGAATGCTTTTAGATCATATGTAGAATTTTTCAAGTGATTTTAATGGGTCAAAAGACAGCAAAACTGACAATACCATCTTAACCTATTGTAAGAAAACCCTGATAAATAAGGCATATCCTCCATTTGCTCAAATGTCAAGGTAGGAATCCACCATGAGATGTGATTGGAAATGTAGGGAGATATTAGGGTTTAGTTTATTACAAACTTATAGAAGAAAATGAGAACATATAAAAATAATGTTCTAAGCAAAGAAAAGCATCTCAACCACTATGCCAAAAAGAAAAAAATTTGTTCACCAAGAACTTATTTAATTCATTCAAATCATCATTAAAGGCACAACATATAAATACATGTTTCTATGAACATTATACTTGATTTTTTTAATTCTTTGCATGGAGGAGATAGTTTCTTAAAGTCTACAGTGGAGTGATTGGAGTGATATGGCATGGCCACTTCCTTCTTTCATGGCCAGTGGGGTCATATGGCTTCATTACTTGACAAAATTAATTTAAAGCCCTCTTTGAAATCCTTGGAGATAAGTTCTAGAAGCCTTCATTTTATTATTGCTCATAATTAAGGTCAAATAAAGAAGATTGATTATTACGTACAGAGTCAGAGTCAGAACATAAGATGTGTCCGGATCTTATGATGATATATAGTAAATACTATTTGTATATATTATATATTTGTTGTGTACATCCACAAATCTAGGGTAAATTATTGCGTCCTGTCACCTGAGATGCGGACATCCAATTCGGACACGTCACCTCACCCGAATGCATTGGGCCCCGATATTTTTGAGTAACGTTGCGCGTTTTTATTGGTGTCCGGACGAATCCGAACACCAGACACAATAATTTACCCAAATCTAGACTCCGCACAATAATTTCTCCTCCAAAGCATTAAAATTTTTACTTATTTTCTTTCACAATGTGATAACTTCATGCAGCCTTGTTGTGATAAGTCTCCATTTATTATTATTATTATTATTTAATTGGGTTACTTCTAAAATATGATAAAAATTGTATTATATTTTAAGGGCCCAGATATCTTATATATAGAACTACTCAAAAAAATATGATTATAAAATAAAATAATATTAAATATAAATTGGAAATATAATAAAACATGAAAATAATAAAATTAAGAAATAATTAATCCTGTTAAATATATTGAATACTAGACAAAAAACATTAAACTATAAAAATAATAATTAATTAATGGACATAAAAATTACAAATTAAGAGCTATGGGTGGGTAAAAAATAATATACAAAATAATAAATGTGCTGATGTGTTAACATTTATCTTAATAACATAACGCAGAATGAAGAAAAAAAAGTATAAATAAAGTATTAATCTGACATTGACCGTTTCAGTAATTCAGTATAGTGGACTATCTTTTATAGGCTACAGCTAGTTTGGGCCGGGCCTTACCATTCTTGATCCATTTAGCCAAGCCCGGTAAAGCTAAGACCGACCAATTGATGTGTAATGTTGGGCTTACATTATTTTTTGGGCCCGGCCTAACTAATGGGTAAATTATATAGACAAGCAAATCATTCTCAATAAAAATAAATTTTAATAAAAATAAAAAATAACAAAGATTAAATAAGTCAGCACATTCTTTATCAAACAAAATTTTACACCAAAAAAGTGATTTTAAATACATAAATTGTTTTTTTAAGGGCTGATGTTTTATACATAGTTTGATAACATGGGCTTTAAGGCCCACTATAGCGTGCTCTGTTAAAGTAGCTGTGGGAGCTCAAAATCTCAGTCAGAAGATGCAAAGGAATAAAAACATTCAAAAATGCTCTTTTTCATTTCTTATTTATAGAGATCCAAAAGTTATATGAAAGACTACATAAAAAAAATACAAAAGATATTGACTTCAATAGCTCTTAGTGCAGACCGTCTTGGAGATGTATTATCCTATAATTGGCTGAAAGGAGTGCACTAAATGGCTCTTTGGTGATTCGATTCTACCAAGTAGGTTGGGTGAGTCCATATGCTAGTGATGCAAGGTAGGGACCTATCTTCCAGGCTAGTTGGACTGTCAATGAATTGTGCTAAAAGCTTTGGTTCTCCCTTAAAAGAGAGGGATGAGTAGGTTGTTGTTAGAGGAATGAGTGGTTTAAATCGGACAATGACATTACGATAACTTATCTATATTTTTGTATTTATATTTTATATATATCGGGTTTGCCCACCCTAAAAAAAAGGGCTGGATCCGCCACTGTCGATAAGTTAGGGACCTCATGAGTTTGTGCTTTACTGAAGTCGTATGGGATAGTATAAGCGGGAATACCCACTCTAGAGGAGGATGAGTGATCATAGTGATTGCCTTTGTATATGGCGGGTGCCGAGTTGTGCACTTTGTAAAGAATCTTCTTGGTCCCTTGTGGGATAAGAACTCCCTTCATAGTGATTAGCATTTTGTAATCGTTTGGCTAAGTTATTGTGTGTTCCAAGTAAATGTTTTTTTTAGTGATCATCGAGCAAGTTTACCGGTGGGCCCCACCAGGTCAAGTTACTTCGTCGCAACCCACCATCTAACTATTAAATACCTAAAAAAAGTATTTGCGAGTGTACAATATTGGAGTTATCTTTGATTTTAAGCTCAAATCCATTCAAGATTTTCTCAAAATGAAAAATCTTTATTTTCTCATCTAAAATGAATAATATTTATTAGAATCACAAAAAATATCATATGATCAACTACAAATTTACCGTAACACATCGATTTCAAAGCATTGAAAGCTATTACCCTATTACAGTATCAAAACTTATTACTAATGTTATAAATATCATTATTCAATTTTGGAAGGATTTATATGCATTTTAATTTTATATGCCAAGATTTATCTTGAAATAATTAAATATTATCTTCTATCGTTAATAGTTACGAAGTTGCTGGCAAGCGTTAGGGGTCCGCTAGCTTCTCTTCAATATGGAAAAGCATGCGTCTTTCCACGCGAAATAATTATTGTCGGATAAAATTATTGCCCAAGTATAAAACATATTCTATTAGACATGAAGTAAATATTTATTTTGAATAATATTTGTTGAATTTAACAATAAATTTAACATAATTGTACTCTCCATTGTCACCCAATTATAATTCTCATCTCGACCGCAAAGAATGATATTTTCAAGAGGATTCTATCTCGTCTCCATCACAGTCAGTTGATCATGGAGCCCGTTGTGAAACCGCCAAAGAAAATAAATTTAAAACTCTTAAATATCAAGATGTCTTTTAGGTACAATGGTTAAAAGGTTAAACAGACTCGCATGATGGCAATTCTGGGAAGATTTGTGATGGAAGTTATACAAATGAAATAAAATTGTGAGACTGTTCGATCAAAACATACAATATCTCAATAATTAGAAATTTGGTTGTTACGCCTACTATCCCAGTTATTTAAATGCACTTATCTCCCACTTCGAAGCAGCTCGTAGCTCCAACAAAAAATTACTAACAACTTGATCAGAACGCTCGCTAGCCACAATCCGTCCTAATGGACGATCACAAACTATTATTATTTTCACAGACATGAAACTTTATTAACCTATATACGATGACGAGTACGCTTCAATAGCAAATAATAAAATAAAATATAAGTATGCGACTCATAATAATCTATTGGTTGAGAATTTTGACTATCAATTAATAAATCTTACGTAAATGAATTTATCTTAATTAACCTAAAGATTTAAAAAATATATAAATAAATTATAAGAGAAAGGTACTAGAGTTGATCACCTGAAAGTAAAAGTGCCAATATTTGACGTGATACGAAAACTCGACCTGAACCCGACTCGGAATTTTCGGGTTAGACCCGACCCGTTTCCAAAACGGGTCGGAGTCGGGTTCGCATATTCAAACCGTTTGAAAAATGAGTAGGGTTTGGGTTGACCCGACGGGTTGCCGGGTCAACCCGGAAACCCGTTTAAATTGACTGACCGGCTGCTACCCGCGACCCCCCTCACGCGAAGTGTGACTGTGCCCGGGCACCCGATTTGCACTGCAGCGCCCGCCGCTCGCTCTCGTCCGCGCACCCGCCCTGCACTGCAGCGCCCGCCTCTCGCTCGTGTCTGCACACGGCGCACCCGCCCTGCATTGCCACAACCCGCCCCGCACTGCCGCAACCCATCCTGCGCATCTGTTCCCGTGTTTGGTCGGGTTCGGATTTCCGACCCGTTTACCTACCCCGGTCGGGTTAGGGTCGACCCATTTAAATCCGGGTCAATTCCAAATTCGACCCGAACCTAACCCGTGACCCTAAATTGACACCCCTACCTGAAATACAATACTTACATTTTCACCAAACACAGTACAAAAGGAGTTATATATGAATATGCAATCCATGCAATAGTTAATGACCTTCCAATAGAATAATTGCTCTCCAGGTGGAGCTGTCCTCGTCCTCATGGCAAGGGCAGCAATAAAGGAACCTTTATTATGCAGACCCATCTATTTTTTACCTAACCCAACTGCCTCTTTAATTAAAAGAAAAAAATCGAAGCATTGAGCATAGTAAATATATTTTTTCGGAGCTCGGATATCTACTGTTGATCTGGGCAGTTTCCATCTTGATGATGAAGCTTATCCCCCATCGTCTCACTGGCCGACTTTGACCCCTGTTTGGCGTCATATCTAGTATTCAGAGTTTGCCTCGATTTGGTACTGCTCTCGCGGCCCGCACCGAAACAGTGCTTTACCCTTAGATGTCCAGTCAACTGCTGCGCCTCAATGCATTTCAGGGTGACTGCCATCCCATAAGAGATATATGACGGTGTAGGACTCGCGGGTGTAGGACCCACAGTTATTTTCATCTCACCTAGGGCCATGTCGCATGAGAGGAGAATCGAACATGAGTTGGAGGGTTTCAACCATGCTTGCTCACTAATCCAACTAAGCTTGGTGGGGTCGAGCTTAGTAAATAGGATAGAAGGAATTTACTTAATTTGAAAAATTTTGAGCATAAATTATTAAATTTTACCAATTTTTAATATTGAAAAGTTGAAAGTTCTTTTAAAAAGTTGACGTGCATGGAAAGCGACGCAAATTCATAATAATTATATAATAACGACGTTCAATTGAGTTCGTAGCACATGCAAGGTTTAAATTTGTTTAATTGGCTGTTTTTGTGCTATGATTAATGAAATAAATTATCAAAGTTTTATTTAAAATATTTTATTGAGGCGAGAAATTGGGGGGAATTGATTGGAGGAATTTGAACCATTTGTTGTTTGATCATATGAGTAAGGAGTTATAAATGTTTAATTATAAATATTTTAAAAGGATATTTGATTGGATATTTTGTAAATATATGTATTTTAAAGGTACAAAATAATAAGAATGCATAAATCATTTGATTTGATATAAATTAAATGTTTTGAAATATTTATTTTTATATTGTTATAATATGTTTCATATATTTTAAAATATGATGGACGACAGTGACAGAAGATTGTAGATAGTGGATGATGGCAAGAAATGAATTTTGGTTCTATCACTGACATCAAAAAATAAGATTTAGATGGAATGTTGGTTCAATGATGAGCAAAACGATCCAACAATGAAGAGGAGTACCTCAACAAAGAGATATTATTACGTGCAGAGTCCGGATCGGAGTTGCGTCCAGATTATGTGAGTTTGCACAGTAAAAACGCAATATGTACAATAATTGCGCTTTTATTATGCACACTCACATAATCTGGACAGTTCTCACATCCTGATTTCACACGTAATAATATCTCCTCAACATAAGAGCACCACTAATGAGAACCCACTACAATAAGACCAACAAAAATAATGGTGAAGAAGCATAATCATATAATTTAACGAGGCTTACAACTCCACACACAGAGAGAGAGAGAGAGAGAGAGAGAGAGAGAGAGAGAGTAGAATTGATTATTGGCATGGGAGATTCACAATAGTTATGAAAATAAATTATCTCCTAATTATTCAATCTTCAAATAACTAGGGCAACAATCAAATTTTATTTTTATGGTTGTCCTTAATTTCCCAAACATCAAGAGACTCTTATACTACTTTGACTCTAATTCTTTGATTTAATCACCTGTTGAATGGCCAAGTTGATCCTTTCTAGCTATTTTTTTTTTCTTGCAACATCATTCTTTTCCATAATATTAAAAAATATTTTCCTTCTGAAATTTTTGTTAGCAAACATAATATTAAAATAATAAATTATAGTTGCACATTATTTGTAGTTTATGATCTACTATTATTTTTTTATTGTGATTAAAAGTTGTTCATGTTAAAAAATTTGTATTGATAAAGGCAAGTTTATATTTGAATTTTATATGAAGTTCTAACATACACATTGATGATAAATAGTATACAGAAGACTTTAAAATGTTAATATCAAAAGCTCGAAAAAAAAAGCCATGTGCCTAGCCCATATTAAATGATCCGCTATACATATAAGTACCTATAGTTAGGGGTGTCAATTTCGGGTCACGGGTCGGGTTTGGGTTGAAACCGAAACTGACCCACCCGGTACTATTCGGGTCAACCCGAACCCGACCCGTTTACAGAAACAGGTCGGTTTTCCGCACCCGAACCCGATCCGCTTCGGGTCCGGGTCAACCTTAACCGACCCGAATGACCCGATTCGAACAAAAAACTGCTAGTTTTCGGGTCCAAAAATGGGTCAAACTCTTTTTTTCGGGTCAAGAACGGGTCAATCTCGGGTTCCCATGTCAAAACGGGTTATCGGGTCAAAAGCGGATCAATTTCGGGTTGACGGGTCAACCCGAACCCGACCCGATTTTTGAAACGGGTCAAATTATTGAATATGAACCCGACCCAATTCGGGTTCGGGTCAACCCAAACCCGAAATTTTCGGGTCGGGTCCAATATTGACACCCCTACCTATAGTTCGTTCCTTATAGTTAAACAAAAAATAATTACAAATTATATAATAAAATTTTGCATATTTACAAATTTGGAGAAGAATGTTGAAGAAGTGATAGCTAGAAGATGTTAATCAGATGATGGTGATTGGAAGACAATGGTAGGGCAATAATGATATGATAATAATAGTGAGATGATGATAGTTGGATAAAAATGAATGAATTGTAATAGTTGAGCAATAATGGTCAGAGAATGATGATCAAACAATAGCAGTTGGGTGACAACAGTCGAATGACGATAATAAACTAAAAGCAATGGCCAACGTTGATTGTTAACATTGGCAGAGCACTAAAGCTCTTTAGATATTTAAACTCTTTCTAAACTCAAGTCAAAGTTCCTTCCATGTAGAGAATGAAGAACTAATTATAGCATATTGGGATTAACATTTTTATAAATCAAATCATAACACTCAATCGAATAACCCCAACTGAACATTTTGATCATAGATTGTGCATTCAACATTGAAATGCTTTAGTAACCTTGGAATTGAATGATGTTAGCTCGCTGAATTCATATGAGACGCTCATTTTTACTATAAACAGATAAGATTCAGGGACGGTTCAATCATTCAATCAACAGGGACGGTTCAATCATTCAATCAACGTGTTGACAATTTTAATCATATTTCATTTGTTAGTTTATGCTCATTCAAACTGAAACTGGATCACATTTGGTGTTACCTAGTCAAATCTTTTTGTCGAGGCATTCGGTTCAATTATAAATTTGCTAATCAAAGATCATATGATTTTGACTTTTATTTATAAAATGTTTTATATTACTACATAATATTCATACTAATTAAGTAAAATTTTCAGAAACATATCAAACTAATTATTATTATTTTCTTAAAAATGCGAGACTGCCACACTATGTGTGTAATAAAAAAAAATGATAAAAGAATAATTGAACAGAGTCATTTATATTTTATGCTCCTCCTTTAAGATACATATAAGCTAATACATAAATTTATTAAATTATGTTTTTTTTTTTTTTTTTCCATTAAAAATTTTGTAAGAACCCTTAGAGAATCAGAATCCCTCAAACGAGACATGAAGTGGTGGGCGCTATTAGATGTAAATGAGTAGGTGAATCTTAAGAGTCGTTGCAGCAGTGTCGGCTGAGGTATTTTTAGGTAGCAGGTCACCGTCCACGTGTACATTAATGCATTTAGGACCCCAAGGCATGTGCCCAAATTAAATGTCTCTCCCTTTTACAATAAATTTAGATTATATTGTAAAGAATACTTTAAAAAATAGCTTAAAATATTTTTATTAAATTTTTTAATTAAAATTATTAATTTATTCATTTACCTTTAGATTTATGTAGGGGTGTCAAAATTGGGGTTCAGGTTGAATCTGGAACTGACCTGGGTTCAATCGGATCGACTATAACCCGACCCGGGTAGGTAAACGGGACGGATATTTGAACACAGACCTGACCTGACTGGTTGCCGGGTTGACTCGACCGGACACGGGCTCGAACGAGCTCAGATGCGGACTCGGGTGCGGACGCGGGTTGGGTGGCGCGGCTGAGCAGGCGGGTGTGTGGGCATGGATGCGAGCTAGCGGGTGCGCTGCAGCGCAGGTGGGCACAAGGGCAGCCGCAGCGGGAGCTCGGGCAGTCGCAGCGGGGCAGCATTGGGCGGGCAGCCGATTGCGGGCACGCGGGAGCAGCTTCGGCGGGCAAGCGGGTGGTTGTGCGGGCAGGGGGCGGGTAGGGTCGGGCAGCTCCACGGGCAGTCGGACAAACATTTTAAGCGAGTTTCTGGGTTGATCCGACAACCCCGAACTGTTTTGGAAATGGGTGGGGTCTAATCTGAAATTTTCGAGTCGTGTTTGGGTCGGGGTTTTGTGTCGTGTCAAATATGACACCCCTAAATTTATGCCATATAAATTAGTTAAAGGCTATTTGTTTGAAAGAATTTTATTTTAAATGTAATGTAGAAAAAAAATTGATGCATTCAAATTATTTTATGATTTGCATTGTAAAGTAAATTTAAAATTTTATTTTATGAAATTTTGGAGGATAGAAAAATATATGTATTAGGGGGGGGGATAAATGGCATTGATAGTGGGACTGGCATGTCTGGGGGCATGGGCAGCTATGCGGTATCTTATTTGGTTTGAAAAAGGTTTGAATTTGGTTTCGAACTGTGTTCGAATCGGCTTAGAATTCAAATATATTTGAACTAATTTCAAATGCTTCGACTTTGATGATAAGTTTGTGTATGTAAGTGGTTAGCCCTCCTTGATGGTAGTCTCGTCCGAAAATAACTTTCAAACATTTTTTTTTTGATGAAAACACTTCTTCAATTAATTACACACATTATGAATCATACAAAATCAAACTCTCCTTAATTTATTGCACTTTTTTCTTAAATACAATTACAATGCAATTCATTTTAATATTATGGTGATCTTTGTATGTGTGTGAGAGAGAGCATATGATGACTCTTGCTCTAATTTTGAAAACTTCCATAATTAATTGAATATTCATGTGAGCTCTTAATTTTGTGAACTTATATATACTCAAAACAACAATCTCAATAAAGGTTTGCAATAGCATTCAAATCATGCAATTTTTGTGCTCATATGGAGCTTAAATTATATGAATCAAACTAATTTATTGATGTGATATGTGCCCTTCACTTCTCTTTGCAATGTGCAATCCAATGTAGGATGTAGCTATATGACCACTATAAGATTAGCCAATTTGATGGTAGATATAAGAGATTGGTCTTTCATATATAAAATTTTTAATTTTCCCCATCAAAAGGAATACTATTGTGCAAATATTTTATGTACAAAAAAAATAGTGGAAAGGAGCCAGTATATACATGATTGGAATGTCAAAACTGTTAAATACTAAATGGAATTTTTTTTTTCATGCTAGATATACAAAGGACATTAATTAAGAATAAATTATGAGATGTAAAGGCTAAAGAGGTGGAAACAGAGTGGGGTATGAGTAAACTCATGCCTTATCCAATCATAACAGTATTAGGACCATTACATAGAGTGTGATGCAGAAGATTAGTTAAGTATTAGTGTTCTATTTAGAAGCACCTTTGTCTATTGACAATATGGGAGCGATTAGAGTGTTTTTGGCAACATGTTAAGCACTTGGTAACTTTGATATAAGTGGATAGGACACCTAAGAGTTATTTATTGACTAGGAAAATTGGTGGAGGACTGAGAGGCCACTAGTTAAATAATAAGACGCCACTTTATTATGTGATTATAAATGATGTATGTTTAATAATAATGAAAATAAATGTGTAGATGTTGATAATCATTTAATTAACTTAATTTTATGGTGACTAAGAGCGTGTGATCCGATTATGATGGAATGCACAATTATTTGATGTGAGAGGTTATAAGGTAATTGAGAAGTGTAAATAGAGGGTCCCAACGAGATGTATATGGAAGAGACAACTAAGAGCAAATTGTTGGCGAGCAAAAATTGATGGTGGATTGAGAGACAAAAATCTAAAAATGGAACATCATTTGATCATGTGACCCTAAATGTTTCCAACTTGACAATAAATAGGATAAATATGATGAGTTGGACAATAATTATAAAGAATAGTTTCGTGGGGTATGAAAGCATATGATGATGGTCGTTGTTACAAATACCACTGCTTGTCGTGGGGGCTTTGCAATGATAGAAGTGGAGAGAAAGGGATCTAAGAAGACATGGAATTGCATGGTATTGGTTCAGAATCATGTTTGATGTGGTCAAATGACGTTTGAAACTATGTTATTTTTAGACGAAGAAAATATCATGGGGCTTAGAGTTAACATAGGAGGCTGTTGGGGCAAGTTTGCAAAAATTGATGACGAGGGTAAGGGTTGATGGGTTTGTATGTAGTGATAGATTCTTGTTATGAGAGTGGTGGCATATATAATAAGAGAGCCACATATATGGAGTAGATGTTGTTGGTTCACACCAAAAGAGGTGGCCCCTGGATGATGGTGGTGATAAGGAGGTACACTTACAAGGAGGGAGTACACAGGCAAGGTCGTTTGATATAATGTGCATAACACTGAGATCGATATTGGCACACAATATCTTACGCGATCACATTGGGATGCTTAAAGTGACAGTATTGCATGTATGGCGAGGCTTATGAGAGGCTAGGATACAAAGCAAGAGAAAATTATTCAATGCTTTGGGGTTATGCGGGAAAGAGAAGGTAGGGAGATATGCATTATGAAGAGGAGAGAGACAAATAGAGAATATGAATCTAAAATATATAATAAGAAGAGGTGGATCAAATTAAAGCTCTAGTTTGATGTTAGAGTTTCAAATAATGACTATATCATTTTAATAATATATCAAAAATAAAAATATTTGACCAATATTGTATACAGAAAATATCTTAATTTTAAATGTAGTAAAAAAGGCAGAAAATAAATAAATACACAAGAGATTAAAATAGAAAATTAACTTATCATAATAATTCTTTTTTTATTCAATACTAGCATTCAGTCCCTTACATGCTCATACATAATTAGAGCCATTTATAGTTTTTATTTTCTCTTCACACCCAATCATGATATATCTTATCATGAATAGACACAAGCAATTGGTTTGATAATATCATATACAATGCAATCATATAAGTCGCTATTACAGATACTGACAAAAAATGTTTGGCAAATGTTTTGAAATATTGGATAAGATTAAAAACACGTTAAATCTCTTTTTTAAAATATTTACTTCTTTTAAATATTATATATATATATATATATATATGTCAACAAAAATTATCTTGATCGGGCACGAATCCTGAGGCATAATCAAGTTGGAAATTTTAGAAATTAAATCAGAGACCATCCAAACTCCAATTTCAACAAACTTATAATCGAACTAAACCTCTCGAGAAGACGAGCCCAACGACACCAAATTCGACTCAATCCTAGGACGAATGGCTCCAAATCAAGGGACTGAACCACTGTTGAAGGGTTCAAAACACAATTGACCTTGATCCTCCATATATTTACAAGTCATGCCACTCTCAAAAAACTATAAATAGCCCCCACTCTTCTCATGAAGGAGGGGAAGAAGAAGGAAAGGAGGGAAGAGTTTGGGAGTTCTCTTGCCATCGACCACTGTTGGAGTTCATCCCAACCACCACCAGAGTTCCTCCCGACCATCGCCGGAGTTCATCTTGACCACCGTCGGAGTTCCTCCCGACCACTGCTGGAATTCTTCCCGCCAGATTTCATCCCGACCACAGTTGGAGTTCATCCCGACCACTGCTAGATTTCCTCCCCGACCACCGGCATAGTTCTTCCCAACCACCGACGGAATTCTTCTAGTCCATAAATCGCTGTCGAACTTCCGGCAGTTCGCCGACCACCGCCGGACTTCTGCCTGTCCGCCAACCGCCGCCGGACTTCCGCCTGCCCGCCAACCGTCGCCAGAAATCCTCCAGTCCGCCGACCATCGTCGGACTTCTGCTCGTCCGCCGATTATCACTGGAATTCTTCCTGACCACATCCGGAGTTCTTTCCGGGCACCGACGGACATCCGTCAATCTGCTAAATACCGCAGGACTTCCACCAATCCGGAAACTTCGGTCCTCCCAACTTTCGTCGCCCGAAAGTCGGGAGGACCGAAGCTGTCTCAAAGGAGCTTATGCTTCAAATGTATTTCATTATTAAATTGTAGTCAAAAGCTATCTCAAAGTAGCCTAAGCTTCAAATGTATTTCATTATTAAATAATCAGCCAACTGTGGAATGTATACCAACAGGGCAACAAGTATAACTACAAATACTAGAAAATACTAAGTAAATGCGACTAATAAGTATTCAGACATAAAGCAGCGTATTATTGTAACAGAAAATGGGAAATAAGCAGAACCTCAAGATCACAATAGCCTGCTTCAATTTTTAAAGTAGAAATTTTTATGCTAAAAATTATTTTAAAAAATAGCAAAAAAAACGGTCCCTAATTAAGTCTATTTTTTTATCTATATTTTATTAATTTTTAAAGTCCAATTGCTTCATATTAAGCTCTTTCTTCTATGAATAAGATCGCAATAATTTATTTTCTAATGTCAATTTCAAATCAGATCAAGCTGATATTTCGGAGCCTCATTCTCAATTATTTCTCCAAGCCTAAATATTAATTGAGTTCCGCCCAGCACTGAGTCAAGATATATAAATTTAAAAAGTTTAAGCCCTTAGAAGTAATAATATGTGCTGAAAGTGGGACCCATCTACTAAAAAAATTAATTTTTTATTAATACGAAGCCCTCGTCACTTTTCCCAACTGCCCACTCGATTTTCAAGACCACTTTTTATTTTCCAGCTCACGGTAACAACTGTATTAATTAATTTATTAAATATTATTAATATTTAAATTTTAATTCATTATTATTTATTTTAATAAATAACCTTAGAAATTAAATTGATTCTCCTAGGGCTGCAAACGAACCGAGCCAAGCCGAGTATGTGAGTGTTCATGTTTGTGTTTGTTTAACATTAGCTTGTTCATGTTTGGTTTGTGTTTGATTCGAGCTTTATTATTTGCGTTCATGTTTGGTTCGTTTAATTTAAGGGTGTTCATGTTTGGTTCATGTTCGTTTGTTTAGTGCTTATCGAGCTTTAAACAAGCTATGTTCGTGAACATATTTCGCAAACAATCTATTGAACAAGCAAACCTTAAATTTGTTCATGAACATCCTAAACAAACAATCTAACAAACATGGACAAATATGAAATGTTTCTTGTTGTTAATAAAAAATAATTATATTATTATGTTATAATTAAAGATTAAACGATCACGAACGAGCTTTAATCGAACCGAACAACGAGTAGTTCGTCGAACGTTTGGTTCGCTTGCAACCCTAGATTCTCCCCTCTCTCTCTCTCTCTCTATCTCCTCTGGTTTTTTTTCTTCTGAAAAGTTCTAAATCGCAACAACAACACTTATCTCAAGTATCGAATCCTAAACCTCAAGATTAGGGCAAAGCCCTCTGCATTGTTCCTTGCTTGTTAGAACTAAAAGGTTCAGCTTAGTCACCGAATATTTGCTAAAGCTAACAGTGCACAGAGACTTTCTATAGTTTCTCTTCGCTATCCCGCGGTCTCTACCTCGCGTTCTCTAGCTAGCTGGCTCCCTACTTCCGCTGTTTTCTAATTTATTTAATTTTCCTTCCTATGATCCTGCCGACACTGTTAATTGCATGGCTTGAGAGAAGAGAAGGAAGGGGAGAGAGAGTGTTCCACATGGAAACCGCAATGTTTGTGATCTCTTCTCTTCTCTTTCTGTCAGCTAACTTTGTCCAATCTACCACGAACCCTTCAGATGGTAATTTGTTTTAGTTCTATTTAATTCGCTTACTCAAAGATCATATTTTTTTAAACTTACCCATTGCATGCGTCGCCTTCGTTGATGAAAGATCTCCTTTTTCGCGATTAAGCTCATTGTTTTGGGAACTTAGTCATCAATGGGTGTTACAAAAGTTTAAAATTTGAGTCTTGTTCTCCGTTTCGATCTTCATTGCGAACTTTTGTTAGGTTTTTGATACTCTACAGGTTCAAAGGACTAAATAGTTTTTCCAATGTTGCAGCTTCTTAGCAGTTTATTTATTTATTGTTTGCAGTTGAAGTTCTTGTGTTGCTTTATAGCACTTTGAACGACCCTCCTCAGCTTACTGGATGGAAATCAATCGGAGGTGATCCGTGTGAAGAATCATGGAGAGGGATCTCCTGCTCTGGCTCAGATGTTATTTCCATGTATACATTTTCCATTGAATTTGATTTTTTTTTTCCTTTCGTTTGGTTTCCTTTTTTCTTATAAGATAGATCATGTTTAAACTCTTATTATGTTGTGGCAGCGAGCTTGCAGGTTTGGGACTTGGTGGCACTCTTGGATACCTCCTCTCCAATCTCTTATCCTTGAAGACATTGTGAGAAAACTCTTGAACTTTTTGTTATTTGGTTTTTTGTATATTGTGAATTTTTGTTTTCTTACCTCCGATTTTTTTTCTTCTGATAGGGATGTGAGCAACAATAATATACGCGAATATATCCCTTTTCAACTACCTCCAAATCTTACTTACTTGTATGTGTAGTCTATTGTTGGTTATAAGTTTGAAGCCAGATTTTTGCAATTCATGATAAGAAGATAGAGTTCATTGAATATTGCAGGAATCTTGCCAGCAACAATTTTAGTGGAAATCTTCCCTACTCAATATCTAGCATGCTTTCCCTTGTTTACTTGTAAGGTTTTGTTTTTCTTTTCCACATGTTTATTTTGTCTATAGGCTGGTAGCTTTGGTAAGCAATTATCTTTCAGAATGTATTGTGCAGGAATGTTAGCCATAATTTGTTGTCACAATCGATTGGAGATTTGTTTTCCTTTCTTCAAAATCTCTCTGACTTGTAAGCTCTCTGACCTGCTCAGAAACTTCTATGGCATGTTATTTACACTTAGAAACATATTTATGTCCTCAAATGTGCTGAATAAATGTGATTAAGTGTTCTGCTCTTGTGAGTTTCACTCTTATTTTCATGAATACTAAGGATTCGTGTTACTAAATAATTTTTATTTGCTTTTCTTTCTTCTAATTTTTAGTTTTTTTATGTTTTCTAAATTTCTTAGTTTTGGATCTGTCATTCATTGTTGATCTTCACATCTCGGTCTACTATCTTATAGGATAATGTGGTTTTGTTTCAGTTTTTTCTTATGATTTTGATCTATTATTTTACAATAATTATCATTTTTTCCTTACTTTAGAAATGTATTAAAAACTATACACATTTCTTTGGGTAAATCCCATTGGGTATTAATCTAACTTGTCTTTAGCTATACACATTTCTTTGGGTAAAAAACCATACACATTTCTTTAGCTAATGGTGTACTATCCCATCATTATTCTTTTGAAAGAAGTTTGAGTGGATCCTTTGAGATTTTTATGTGAGAAGTGCTTCCCAAAAATTCCAAGATGAAGTGGGAGGCCAAAGAAGTTCATTTATGGTAAAGAAAAATAAACATTTGACACATGATTTTTCAAAGGAAGAATATTTTGTCTGAAAATATGAGGATCCTCCAGGAACAATATTTTCCAAATTAAGAATTGTAGATCATTGTTTTATTCTACCAAACAATCATGAACAGGTGCAAGGACGAACTATAAAATGAAAACCTGTTAAGCTCAAGGCAAGATGTGTGCATTTGAGGAAATTCTATATGAGATCATTGAGAAAGGGAATGACAGGAAGGGGATAGATGTTAAACGAGGATTTGATATGGAGATCTAGTTTATAGCCACTTGTTCTAGGTAGAGTGCAAGGATTGGGGGCCACATATTAGAAGTAGGCAACTTCTTTACATTTGGGGAGTGTAGGGTTTGGATTGCTCAAGATGATAATAATATGTAACAAGTTAAAATTGTTGAGGGTGAGGACTGATCATCGACCTCGAGGCTTGATAAGGAGTTATTCATGGCAAGTTTCCAAGATGAAAGTGGGTATAAATAAACTAAATCTCACATTAGAATAGTTGACAAATTTGTATAATTATATAAGAACTAGACCCAATTTGCAATGCTCATTTTGATGTAATGGTTGAAGTTTCATTGTAGAACTTCAAAGTTAAGCATGATTGTGTTAGAGAACTGTTATGATTTGTGACCTCCAAGGATTTTGTACCAAGAAGGATAAAATTGTGTGATTTAAAAACAGACAATAACTCATAGTATGTGAGTTGGTTCATTACAATTTGTATCAAAGCCAAACCCTCTTCTAGTACAATGTGTAACAACCTCAAAATATGAAAAAAGATTTTAAAATAAAAATTTTAATTTCTATTTGAACTAGAGTATTTCGGTGTTGTGCTTAATAGAGTTGTGGCACTAGGCTTGAGAATACAACGGCTCTAGAAATCGCCAATGCTACATTATAGGCTCTTTTATACAATAATTCTAGATTTAACATGCAGCGCTGCGGCACTTGGTTGGAACGTTGCGGTGCTAGAGCACTAATAATATATTTATATTTATTTTATTTTAAAATCCTAAGCACTAAAGTACCCAGCCACTCCCTAATTTTGTGTGGCTTGTCGTGGAAGGAAGAAGAAAAGGAAAGGGAGAAGAGGAGGATAAGGAGGGAAGAAGAGCAAAGAGAAAGGGGACCTTTGGGCTTTTCTATCCGTCATTTTTGTTAGGAAAGTTGTTATACTCGTAGTAAGTAACCTTTACTCTATATCTATTTTCAATGATTTTAAGTTTGATATATTTTCTCTCTCCTAAAATTGATAAAAGCTTATATTTCCTATTTATGTGAACTTTCATTGCATAACTTTTGATATGTGATAGATGTATATATGAACAATTTGAGTAGAATATTATTGAATTTCATCGGATAAAATGATAGTTATGAATTTATGAATATATTGCATATTTAATATATTTTTCTGTATTTTATAAATTTAATCATTTTATATTGCATTTCATGCATTAACGAGAGATTGATACAATCGATACTTGATAAATGTAGTATTTTCATGTAAGCAAGAAGAGAATTTGATAAAATCAATATATAATAAATGTGACATTTGCATGTAAGCAAGGAAGATTAGCTATCAACATAATTAGTACGGGTTGGTTGTTAAAATATAATACTCTGCGTAGGAGGATAGGTCGACAGGTTTTTCTTTAAGGATGGTTTGTGGTGTTATCTCGGTTGTGTCTTATAACTGATGACCAAATTATACCGATAGAGGGTGACGACTCATAAATGATTATTGAAAGTCACATGTGAAAATAAATGATAAATATAAATAAATAAAAAATAAGATAAGATTGACAGATGGATATATATGACAGATAACAAATGAAAGATTGAAAATATCACATTAACGCTGGATGTCCTGCTTTGCTGAATCTTACATCAATACATGCATACACTAGTAGCATTGATAGATGAACCATATAACATTGATGTGTGTGTGTATAACATATGATATGGATATATACACTGGTAGCATATCATGGATAAGTAGGATAACACTGACGACTGTTGATTGACATGATATGATAGATAATACTGACTAATTGCTGATGACCTTTATTTTGAATTCTAAATTGTTATATGTCGGATTGATGTGAAATTAAAATGTCACTATGTTATTTAATATGCTAATGATATGATATATATATATATATATATATATATATATATATATATCAATATCAGTTGTAGATATTGAAAACTTGTTGGGCTATAATGCTCATTATCTGATTTTTACATGATTTTAGGGAAAGGTAATGAAGCTTGAGGATGTGCTGTGTTCTGACATCCAATAATTTTTCTATTTTGTAGTCATTTGTTCATTGAGATAAACTAGTTTACTGTATGCCATGGTTAATGTATATGCGTCATTTTGGGCTTGTACTAGTTGTATATATTTGGATAAATATAAAGGAAATATTATTTCTTTTTCTATTGTTTATACTAAATTTGTAAATTTTGGTCAAATGGTTGTAAATATAAAAGATAAAAGAGACAATTCTTCCAATTTAGATTTTGAGGCGTGACATAATGTGTGGTTCAATGATGAAGAAAGAAGACGATGATTAGCCTATAACACCTTAAATTCGATAAGAGTCATCAAATAAGGATGGTGAGGATCATCGTGACAAAGACTTGGACAAGGAACTGGTACTAGACAATACCTTGCAGTTTGTGATTTAGCTTGTTACAGTTGATATCAGAGTGAAACCTCGTCCAGCATGCTGTGTTTCAAGGATGAACCAAGTAGAGGTTGGTGGACCTGTGACATTTTACATTTAATGATGGCTAATGAGAGCGATGAGTGATGGAAGAGGCAAGATTGAACTAAATTCCACATCAAAAAATGAGGAAAGTTTGCTGGACTATAGAAGCTAACGCCTATACCCAAAATGCTTGGAACAGTTGGGAGTTTTGTTTGTCCAAAGTTAAGGGTTCTCTTGCTAGAGCATTTGTGGAATGGGTTCTCCTAGGATTTTACACCTAAAAGGATTAAACTGTGAGATTCATCTTAGTGTCGGTTGGGTTCGGCCAAGCGGACTATATCTCACATTATATTTGTTACACAATAGTTGAATTCTATTACATTATTCTGCCATCTAATTTTAATAGCCAAGCGACTAACTCTAGCTATTCATAATTAATAAAATGTGATGATAGTAGACATTCTCATTTGCAATCATTCACTTGGGCCTACTCTACCATCTAATATGTGGATTTCTATATCATGGATTTTATGCTTACTGTGGACCCACTTTAGCAAATGCAAATAAAAAATAAAATAATGATATTTAAAAGCATCGGTAGCATAAACCATATCATAATTTTTGTTTAAAATTATTTGATATGGAAATCAACTTTTATTTTTTTGTGAAATTTAATAGTATATTAATTTATCATGGTTATGCTTATGCTTAATTTTATAGCAAGCACTACTTATTATCACTACTATTATAGCAATGTTATTGTGACTATATTTTACTATATTATACTTCAATTTCAATTCAGTACTATTAAAGGCTAAATGCTGCCTGAAGAATATTAAATTCAGGCTGTCTGTTGTTATCACAATCTTATGATCTAATACTAGCATAGTTTTGTAAGCGTGTTGCAGAATTTAATAGGAGAAAAGCAAAACCTCTAATGAAGAAGCTCCTTTAATGCTAGCATATTATGTTGTCCATAATACTCACATTTTCTAGTAAACATTTAACAATAAATGATTGGTAGGGATAACCATACTATTAAGTTTGAAAAATAAGAACTGTGGAATCACACATAAGCCTATAAGAACTGTTTGAGTTGTTGGAATTCTCTTGGGTGGGTGTGTTTCTACCTATTACTGTATTAAATTTGTTTGTGTTGCTCATGGTTAGTCACCTATGTAATTACATATGCGTGCCTAGAAAAGGTTTACCTCTATATTTTGATTGTCTTATTTGTTGTTTCTATTATGCTTTAGTTTGCTTCAAAAAGTATTTCAGTTTCTTGATAATAAATTTGGAGGTTAAGAGGGTACTTAAGATTCCATTTTTACCCTATGAAACTCATTATCTTCTCATCTGTGCTTGTACGCTCGTCGGCAATGTGGCTGCAGAGACCTATCCTTCAATAGCTTAAGCGGAGATCTTCCAAATTCTTTGGGTTTGCTATCAAACCTTTCTAGTCTGTAAGTTGGCTACATGATTATTAATTAGTTTCTGTATGTACAGAAATTCCTTTCGCTAAGTGACTTTTTTTCAGTTGTTTGCAAAATAATCAGCTGACTGGTTCAGTAAATGTTCTTTCCAATCTTGATTTAAATAATTTGTAAGTCAACCTGTCTTTTCTGTAACTATCTTTGTCTAGCTTTTAGTATATGTTTATCCATTTGCTTTTCCTTTCGAATAGAGACATTGCAAATAACCACTTCACTGGATGGCTACCCCAGGCTTTCCATAAAATTCGAAACCTCAGGTAATAGTTTAATCATCTTTCTTGTTTGCCATGACCAATTTAATTTTGTATAGATTTAACAAATTTGTATTAATTTTTGAACAGAATTGAAGGAAATTCCTTCGAGAATGTTCCTGCTCCTCCACCACCTCCTTATACCTCACCACCTCCTCTTGTGTCACATAATCATCACAATCATACTGAAGCACCAGCAAATGCACCAAAAGGTCATTATGGCCAGAATGCGAATTCTGGCAGAGGTAGTAGCAGTAGTAACACCAAAAGTTTGGCAGCAGGTGCGTTAACTGGCATAGTTGCTGGTTCAGTTGCCTTTGCTTCATGTGCAGTACTTGTTACTCTATTCTTCCTTTATAAGTCTAAGAAGAAGGGTAATGAGAACCAAAATAAGTTAAGGCACCTTGTGGGATCTCCTCCTGTTGGTGCAAATAAAGGTACAATTTTCTTTTATTTCTTATCCAATAATGGAAAGTCTTGTGTTGACTATTTCCTAGTTTTGAGAACTTTTTTGTCTTCAAAATGATTAGAACAACATTCAAAATTTAGAGAAATAAAAAAGAGGAATTCATAAACCAGACCCCAAATAGTTGGGGATGAGGATAATGGTGGTGAAAATGATTAGAATATTTTGAACTTGTACAATTTTTTATGAATTTTATGATAATCTATGCTTCTTTAGTAAGATCATTTTCCCTAGTATAAATTAGAAACCAAAGGGATTAAAAAAATTTTCTAGCACCCTAATAGTAAATATGTATAATAATTATTCTGAATTTTTTGAAGGTACAATACTTGGAGTTTCTATTATACACGACTGAATGTTTTATGGAGTTGAACCCATTCCATGTTGCTATTTCAGTGGATGAATTAAAATATTTACACACAAAGCATGCGAAGTAGTAGACATTAGTTTTTTCAAGTTTTAACTGAGAAGGATTGTATCAATTTCTTTTAAGTGCTGCTGGCTGCTTTTCCACAGGAGAATGGCATCAATTTTCAGATTATATTTCTTCACATGTACCAACAGAGTGGAATTTTCGAACCAAAGAACCTGCATCTTCTAATGGACAATCAAGTTCTGTTCAACAATCTCTTGGTATTCGCCCTCTACATTGATTTATGTTTTTGCAATTTCGTTTGACAATGATACCGTTCAATTTAATTCTAGGATTATTCTTTTCACTTTGATTATTGAAAGCATTATGGTATTGGGTAATGATATTAAATCATATATCTTTTGCAAAGGAAAAAAGAGTTTATTTATAAATTTGGTTGTCAGAAGCTGTTCTTCTGTGTGTTTTCCAAGGCTGTGAAAACTGGACCGGACAACGAACCGGAAGGAGAGGTTCACGGTTCGACCGGTTCAACCGGTCTAATCGGGGTTGAACCGGATGACGTAATAAATAATAAATATTATTAAAATTTAATAAAATTAACATAATAATAATGTTATCATTCAAAGTTTGAGACAAAAAATTAAATTAAAAAAAAACTATGAAACATAAATTTTATATAATTAAGTAAAAGAATTATATTAAAATCTCACATAAAAGAAAAAAATTCTAAATCTCATATTTATAAGAATTTACACTCATAAAAATATAATAATTTTAAATTTAAATATTTTTTTGAATTTTAAATTTAATTTTTAATGTAAATTAAATTTATATATAACCATATAATTTAATATAAATACATATTTAATATAAATTTAATTATAACATAAGTTTATTAATTTAATATAAATTATTCTTATTTTATATTATATGATTAAATATATTTTACATGTTTATGTTGTATACCAAATTTCTTTTATAAATTTATATCTTAAATAATTAAATACATAAAATTATTAATGATAAATTATTTTTATAGTGTATAAATAAATAAATTTTTATTATTAACTAATAAATAAGTTTCATTTACATAAAAAATAATTAATTAAAAAATCTGTTTAAAAATAGTTTTTATATGCATTATATATGTTATGAGTTCATTTACATCTCAACTCTTTTCTTTAGTCCCACACCACTTGAGAAGATTTTCTTGCTAGTGTTTACATATCATTTTGAGTTCTCTTGTGTTAAGAGCTCACATGGTACCACCACTCCATGTGAAATGCTTCATGATGATTTGGAGATAAATGTTTTATAATAAAAGATATATTATTATTAATTAAAATTTTTAAATATATGTTAAATTATTTATTTAAAAAATATTTAAAATTTTTTAAACCCTAAACCTTAATAATAGTGTGTTTAATTTAATTTAAGAGTTTTAATATTAATATTTATTTTTATAATGATTAAGTTTAATATTTATTTAATATTATATAATTTATTTAACTAATATTATTAAAAAAACTTGGTCCGGCCGGTTTTAAAAAACCGGGACCGGTTCACCGGTTGAACCGGTCGGTTCAATGTGAAGGCGGTTTTCAGATTGGACCGGACTGGCCCTTAACCCGGTTCACGGTTGAACCGGCCGGTCCGGTCCGATTTTTAAAGCACTGGTATTTTCAGACTTTTTCCTTGCTTGTTTTTTCTTTTTTACATCAATGAGGGTTCATCATCTTACTTTACGAGACTTGAACCCTTAACTACTTCCTTTAAGAACACAGACAAACCATTTAATTAGAAATCATTTTTTCCATCATAATTAGAAATACACCAACCAATGCGTTGAATGGTTTTATCATTGGCCTCCCAAACGAGGGCTTAAGATTTGAGTCACTGCCAAAAAAAAAAAAATCAACTTAGGTTTTAAACCCTACAAATCCCCAAATGACTTCATTTTAGGAGAAATTATTCCGTGTGGACGCCGAATGCATGTAAAGCCCGCAAAAAAAAAAATGACGTTTTATACCTCGCACGCTTTTCGATGCGTTGCGACGAGTTTTAAGTGAATTTTTCAAAGTCGTTGGAATTCGACGCAATAAATTTTATAAAATAGTGCGCAAAATTCTGACGAAGCGATGTATAGAACCTATATCAAATTTTATTTATTTTGGGAGTTAAAATTTTCGAAAAACTCTTAATGACAACTTTACCCTTTATGTCATTTGAATAGAAAATAGTTTAAGTAAGGGCTTTTAGGTAATTAGGGCTTTTATGAGAGAGTTCCACTCTAAATAGGGGACCGAATGTTTCGGTCCCCATTTCATTCTTGCGACCGAACCGAGCGGAGAAGGAGAAGGGGGCGCAGGTAAGAGCGGCGACGGGAAACTTCGGGCGGCGGTTTCCGACGGCCGTTCGCGGAGGAACTTGTAGGAAAAACTAAGGGAAAGCTAAGGTAAGTGATTTCCAAGAGTTTTCTCTCTTTTTCCTTGAGTTTTCTCTAAGGAATGAAAGTTAAGATTTTGAGAAAATTTGAGTTTTCTTTGAGATAAGTCTAGTGAAGGGTGAGGGGATGTTTTTAAACCTAAGAATGAGTTGTTTTCATGAAAAATGTAAATTTTAGAAATTAGGGTTTCATTCAAAGTTGTTTTTTTTTTGGAGATGCCTTCACAAAAGTAGTTCCTAATGGCATAAGAAAGTCTCTAATTGAAAAATAATGTAAGGTTGATGAACAACTTAAAATTTAGGATTTTTTCCCTAATCAAGGAATTTTTTGATCCTTATGATTCCAATTGGTTTTTGGAAGGATTTTAGAGACTAATTTAGGGCTTTTATATGAAATACAAGTTTTTCATAATTTTGGTTTAATTTAATCTGAAAATTAGTTATATTTTAAATACTATTTGATTGTAAGGAGGATGTTTCCATGTATAAAATCTAATATTTTGATTAAATCCTAATTGAGAGAGAACGAGAATGAGAGATGTCATGAAATTGTGAGATGAGTTTGAATTGAAAACATAGACATAATATAAGATTGAGTTCCTTATTAACATAGATTAAGAATTTAAGAAGTTATGTGGGGATTAGTTATACTTACACATTGTGTATGTCTCTTTTAGATATTGAACGTGTGGAGGGAAGGGTTTGATTGAACAACCGGAAGTCGTGCACAAGTTGAGATAGGTGAAATGGACTTATTTTAAATTTAGAAAGTCTTTTTACATGCAAATACATAGAAATGACATTTCTCCTTTTTATGTTATTTATGGTATTATTATGACTAGCATGTTTTCTTAAATAAGCTTATGATCTCTTGATGCAAATGTAAAGTCTTTTCTTTGCAATATTAGAACTCTTGAATGAATCTCATGCTCCTTTCTTTACATGTACTACACATGTCTTTCATTTACATGCAAGTAAACATATGAGCATAGCAAACATGTATATCATTAAGAAAACATACACTTAAATAGTTTACATAAACATCTCTTATGAATATGTAAGTATTATGTGCATGTGCATGTTACGCGGAAGTATCAAATGATAAAGGAGATCTTTTGAGCAATGGTAAAGGAGGCTCTTATGATGGTAAATGAGGTTCTTTTGAACCAAATGGTAAAGGAATGATCAATTTTATGTACATGATCAGTACAAGTGATAATTCCGAGATGGGTGTTATATATATATATTAAGATATTATGAATATTATATATTTATGTTATATGCATTTGAGACATAAATGTTTTAAAAGGAAGAATGGAAAGATTATGAAATAAATAAGAACTTAGAGGTTGTAGTAAGGATATGTATCACCTTAAATAAATGTGGTAATATATTGATTATTCTTTTATTAAGATATCAAAGCTTGTTGTAATTTTCTTCTCTTGAACCTAAATTTATTTGAATGTCATTTATACCTGTTGAGTTGTGACACCCATATTGTGGGATACTTTTCAGGAGGATCTGGTAAAAGATAAATGGCGGATAGACCTCCTCTCACGTACCGTCGTAGGGAGACAACGGACGGCAGATTTATTTTGTTATTTTTTGATGTTTTGAATAGGAGGATTAGAGATGAAATATAAGGAAATGATTTTTTTGGACACTTTTCATATTTTATAAACTTGATGTTATGTAAGGTCTCCAAAAAAATCATTTCTTTTATCATTTGGTTCAACATAAAGTTTATAAAAATATGAAAGGTGTCCAAAATCATTTCCTTACATAACATCTCTAAATCCTTCTATCTCAAAATATTAAAAAAAATAAAATAAAACCTGCCGCCCGTCGTCTCCCTACGACAGTACGTGAGGGGAGGTCTATCCGTCATTATCCTTTACCAGATCCTCTTGAAACGTGTCCCACAACATGAGTGAGTCACAACTCAATAGGTGTAAATGACATTTAAATAAATTTAGGTTCAAGAGAAGAAAATTACAACATACTTTGATATCTTAATAAAAGAATAATCAATATATTATCACATTTGTTTATGGAGATACATGTTCTAACTATTACCTTTAAGTTTTTATTCATTTCATAATCTTTACATTCTTCTTTTTAAAACATTTATGTCTCAAATGCATATAAAATAAATATGCAATGTTCATAATATCTTAATATATATTTATATAACACCCGTCTCGGAAGTATCACTTGTACTAATCAGGTACATAAAATTGGCCATTCCTTTACCATTTGGTTCAAAAGAACCTCATTTACCATTTGGCTCATAAGAGCCTCCTTTACCATTGCTCAAAAGAGTTCATTTACCATTTGATACTTCCGTGTTAACATGCACATGCACATAATACTTACATATTCATAAGAGAGGCTTAAATAAACTATTCAAGTGTATGTTTTCATAAGGATATACATGTTTGCTATGCTCATATGTTTATTTGCATTTAATGAGAAGACATGTGCAGTAAATGTAAAGAAAGAAGCATGAGATTCATTCTATGAGTTCTAAAATTGCATATAAAGAACTTTACTCTTACATTAAGTGATCATAAGCTTAAATAAAGAAACATGTTAGTCATAATAATATCATAAAGAGCATGAAAAGGAAAATGTCATTTCTATGTATTTGCATGTAAAAATATTTTCTAAATTTAAAAGAAGTCCATTTCACCTACCTCAGCTTGTGCACTTCCGGTTGTCCAATCAAATTCTTCCCTCCACGCATTCAATATCTAAAAGAGACATACACAATGTGTAAGTATAACTAGTCCCCACAGAACTTCCTAAATCCTTAATCTATATTAATAAGGAACTCAACCTAATATCATGTCTATATTTTCAATTTAAACCCATCCCAACATTTCATGACATCTCTCATTCCCATTATCTCTCAATTAGGATTTAGTCAAAATCTTAGATTTTCTACATGCAACATCTCTTACTCCACTCAAAATATAATTAAAATAAAGTTAATTTTTGGATTAAATTAAACCAAAATTAAGAAAAACTTATATTTCTTGTGAAAACCTTAAATTATTAGTCTCTAAAATCCTTCCAAAAACCAATTGGAACCATAAGGATAAAAAATTCCTTGATTAGAGAAAAAAATTATAAATTCTAAAACTTAAAATTTTCATCAACCTTGCATTATTTTTCAATTAGAGACTTTCTTATGTCATTAGGAACTACTTTTGTGAAGGCTTCTAAAAAAAAAAAAACTTTGAGTGAAACCATAATTTTTAAAATTCACATTTTTCATGAAAACAACTCATTCTTAGGTTTAAAAACATCCCCTCACCCTTCACTAGACTTGTCTCAAAGAAAACTCAAGTTTTCTCAAAACCCTAACTTTCATTTCTTAGAGAAAACTCAAGGAAAATGAGAGAAAACTCTTGGAAATCACTTACCTTAGTTTTTCCTTAGTTTTCCCTTCATGCTCCTTCACGAACGGCCGCCGGAAATCGCTCCCAAGCTCTACCGTCGCCGCTCCTACCGACGCCTTCTCCTCTCCACTCGGTTCGGGCCGCAAGAAACGAATGGGGGGACCGAGACATTTCGGTCCCCTATTTAGAAGGGAATGCCTTCATTTTAATTGTCTAATTACCTAAAAGCCCTTACTTAAACTCTTATCTATTCAAATGACATCAAGGGCAAAGTTGTCATAAAGGGATTTCCGAAAAATTTAACTTCCAAAATACTTAAAATTCGATATAGGTTCTATACATCGTTTCGCTCAGAATTTTGCGCACTATTTTATAATTTTATTGCTTCAAATTCTGACGACTTTAAAATTTTCACTTAAAACTCGTCGTGACGCATCAAAAAACGTGCGAGGTTTAAAACGACATTTTTGCGGGTTTTACAATTCTCCCTCACTTACAAAAATTTCGTCATCGAACTTTAAGACAAGCTTATGAAATCATACATTAGTAAAAAAGGTGTGGGTAGCTTTCTCTCATCTTCTCCCATGTAGTATCTTTCTCAGATCCATGCTTCCAAAGAACTTTAACATAAGGAATCTCTCAGCTTCGAAGCTACTTTACATCATAATCTATGGTCTTCTCAGGTTCATCTACAAATGTCAGATCTGGTTGGATATCTATTAATTCAGTACTGATTTTCTGAGCTTCATCTGAAATGTATTTTCTCAAAGAAGAGATGTGGAATACATTATGTACTCCACTCATATGAGATAACAAAACCAATCTGTAGGCCACACTTCTAACTCTCTCTGATATTTCAAATGGGCCAATATACCTTGGACTCAGTTTCTCCACTTTGTCAAATCTCTTTACACCTTTCATAGGACTAACTTTGAGGAATACATGCTCTCCAACATCAAACTCAACTGATCTATGTTTAGCATCATAGTACTTCTTCTGTCTATCTTGCACAGCCTTCAATCTGTCACGGATCAGTCTTATCTTTTCAGTAACATCATCTACTAAATCAGCTCCAATGATTTTTCTTTCTCCTGTCTCAGCCCAACATAAGGGAGTTCGACACTTTCTTCCATACAAAGTTTCATAAGGTGTCATACCTATACTTGCTTGGAAACTGTTGTTATAAACAAATTGAATCAGTAGTATGTGTGTCTCCCATTTGCCACCAAAATCTAGTACACATAATCTGAGTAAATCCTCTAAGGTCTAAATAGTCCTTTCTGATTGACCATCTGTTTGAGGGTGAAAGACTGTATTGAAAGTAAGTCTAGTGCCCATTGCCTCTTGAACCTTCCTCCATAATCTAGAGGTGAATCTCCCATCTCTATCTGATACTATCGATCTTGGTATCCCATGAAGTCTAATAATCTCATTAACATAAACACTTGCCAACTTGTCAACAACATCAGATTATTTGATAGGTAAAAAGTGTGCCGATTTGGTCAACCTATCTATTATCACCCATATAGCATCTTGACCACTTCTGGACCTGGGTAAATCAACTACAAAATCCATGGCTATGTCTTCCCACTTCCATTTCGGTATAGGTAAAGGCTGCAATAAACCTCCTAGCTTTTGATATTCTATCTTAACCATTTGGCAAACAGTACACTTATCCACCACTTCTACTACACTTCTCTTCATCCCTAGCCACCAAAAGTATTCCTTCAAATCTTGGTACATCTTGTTACTACCTGTATGAATGGTATAACTTGAATAGTGAGCTTCTTGATGAATGTCCTTCCTCAAATCTCCAACATCAGGAATACAAATTCTGACTCTATACCGTAGTAGCTCATCCTCATCAAGCTCAAACTCCCCCACGTGACCTACCTTCACCATATTTAGGACTTTCTCAATCGCCTCGCACTTGCGAGCTAACCGGGCCGGGTCGTGACAACGCAGCCCTATATCCTTACACCAACTAGAATGAGTCACGTCAGCAATAACGAGTGCGGTACCGAGCAGTACCGACGTGGCTCATTAGGGTTGTTCTCCGGGTGGCGATCGGCATCCGCACATAATAATTTCTCTTATTTTAGCATTCAAAATGAGTGAAAATAAATTCAACATCTTTTATAATATGTTTGTTTTGATCTATTAGCAACTAATTGAGCTGTTTTAATAAATTGCAAATTGCATGTTCCAGCTGCTAATGGTTCTTTTTTTCGTGCATATTACTGCTACAGTGAATAAAGGGCTTGGAGATCATAAACTCAGAAGCTCTCCCTCTTCAACACAATCGAAGCCACCACCTTCTGATAAAATGTCGACCGGAAAGGGTGGATCTGCTAGGATACCAAGAGTACCGATCACTGCAGCTTATTATAGTGTTGCTTCCCTTCAGACTGCAACAAACAGCTTTAGCCAGGAATACCTTATTGGCGAAGGTTCTCTTGGTCGTGTTTATAGGGCAGAATTTTCCAATGCAAAGGTATTGAAAGTTCCATTGCTAATCTTTATTATCGGTGTTAATATTTGAAATGCGATTCTTGATTGATCATACGTTTCAGTTTTTTTCAAATCACATTATCCTATTTCACCAAAAGGCTTTATCTCAAAGAAGTTGCTTTCCATTTTTTATTTGAGAAGCAATAGCCTGTACAAATAAGATTCACTCGCTTATACAACGACAACAATATCAAGCCTTTGTCCCACTACGTAGGGTCGGCTACATGAATCCTTTTTCTCCATTTTGTCCTGTTAAAAGTCAAATTCTCGTTTAAATCTAATAAATAAAGATCATTTCTAATATTTTCTAACCAAGCCTTTTTAGGTCTACCTCTATCTTTCTTAACATAAGTCAAATCTAATACCTCTACTTTCCTAATCGAGTCATCGGAAGGCCGCCGTTTTATGTGACCAAACCATCTAAGGCGACTCTCTCTAATCTTATCTTCCACTAGAGCTACTCCAACCTTTTCACGTATGTTCTCATTTCGTATCCTATCCCTAAGGTTAAAGCCACTCATCCACCTGAGCTTCCTCATCTCTGCAACACTTAACTCAGTATTATGCTTCTCTTTTAATGGCCAACATTCGGCATAAAGGATTGCAGGTCTCACCACCATCTTATAAAATTTTCCCTTAAATTTGTGGGGGACTTTTCTATTACACAGCAAGCCCGATGCATTCCTCCACTTCAACCATCCAATTTGAATTCTGTTGATAATATCTCGATCTATTTCACCATCACTCTGAACAATAGATCCAATATATCTAAAATGTGTACTCTTATGAATGATTTGATCACTCATAGTCACAATCCCCTCACTAAGTCTATTAAACTCCATATATCCAGTTTTAGATCTACTCAAGCGAAAACCTTTAGACTCTAAGGTTGACCTCCATAATTCAAGTTTACCTTGAACTTGCTCTCTATTCTTATCAACAATAAGACTCACTCGATTATAGAACAATCAAAATCATAATTAAGGTTGCAGAATCAGTTCTTTTAAGAATTCTGTATAACCTCTGCTTGATTTTGTTGAAGTGAGTTGTATAGATATTTGTGCTATGGTAAACCTAGCAAGCAAAATTTGATATTTCAGATCAACTTTTGTTGCTGATTAAGGCTTCGTTGGGACAGCTTTTAGTCTTGTTATTTTGCTGCTTTCAAATTTTTTGTGCTAAAAAGTTGTTTTAGAAAGCATTAAGAAAGCTGTTAGCTTCTAGGCAAGCAGTTCTTGCAAAGCACTCATGATACAAACTTTTTTAATCTTTCTCCTTAAGTTTATATATTTTGTCTAGCATAGTAAAAAGCCCTCGCTGAACTAATTTTATTCTTGTCTAGATTTTTGCTGTCAAGAAGCTGGATAGTGCAGCATTGTTCTTGCGAGACGAAGAAGAATTTCTTGAGGCTGTTTCGAACATATCACATTTGAGACACCCCAACGTCACAGCTCTAGTTGGATATTGTGCTGAACACGGTCAACACCTTTTGGTCTATGAACACATTTCAAATGGAGCATTGCATGACATGCTGCATTTCTCTGATGATAGCAGAACTCTTAGCTGGAATGTTCGTGTAAAAGTTGCACTTGGCACTGCCAGAGCTCTAGAGTAAGCTTAAATTTGCGATAGCTTTCTGTATACTAAAGATCATTTTTTATCACTTTGTGTTTGTTAAGTGTTGGATCTCAGTTCTCGAAGTTGATTGTGTTGAAGTGAGTTGTAGAGATATTTGTTTATTTTGCACAAACTCATTTCTTGTAAGCTTGCTACCTATGAGGGGTGTAATAAGAAATACTTGAGTTTGCAAGAAAACTTAACAATAATCGGTAAAACAACGAGAAAACCGAAGAAAATATGGTGGAAGAACAATCGAACGATAGATAATCTTATAGAAAGCAAAGCGAAACAAGAACGAAACAAAGATACAAGAGATCCTCAATTCGAGAGGAGGATCGTCTCTCCCAAATCTCTTGACAAGAGAGTCTAGGCCCAAGCCGCCAACAAACCCCAATTGAGAACAAATCAAAACATAATCCTTCCCTAAACTTCTCTTGCTCTTTAATACAAAAAATTTCCTAATCTAATTTCCCTCCCAAGACCTAGCTGCCCCTCCTTTTCAATTTGAATTCACTTGGACTAGTGAGGCCCTCAATGTGGGCGGGCAACATCCATGGAGGCGGACAAGTTCCACCTCCTGTAATAGAGCAAGGGCCGGCTTGGCCGGTTCAGGATGAACAGGCCTAACAGGTGACTATACAAAAATCCAGCACCAATCTTATATGAAAATTGCATGTTTGGGTCAACGCATATAAGATTCAGGTTGTGTTTGGATCGTTAAGTGATCCCAAAAAAATTTCAACCAAACATTTATGTAAATGAGATCCAAACACTTTCAGATACTTACAGTGAAACAAAATGCCTACTTTTCATGCTGTTCATTATCTATCATTGTGTCTCAAAAATTCCTCAGGTACCTGCATGAAGTATGCTCACCATCTGTTGTACATAAAAGTTTGAAATCTGCAAATATCTTACTGGATGAAGATCTCAATCCACACTTATCAGACTGTGGACTAGCAGCATTAACTCACAATACTGAAAGACAGGCATTTTCCTACCCGAGCCATGTTAAATTGCTGATGCGTGCCCACATGCATTTATATACTGTATATGTAGATTTTAGAAATATCGGATGGTTCTGAAAGCACTCTTTCTGATACAATTCGCAGCTTTCGACGGAGATGATGCCTTCATTTGGTTATAGTGCTCCTGAATTTGCAATGTCTGGAGTTTACACTATAAAGAGTGATGTTTATAGCTTTGGTGTGGTGATGTTAGAGCTATTAACTGGTCGAAAACCACTGGACAGGTATACATATCCCACCTTTGCTTTGGACTTTCTTCATTCATTCCAACTTTTTTGATCTTTGTATGCTTATTGTTTCGTGTTTGACCCTTCAGTGCTAGAGTTAGATCTGAGCAGTCTCTGGTAAGATGGGCTACACCGCAACTTCATGACATCGATGCTTTGGCGAAAATGGTTGATCCTGCACTCAATGGAATCTATCCAGCGAAGTCGCTCTCTCGCTTTGCTGATATCATTGCTTTGTGTGTTCAGGTAGCTCTTTCATTCTTGAATTCTATCTCTTGGCCTCCAAATTCCATCATGCAGGATTATTGAATGATTTAGGCTTGGGACGGCTTTCTTACTGCTAAAAACAGCTTTCTAGTTAAAAAAATTTAATTTTTATATTTGAAAGCTGCTTTAAGAAGTTATAAGAAAGCCATCACAAGCACAGCCTTAGTTGTTGCACCTGAGGCGGATTTGTGAATTCTCTTGTTTGTCTTATATTCTGTTTTGATTCTCACTTTATTCTCAAAATAAAAAGAACTCAAAACTTAAAAGATAATAATAAGATGTGATCCTAAACGATCCCTTGTCACATATTTTATCTTTATAATAATAAGTTTTCAATTATTTTCATTAATGTAGCCTGAACCTGAATTCCGACCGCCGATGTCTGAAGTTGTTCAAGCTTTGGTCCGGCTCATGCAGAGAACAAGTTTGGTCAGGAGGAGCTCAACTGATGAGTTGGGATTCTCATACAGGATTCCAGAGCATGAAGCCACTTCTGATATGTTCTTGTAGGGAATTTTATGGTTTTGAAGTACACATGCAAATAAAGGAAGCATTGCCTCATTGCATTCCTGCCCAAGGATCAATTGCAGTATTCCTGATACTATAAATCTGCACCGTCTGATATGAAGAGTTCAGCCATTAACCCATTCTGTAAAAGCTTTTCATTTTCTGTTTTCATTAGAGATTAATTCGTCTGTACTACAGATGCCTATATATATATTAATATTTTTGAATGAATCGGCAATGCATCGGCATGAGTAAATGAAGAGATTTTTTGAGTTTGTGCTGTATAATCAAATCTTGGGGGAACCAACAGGTGTTTTTTCTATTTGTAATGCTTTGATAACTCAAAGTTTCAGTATAAGGTAACATGATTAACGGCTCTATTTCTAATGTTTTAATAACTCAAATTACTCTCAGGCAGACTAATTTCTTTTGGTCAGCCTGGCTTCTGATAAGAACAACTTATAAGCTACTGTGGTTATAGCTTAATGTTGACCTGTATGTTATATCCAAAGGAAAAAAAAAGAAAATCCCGTGTACATACCTTGTGCCCGATAGATCCACAAATTCTGTCGCAAGTACAGCTGAAATCGGCGCCGAATAGGTCACTTCCCGCAAATCCTGCGACGTCGCCTTGATCGTTGCTCCCAGACATCGTTAAATATCGGCTCAAAGAGAGCATTCGGCTGCTCTTCTCCCTGTTTCACTCCTCTCCTGTTCGCTCTCTGTTCACCCGATATCCCTCCTCTGATCTCCACTCTCCCATGACCGAACTCCACCACAGCCTGCGCCTCTTCCAAACCCGAACTCCACCTCTTCCGATCCTCCCATACCCGTTGACTGAGAGAGAGAGAGAGAGAAGGGAACCGACCTTGACGGGATCTCCCCGAGCTCCGGTCGAACCCGCTCCTCCGTCCGAACTCCTCCAACAGTCAATCCCTCCTTGCTCCAGCCGACTCTGCCTCCCTCCTTCCCGTTCCGATCGGAAGTTACGACATTTTGAATGGAGACAAGAACGGGAGCTCGCGTATAGTGAAGGTAACGTTCTCCCTTATGCGCGCTTCTCGGCCAAATCCCGTAAACCTCTCGAACCGAGAGAAAGGGAGAGGGTGGGTTTTATTATTATTATTATTATTATTATTATTTTTTTATTATAATTAATTAGTTTAAATTACAAAATTAGTGATAATTAGTTAAATTTAATTACAGTTAATTATAATTAAAATTTGATTAATCATAATTAGTTAGCTAAGACTAATTATGTTTAATTAGTGTTAATTATAATTACAAATTAATTAATTGTAGATTAATTTTTAATTAATTATAATTAATTATTTTTAAATGATAATTAATTATTATTAATCATTAATTAATCATAATTAATTGAATTTAATTATGTTTAATTAATTTAATATAATTAATTATTAATTAAATATATATTAATTATAATTAATTAAATCTAATAAAGATTTATTCTAATTAATTATGATTATTAATAACTAATTATAATAAAATATGTATATATAATCCCCTCCACTCTCCTTCCTCGATGTTCGTGTCGGACCAGCAAACCACCTAAACACGCCTTTATTGGTTGTGGTAGGAGGGAACCCGATGCGACACCTATGACGAGGTAGGCGAGTGACCCCTCGATCCATGTGTCAACCACGACAAACTCGCGAAGGTACGTACTCTTCTAAACTCAAAACTCTGCTTCAATGTCCGTGGCAAACCGGAGAACCGCCTCATGCACGCTTTTATTGCGCGTGGTGGGATGGGACCCTGGTGCGGCACGTACGGCGAAGCGGGGTCGCTTATTAAGTACCCCCGGGCGGGGAGAAATCAAAAATGCTTTTTATAAAACCCCATGCACGTCTTTATTGCGCGTGGTGGGAGAAAACAAAAAAATTACAACCGCCGCGGTGTCTCACCAACACCAACCGTGCATGTCTTTATTGACGTGGCGGGTAGGCGGCCTCTTGGTTTTTCCCCTAAACGGGGGAGACGCCAGGAGGCTGCCGAAATTTTGTCTGAAATACAGACAATGACTTGAAGAAAATAGGACTTGTGGACTTAAATCAAATGGACTTAATTGAACTTGAACTCAAATAAAAGAAATGTGCAAATGAGATTGAACTTAGAACTTACAAGGACTCAGGGGACTTGAACAAGCTGCAAAGGACATGGACTTTGATTCAAACTTGAGCCAAACTTGCATATGACTTGAATTCATACCTTGAATCAGCCTTGGACTATAAAGAACTCAAATCAAAATTAGAACTTGAGATGAACCAAGACATAACTTGGACTTTTAAACTCAAAAAAAGATTTGAGTTGGACTACAAAGACTTGAACTCATATTGAACTTGAATTCAAATCTAGATATTACAACAAATGCAAACTCAATTTGAATTTGAGTATAATCAAGGTGAACAAGTTATAAGGAATTTGAATTCAAGATGAGCTTGATTTGAGGAGCAAACTCACCATACAAGATTTGAGTCATCTTTTTATGACAATGAAAGACTTACAACAGTCAACATGACCTAACTATGTGCAAACGATCAAATGAGCATTGATAAAGAAATTCTTGCATACTACTTGATTACAATCACACAACGACATATATTGGACAAGGATAATTCTTTCATCCACTAGCAACAATCCAAACAAGAATACAATTCTACTACGAATAGTGGCATGAGTTCTCCAGTGTACTCATGAATAATATTCATCTCCGTTATATTTGCAAAGTAGCAATAATTTCAAGGAAGGGGATGTTCATGAATAACATAAGAAAAGACATGTAACAAATGCAGCAGTTATCCAATTTACATCATAGTAAGATAATGATGATCTTTACGATAGTCATGCAGAAAGATGTAGTGGCCCCTACTACATCTACTTGTAAGCATTAACAGAGGTTTGTACCAAACACACTAGTCTACTTGTACATAACGATGGCGGATGAGATGCAAAAGTAAGAATCTCCTTGCAACCAACATCAAGTGTCTTCCGACTACAAGCAGTGACAAACGACATGTAATGATTTGCAAATCAAAACACATGAAGAGATCGTCAATGAATGTGGTTCAACCAACAACTAATATCAAGTTACAAATAAGAATATTGGTTTGCATAATAGGCAGTAATGAATGGTATGCTGTATGAATGTGGAATCCTATGTAAGCATGAACATGTAACATGTCATTTTCATATGGAGGCTGAGGGTCATAAGAAATGCTGGAAGACAATAATGATGACGAGTTCTTACGAGCTACCGTAGGAGACCTATTACACACACAGTCTACAAGTGAATACAAAAGGACTATAACAGATATCAACATCTGAAAGCACAAAGAAGGAGACTCGTTAGTGCATTACGATCCACCTACAAAAAGCAACAAGTAGTGCACGACAGTCCACATGTACAAAGCAGCGAATAACTCTATTCAGAAGCTGTTACGTCATGCCACCGGATCTGCAACATTCGTACAAGAAGACAGAAGGCGTCTACAAATGATTTTAAAGTACCCCCGCACGTGCACCATAACTTGTATACACATAGGTACACTAAAAAGGGGTAAATGAAATTACAACCCGCAAGGCCCCGACGAGCGTGTTATTGGTACACACGTGACGTCTAGGGATGCTGCGCGGGCTACTAAATTTGAACCCGATCCTTCTAAGTAGATAAAAGGAGTTGACAGGGTTCAATTATAAAATGCCCACAAACACCCGCATAGGCCCCGGCGAGCGTGTTATTGGTACACACATGACGTCTAGGGATGATGCGCGGGTCTATAAGTGAATTTATGTTCGAACCCGATCCTTCTATACGGGTCAATAGAAGTTGACAGGGTTCGAACCAACCAACAAATATACGGTTGTGGCGGCCGTTATATTTGTCTTAATACATTCATATTAGGCCTTCAATGCCTATAACAATGAGAATACACTATCAAGGGCATAAAGCCTACGAAACCCGATCCTCTGTCAACAGCCCGACAGAGTGACAAGGTTCAATCCATAAAGAGAAATGACCCCAAACACCCCGATGATGTCCGTGTTGAATGAAGATCTCAACCGGAGGGGTTTCACAAATATTTTCCAATGCCGTCCATAAAATTCAAAAATCTCAAAATCCCAAAAATTCAAAAATATTTAAAATTTGAAATAAAACCATCCAATACTTAAAGCAAAATTCATCCGCCCTCCGCAATAGTTTGCCGAGGTGGATAAATTCAAATTTACTTTAGCTCACAAAGAGCCAAATGCCTAGTCGAAAATATCACTAGGATCCATTCTCAAAACAATCTCTTGCTAGTAAGGACGTGGTACATGTCCTCTAACCGGCGGTTTGCCGCCAAATGGCACCGCAGGATAAACGGTTATGACCCGGGGCCCTCTGAACCGAGTGGTTTTGCCGCCAAATGGCACCATAGATAACGGTTATGGCCAAAGCCAATACGCTCCTTATTAGCATCAAATCCTTGAGATATGAATCAATAGGATATGATCGATAAGGCACGAAGCCCTCTATAAGCTAAGGTGGATTTAAATTTGTCCCCTTAGACAAACATTCACCCCCGGTTTACAAGGTACCCTTGGATGAAGCAACCCATGGCTACCGACAAGGATCCTTCTGTCAGGTTGGGTCGACTACCTCCTCTGATTAAGTAGACCAGGGTCCACGATGGCCCGAGACGACGGAACCATGGGATCTTGATCGGGTTCATCATCCATTCCCCCACCATCCGCTTTAAGTGCACGATTGTGAAATTTCTATTTTTAAATATCAATCATTCAAATACCCAAATCCAAACCAAATTTCTAACTTCCAAATCCCAAATCCATTGCTGCTACTATATGCCAGATAACACGTATATTCTACGTATCTGATTGACGACTAGCCTTAATCGAAAGTTCTCTCTCGTTATCGGGATGGGTAATTAACTATAGGGGCTTGCGCCTATAGGAAACCAGAACTCAGATCATAAAGTCCTCACAAAAATGAGGGTGAAATCTCTGGGTAGTGTCTTTTCTACAAACCCATCTACCTTCCAAAATTTACCCCGGAACTTATTCAGTTAAAACTCCCTCGCCGGAATATTAAAAAGAAATCGCGCGGCGGGGAGGCCGGGGCCGAATTTTCGGAGCCCACACTTAAATCGGCTAATAGCTCCACTTGTCTGCTCCAGACTGTTATTACTTCTCAGTGTTGCTATCTATTCTACCATTGCACCTTCTATTCTACCTTATGTTTTGAGCCAATATTCAGGCCGTGAAATATGGCTGACCATTGAACGACGATAACAGTACACGAATAGTTCTCGTGTAATATAAGTGAAGAATGAGCTTCATCAGATTCAACTCAAAGATAAGATCATGGTGCAATACTTATCTGAAATTAAACAAAAAGTAGATTCATATCAACTGTAGAGCCTACTATTGATGTTGGATACATCATTTTACAGTCACTACAGGAAAATCTCTTCTTTCCGGCGAATTTTCCTGCGGAATATTTGATAGTTTCCGGCGGATTTTAAAAGTTTCCGACGGATTTCCGACGAAAATTTGTTCGCCGGTAAATCGAGCGTCGGAAACTTTTTTCGTCGTAATAAATCTACCGGAATTTTTTTCCGGCGGAATAAATCCGCCGAAAAAAAAATAAAAAAAAATGATTTGCTCCGAATCCCGCCGGCCATCGCTCCGAACCCTGTACCGCCCCCTCTCGCCGCCGGCCCGCCCGCGTGCGCCCCGCTCTAACAGCGCGCGAACCGCGCTCCCGCCCCGCCCCGCCAGAGCGCGAACAGCGCTCCCGTCGCCTGCCTGCCAAATCGCAAAGCGCCCTCCCGCCGCCGGCCTGTGAGCGCGCGAACCGCCCGCCCCACCGCCAGTGCCGCGAACGCCCCGCCTGCACGCGAAGCTCCCGCGTGGATTCGAACCCGCGCCAAAGTCCCACCTCCGCCTGCGAAGGAACACGCGTGGAACAACCACTTTGGCGAGGAGTAAAATATGTCTTAAATCAAACTATTTTATATTTATATATATAATTGAAAACTTAATTTAATTATTTAAAAATAAAAAAATTTAAATATTTCAGTTAACTATTAAATAAATTATTAAAATTAATAAATAATTAAAATAAGTTATTAATTTTATAATAAATTAATTATTAATTTAGTAACTTTTTATATTATTTTAAAACACTTTAAAATAAATTATTGAAGTTATTAGTAAATTATTTATTATATTAAAATTGATTATAATAATTTATCAAATTATTTATTTCCATAAAATTTTAAATCCGCCGGAAATTCCGTCGGAAACTCTGCCGGAAAAAATCCACTGGAAAATCCGTCGGAAATTCTGTCGAAAAAAATAGACAAAAAAATTTGACATTTATCCGTCGGAAATGCGCCGGAAAGACCGCCGGAAACAATTCCGCCGGAACTCCGCCGGTAATGGACAGTTTTCCTGTAGTGAGTCTCACTGAATTACCCTCAAACTAAACTGTTGGCATCATCATGACACTTTGGCTTCATTTGGGGCGGCTTTCTTTCTGCTTCTTTAAGCAACTTTCTAATATAAAAAATTTAATTTTTGTACTAAAAAGCTATTTTATACATTGCTTTAGGCACTACATCTACTGCTGATTGGTTCCTGGATTCAGGTGCTACAGCTCATCTCACCTCAAATGCTTCCCAATTGTTAAACTCTCAACCATATACCAGACCTTCACAACTTCAAGTAGGAAATGGGCAGCTCCTTCCAATTGCTCAAACCGATCAAGCCATTCTTGCACTCCATCTCATAAGCTATATCTATCAAATGTTTTTCATCTTCCATATCTTACTCACCTTCTTGTGAAATCTCTTTAGTAAAAAGAAGCTAAACTCTTAAGCATCAAGATGTCTTTTGGTGTAATGTTTGAAATTTCATTAAGAAACTTTGCAATTAAGCGTGTTCATCCCGAAGAAATCCTGGCTTAAGTAGGGCAGTCAAAATCGGGTCACAAGTTGGGTTAGGGTCCAACTCGAAACTGACTCGACACTGTTTGACCCGACCCGAACCCAACCAATTTTTGCAAACAGGTCAATTTTTCAGAACCGAACCTGAACCATTTCGGGTCCGGGTCAACCAAAACTCAACCCATTTCGGATATGTTTTACTAAATTTTTTTTATTTAATTCTATTTTTTTTAAATATAAATCGAATTAAGGTAAGAATTACTTCAATCAATTTAAAATAAACTAAGCTTAATTTAGTTTGGGTAACATGTTTTATTATTTTTAGAAATAATGTACATTTAATTATTTCATAAAAATCTTTTAAAACTCTCCTAAGTCAATTAAAAACGGGTCAAACCAGTTTGATTTCGGTTTTCAAGGTCTACTCGAATTCGACCCGATTTTACAAAAGGGTAGAAATTCCTAACCTGAACCCAACCCGGTTCAGGTTCGGGTAGGATTTTTGGGTCGTGTCAAATTTTGACACCCCTATGGGTAAGTCATCATTATTATCGTACGATATGATCACCCTACTAGTTATTGCCATCACTTGGATTGTTATCATTATTAACACCTTCACGATTCTTGGGCAATGAATTTCGTAACCTTTGTATTATCTTGCTCGTGATTTAATGATGCCACAACGATTTGTTAGATGGAATTAGGCAAGTTATGGCCCAACTTGTCACTTCACTACCTATGGTGTTTATTGGGTGATGCTCAAAGACTTCTCCTTTTGATCTATCTCATTTTTTTGGTCGAATGATCATGATTATCTTCCATTATGTGAGTTGTGCTAAGTTTGATTCAGAAGATAAATTAAACTTTTGACTTAAGCTTATGCATGCATAGATAAATTATTTTTTGTTGCTTTCTTCGGAAGGCTCTTATAAATTTGAATGAATTGATTTAGTCCAACTTTGACATAATATACTTTCTTTGGTATTTATAGTCTTGAATATAGGAGTGTCAAAAATTGACACCACTCGAAAATCGACTGGAAAAATCTGAGTTCGGATCAACTCATTTGTAAAATGGGTCGGGTCTGGGTTTTTGGATTTTTTACCCTTATGAAAAAACGGATCGGGTTCAGGTTGACCCTAAAACCCGTGCGTCGACCTGGCTAACCCAGCTAACTTTTGTGACCTTGACCTTCGGCCTACGACAGGACCCGCCTCCGTGAGCGCGACTGCGCCCCATCCTCCTCCAGCTTACCTAGTGCTTAACTACTAACTGCCCGGCGTGCCCGCCTCCTCTGGCCTATGACATGACCTGCCTCCGCCAGTCAACCCGCCAGGAGCCAAGCTGCCTTACTCCGAGTCCTCCGTGACTTTGCCAGCCTCAACCTTGCCTTGCCAAGGTCCTTCGTGCTCAGCCCAATCGCCATTCGCCCAGGACGCGTCGACGCCCAAGCCCTAAATGACACGTCTCAGCAACTACACATACGGGTTTGCGGGTAAGGTTAGGTCAACCCGTGTGGGTCGGATCCGGATTCGAAATCCTGACCTATTTAACTAAAAGGATCGGATTCGAGTCAACTCATTTATGCCCGGATCAAATCAGATTTGACCTGAAACCGACCTATTGACCCAAATTGACACCCTACTTGAATACATGGTTGAATTTCAACTTTCATATATATTATAAAATAACCATTTCATTCCCACCGTAAATTGGTAATGGTTTGCATTAAACAAAAAAAGGGTAAATTTTTAAAATAATTATAATTATTAATTTAATTAGGTATTAAATCACCAAAATAATATAAATTTAAAAATAGACAAAGTCTCTCATTGAATGGGCGATTTGCTCAACTTAAAAAAAAATATAAAAAAAGGTTTTAGGAGAGAGAAAGTAAGAGAGAGAAATAAACTAAAGGGAATAAATTGAAACGTGGACTTCAGATTTTTTTTTTATTAAAATAGGAGAGAAATAAAAAAATTCAAAACTTTTTTTAATGTTGTGTTGGAGAGGAGGTACTTCAGATTTTTTTTTTAATTAAAATCTTAAATCCAAATATTTTTTATTTTTAATAAATAATTTAGAATAAAATTTTTTATGTTTTTTTATTCATAATTTATTATTATTATTTTAAATTTATCTTATTTTGAAGAAAATTATATTTTAAATAAATATTTATCTTTTTTAAAAATAAAATTTTACTAAAAATATTTATTAAACTTACATTTAGGGCTTATTTATTAAAAAATATGAAAAAAAATATTTACATTTAACTTTTTAATAAAAAAAATTATGATGTAATTCCTAACATACATGAATATCTCTCCTATTTTAGTTCTCATATACTTTTTAGTTAATTTCTCTCTCCTATATTACCTCTCTTGAAATCTTTTTTTAATATTTTTGGAACTTGGGCAAGTGGCCCATTCACAATGGAACTTTTATTTTATCCGGTGAACGTACGCTCCTCTACGTTCGGTTTTACAGCGCAATACCGAGTTTTTCAAAAAACTCGGTACAACTCGGTACTTACTCGGTACTCGGTATTGCGCGTTTTTGGCCTAAAACCGAACGTAGAGGAGCGTACGTTCACCGGATGTAATAAAAGTTCCATTCAATGGGCGATTTTGCCTAGTTCTAAATTTAATTTTTTATTGATTTAATTGCTAATTATATTATTAACAGTAATTATTTTAAAAAATTGCCAAAAAAAAAAAAAAAAAACCATTCCTAAATCGAAGGCCCAAGGGCTGTATCAATCTGAGCTAGAAGTGAGCAGTCTATCGACTGGAATCAGAGCAGAGGAATCGAAGCGTCAAAATGGCATCGATCTGCCGCTCTGCCGTCATGGCCGCTGCGAGGTCTGTTCCCATCCGAGCCAAAGCTGTTTTCCCCAAAACCTCGCCTTCGAGGAGAACTGCAATTTTCTGCAGGTGAGATGACAGAAATCCAAGCCATTTTACCCCTTCATCTTCTTCGCGTGCCCTAGGGTTTGATGACAATTTTCGTTTCTTTCAGGCCTCTCGTTCCGGCTTTGGGAGGCGTGTATTCACTTATCCCTCTCCACAGCGCCATCGCTTCTGCCCGTCTAATATCCAACATAGCGGTGGATACATCCTGTTGGAGCTGGGTTTCTCAAGGTGAGTTAGTTTATGGCATTCTTAGTGAACATTTAAAAAAAAAAAAAAAAACAGTTCACTGATAGACTTATTCTGAATGAAGAGCATGAGAATGCCAATTTTTGCTTTGGAAACATAATACAACTATATATAATGAGATTCCAGTGAGAAGCTTTAGGTGTGTTTCTGGTGAGGAAATAGTAGAGATTTTCCTAGTCCACTCTATATTGATATGAAATTCTATTCTTCCAATTGGCGCAAGCCACAAAAATTTAATAGGAGAGCAATCTAGACTAAGAGATTGCTCGGCTCTAGTATTCAAAACACGTGCTTCATGACAATATCATGTACAAACATCTATAACATTATTGTGCATTGTGCATGAGACATGATTGTTGGCGTGGATGGTAAACCTTATTTAAGTCCGATGGTTCCATTTATATGGTTTTATTGGTTGTGTGTCTCTTCAAAGAGTCAAAAGAGCCTTGAACATGGCAATTTAAATTGAAGACAAAAACTTGTGTGACTTGCGTGCTAAAAATATGAGCATTATGCCAAGGAGCTTATTGTGAACACTACTATTCCATTAAGCTTGTTGTGGTTATCGGCGTTTTTATTTTGAGTGAGCTTGGGATGTGACTACTGGGTGTTTTGTAAGCAACATGTGCTTCATCCGAGTCAATTCCATTATGATTGGGGGAGTTCTTATGTCATGGAGAAATGATCACTGTGAGAGTTAGCTTGAGAACAATTCCCTTTTATGGTACACCGATGCCCATGGATGTGTTTTGATGTAGATGATATTGTATCATTGCTTGAGCTTTAAGCCAATGTAGGTTTTTTTAACCCCTTGATGTGGATACTGATGTAGATCGCACATCTATGATGCACGGATACGGACACGGCGACACGATACGACACGGACACGAGACACGAATTTTTTTGAAAATATAGGACACTGGTGCGGCGTGGACACGGCATTACATTTTTTTATTTATATAGTGTATAGATATTAATGTAACATCATATTAAAAATGAAAAACAACAATAAATGAATAGCATAATAATTTGTCTTGCTTATAATATAAAATATTTAGTACAAAATGTCTAGTACAACCACAAAATATAAGCAAATAACCACTTAGTACAACATCCAGCATTCAAGCTTCAACTACTAGGATTAGTTTTAGAGGTATATCATCATCATTAAATATCATTACTTCCAACTCTGGTTCATCAAGAGAAAGATTTGCAATAGTTCATTAGATATCATATAGTGAAAGTTGGTTCTTTTTTGTATCTATTTACTTCTCTAGTTCGCTAGTTCTCTCACATAATACTTCTTTTTCCTCTAATCTAAATCACAAAGAAAAACTTTTATATTTCTCTAGTTCTCTCTCATAATAACTTATAATATTTCATTGTATATCATATATTTATAATTAAAATAATTTTATCATAAAAAATTAGGACACACGTGTCCCAGCCGTATCCGACACATGTCCCAGCTGTGTCTGAGACGTGTCCCAGCCGTGCCGGGTTAAATTTAAACATTATTTTAATAAAACACGTGTCTGCCGTGTCCGACACGTGTCCCAGCCGTGTCGGGCACGTGTCCGTGTCCGACACTACATTCTCTTTTCAAGAGGTGTGTCGGTGCATCATAGCCGCACATCATCCCTTAAGGTTAAAGTTGAACCTAATTTTATATCATTCCTTTCATTGGGAGCTGACTTTGATTTTGTATTACTATTTAGGGTGAAAGCCGATGTTGATTCATTAGCATCACCTTGGATGAGGTATAGGCCATCCTTTGTGCTAGTTTCTAAACTTTCTCAAGTTGAGTTTGTGAGGTTTTTGGTGCCTTTATATACTTATCTAGGTGAATGGTTTTCTCAACACATTTTTGAAGTATTGAATTTTTTTTTTTTTCATATTTTAAATAAACCTCATTTTTAAATTTTGTAAATCTTACGAAGCTATGATAAATTTGTAGTTTACTAATATTCTTAGACTCTTAGTACAATTTTGTAATTATAAATATATCATCCATGGGGCATTTTGTAACTTCCAAGTTTTTTACAATGATTTAGCGCCTCTAAGGACAAGTTTGAAGATTTTTGCTTCGATTTAGCCTCCATATGAAAACCATGGGTAGGCTGGGTGTGCTGGGTGTGGAAGATGATGGACACCCCATTGTTGTGCCATGTGTTATCATGGAGACACCATAATGGACAATCCCAGTGTCACTTGATTTATTCATTTTTAAGCATAGAGATGAGGTTGGATCACCAATTCGTGGACTTTTTAATTCCATTGAGCCCATTATCCAAGTTGCTCTCAAATGTTGGCCTATCTAGTGTGGATCTTGAGGCTTTTTGAATTAATTTTAAAATGAATTTTGTGGGATCCTCGTTTGGTTGTTGGCTATTTATCATCTTTATCCTATGGGGTTGGGCTGGCGTGGCTTATGTTTTACTTCAAGTTAAAACAAGCAGTATGATGAATGTGAGGTTAATGAAAAGATCTATAAGATTTCTGTAGATTGATGACATCCAATGGGCCCTTGGAAGCACTGATAAACAACATGAAAAATCCGTTGACGGAAGAGAAAACTGGGAGGGACTGCTCTATTCAGAAACAATAAAGAGCAATGATGTAACAATTGCAAATTTGATCATTTTTTATGAGGTGCAAAGGAAATCTGATAACTTGTCTATGTTCTTCTCATGCCCTATTATGAGAAACTTTTTAGGCTGCTTATGAGTGTGGGGGGGCTTGGGGTGGCTAGCTATTATGGTGGTGTGGTTATGGTAGCTCTATAATTGTGACATCATCGGGTGCTAACATGTGAAGGAAGCATTAGGAGATGTGGTTGTTTTATGACTTTACCGTGCCCCTGTCTCTGTTGATGATATCAATACCTAGTTAAGGGTTAGGCCTAATGGATTAAGCTGGCCGAATTTAACCAATTTACCTTTTTTTTTTTACTTTTAAAAATTCATATTATCATTATCATTAGCTGTCTTAAATCATGCTTTAAAAAGGTGAGTGAAGTGCTTGCCTTGAGTCACGTAGTAAGTACCTTATGGCATGTTGTGTCTTACTTTCCAAGATATGTAATATCTCCGTGTCGGTGTCATTTTTGTGTCTCATGTCGATATAAGTGCTTCATAGTTATATTCATTACAATCTAACTGAACTTTTTTTTTGTATGTTGAGTTCTTCGGTATTATTATTTGAATATTCTCTATTTTTAATCTCTACCGTTTGTTTTAACAAATATATGAATAATGAGAACTCAAAGATACATGGAAGAATGATTAATAAGAGTACTAATGTAATAACGAACAATAGCTTACCTTGCATTTTGAGTATCATTTATGTGTATCTTTTGGTCTAGCAGGAAATTTATGTTCTTTTTACGGCTTGCCCTGTTTAAAAATTCTAAATGACTAGCCAGTTTTGTTCTCTTGCACTTAACTATCGTAACTGTTGTTATCTACTTGGAATATAGGACTTGCTTCAACTTCCTGATCAAGTTATGATGACTTTGTGTGGAGCAACATATTTCTGGAGTTTGTGAGCCACTGTTAGATGAAACATTTAGCTTTGAAGCATTTAGTTGTATCAAGCAGTAAAATATTATGTCATTCAGTAGCAAATTTTGGCTCTTAAGTGATTTTTTTTTTTTTTTTTGTGAAATTTACACTTTCATAGTGGGATTTTCTTTAATTTGATGAATGCAGTCTCGTGTTGAATTTTGTTCTGTTGTATGTGCAGACTATTTGTTTATAAAAAAACGTTTGAAAGGAAAAAGATTTTGATTTCTTCCTACCGGAAATAGTCTATGCCTGCTATAAGTTTCAATGTGAACTTGGAATGCTTATTTGTTCTATTACGGGCTTCTCATGTCTCTGTCATCATTCATCTATTTGAAGAGATATCCCATGTTATGACCTTCGATTATGGTGACATTTTAATGGCTTTGCTTTTGAAACACATGACTTTTGATGTGTAAAAATCACCTTCTTCAAGACCCTCGTGGTTTCAATTTCACATTAGAACTATGGTTAAGCTAATTAAGCCAGCTGCATTGTGCATGAATTCTAATATGAAATCTATGAACATGTAAATCTTCTCCTCGAGCTTTTTTTTTAATTAGGAGGGGTGGAGTGGGGTACATCCTAAGGTAGGAGACTGGTTTCCTTAAAGTTCACTATTGAGAGAAAATGAGATTTTCCTATGCTATTGACTAAATACGTTAAAGCTATAAATATACATATAATAATATATAATAAAGAAACAAATACTAGGAAAAATATCCCAAATTATTAGGATATTAAAAATATAGTAATTTTCCAATATTATGAGTCATACCTATTTAACCTTTATTATTTTATATGTCAACACTCATAAAGCTAGAGCATATATATCTATTAGCTTCAGCTTATTACTATGCAAAAAAAAGTACATGTGTTTTAAAGGTTTGATAAAAATATCCATAGCTTGTTCTTGATTGTAGACATAAAAAGCAGCAATTTTCTTGGAAAACACATTATATAATTGTTGCGGGCTAGAATATAAGCGGCGATAGAGTTAGAATTTTATCGTCTCAGCGTTATATGAATATCCATCGTACAAACAGAAGAAAAATAAAAACACCATGATTTTTACGTGGAAACCCTGGAAAGGGAAAAAACCACGTGGCCTCGCCCAGTTGAGAGAATTCCACTAGTGTTTACTTGAGGTACAAGAGGCTGACTCGTCCTTAAAATTTAGGACAATCAGATTACAATGATCCAATCCCGGATTGAAATATAGTTACAAACAAGAATTTGAGATTCGATGATGTTGTGTATTCGAGCTGAATCCTAGAGTCACTTGTAGATCAGACAGAATTCCAGCGTTACTTGGAAGTCAAGTGGAACTCTGGCGTCACTTGAAAGTCGGACGGAACTCTAGCATCACTTGAACGCCGGGCAGAACTCCGGCGTCACTTGAACGCCGGGCGGAACTCCGACGTCACTTGAACGCCGGGCGGAACTCCGGCGTCACTTGAAAGTCGGGCGGAACTCCGGCATCACTTGAACGTCGGGCAGAACTCCGGCGGTGATCAAGGATGAGCTTTTTCTCTCTTCTCTTATCTTCTTGCTTGGGTCCCCTCTTAAGAGAAATGAGGGTCTATTTATAGTTTTTTGAAAGTGGCAGGACTCGTAAATAGGGGGAGGATTAAGGGTAAATGTGGAGTGGTTTAGATGGATGGCCGATATTGAATCCCTTGATTGTGGATCGTTTGTTATACATTTGAAGATCTTAATGATATCGAAATTCGGCGATCTTGGGCTCGTTGGATTCGTCTCGTCGAGCCGCTCAATTCGACTATAAGCATGTCATGTTTTGAAACCGTTTGGTAATCCAAATTATGGTTTGAACCTTCCAACAGCGGTTCGGGTCTTCGATTCGGACCCGTTTGGGCTCGGATTGAGTTGAATTTGGTGTCGTTGGGTTCGTATTTCTGAGATGATCAGTTTGACTGTAAGTTTGCTAAAATCAGAGTTCAAATGATCCCAGATTTAATTTTTGAAGTTTCCAACTTGATTTTTGCCTTGAGATTCGTGTCCCGATTAAGATAATTTTTTTGATGATATATCAATCATATAAAATATCAATCTTCTTTAATATATTTGGTTTGGGTTTTCAAAATAGGATTGTTGTCAAAATTGATTGCTGTAATATATAGTTATATGTTGAATATTAAGAAAATCAAACTCTTTTAAAAGAGTTTTAACACATCATTTCACATATTGATAAGTCACCTATTTGTATTCAAATTTAATACTCGATCTGGCTACAACAATTTATTTTTGGCTTTTTCAAGTGAGCATATTTTCCCAAAAGGATATAATATCCTGAGGTTAACTTCTTGTCTTCTCTTTTCTTGGAGCCTTTTCATGTATTTGAGGATCCATAGATTAGTTCCCAAATGCTTTTATCTTTTGAATTTTGCATGTCTTGACTCATCAATCCAATGATGAATGAGATGGCAAGCCTGGTAACAACTAGATTAGCCAACTTGCCTTCTTTTGATATTGAGATGGATCATTAATGGATTCTTCATGATCATATGTGGCCCGAGTCTCCATAGAGGTATCAATGGGCTTGCAAGCAAGAATTCCATTTCTTCAAGAAAATTTAAACCTTTTTTATTATAGGTAAATTCAGCTCTAAGGAAATACTTGGATCATTCTTGATATTTGGTGACAAATCACTTTTGTTAGTATTCTACCTTTAGAGACTGTTGTGATTGTTGTTTTGGTAAGTAAAATATAGTCAAAATGAAGTATGGCGAAGCTGCACTGGCAATAGAGTGATTTATATTGTTGTTGCAAGGACAAAAGTTAGCCAAGATTTTAAATATTTTGTCAAACCTAGCTTCCAGACTTAGGCTTCGTTTAGGACGACTTTCTTTCTGCTTCTTAAAGCTGTTTTCTAGTAAAAAAATTTAACTTTTATACTAGGAAGCTGTTTTAAGAAACAATAAGAAAGTTGTCCCAAACGAAACCTTAGATAAACGTTAGATAAACTTTTAAACCTTAAGACGGCTTTATTTGGGGCAATTTTTGGTTATTACTATTTTGTTGTTTTCAAAAAAATTGGTGCTAGAACATTGTTTTAAAAAGCAATAAGTAAGTGTGTCAAATCGTGTCTGTGGATCGGGTTCGGATCCAACCTGACATTGACCTGCCAATTTTTGACCAAACCCGATTTTTGATTCGGGCCCATTTTTTCAAATCGAACCTGAGTTGGTTCGGTTTCGGCTCAACATGACCTGACCCGAAAGAAATTCCTTAATTAAATTTACATATTTAACAACAACAGGTAAAATTATACATTAGAACTTTAGAAGCAAGTGTATAAATTATTTACAATGTTACATTTATACATAATACATTATACATTACAATTTACAAATAAACTCAAATTACATACTTTACAACTTATAAAAAGTTCAAAGCTTTGGGTTTGAGTGCTCTCCGAGAAAACCCTAGGGTTTTTCTTGCGTGGCGTCGCGGCGTTTCCCCGCCGTCGGCGGGGGTTTTTTGGTTCTACTTGTTCAGGATAGTTTTTTCTCTTGTTCTCTTCGGTCTGTGTGGTTTTTCTTACCTTTATTCCGGCATTTTCGGCATGCCTCCGTCTATTTTGAGAGATCCTGATTTTTTTGGGGGGGTTCTCATTCTAAGTCTTTTCTTCAAGCTCTTGCTGGTTATACTTCTTCCTTTCCTGATTTGAAGCAGTCTACCTTCCGTGGTCTTCCTGCTTTGTGGGTTTCTGATGAAGAAATTAGGGCTTTAGCGGAACCATTTAGGTTTTCTTTGGTTGGTTTCTTCCCGGCTAAACGTCCTCCTCTTGATGTGATTCGAAATTTTTTTTTTAACCTAAAGTTGAATGGTGAGGTATCGGTTACTGTTCTTGATTCTACCCATATTTTGATAAAATTGGAGAATGATTTAGATTACTGTAGAATTTTTTGTCACCGTTCTTATTTGTTTTTTAATTGTTATATGAAACTTACGAAATGGTCGCCGACTCTGGATATCGGTGTCGAGTCGCTGATCATCCCGATATGGATCTCTTTTCCTCACCTCCGTCCATATTTCTTTGCTCCGAGGATCCTTTTTGGGCTGGGTGAGTTATTTGGCAAACCTCTGAAAATTGACGAAGCTACGTCGGTTGGATCTCGTCCTTCGAATGCCCGTGTTTTAGTTGAAATCGATATTACTAAAAATTATCCTAAGCAAGTGTGGTTAGGATCTGATTCGTTAGGGTATGCTCAAGAGGTAGTCTTTGACGATTTTCCTCATTTTTGTGGTGTTTGTAAAAAATTAGGGCATATTTCTGGTAAGTGTATTTCGGGTACTGTTCCTGTTCTTCCTTCTGTTGTGGATGTGTCTGTGGAAATTATTGCTCCTTTAGGTGGTGTAAATGGCATTAAGGGTGTAAATGAAGTTGCGGTTATTGTTCCTGAAGTAAATTCTGTGGGGATGGCTTTGCCATCTGTTGAACCTGTGGTTTGTGCTAACGATGTTGGCTTGTCACAGGATAATTTGGTTGTTTCTTTGGATGTGAATAACTGTAACGGTGTGCCGCTGGTCGCTGATAAATCCTTTTTATCTCCTAATGCTAAACCTTTCGTTCCCATGTTGCTGGATGGGGGCGTTAGGCAGGGTGTGAATTTGGAGTCTTCGGCAATTGCTTTGGTGCCGGAAGTTAATTATGCTAATGTGAATGTTGAGACTTCTGATAGGTTGCCTATTCATGATATGAATACTATTGGGGATGATAAGGTGATAGAGAATGCGGAAGGTGGTGCTGGGGATGACAAGCTTGCTGGTGTGGATCCGAGTGGGATTGAGGCTGTGTGCCCGTCGCTGAGTTTAGAGGAAGAGTTTCAGCGTGTTAACAGTGTAGTTGAGATTCCTGTTAAAGAGGTTGGTACACTTGTGATGGCTGATTGGGTGGGGAAGTCTTCGGGTAAAGAAATTAAGGATCAGAACAGTTGGTTGATTGATTCGTCGGAGGAGGAGGTTTATTCTGAATTTTCTGAGTCGGATAATGATCTTTCCCTTGTTCGTTCTTCCATTGCCACTCGAGGGAAGTTTTGGGGGCGTGGTCGTCGTAAAAGATGATTTGAAGTGCTTTTTGGACTTTCATAATGTTGATTATCTTTTCGAAGGCTTGGCTTTAATGTTCGATTTGGTGCTACGCGTGGCTGAGGGCAATGATGTGGTCGGGGCTCGCGTCCCGGTCGTTAAGCTGGTGGCAACCGATTATTTCTGGATGGTCCGTGCGGGACGGCTTGGAGGTTAGAAGCTTGGACTGTTTACTGAGCCCAATTTTAGCTTGTAGTACTCCTTGCTGTTTGGTCGCTTTTATTGTTTTGTTTCCTGTATAAAAAAAATAAAAAAATAATAAAAAAAAATACTTTACAACTTACAAGCATAAATTACAAACTAAACCATCAAAATTATCAAGTTACATTGTTAGAACTGCATGTATGCATTAAATCCTTGAAGCCACTGCCACATAATTATAATTTGTAAATCCATAAAACAATAAAGCATAATGTTGAAAACAAAGCTATAAAAATTCATGATCCGTGATGCCAACTAAACATGCAAGAAGGAATACAATCCTTTAACAACAAAACTAAATAACCCTAAAAAATACAAAGCGCTAAAAAATTGTAAGGAAAAATGAGAAAAAAAATGATGCCCTAGCTGGCATATCAAAGACTTCAATGCAAAAAGTCAAAGGCTAAAAAATCAAAACCCTAATTGGTTTAAATATGAAGGATCAAATCAACAAACTGACAGTAACAACAAATCAAAAAAGAAATAGTACCTTAAATCTAAATGGCAAAACTCAAAAAAGTAAAAATGATAATACTAAAAAGGCATAGAGTGCACACTACAGGATTGAGATAGAGGAATTGAGGTGAGCTCCGGGCATGAGGTGTAGGAGAGGAAACCCTAAACTGCTAAACATACAATGAGATGAAGAGGAAGTCAGAGCTAGAGAGGCGAGATCGAGATGCGAGAGCTGAGAGCCTGAGAGTGAAAGCGTCGAAGACTCGAAATGAAATAATGAATAGGCGCATTAGACTAAACCTAAATCGAGCGGTCATTTATGAATGCACATATAAATATATGATCAGACGAATGGGGCTACTCTCGTGGCATAGTAGGTCAAAATTGAATTTCTGGGTTGACCCGAACCCAATCCAGAATTCGAAACGGGTCGAAGTTGGGGACCAAAATTGGGTCAAGTTCGAGTTAGATTTTCGTGTCTTGTCAATTTTTTAAACCCCGAGTAGTAAGAAAAATGTTCCAAACTAAGCCTAAATGATATATCTTTCTAATGATTTCTTTTGGTGATATTAAATTACATTTCAGAGAGGATACTCAATATTGATAGTGATGATTGGAGGCGGTCATACTAATTTTTAAAACAATCAAATTATTTTGTATTGAGTGGTTTTTAAAAATAATTTAATTTATTATCAAAAATAAGATAATAGATAAAAATACATTACATAAACATAGTTTTTAAAGTAAAGAAAAAAAAGAAGTCTTGGTAATGACTCAACAAAAATAGATATGTTCAGCTTCTTCTTCAGTACATACTCATAATGTCCTCAATGATATATAGCAATAAGAGATTTCAAAAAGAAAAAAAAAATTAAAATAAAAAGCCGCATTATCAAATGAATGATTACGCCCGGCGTCTGAATCGTCTAGAGGTGAATCCAGACGCGTCATGTCACCCAGATCCACCCGGATGCACCGGAGTCCAGGTGATGTGGCGCAGATTCGCCTCTAGACAAATCTGAACGCCGAACATAATAATTTTCCCAATTCCACATATTTACACTTCATGATACCCACCGGTCCGCTCCTGAACCCATTGAGCAAATTAATTATTCTGTGCGGTACAAATTAATTTGTATTACAAGAATAAAGGATGAGGATTTTGCTCAAAGAAGAATCCTAAGTGGCTTTTATATATTAGTATAGATATATAGCAATCATACTAAAATTATTCATAAATATTAATTAACCATTGATAAGGATTTTTCTTATATGAGGACCGCACACAGATTGAGATAATTTTCCTTTTTTAAACTTTATTTTTTATTTTTGGAAAATCTAAACTTTATTGTAATTTCATTTTCTTTTTTGACATAAAATAATTATATTCGAATCAGAGTGCAGATAAATTTTAAGTCATTAAATATTATAATAATTATTAAATTTTGCAGTAATTTACATTAGCAGAATTAGAGGTGTCAATTCGGGTCAACGGGTCGGGTAGAGTCGAACCCGGAATTGACCCAGCACTATTCGGGTCAACCCGAACCCGACCCGTTTTTAAAAACGGGTCAGGTTTCCGGACCCGAACCCACCCGATTCGGATCCGGGTCAACCCGACCCGACACGAATGACCCGGGGTTGACCCAAAATTGCTAGTTTTCGGATAAAAAATCGGGTCAATCTCGGGTTTTCGGGTCAATCTCGGGTTTTCGGGTCAAAATGAGTTTTCGGGTCAATTTCGAGTTGCTGGGTCAACCCAAACCCGACCCAATTTTTTTAACGGGTTGATTTGTTGAACAGAACAATGTATTAAACAAACACACATTTTATTAAAAGATAAAATCACACCAAAATATAAAAATTACAAAAAGATCATTACATGACAACACAAACATATCAAACAAAACAATGCATGAACCCGAATCTCTCTTATTTTTGTACAGAAGTGAGATGCACACAACATATTGGACTGAATATTTATGATTTTTTTATTTTGATATAATCACTGGTCCACTATCACATGACGCAACATGGATTATTAACAATTTTCATCTCATTCTCCTCCTCCTCCTCCTCCTCGCTTTCCGGACCAACACTAACAAGCTCTGCTAGTATTTTTAATTTTCGTATATCTTTAAGAATTTTGACGGGATCAGCAGTCCCAATTATAGTAATTAAATTCTTTTTTGGGCCAATGATGATAGAATTTATACCTTCGAACTTTGCAATTGACATCATTATATTTTTTTGACTCTTTGAACCTGATATTTCAGCAGAGATTTCGATCTTCTGTAATAGAAAAAAAATTAAATGCTTAAATAAAAATTTAGAAAAAAATTAACTTGATAATTAAATAGAAAAGAAAATACCTTAGACATATTGGCAGAGACTCGCTACAGAAATACTCCGGCGGCGGCGGCGGCGCTGTTGGACGCAGCAATTTCGTGCTGGAGGAGCTGAGGGCGGGCAGTTCAGAATACTCGGGCTTGCTGGCTTGTTTTTGAAGGGAGGAAAAGACCTCTCTCAGGAACTTTTATTTGGTCCGGTGCAAGGACCTAGAGGAAGGTTCGGTTTTGCCTAAAAAAGTGCAAATACCGAGTTTTTTGAAAAAATACCGAGTTTTTCAAAAAACTCGGTATTTGCACTTTTTGACCTATTTTTGCCTAAAACCGAACCTTCCTCTACATCCAGTGAAAGGACCTAATAATTGTTCCCTCTTCCTCTCTCAGACCGCGTGAAATTGAATTTTGGTGAATTTATTTTATTTATATATATTTATAGATGCATGTACATTTTTAAATAACTGTACATCTATATATCTTTATATATATTTTGACATCTTTCTATCTTGCTTTAATGGAGGAAAAGACCTCAGTCCGTGAAATTTTTTTTTGGGTGGGGCTGGTAAATGCCGAAAATGTATAATTTTATATAAATATATAGTTAGTTAAAAATGTAAGTATATTTATAAATGAAAACCAATTAAACTCAATGAATTTAATATATAAATATCATATAATTAAATACCAATTTAATAAAATTTGCCGCGTCCAACAACAATGCCCTCAGCTCCTCCAGCACGAAATTGCTGCGTCCAACAGCGTCGCCACCGCCGCCGCCGGAGTATTTCTGTAGTTCGCAACTTTGCATTACAGAAGATCGAAATCTCTGCTGAAATATCAGGTTCAAAGAGTGAACAAAATATAATGATGTCAGTTGCAAAGTTCGAAGGTATAACTTCTATCATCATTGTCCCAAAAAAGAATTTAATTACAATAATTGGGACTGCTAATCCTGTCAAAATTCTTAAAAGTATACGAAAATTAAAAATACCAGCAGAGCTTATAAGTGTTGGTCCGTCAAGCGAGGAGGAGAAAAAGAAAGAGATTGAATATTTTTTCGCATATCTTTTCAAATAGTGAATTCACATAAAAGTCCCACAACATTAAAGTTAGAAACCTTAGCATCGTGTGATAGATGAGAAACAAGCTCAATGTCCTGCAAAGAAGAAAAATTAGTCACTCTCATCACACCTACAGGATAAAATAAATCTTCATTTTAGAGAGAAATTAGTAAGATGATATTGATATTGTTTTGAAAGTAAAAAGATAAGGAAGAGAAAGTCCCAAATGTATTTCTTGCATCAATGAATGACCCAAAGTAAGCTATTTATAAAAAAGTGAGGGACCAAAGAGCCATGTAAGGCAAAAAAATAAGAGCAAAATCTTCTAAAATAAATGCAAAGAATCAATCTTCTGCTAATAAAAATAGCCAGCAATTTAAAAAAGCAAAATAGGAATATGGATGAGAGCACATAAAAGGCAATCATTACTCTCCAAATTAACCATCCCATTGTTGCCAAACAATATTAGTTTTAATTGTTGTAATTTTGTTACTAACTTTTTAAATTGAGTGATCATTCATTGATATAGATTTCTCTCATTGATTTACCCATAATATCATCCATATTAGCTTCGTCTACAAATCTTGCCAATGCACTGAATGGGAAGGTGGTTGCTTTTTACTCAAAATTCCACTAGTAGTGTACTGGCAAAAAATAAACCAAATTTTACCATTCTGTAATTGTTATCTTTAACATTAAATATTCAGCATAACGCCTTTTATGACACAATGTATTTTTATATGCTCGATGATGTGTTTGCCTAATACATTTTGTATGTTCATATAATACTTCTATGTGATGATTCAGCGCCTTTGTGTAATGTAGAATATATTTGTATGTCGCGATGATATGCTTACATACAGGGGCATAACTATGTGGTTGTCAGAGGGGGGCAATTCACAGCCAAATTTGCTGCAACACCAATAATTAATTACAAATTTGCCACCCCCCCCCCCCCCCCGATTCTACCCTTGCTTACATAATATGCTATGCATTCTACAATGTATGCGCAATGCATTTTTTTATACTAGGCGGGAATATCCATAACTTAACTACATATTTATGTTATATTTATATTCTTAGATAACATACAATTATAATTAATGTATTTGTATTGTACACTTGTGCGCTCTTCAAAGTATTTGCGTTATACATATGCATATTCTTAATGCATTAATATGTACTTCAATGTACATTGTCAGAATATTATGTGTTTACCAAGATAATAATGTGCTTCTTGAGGGGTAGCACATCTCTCGGGCCTGGCATATGCTCCTCAAGATTCTTGCATGCTTCTCAAAGCCATGGCACGTTCCTCAAGATCATGCATTTAAATTTGATAAATTATATTATAATGCAAGAGGAGATATTTTAAAATATTTAAATATAATCAAGTAGGCAAATGATTATCTTTAAATGCGCAAGACTCCAAATACAACCATTTTCAAAATTTTCTTCATGAATTCCAGTGGCATAAATCCTTCTTAAAAATTCATTGTGAGATTTGTAATGCTTAATTCCCTTCTTTATTTAAGGGCGCGATAAAGTATAAAGGAAACATCGTGAAAAGTGAAAACAAGGATCAGAGTTAATCAATCATAGCAGGTCAAATGTAAGAGAGGTGGTAAATAACTTGCAGGATTCGTAGCAAAGGACGAGTAAGAGACTAACAATTTCCTGGGCGTGGAAAGTGGCAACTACAAGTTAGCAGAAAAACTATTGTGAGAGACAGTAGAGGAAAACAGAGGCTGGTGCAATGACTTAGTGGAAAATAGGGGCGGTAAAAGGAGCAACTTAACATGAAGTAGAGAGCTAGGACTGTAGTACAATGGATGGAATTTCACATCTATAGGATAGGATCATCATTCGTCAATTACCCCATCAAAAACACAAATTGAAATCACCTCTGAGTTAGGAGAAATTATTGTGTAAAGACTAGACACAGAATGTCGTCCGAAGATCAACCAGAATGTTCCACGTCAGCGATATCGAGCTGCAGGACCAAGCAGTACCGAGCGACGGTACCGAGCACAAAGGTGAGGTGATGCATTCTGGTTGGCTCCGTATGACACATCCGCACAGAATAATTAATCCCGAGATAGGTGAGTATTCACTTTATTGCAGCCCAATTCTCTTTTCATGGATTTGAAAGGAACCCACCAACACCGACTTCATACTCAATGTCTAACCTATATGACTTAAATCAAACTGTTGACTGCAATAATAAAAAAAAACGAAAAAAAAAAAAAAAAAACGAAAAAAAAAAAAGAAGAAAACGAAAAAAAAAAAACAAAGGATGCATTCCTTCGGTAACTTCTTCAATATAAAAGAGACAAACAAGAAAAAAAAAAAAGCTCGCTGCCGAAGCCCTAGCCCCTCACTTGTCTTCCTTACGCTTGTGATCTCCAGTCCACTCACGATCTCCGATCCCGAGACCAATCGGCCACTAGCTCATCGGACTGTACATTGCGATCCTGCACTCGTCCGCCTCCGATCAAAACCGCTCGATTTAGAACCTTCCTGTGCGCGAACGCTCACCCGCACCTTGTTTCCTCCGTTCGTCCGATCCGCAAAACCACACGCATGCCGTCGCCTCGAACCCCGCGTCCGCCTCCGACCGTGCGTCCGCCTTCCCCGACTCGCGCGATTGCCCAGCACGAGCCAACTCCTGCCTGAACCCTTCCTCCGGCGCGTCTGCTTGATTCTACACGAATTCCGCCCGCACGGTCGCCTCCAACGCTTGAAATTATCTCTCAATACAGACCAGCATTTAACCTTCATCTGATACAGTTCTGTTGCGTCCACGAATATTCGAGACGGTAGAGAAATATAAAATTCAGTGTATTTGCGTTGTATGAAAACATGCAATCAGATAAGAGAGAGAGTCTAGCATTAAAGGAGACACCAAAATTTTTACGTGGAAAACCATATAAAAGAGAAAAAATCACGTGGCCTAATCCAGTTTGAATGAATCCACTAGTATATCAATTGATTACAGATGAGGCCATTCCTTGGGAAAGGCCTTTGCTTGATGTACATCTTATAAAATATATTCCATGATGAGAACACAAAGAGTCAATACTAATGTGTTCGTTTGGTTTGAAGGATTGTAGTCGATGAGCGACATAAGTCAGGAGAATCGTAGTCGGCTGGCGACAGAGGTCGGAAGGACTGTATCTGACGATGAAGGTCAGAAGGACGGCTTAAGGTAGATGTCCAACAATAGACAAAAATTCATTTTTGGATAGATGTCCAGCGAAAGTTCAATAATCGGTAGAAGTCCGACGTCGGGTAGAAACTTGGCGATGAGTGAAGGTCCGACGTCAGTTAGAAGTACGATGTCTGTTGGTGGCCGAGGAGAACTCCAGTATCACTTGGACGGAGTTTTGGCATCAGGGAGGAACTCTGTCGTTACTTGGACAGAATTTCAGCATCCCAAGGAAGTCGGGCAGAATTATGGTGTCCCTTGGAAGTTATGCAGAATTCCGACGTCATTTGGAGTTCGACGGAACTCCGACGGTGGTTTGAGGAGGAGTCTCTTCCCTCCTAATCTTCTCTTCTCCTCTTCTTCTCTTCTTCTTGCTTAGGTCCCCTCTCAAGAGAAACGAGGGGTCTATTTATAGATTTTCTGGAGTGGCATGGCCCTTAAATAGATGAGAGATCAGGGGCAAATATGGAGTGGTTAGAATGAACGGTCGATATTGAATCCTTGAAGGTCTTAATGAGTTTGGAATTCAGCGATCTTGGGCTCGTTCGATTCGTCTCGTCGAGCCTCTCGATTTGACTATAAGCTCGTCAAGTTTGAAGACCGTTTGGTAACTCAAATTGTGGTACGAACTTTCTAACAGCGCTTCAGGTCCTTGATTTGGACTCATTTGGGCTCGAATTGAGTTGCATTTGGTGTTGTTGGGTTCGTATTTCCGAGATGCTCAGATTGACTGTAAGTTTGCTGAAATCGGAGTTCAGATAATCCCGAATTTACTTTTTGAAGTTTCCAACTTGATTTTCGCCTCGAGATTCGTGCCCGATCAAAATAATTTTTCGATGACATATCAAGTTCAAAATAACAATTTGAACTATTTATCCCTACTTTATGCATACACGATTATGCTAACCGACAGCGTAAGTTCAATTAAGTAGACATACATAAACGGCTAGATAATTCTATTGTCCGGCAAAGCAACCGGCATTCTAATTTGAAGACCTATGCTATTGATTTTTTATCAGAATGGATGAATTTTAAAATCAAAGACCTCACGTGATTAATCTTTAATCTTGATAAGACGAATTTCATAATTGAAGGGCCTTTGATTTTTAATTCGAGCTGGATGATTTCTATTTCGAAGATCTTGTGCAAGTAGAAATTATGGCAAGTGCCATCCTGATCACCTCTCGAAGAGAGAGGACCCTAATAGTTTGTGGAAATAACGCCGAGAGGCTACCGAAATCACTTCAGGAGACTACTAAATTTTGTAAAAATTGGAGAACCAATAATTTTGAACTTAAATTTACTATTTCAATTAATTAATAGAAATTGGAGCGTTGTAAATTTCAATAATTGATTAATTCAATTAAGTATTTACTTGAAATTAATTAATTAAAATTAATCAACTAAAATGACTACTTAATTTAATTTAATTATTTATTTGAAATTAATTAATCAATTAATTAATTAAAATTGATCAATTAATTGAAATTTCAATCATAAATTAATTGATTTATTAAATTGGAAATTATATCAGTTAACTAATAAATTAATTTAAAAATAAATTAAATTCTTTTAATTAATTAATCAATTAATTTCAAATTGAATTTGAGCTCATTTAATAATTAATTAATCTATTTTAAAAAAAAATAACCTTAATTAATTGACCAATTAATTAATTAATAAATCAATTGAAAAAAACTCAAAATTAAAAATGGGTTAATTAAATTACATTGGAGCAAAAATGTGGAGAGAGCCACTCCTGAAATTGTGTATTTTGATTTAAAAAAGAAGGAAAAGCATAAAAATAAAAGATAATGTTTCTACTAATCAATCCCATATACAACTCACACCAACTAAACATCAAACTCCTAAAATTAAAACTCAAAAAACTAAAACAAAACTCCAAAAATCCTATCCTAATTCCCGTGCAAACTCCAAAAACCCTAAATTGGAGACATTTTCAGCACATGTGATGAAATTCTTATCTATATCAATTCCCTGTTTCTAGCCGGATCTAGGGGTGTAAACGAGTCAAGTCGAGCTCGAGCCAGGGGTTGTTCGAGTCGAGCTCGACTCTCAGATACCGAGCTCGAGCTCGAGCTCGAACTCGAGTCGAGCTCAAAATCCGAGCTCGAGCTCGACTCGTTTCGCTGTCGAGCGGCTCGTCGAGCTCAAAATGCGCGTACTTTCGTTTGCTGCCGTGCAGACCTCCGTCGTCGTCGCGTACTCGCGGTTTGTCGTCGCGTTCGATGTTAAGGTCGCGTCCAACGACGACGTCGTCCGTCATCACGTCATTCGCTTTTGGGTTCGTCGTCGTCACGTCGTCGCGTTCGGGTTCGTCGTCGTCGTCCCTCGTCACGTCGTAAGCGTCCGGCGTCGTTTAGAATTTCCGCCGCCAAGATCCGCGTCTGCTTCCGCCGCCAGCGTCCGCGTAACAGGAAGCCAAGCTCGGGTTCGTCGTCGTCGTCCTCCGCAATCGTCACGTCATAAGCATCCCGCCGGCGTCAGCTGCCTTCAATGTTTTGAATGAAACTGCGTCGCCGTCGTCGTTTAGAATTTCTGATTTCCTGCTTGCGAGCTCTTTCCATTTTGATTTCCCGCTCGCGATTTCTATTTTCCCCCGCTAGCTGCATAATCGAGGGGCTCGACGAGCCATCAAGTCGATCAATCGGCTGTTTGAGCTCGAGCTCGATAAGCGATCGAGCTCGACTCGCGAGCTTGATAAGCTCGGCTCGTCGAGTCTATTATCGAGTCGAGCTCGAGCCGGCTTGCGAGCCGACTTGACTCGGTTACACCCCTAGCCGGATCCCCTCCCAGTCTTGCCTAGTTTCTATGTTTTATTTTATAAATTTTACTGGGAAGGTGCGGAAGGCCTTTTTTTTCTTAAAGCTTTATATGTTGTGATTGTTTCTTACTGCTAAACTAACGATTCTATCAGTGTACCGTTAATTGTTTTTGGAGCATTTGCTGCAGCTATAGCTCGTATTGGCGGGACTCCGTCTTCATTCCTTTTGTATATTTGATAAAATAACTGCTTAACATTAACATTTATCTGCTTTTTTTTTTGTGTTATATCCAGGTAAATCTAGTGGCCTGAACACCTTTGGTCTTATGTGGTGCAATGGTATGTATTTTTTTTTTTTTGCTAGTTTGGATTTTGTTCATGCAAGTAATGACAAAATAGAAACATAACATTTTCAACATGAGAAATTATTTTGTGCGGAGTCCGGACGTAGAGATACGTCCGGACATCCACTAAAATATTGACACGTGAAGTGCACTTTCTTTGTGCGCTTTACTTGCATTTTACATGTACTTTAGTTGCACTTTAGTTGCGCTCTGACTGCTCTTTTATTGCACGTTTTTACTGTGCTTTGACTGCGCTTTACCTGCGCTTTTGATGCGCTTGTCTTATAGTTGCGCAGACACATTAAATATATAAAGTAAAAAATAAATCCAATTGAATATCCACGTGTTCACTCCATATGTCAACATTTTATTGGAATCCGGACCTACCTCTATGCATGGACTCCACACAAAATAAATCTCTTTTTGTTATGTGTTGTTCATTCTTCTATTTCTTTTCAGGATTAGCATGTTCTCTTTTTTTGGACTCAAATTCAGGGTGATTCGGAGTTGATCATCAATTTCCCTTGTTTATTTTCTAGAGGGTTTCATGTAGGCTTCTCTCTCACACCTTTATGAGTTTGGGGTACTTGAGTAAATAGCTGGGGTTGGCAGGCACTAGGGGCCATATTTTAGCGTTCTAGGCTATGCTTCTTTTTTCATATTTACGACATTTTACTAGTTCATAAGTATGATCTATTTTTGTCTTATTTATTGAATTCATTTGCATGTCTAGCACTCATTTTTACTGGAAACATGTTAGCTTGTCTGAAGTTGTGTATGTAACAAACTAAACTCTTAACTATTTGTCCGCTATGACGTAAAGGCCTCACGGTTTTGCCCTGTTGGTGTAACTTTTCAGTAAGTCACCCATCTCAGAATTGCTTCGGGATGAGCACACTTAACTACGAAGTTTCTTAAAGAAATTCTAACAATTACAACAAAAGACACATCGATGTTTAAGTGTTTAGCTTCTTTTACTTAAGGGGTTGCACATGATATATTTTAAATTTCTTTTGAGATATTGAAATTTCCATCCACTTCCCTTTTGTTCGTCAATATGAAACCCTTAAATTTTCAAGTTATTGTTGGAAAAAAAAATTTTTTTTTGTGCTGTTAGTACGTACGTACCGTCTGTACGAACTGAAGAAAGTTTTGAAAATCTGTATGGTTATTCTGTACGAACTGCCTGTAACGAACTGAGTAAAGTGCATGTTCGCCTGGACGAACTGAACAATTTTTTTTGCCCGAGAGCATCGTCCAAGGACAAAAATCCATTATTGTCCGTACGATCAGTGTACAGAGGAGATCATCCCGGGACGAACGAGAAATATCGTCTGGACGAACGTAAATATCTTTTTCTCTATTAAAGGACCATTTGAGATATTTTTGAAGAGAGAGAAAGCTGGAGAGAGAAAGAGAAGGAAAAGCTTGGTTTCGGAGGCCGCGGAGCGATTTTCGTCCGTCGACGCAGTTAAAAGAATTGTTTGTCTCGCAGTAAGGAATCCGAATCCTATTTCTGATTTCGAAGATTTCGAGTTTTGATATTTTTCTGCTCAATTTTATGTTTTTGTTACCGAAAAAACGTGCATATCTTTGTATTGACGAACTTTTTACCTCGTAACTTTTGGTATGTTGTAGACATGGTGATTTTACATGTTTTAATTAATTATTTGTGATTTTTCACCTGGTATTCTGAATTCTGTAAGATTTTTATCGAATAGATAATTTTCTGGATGTTGAAAAATATTACTTCAGCTCAATAAATGCTTTGAAATTATGTTTTATCCAATTTTTTATCGATTTATGGTAATTGGGTAGTTTTCTGAAACTGTGTATTTTGACTATGTTTGGGATTTCTGTCAACTGTATGATATTTTAAGGATTCTCTTCATTTGAGCTAATCGTGATTGTTGTTTTCAATGCATTGATGAGATGTACATGAATGTGGATATATGATTGAATCTACTACTATTATATTACTAAAAGACAAGTAAAAACTGGTTGAACCGTTGGTTGAAGAATTACCTGTACAGGATGGTGGGCCGACGGACTTTCCTTTAAAAAGGGTTTGGTGTTATCCTTTATTGAACACGTGATTACTAATCAAAGTTATAAGAAGATTACTGTGCTGACGGACAAGGGTGACAACTCTATTTACTGAGCCAACAGATTACTAACATCGATACTAATCTTAAAAAATGCCTTAATAGCTAGTAATTGTACTTGTTAAGTATGATTACTGTACTGGAATGCATGTGTAAAATATTTTTTTTTATGATTACCTAATAGATTTACTGATATTGAATTGATTTATTGATACTTATTGATTTATGGATTACTGTACGAATTTACTAATATAGACGGATTTATTGATATTGAATGGATTTACCGACGGATTTATAAGTTTCCTGTCACTGCACGATTTCATTGATATTGCATACTGTTTATCGATTCTACTATTGATTCACCTATACTACTGATTCATTATGTTGATCTTATAACACGTGATACACCGAATACTGACTGATACAAGTGATACACTGATAAGACTGACAACATGTGATTCACTGAACAAGTTATATAGATTAATTGTATTTCATGTGATATACCGAACACGTGATATATAATACGATTTTACTACATTGATTGATTTCAACTGTTCTTAACGATGTATTGATTTGATTGTTTTATGTGATTCCATATCAATTGATATTATTGACCAAAATTGATTTCTTTATTTAATGATCTGATTGATTCTAGTGATATGATTGATTGATATTATTAATATGATATTGATTTGACGGATATTATTGATACGATGATTTTTCTCTATCGATTTGATCGATATTTAAAGATATGATGGATTCTTTTAAGAATTGAGGTATGAACTGATTTATTGAGATTTATAAATTTTTCTACTGTTTACAGATTCTTCAACTGATGATTTTGGATTCTACTGATTATGCATTGATTTTTGTTTCTGTATTGATTTTCATATCTGCATCAATTTAATGATCATGTGCAAGTGACTGGTATTGATTTGATGTTTTATACCGATTAATATTACTGACACGATGATTTATTGAATAATTCAATTGATATTACCGACACGACAATTTCTTTTTTGAATTGACTGATATTATAGATACGACGATTATCGTGGAGATTTGACGCACGTACTGATTCATTGAGCTTTACGGACTTTTATACTGTTTACTTATTCTTCTACTGTCGATTGAGGATTTTACTGTTTCTATATTGATATTGTTTATGCATTGACTACCATTTCTGTATTGATTACTGTTTATACATTGATTACTGTTTCTACATTGATTTTTATTTATGCATTGACTCAATGATCATGCGTAAGTGATTGCTATGATTTGACTGATTGACATGCATATTGTTTCTATACCCTACTTTGATTTCAGTTGTTGGTATTTGGTGACCTGCTGAGCTTTTTAAGCTCATTATTTTTTGTTAATGATTTCAGGTCATGGTAAGGGAGAAGGAGAGTGAGGTTGATCAATATTGTTCAAGTTTTTGTTCCTTTTGGTTATATTTATTCTTTTGTACTCAAGATAAGATGGATGTGTGATCATTGTTGAAGATCCTGAATATTGTAAATGAACTTTTGGGAATGAATAGAGATGTTTATATTGATGATTTAAATTATAGATTTTTGTTAGACTGTTTATCACTGATTGATGACTATAGATAGCTCTAGTAGTTGATGGTTTAAAGAATCGATTAAATAATTCTTCCAAGTTAGATCTTGGGGCGTGACAGTCAATTCTTCAAATCTACTTATGTTTTAGTTCTTTTCTATTGTTCAAATCAGCTATAATATTTGATTACACCTTTTTATTGCAATGCTCTTGAAGACCCTTCATGTTCAAAATCATCCATATTAGTCTATCATCAAATGTTGTGAATAGGTTCCCAACCTAATTTAAATCAACTTTAGCTTGGTAGAAAATAAAGGATTGACGGACGAATGCATCGTGCCTATTGTGTGATAGAAAAGTATCCCTCAAACTTAAAGAAAAATTATATAAGATGGTGGTGAGACATGTAATGCTTTATAGTGCATAATGTTGATCATTAAAAGAGAAGCATAAAGTTAAGTGTTAAAGAGATGAGAATGCTCAGATAAAATGGCGGCCTTCCGATGACCAAAGTAGAATAGTGAATGTTTTTGATTTATCAAGTCAATTGTTCTAAGCTTATTAAAATGATTGGGATATTATTAGTGTAATTCAAGTTGGATAGTTGAAGTGGATGAATGCATCGTGCCTATTGTGTGATAAAAAAGTATCCCTCAAACTTCAAGAAAATTTGGCGTTGATTATGATGTTTACGTATATGTTTGAGTTTGAATGAATATAATTTTTAAATGTTTCTATGCAGGTTGTGTTGTAGAAATCATTTTTCCTAATAGAGAATGTTTTTTTTTTTTTTTTGCTACAAGTTTCTGGCTGATAATCCACTAGAAAAAGTAACACAACGAAAAGGTATCAATTCTTCGGCAAAAACTTTCCTGCGGTATTTTCGGCGGATTATCCGCCAGATGTTTCCGTCGATAAGTGTCCGGAGAAACCATCCATCGGATAAAACGCCAAAATTCCTTCGTGGAGAACGACTTCTTGGTTTCGGTTTTTCCGCCAGTAAGTCCGTCGAAAATATTTCCGACGGATTTTTTTCGATGGAATGAACTTTCCGACGTGCGAATTACCGTCAGACAACTTTTCGCCGAAAATTCGCTGGAAACGGAATTTCACTAGCGAAATTTCATGGCTACCGGCGAACTTTGTCCGCATGTAACGAGCGATTTTCCTGTAATGTTACTCGCACCATTTAATGCTATATTGCAATCATCTAAATAATACAATCACAGCTTATTCTCCTCAAATTCTTCAACAATATCACTGTTACACAATGATATTGATTTTGCAAGTCATTTAGACAAACAAGGATAGAAACTTACACTATAGTGGCAGCCTCGAGGAAAACCAGTAAAAATATATGCTGCTGCATAATATTTGCACTTGAATGCTGTTAGAGTAGAACTTAGCCATTTTTCTTCTTTTAGACTATATTATTGCATATAAGAAGAATAATTCACATAAAGTGGATGAAAGATTCGAATTTCGAATATGATTATGATTGTTCAAGAAGATTCTCAAGGTACAAGTTAAGTATATATCTTCCAGTTGATTGAACATCTATCCTTCTCTCTCTTGGTTCATATTTTCCCTTGCGCAGTTGGTACCTATGGATAACAGCTGAAACAGTGTATGCTTGCCCTTCTATGGTCACAATTTCCCCACAGTGAATGTTCTGCACTTAGGAGAGAAGCAGGTGATAAATTAGAGTAACTTGTAAGAAAAAATGTAATGCTGAAGCAACGACGTCAGGCGGTGGTCTGGCGGAGGTGAGTGCTTCAAGAGGTGGTCCGGTGAAGCAACGACGTCAAGCGGTGGTCCGGCGGAGGTGAGGATCCCAAGTGGTGGTCCGGCAGAAGTTCGGGCCTTAAGTGGTGGTCCGGCGGAGCCATGACGTCAGGTGGTGGTCCGGCGGTGGTGAGGGCCTCAAGTGGTGGTCCAGTAGATGTCCGGGCCTTATGTGGTGGTCCGGCTGAGCAACGACGTAAGGCGGTGGTCCGACAAAAGTGAGGGCCTCAAAAGGTGGTCCGGCGGAGCAACAACGTTAGGCGGTGGTCCGGCGGAGCAACAACGTTAGGCGGTGGTCCGGCAGAGGTGAGGGCCTCAAGTGGTGGTCCGGCAGAAGTCCGATGGTGGTCGAGGAGGAGCTTCTTCCTTCTGTTTTTCCTTCTTCTCTTCTTGCTTCGGTCCCCTTTCAAGAGGAATGAGGGGTCTATTTATAGATTTCTGGAGTGGCATGACCCGTAAATAGGTGAGAGATCAAGGGTAAATGGGGAGTGGTTGGATGGACGGCCAATATTGAATCCCTTGATCATGGACCGTTTGATGGACATTTTAATGTCTTAGTGATGTTGGAATTCAGTGATCTTGGGTTCGTTGGATTCGTCTCGTCGAGCCGCTCGATTCAACTATAAGAACGTCATGTTTGGAAACCGTTTGGTAACCCAAATTGTGGTTCAAACCCTCCAACGATGCTTCGGACCCTTGACTTGGACCCATTTGGGCTCGGATTGAGTCGAATTTGGTGTCGTTGGGTTCGTATTTTCGAGACATTCAATTAAATTGTAAGTTTGCTGAAATCAGAGTTCGGATGGTCCTAATTTTAATTTTGGAAGTTTCCAACTTGATTTTGCATCAAGATTAGTGTCCGATCAAGATAATTTTTTTTTTGATGATGTGTCAATTATGTAGTTCGCAACTTTGCATTACAAGTATTTGAGCTCTCAACCCAGCATCCGAGTCTACTTGAAATTCTGCCAATATGTATAAGGTATTTTCTTTTCAATTTAATTATTAAGTTTTTTTCTAAATTTTAATTTAAGCATTTAATTTCTTTTCTATTACAGAAGATCTAAATCTCTGCTGAAATATCGGGTTCAAAGAGTACACAAAATATAATGAGATCAGTTGCAAAGATTGAAGGTATAACTTCTATCGACATTTGCTCAAATAAGAATTTAATCACAATAATTGGGACTGCTGATCCCATCAAAATTCTTAAAAATATACAAAAATTAAAAATACCAGCAGAGCTTGTTAGTGTTGGTCCGGAAAGCGAGGAGGAAAATGAGAGAGATTCAGGTTCATGTGTTGTTTTGTGTGATATGTTTTAAGAACGGGTCGTATTCGAGTCCTTAACTTCGACCCGTTTCAAACATAGTATACAAGCTGTACACGAGATATATGCAAACTTATACACACTCTGCGTGCAACTTGTATGTAGTGTGTATAAGAAAAATTTATACACAATGTATATATAAGTAATACACAGGATGTATATATGAGAAATTCATATATAGTGTGTATAAATTAGACATATTGGCAGAATTTCAAGTAGACTCGGAGACTGAGCTGTAAGCTCAAATACTTGTAATGCAAATTTGCGAACCACAGAAATACTCCGGCGGTGTTGCTGGACGCGGCGGAGTGACTGGACAAGGTGGAGTTGCTCAAAGTGGCGGAACTGCCGGAGGCTGCGGCCGGATGTGATGGATTAGAAAAAAGCTCAATGTCCTGCAAAGAAGAAAAAATAGACACTCTTATCACAACTACAGGATAAAATAAAGCTTCATTTCAGAGAGCAATTAGTAAGATGATATTAATATTGTTTTGAAAGTAAAAAAGATAAGGAAGATAAAGTCCCAATGGTATTTCTTGCGTCGATGAATGAGCCAAAGTAAGCTATTTATAGGAAAGTGAGGTACAAAAGGGAGGCCAGCAAAGAGCCAAGTAAGGCAAAAAAAAAAGCAAAATATACTAAAATAAATGTAAAGAATTAATCTCCTGCTAATAAAAATAATCAGCAAATCAGGAAGATGGATAAGAGCACATAAAAGGCAATCATTACTCTCCAAATTAACTATCACATTGTTGCCAAACAATGTTAGTTTTAATTGTTGTAATTTTGATAGTAATGTTTTTAATTGAGTGATCATTCATTGATATAGATTTCTCTCATTGATTTACCCATAATATCATCCATATTAGCTTCGTCTGCTAATCTTGTCAATGCATTGAATGGGATGGTGGTTGCTTTCTACTCAAATTCCACTAGTAGCGTCCTCGCAAAAAATAAACCAGTATTTACTATATTGTTTGCTATCTTTAACGTCCAATATTCAGCACAACTTGCTGTTATGATACAGTGCATTTTTGCATGTTGGATGATGTGTTTGTATGATACACTTTGTATGACCATATAATACATCTATGTGGCAGATTTTTTTGATCCTCTATGGGTGACCCCTCCCTGGCAACTAGGTGTAGGTCAGATTCTGTTTGGATCCGGTGTTGATTTTGATTTGGTCGTTGTTTCCCGCAGATCACTTTTAACATGTTGCTTTTTCTCTTCCTGCTTGTAACCCCCTGATGTGGCCTTGATGTGGTCTTGCGGTGCATCATCTGTTTTAGTTAAAAAAAAAAATACATCTATGTGATGATTCAACGCCTTTGTGTGATGCAGAATATATTTGCATGTCGGTATGATATGCTTACATAGTATGCTCTACATGCAGCGGCTAGGGTTTTTCCTTGCGGCTTTTCGCGTGGGCTTTTTGGCGGCGGGATCTCCCCGCCCCTCGGGGGGCTGCTGTCGTCGGAGTTCGTTTGATCTCAGGGAAGTTTTTTTGTTCCCTCTTTTCTTTGTTTGGTGTATTGTTGTTTTGGTGGTGTTGTGCTGCTCCCGCCGGTGGTTCCGGCATGGTTTCTTCTAAGCTTAAAGACCCCAGTTTCTTAGGAGGGGTTTCTCATTCTCGGTCTTTTCTTCAAGCTTTGGCTGGTCCGAAATCTTCTTTTCCGGATCTGCATGTCTCTACTTTCCGAGGAATCCCGTCTCTTTGGATTTCTGATGAGGAAATCTCTGAGCTAGCAGCTCCTTTTCAATTCTCCCTTGTTGGTTTCTTCCCAGCTAAAAGACCTTCGTTGGAAGCCAATCGCAAGTTTTTCTTTAATTTGAAGTTACAGAATGAGGTTTCTATCACGATTTTAAATCAGTCGCATATTTTGATTAAGTTAGCGGATGACCTTGATTACTGTAGAGTGTTCTGCCACCGTTCGTATTTTGTCTTTAACTGTTTTATGAAATTGAAGAAATGGTCGCCGACTTTGGACATTGGTGTTGAGTCACCGGTGATTCCCATCTGGATCTCCTTTCCTCGTCTTCGTCCCCATTTTTTTTCGCCTCGGATTCTATCTGGCCTTGGTGGTTTGTTTCGGAAACCTCTTAAAATCGATGAAGCTACGGCTATTGGTTCCCGTCCGTCTATTGCTCGTGTGCTTGTTGAGTTAGACATTACAAAATCTTATCCTAAGCTTGTTTGGTTAGGGTCGGAAAAACAGGGGTATACGCAGGAAGTTGTTTTGAAGATTTCCCTAACTTTTGTGCCAGTTGTAAATCTATAGGTCACTCGATTAGAAATTGCCGTCCTTCGGCTCCTTCTCAGATCTCTATCCCTCCTCCTAATGTTTCTTCTGGGAAAATCGGGGAGGAGGTTGTTGGGATAGGTGATTTAATTCAGGTTAATTGTAATGATGTTCAAACTATTGGTATTGAGGGAAATGCTGTTTTGCTGAATGAAGTGATTGGTGAAGTTGTATCGGTTAATGATGGAAGGGATGCTACCGTTAATACGTCTGAACTTTGCTCGGTTGTTTTATCGCCGAACGCTAGACCTTTTATTCCTCAGGTAGTTGATGCTAATAGTAATGGTATTTTGGCTCCGGTTGCTACAGGAAATTTGATTATTTCTGCAGGATGTGATGTTATGAATGAAACTGGTGTTGTGGGTTCTGGTTTGGATGTGGTTCCGTCTCCTACTGCTCTGGGGACGGTGGCTCCTTCTGTTGAGGTGAATGTCGGTTCGCCTGTACTGGGCATTGTGAATTCTGGAGAAATTAATGTTTTAGAAAATGAGGTGGGTGGAGATGAGGTTATTTTGTCTGTTGAAGTGGATATGGCTAGTGAGGATGTTATTCCTTCCGATTGTAATCTAGTTGAGGTCCCTGTGAATGTCGTTGATTCTAATAAGTTGGCTATTTCTGTGGGTAATCTCAGGGCTATGGAGACTAGGAAACAGAAAGATTGGTTGATTGATTCGTCAGATAATGAAGCGCAATCTGATTGTGATGATTCTGATTCTGATTTTTCCCTTGTTCGCTCTGCCAATGTTGCTACTAGAGGAAAATTTTGGATGAGAGGTAGACGTAAAAGGTGATTTTGCGTGACGTTTTGTTGTTGTTTCGCTGTTTGGCTTCGGTTTTCGTTTGGTTTTGCTGTTCGTTTGGATGCTATGAGAGGATTTGGGCAATGATGTGGTCGGGGCTCGCGTCCCTGTCGTTTTTTGCTGGTGGCAACCGTAGGGGTGGTTTTCGGGAGGGGTTCATTCTACAACTACTGGATGGTCCGTGCTGGACGTCTCGGACGCTGGAAGCCTTGACTGATTTTTGAGCTCGCGTTTTGATTGTATCTCTCCTCTTATTTGGTCTTATCTTCTTTTTTGTTTGAGTCTATGTTGTAATTTTTTGGCTTATTAATATAATTTTATTTTGTGTAAAAAAAAAAAAGTATGCTCTACATGCTACAATGTATATGTGCGCAATGCAATTTTTATGCTAGGCGGGCCCGGGAATATCCATAACTTACTGCATATTCATGTCATATTTATATTCTTGGATAACATACAATTATAATGTATTTGCATTGTAAAGCTTGTGCGCTCTTCAAAGCATTTGCATGATACATATACATATTCTGAATTCATCAATTACCACATGATAAACACAAATTGAAAGCACCTTTGAGGTGAATGAGTATTCGCTTCATTACTGTGAGACTTACTTCTAACGGACCGACTGCCTCACACGAATTCAATTCGTTAGTGCTTGTTTATCCTACAATCAACCTCCAACGCTTGAAATTATCACTCAATATATAACAACATTTAACCTTCATCTGATACAGTTCAAACATATATAACAGTTTGAATCCATGCTATTCGACAGCGTAAGTTCAAATAAGTAAACATACATAAATAGCTAGATAATTTCTATTGTCCGGCAAAGCAACCGGTATTCTAATTTCAAGCCCGTGCCATCAATCTTTGATTTGAATGGATGAATTTTAAAATCAAAGGGCCTTTGATTTTTTATTTGAGTAGTATGATTTCTATTTCGAAGTCCCTGCACCGTCTTATCTTTGATCCTAACAGATAGAAATTACGGCAAGTGCTGTCCCGATCACCCTCGAGAATAGAGGACCATAGTAGGTTGCCAATATAACGTAGGAGGCTACCGAAATCAATCAAGGAGACTACTAAATTTTCTAAAAATTGGAGAGCGATTAATTTTAAACTTAAATTGCTTAATTTAATTAATTAATTGAAATACAAGAATCATTAATTTGAAATTAAATGTCAATTAATTGATTAATTCAATTAAGTATTTCTTGAAATTAATTAATTAATATCTATTAATTGAAATGATTAATTAATTAAAATTAATTAACTAAAATGAATTGATTAAAATGATTACTTAATTTAATTTAATTAATTAATCAATTGATTAATTAAATTTGATAGCGAGTTTAATTAATTAAAATTTCAAACATAAATTTATTGATTTTTTAAATTGGAAATTATATCAATTAACTAATAAATTAATTAAATTTCTTTAAATTAACTAATCAATTTATTTCAAATTAAATCTGAGCTCATTTAATAATTAATTAATCTATTTAAAAAAATAATATTAATTAATTGATCAATTAATTAATCAATCAATTGAAAAAACTCAAAATTAAAAATGGTTAATTAAATTACATTGGAGCAAAAATGGAAGATAATCATCACTACGGTGAAATTATGTATTTTGATTTTAAAAGAAAAAAAAGAAAAAGCAAAAAAATATAAGATAATGTTTCCACTAATCAATCGAAGTACAACTCACACCAACTAAAAACTTAAAAAAAACTCCAAAAATCCTATCCTAACTCCTGCCCTTTTTTTTTTTTTTTTTTTTTAAAACAAACAGCAATCTATTAATAAAGAAAACCCAACGGTTACAACATAAGAAAAAAGGGAAAAAAATAAAGAGAAAATTACAATTAAAAAAGCGGGCTCAGCTAGCGGTCGAGGCTACCAGCGTCACTGAAACCACGCTAGGATCGTCCAATAAGGTGGAGAAAGCGACCAACTACGAACCAGCCCGAAAAAAGCCACACCAAAGGTTGCCACCAACGAAGCAGCAGGGACGTGAGCCCCAACCACATCATTGCCCAAATCCCAAAGAAAAAGAATCCAAGCTAAACGCATCCAAAACCAAGAAACAGAGGAAGGATAAGAAACTTCCCTGAAATTTGAGGAGCAGCGAAGCCAGAACCCCCCACCGGCGGGGGAAAACCCGAAGCAGCAAACCCTAGCAGAGCGAAAAAAGAGCTTCAGTGAACTCCTGCCTTCTATGTTTTATTTTATAAATTTTACTGAGAAGGTGCGGAAGGCCTTTTTTTCTTAAAGCTTTATGTGTTGTGATTGTTTCTTACTGCTAAACTAAGGATTCTATCAGTGTACCGTTAATTGTTTTTTGGAGAAATTTGTTGCAGCTATAGCTCGTATCGGTGGGAATCCATCTTCGTTCCTTTTGTTTATTTGATATAATTTTTGCTAAACATTGAAAATTCTCTGCTTTTTTTGGGTTGTCCATGTAAATCTAGTGGCCTCAACACCTTTGGTCGTATGTGGTGCAATGGTATGTCATGTATTTTCGTCATGAGAAATTATTTCGTGCAGAGTCCGGACGTAGAGATACGTCCGGACATCCACTAAAATTTTGATACGTGGAGTGCACTTTCTTTGAGCGCTTTACTTTTGTTTTACATGTACTTTAGTTGCACTTTAGTTGAGCTCTGACTGCTCGTTTGTTGCGCTTTTTTACTGTACTTTGACTACGCTTTTGGTGCGTTGTCTTATAGTTGCGCAGACACATTAAATATATAAAATAAAAAATAAATCCAATTGAATATCCACATATCCACTCCACATGGCAACATTTTATTGGAGTCCAGACGTACCTCTACGTCTGGACTCCACACAAAATAATCTCTTTTTGTTATGTGTTGTTCATTCTTCTAATTCTTTTCAGGATTAGCCTGTTCTCTTTTTTTGGACTTTAATTCAGGTTATTTGGAGTTGATCATCAATTTATTTATTTTCCACAAGGTTTTAGGTAGGCTTATCTCTCGCACCTTTATGAGTTTGGGGTAATTGAGTAAAGGATTGGGGTTGGCTGGCACTAGAGGCCATATTTTAGTGTTCTACGCTATGCTTCTTTTCATATTCACGATATTTAACTAGTTCATAAATATGGTCTATTTTTGCCTTATTTGTTGAATTCATTTGCATGTCTAGCACTCATTTTTACTGGAAACATGTTAGCCTGTATGAAATTGTGATGTGCAACAACTTAAACTCTTAACTATTTATCCACAATGCCATAAGGGCCTCACTGTTTTTCCCCATTGATATAACTTTTCAGTAGATCATCCGTCTCAGAATTGTTCTGGGATGAGCAGGCTTAACTGCAGAGTTTCTTAATGAAATTCTAACCATTACACAAAAAATTGCCTCGATGTTTAAGAATTTAATTTCTTTTACTTAAAGGGTTGCACATGATGTGTTATGAATTTCTTTTGAGATATTGGAATTTCTATCCACTTCCCTTATGTTCGTCAATTCATCAAATGTACCTATGTTTTGCTTCTTTTATGTTGTTCATATCAGTTATCCTATTTGACTACATCTTTTTATTGCAATGCGCTTGAAGACCTTTATGTTGAAAAGCATCCACATTAGTCTATCATCAAATGTTGTGAATAGGTTCCCAACCTAATTTAAACCACCTAGAGCAAATAAGCAGTAGCAAATAAAGCACTAAAAATTCATTAAAATTGTTACATATTTGGCCAATTGAACATTCATTTCTATGTATGTTATTGTAGCTTTCACTATGATCATGACGAAGCTTTATGAGAGAAATTAATATCCTTACTCTAATCAACAAAACCTAGGTTTTATTTGTGACGGCTTTCTTACTGTTTCTTAAAACAGTTTTTTAGTAAAAAAAATTTTAATTTTTTTTTAAAAAGCAACTATAAGAAACAGTTAGAAAGCCGTCTCAAACGAAGCCTTAATAGCAATGTCCCTTCTATAACTAAAAACCTAGGTCGACCAGCATAATAATATTTGCACTTGAATGCTGTTATATTAGAACTTAGCCATTTTTCTTCTTTTAGACTATAATATTGCATATAAGAAGAATAATTCACATAAATGGATGCAATATTCGAATTTCGAATATGATTATGATTGTTCAAGAAGATTTTCAAGGTACAAGTTAAGAATATATCTTCCAGTTGATTGAACATCTATCCTTCTCTCTCTTGGTTCATATTTTCCCTTGCGCAGTTGGTACCTATGGATAACAGCTGAAACAGTATATGCTTGCCCTTCTATGGTCACACTTTCCCCACAGTGAATGTTCTGCACTTAGGAGAGAAGCAAGAGATAAATTAGAGTAACTTGTAAGAAAAAATGTAATGCTGAAATATTGGCAAATGTTAATTTTAAATTAAGGGATTGTGCATGATATGTTTTGCACATCATTGATTAAATATCTTAAAAATATACATCGTTGTTTAGCATGGTTGGTGGGCGAGTACGGTTGGGAACCTCCCAACCAGTGCTCAATTCCTCTCGAGCGGCAGCGCCTCTTAAGTGGGGCCCAATCAAGTGCGGGCCAGAAGGTTTCTAGGATGGGTGCCTCTTCTAGGTCAGTCGAGAATTAGTCACGCCGCCAAGCACCCTTTCGAGGGTGGCAGCGGTTGGATACCCTTTCCAAAAAAAAAATTCTTAAAAATTTGTCATAAAGTAGAAAATTGATTCAGCCTGAACATTTGTTGCATATTCCTCTCTTCATCTTAGTGCCTAGTTGTGGTTGGTAGGAAAAAAGAGCTCTTCACTCTGCAGCAAGCTTAGAAGCAAAGCAACATCAACATATTTGAAATAGAGAGAAAATGGCAACACTAATAAAACTATTATTTCATTTGTTTCTTGACATGAAGGCGATTGTTCACTCTTTGAAATGATCTTTGCATCGATAGAAAACTACAGTTTAACTAAGCTTACTTGATATTTTCATGAGTAATTCTCCTATAAAGCAGTAAATCCACTTAAGAACTAGTTGATTATGTCTCCTCTTAGCTGAAACATCTACATGTTCATTAAGATTTTTAACATTTTAATCTCGCCGTATACAGATATGATTTATAGTAAATCCTATAACCCAAAATCCATCTTCAAAATATGGGTTTTTTATTGCGCTACCCTCCCTGCATTCCCCATTGATTCCAAGGTCACATCAAACTAATAACCTTATTAGGAAGAAAGATGATAGAAAAAACAGAGATTCTGCAATCTATACCGAGGGCAAGCATCGGACACCGAGGTTTCTAGGCGGCGGCGTTATCTCGACCACCTTAAAAGGGTGATGATGGTGGTCTCGATCCCTCTCCTTTTTTCTGCAACAAACCTGAAGGAGGCCTCGCATCTGCGCCACGATTCAATCCAAAAACAACAATTATACGCTAACCACAGAATCCTGCAAACTCTAATGGAGGAAACTAAGCAGAATCCAACCTAACTATTTTGGGCTTTGCTGCGTACCTTATGAGTAGTCGCTGCCGTGGAAGCAGATGCCATTTTGATCCTCTTGGCGAGCTGATTGGAAACGATGGAAATCGTTTTTATCACAATTGTTGTGAATTTAAAGGCCGAAACTTGTTTGAGGCAGAAGACGAGGGCTTCCCGAGAATCGCAGGAGATATTTTAGCCGTGATAAATAAATTTTACACGCCTGAAAAATTCATTATTAATAATTCTGATAGAAGCTAAAGATTTCTCAATGCCAAAGAAATAAGAATAATACAAAAACTTCTTGAAGGGATGTAAACAATGAAGATCATTTCAACCATTGGGTAAGTATGTCCTGAGATTATTGCTTTTTTTTAAATCATATATTACTTTACATTAAACTAATTTTAATATAAAATAAATAATATTTAAATTCATCCTAACATAATTTATGAGCAATTTTAATATGAAATTTTTTGACAAAGGAGTTGTAGTCTATCAATGGAACTTTTATTTGGTCCGGTGACCGTCCGGTGACCGGACGTAGTCACCGGACGTAGTTCTACGTTCGGTCACCACTGAGTTCACGCCACGTAGCAGGCACAAAATCGCGGACCCGACCCGGCGAATAGTGAGTATGTCGCTCGTGCGTATTTTAAATCCATGACAACCCGGTATTGCTAGGTATTGGTCAATTTTGCTCGACAATAACGAGAAATATCATTATGTGAAGACAAATACCGAGCAATACCGAAAAACACCGAGCAATACTAGAAAAACTCGGTATTGATCTTCACATAGTGGTATTTCTCGTTATTGTCAAATAATACCTAGCAATGCCGAGCAATACCGAGTAATACTTAGCAATACACGAACATAGCAATCCCGGGTTCTGGTCCTGGTCAAATCGTCGGGCCGCGCGGTAAAAAATGAGAGCACGTGCCAACATTTTATTGGTGGCCGAACGTAGAGCTACATCAGGTCAGAGGACGTAATAATTGGGGTAATTTTAATCTGATTTTTTTTTACTTATCAATTGCCCACAACATTCCATCATTCTTGTCATATGTCCTCATCATTGAAGTTTATAATACATTCATTACTTAAAATTTAAATAAAAAATATTTACATGCATTTATTTTATATTCATCCAAAACCCTCTAAAATATTTCTTTTGCACCGCATTTCTTTTTCAGCCAACCAAATAACCTCATAATAAAACAATTTAAGCAACCTCAGTCTTGTGTAAGAGTGCACAAGTCTAATCGAACTAGAGCCACCCATAACATGAACTTGAGCTTAAACTTGATTAATTAATCAAATTTGAGCTCAATCTTAATTCTACGAGTTCAATTTAACTCATAAGCCAACTCCTTTATGATAAAAAATAATATTTATTAAATTCCAACCATTATTATAATAATATTATAAAAAGAATAATAAATATATCACTTGATATGAGTGAATGAGATTTAATTTTTCAATATTTAAATAGTTTTATAGATAAATTCCTAAGTTCTAATATATTTTAAATATATTTATAATAATATTTTTAAAATAGATTCATAAGCTAATGAGTCAAGTTGAAGCTAACCCAGGATTGACTCATTAGCCCATCATATTGGCTCTAAGCTCATTAGCCCATCAAACTAACTCACGAACCATTAAGTCGAATTTGAGCTAGCTCACGAGTCGATTTGACTCAAAACACCTTGAAACTCCACAACTAGCTAAAAGATAGAACGATGTATTAACAATCTAGCGTTTATTTTATAGACTGAATAAAAAAACTAATTCATTTCAATAACATACCTAAGATTTTTTATTTTTTGGCTGACAGGATGCATTGACAACATTTTCATTTTCTTAAAAAAAAACTGTTTTTCATCAAAGAAGCATTATACTATCAATCCGTCAGCTGACATACTGCTTCTTGAGAAGGTTAGCACAAAATTCCAGGTCGAAATGCTGCTTGGGAGGGTCTCCAATGCATTCAAATATTGCATCTGCGTCTATGAAGTCCTCTTCAGCCGTGTACCTGTTATCAGAACATAACTAATGTGTATCAATGATTTTCATAATAGTAAAAACTGTATGGAATAGATTATTAAAGAGCTCAACATCCAATCTTTAATTCTTGATTAAATTGAAACTTCTAATTCATATTAAAAAATATAATGGTTAATAGGATGAAAACATTAGATTTAGATTTCATTTGTAACAGTTTTGTTACTGTTTTTTAAAGAAAAATCTTAATATTATTTTAGAAAGTAGTAAAAATACTGTCCCAACAGCTTTCTTATTATTTTCTAAATCAACTTTTTAATATAAAATTTTTTGGAAAAAAAATTTTGTACTAGAAAGCAGTAAAAAAAACTATCTCAAATAAAACCTTAATCTCAAAACTGATAAACAAGAAATATAATGATGTGAAAATAACAAGCAGTTGATGACTAATTTGAAGAACTCTCATATAATTAAGATGCATGAGATTATCAAATATTAAATTCAATGCACATCATAGAGATAAAAGAATGTGCTGGTGCAGAAATATAAAATGATTTATAGAGAACAAGTATATGCTCTACAATTTATAATAGCTAACAAACAATTCAGAAGCCTATGGTGTTGCATTATCAATAGAGCAAGGCAGAAATCACTTCCCCCAGATACCCAAAACTAGGAGACCTTATAATAAAATTGAAGAGCTGGAGCCTCATTTACAAGAATAGTCATTTGAAGTAGTAAGATAAAAATGAGAATATGAAGATGAATGTAAGGTAAAATAAAAAATGATATAATGACAAATGATTTTATATTAGAGAGATGATGGGAGCAACGCCTATTGGAAAAAGATGTTTGAAAAAAGATTTAAATGATTTTGGCATCTGTAGTGTAAGGAAGAATTGCATGACCAAAATAGGCAGATAGAATTCTTGTAGAAAGTTCAGGAAAAAAAATGAATGAAACAAAAATAACATGGCTAAAAATTAACAGAAAAGAAGTACAAAATAGAGAAAATACCGGTAGCCCTTAACAAGAATTAATAAAAAAATATTCATAAAATTGGCCCCATATAGTGAGCTGATAGGAAATATTTGAGTTCGCAAGTAATCCAAAAGGAAATACTTGAGTTCGCAAGCAACCCTAGCAATAATTGATAAAAACAGCGGAAACAATGTGATAATTTCGGTGAAATCAATCCAAAAAGATAGATTGTAATAGTGGATTCAAAGAAAAAGCAAACACAAAGCAAGATACAATTGACCCTCAATTCGAGAGGATCGTTCTCTCCCAATCTCTAGACGATGAGTCCATAACCTAAGACACCAAAGAAACTTCAAGAGAACAAAAGAAACTTCAAGAGAACAAAAGAAACCAATCAAAGCATTATCCCCCTAACCCTAAAACACCTCATGCTATTTAATACATAAACCTTCTAAATCAAATCTCCCTCCAAAACCCTAGCCGCCGCCCCTCCTTTCTTATTTTGGATTCAATTTGAATAATGGGACCGACTATTGTGGGCGGCAAAGGAAGAGGAGGCGGTACTAGCCCGCCTCCTATAGACCAAAACCAGCCCATCTAGGGCCGATTCAGGAGGAACCAGCTTACTAATGACGACGGGGATGATGTGATGACAATGATACATAAAACAGAAATTCACTAGAAACATCAAAATGCATGCATTTTTCTGTCTTGGAAGAAAAACAGTTCAGATACCGCAATTACATTGGTATGCAATTGTTTCATAAGAAATGATCAAACGTTAGTTCTCAGAAAAAAGAATCTGAAAATTTCAGCCTTTATACTTACCCACTCTTCGTAATTATGCATTTCATACCAGCAGATTTTGCTGCTGCAAGACCAATGGCGCTGTCCTCCACCACGACACAACTGAAATTTTAGAAAAAATCATTATCATACACATTAAAATACAGCAAGGTGCACGAACTATTAAAAATCATAGTTTAGCATTCATTCTTTGCACGAATACCACCATATCTAAATAAAGTCTTAGTGTTTGATATCTTATGAATTTTAAATTTAAATATATTAAATCTTTAAATTTAATTCAAATTTAACAAAAAATTAACTTGCATATAAATTTATAAATTCAATATAAATTATTATTAATTTATGTTATATTTTTAAATATAATTTATACCTATAAGTTATATATTAAATTCATGTTATAAATTATTAAGGTTAGATCATTTATAATTAATAAATAAATAAATCATTTTTATAGTATATAAATAATAAATGAAGTATATAATTCATTAATTAAAAATAAGTTTTATTTACATTATTAAAAGTTTATTTAAAAAATCGATTTTAAAATATATAATATATATTGTAAACTGAAAAAGTAAAAATTCAACTTATTTAATTCCACATCACTTGGGGAACTTTCTCTTAGTAAAATTCAAGGTTTAAAATTGCGTAATTAAGCTCGAGGCAGTTTTCGTCTGTGAGGCGAGGCGTAAGCCTCGAGGCGGTCTGAGGCGTAAGCCTCACGGACACAGAATTGCGTAAATGAGAAATTAAGGGTTTTAGCATGTAAATAATAGCAATATTCTATCTTACAATAAAAACATCTAAATGATATATGAAAATAGTGGAAAGTAAGAAAATAGATGCAATAAAATCATGTCCCAAAGTACAAAAATTAATTTAACAAAACTCCCAAAGTACAAAGAACATATAAAATGCAATCATATCCCATCACTAAATGGGTCTTCAAGGGAATCTTCTTCTCCAATTGTATCTATGAAAAATCTAACCATAAACTAAAAAAAATACCTAAAATCGATTGTGGAGTACTCCTAGAGGGCGGCCGGATACTTCAACTTCGCCGGAGAGAGACGGCGCCGACGGGAGAGGCGGCGGGAAGGGAAGCCGACGGTGCGGGATGCCGTCTATTTCGCAAACAGAGAAGCTGGAAGCGAAAATTTTTGGAAAACAGGGAACCCGTGCGGGATGAAGGGAAGAAGAGGATTCATTTTAAGTAGGTGGGGACGTTTCTGTAAGGCGTACGCCTCACCCAGAATTGCGCAATTGCGCCTCTGAGGCGCGCCTCAGACCAGGTGAGGCGTACGCCTCAGCCAGGTGAGGAATTGTGTAAGCCTCGAGGCATTTTTTGGTCAAATTGCGCAGAGGCGCGCCTCTTATTGCGCAATTTTAAACAAGGGTAAAATTTACACTTTATATTGCCTTTTTTGAGTTTCGATGGGGGAACTCACATGGCATGATGGAGCCATGTGAAATGCTTAATTGGAATTTCTGTATTTAAAAATTAAGCATTTTAAACTTAAATTAGTTTATTAAATTTCAAATATTATTTCATATTTAATTCTTAATATATTAAATTATTTTATTTAATTATTTAAATATTTCAAAAATTGAACTGGCCAGATACACTCGGTTGACATAGGTAGGCATACTTATCAAATAAAAATATAATGTTAGCTTTGTTCTCCCTACTTTTATTGTTATGATAAAAAATTAATTTAAAGTTAACATCAAGATGTTTCGCATAGATAATGCTTTCAACATAGAAATCATTTAAGAACATCATTTTAGAATAGGGCGTCCCTTTTTCAAAATCTTATCGAGTATGTTTCATCGCTTTTATAAATGTTAATATTGAATAGTTTCATTGTGAGAGTTGTAAAATTATAAAATATCTTTTCTTCTCTTTTTTCTGAAAGTGATTATAGATCCTCTTACTCTTATATTATTTTATTCAAAGAGGACCCTCAAAATATACTAGCATTCCTAGAGCTATAGGAATTGTCACTTTTATTGATAATTATACTTATATGACATAGGTATACTCAACAACAACAACAACAACATCAAGCCTTTGTCCCACTACATGGGGTCGGCTACATGAATCCTTTTTTCTTTTGTATCCGGTTAAAAGTAAATTCTCATTTAAAACTAATAAAGAAATGTCATTTCTAATATTTTCTAAACAAGCCGTTTTAGGTCTACCTCTACCTTTCTTAACATATGTTAAATCTAATAAATCTAGTCTCCTAATCGGTTATCGGAAGGTCATTGTTTTATATGACCAAATCATCTAAGGCAACTCTCTCTAATCTTATATGCCACTGGAGCTACTCCAACCTTTTCACGTATATGCTCATTTCGTATCCTGACATAGGTATACTAATCAAATAAAAATCAAATGTCAGCTTTATTCTCTTTAATTTTTATTGTTATTATAAAACATCAATTTAAAGTTAACATCAAGATGTTTCGAACAAGGTTTAAAATTGCGTATTCGGGTATTGAGGCGTTTTTCGTTCGTGAGGCGAGGCGTAAGCCTCAAGGCGATTTGAGGCGTAAGCCTCAAAATCGCAAAATTGCGTAAACATAAAATAATAAATTTTGTATATACTAATGAGTAAATAATATATAAAACATAAAAATGCACAAGAAAAATAGCAATGACATTAACATATCACATAAGAAGTTAGGAACTCACTAGTCATTAGCATTATCATCACTCATCAGTCATCACTAAGGGGTCTTCATTTGAATCATCATTATGATGAGCTGCTCTCTCCTCTTCCCCCTCTCCTATAGAGTCCAAAATCTCCCAATCAGCTTCTTCTTCCTCATTATTAGTTATCTTCCTCTTCCCTAAATAGTAAATATTTTTGAACAATATCATAATGAATAATAGTGTAATACATTAATAAAAGTTTAAGAAAAGAAAACTATATTATTTATATACCTTTTTTGATTTGTTCTTGAGTTGTGGTGGATGTGGATGCTTTAAGACCATCAAAGAAATCAACATTTAAATCTTCATCTAGTAATTCAGACGGCATCACAGACTGTTCATCTTTAAATGTTTCAATCTGTCCTTGACTTCAGGAGTAATTTGCCGAGCAAAGTTATCACAGACTGTTCGAAACGAAGAAACATAGCATCTATAGGTAATTGGACGAACATATGTCTGAAAATTGTAAAAAATGATAGATTAAAAATAAGTAAATGAGATACGCACAAAACAAGCACAACATACGCATAATATAAGCAACGGTCACGCACAGTGTACGCATATCATACGCATATATTACGCACATCACACGCACATTGCACGAAACATACAGCAAATTATACGCACGCATAAAGTACGCATAGTGTAAGCACTAAGTAAGCAACGTGTACGCATTGTGTATGCACAAAAGACGCATTGAGTACGCACAGCCTACGCATATTTACTCGATGGTTAAAATTTGGTTAGGTTTTATGTTTCAAATCTCAACATAAATTTATCATATAAACCTGAATACAGAGAAAACACGATGGCATCACAGTATCAAACATTTAAAAAGTTTCGAGAAGCCATGCATACGCATAGAATAAGCATAAAATCGAAAGATCTTCAGACCCTTCAACGCGAACGCATAGCATAACCACAAAATACGCAATACGAAACAGAAAACATAGCATTAAGTTACCTTTTTCTTTGGGGGTGACGCCATCTTAGAAGAAACTGAGTGAAGAATGCTTGAAATTCCTCCGGGTGAATGCTTGAAAGTTCGAAAGTTTACTGTAACTTGAAAATCGAAACGTCGACTCCGCCATTCGACCTTTACAAGGGTTTAAATGTTGATGCCACGTCGACATTTCACTAGGCGCGCCACGTCGGCAACTGGGGGTCCGAACTGAAAAAAAATAAATTAGGTTAAATTTTAAAAAGGCGACGCCTTAAATATATGAGGCGAGGCGCGCCTTATGGCGCGCCTCAGTAAACTTGAGGCGTAAGCCTCATAAACTAAACTTATTGCGTAGGCTTTGAGGCTTAATTGGTCGAAAATGCGCTGAGGCGCGCCTCAAGGCGCGCCTTTTATTGCACAATTTTAAACGTTGGTTTCGAATAAATAAAGCCCGTTATTATTTGAATCAAACATTATCTTCTTTCTTTAATAACAGATTTCATTCACCAATTCTACTATCCTAACAACCCCCGACAAAATGGTATGATAGAGAAAATCATCACCTTCTCGAAATCACCATAAATCTTCTTTTACAAAATCAAGTTCCAAAAAGAAATTGAGGAGAAGTAATCATAACCACCACCCTTGAGAGCAATCAATTTCAAAAGTCCTTTAAACTACCTTGTGGAATTCTTTCCTAAAAATAAATTACTCTAAAAATTTTCTCCAAAAATATGTGAGTGCATTGCTTATATCCACATCCACAAATAACAATGAAATAAGCTTTGATCCTAGAGCAATCAAATGAGTCTTTGTAGGGTATTCCTCAACTCAACATTGTTTGTCCTTACGAAAACAACATCAAAATAAATTTGAAAAACCAGAAAGTGGTTTGATCCCTATGGGAAACCAACTTAGTAATATATCCACTAAAGAACTTTACAACTCCACATTCAAAAATACTAAAAACAAACTTGGGATCGAAGATCTATAATACCGAATTTGAGAGGGGGTGTAGAAAGGCCAAAGGGCTTAGCGAGAAGAAAAGAAGCCCGGGATTACAAGTCCAAGTATAAAAAACCTCTCCCACAAATCAATGTACAATAAATGATAGAAGGAAGCCTCCGATTACTTACGTGGCGTCAATTTGCGCATCCAGCAAGCCCTAAAGAGGTGGAGAGCTGATGGGCAATTTTTTTTAGCTACTATATTTAGTAATTTTCGATTATTCTCTATCCAGTTTTATATATAAATACCCTTTGAAAGAATAAATAATACAAGCTTTCCAAGCTACTTCTTTTCTACAAGCTATTTTGTGCTCACTGATTCTAATCGGAGATTAAAATCTGTAATCACTAGCATCTTTGCTTCACTGATCAAGTAAAGAGAATGTGATTGAGGATTCTCCGTGGACGCACAGTTCTCTGAACTCAAACCACATATATTGCGTGCTCTTTTTGGTAGGTTCTTGCAGCTCAGTTTACTGCAACTTGTTAAAGCATATATGTGGAAGAATTTTTCTTTTTGATATTGTCCTGCAGCTGCGTTAATTTACTGTGGCTGAACCTAATATTATAAACAAAGAACAGATAATACTAGTTCACTAATATTACAAATTAAATCTTAGATATGCTGCTCACTGTTTCTGTTTAATTTTCCTTGAATTGGTCTGATCATGTTATCATTCTTGCATCAGAGTTAGCTTGCAAAACAGTTTTATTTGATTATTCACTATTTTCTATAAAACAGTTCACTTCTTGTGCTATATAGATGGTGTATTTTTAAACAGTCGTAATAAGATGAGAAGGGTGACTTCCTAGTTCAGCATTCCGAAGAAATATTCAAGAGTAAGGCCAAAGTTAAGCACAGCTCGAATGCTGACGACCCAGAAATTAAATAAGTATTAAAATAATACTAATAGCCAGAAATATATAATTAACTGAAAATGAAACACAAAACTATTATTTTCATAGCTTCCACTAATCTGAGGAAGTGATAGAGGCCAAAAAAAAATTACCTTGATGGCTCAATGCCAAAAGTATTGGCTGCTAACAAATAAATAGCCTGTTAATTAAAAGGAAAAAACTGTTAGCTAGCTACTATTACTTCAAATACTAAAGAAATAAAGCACTGTAAATCTTCAAAACCTATATTAAAGGGCAATTAAAACAGACTGCTACAATAACAACAATTCAAAATAATAAGACGATGCACTTGTTTGAAGTATCAATTGGGGTAAGGGACCACAGGTCCTTAAGATATATGGAATAATTAGGAGGATAAAAAAGTAAATGGGAGTTGGGAACTCACACATGCAATTTTTTTCTTTCTTTTCTTTTTTTAGCTTGTACCATGATGCAGAAATTGTTATACATCTCAAGCAACAAAATTCATTTATGCAAGACAGTTCACCGGATCTAAAATTAGAGAATTCTTACGGCAGTGCCCATAGCCATTTATAACATTTAATAACTTTTGGTTTAATATACACATTTTGTAATCCTCATGAATCAGGAATATAAAATTATATGAAATTTATTAAAAATTTTAAAACAGATGAGAAGAAGACCATATAATTTTCCAACAAAAAAAAAATATATATATATATATATATATAATTTTCCAACAAAATAACAATATAAGATGACAGCAAAAAATGACGATGCATTTCTAGTCTTTAGCTGTTAACATACAAACGCAAGACAAGCAAGCCAAAATTAAAAAGTTCAGTTAGTTTATGCCCGCTCGGATTCCTACTCACATTTTCTTTATTAAATTCATTGAGATTTCTGAATAATCATTCCTTGATATAGTTTGATTGAAATTCAGTGTTTAAGTTGAAAAATTACGCTCATTTGGTTGGGTATTCTACCAGTATTCGGAAGGCTGACTCAAAGCAGGTGAACCCTGTTTAAAAAAAAAACTGAGCTGCATTTCTGATAGTAAACAAGTGCAGAAATCACCAAAATAGTGCTAAAATTTGTGATTTCAACACGAACAAAGTAGGAATTTGCAGAAATTCTTTAGCAAATTAATAGGAAAACTTAATAATAGATGAAAAAGTAGAAGAAAACAGGTAAGATACATTAGATTTTCAATTCAAGAGGAAGATTCAGCTCTCCCAAATCTCTAGCCTGCAGCTAGAGTCCAAGCTAACCTCAAGAACTCCTAAATTCAGCAAAACTTCAACATAACCCTAATCCTAGCAAATAATACAAAGCCAAAAGTCCAAACAGCCCTTCAAATTCAAATCTCCCGCTCATCTCTCTCTCTCTCTCTCTCTCTCTCTCCCTTAACATGTGGACCCCACCCCAAAGGCAACAGGATCTGCCCAGTTCAGCCCAGGCTTCCGCCTAGTGTAGAATTGGGTCGGTCCAGAAGGGACCGAGCAAACCGGCCCCTCCTGGGCCGGTCTCTCAATTTTCAAAAATATACTTCGCAAATGATGTTTTTGAAGGGAATTTTAAAAATTGCTACATAAAGTGGCTTTTTTAGATGAACTTATGTGACTCCAAAGCCTCAACCATAATTGGGCCATTAGTGGTTGAAGTTTTGAAAGAACCGCTGAAATAGTAATTAGACTAATTTGTAATGACCTGAACTAATCTCATAAGATTGGCGTGTTCAAAATTCTACATTTCTAAATTTTTTGTTAATGTTATGTCTTAATTTTTGTTTGAAATTTTTCCTAAGGGGTGTGAAAATTTTAGTGTCTATGAAAACTACTTGGGAGTGTTGCATTGTTACATTCTAAGCATTGTGGCGTTGAGCTCTCTATATTATGGGTAGAATAAGAGGTTTTGGAGGAGCATTGAGATGCTTCGTTCTGGGTGTTGCAATGTTGGCTTCTCTGTGCTAGGGTGATGTGGTGCTAGGTTCTGAGCGTTGTGTTGGTTCTCTGTATTTTGGAAAGGGTTTAGGATTTTCTGGGAGCACTGTAGAGTTGGGCCTTCATGAACCACGACATTGCATTCTGAATTTTTATAAAGATCGAATTTCACTAAAAGTTTCACTATCTCAATTCATTTCCCGCAGTTGGCGTTGAAAGAAAGAGTTTGATTCAGGGTCTTCGGGTTGTTTTCATCCATTGGGCCGGTTGTGAAAGTTGGTTAAATCGAGGTAAATTACATTTACCCATGGTTTAAAAAAATATTCGAGCCACACAATGAATGCCTCAAGGCTTAAGCCTCACTGATGCAAGTGAGGTTTAAGCCTCACTAGTGAAAGTGATGAGGGCATCAGATTTCGCCATGTGTACCATCGCCGGGGACGACGATCGACGGCCCTGATTCAGAGCCTTTACCTATGATGCTTTAGTTCTTTTCTTTTATTAGTTATTTCATGTTTCCGTTTGTACCCCTATGAGGGATGTTTCACTTATTGTAGCCCAAGGGCATTTGTGACTTTATGCTTTTATTTTCATGTAAGCCTATATATAAAGGCTAGTATCATTGTATGGGATTGATTATTGAGGAAATGAAAATTTTATTTTGATGATTCTCTTTGTGAGTTCATGAAGCCTCTAAAGATCTCTTTGTGAGTTCTTGAAGAGGAGATCGCCGGAGATCTCTTTGTGAGTTCTACTGGTGGAGTGGTGATCAAGGTTATCTATTTTTAATTCTTTGTTTCTCTTCTTTTCCCTCCATACCTCTCTTTCCCCCCCTGGCCGACACCTTTTTTTTTCTCGTTTTTTTTTTATTTCCCACCACCGTCCAAAATCTTTCCCCCAGCCTCCCTTGGCCGGCTCAGCCACCGGCGGGCTTCCCTGCACCCCAGCAGCTGGCCGTCCATCCTTCCCGCACTCACAGCCTCCCGTTCAGCCAACTTCCAAATTGTTTTCAAATTTTGAAATCCCAGCTATGGTGTAATTACTTTTCTATTTTACAACTTTCAATATCAAGGAATTAAACCTGATTTATTTCCCTCATTTAATGTGATACTACCAACGGCTAGGTGTCAAAGTAAATCAGGAAATGTTTCTAAACGCAAACCTGAGAATCAATTCTCAGATTTGATTAATTTCGGAACTTTCCCAGAGAAGCCACCTCCCACGCTCTTTTCTCCCCCAATTAAGCTGCAAACTCCACAATTCAACCCAAGACAATTTCCGTTACAGCTCCCTCTCCTTTTGGAATCAATTTGAAAATCTCAAATTATTCCCCCCTTGTGTTACAACCCAAAATAATTTCAGGTTGCTGAAGATTATTTGCCAAGCCTTTCCAACCTAGCCGACTACTTTTTCCCGCCGGCCATCTTCACATCTGCACCCGCCACCCCCATCTCTCCTCCTCGGAGATTCATTTGTGGCAACCACCCTTCTCCATTCCAAGGATGCATGGACGCTCCCGAATGGAATTTCGGGTTTGAGTACGACGAGCAAGGACGAGTAGACATTCTCTGGTCCCCTTTCTTTGACGTCGGATTCAACTTCGACGACACCGTTGAGGAGTATTTGGCCCGGATCGTACCCACCTTGATAGAGACCATTGACGATCACTTTTCAGTGTACACTTGGATCGTCAAAGGACGTCGCTTTGCAACACCTCCACAAATCGTGCCGACCTCTCCCTCCCTACGGATCTACGGCGCCGTCGCTCTAGGAGTGATCTCGTCCATCGTGTGGCTCTTCTTCTCCCAACAAGCCTAGTAGTAGGTAAATGAGAGTGGCCTCAAGGTGAGACAATCGCTTTGTTAACCTTGGGATTTTTGTTGTTCATTTTCATTTGCTTTACGTTTATGAAAGTCGTTATTTTTCTCGGCCTTGCTAATTTACGTGTAAGTGCTTGCCTAGCCGTAGTTAACAATTGAGATTTCCGAAAAGCTTGAATTGGGAACGAGATTTAATTTGCAATTATCATACTTGGATAATCTTTTGTTAAATTTCTAAATACAAATCCTGGATTTACCTCATGTTACATCATATTTGGTATCAGAGCATGGCTAGCATGCTATCCCTTTGCTAGATTGCATCCTAGGAATCCGACTTAAGTTATCCTTAGCTTGTTTGCATGCATACCATCGCATAATAAAAAAAATTTCACTGTTTAGCTTGCTGCCTTTTAAATTCTGCATCATTTTCTTCATTTTAAGCAAGTCTAGTTCATGGTCTAAGTGCTGTCCTTGCCACCTCCACGTCCCAAACTGTTTAGGTTGCTTAGACAAACACTTGAGTTTGCTGTCCACTCACTTTCTGCACTTAGTATAACCTGTAGGAGGAGATCTAGGAAGTGTCCAGCTGCTGTCCACTGTTTTCTGCAGCTGTTCGACGTCCGTTAGTGAGCCTATAGTCGCTGTTTAAGTGCTGCCTTGACCCGGGAACCTCGCCAACTCGCTTAGGTGACTTCCCACTCTTATTTGCGTGCTGTCCCACACGTTCCAGCTGCTGTAACTTCAATTCCAGCAAACGTTTCAGTGGGATTAGTGGCTGTCCGTGACTTAGGAAGCCATCCTAGTGATCCCTAGCACCCAACCATGGACCCAACTCATATGCAAGCAACCCTTGACCTCATTTTGGGCCAATTGGGTACCGTTACTCAGCAAATTCGCAACACCCAAACCGATTTAGCCGACTTTAGGCGCCACACGAGCGACCGACTAGATAACATCGAGCGTAACGGGAATCCTGCAATTTATACTCCGTCAAGACCTCACTCACCTTATGGCGAAGACAACCGACCCGATCATGAACCCCATCGAGATCCCGGACGTTTTCACGACCACTACCCACGCAACCCTAGGCCACCTCAGGAGCCCATAGGGGACGACAACACTTGGAGAGACAATGACGCTCAATTACTGAAGAACATCAGGATTGACGCCCCGACCTACGACGGAACCCTTGACCCTCAAGTTTTCCTAGATTGGCTGAAGTCAATGGATAGTTATTTCAAATGGTACAACATCTCTGAGGCGAGGAAAGTGAGGTTCGCCGAGATGAAGCTCATTGGTCGAGCCAACCTGTACTGGACTAACTTAGAAAACATGCGCGAAGCTCGCGGTGAACACCCTATCAGCGATTGGAGAACCATGAAGCAAGAGCTTAGGAGAAAATACCTCCCACCTTCCTACTATCCCAAACTCCTAGATAAGTGGAATAGACTGACTCAAGGAAGCAAACCTGTTAAAGACTACATCTCTACCTTCGATGATTTCTTGATTCGTTGCAACGGCGAGGAGTCTGCCACCCCAACCCAAATCCTATCCATGTTTAGAGCTGGCCTTAGAGAAGACCTGCGTACGGAACTCTTTGCTCGAGGTATAGACTCTTTAGAGGCAGCCTGTAGCCTAGTTCTCGACCTTGAAGATTCTAGAACCCACTCCCAAACTAGGCACTTTGACTCCCGTTCGAATTCGTATAGAACCTCGTCTGGACAACCTCAAACCCGACCCTCAGGATCGACTGCAAATCGAACCCCTGCTAGTTCGGCCCCACCTCGTACGGACCTCAAAGGTAAAACTCCCGAGCGTGACGCTCCCAAACCCAATTCAAGAACCAAATGCTATAGGTGTCATGGGTACGGACACATTGCTTCGCAATGTTCTAGTCCTAACAAAGTCACCATAATTGAAGAAGTGGACGACGAGGAGGAAGAACCTGAGACTGATTTGGTTCACCAAGTGGATGAGGAAGAAGACTCTTTTACTGAAGAAGAACCTGTTACCTTACAAGTTGTTAGGTGCGCTTTGGCCCAACCTAAGTTAAGCGACGATTGTCGTAGAACCTCCATTTTTCATACCTTCATTAAGATCGGAGAAAAGAGCTGCAAGGTTATCATAGATAGTGGAAGTTGTATCAACGCAGTCTCTTCAGCCATGGTCTCCAAGCTCAATCTGAAGGTGACCCCGCACCCAAATCCGTATAAGGTTTCTTGGATCAACTCGACTACCATAGAAATTAAGGATCGAAGCCTTATTCCGATAGAATTTGTGGGATATCAAGACAAGATTTGGTGCGATGTTCTAACCATGGATGTGGGTCAAATTATCCTTAGTCGCCCTTGGTTATTTGACAACGATGTCCATATTTATGGGAGGGCGAACACCTGTGTGTTCGAACATAATGGAAAGAAGATCAAGCTAATGCCCTCTCAACCGAAACCTCCCAAAACTGAAGCTAAACCTATCTCAGCCAAGCAAAGTAAAGGCCTCCACTTACTGACTGCGAAGGAGGTAGAAACTGAGATCACCCAAGGAGCTCCCATGTATGCCTTAGTGGCTAGAGAAGTAGATGAGGACCAGAAAGAACCAATCCCCGCTGCCGTTAAGCCTCTTCTTGAAAACTTTGCGGATGTTTTCCCAGACGATTTGCCTAACCAACTGCCACCCCTGCGAGACATACAGCACGCGATAGACTTGGTGCCAGGGGCATCCCTACCCAACCTTCCTCACTATCGTATGAACCCAACTGAACACTCTGAGCTTAAGAAACAAGTCGATGAACTCCTACAACGAGGATTCATCAAGGAGAGCCTCAGCCCCTGCGCTGTTCCTGCTCTCCTAACTCCCAAAAAGGACGGCTCGTGGCGAATGTGTGTTGATAGCCGCGCTATCAACAAGATTACCGTCAAGTATAGATTTCCCATTCCTCGGCTAGATGACATGTTAGACATGATGACCGGGGCCACTCTATTTTCCAAGATAGATCTTAAGAGTGGGTATCATCAGATTAGAATCCGTCCCGGGATGAATGGAAAACGGCATTCAAAACTAAAGATGGACTTTATGAGTGGACTGTTATGCCGTTTGGACTAAGCAACGCCCCTAGTACCTTTATGAGAGTTATGACTCAAGTTCTTAGGCCCTTTTTAGGAAAGTTCGTAGTAGTTTACTTCGATGACATATTAATCTACAGCACTTCGGAGGATCAACATCTCAATCATATAACTCAAATCTGTGAAGTTTTGAGGAAAGAACAGCTATTCGCCAACCCTGCTAAGTGCAAATTCCTCACCGATAGTGTGACCTTTCTTGGATTTATTATTTCAACTCAAGGGATATCTGCAGATCCTGAGAAGGTGCGAGCAATAATTGAGTGGCCAGAACCTAAGAATATCCGGGATGTTAGAAGCTTTCATGGATTGGCTACCTTCTATCGGAGGTTTATTCGAAATTTCAGCACCATTGTAGCCCCCATAACTGATTGTCTTAAGAAAGGGGAATTTCATTGGACGACTGCCGCAACTAGAGCGTTTGAGGATATTAAAAAGAGAATGGTAGAAGCTCCTGTCATGCGTCTCCCAGATTTTTCCAAAGTATTTGAAGTAACCTGTGATGCATCTGGGATCGGAATCGGAGGAGTTTTGTCACAGGTAAGGACATCCGGTAGCGTATTTCAGCGAAAAACTCAATGACATACGACAAAGGTACTCTACCTACGATAAGGAATTTTATGCAATCATCCAATCCCTTAGGTATTGGAGACACTACTTGCTACCCCAGAAATTTGTAATCTTTTCAGATCATGAGGCTTTGAGATACATCAATTCCCAGAAGAAATTAAATGCCCGTCATGGTCGTTGGGTTGAGTTCTTACAGGAGTATTCGTACACTATCAGACATAAAGCCGGAACTGAGAATAAAGCGGCCGATGCTTTAAGCCGTAGGATAATGGTCACAAGAGAAATGAGAACAGAAGTTGTCGGATTCGAACGCATCAAAGATGACTACCCCGAGTGTACTGATTTTAAGGAAATATATGCGTTACTAATGACGGGGGACAAACCATCTGTAGATGATTTCTTGTTAGAGGATGGTTACTTGTTCAAATCTCAGAAGTTGTGTATTCCCAACACTTCTCTTCGAGAATTTCTTGTGTGGGAACTACACGCAGGAGGATTAGCCAGACATTTTGGGCAGACTAAGACCATTGCCGCCGTCGAGTATAGGTTTTTCTGGCCCAGCCTTAAGCGTGATGTCATTAGATTGATCAAACGTTGCCATACCTGTCAGCTAGCAAAACAAAGGAAACAGAATACGGGCCTTTACACCCCGCTTCCCGTCCCAAACCATCCTTGGGAAGACATCAGCATGGATTTTGTTTTAGGGCTCCCCAAAACCATTAGGAAGCATGACTCCATCTTTGTCGTAGTAGATCGTTTCTCTAAGATGGCCCATTTCCTCCCGTGTGCTAAAACCTTCGATGCCTCTAGAATTGCCAAATTATACTTTAGCGAGATTGTCCGACTCCATGGACTCCCAAAAACAATCGTGTCAGATCGGGACGTGAAATTTACAAGCTATTTCTGGAAAACCTTATGGGTTAGGATGGGTACTAAGCTGCAGTTCTCCACTGCTTTCCACCCTCAAACGGATGGCCAAACCGAAGTTGTTAATAGGAGCCTTGGTAACCTCCTTAGGGCCTTGGTTGGTGATAACATTAGGGATTGGGATTCCAAACTACCCATTGCCGAGTTTGCCTACAATAACTCTGTCAACCGAACCACCGGTATGAGCCCTGCTGAGATTGTTTATGGATATCAACCTAAGCAGCCTATAGACTTAGTCCCTATGAGTCCTAAGATTAGAGTGTCTGAGTCTGCATCTGCATTTGCATCCCATATCCAGGAATTGCATCGAGAAATTAACAAAAGAATTATACAAAGTAATGAAAATTACAAGTTAAATGCTGATCTCAAACGACGCTTCAAGGAGTTCAAAGTTGGAGACTATGTCATGGTTCGGATTCGTCCGGAGCGGTTCCCGCCTGGGGCCGTTAAGAAACTGCATGTTAAAAGTGCGGGTCCTTTTAAAATAACTTCTAAAGTAAACAGTAATGCTTATGTTTTGGACCTTCCTGAAGGTTTCAACATGAATCCCACGTTTAACATTGAGGATCTAGTAGCCTGTGATGGACCTGACTTTAACCCAAACAATCCTTTGAATATTGAGCCTTGTGAGTCCATACCTAGTGAGATCCCAGCCTTACCTCCACTCCCCAAAATTCCCACACTACCTAATAGGGAGAAGATTGAAACTATACTAAGTGATGAGATCATTTCCACCAGGGACGGCGGACGCCACAGATACTTAGTGCGTTGGAGAGGAAAGCCGGAGACGAAGGACACTTGGCTAGAGCGGGATGAGGTACAGAGACTGAACCCCGACATTCTGGAGCTGTACGAGAGTTCTCAGGACCCTTACTCGACAGGGTCGAGTTTTCTCCCACCCGGGGAGAATGATGAGGGCATCAAATTTCGCCATGTGTACCATCGCCGGGGACGACGATCGACGGCCCTGATTCAGAGCCTTTACCTATGATGCTTTAGTTCTTTTCTTTTATTAGTTATTTCATGTTTCCGTTTGTACCCCTATGAGGGATGTTTCACTTATTGTAGCCCAAGGGCATTTGTGACTTTATGCTTTTATTTTCATGTAAGCCTATATATAAAGGCTAGTATCATTGTATGGGATTGATTATTGAGGAAATGAAAATTTTATTTTGATGATTCTCTTTGTGAGTTCATGAAGCCTCTAAAGATCTCTTTGTGAGTTCTTGAAGAGGAGATCGCCGGAGATCTCTTTGTGAGTTCTACCGGTGGAGTGGTGATCAAGGTTATCTAATTTTAATTCTTTGTTTCTCTTCTTTTCCCTCCATACCTCTCTTTCCCCACCCTGGCCGACACCTTTTTTTTTCTCGTTTTTTTTTTTTTTTTTATTTCCCACCACCGTCCAAAATCTTTCCCCCAGCCTCCCTTGGCCGGCTCAGCCACCGGCGGGCTTCCCTGCACCCCAGCAGCCGGCCGTCCATCCTTCCCGCACCCACAGCCTCCCGTTCAGCCAACTTCCAAATTGTTTTCAAATTTTGAAATCCCAGCTATGGTGTAATTACTTTCCTATTTTACAGCTTTCAATATCAAGGAATTAAACCTGATTTATTTCCCTCATTTAATGTGATACTACCAACGGCTAGGTGTCAAAGTAAATCAGGAAATGTTTCTAAACACAAACCTGAGAATCAATTCTCAGATTTGATTAATTTCGGAACTTTCCCAGAGAAGCCACCTCCCACGCTCTTTTCTCCCCCAATTAAGCCGCAAACTCCACAATTCAGCCCAAGACAATTTCCGTTACAGCTCCCTCTCCTTTTGGAATCAATTTGAAAATCTCAAATTATTCCCCCCTTGTGTTACAACCCAAAATAATTTCAGGTTGCTGAAGATTATTTGCCAAGCCTTTCCAACCTAGCCGACTACTTTTTCCCGCCGGCCATCTTCACATCTGCACCCGCCACCCCCATCTCTCCTCCTCGGAGATTCATTTGTGGCAACCACCCTTCTCCATTCCAAGGATGCATGGACGCTCCCGAATGGAATTTCGGGTTTGAGTACGACGAGCAAGGACGAGTAGACATTCTCCGGTCCCCTTTCTTTGACGTCGGATTCGACTTCGACGACACCGTTGAGGAGTATTTGGCCCGGATCGTACCCACCTTGATAGAGACCGTTGACGATCACTTTTCAGTGTACACTTGGATCGTCAAAGGACGTCGCTTTGCAACACCTCCACAAATCGTGCCGACCTCTCCCTCCCTACGGATCTACGGCGCCGTCGCTCTAGGAGTGATCTCGTCCATCGTGTGGCTCTTCTTCTCCCAACAAGCCTAGTAGTAGGTAAATGAGAGTGGCCTCAAGGTGAGACAATCGCTTTGTTAACCTTGGGATTTTTGTTGTTCATTTTCATTTGCTTTACGTTTATGAAAGTCGTTATTTTTCTCGGCCTTGCTAATTTACGTGTAAGTGCTTGCCTAGCCGTAGTTAACAATTGAGATTTCCGAAAAGCTTGAATTGGGAACGAGATTTAATTTGCAATTATCATACTTGGATAATCTTTTGTTAAATTTCTAAATACAAATCCTGGATTTACCTCATGTTACATCAGAAAGTGAGGCTTACGCCTCTTTTAAATGAGGCGTACAACTCGATGGGTTTTGAGACAGCGCCTCATTTTAGTATAATTTTATAATTTTTCATTATATATTATAATTATTAATATATATTTTTTATTATATTATGCAAAGATAATGAACCAATTAGTTATGTGATGAATGAACAAAGGTTGAATGGTTATGTTATGTCTAACAAAAATTTGAAAGATAATTATAAAGATGAATAACTAGTGATGATGAGATAAATCCTTTGGTTGTTGATGATATGTTATCTGATGATGAATGGATAATAATAAAATATAATGAAAGATTTAAAGTTAAATATTGAGAAATGCCTTTGATGAAGAGGAAAATGAAGATATCAATACTAATATTAAAATGACTAAAGAATTGATAATAACATCTTCTTCATAGACCTTTTAAAGAAAGTAGCAAAGTATAATGGCTTATTTTGTTGTTATATTTTATATTACATCAAATCTAATGTTAACTGATATAGGGACTAAGGAGTTTAAAAAATATTGTAATTGAATAAGATTTCGAAGATAATAATGAGATATCATTCGATGTTGATTATAACTACAACACATGAAGGCTATTATAAAGAATATAAAAGTAAAGATGAGGCTGCAATGGATCATGATCCTAATGGTGTATTTAAGTTTTAAATGAGTGTTACTTTAAATCTCGTTTCAAACTTTTATTTTATGATAACATTGTTAACCAATACACAGAGAACAAAAAGGGGAGGAAGAAAGAAATCTCGCGTACAAACCTTCCACCCGACGGATCCATGAATCCTGCCGCGATACCTTGCCGAAATCACGCCGATTCGGCGCCGTCCAAGTCTCCTCGCAGGATTCCCGCGTACGCTTCCTCGATCGCTGATTTCTGAGGTCGTTAAATACTGACCCAAACGAAGCCTTCCGTCGCTATTCCCACGCACGACCAAGGCTCCCCCGCTCTCTCTGCTTCCACGTCTCTCTCCCGAACTCCACTCTCTGCCTTCACAAACCAAAGCTCTGACTCCACATAGCAAATCCGACCGAAACCCCTCCCACTCTCCACGCTCCAAACTCGACACCACCTCTCTGCCTCTCCCTCACCAAACCGAAGCCAAGCGTCCACCAACCCAGGAACCCGTCGCCCCCCTCTGCCTGTGCCGACTCCAACCCGAGAGAGAGAGAGAGAGAGAGAGAGAGAGAGAGAGAGAGAGAGATCCATCGTGCCTACCTGTAGCCGCCCGATCCGAGCTCCTCCATTCGGTCTTCTCTCCTAAACCCGAAAGCCCCCTCTGCCCGATCCACCTCTCAGCCAAATCTCCCTCTTATCCTCACTCAAATAAACCCTACTCGGTCCAACTCAGCTCACTCACTCAACTCAGCCAACTCACTCACTCTCCCCTACCCGATTTGAGTCTTAGGTATATATTTTATATTTATTTTATTTATTACTATTATTATTAATTACTTTTAATTATAAGTAATTTATAAAATAATTATAATTAGTTTTAAATTAGTTCTAATTTTTATAATTAGTTATATTAATTCTAATTAATTATAGTTAATTAACTATAATTAGTTATTGTTAATTATAACTAATTATGTTAATTATAATTAATTAATTTCAATTATAATTATTTATGATAAGGTATTTATAATTAATTATAATATATGATTAATTATAATTAAATCTTTATTAATTATAATTAATGATAATTAATTGTCATTAATAATAATTAATTATTTTAATTATAATTAATCTAAAATAATAATAATAATAATAAATTGGTTCTTTTCTCGACGCTTGCAACGAACCGGCAAACCCCCGAGGCGCTCACGTAGCGTTTAGGGTGGGAAACCGGTGCGAGGCTCGCGACGATTTAAGGATCCCTCTTCAAAGCTTGCAACGAGCCGGCAAACCCCCGAGGCGCTCAAGTAGCGTTTAGGGTGGGAAACCGGTGCGACGCTTGCGGCGAAGGGGATAAAAAAATGTGTTCTTTATTTTTTATATAAGTACCCCGGAACGCCCACGTGGTGCAGAGGGGGGAAATCTGTATTTTTCTAACATGTTTTCTTCTTATAATCAACAAACACAAAACACCCTTAAATGCTCACGTAGCAGGCGGGGATAAAAAAAAATTTCATTCGCGACCGCGGTGTCATTTTTGACACCTACCTGAAGCGCTCACGTAGCGTCGATGGGAATGGTTGCCTCTTGGTTTTTCCCCTAAACGGGGGAGACGCCGGGAGGCTGCCGAAATTTCATTTGAAAATACTGAGGACTTGGACAAATTTGAACTCTCATTTGAACTCAACGAGACTCCAAGGACTTTGAACAATGCTTTGACAATAACATAAACTCAAAATCGAACTCAAATGACAAAGAACTTGGTGCAAAGAACTTGAACATGATCTTGAATATTTGAACTCAAGCAAGTTGGAGTATATGGAGGACTTCATTTGGACTCGAACTCGATCGGAACATGACTTGAACTTAAGCCTAATTGAATTTGTGACAATTTAAATCAAGTTTGAATATTGAAGCAAGGCTCCAACATTTTGAGCTAGAACAAATGCAAAAGAACAATGACTCAAGGTTGTAACTTGGGACGATTATAAAGAGCTTAACTTGAAAATGATATCAAGACTTTAATGAAAAATTAAGGAATTGTCATCTCAAGTTGAATGTAAGATGCTAACCAAAGAAATCTAAATCATTCATAAACACAAGTTGAAGGACTCAAATAAACATCAATGGAGGAGCTTTAAAGAATATGATTTGGAGAATAATCAATGTTCTTATGGAATTATCATTCTAATGAGAATGAGAATGTTAATTAAGGAGGGCAATCCATCCAAATCTCATCCAAACAATGAAGTTCCTTTCAAACTACAAACTATGTTCAAGGATAATGGAGAATGTGTGATCTTTAACATGATTCACTTGCAAATGGTAGTGAAGGTTCATGCAAATGTTTGGCTTGAACAATCTGTAAGGAGCATGAATGATTGTGACACTTCATATACAAGCATATGCCAAGGACTTGTGGTAAATCAACTTTCAATTGCACACAAACATGCCATGTGACAAGGGATTTGTAAAATACTGAATGAAATATTCATGAGTGATAACGAAAGCCCCAACAATTGATCTCTTTTTTGAGATAATTACAATACATGAATATTGAAGATCTTCAAGAATATATATGATGGCTTGCAAGCAAACAAGGATAGTTGGTGTATGGAATCCCCAACATCTCATTCATAAATAATACAATCATAAGGAATATGACCATAATGATTTGATAACAACCCAACTCCAACCAAGTTATGAATGTCAAATTGAATAAGATTATCAAGGCTTACAAGTTCTCGATGAAATAATGATCTCCGAAGCTTACATTGATGACTGCATAAGATTCAAAGGTGAAGGATATATGGTGTACATCAGCTCTTACAGGCCGTTGTAGGAGACCATCATACACACTAAGCATCACTTATAAAGAAAATAAAAAAGATCTGCAACACATACAAGATCTCTGCGAAAACAGATGTATGTGTCACATGCCACTGAGGGATAGGTGCATAAAGACTACAGTAAATGCAGTATCCTGTAGTCAACTTCAGCATAAAGATGAGTACATCTACCTCCAACAGTAGCGGCTGTACCGAAAAGGTCAAAACTCACAATGCATGAAGAATACGACAAGTGCTATGCTCAAGAAAATATATAAGATCTTCTACAAGTACAAGGCAGGAGATTAGTTAGTGCACTATGATCCGCCTACAAAAATCAACAAATAGTGCACGACAGTTTACCTGTACGAAGCAGCAAACAATTCTATCCAGAAGCTGCTACGCCACGCCACCGAATCTGCAACATTCGTACTAGCGGACAGAAGGCGTCTACAAATATTTTCAGAGTACCCCCGCACGTGCACTATAAATTGTATACACATAGGTACACTAAAAGGGGTAAAAATAATTATAAAACCCGCATGGGCCCCGACGAGCGTGTTATTGGTACACACGTGACGTCTAGGGATGCTACGCGGGTTGACAAGTGAATTCAGGCTCGAACCTGATCCTCCTATACGGGTTAATAGGAGTCGACAAGGTTCGAACCAATAAATAAATATGTGGCCGTGGCGACCAGAATATTTATTTTAATACATTCATATTAGGCCTTCAATGCCTAGAATCAAAAGAATTCACTTTCAAGGGTACAAAGCCTACGAAACCCGATCCTCTGTCGACAGCCCGACAGAGTGACAAGGTTCAGTCCATAAAAAGAAATGATCCCCAAACACCCCGATGATGGCCGTGTTGATTGTTTATCTCAACCGGAGGGGTTCCTAAATATTTTCAAATATCTCCCAAATATCCAACGTCCAAAGCTCCACTCAAATATCCAAAACCCAAAAAATCCACAAAATCCAAATTCTCAAAAACCCAAAAACCCAAAAATATTTAAATTTGAAATCATCCATCAACGCACTTAAAGCAAAAATCCATTCACCCTCCGTAACAGTTTGCCGAGGTGGACAAATTCAAATAAACTCTAGCTCACAAAGAGCCAAATGCCTAGTCGAAAATATCACTAGGATCCATTCTCAAACAATCTCTTGCCAGTAAGGACGTGGTACGTGTCCTCTAACCGGCAGTTTCGCCGCCAAATGGCACTGCAGGTAAACGGTTATGACCCGGGGCCCTCTGAACCGAGTGGTTTTGCCGCCAAATGGCACCACGGATACCGGTTATGGCCAGAGCCGATACGTTCCTTATGGCACCAAATCCTTGAGATATGAATCAATAGGATATGATCGATAGGGCACAAAGCCCTCTGTAAGCTAAGGTGGATTCAAATTTGTCCCCTTAGACAAACATTCAACCTCGGTCTATAAGGTCCCCTTGGACGAAGCAACCCATGGCTGCTGACAAGGATCCTTCTGTCAGGTTGGGTCGACTACCTCCTCTGACTAAGTAGACCAGGGACCACGATGGCCCGGGACGACGGAACCATGGGATCTTGATCGGGCCCATCATCCATTCCCCCACCATCCGCTTTAAGTGCTCGATGGTGAAATTTCTATTTTAAATACCAAACTTTTCAAACCTTTCTAAATACCCAAATCTAAGCCCAATTTCCAAACCCATTGCTGCTACTATATGCCAGATAACACGTATATTCTACGTATCTGATCGACGACTAGCCTTAATCGAAAGTTCTCTCTCGTGATCGGGAGGGGTAATTAACTATAGGGGCTTGCGCCTATAGGAAACCAGAACTCAGATCATAAAGTCCTCGCAAAATGAGGGCGAAATCTCTGGGTAGTGTCTTATCTACAAACCCATCTGCCTTCCAAAATTTACTCCGGAACTTTATTCAGTTAAAACTCCCTCGCCGAATAAGAAGAGCGAGCGGAGGCCGGGGCCGAATTTTCGGAGCCCACAGATTTCTGGCGACTCCGCTGGGGATTGGTTTCTCTTTCCATCTCTGGCTAGTCACTTATACGCTATAGTAGCAACTAACATATACTGAGTTCTGTACGGTGAACATCAGGATGTGACATTTGGTCTTTATGTCCAAAGATCCATCACTGAAAGGTCCCGATAGAGCTAAAAGTTTCCATCTTTTACGATGTTAAAAAAAAAAAAAAAAAAAAAAAAAAAAAGAGAATTAAGATATGTACAGTGAGCATCGGAGTGTGACACTTGGATGTATATCTAAGAATCCACTACCGAAAGGTCCCGACGTAAAGGAAAAATAAATATAGAGACTCACATCTCTAGAAAAAATATATTTTCAAATAATGGTGTGACATCTAGTGTGTACCCCTAGAGATCCACAATTAAAGAAAATTCACAAAAGTGGGTTCCAAAGATGGCCCCTACAGACAATATTTTTGATGGTCGACATTTTGAAGAATTCTTCAAGAAATCCCATCGCTTGTCAAATATATCTTCTCGGACTGAAAAAGATCCTTGCCTGATCTTCATCAGTGTTGTTCTGCCAGAAGATCAAGTAGAGGAAATAAAGAACTTCTCTGTGAATTCAGGAATTGCTTTGCCTGGACATATGCTGAGATGCCCGGCTTATCCCCTGATGTAGCAGTTCACAGATTAGCAATCAAACCGGATGTAGCACCTGTCAAACAAGCTCCAAGGAGAATGAGACTAGAAATTGAAGAACAGGTGATTGCAGAGACGAAGAAGCTTATTGAGGCAGGCTTCATCCGAGAAGAAAAATATGCTTATTGGATCGCAAATATCGTCCCAGTGAAGAAGAAGAACGAGCAGATTCGTATCTGCATCGACTTTCGGGACCTCAACAAGGCGTGCCCAAAAGACGATTTTCCACTCCCTGTATCCGAACTCCTGGTGGACAACACTTCCAACTATGACATGTTCTCCTTCATGGATGGATCGTCATGATACAATCAAATCAAGATGGCGCCCGAAGATGAAAAACATACATCGTTCAGAACGCCCATCGGCATTTTCTGCTACACAGTCATGCCCTTTGGCTTGAAGAACGCTGGTGCCACCTACCAGCGGGCGATGACTCACATATTTGATGATTTGATACATCAGAAGGTCGAGTGTTATGTAGATGACCTTGTCGTCAAAAGTCTTGGCCGAAATGATCATTTAAAAGATCTTAGAATCGTATTTGAGAGAATCAAAAAATTTGATCTGAAGATGAATCCTCTCAAGTGTGCATTCGGGGTCTCCTCCGGTAAATTCCTGGGTTATGTTGTTCGTCATCGAGGCATAGAGATCGACCACAACAAAATTAAGGCAATCACGGAGATGCCACCACCAAGGAACCTTCGACAGCTTCGCTCGCTGCAAGGACAACTGGCTTTCATTCGGAGATTCATATCAAATCTATCGGGTAGGTGCCAGCCATTTTCAAAGCTAATGAAGAAAGATGTTCGTTTTAAATGGGACGGAGAATGTCAGGAGGCGTTTGATAGCATCAAGAAATACTTATTAAATCCGCCCATTCTAGCAGCGCCAATTCCGGGAAAGCCTCTTATACTGTATACGGCAGCATTAGAAGAGTCCCTCGGAGCGTTATTAGCCCAGAATAACGAAGAAGGCAAAGAAAATGCGCTCTACTACATCAGTCGAAGGTTGATTGGAGCAGAAAGCCGTTATTCCCCAATTGAAAAGCATTGTCTGGCGCTGATTTTTGCAGTTCAGAAACTCCGCCACTATATGTTATCCCACAAAATCACACTGATATCAAAGATCGATCCGCTGAAGTTCTTGATGACAAGACCAGCGTTGACAGGTCGTCTGGCCAGGTGGGCAGTATTGTTATTGCAGTTTGAAATTACGTACATGCCACGAAAGGCGGTGAAAGGACAGGCCTTGGCAGATTTCCTTGCCGCACATCCGATCCCGGCCGATTCTCCACTCAACGATGATTTGCCTGATGAGCAGATAATGCAGGTTGAGGAGAATGAAAGGCTACCATTCTGGGAAATGTACTTCGACGGGGCATCGTCCATTAGACCTGTCCGACCTCCAAATATTGCAAGAGCCCGAGCCGGTATCGGTCTTGTTCTCATACCACCTGAAGGAGGCATAATGAGGTTCTCATTCAGTCTGACTGAACCTCGGACCAACAACGAAGCTGAGTACGAAGCTCTAATAGTAGGGCTGGAGATTGCAATTGACGTCAAAATTCAAAATCTTCAAATTTTCGGCGACTCTCAACTTGTGATAAATCAAGTCTTGGGCATCTACAAGATTTTCAAGGTTGAGTTGGCTCATTACCACCGGCGAACCATTGAGCTCCTGAAGCAGGTGCCGAATGTTAAAATAGTTCAAATTCCTCGAGGACAGAATGCCAAAGCAGACTGTTTGGCCAAATTGGCCAAGGAAATGGCAAATTCCAATGAGGAGAAGCCTATATTCATCGGAGTTTACAACCGTAGGGTCTTGGAACCCGCTTTATTACAATTCCCGATGGTAGAAGAAGTATCAAATTCAAGTCAGCAGGATGAAACTCCGGTTGACCCTAAACTTCTCCATCAAATCATTATGGAAAATTATCCGGAAGGATATCATACAGCCAAGAGACATAAAGCTAGTCAAGCTTCAGAATCGTGGTGGCATTGTTTAGATATTGATGTCGAAAATGATTGGAGGCAGCCATTCATTGACTACTTCAAAGAAAACAAACTCCCGACAGAAAAGTCTACGGCCGCACAAATTCGAAAAAGGGCGTTGCGATATGCATTCGTCAATGACATGTTGTACAGACGAGCCTTTGATCAAATGTGGCTAAGGTGCCTAGGGACCAAGGAAGCTGATAAAGTGGTGACAGAAGTCCACGAGGGGCTTTGCGGAGCACATCAGTCAGGTCCTAAAATGGCTGCTAAAATCAAAAGAATGGGTTATTATTGGCCGACCATGGTCAGAGATTGTATCGACCACGCTAAGAGGTGCCACGAGTGTCAAATCCATGGTGATGTTATACATCAGCCTCCAAATCCACTGCACCCAACAGTAGCGTCCTGGCCGTTTGAATGCTGGGGCACTGATATTATCGGTCCAATAGATCCGCCGTCATCAGCAGGACACCGCTTTATACTTGCAGCAACAGACTACTTTTCCAAGTGGGCGGAAGCGGCTCCATTCAGAGAGGTCACATCGGAGCATGTGATCAATTTCTTTACCCACAATGTCGTCTACAGATTTGGTGTGCCACGCCGCATAATCTCAGACAACGGTACAGCTTTCAAAAGTACAAAAATCTATAAGTTCGTTGATCGGCACAAAATCGATTGGCGATATTCGTCCATATACAATCCAAGGGCCAATGGTTTGGCTGAAGCCTTCAATAAGACGTTGGTGAAATTATTGAAGAAGATCCTTACCAAGAACAAAAGAGAGTGGCATACGAAAATGGCAGAAGCGCTATGGGCATACCGTACAACCTACAAGACGCCGACCAAAGCCACTCCCTACTCTCTAGTGTTCGGAGTCGAAGCTGTATTACCATTGGAGATTGAACTACCGTCACTCCGGGTAGCAATCCAGAACGATCTCACTCGAGAGCAAAATGCCCGCCTCAGAATGGAAGAGCTCGATGCACTTGATGAACTAAGGTTACAAGCTCAACAAAATCTAGAAATCTACCGAGGAAGAATGGCAAAATCTTTTGATCGAATGGTGCGTCCTCGATCATTTCAAGAAGGGGAATTGGTCCTGGTGCTGAGAAGACCAATCATTCCACACAGAAAAATTGGTGGCAAGTTCGTATCCAATTGGGAAGGCCCCTTCGTCATCGAGAAAGTATACCAAGGAGGAGCATATCAGTTGATCGATCTGAACGGTCAAAGACCCATGCCGCCAATCAACGGTCGACATTTAAAGAAATATCATGCATAAAAATTTCATGACTGTTGTATTTTATGCGATCAAAATTTTATATGCATATTTATCAGTGCATATTTACATTTATATTTTGAAATTCTCTTGTATAGCAAGAACGCATTTCAAAATCCCCCCATCAGACTGGGGGCATTTTAAATATTTATTTGGGTCGACATCGCGCTGCGTGCCGAAATCCCCAAATAAATATTTAAAACCTCAAAGATACAAAAGCCTATCTAAAATGTCCCTGCGAGACAGGGGGCATTTAAATATTCATTTGGGTCGACATCGTGCTATACGCCGAGATCCCCAAATGAATATTTAAAATCTTATATTCCAAATCTATTCAATTCTAGAATGTCCCTGTGAGACAGGGGGCATTTTAAATATTTATTCGGGTCGACATCGCGCCGCATGCCGAGATCCCCGAATAAATATTTAAAATTATCAATCCAAATGTTATTTTGTGCTAAAGAATACAAATATTTGTTTTCCAAAGTATATGCAGGTGATCTTTCAAATGTTAGAGACACCGTCTTCTCCAACAAACCAAGACTCAAAGGTCAAGAAAGTGACTTTTGTGGCTACACACTCCTACAAAATTGAGCCAGAAAAGCTTGAAGTCTTTCAACAGCCTGAAGCTTAAGGTTCAAATGGGTGTAAAAGGTCGGATCCAACACGCCCAAATATGGCCGGATCGCTGGCAGCTCTGTCTACTCAACAAGCCATAAAAACGGCCGTAGTAGCGGAACCCCCACTTCGTCAACCCGTCAGTAGGGACTGTAGGAAGAATGAAGGCAAATTTGACTCGACAAGTTCAAGTGATCGTAGTCTGCAAAGTTCTCCAAAATGACTGGAGAATCAAAGTTCCAGTGGAAAGATGAGTCTCGAGCAACTACCAGATGTTCGTAGGCTCCAAAATCCAAAACCACGAAGGATAACTTCAAATCTACCAACTTCAGCAAAATCAGCATTAGGGAGCGCAATTCCCATAGCTCGAGTCTGAAGCCTGAATGGGTGTAAGAGGTCGGATCCAACAAGCCCAAATATGGCCGGATCGCTGGCAGCTCCATCTACTCAACAAGCCATAAGAAAGGCCGTAGTAGAGGAACCCCCATCTCAGCAACCAGAGGACAAAGAGCTGTCAAATTCTAGCTCTCCCGATCTGATAAACTCAAGTGACTCAGATTAAAGTCTTCTCAAGTGGTTAAGGATCAAGATACTACCTACGTTCGGTACTATCAATTGAATCCAGAACCTGCAAATCCTTCAACAAATCCGTAAAGCATAAAGCGAGGATCGAAGGAATCTTTCTTCAACAAGTTCGTCAAAGCACAAAGCAAAGGACCGAAGAAAATTATCCCAAAGTTCGTGAAGAGCCTATGGCTGAACTAAGAGGATTCCGTCATCAACAAGTCCGCTATGCACAAAGCTCTGGACCGATGACTTTTCGCCACCGACCTGATACAAACCTAAGGGTTTAGGTCATCGGCATCTACCCCTTCATCAAGCCTGCCAGAGCTAGAAGCATAGGGCCGAGGGTACAAAAATCACCTGACAAGTCAACAAAGACAAATCAGAAAATTCTCCATCAATGTCCGCAGCATAAAGCACAGGACAAAAGAAATCAACATCTCAATCGTCTATTGGTACATCTAAGAGCTTTCTGGAGAAGGAAAGTTTTAGTGTGACATCCAAGCAAAATCTTGGAGATCCACTAAAGGAAAATCGTAGTGTGACATCCAAATAAATTTTTGGAGATCCACTAAATGAAAACCTCTGTGTGACATCTAGAACAAATATCTAGAGATCCACAGGATCAAACAGCTTACAACAAACGTGATTCGCTCTAGACGCGTACCACATTTGTTGGGGGGCATTTGTTAACCAATACACAGAGAACAAAAAGGGGAGGAAGAAAGAAATCTCGCGTACAAACCTTCCACCCGACGGATCCATGAATCCTGCCGCGATACCTTGCCGAAATCACGCCGATTCGGCGCCGTCCAAGTCTCCTCGCAGGATTCCCGCGTACGCTTCCTCGATCGCTGATTTCTGAGGTCGTTAAATACTGACCCAAACGAAGCCTTCCGTCGCTATTCCCACGCACGACCAAGGCTCCCCCGCTCTCTCTGCTTCCACGTCTCTCTCCCGAACTCCACTCTCTGCCTTCACAAACCAAAGCTCTGACTCCACATAGCAAATCCGACCGAAACCCCTCCCACTCTCCACGCTCCAAACTCGACACCACCTCTCTGCCTCTCCCTCACCAAACCGAAGCCAAGCGTCCACCAACCCAGGAACCCGTCGCCCCCCTCTGCCTGTGCCGACTCCAACCCGAGAGAGAGAGAGAGAGAGAGAGAGAGAGAGAGAGAGAGAGAGAGATCCATCGTGCCTACCTGTAGCCGCCCGATCCGAGCTCCTCCATTCGGTCTTCTCTCCTAAACCCGAAAGCCCCCTCTGCCCGATCCACCTCTCAGCCAAATCTCCCTCTTATCCTCACTCAAATAAACCCTACTCGGTCCAACTCAGCTCACTCACTCAACTCAGCCAACTCACTCACTCTCCCCTACCCGATTTGAGTCTTAGGTATATATTTTATATTTATTTTATTTATTACTATTATTATTAATTACTTTTAATTATAAGTAATTTATAAAATAATTATAATTAGTTTTAAATTAGTTCTAATTTTTATAATTAGTTATATTAATTCTAATTAATTATAGTTAATTAACTATAATTAGTTATTGTTAATTATAACTAATTATGTTAATTATAATTAATTAATTTCAATTATAATTATTTATGATAAGGTATTTATAATTAATTATAATATATGATTAATTATAATTAAATCTTTATTAATTATAATTAATGATAATTAATTGTCATTAATAATAATTAATTATTTTAATTATAATTAATCTAAAATAATAATAATAATAATAAATTGGTTCTTTTCTCGACGCTTGCAACGAACCGGCAAACCCCCGAGGCGCTCACGTAGCGTTTAGGGTGGGAAACCGGTGCGAGGCTCGCGACGATTTAAGGATCCCTCTTCAAAGCTTGCAACGAGCCGGCAAACCCCCGAGGCGCTCAAGTAGCGTTTAGGGTGGGAAACCGGTGCGACGCTTGCGGCGAAGGGGATAAAAAAATGTGTTCTTTATTTTTTATATAAGTACCCCGGAACGCCCACGTGGTGCAGAGGGGGGAAATCTGTATTTTTCTAACATGTTTTCTTCTTATAATCAACAAACACAAAACACCCTTAAATGCTCACGTAGCAGGCGGGGATAAAAAAAAATTTCATTCGCGACCGCGGTGTCATTTTTGACACCTACCTGAAGCGCTCACGTAGCGTCGATGGGAATGGTTGCCTCTTGGTTTTTCCCCTAAACGGGGGAGACGCCGGGAGGCTGCCGAAATTTCATTTGAAAATACTGAGGACTTGGACAAATTTGAACTCTCATTTGAACTCAACGAGACTCCAAGGACTTTGAACAATGCTTTGACAATAACATAAACTCAAAATCGAACTCAAATGACAAAGAACTTGGTGCAAAGAACTTGAACATGATCTTGAATATTTGAACTCAAGCAAGTTGGAGTATATGGAGGACTTCATTTGGACTCGAACTTGATCGGAACATGACTTGAACTTAAGCCTAATTGAATTTGTGACAATTTAAATCAAGTTTGAATATTGAAGCAAGGCTCCAACATTTTGAGCTAGAACAAATGCAAAAGAACAATGACTCAAGGTTGTAACTTGGGACGATTATAAAGAGCTTAACTTGAAAATGATATCAAGACTTTAATGAAAAATTAAGGAATTGTCATCTCAAGTTGAATGTAAGATGCTAACCAAAGAAATCTAAATCATTCATAAACACAAGTTGAAGGACTCAAATAAACATCAATGGAGGAGCTTTAAAGAATATGATTTGGAGAATAATCAATGTTCTTATGGAATTATCATTCTAATGAGAATGAGAATGTTAATTAAGGAGGGCAATCCATCCAAATCTCATCCAAACAATGAAGTTCCTTTCAAACTACAAACTATGTTCAAGGATAATGGAGAATGTGTGATCTTTAACATGATTCACTTGCAAATGGTAGTGAAGGTTCATGCAAATGTTTGGCTTGAACAATCTGTAAGGAGCATGAATGATTGTGACACTTCATATACAAGCATATGCCAAGGACTTGTGGTAAATCAACTTTCAATTGCACACAAACATGCCATGTGACAAGGGATTTGTAAAATACTGAATGAAATATTCATGAGTGATAACGAAAGCCCCAACAATTGATCTCTTTTTTGAGATAATTACAATACATGAATATTGAAGATCTTCAAGAATATATATGATGGCTTGCAAGCAAACAAGGATAGTTGGTGTATGGAATCCCCAACATCTCATTCATAAATAATACAATCATAAGGAATATGACCATAATGATTTGATAACAACCCAACTCCAACCAAGTTATGAATGTCAAATTGAATAAGATTATCAAGGCTTACAAGTTCTCGATGAAATAATGATCTCCGAAGCTTACATTGATGACTGCATAAGATTCAAAGGTGAAGGATATATGGTGTACATCAGCTCTTACAGGCCGTTGTAGGAGACCATCATACACACTAAGCATCACTTATAAAGAAAATAAAAAAGATCTGCAACACATACAAGATCTCTGCGAAAACAGATGTATGTGTCACATGCCACTGAGGGATAGGTGCATAAAGACTACAGTAAATGCAGTATCCTGTAGTCAACTTCAGCATAAAGATGAGTACATCTACCTCCAACAGTAGCGGCTGTACCGAAAAGGTCAAAACTCACAATGCATGAAGAATACGACAAGTGCTATGCTCAAGAAAATATATAAGATCTTCTACAAGTACAAGGCAGGAGATTAGTTAGTGCACTATGATCCGCCTACAAAAATCAACAAATAGTGCACGACAGTTTACCTGTACGAAGCAGCAAACAATTCTATCCAGAAGCTGCTACGCCACGCCACCGAATCTGCAACATTCGTACTAGCGGACAGAAGGCGTCTACAAATATTTTCAGAGTACCCCCGCACGTGCACTATAAATTGTATACACATAGGTACACTAAAGGGGTAAAAATAATTATAAAACCCGCATGGGCCCCGACGAGCGTGTTATTGGTACACACGTGACGTCTAGGGATGCTACGCGGGTTGACAAGTGAATTCAGGCTCGAACCTGATCCTCCTATACGGGTTAATAGGAGTCGACAAGGTTCGAACCAATAAATAAATATGTGGCCGTGGCGACCAGAATATTTATTTTAATACATTCATATTAGGCCTTCAATGCCTAGAATCAAAAGAATTCACTTTCAAGGGTACAAAGCCTACGAAACCCGATCCTCTGTCGACAGCCCGACAGAGTGACAAGGTTCAGTCCATAAAAAGAAATGATCCCCAAACACCCCGATGATGGCCGTGTTGATTGTTTATCTCAACCGGAGGGGTTCCTAAATATTTTCAAATATCTCCCAAATATCCAACGTCCAAAGCTCCACTCAAATATCCAAAACCCAAAAAATCCACAAAATCCAAATTCTCAAAAACCCAAAAACCCAAAAATATTTAAATTTGAAATCATCCATCAACGCACTTAAAGCAAAAATCCATTCACCCTCCGTAACAGTTTGCCGAGGTGGACAAATTCAAATAAACTCTAGCTCACAAAGAGCCAAATGCCTAGTCGAAAATATCACTAGGATCCATTCTCAAACAATCTCTTGCCAGTAAGGACGTGGTACGTGTCCTCTAACCGGCAGTTTCGCCGCCAAATGGCACTGCAGGTAAACGGTTATGACCCGGGGCCCTCTGAACCGAGTGGTTTTGCCGCCAAATGGCACCACGGATACCGGTTATGGCCAGAGCCGATACGTTCCTTATGGCACCAAATCCTTGAGATATGAATCAATAGGATATGATCGATAGGGCACAAAGCCCTCTGTAAGCTAAGGTGGATTCAAATTTGTCCCCTTAGACAAACATTCAACCTCGGTCTATAAGGTCCCCTTGGACGAAGCAACCCATGGCTGCTGACAAGGATCCTTCTGTCAGGTTGGGTCGACTACCTCCTCTGACTAAGTAGACCAGGGACCACGATGGCCCGGGACGACGGAACCATGGGATCTTGATCGGGCCCATCATCCATTCCCCCACCATCCGCTTTAAGTGCTCGATGGTGAAATTTCTATTTTAAATACCAAACTTTTCAAACCTTTCTAAATACCCAAATCTAAGCCCAATTTCCAAACCCATTGTTGCTACTATATGCCAGATAACACGTATATTCTACGTATCTGATCGACGACTAGCCTTAATCGAAAGTTCTCTCTCGTGATCGGGAGGGGTAATTAACTATAGGGGCTTGCGCCTATAGGAAACCAGAACTCAGATCATAAAGTCCTCGCAAAATGAGGGCGAAATCTCTGGGTAGTGTCTTATCTACAAACCCATCTGCCTTCCAAAATTTACCCCGGAACTTTATTCAGTTAAAACTCCCTCGCCGAATAAGAAGAGCGAGCGGAGGCCGGGGCCGAATTTTCGGAGCCCACAAACATTTAATATTGAGATTTGTAGCTTATATCTTTATGATGATGAATCTCTGTTTTATTATATTTTTTCCATTTTTATGTTTTTAAATAATATGCATGGGAGCCATGCGCATCCCTACCTATCCTAATTATTATACGAAATTTAATCATGTATTTCCAATTGGGGAATATATCCCCGGTATTGCAATATAATTAAGCCAGACAATAATCCAACCATAAAACATAAGCCAATGGTAGCAGGAAAATCCACGGCACATAAATATCTGAATCACCATTTATCATTAAATTTTGAACCATCATCATTTTGACAAGGAAACCAACAATATCCCTCCCATACAAAAGTATTTTCCACATGAGACATTATCCACTCATAATCAACTGTCAAAATGACAAAAACATCATTGACAAACGTCAGTATGCAACCACTCAAAAATATTGCCAAAACTCATTTTTGACACATAATCTCAAGTTAGACCTCATTGGTTAGTTCAAGCACAATTTTCACAAATGAATTAACCCCATGAGTTAGAGCCAACCAAAAGTAATTTCAATAAATAGTTCCTTGTGATTCCAAGTTGAAGATTTGTTTTAATTTAATAAACCGTCTCAGACTCTCAGTTCATTATAACTACCTTGTAGCTACTTAATGCAAGTCAACCAACCATCTTTGAACACAACCTTATTTTGCCCTCATTGCAATTTTCTAGGAAATTCATGACTTATTTACCAATGTAGTGTTCATACACTCCCATACTTAGCATCATAGGTTTTTAACTTTTACTTTTTATTTGAATGTAGCATTTTTATTTTTGTTTTAAATTTTAAAGTGCAAAATGTTAATCTATATATGTATCATTTAAAGGCAAAAAACAGTTTGAATAAAATTTTGAGTGAAATTAGAAACGACCCAAAGATGCACACCAAAGCTGCAAAGGTCATAATGAAGTCATAATGAATACTAATTAAGTTCGGTTAGGCTAAGAAATTAAAAAAAAAAATTCCCATAAATGCATCTGAAATGCGAGAAATTATTCCAAGCGGAGTCCATACGGGAACAACCATTCGGACATATGAGTATACACAGTATTCAAAATTTTTATACACTGTGTACAAATTTGCACATAATGTGTACACTCACATGTCCGGATGGTTGTTCCGTCCGGACTCGGCACGGAATAATTTCTCCTGAAATGCAACATGCCACATTTTTGGAGCAAAACACGAGCAAACAAATTTCCTACCGAATCCTACTAATACGACATCTAAAACATAGTTTTTATTTTCAAGAATCCTCTGCTACAGATGTTACAGCCTTAAGCAGATAAATATTGAGGACGGCAAAAAATAATAATATTTCAGAAATACCGGATCAGGCTTTTTTCGAGGAACCACATCTCCAGCAAAGATTTTTATCTTATCTGCTCTCTCAGACCCGAGCAAGAAGGAAACTATGGCTGACACCTGCAGCAAAGATATAGTTCCAACTGTCATTGGATCATATTTACAAGGAATTGATAGCCATATACATTCAATATATAAAAAAGAAATGATAGTAACTCTACAAGCTTAACTTATTTCTTTAAAAGCTCTTCAGTATAACTACGGTTATTTAGATTTTATCAGTAATGTTTATGATAATTAGAACTAAAATAATTAATTAAATTTCTTGTCATTTTTACACTAAGGATAATCAGTGATTAATTAAGATTTTCATTAAGATCAACTCCTTATTATTTTTAATTATAATAAATAAGACTAGGATAACAATTTAATTAATTAATTAGTCGAATTATATTGATAAGTGTTTAATTAAGACTTAATTAAGATTATTAAGATTTATTCTAAATTATAATAACCAAACATAAGATAATTCATTAATAATAATTCATAGTATTGAATCATCTAGGCTAACAAAAGATTAATTAAAATTTCAAGTTCAATAATATTTATTATTATTAATTATAATTTATAATACCTGATATTAGTAATCAAAACGTGATAGACCAAGGAAAACAATAATTAACTATTTGCTAAGGCTAAGCGATTAAAGTTATTTTGTATTCAAGTACAATAATTTGACATAGGATAATTCATTAATTAATTAATTACTGATTGCAATTAATAATTACATATATATTATGGTTAATTCAGAATTAATTAGAACATTAATTTAGATCATTATTTCGGGATGACCGAATTAAAATTAAACATTACTTTGAATAAATAAATATAAAAGTAATTATTTATTTATTACTTTAATAGGTTTCAACTAATTATGATAACTTGAAATAATTAGAATTTAAATAATATTAAATAAAGATTATTCATATGTGGAATTAATTATAATAGCTTGATCTAATTATGATAATTAGACATATATTAATTCTGCTTTCTTGTTTTCATCGTAAAACATATTTTCTATCCTAACTTCTTCAAAAAGAAGTCACCTAAACCATTGAGACATATTTTTGTTTTAAATGAAAATAAAAACAAGATACAATCAAAACAAAAATAAAACAGATCCAAACATCGCCTAAAATAACCTAAACTTGCAAGCACTAAAATACCCTGCAAGCAGTAGTAATGACATTAGACCATATGTGAATTTTTTAAGTTATTTAAAACTAGAAATGCATATCTAGATAAGCTTAAAAGTTACTACAGGAAAATTAATTAATCAATATTCATATGAAACCTGATAATGCATACCGCCTTCTCGTTTGATGTACTGCAAACAGCAACTTTTACCCCTTTAGCCAAAGCATCATCAATGAGCCTACGACAGTTCAAAATGTGTCTCAGCTAAATAGCTGGAACTGTTAAAAATCTAACTATTAGATTACAACTCATTTCTGATGAAAATAAGCAGATAAATGTTATATTCATCGTGACAAACAAAGAATCAGACAAAGCTCCCACTAACATATGATCTTAATTATCTAATGGATGTAATGCCCATTGTTTCAAGAGTAATTTGATCATACAACAAAATACCCGGCCGGTGCAGATTATGTTTTCTGCTTAGATGTTTGGCTTAAGAATTATACGGTTCAAAATCTGTAACAAGAACTAGCTACTTTAAGCTATTAACTCACTAAATTGCCAAAAAAAAGGATCAGAACTCCTTAATATAATTTGGTTATTTACATATAGGATATATTAATCAGTGAAGCTAATCAGTTTTAGAATTTTGTCAGTTCCACATAAAGACAAACACCGAAACATAAACTGCCTAGATATGTATTAAATATAAAATTATGATCATACAATGAGACATTTCGATACCTTTATAGACCGCACTCCTACAATTGCCATTAAAGGCAGCCACATAAATATTCACCATGTCATAGTGGTACAAGAAGGAAAGAGGGAGAGAGAGAGAGAGAGAGATGAGATAGAAAGGAGACCTTGAATAGCTCACTATTTGATTCTACCAATAATCTCAACCTAGCCCTAGTTGTTTAACTCATTAATTAATTGATAACTATTTTTAGGAAAATCTCAATTAACTTGAATGGATGAAAGCGAAGAATTTATGTAAAGGAAAAATATAACCACGAAATTTAAATATTGTATTCAAGTTATTTGTAGTAGTTTTTTTTTTTAATATATATTCTATAGATATGGAGGAAAGAGAGAGGATGATGTAGGACTACATGAACATGTGATACGATTAACTTTGAAATTACACGCTTATGAGTGAGCAATATCAATTATTAAACTTTATACAACTTAAACAAAATATTGAAAACAATAAAGTAGTGATTAAGCTTAGGCAATTGATTACAAGACAAAGTTAGGAGCACAAAATAATCAAATCAATCAAACTTTGCTTAATGTGGGCTTTTCAAAGGAAATCCATTGATTAACAATTAGAATAGTCACTAGTAAGATCCCTCACACATGCTCATTTTAGAGGACTAGGCAGAGAAGCTTTCATAATTTTGATGATTCCACAATCGAGGAGTTAGAAGATAAAAGGTTCGGAGAAGAGTTCACCTTCTTCAAGTTTCTAAACTTCGCTCCAGCGTTCTTTAGGATCCGGACGATGATCGTCTGTGGGTTCTCTTTGAAGCAAACACTCCTTGTAGTTGACAAGGGATGAAGTGTTTGAGGGATTTGAATGTGGCCGGCCAAGGGAGGAAAGCTCCTGCCTTCCTTCCTCAAGAGAAAGAAAAATTAGGGTTAACATTTTAGGAGGAAGGGGTGAGGATAGGGTCGGCCATCCAAGGGAGAGAGTAAGCATGACAAGTAAATTTCAGATTTGTGGTAATATGGTAGGGGATAACACAATTAGAGAAATCAGGAATTAATTTTAGCAATTAACGAATTCTCAAAATTAATTTTGGGAAAGATTGATGAGAGGGGGGGGGGAGGGGTGGAATTAATTGGAAGGAAAAAGGGAAAAAAGGAGAGGGAGAGGGGGCAGCAGCTAGGGTGATGGCGGGAAAGTAATTTGGGGAATTAAAATGATTAAAAAACATGGAATGTTAAATTAAGGAAGGAGGGATTATGGCAAATCCCTACTTAATTTAAATAGTCGTGATTGGGAAACTTTCCTAAGATAAGTCATCTTATATTATGAAAGGAATTTCAAATTCAAAACAGAATGAAATTTGAATTTAAGACCTTCCTAATTTAAAATGCGTCATAAATGGAAAGTATCAACTTTGTGATTTAAATTTTGGAGGCAAGGGAGGGGTAATGTGGTCGGCGGCTAGGAGAAGGGGAAGGATCTTAGGGCTGGCGGCTAGGAGGGGTTTGGGGGGTTTGGGCCGGCGGCTAAGAGGAGGAAAGGGGTGATTTTGGGTCGACGACTAGAAGGAGGAGAGGGGTTTTTGGGCCGGCGGCTAGGAGGGGAGAAGAACCATGAGCCCGGACGCTTCCTGCGACTGATGGGTAATGTTTTTCCCTCACCAAGGGACTTCAAATTCTCCAAGAATTCTCGCAAGAACTATTAGAACTCACCAAGAGACAAAGTGCATGAAATTTTCTTTATCATATCATCATCCTCTCCAAAGAGGAGAGGCCTATAAATAGCCAAAATACAATGATACAACTAATGACAAAAGTACCACTTGGGGTCATATAAGATTGCTCCCTCAAGTGAGGGTAAAAACAGAAAAGATACATAAACAAATCAAATACAACTAAAAGCTCAAAAATAATGTGGTCCAATTGTAGTCGTAGATCTTCGGTGTAACACCCCACAGTATCACTATAACTGTACTGTAGAGTGTAACAAGAATAACCATAACATTTCCATCATTTACCTCTTATTTTTGTTGAGTTCATTTCAGATCGAAATAAAAGATCATATAAACATCGTTTGTAATAACAAAGGAAACATCTAATAATTTCCCAAATTTCATCACATCAAAGACTTTGTACAGAGTAGGGCAGTCAAAATCGGGTCAAGGGTCGGGTTCGGGTCCAACCCGAAATTGACCCGACACTGTTCAACCCGACCAGTTCGACCCGCTTCGGGTCCGGGTCAACCCGAACCCGACCCGCTTCGGGTGTATTTCATTAAATTTTTTTATTTAATTCAATTTATTTAAATTTAAATCAAATTAAGGTAAGATTTACTTCAATTATTTTAAAATAAATCAAAATTAATTTAATTTGGACAACATTGTTTATAATTTTTTGAAATATCATTTACTTATTTCATAAAAATCCTTTAAAACTCTCTTAAATTAATTAAAAACGGGTCAAATCGGGTTGATTTCGGGTTTCCGGGTCAACCCGAACCCGACCCGGTTTTACAAACGGGTCGGGTCAAATGTTGATAGCTCTAGTACAGAGCCACTAAGGAAATACAAAACAATTCAAAGTATTACAACATTTAAAACTGCTTACTAACCTCAAGAGTATAATTCAAATTTTAAATAAACATTTACATAAAAGTTAAATACTTTTATATCAAACTTCCTTCGCTTTTCCTTTCCTTTTTCCTGTAAAAACAGCCAGTAAGAAGTAACTAGTGAGCTATGAGGCCCAGCAAATTATGTAATCTAAATAACAGTTATAATATGATAAGAGAATTAAATCCAAACCTTGAAGTTATAAAGCATTAAACATCACTTTTAATGATGATAACAACATAAATTTTGATTAGCATTAATCTTTACCTCTTCGAAGTTACGTTGAATATCAAATTAAATATATAAAAGACTTGGCTATACATTCAGAACAATATTCAATGGAGCCCAGGTAAACCTGACATTATCACCATTGAATAACATTGAGGTCCCTTTTGCGTCATTAGGGGTCCCTTTTGCCCTACCTGCTACGCAGGTATCTTTTCTTTTGGGGTCCCTTTTGCCCCACCTACAATACAGGTTTAGAAATTAGGTCCCTTTTGCCCACCTGATATTGTAGACATCATATCATAAAATAATCAATCTTTACTTTTAACTTGATATTCCTTACTTCATATCATTATAATTCATATCTCATTTTAATAGTTACAACCTTTAAGTATGCTTATACTCATACATCTGGCGTATGAAGAACTTATTAGCTACTAAATTAAAACAAAAATTTCTTTGTATAAAATTATCAGTTAAGAAAAGACTGAGATAAGCACACTTAAACATTTATTCAATCTCTTTTATTCTCATAGATAGACAGTTGTGAGTACTTTAATGTACTCTCATATTGACTAATCAAATTCTCATAATGCATCTCATTATAATAAAACTTCAAACATAAGGCATAAACTAACCATTCATGATAATTAAATTTGAAATAATTACATAATTTCCCTTCCTGACGGGTGATCTCTTAACCTACACCAAGAAGCCTTCTCCTTTGATACACAAATCTAAAGTTTTCTTTCTGCATAAATCTATGAATAATCCTACCGTACAATTTGGTTATCATCGTTAGACATGTTGCTAAATTTAGGTGACATAAAAGATAAAAAAATAATAGTATAATACTCACCTTTATTTTCCTTTCTTTCCGTTATTCTTTACTTCTATTCTCCTTTTCTCTCTTCTCCAAGCTTCAACCTTAATTCATAATTCTTTTAACTAGTGCATAATCACATCACTACAATTCATAAAAAATCTGATCATTTTTACTTACCTGCAATAGTTTCCCTTCTTTCACAATTTCTAACAAACTTCCTTTCAATGAAATATTCTGAATTCCATTGAACCACAGAACCACTGTTGCACAAGGAATTTCTGCGAACTCTTCAATGTCCAGCGGCACTTGTCCGCCACTTCTACAGTGCTTTCAGCACTATGCCGAAATACCTACAGCCCGCAAGCAGGCTGAAATCCTTTCAGATATTCCAAGGGATTTGCTACATAAATACTCTGTTAAAAACCCCGCACCTTGTCCTCCTTATTCTGTAGAAATTCTCCACCCCTTGCTACAACAAGACTTCTCCGCCTATTGCTACAGGATATCTCTGCCTTCCTTTACAGAAACAGCGGCAGTTTCCAAGAAATGATTACCAGATATGGATAAAAGAATGGGTCCCACTCTTCAACCGACTTCCAATAGTTTCCTCCCCAAAGCATCTATTCGGCTGCTAATTAAAAACTCAGTTAATTATTTTAATTCCACTATTTAATTAATCATTTAATCCTTTTATTTAAATAAATAGCTACTAATCAAAGCTTCACACAATATAAGTGCATACCTGAAAGAAATTGGGTCTTTGGATATTACATTCGGCCCCTTCTCTGATAAACTTTTCACGGTCAAATGTCCTCATCAGAGGAGTACCAAAATGTTCATAAATAAAAGTTTAAGGTTGAATTGTTTCTTTACAGATTAAAAGATTTCATTCTATAAATGAGATGAGAATGCTTAATGTTTCTATCTAATCATCCATTCTCATCTCGGTACTCCAAGCTCCCAAGCCAAATCGTAACAAAAATCCTCATAAGAGGAAGAAATCTTTGGTTAGAGGTTTACCTAAAAATTCAATATGCCTTAAAATTTTAACCTATAACCACTCAAAAGTATAATAAAACTGTGTGAAATGTTTGGAGCCAACAGGGATATAAGTGAATTTGGAGCAGCAAGTGACGGAACGGCACAATGCTAAACCATGATAACAAAGAGAAGGCATATGATCAATCAATGGGCGTTGATGCAAGGCACTGCGGCAATGAGTGCAGGAAGACGACTCTAGCATTCAAGAATCATTGAGTATAAACACATACTAAGAAAGGCGGTCATTAGCACAAGCAGATTGCTTGTTCGGTCACACAAGTGAAGCAAAAGATCTAACAGGTACGACATGAATTGATGAGTGCAGAAATGGCTCAACGAGTGAGCCTCTTATACCACTTGATGCCATACAGAAGAAGGGGAGAAAGACAAAGAGAGAGTGAGATACAAGAAATAGAAGAAGAGGCCTTGTACAGCTCACCACTTCATTCAATCAATAATATCAACCAAGTCCTAAGTATCCCATTTATAATGAAAGGAATAGTGAGGTTCAAGTAAACAAAGCATCCAAAAAATAAAGGAATAAAAACTGCTAAAGTAAAATAATGATAACAAGGCAAGAAATAAACCCTAACTAAACAAATTCAAATATATACCCTAAATATAAATCTTTAAATAAAAGAGAATTATTTAATGAATCATGTCATCTACATTAAACATAAATCTGAATTGGATCGTAGTCATCACATATTCTTTGAAATATTGGTCAATACCTGCAATAAAAGAGAAGTTAACCTCGCACATCCAAATACCATGAAATCCAAATTATAAATCAGATTATTACACTAAAAAAAATTTTTAGTTGTAACTTCCGAAGGCAATTTGGGCATAGCCATCTTTATGATTGCAACTCTTAGAATCTAAGAAACAGCATGAGACATTATTCATTAATTTGATTTCCATTCACTGCATATCTTACATCCATGTATTGGTAGTTTATCTAAGCAATATTGAACTCTGTTTGGTTCTCTGCCAGATTAGACCCACTCATATCGTTTGAACCATATACCGCCAAATGCGAATTTAATCCAAAAATAAAAAAGTTCATCTGAGCTGATTGTATTTTAGTCAACTTCAGCAATTACATTATTATTTAACTTTACCAAAGCTATTATCATTTTCATAGGATGGCATCATGGCACTATAATTATACTCTGGACAACTGAATTGTCATTTAGTTTTAGGCTTCGTTTGTGAGTCTGTGATAACTTTCTTGTTGTTTTCTAAAGCAGTTTTTTAGTACAAAAATTTCTATTCAACTATAATTTTTTGTACTATAAAGCTGTTTTAGAAAGCAATAAAAAAATTGTCCCAAACAAAATCTTAATATTATAAAATGACATTTACATGATCCACTGTATTTAGAAATTAAGGATTCTTAGATAAATTGCACGGTGGCAACTAGCATAAGAAGCATGGAACCACGAGCTAAATGAGATACAACTTAAAAATGCAAAATATTTTCTATTTAAGAAAAAGCAAGTTTGAAATTTTTTACTATTCTTGAAAAAAAAGGTAACAAGCTGTTAAGAAGAGACTTACAGAATAGTTTGCATGGTTTCCCTTCAAAAAGAATAGTCTCATAAGCAGTTAGATAATAGTACCTTTCAACACCAGGTCGCAGAGGGAGCAGCTTCTTCTCAATGAGAGCCATAAACAGTTCTGTCTTCCGTTTGTGAAGGGAAGCTACGAAACCTACTCTTTGCTCCTCAGTTTTTGGAGCCTTTTCTGGCCAACCGACCTGGTTGAAGTAAGCTGTCATTCTATAGTTCAAAGAACCATAATAGGTGTCAGCTTATCAATAAAAATGAGAAACACACGTATCGTTAACACCCTCACCTTATCACCCAAAGTAAGAAATGCAGGTAACTTAGAATCAAGTTGAGTGCCTTTTCAGGAAGTCAGACCAAATTTTGCATAGGAACCACATAAAAAACTACAGTTTATCCTGACTAACATATGCTACCGAGAAAGAAATAGCATGCTACCAAGAAAGAAATAGCCACTAGCACACTCCAATTGCTTTCGTAATATGAAGTTCCATTACCTCTGCAACAAAATAATCGATTAAAACAACACATGTAGAATCAACAGCATTTCGTTATCACCCCGAATTAATAAATGAAGATTGTTAGAGAAGAAAACTCTTTTGGTGTGTATTACTCAATAAAAATCCCCTCTATATATAATAGAGTAATCAATAGAATGCACTGAGGCTACAAACTGTAGAATAATTTCCTAATTTTTCCTACCCTAAAAATCCCATTCAAGCATAATCAGTGCACCCTTTTGGTCTGTCCACATGCTAGCTCTCAACACAGCGCCCTAGTCCTCTGATCGCCCCGTCATTCTCAACGCTCACAATGAGGGGTGGATTCACATGCAATTTTGCTCGCTCGAGCAACATAGCACCTCTTGTCACTTGCAAGCGCCCTCCAAACGCACAGAACAATGAACCTCCATCATATTCACTCTGCCTCTCCATATTGCACTTGAAGACACCTAAATTTGGAGCATTGTCTCCATGGTGTTGGCGCATATGTCATCTACGACCTTAATGCCAAGGATGGCACCCCTCCTACTTCGATCAAGCTCACCACTTTGCAATTAATGTTCATTCCTCGTGTCTAGCATCGTGCCTCATCAGTAACTCTGGCTCTGGATCTTTCCTCAATCCCCATTCCATCTGTTCCACCAACCACTTCTTAGGTATCATTGCAATATGATATTTCATCAATAGCTATTGTAGTTCCTAGAGTTTCTCCAATTGTGGAATCTCCTTGTACAACTCATATTATTGAGATTGTTAGTGAGGATAAGGGGTCATCATCCTTCCCTGCATATTTTTAAGTTTTAACAAGGCCTTACAACATCTCATAACAGTTACTATCCTCATGTCAAGGTAAACCAGCTCTCATTTTGTGTGATTAGGACATCTATGAGTTGGCTTTGCCTTTTTTTTCTTTTTCCCTTATTAGTAAATTTTCCTATGGTCATCCCAATATGAAGATTGTTCAAAGACAAAAATTCAAAGTCAATTTGCATTTGGATAGGGGATACTATTGGACCTATGGATTCTCATCATAGTCTTATTCAGTTATCCCAAAAATCTAATAACTCGAGACTCTTCCCTCATACATCACATTATGTGGATGGATTTCTACTATGTAGCTCTAAGTATTCCTGTCATTTTGATTGTTTTAAGGAACCACTCGTTGCTCCAGTGAAAGTTATTTTTCCGCCTCTTTGGAATCACAACTTCGATCAAACTATTTTATTCTATCTTGGTTCTATTTTGGTAAATTGCCTCAAGCGGATGTTGATATTGCTATATTTTTCATGTCATCGGTGGCTAAGTTACTAGTCAAAATAGATATTAATACTCCAGTACCCCTTCATAGAAAGAAATTTGGATTACCTTCACAACTAATAACTACTAGCAGATGGTAGAGCTTGATATAACTCCTCGTTATTATAAAAACATTTATCACGGCTTCCCATGATGCTTTTGAGCATAACCAAAGATGCGGAAATCTCTTATCAATAGTAGCAATGGGGAACATATATTTAAGCCTTTATCCCACTACGTGGGGTCGGTTACGTGAATCTTTTATTTTTTTTCATTGTGTCTTGTTAAGAGTCAAATTCTCATTTAAATCTAAAAAAAAGGTTCTTTCTAATATTTTCTAACCAAATCTTTTTAAATCTACCTCTACCTCTCTTAACATAGGCCAAATCTAAGACATCTACTCTCTTAATCGGATCATTAGAAGGCTGACGTTTTATATGAACAAACCATCTAAGGCGACTCTCTCTTACTCTTATATACCATTGGAGCTACTCCAACCTTTTCATGTATATGCTCGTTTCGCATTCGATATCTAAGAGTAAATTCACTCATCCACTTGAGCATCCTCATCTCTACAACACTTAACTTAATTGTATGCTCCTCTTTTAATGACCAACATTTTGCACTATAAAGCATTGCAAGTCTCACCACTATCTTATAGAATTTTCCCTTAAGTTTAAGGGTACTTTTCTATCACACAATAGGCCTAATGCATTCCTTCACTATGGACAACCAACTTGAATTCTACAAACAATATATCCATCTATTTCACCATCACTCTTGAAAATAGACCTGAGATATCTAAAACGTGTACTCTTATTAATGACTTGATCGCCCAAAGTCATAATCCCCAGATTACATCTATTACTACTAAAATTACACTCAGTGTACTCAATTTTAGATCTAATCAAACGAAAATCTTTATACTCATTAACCTCCATAATTCAAGTTTACCTTTAACGCCCTCTCTAGTCATAGATAGATTGATGTTAGGAGTTATGCACAATAGAATAAAACAATTACACCAATCAATAGAATAAAACAATGTTTTCTCTCTTCAATAATGTCTATGATTGCACCCATTGTTCAAATGTCTAAAGTCATATATAGTGTATCATTTTTGTCTGACACCACAAAACCTTTCGAGATCTTCCAAGTGTCAATATTAAAGTTAAAAGATGAACTTGAGCCTAAAATCTAGCATTAAATAGGATTATAAATATCAACAATTAATGAAACATAAATCTTTTACGTGGCAACATTCACTGACCCTTCTTTATTGTTTCGATTTTGTCCATCTTCCTCTAATCAGCAATCCCTTTGATTAAATCTCTCTTCATTGCATACTTTCATGTAATTCACCCTTTATTTTTCACAATTCAAAATAGAAAAAGTGTATTCACATAATTCTCATCTCCAATCCATATGTCCTAATTAAGAATAAGTATCGAACATCATTGACATCTAAGAATAGGTATCAAACATCATTGTTATTCAGAATTATTTGCCGAGAGGAACTGTTAATTGCCATCACAATATTTCTCCATCTCTCCAGAAGTGATAACAATAAGTCAAGGCATGAAACCTCCCACCAAAGTTAATCTCAACTGTTCTCAACTAATTTGTGATCAAAATGAATTTATTAATATACCCGACTGCTTAAGCACCTTCCATCATTCTAAGATTAAAGATTCTCTTATTAGAAAAACATTATTTAATGTTGATGTCATTTTAGATATATCTATCAAAATTTTCAACTCTAATTATGTCTTCTCGATCATATTTTGAATAATGCTACTGACAAGTTATAGGTGTGGATAACTCCTGGCATCAATTTATCTATGACATATTAATCTTCTTGGTTCATGGATGTTGGTTTGATTTCCAATAGCGATAGGTATTATTTTTTGAGGTATAATAAGTCCTCAAAATGAATCTTCTAGTAACCAATTTTTTTTCCATCGAACTAGTTAATATTCACTAGTCCATCCTCGATAGCCATTGTCCCACTTTTCCTTAAAATCTTATATTCAACTTTATTTAGCAAGTTGTTGAGAAAAAAACAAGTGATGTTTAAAAGAAAATTATAGGAAACTTAATATAGATGACACAAGAATTTACAATATTTTTACAAGATTATCTCACCTACATTCACAATCATGCAAAGAAAAAAAATCATCCACTATAGTTCAAAACAATTACACCAAGATTCTCTCCTAAACACAACCACTCAAATATTCCGACAAGAACTCTAAAAAATGAATTAAACAAGTACATGCTCTCTTTGAAACAATAACTTGGCACCACAAAACAACATTACCATCATAAAGACCAGTACATACAATTTATAGAGCAATTGTATTGTTGAACTCTAGAAATAACACGATCGCTACATCGCCATTCTCCTCTGCCCCCACAACACACGCAGCAAAAACCTTTTATTCTTTCTCTCCTCACTCAATTTTTTTATTCTTCATTGAGCACTTGGCCCAAAATCAAATTTCTTAGGCTACCCTCTCTCTATTTAATCAATATTTAGCCTTTTTTTTCTTTAAAATCTCATATGTGGGTGAAAAATCAAAGGTGCCACAAGATTCACGTCAAGGGTTGAATAATCATAAAAAGCATTTAAACTATGCTAAATTATATAGATTCGTGTTAATAAAAAAAGAGCCAACAAAATTAATGTCAGGCGGAGAACATAAATGAATAGTAATTTATCTCGAACAACAAAACTTTAAAACAGAATGCTTATCCATCAAGCTAATTTATCCATATTTATCTAGGAGAAAAAATGGGCTCTATGGTTCATAAAATTTATTCTAGGTAACCCATGCTACTTCTGGAGAAATAGGCATCACTTTTACAAATTCCAAGGTGCCACTATATAGAAAAACAATTAAGAAAGTGTGTTCTTGATTTTGCTTTTCAAAAAATTACCATCAGAGCGCATGGCGAAAAAATAAAAACTCAAAGTAACAATACAATGACAATATTTTACCTCTCCTTGCCACCACCAATCTTCAACAATTCACCATATAGGTCTACATCCCATGTAACACCCAGCTCCTTCTGTATTAAGGAAAACAAAATCATAAAAATTAATTTCTTATGAAAATCGGATTGTACGAAGGTAGATAAAAGTGAAGCATTTAAGATCAAAAATATAAAAGTGAAATAACCAAGCCCCTTGAAGATTACTTAGTCGGATACCCATATACAAGAGAACAGCTCAGCAAATTAAAATAAATCTTCAACAAATAGCCTATCTATGCAATTCAATATTCAAAAAAGTGAATGGTTGCAATGCAATCATAATCTATTTTAAATCATTATTTTTATTAAAAAAAAAGGTCAAAAGATATGCTAGACTATTCATAAGAGTTCATTTTAGTAAAAAAATTTAATGTGCCTAATTTAGTTATTTGACTCTTCAAATCTTATCCAAAATAGTTCTTTAACTCCTCAAATATAATCCACACAAATCCAGCAGATTGACTATTTTGGATCGCATATTTGAAACGTTAAGGGGCCAAATTGAACACAGTTGATAGCTAAGACTAAAATTCCCATGAAAATAATTCAATGACCATTCTCAACTATGTCTCCTTGTAGGAAGGAATTCTTGTGGGCGTTTGAATCATTAGTCAGTGTCACTAGTATACGATATTTTTGAGTAAAAATGAGATTTTTTGATAAAAAATGATCATAATATATAAGCACAATCTAGCAGATTAGCTACATATAAAGGCATATAAGAGTATTAGATTAGTCTCACGTATTATAATTAAAACAAATACTAGCGTAGAAGTGTTAAGAGGTTATATGACAATCATAAGCTTAAGTTTTAGATTGAATATATATTTGACCACCACAGTATTTAACCCAACTATTGTTCACCTTTGATTTACTATGTAGCCATTAGTATGACAGCTTGGTAAAGTCATACAGAGATCTTGGCAATTAATGATGAAAAAGGCAAGAACGTTTAAATTTGATGATTGATACTATAACTACTGGAATATACAAATTGAAAACAACATTTATCGAAGAAAGCATCACCAACGGTAGTTGGGAACCAAACCAACATAAGGAAATCAAGAGAAGTATAAACAAGCGCTAGGAGTTAACCACTTAACCAAAGCAAAGAAAGTCGCCTTCAACTTCATAAAAATACCACTGCACACATAATTAGGCTCTGGTCGTCAATAAGTTATATCTTACACGCAAATTTTTTAATCTCATGAATGAATTCAACTTGATCACAAGTCAATTAACTAGATGATATCAATTTTGATAAGGAAATTTTCCCTTGAGCAAGTTATCTACTTACATCAAAATCTAAAAGTTGGAACACAATTATGGCAGCCAACAATTTATATGGATTGAATAAACTAAAGCCTAATGATATCGAATATCTAATCCTCAGCAAATATGTCAGATAGCAAGAGTCAACTCCGTCCTCTAATTTAAATCTTAATAACATAAGCAAGCCTCAAAACAAAACCAATCATCGAGGGAAAGGTCAATATAACTTATGAAACAAGAGCCAAAACATATATAGTAAAAGAAATGTCGCCCTGTGGGCTCCGAAAATTCGGCCCCGGCCTCCACTCGCTTTTCTTATTCGGCGAGGGAGTTTTAACTGAATAAGTTCCGAGGTAAATTTTGGAAGGCAGATGGGTTTGTAGATAAGACACTACCCAGAGATTTCGCCCTCATTTTACGAGGACTTTATGATCTGAGTTCTGGTTTCCTATAGGCGCAAGCCCCTATAGTTAATTACCCCTCCCGATCACGAGAGAGAACTTTCGATTAAGGCTAGTCGTCAATCAGATACGTATAGAATACGTGGTATCTGGCATATAGTAGCAGCAATGGATTTGGATATTTAGAATTTTGGAAAGTTTGGAGGTTTGGGAATTTGGGGTTGAAATGCTTGAGAAATTGATATTTAAAGTTGAAATTTTACCATCCAGCACTTAGAGCGGATGATGGGGGAATGGATGATGGACCCGATCAAGATCCCATGGTTCCGTCATCCCGGGCCGTCGTGGTCCCTGGTCTACTTAGTCAGAGGAGGTAGTCGACCCAACCTGACAGAAGGATCCTTGTCGGCAGCCATGGGTTGCTTCGTCCAAGGGTACCTTGTAGACCTGGGGGGAATGTTTGTCTAAGGGGATAAATTTGAATCCACCTTAGCTAACAGAGGGCTTTGTGCCCTGTCGATTATATCCTATTGATTCATATCTCAAGGATTTAACGCCATTAAGGAGCGTATTGGCTCTGGCCATGACCGCTATCTGTGGTGCCATTTGGCGGCAAAACCACTCGGTTCAGAGGGCCCCGGGTCATAACCGTTTACCTGCAGTGCCATTTGGCGGCGAAACTGCCGGTTAGAGGACACGTACCACGTCCTTACTAGCAAAAAGATTGTTTGAGAATGGATCCTAGTGATATTTTCGACTAGGCATTTGGCTCTTTGTGAGCTAAAGTTATATTTGAATTTGTCCACATCGGCAAACTGTTGCGGAGGGCGGATGAAATTTGCTTTAAGTGCGTTGATGGATTTTATTTCATTTTTAAATATTTTTGGGATTTTGGGATTTTTGTGGAGTTTTGGATTTTTAGGATTTTTGTGGGTATTTGGGTGGAGTTATGAAATATTTGAAATAGATTTTGGATATTTTAAAGATATTTGAAAATATTTGAGAAACCCCTCCGGTTGAGATCTGCATTCAACACGGCCATCATCGGGGTGTTTGGGGTCATTTTCACTTTATTGATTGAACCTTGTCGACTCGGCCGAGCTATTGACCGAGGATCGGGTTTTATAGGCTTTATGCCCTCATCAGTGAATTCTCTTTGTTATAGGCCTTAAAAGCTTAATATGAATGTATTAAGACAAATATGACGGTCGCCACAACCATATATTTGTTTGTTGGTTCGAACCCTGTCAACTTCTATTGACCCGTATAGAAGGATCGGTTTCGAACCTGAATTCACTTGTCAACCCGCGCAGCATCCCTAGACGTCACGTGTGTACCAATAACACGCTCGCCGGGGCCCATGCGGGTTTTGATTACAATTACCCCTTTATGTACCTATGTGTATACAAACTACGGTGCACTTGTGCGGGGGTATTTTGAAAGTATTCGTAGACGCCTTCTGTCCGCTTGCATAGAAGTTGCGGATCCGGTGGCGTGGAGTAGCAGCTTCTGAATGGAGTTATTCACTGCTTCGTACAGGTAGACTGTCGTGCACTATTTGTTGATTTTTATAAGCGGATCATAGTGCACTAACTAATCTCCTGCCTTATTATCGAGTTCTTTATATGTTGATTGGAGGAATCTCCTATGTTTGCTTACATGTTGACTGATATTGATTGTCGAAGGATTATACGTTGATTTGAACTTGGTGTTTGTGTATTCCTTCCTCCTTCGCGGTGCTTAAGAGTCGTTTGCTTTTTCTTGCTCTTCGTCAACCTTTGTCTATGGATTAGCTGGTCTTTGATTGTTAACGATGGACGAGCCTTGTTGAACCTCATAAATCTTCTAGTGCCATGTGAAGATGGTTCAAATATTGTGTAGCAAACTTGCTTAATAACATGTTCATCCCAATCAATGTGACGACACAGTGATATCTCAATGAAATTTCATATCTTGATTACGATCATATCGTTGCACTCTCCAATTAACCTTTGCTTGTGGATGGATGGTATTCATGAACTCTAGCATGATTTGTAGCATGTAAAATGATTCATCACAAGTGTTTTATTTGCAATGGAAAAATCATGTTCATTTGAAGTCTTGACATAACTCCTTGCACATTTTCTTGTGTTTGCTCCCAATCATTCATTTAAGTCCAAGCCCCAAACTGTTTGAGTTTGAGTAGCAAGCTCAAGTTCTATGTCTAAGCTTCTTGGTGCTCATGTCGAGTTCAAGTTCTAGTTTAGCGTACCAACTCAAGTCCTCTTGCTTATGATTTGATTTTGAATTCTTTGTCAAGTTCAAACTCTGATCCAAGTTTTGAATTCAAATTCATCGTAGTTCGTATCACATTCAAGTTCAAGTTGAGTTCACAACGTAGGCTCAAATTAAATCTTCATTTGAGTCTAAATCACTCAACTCATGTCAAATTAAGTTTGATTAGTGCTCAAGCTTAATGTTCATTTGAGTTCAAAGAGGAGCTTGAGTTCAAGTGGTCATTGTAGTTGTCTCAAACTACAATTACAAGTCAAAAGTTCTTTGTGTTCTTGTTCAAGTCTTTGCTTGAGTTCGAATCAAGCTCTTCTTGATTGAGTTTGATTGAAGTCCCATAATGTCCAAGATTGATTCAAGTTTGAGTTCTTGAATTCAAGTGCAAATATAAACTCCTTGAGTTCAATCAAGTCTAGTTCAAGTTCAATGTCCACAAGTCCTCCATTTTGAGTTCAAGTGGTTCAAGCTTACAAATTTCACCATTTGATTCAAATTTAAGCTCATTTTGATTAAGTCTTTTGTAGTTCATGTCACATTTGAGTTTGAATTGGATGTCAAAGTCCCCACTTGGTTCAAACCAAGTTCATGTTCAAGTCCTTGGATTTTCAATCCAAATTTCGGCAGCCTCCCGGCGTCTCCCCCGTTTAGGGAAAAAACCACGAGGCCGCCTACCCGCCACGCCACTAAAGGCGTGCACGGTTGGTGTTGGTGAGACACCGCGGCGGTTGTATTTTTGTTTTTCTCCCACCACGCGCACTAAAGGCGTGCTTGGGGTTTTAAAAAGCATTTTTGAAAAGCAAATTTTTGATTTCCCCCCGCCCGGGGGTACTTATAAGCGACCCCGCTTCGCCGTACGTGCCGCACCGGGGTCCCATCCCACCACGCGCACTAAAGGCGTGCTTGGGGCGGTTCTCCGGTTTGCCACGAACATTGAAGTAGGGTTTTGAGTTTAGAAAAGTTCATACCTCCGCGGGGTTGTAGTGGTTGACACGTGGATCGAGGGGTCACTCGCCTACCTCGTCGTAGGTGTCGCACCGGGTTCCCTCCTACCACGGCCACTAAAGGCGTGCTTAGGTGGTTTGCCGGTCCGACACGAATGTCGAGGAAGGAGAGTGGGGGGATGCAAGCTTTTTTTTTTACTTTAAAAATTAATTAAAAAAAAGATATTAATTATAATTAAACTTAATTATAACTGATTATAATCAATATTATTTAATCATGATTAAAAATATTTAATATATAATTAATTTAACTAGTTATATTTAATTATAAATAATTAATAATTAATTAATAAAATATAATAATCATTCATAATTAAACTAAATTAATTATAAATGATTATAATTATTTATTAATTAATTATAATTAAAGTAATTAAATATAAATAATTAATTATATTTAAATATAATTAATAATAATTAACTAATATTAGGATAATTAATTATAATTAAATTAAACTAACTATAATTAATATTATTTTTAATTAATTTATAATTAAATAATAATAAGTAAATAAAAATCCTCCCCCCCCCCTCTCTTTTCTGGTTTCATGGGGTCAAGCCGAAGAAGCGCGAGGAAAGGAGAGAGTTACCTTCACTCGAGCAAGCTCCTGTTGTTGCTTCGATCAAAATGCCGCAACTTCCAGTCCGACAACAAAGGGGCGTCGGTGAAGGAGGCGAACAGCAAGGAGATCGGGTAAGGCTAGGGCACAGTCCGGCCTGGAGATCGATCGGAGAGGGTGAATCGGGCAGAGGAGGCTTCGGCTGAGTGAGGAGATCGGAGATCTCGACTTGGAATGGAGGTTTGGAGGAGTTTTCTCTCTCTCTCTCTCTCTCTCTCTCTCTCTCTCTCTCTCTCTCTCTCTCTCTCTCTCTCTGGATCGAATAGATCGAACAGTGGTGGGAGCTAGGCGTTGGGCCGTTGGCTTGAGGAGGAAGAAGAGAAGTGTCGTGGGAGAGGGGTTTCGCGTCCAGGAGCTCGTGTGAAGTTGGCTCGGAAGTGGAAGGGAGCAGGGCTTCTATTTAACGACACGAACAGGCGACAATCGAGGAGCTGCCGCGGGATTTGCGGGATCAGACGCGAACGGCGCCGCGTTTACAGTATTTTAGCGGGATTCCCTGCGGGATTTCGGGAGATTTGGGCGGCCTCTCGACAGATACGAGGTATGCCATTTTGTGATTCCTTTCTCTTTTTGTTCTTTACACAGAGGTCAACACGCCCAAGTGCATGCGATACTATGGAAAGCTAGAACATATGATGAAAATTTTTTGCACAATAAAGAAAGGGCAAGGACAAGGTCAGAAAAAAAGATATTGTGAATATTGCCACAAAAATATTCAAGATGTGATGATTCTCAATACAAACGCTAAAATGAAATCATTTAATTTGGCTCAGCTGAGTCTTTTGAATCATCTCCCCACAAAAAATTCATATCAAATCCACAGGAAATTTTGAAAAAGGTGTTTCTTGCTGATAATTTACCAAGAGTTAGGCACATTTCCAGCTAAAAGAAAATATACTCTATATATATGTCAGCTCACTAAAGAAGAGTGCAACACTACTTTCACTACTAACACAATAACTAACCAAAAGAACAATGGTAATAGCATGAGGCAATAAAATTTGCTCTTTATACAACAACAATTGTAAGAAAAATGAAAATTAAATCTCAATGATGTCAGATATCTCATCTCCATCAATGCTTTTAGATAGTGAAGACATAAACCTGGTATTGAGTTTACGTCAAATAAGCAAAAAAAAGTCTTAAGATCCTTCACTCAAATGGTAAACTGTTAAATAAAAAATCATTGGAATCTAGCTTTCGTGAAGTATATATTCTGGAAAAGCAAAAGGCAGATCAATTTTTCAAAGCCCGAAAGAGAACTCATAATCAATAAGTTTGAATAGCTACACATTGACGTATGGGGGTATCCCTTGTCACGTCCCTTGGAAGTCCAATATACTGTCACTTTCATTGATGACTTTGTCGAAGATATAAATGTATTTCCTTAAAAATAAATAGGATGTCTTTGTTACTTTTGTAAGAAATAAAATATAGGTGATAATGAAATTCTATCAAAATAAAGTAATTGCGAACTAAAAATGTTGGAGAGATGGTATGGAATTCATAAATATAGATTTAACTACAATGAAAAGGAAACCTCCACTCCAAAGCAAGTTGAACCATAAGGGCCTCTAATAGCAATGGAGAATAAGAGGCACCATAGAATGACCATATTAAGCCTAAGCTCAATACTCTTATTACAAATATTAAAATCCAAAGGAATTCCCAAGCCCACAAATTGATATTCTTTCTCTTTTACATTACTTGCTTCCTATTGATGCAAGTGAAGCTGATTGTTATGATGAAGTGATGTAAGTCAAGGATTTCTCGAAATGGGAACTAGTGATGAAAGAAAAAGTCAGACCTAGTGATGAAGCAGTAAGTGCTTCTAATTGATACAGCAAAACTAAATGTTATGATGAAGCTACACAGTTTATAGATTTTACTAAAAAGGAACTAGAAATGAAAGAAAATATGGACTCTCTAGATGAAAAGATGGACTCTCTAGATAAAAATCACATGGCCTCTAACAAAGATGCCTAAAAATAAAAATCCTATGTGAAATTCATGGATTTTCAAGATCAAGAGGGATCAGAATGGTAGTAAGAGGAATAAAAAAAGGCTCGTGGTAAAAAAACTTCCAATAGAAGGAAAAATTGTTTCACAAAAATTTACACCCAATGATTAAACTAATAGCTATACAATGTGTTGAGCATGGAAAATACAGAGAACATGCACCTTGAGCAATTTCAAGTCAAGATAGCAATTCTCCATGGTGATGTGGAGGATGATATCTACATAGTACAATCCAAAGGCTTCATTGTGTTAGGAAAAGAAAATCTTATTTCTAAGCTCAACAAAAGCCTCTACAATAATAAAGCAAACCCCTCATTATTGATACCAAAAGTTGATGGTTGCAAAAAATTAATTTTCATAGATGTCATGCACATCAAAACTGCTATATAAAAGGCATGAGAAAGGACTATTATATTGTTTTTATATGTAAATGAAATGTTCATTACAAGGGCAAAATATTAAAAATATTAATGACTTTAAAAAAGAAATTCTCAAAGTAATTTGAAATGAAGAATTTAGAGGGAGTAAAGAAGAATCTCTGAATGAGAATTAATCATGGCAAAGTTGTAGATATCCTGAATCTACCTCAATCTCAAAAAAGCATTTAATAGATTTAATATGATAGAAGAAAAGATAGTGAGCACCACGGTTAATGGACACTTCAAGTTTTCAAAGGAATAGTTACTAAAATAGCAAATACATGGTCTGGCTTAAAGGATTTTTGGAGGAACTAAAAAATATAAAATAAGATGTTGCACTCTTTTGTGACAGTAAAAGCATTATTCACTCAAGAAAAAATATCATGTTTAACACCAAGAAAAAGTATATAGTGTTGTAGTACCATTCCATCATAATCAGCTAGAAGAAGATGATTTGTAGTTAAATAAAAAAAGGGGTAGAAAATGCTATAGATATGATCACTAAAGTCATGCACTCATGCTCACATAAAAAAGTAAGGCTTGGTGAAACCTTAGCTAATCTTTGATAATGATCATACGGAGGTGTCATGGATAAATTTCTCAATAATGTTCATTAATCTTGGTACATTAAATTTTTGTCTCTAAGTGGGAGATCGTTAAATTTGTGGAACCAAACTTTCTTCCTAATCAGATTCCTCAAAATATGATTGAGAGCCACTCTTGCTTAAAAATATTTAATCAAATTTTGTTTATTTATTTTACTTAAAGAGACCTTGTAAATATTTTATTTATTTGGTGAGAAGAAATTGATTTGCAGTTTCCTAACTGAACTTGTAATATCTCTGTAAAATGCATTGAGAGCGGATTTTATGTCACGTGTTAAAATTGAACTGAGAGAAATGGAAGAAAGGAGTTCTATATGGGTGTCGGCAATGTGTCACATGTTAAAATTAAACTAAGAGAAATGGAAGAAAGGGGTTCTATATGGGTGTCGGCTATGAGGAGAACGAGACTAGCTACAGTCAGAGTGAAGTGAGTGGGTATCCAATATGAGTAGACAAGGAAAAGGCATAAAAGGATTTATTTTTATATTTTTGGTATTGTAGCAGCATCATCACCTTTCTCTTCTCAACAAGATCATCAAGTTCATAGCAAGTGGATGCTTCCTTCGAGAATAATAGTAGGTAGCTATAACTTTCTCCTTATTTGGTTCATCTTCAAATGCAATAGGTAAATGCACTTCTTCCTCTTTTAATTTCAACAATCACCAAAAGTTGGTTTCCACTTCTTGATTATAACTACAAGGTGTGGCATTTGCACAAATATTACAAAACTAGGGTTAGCAACTAGTTCATGCCTAAAAAGATCACCTCGTCGAAGGTTTCATTGAATGAAATGCGATGGCCATCCTTCTCGGTGTCAACGAGCACGCCGTCACAGTCAAAAAGCAGCGCTGCGGGGAGGGTGGAAGGAGGAAAATGTGACGAAGAAGAAGCAGCACAGACAGCAACACTCCGGCGACCAATAGGCGCCAGTCCACCCCTCCACCCCATAAACACCAGCGCAGAGGAGAAACGCCTCGTCGGCCTTTTAAGCAAAGGCGACGTCCGAGGAATAGTAGAGGACTGAGAACTTCTCCTCGAAGCCGGGGCCGAAGAAGAAGCTCCGGGCAAAGGAACAACCGTGGCCATTCGCACGGACTTCTTTGACGAATCCTTGATTTGCCACTCCTTCGACCGCTCGTTCCATTTTGCGGAGGGAAAACCTTATCCTTGGACCATGGAGCGTCGCGGTCGCGGGAGCGGGAGCGGGCGACGTCGACTCTCACATTTCTTTTACCGGGCTCACTTTAGAAAATAATATGAAGATTAATACTTACTATAAATGCTGATGCGAACAAAATTAAAAACGTAAATAAAAATAATTAAACTGTTAAAATATTACAATATTTTGAATCAAGTAATTATGATTAAAAAATATATTACGAAACTTTTATTTTCAATTTTTTTATTCATTTAGAAGTGGAATGGAGTGGCCTTGCCAGAAATTTTATTAAGGTGTCTAAATTAAAATACTTTTGTTTGTCATCTTATATAGAATATTAGTATACATTAAAATAGTTGTCAATGAGTCTTTGGTGGTTCTCATTAAAATTGCCTTGCCCGATTAATACCACATTTTACTAATCTTATATTTATAAATTTTGAGAGTGGTATGGCCAATAAATAGGAAGGAAATCAAGGATAAATTTGAAGTTGTTTTAATGGATTGTCGATGTTTATATGATTCTCTTGATCGTGAAATATTTATTGGGCATTTGAATATTTTAATGATATCAAAATTTGGTGATCTTGGACTCGTTGGATTTGTCTCGCCGAGCAATTCGATTTGACTATAAGCATGTTAGTTGGAAATAGTTTAGTTGTCTAATTTATGATTTGAACTATTCAAATGCGCTTCGGGTCTTCGATTTGGACCCATTTGGGCTCGGATTGAGTTGAATTTAGTGTCGTTGCGTTTGTAATTCTGATACGTTCTGTTCGCCTATAAGTTTGTTGAATTCGGAGTGCGGATGGTCTTCGATTTAATTTCGAAAGTTTCAGACTTGATTTTGCCTTAAGATTCATGATCAAGATAAATTTTTTATGACATATCATAAATAAAATGTATAGATACACATTTTTTATCTTTTGATGATATTTTATTTTATAATATTCTGAGTATAATTTGCACGTTCTCTCTCTCAAAGGTTGTTAACAGTGCACTTTCTCTCCCCCCCCCCCCCCCCCCCCCCCGCGGCCGCCGCCTATGATCGCATGACCTGTGAAAATAAAGTTAGCTTCTAAAAGAATGCTAGTCAAATTTTCGGACTGCAATAGCGCTTGATAGCAATAAAATTTTATATTAAACGGTGTATATTATATTTTTTGTTATTAAAATATGATTTTTTTTAAGTCAAATTTGGATTGAGATACTTTTTTTATTGCTTCTTAAAGCAGTTTTTAATACAAATTAATTATTAGTACTAAAAAATTACTTTAAGAAATAGTAATAAAACCATTCCAAACTAAACCTTAGCCTCACCCTCATAAAAAAAAGTTGATGAAATTTCTATAATCATCAAGATATACCTCTATTTAGAAAAAATTAAGATTTCATTTTTATTTGATATCTTTTTAGGTATTATAAAAGAGACCCTCAACTTTTCAATTTCTTTGATGACTATTGTTCAGTAATAATCATAAATTAACAAATCTCGAATTCTAGATTTCTCTAAGTTCTTATGATATTACAAATTTAATATTCGGGTCTTAACATTTTAATATTAGTATTGCCTAGTTTTTAATTTCTTTTATGAATTGCAAACAATATTTACTAGTTAGTCTCCCTATAGCTTATTTAATTCACTTATGTCTCTTAGTGCTTCTTTTTTAACTTTTTTTTTTTTTCGCTTCCAATAGTCTGCATCCTCACTTTGCTATGGTGTCATTAAACATCCCCTCTTCTTTACTATTCCATCTTCATAATTTCATACAACAATTAAATTTATGCATGCATAACAAAAAAAAAAAAAACTTTTCAATGCCAATTCAAATCATCATTATTTGATGCAAATTTTTATATAAATATAATAGGAATTTTGACTAGAATATTATTAGAAAATATTCATATTTATCAATATTTCAAATAATTTGATATCAACCTTATTATAATTAGTGGTGGCTAAATATGACTAATCAATAGCCTAAGTAAGCATAAATAAGCCTTCTAAGCCTATAAATACCCGGATTATGGAGTATTAGAGCATCATGAATGTTTTGTCTTAGAATATTCGCGGTAATATAGAGTGATATAGTTTGAGGTCTTAGCTTTGTAAGAATATCCATAGAAAAATAGATAAGAGAGTATGGTTATAGCGTAAGAGGCACCATATCCAATGTTAGTTAGTGGCTGGACGGAAGTCCGGCATCCTTCGGTAGCTGGTTGGAAGTCTAGCGTCAGTTGGTGGCTGGGCAGAAATCTGAAGTTGGTCAGTGGTCGTGCAGAATTCCGACGTCAGTTGGTGGTTGGGAAGAATTTCAACGTCAGTTGGTAGCCATGCATAAGTTCAATGTTGGATAGAAGTCCGATGAAAGTCTAACAAGGGGCGGAAGTCTGACATCATGTATAAATTCGGGGTTGGGTAGAAGCCTAATGAACGTCCAACGCTGGACAGATGTTCGACAACTGGTGGAAGTCCGGTGTCGAGTAGAAATCTGGTGATGGGCGGAAGTCCGGCGTAGGGTAGAAGTCTTATAATGGGCAGAAGTCCGGCAACAGGGGAAGTCCGGCGACGGATTGAAATCTGGTGACGGGTGGAAGTCTGACGTCGGGTAGAAGCTCGACGAAACCCCAGCAACTGTCATAAATCAGATGATGTGTGGAATTCTGACAATGATCGATGAACAAGCAAAAGTTCGAAGGCGGTTTAAGAAGAACACTGGTGGTGGTCGACGTATAGGTGGAAGTTCGACAGTGGTCGGGAAGAAGTTTGGTAGTAGTCAACAGACTGTTGGAAGTCCGACGGTGGTTGGTGGACTAGCAAAAGTCCGGCGGTGATCGAGATAAACTCCGGCGATGATCAGCGATAGGCAAGCTCACAATTTCTTCTCTTCTCCTCCTTTCCTCCTACTTTCATGTGAAAAAGAGGACATACTTATAATTATTTGAGAGTGGCATGGCTTGTAAATATAGGGAGGATCAAGGTTAGCATGGGAGTGATTTGAATGGACGGCTGATATTGATCTCATTGATCATGAACAGTTTATTGATCATTTGAATGACTTAATTATATTAGAAATTTATGATATTGGGCTCGTTGGATTTGTCTCGTCGAGCCGCTCAATTTGACTATAAGCATGCCTTGTTTACAATTCATTTGGTGATTCAAATTATGCTTTGAACTCTCCAAATATGCTTTAGACCTTTGATTTGGGCTCAAATTAGACTGATTTTGATGTCGTTGGATTTGTCTTTCCGTGACATTCAGTTTGACTATAAGTTTGTTGAAATCAGAGTTTGGATGGTCCCCGATTTAATTTCGGTAACTTCCAACTCAATTTTGCTTCAATATTCCTATCAGATCAAGACGATGTCCAGTGACATATCAATTTTATATTGACAGCCTATTATCTTTATGAATAAATTTTATTTTTCATTAAGAAAATAATGCAAGTATATAGATATAAATTTATGAAATAATTAGTATGCTATAACTATCTAAATGTCAGTTCATATCAATATGATTATTATAATCATTATGAATAACGAGTGAAACATAAAATAAATATTAAAGAAAACACTCATAACAAAGTATGATTAATTTATTCATTAATCAATAAAAAGTCACATATTAGAGAACACACAGTATTCATCATGCTAATCATGATGTTGAGTTTGCCCTTTTCAGCACATGCTGTTCCATAAAACTCAGATTAAAAAAAAAATCAAATCAAGCATGAATTCATAGTAAATACAATTCAATTTGGTATACTTCAGACATCACTAATTCTGATCTTAAAGTTGAAGCAATATAATTAGTAATTACAACTCGGCCCGACCAAAGCGTCCAATCGGCCCGACAATCGCGCGCTCCGATTCCCTCGGAGCGGCACCAGAACCTCGCCTCGCCCTTTTGTATCACTAGCTGTTCACTACCTCATCGTCTCGATCTGGTAGTTGTAACTTGTAAGTCAATCCTCTGCTCGTCTTCTTCATGATCTCTCCTATCTCGTATTTCAGTTTCCCTGTCTTTCTGCATCGTCATCTCTCTCTCTCTCTGATACACCCACACACCAAACGAAAATTCCATTTGCTTGATTAGCTTCTTATAAAAGATATCTCCGAGACATTCATCGGGTTCTTAAACTATACTCCACCCTCTCCCACCCGCCCCTCCGACCTACCGCTCACCTTCTCCTTCTCCTCTCCCCTTTCTTTTTTCCAACCACTGCCCCTTTTAGGCTTTTTAATCCACCAATCTCTACAGCAACCCGTTTCTCTTCTATCTGAGCAACAGAGATGAAGCCCTCGCTGCTGCAGCAGATCCACAACACCCGCCGGAGCAACAGCCTTCGATCATCATCATCCCCGCAGGATGGCGGCAGCGGAGCCGCCGAAGCCGCCTTTCGCTCCCCCGCTGGCGCCTTCTGGCTCCTCCTTCATGCTCTCTGCTGCCTCATCAGTCTTATCCTCGGCTTCCGCTTCTCCCGCCTTGTCTTTTTCATCATTTTCTCTTCCACGGTCACTAACATCTACACCAACTCCCCTGTATTCAGCGCCACGACGACAACGACTACCACGACGACCACGACGACGACCACCACCCACACCGAAACCTTAACCCTACCCTTGCCGCCAACGGCCGCTGATATTCTGGCGACGAACCGCACCAGGAGCCGCGTGGTGGTCGGCCGTCACGGGATCCGGATCCGGCCATGGCCGCACCCCAACCCGGCCGAGGTGATGCGTGCGCACCACATCATGGAGCGGGTGCAGCGGGAGCAGAGGATCCAGTACGGCGTTAAGGAATCCCGCCCCATCGTCGTTGTTACACCGACATACGTCCGCACCTTTCAGGCTTTGCACCTCACAGGCATCACCCACTCTCTTATGCTTCTTCCCTACAATCTGACATGGATTGTGGTCGAAGCCGGTGGTGTTACAAACGAGACCGCCGGAATTCTAGAAAGATCCCGTCTCCCGTTCCTCCACATCCCCTTTCTCGAGAAAATCCCTCTTCGTTGGACCGACCGCCACCGGATGGAAGCCCGCATGCGCCTCCATGCCCTCAGGTCCCGATCTCCTCTCCTCGTTGTCCTGATTTAACACTTGTTATTTAGTTATTGGTTTTGAATGGCGAATCTGATGAAGCTTTTGCAATTGAGCAGGTTGGTGAAAGAGCGGATGTTGGATGGGATTGTAGTGTTTGCCGATGATAGCAATATGCATAGCATGGAGTTGTTTGATGAGGTCCAGAAGGTGAAGTGGGTGGGGGCGCTTTCTGTTGGAATTCTTGCACATTCAGGTAATTCCAAGCCGATGTCTGATAAAGAGCCAACTGAGGAGGAGAAGCAGAATGCTCCGTTGCCTATTCAGGGTCCGGCTTGTAACTCCTCTGGTCACTTGATCGGCTGGCATACCTTCAATTCTTTACCATATGCGGATAAGAGTGCGACCCTTGTAGGCGATATAGGAACTGTGCTGCCCATGAAGCTAGAATGGTCTGGGTTTGTGTTGAACTCTAGGGTGCTCTGGGAAGACGTTGAGAGTAAGCCGGACTGGGTCAGGAATCTGGATGATGTGGGTAAGGATGGGGAGGAGATTGAGAGTCCGTTGGCTTTGCTCAAGGATCCATCTTTTATTGAGCCGCTGGGGAACTGTGGGAAGAAGGTGCTTCTATGGTGGCTCCGTGCTGAAGCCAGAGCGGACAGCAAGTTTCCCCCTGGGTAAGTGATTCTGACCTGGAAATATTTTTTAAGGATTTTGTGTATCGGCTGTTCTTTGATTTAATCTACTAGGATTTCAAATGGTCTTTTTTCCAACTTCAGCTACTATTTTTTCTAATATTTAAATCGGTGAATTAGGAGGTCCTGAATAGTTGGGATAAGGCTAAGGATGATTTTGCTTAAATTAGCGAATTCTCTCAACATGATTGTTCAGTGCGACTTATATGATGAATTAGTTGGCCCTAAATAGTTGGGATAAGAACAATTGTGTTAACGATTACTTAAATTAGTGAATTATCTCAACATGATTGATCATTGTGAATGCTACTACAGTATATTTATGCTGAAATGAATTTCCTGCAATCCATTGATGTTTGAAAGGGTTAATTTACCAAATACCAATATTTTGTTGTCTTTTATGTGAAACTTCTTACTAAAGTTAAGGCCGTGACGCAAAAAATGTAAAACAGGGTATACTTAGAAAATATTTCGGGATAGATATTATAATGATGTGATAGAACGTCGAATACAGGCGCAGTGAATATTACAAATGCTTACCATCTATAGCATACGGACGCACTTACAAATTATACATATTTATTTCATATATACATGCATAAGTTTATAATTTTATACTTGAAACTACAAAGTAGGTGTTAAATAGAAAAAGAAATTATAATAGCTATGAATACCCATACATAAGCATATACATGCACATATAGACATTTAGAACATACGTTACTACATTTGCTTCTCCCTATTCTATGGAAAAATATACTAAATAGGGGTGACAGAGGAGAGTCAGAGAAAGATATTTCAATCAGAGATTAAAAATAAGGGAGCTGTATCAATGAAACTTCGCGAGTTATTGGTTACTAATGCTTCCTTGAGAAAGGAGATATGAAACCAATTATATATATATTTTTATATATATATATAATGCAATATTCAATTTTAATAACTCTGTCATTCATCTTAATCCATATCACAAAAGACTGCAGTATGCCAAACTTCATAAAATTTGACCACGATTTGGCCTTTTATCAATCATCTAAATGTAAAATCCTGATAGATGACCTAGATAGTGGATAAATAGTTGATTAATTTTATGATATATGAGTACTCAAATTAAATGATTTTTTTTTCAGTCTATAATGTAATATTTAGAATATTTTCAATGATTTGGATTTCTAAAAAATAAATATTAAGCCTTACTTCAGCAAGGGGTATTGTAGGCTTTGCTTTGTTATATATTAAGTTTGATTAACAGTTAAACATTAATGAAACATGATGAAATTAGGTCACAAGTGTTATTCTTAGGTTTTAGATCAAAAGTAGTTTTCTGTCTTACTGCTAAAGCTGATAGCACAAACAAATAATTTTATAAAAAATGAAACATTTCCATATAAAAGAATGATATTTGATATATTATCAAAAAATTATCTTGATCGAGCATGAATCTCGAGGAAAATTTAAATTGAAAACTTTCAAAATTAAATATGGAGCCATTCGAACTCCGATTTCTACAAACTTATTGTCAAATTGAACACCTCAAGGACACTAATGCAACGCTCCAATCCGAGCCCAAATGAGTCCAAATCAAGGGCTCAAAGCAAATTTAGACAATTCAAAGCATAATTTGGATGACTAAATGATATTCAAATGTGACATGCTTATAGTCAATTTGAGCGGCTCGACGAGACGAATCCAACGAGCTGAAGATCGCCGAATTCTGATATCATTAAGACACTCAAATGCTCGATAAATGGTCCATGATCAAGGGAATTGATATCGGCCGATCATCAACACTCTCATAATATGCCATTGATTTTCTCCCTATTTACTAGTCATGCCACTCTCATAAAACTATAAATAGGCCTCTCATTTTTCATTGAAGGAGGAAGGAAGGAAGAGAAATCTAGGAGCTCTCTTGGCACTAAACTTCTCCTCGACCACTGCCAGGCCACAGAATGGGGCCAGACTTCCATCCGGCCACCTACCGTCGCGGACTTTTGCCTGACCACCGATTGTCGCCGGACTTCCGCTCGGCCACCGACTGTTGTTGGACTTCTGCCTTGTCGCTGATCGTCGTCGAACTTTCGTCTGGCCACCGATCGTCGCTAGACTTCTACCCGACAGCCGTCGGACTTCCGTTCTATCACCATCGGACTTCTGCCCGACTGTCATCATTGTAAATTCACACGAAGTTCAACCCACTTTATGGACTACTCTAAATTGATAGTCCTCAAGTTTAGGGATGGGTCAATCTTTGTAACATATTCAAACAACAGTAGAATCGTTACAACTGTGAGTGACCCCATGGGTTTTTCCTTTTGCTGAGTTTCCCGCATAAAATCTTGGTGTTTTAAGTTTTATGTTTGTGTGTTGGATATCCGTGCAACGCCAGGACGAAAAATTCTCTTACATTACCGAAGCAAATATTTTAGCCTGCAACAAATTATATGTATACCTTTTAAAGTCTATATTCTTTTGTTATCCTATTTTTTATTATATGACTCATAGATTTAATTTAGGAATACTTATCTTGCATCTCTCTTTTGTTCGTAAATGTTGTAATCATTTCTCTAATCATTTGGAATCTTCATAGCCTTTAAAGTTTTATTGAAAGAATTGCTAATCAAATCATTGCAATATCACCCACCCATAACTATTCTAATCTAAATATGTATCTCATCCAGATCCAATGCTTTACCTTCATGCATCTTCTTCAAAGTTAAGTTCTTGTCACTTTTTTAACAAAAGATTTGGAAATCTATTTACAAAGCTCAGTAGGTATTTTAAACCAAATATCTACTGAAAGGGACAAACTTGATAAAAATAATTATTCTTATTATGCATAAATCCTTAATATTAAACCGAACAACCTGGTGATTTCTTTTCCATCTGTAGCTTTCTCTCGTTCCACTGGAAACTACTTTCGCAGGCTATTATGAATCAGACTTCGGCTTTTTATTCTGATAGACTTTGTGCTAGTATGCAATTGGTGACTTAGACATTAGATATTTCGATACAGAGTTTGAAAAAATAAGTTGTTATGTATGGTAATATTGAGTTTTTTTATCATTAAAATCAAAACGGACGAAGAGCTAGTAAAGGAGATACTATAAAACTAGTTTCAAAATTAAACTATTAACTCTACTGGCGGTATAATTTCAGTTAAACCAAAAGGCCGATGATGTGAAGTAAAATTGTCAGCTTCCAAGTTCTAATTTATGCGCTTACTTGAGTAGAACATTCCTTATAAATCAACAATGATATTAATTTTCCCAAGAAACCTTATGGTTATGTGCATATTGAAAGAGTTTGCACTATTTTTAATATTCTTCAGATATTTCTTAGTAAGATTACTTTTTTATTTATGGATATGTTCGTTTGGTAATCACATTGGATAGAACCTGAAAGGTTAAGCTATTGTTGCTTTGATGTGGATGAATCCTCAAAACCGTCTGATTCATCCCCCAGCATTTATTAAACTCTCTACCCTTAATGAATCTAAGAAATCAAGGTATGCAGTTAGTTTTTACAAATTTTGACGTAGATTTTTTTTATTATTGTTTGAGTGCTACTCACTTCTTTGATTAAAAAATATTTTTAAGTGCTAAACTACCAAGTTTTCATATTGAGTGGTTACTAGGATTATAGGTTACTTTTTCTAAACGATTAATAGTTCTATTTGCCTTTTTCTGTGAGTTGACATTATTAAAATTCGTATGGGGAAGACCTTAGAAACCACGTGTACGTTGGCGTAAGTTGGCTGTGAAATCTATGTTGTGGATCAGGCAAATTGTTTTCTTTATTGTCTTAAATTTATGTTGGTCCAAGTAGTTTATACCTTACTAGTCACTACTTTGTAGAAATGGTCATCGTGTCTTATAGAAAATATATCATGAACCGACATTGTATTGATTTGTCTTTTTTTTAGGTGATGTGTCTCATTTTATACTCATTTTATATAGACGCACTGCATATGCTGGCTGGTTATTTTTGGTTATGAAATCACAATGAAATGTTATTTTAAAGCATATTTATGGAAAAATGAAGTATAAAAGATTCGTATGAAATGATTATAATATTTGATTTAAAGAATTAGATTGGTAGTTCTATCCTACTGTAAATCCACTTTTCTTTTTTTGGTGGCTTTATGGTAAATTGGCTGTTATAACTACTTTACCAATTACCACTCTATTTTTCCTTTTTTATAATCAATGTCCTTTTCATGATGCTAATTTCATGTTTCCGTCTCCTGTCATTGCATTGGTACTCATTCATGCATATCACAGAATTATCTTTGCTGCTTGAATCTTGCCATTTTAACTCATGCCATGCATAAATGTGATGACAAATCTCTTGTTTATATTTCTTAACTATTGTCAAAGGTGAGCTAGATGCTCATTTTGGTAAGGCCATAATGCGTCACATAGCTGCCCCATATTTGCCATAACTAACAGACACATAGGCTAGCGCTTGCATTAATTACCCAAATAATAAGTTGAGTTCCTTTCCTTGATTGGGGAGATAAATGCTAATACTTCAAATGATTATTATGAGTATGTTATTATAATTTGACATTGAGTGATGTGAAAAGGGCATTAATAGTTTGGGAAATGAGAAAAGGAGTAAAATGATATTAAAATAGTCATCAATTATATTAAAGGACCATTTTGGTCCCTCAACTCCTTAAAGAGGAATTAAAATAGTCCCACTATGGGACTATTTTGATTCCTCTTTAAGGATTTAAGGGACCAAAATGGTCCTTTAATATAGTTGTGAACTATTTTGGTCATTCATAAAGAGTCAATGGACTATTTTAATTCATTTCTCTTTGGGAAATTGTCAATCAGACTCTTCCGAGGGTTATGTTAATTATGTAGAAAAAAATGGGTATGATCAGGCAATCTTGGAGTGATTTATGCAATCTAATATGGCATACACAGTAATTTCTAGTTTTATTCCTAAAATACAAATATTTATAATTGTTGGATCTAATTGTGTCTGTAGATGACAATTGACCCTACTAGCAAACATTCTCAAGAGATAAGAATCTAAGAACTTAGAACAAGTATGAGAAAGAAAGGAAAATATTCAGAGAATTTAAGGAAATCTCAAAGAAAAAAAAAGATAGAATATATCAATAATGCTCCCAAAAGATCCGAAATACATCTCTTCATCTTTTATTAGAATATGATGTCTATAGGAAAAATTGCATTAAAAAGTACATTAATTTTGGCCCATTGTGGACCGTACATGACACGTGTTGCGGCTTATTAGGCACCCATGTGGCTTTTTGTTTTTGGCTCAGTTCTCGGTCTTAGGGCGAGTCTTCAAGGATGAGTAAGTAAGGAGAATTTCTGAAGCGGGTTGGTGAGTTGATAAGGTGAGTCCTCTGGGCTTGCTGACAAGTCTATAGGTACAATTCTCAGGCCAATAAATGTGAAGGGTGAGTTCCTTTGTATTATGAAAATTGTGAGCTGAGAGCTAGCTAAGTCCAGAGGATCATACCATTGATCTCTTGAGATGCTCCTTCATTGAAGATGTGTTAAAGTGCTGATAGTGTCTTGTCTTTAGGCGAGGGCGAGTAGCATTGGGGTGTTTTTCCTCGCTGAAGATAAAAGATTTTAGGAGTTTGAATGGACCTTTATGGCTCCTTATAGCTTTTTTTTAAGACCACTCTTGACTTGTCTTGTTCTAGGAGAGTCACATCCTTCGGTTGGCGAGTGTCCATGAAGGGCGAAGTTACTGTTCTAGCTGAGCTCTTATCACTAGAACCTATTAGGTCTGGGTTTTCCAATTTGAATTTATTAGGTACCTGCAAAAGCTCTACATGGACATGTACAAGTATATAATAACTATACTACTTGATTACACAGATTATACAACCTTAATAATATAACAATAATTTTGGCATCTAATGTCTCCCTTCAAATTGATATTGTTTTTTCAAGAAGCATCAATATGTCTATGAGGAGCTGATGATTGTCGTGTTTTGGTCTTCGGAAGTATGACAACAATCAAAAAATTTGTTGAAGATGTGATACATATTAATAATATGATTGTCAAAAGCTTTCCAACTTGAATGAAAATAAAAAAACTTAGAAAATTAGAAAATCATAATTTTAATACAAGTATCTTTTTAGTGGTTTTCTCAACTTGTTTTCATCTAAACACTTTTATTTGCTAGAAATATCTTATAAATTGGGTCTTAAATTTCAAATATACAATTGTTGCGTCGACTTTAAGGCAAATATCGCATGAAAACTGCTGCTGAAGATTTTTCACGGCCTTATTATGGCTATGAACCTTATTTATGCCATGGGAGACATAATCATAGCATTCTAGTGGTGATTATACTTGCCTTTGACTGTTGAGAATTGGTTGTCATTTGCTGGGTATCTGCCTTTGAATTTCTGACATTTCATCTGCCTTTGAATTTCTGACATTTCATCTTGGCAGAAAATCTTTAATATGATGAACATGTCCAAAAGTTGCATCTCACTATATGATTATGATTTTTTTTTCATCTTGGAAATTTTACGACGCATCTTGTGAAATTTATTTTGATAATTACAGTCAGCTCAGCTGGCTCGTTCATGAGCTGCTCGATAAGTGCGAAACGAACCAAACTCGAACACGAACCGAACCGAGTTCGAACACGAACAACTGGCCAAGAAACTCGATGAGCTTCGAGCCGAGCTTGAGCTTGATTCGGATAGATGAGCCCGAGCTCGAACGGGCCAAAGCTCGGCTCGGCTCGGTTCGTTTGCAGCCCTAGTTTTGAACTTCCCTGCATAATCCATCCACACTAATTCCATCCATTCGCTTATTTTCATAAAGTACACCATTGCCATCTTTCCTCTAACACAATTATTTTTCATTTCTTATTCTATCATCTACCACACTTGCCACAATATCAACTGGGCTCATTGTTTTTCTATTCTGTTGGTCAATCTTACATTCTGCAATTGGTTTGCAACCATATCCCTTCACCATCTCCTTGGCATCATGTTTTTTTGTTCTTGTTCGAATTTGTTATAATTATGACCGATTGAATTGCTTCTTCCTTTGCTATAACCAAAACTGTGAGATTGAATTTGTTATGATTTGCTAGAAAGACAGTTATTTTGTGATCCTTGAAAGCAGCTGATTGTGTTAAACTCTTAAGTTTTTTGTTCTCTTTCTGTGCACCATTCCATGAAACTCAATGATACGTGCTGCTATTCGCTTTTTACATCATTTTGATGTATCAAGCTTGACTCTCACTAAAGAAAAAAATACAACAACAACAACATCAAGCCTTTGTCCCACTACGTGGGGTCGGCTACATGAATCCTTTTTTCGCCATTAAAGAATTCATGTCAGAATTATTTGACAAATTTTACACTAGCTGTCGACTACCTAACGCAACCCGCCTCTTCCTTCTGAACATTATTTCCTTCCATTTTCTTTTTGTTCAAGGGATCCAGCAAAAACATACCTGTTTATATGTATATTTTTATCATCTGAGCAACACGTATTGATGCATGTAGATGGATCATCGATCCTCCTCTGGAGATCATTGTCCCTGCAAAGAGAACTCCATGGCCAGAGATTCCCCCAGTCCTTCCCCATGAGACTGTCTCCAGCATCCAAGAACATACAGAAAAACAGTCCTCGAGGTCCGGTAGATCTTCCAGACCGAGACGAGCTTCTCGCAGCAAGAAGAAGCATGACCCTCTTGCTCAGATTTCTGTGGCGGCCCAAAAGCAACAAAACTGAGGCTACAAAGATCCATCTGTACAGGCATACTTCTGTTACTTTACACTATTCTACTACAATATCAATAGCTTTGCTTGGCTTGCCTTTCATTGTTGCAGCTCTACCGAATCCTTAAGGCTTCATTTGGGACAGCTTTTTCCTTGCTTTCTTGAAGCAGCTTTTTATTATAAAAATTAAATTTTTTTTACTAAAAAATTGCTTCAAGAAGCAGTAAAAAAGCCGAAGTTGCCCAATTACTGCTTATTGCGCGGAAGAAACGCTATTGATTTGAGCTCTAGGCTTTTCACAAAATTCAAGCTGCTGTGGATGTTTCTCTGAAGATTTTTTCTGTAAGATGAACGAGTAGTTTTCATAAGCGTTTGGTTATTAGGTCTTATATTATAGTATTTGATCTTGCAGTATTCTATTATTCATTGACTTGTATTCCTACAAAGATACTTGTTGCTATACAAGTTGTGTGTCAGACTTGCTTCAGTCCACATTATTTATCTGATTAATTTTACAGATTTGCTTCCTATTCATTGCAATGAAGCCTTGAAGAACATCTCAATTTTCCATTTTTAGCAGGTAAAAGCACCTATTTTATTATTCATCTGACGGGCTCAATTGTGGTTTATTAAATAATCATTTTGTGTACTGTTTTGCTAACTCTTCTTTTGTTCCCACCGACACGCAACGGGCTATATTTAATAACTGAGTAATTTTTTGTATCTTTTATTTAAGGAATGGATTTTTTTAGGGATTAAGAAAGTGATTTTAGAGTTAAAAGTTCAGAGTGATTTTTAATTACAGTTGAAATTTAGGCTATGTTTGGAACAGTTTTATTATTGATTTTTAAAGTAAAATTTTTAACTAAAAAATTATTTTAAAGAATAATAAGAAAGCTATCCCAAACAAAGGCTTAAATGAAAAAATCTTCTTATGTTTGGGAAAACTAAGTAAAATGATTGAATTCAGAAAGCAATTGCTGTTTTTTCTAAACTTGCGCAACCTCACAAGACTTTATTTTCGGGTTTTTCACGGGCCATGCTATGGCCAAACCCACGCAGCAAATTATTAGGTCTGGTCACCAGATCTATTTCTAGGTGTAGACATTTACTAAAAATTTGTCACGTGGACTGCACTTTGACTCAAAAAAGCGCGGTCTAAAGCGTAGGTAAAGTGCAGGTAAAGCACAGTTAAAACGCAGTCAAAAAAGCGCAGTCAAAGGGCACTTAAAGTGAACTTAAAGCGCAGTACACGTGGCAAGTTTTTATTGGATGTCCGGACCTATTTCTAGGTCTGGTGACCGGACTTAATAATTTGCCCACCCACACATGATTACAAATTGTAAGAAATTCTCTTGGAAGGACAAAAGAGATTATTGTTTATTAGAGTTGGTAAGTGCCCTTGTTAATATTTAAGGGCTAAGAAAGACATTTTGAATGTCACTAATTTAGATCCAATATATGATATGCTTTGATCACTATTTTTAAGGTAAAATTTGAAACGTAAGTGACCTGATTAACTGATTTAGTGCTTTTTTATATAAAAGGGCTAAATTATAAACGGAATCTCCGTTTCTCACCCCAAAAAAAAAAACAGCCTTCATTATGGCATGTTCATACTCCACAATCATGGGGTGTAAGAGAGTCGAACCGGCTCAAATTCAGATGATTAATGATCTCATGGGTGAATTTTATTGAGCCATGAGCTCAAGCTCAACTAGGTTTGTCGAGCCGCGTGTTGAAATTAAAATGTCTAAAATCTAAACTTAAAATAATATAATAAAATATATACTAAATATTTTTTAATTATTTCATGAGTTAAACTCGAGCTTTCTTAATGAGCTCGAGTAAACGAGACGAGTTCGAGCCTGATAATTTTTGAATGAGTAGCACTTGAGCTCGAACTCGAGCTTAATAAGAGTTGCAATTTAACTCAATTAGACAGATATTAATTGACTCCTTTACACCCCTAATGAAACCATAGCCATAGCCATTTTGCCTATATTGTTTTAGTATTACGTTATGTTTTAGCATACTACATATCAGGAAAATTGCCCTTGAAATAATTGTGTAGTCTACATGTCAAATATGTTGAATACAAAATTGCGTCATAACTGTTTTATATAAAATGAAATAACTAAAATAGTCATGCTGGTGAAAAATTAAAGAAAAAAAAAATCAACAGAAATTAAAAAGAAACCAAAAATAAAATAAAATTTCTTATACTATTGATTTTAGTTTTATTTAACTAAATTGTTTTATTAATTCAAGGTGCTAATTACATTAGAAAAACCCAATTTTTTAAATATTTATGATTCACCACAAAGCTTCAGCCTTTCATGATTGAAGCCACTAAAGAAATTTATAATATGTAAATAAAAATGTAATATAACTGGAATTTACAAAAAGTATGGATGCTATAAAAATTTCAAACTTTGGACAACAAGAAATATATTTCGAACACCAAGCAATCAAATATATCCCGACAAAGGCTTTGTTTTGAGCAACTTTTTTATTGCTTTAAAAAATAATAAGCTGTCCCTAATAAAGCAAAAAAATCAAGAGAAACCACAGTTTCTTGGGCTTCGTTTGGGATGGCTTCTTAAAACAACTTTTTAATAAGAAGCCGTAAGAAGCCCTCCCAAACGAAGTCTTAGGCTTCGTTTGGGACGGCTTTTTTATTGCTTTTTAAAACGGAGTTTTAGTTAAAAAATAAAAAAATTTATACTAAAACTCCGTTTTAGAAAGCAGTAAAAAAGCCGTCCCAAACGAAGCCTTAATCTACAACTTAAATCAAGGTTAAGGTTTCAGCATCAGGATTTATTTCAGAATCTTAAACAACATGGAAATCTCTCTCTCAAAGTTTTATCATGTTTCATGTTTTTTCCTTCCGTGTATGACAAAAAAATCATCATCAATAGGAAAAATTGCAATTACACTGATCACAAATAAGACATGAATGTTCAGTAACTTTATTTTTGAACTGATTCTACGAAGAAAAAGCATCTGTAATTCATTTTCTAGTCCCGGAATTCTTGCATAAATGATTCATGGAATGCCTTGAACCTGGAGATGATAGCAGGGATCTTCTCCTCCTGAGGTAGAATTGTAAATCTTATGTGCCATGTCCCAGGAACCTTCAACCAGAGCAAGGGGAAAAAAAACTTAGATGGATAAGAAAAAGAAACTGCAACTCTCAAGCTGATGGAGGCTGGAAGTTTTTGGTGCTTATTCCATTTTAAAATGACAAATTTATTTCTTCTTTACTGTTTGGTTCGTCAAATCACGTTTCCAATAACTCTTTTTTTTTTTTCATTTTTCTGCTGTTTTGAGAAAGCTTTTTATATATGCTTCTCCGTTAGAAAACTCTATTTTCTGAATCAATATTTCTTAAAACTGTCTTTTACAAAAGTACCAAATAACCAAACAAAGCCGGAATCAGTACAAGAAAGCTCACCTGGCCAAAGCCGGAACCAGGAACGACCACGATCCCGGTGGCGTCAAGAAGGCGGCGAGCATAGAATGTATCAGGTACTGAGTTAGCCGCCTTGGCAGCCTCAATTGCCTTCTTTGGCAAGTGAATACGGGGGAAGAGATACATTGCCCCCTCTGCCTTATTGCAGGTCACACCTTCTAAGCTATTGAAGGCATCTTCTAATGCCTGCATTGAATATAAGAGGAGAGTTCTTTATCAAACTAATTTCTACATATGAAACTGTATAGTTGACCAGTGTATGACTATACATTTTGATTTTTGAATGGTAAACCAAAAGTCAGACCTTTTTCGTTGTAGTAAAAAATTAAATCTCATTATTAAACTTATCCCAGTAATTTGGGGGCAGCTATTCAAATCCTCTAATCATTTTAGTTACATTTGCAAGAGGATGTACCTTGGTGTATGCTTTTTGCTGATGATATTCTTCTTGTTGATAAGACTAGAGAGGGAGTTGAAAGTAAACTTGAATTACGGAGGTCAACATCAGAGGTTTTCGCTTGAGTAGATCTAAAAAGGAATATATGGAGTATAATTTTAGTAGTAATAGACCTAGTGAGGGGATTGTGACTTTGGGCGATCAAGTCATTAATAAGAGTACACGCTTTAGATATCTTGGATCTATTGTTCAGAGTGATGGTGAAATAGATGGGGATATTATCAGCAGAATTCAAGTTGGATAGTTGAAGTGGAGGAATGCATCGGGCTTATTGTGTGATAGAAAAGTACCCCTCAAACTTAAGGAAAAATTCTAAAAGATGGCAGTGAGGCCTGCAATGCTTTATGGTGCTGAATGTTGGCCATCAAAAGAGAAGCATAATACTAAGTTAAGTGTGGCAGAGATGAGGATGCTCAGGTGGATGAGTAGCTTTACCCTTAGAGATAGGATACGAAATGAGCATATACGTGAAAAGGTTGGAGTAGCTCCAGTAGAAGATAAGATTAGAGAGAGTCGCCTTAGATGGTTTGGTCACATAAAACGACGGCCTTCCACTGAACTGGTTAGGAGATTAGGGGTATTAGATTTGACTTATGTTAAGAAAGGTAGAGGCAGACCTAAAAAGACTTGGTTAGAAAATATTAGGAATGACATTTCTTTATTAGATTTAAACGAGAATTTGACCTTTAATAGGACACAATGCAGAAAAAGAATTCATGTAGCCGACTCCACGTAGTGGGATAAAGGCTTGATGTTGTTGTGTTGTTGTTGTTGCAAGAGGTGTTAACTCTATTTTGCATGATTTTTTATATTGTAATATCATTTTGATCCGTTTCACCTTATTAAACTTTCAAAACAGTTTTATCTAACCATCTTTGTCAACGAGCATCTTTTACTCTCATTTGTACCAAACCACTTAAATCAATTCTTTACTATCTTCAGTGATTACTATGTAAGATGCAGATTTAAGTATGACCATTAATTTTGACAAAGAATCCCAAATAGGATGAAATATTAATGGTTTAAAGAATTAAATTGCCAATCTTAACAAGGACTACACTGCTGAAAAACCTCAAAATATAAGAAAAAATATGAGATGGACTTCCAAGTGTATATATATATATATATATATATATATATATATATATATATAACTTCCAAGTATACTGAGAGCAACTCGTATTAACACTTAGGTTTGTGTGGCCAATCCACCTAAATCTAAAAGGAACGCAAAGATTTTACTACCAAGTAGTTGGGGCTTGGGATGAACTTAAATGAAACCTTTTAAAAGAGAGAATAGTTGAGAGAAAATGAATTTGGAGAAAGGGAGGGCCTTCAAGATGGAAGTAGCCAAAAAGGGCTTTTGACAAACATAAATGATGGGCAATAGCTCAATTAGCAGTCCAAAATATTCAACCATATTAATAAAATTAAAACTATTTTTATCATAAGTACAAAATCTAAAAAAGAAGTCATTTTACATCAATTCACGATAACAAAGCCATAATAAACTCTAACCTTAGCGCGCCGTGCTAAAGATAACAAAATTCCATCTCGCTCTGCAGTGAAAGAGTCATATGATTCATCTCCAGGCTGCAAAAATTAAAGGACCATATTAAAATGGTGAAAACAACATCTAGCATAAAACCAACTTGATTAAGATGTTCCCTTGGATTACTTGAGAACTAGGTTTTCTTGTCAAATTAGCACTAAGAATGAAAAAAATTGCCAATCACCTTCGGTGGATTCATGACTAGGCTAGCAAGAATTTGGCCAGAGATGTTCGAACAGAGATTTACAGAAGCCACCTTGTAAATCTGTTCTCTCACATCAGCACTAAAGCCGGTAACCTCCATATAGCCACCCCTCTTTCCACATTCTCCATAGTATCCTAAGGAGAATTATCCATTAGTTTTCCTCCAATAAATGAGGTATTTAAACTAAAACCACAGAATCCTTACATATGGTTGCTCTCTTCACAATAATAAACAAAATATAGGTAGATATATGACAGCATTCCATCAAATGAAACATAAACAAAATAATATACCCTTAGAGACTGATTGAAAAGACACTAGAGAAATATCCTTGTCGCCAAGTCCCATAGATCTTGCAATCTTCTTGAGTGAATTGAATTTCTTGTCCCCAACATAGATATTCTCTTGGTATACCTGTGCAAGAGTGTGGCATCTTCATTTACTTCATTGATAACCAAACACAACATCCAATATAAGAGAAATACAAAAGGAAATAAGATATAGCCGGGTCCTTTTTTTAAGTCCCAATTGGCATTAAGTGTAAGAAGGTAATAGACAGGCTTAAAAAGATAACACATACCTCATCTGCTAGTAGAACCAAAGATTCTTTCTTGCAAAATTCTATTATCTGTCTCTGGTTCTCCTCTGAAAGAACCTGAATGATATGGCCAAAGAAATTAAAAGAAAATGGAAAAGCCCTATTGCGAACAGATAATGGAGAGTACCGTATGGACAACAATCAACAAAATTTCATTGCTATTGGGATGCTCTAGAGAACAGTAGACTATAATATCATTAGAAGAATAAATAAAAATAATCATAATTGGCCAACCTTATCCCAACCATTTGTAGTTGACTTTCTACTTGTTCCTTTAAGTGTTGCCCGACATGTTAAGCTTCTTCTTAATTAATCTTTTGAAACAATTTTTAAGCATGTTACAATAGATTTACCATATTTCTTTTCTAATATATCTAAAATACCGAAGTTTATTTTCAACTATCGTCTCATCAACATCATCATCATCAGCCTCATCATAAATATTTGAGATCAGCTTTATAAATCCTCAATTTTCATCCATGCTAATTAGTGAGGCATACGGCGTTAAATCTATTCATCGTAAAACATCTACAATGCATCTATCCAAGGTATCTTAGGGCTACGTCCTATTCTTCCTAATCCTCCAATGAACACAATTCTTAACTTTCATTATATATGTCCATCCGCCTAAATCTATTTTCAAATACTTTATTTTCAATAGATGTCACTCCAACTATTCATGTTATGTAATTATTCTTTAATCCATCCATTCTAATTTTGCCATAGATCCACATCAACCTTTACAATTTTTCCCCACCTAATATAAATATCATTACCTTTTTTTTTACTACCGACAGACATTTGTACAACATCACCAAACTAATTATGGTTTTACAAAATTTAATGTTAAGCCCTTATAATATCCTCTTATCGCATAATATTCTTGAGGTACTTTTTTCATTTAACCATCAAATCTTAACTCCAAAAGCTATATTATTATTTATGTTTACTTTCTTCTTTATAATAGATCTAAGATAGCTAAACATATAACCCCAACATATTACTTTATCTTCTAATATTGATATCACACCCACACAAATTATATATCATATACATAGTCTTTATTCTATCATTTTAAGCCTCTACATTCTAAATATTTTCTTCAATGTTTTAACTTTTCACTAATTTCAATGGGTGTATCATTTAGTAAAGTAATTCAAGTAAAAAACATATGTCAAGTCATCTTAGAGAGAATATACTTTATAAATAATGATCTTTGATGTAATTCTGCTAAAACTGAAGCTCTTTGATTACTCCATAAATAGTAAATTAGTCAATGCTCCATCATACAAATCTTTATTAATTTCACTATATCTTTAATACAAACTATTTTAAATATAATATGACCTAATCAACTACCGCATGCTTTTCGCGAATATATAACTTAGGGGGGGGTGACATTTTGATTCGAAAGAGGGCACCAGGTTGGTCCAGCAAGAGCCGAACCAGCAGGGGGCGGAAAAGGAAGGAATTCAGCCCCCCTTATGGAGCCTATTAAACCTATCATTACATATGTGAGAAGAAGAATTAAGGAAGAAATTAATTAGGAAGGATTTCCTAATTAAAATTCAAATTGGCGAGGAACAAATATTAGGAAAGGAGGCCGATTTAGGAAGGGATTAATTAAGAAGGATTTCCTAATTGAAATTTAAATTAAAGAGGGAAATATATTAAGAAAGGGAGGGCTGATTTAGAAGGGAAATATGAGAAGCTTATTTAATGCTAAGTTTAGAGTTTATTTTTGTTTATGTAGAAATTTTATTATTAGACTTTTGTAGTTTTCTTTTCGTGAGGGCTTCCTAGCGGAGTCTAGGAAGTTATAATAAAAAATCAGCCATTCATATTCGTGTTTCTGCAGTTTTTTCATTGTGTTTGAGGTTTTTGTCTCCAAGGCGTATCACATTGCAGCCAACACATGTCTATTATTCACCACAATCGGATAGAGTTATGGCATGCCACTTAGGGATGACATCCTAATAAACCCTTTTTAACATATCACCATTATAAGGTTAGATCTTGATGCCAAACTTAAGGTGAATGCCTTAGAAACAACTAAATTCAGATGACTATATCATCTTCAATTGTTCAAAATAATGATTAGTTATTTGCACAGCTCAAGCATGGACGTATCATGATTTATACAAGATGGATTGGTTTTAAGGTTCAATTACTACAACAGTAACACACTTCGGTCAACATATACTTCATAACAAAACCTTTCATTAAATTCATATAGATTGCAGCAGGTAATAAGAAAGAAAGAGATAAATCAGAAAGAAACCTGTCCTGTGGGATTGCCTGGATTTATCACCACAAGTGACCTCACTGTTATACCCTTGGACCGAGCATCTTCCAATTGTTTCTTTAACTCGGATTTCTCCAACCCCCATCCACTTGCTTCATCTAGGTAATATGGGACCTGAAACCAAAAAAAAGTTACCCACACGACTATTTATATAGAAACCATGAAAAAAAAAAACAATGTTGTAGCAAGTGCAACACACTAAAAAAGAAAAAGAAAAAGAAAAAGAATTCGCAAACCCTATGTGTGTGTGTATATATATATATATATATAACCTATGGTAATATAAAGTAACTCGGTGCATACAAATGCATGGTGATGGATACTATCAAAAGCAAAGCACAGGAACAAGGTTAACCGTTGATGTGCCATTGAGAATCCTAAGGATATGGTACAAAGTAGAATGCAACCAGGCAGAAAACATACAAGAGAACCACCATGAAGAGCAATTGAGGCCGAATAAAGAGGATACTGAGGAATAGGGCAGAGAATGCCATCTTTCTCGGACCTTATTAGTAACTGCATCATCATGTGCACCTATAGAGAAAAACAGAGGGAAACAAAGCAGATATTAACTAGCTATTTCCCCCTTTGCATCCATAAAATCAATGATACAGAGTGGAATTGAATAGAAGCTTGAAAGCATACAGCTGGACTTGCACCATCTGTTAAGAAAATATCATCTGCATTGCAAGGAAATCCATCACGGGAAGCAATTCCGGCTGCAATTGCTTCTCGTAAGCCCTTGATGCCCTGAAAATTGTAGGAAAAACACCAAATTCACAAAATTGAAGGTGAAGACTGCATAAGGAGCAGCCAACCTGTTGCCTACCTGACTGTGACTATAAGCGCCTGTAGCTCTACCCGGTATTACATCTAAAATATCCCATGCTCTTGCTATGGCATCAGCACTGAAACAAAAGATAAAACATGATATCTTTCACTATGTAATATACCAAGCAAAACAAACAAGTGCATATACGATCATTCACTAACATGCATTGTGTTTAAAACATTTACTACGCTTTCTAAGAGTCGTATATAAAAATAACCAAAAAGCAGGAAATATGTTGGCTGATAAAAGAGGCACACAAAAATAGCAGTTTTAAGCTACAAAGCTCTGAACTGTTCCCACTTTTAGATGAAAGAAAAAAGAACAAGGCTTAGTTTGGGACGGCTTTCTTACAGCTTCTTAAAGCAACTTTTTAGTGTAAAAATTTTATTTTTGCACTAAAAAACTACTTTAAGAAGCAGTAAGAAAGTCGTCCCAAATGAAGCCTAAGTCAACCATATTGAAGAGTATTTACACTCTAATACTTCTTAAAACTTAAAATGTTGCTTGTTTAGGAAATTGCAAATGTAAATAATTTACAATGTGTTACAATATCATACCTAAACAAGCCATGAGTTTCATCCCTGTCCAAAATGGAAGGATGGTCGCATAATGCTAGAACCTATAACAGAACGTACATTAAGGAACAGTTGAGTTATCAAACAACATGGTGGCCAAGATTTTTAGAAAATTCAAAACAGACCTCTCTAAAAAAGGTAACGGGCTGCTGACCAAGGGACTGGGGATTCCCAATATTGCAATATAGTATCTGGTAGAATGTTAGGAAATTTGTTTAAGCAAAAGAATGGCTACTGGTTAACAATGGAGAACTACAAAATATACACACCTCATCAAAAGGATGGTGACCTGGTTTCGCTTTTAAATCTTCTTGTAAGAGCTGCACAGCAAAGCAGCATATTAATCTTGTACAATATGATATTTGATAGCGTAAAATTTGAAAACAAACAACTCAATCAACAAGTTAACTTTACTATCTTCTAGAAAGAAGCAGCCAGTCTGCCATAAACTTAGCAAAAGAAGGTGAACTCCACCTTGTCTCTAATCATACCACACTCCGAGATCATTAAATAAACAATAAGACCAGCATAAAAACCAGCCAACTAAAGAACTGCAAATTTAAAAACAAACACAAACATGTCATGTGCAGACACAAGCATGCATATGCTTACTTGCAGCTCTTAAGTCAAGAGATCCTTTTGGAAAGCAGGTTTGCCGCATCAAAGCAATCATTAATTATAGAATTTTATAAAGTGATCAGCAAATGATTTTAAAAACCATCAAACAGTTGTCTACTCAGATCTGGACCAGTGTTCCCATATGCAAAGAACAAGCTAATTTGATAATAAGCATGAAAGAAACTTACAGATTGAGATACTACATGCATTTTCCTCTCTCTCTCTCTCTCTCTCTCTCTCTCTCTCACACACACACACACACATATACTCAGATTTCTTTCTAATGGCTCTCCCTCTACAGATTTTCAAATCAAGCAAATTTGTACTTGATTTGCAGGTGAGGGTGTCTACTTTATGTGCAAAATGACTAGGGAGAATGATGTGAAATGGCTATGGAGTGATGTGACCGATCAAACGAGTGCTAGGGAGTGTAGTGGACGGCCAATGCAAAAAAGATAAAATGAAGGGATGTATCTCTTCACTTGGTTTTTAGTTGTATAAAATGTTTTAAGATTGAAATGAAGATAGATTTGATTTACTTATATGCTTTGGAGAGAAATTCCAAGTAGCTTGGAGACTTACTGGCCGGCCGTACTTAAGAAGATTGGGTGATCTCCTTGAACTCCTACTAGAACAACCCAAGTTTTGAACCATCAAGATATTGCCCGCTTTGGCCTAACAACTTTGCGGCTTTATTCCTTTGGTGTAATTTCCGAGGAAGTCACCCATCCTAAAACTACTCTTGTATGAGCACGCTTAACTTTGGAGTTTCCACTAAATTTTCATTTGTTACACCAAAATGCAACTCGATGTTTAGAATCAACTTTATTTTCTTAACTGGTTTCACAATCTCCTTCACTTAGATAATTGATGTCATCGTCAATTTCCTTAGCCCAGAATCACCACAAGGCATATACAAGCACTTAGTTCCCATCTTACAGCTAAAATATTACTCATACCATTTGTAACTACTCAAATTCTTAACCATTGAGATATTATCCGTTTTGGCATAACGACGTCAATGTTTTGTCCCCTTGATATAATTTCTTAGGGAGTTACCCATTTTAAGACTACTCTTGTACGAGCATGCTTAACTTTGGAGTTTCTACAGAAATTCTAATCATTATACCAAAAGGTGTCTCGATGCTTAAAAGTTCAACTTTATTTTCATAAGGGATTTCACTCCTACTTTGATGAGTATTTTTTTTTTAATTTCCTGCACATTACTTTACTATAATTTTTTTCTGTCTTCTTCTCTTAGTATTCCAGCTTAGAAAAATCTCAAATCTCATTTCATACTTCTTAGTCCAAGTAAAATTACCCATAATTGGCGTTGGCTATGTTTTCTGGAATTGTTGGATCAATTCTACTATTGAAAGTATTTGACTAGCCTAAACTACTCAAAATCCCACCAAAATCTCTAGATCATCAGTATACATCTTATACTTCAATAACCCTAAATGTTTTGAGGTTGTTCTACTCAAAATTTTAAAAATCCACCCAACCCTAATTATATTTTCTAGTTGCTGTTTTAGTTATGCAGTCTATCTCTAGTTAACAACACAACTACAAAAAGATATCAAAATTCTGCAAAACAAATCTAAAAACTTCCACATCCCATTTAGAAGATATCCTTGAGCTATTCCAAGTAGAATCTTTGAATTCCAATTGATCTATAAAAATTCACAACCTAAGTAAAATCTCTTAATTCAACTTGATCTATAAAAATTCACAATCAAATTCTCAACCTTAGTCAGTTCTAAATATAATTGGCCTACACTATTTCCAGAGCACATATTACTCACCAAATCTTTTTCTATCCATACCCAACTCTCCAGAATTAAAATAGACATCCTCACTTACAAATCAAGTATAGCTTGCTTTATTTTGAAATATGTGGAGAGAGAACCATTAGGAAAAAAAAAGAGCTTTTGTTATGGACAGATTACGAAAAGTGTTGGCCTCCCATATAAATACTCTACACTTCATCCCCTATTTGAGTTAACTCCGCTTAAGGAAAAATGACCAAAATGGTCTCTTAACTCTTTATGAAAGACAAAAATGATCCCCAACTATATTAAATAACCATTTTGGTCTCTCCCTTCCATAAGAAGGAACCAAAATAATCTCATGGTGGGACTATTTTGGGTCCTCTTTAAAGAATTGAGAAATCAAAATAGTCCTTTAATACATTTGGGGACTATTTTGATATTTTATAAAGAGTCAATGGATCATTTTGATCATTTTCTCTTCCACTTAATTAAGCCTAACTCTTCTAATCACTTTGAAGAATTCCCCATTCACCAATTAATCTAAGCCCACCAACCAACCCTCATCAAAATCTCTCTCTCTCTCTCTCTCTCTCTCTCTCTCTCTCTCTCTCTCTCTCTATATATATATATATATATATATATATATATATATATATATATATATATATAACTTTTTTCCTTCAAGCATTTTGATCCGTAGATTTTTTTAGGAGATTATTCTCATTTGCTTCACATCTTTATAAAAGTTTTTCCTTTGATGACGTTCAAGTGGTCTGTTTCTTTTGATGTGAATGAAGATCCTTTCTTTGCTTCAGTTTGAATTTCATTCATCTTCTCCTTCATTTGGTTATTCATCCTATTTCGTATTTATTTGCTTCGATTTTTGGTCATCCATTGACGAATTAATAATGTGTTGGCAAAATCGTTATAAGCAGCAAGTGAAGTTTGTAAAAATGCTAGCTTATTTTCTTGCAAAATTGTGAGCTATGACGCTTCTTCCTGTTTTGCATTGCACCCTGAACATAAAAAGTTAAAGGTTTGCTAGATAGGAAACATATGAAGGAAAGTAGGGAAACTTCTAAGGAGGCTAAAAGGTCATTGATCCAAAGGACTCATCTGGTCAATCTGAGGGTCGTATAGACCAAATGGTTGGCCATTTTCCTCAACAGAGTGAGATTCAAATATTCCACCTTGAATGAATAATTGTTCTTTTTTAGTTTGGAGGCTAGGATGCTGGCTTTAGGATTCTTTGACCCTATAATCCATAGTAGTGTAGTGCTGGGTTAATCCATTGTGAATATGATATCAATAGAGGCTTCACCAAGTGCGGTTTAAGTTGCAAGTGAATCATTGAGTTGTTGTTAAAACAGTAGGGGCTCATCGTACTTGAACTTTGTGGCCTCCATTCCCGTGAAGTGTGTTAACTCTTGGAAATACCTCTTAATCTTTTTTTTTTCTTCCCTCCTTTGATCCAACTTATGTTTGCTCGGAGAAGTTTTAGCTTTATCGGATGAGTCTATTTTATATGTGGCTTTTGATTTTTCCTAAATGTGGATCTACAACTGTGAAGAATAACTGAAACCCTAAAAAACATCTAGTAGCTAGCTCTAGATTTAAGATGACAATATCATATGTTAAGAAGTCGAAGGCCTTAGATAAAAAAGTATTAATGGAAAGCTCCCAGATTACTAGTGGCATAGACCTAACAAGGAGGATGGGGATAAGTTTTGAGATTACTAAAGTATATGTTGATGTGCTATAAGATGGCTTTATCTCTTTTTAATCTTCTATTAGGCTATTATTTTGGCCATCTTCATGCGCTAGTTTTCCTTTTGTAATTAATCTTGAGGCTGTGCTGTCTTTTACTAGTTTTACACCTTCAATAAATTGGACGAGATGCAAGTCTAACTCACTTTACTCCTAGAGATTGCTTAAAAATATAAAATATGAAGACTTAAAAAAGTTCGGTTGTTTTACTAGTATCGATTTATGAATTGAAACCATAGAGTGAATTCTAAAGGTGGTGCAGATCTCTATAGAAGCAAATTCTTTGATAAAATAAAAAAAGGAAACATCAAGGATAATCAGATCACAACCTTCAATACTGCCCATAATTCAAAAAGAGCAAAACAAAAAGGATGCATAAGCTAGAGGCACATTAAGGCTTCGTTTGGGACGGCTTTCTTACTGCTTCTTAAAGCAGCTTTCTAGTAAAAAAATTATAATTTTTAAATTAAAAAGCTATTTTAAGAAGCAATAAAAAAGCCGTCCCAAACGAAACCTTAATAATGTCGGAATAACATCAAATACAAAATAAACAAGAAAAAAATAAAGATATACGAAAAAAAATTTGGACACATTAAATGTTAGATAATAACATTTGAGTTGGGTTTTGAGTTCTAAACATAAATTTAGTGTCCTACCTTCTAGTGCTAGATTACATTTGATAAATAAATGAGGTGCATTTATTAAAATGTTGGTATAAACGTAGAAGTATTAGATAGCTACATGCAGCTTAAACTTATAAAAATTCCATATAAGTTTGTGATAAGCAAAATGGTTAAATCCAAGCCTCGTTAAGCATTTCCTTCAAACTAAAGAAATCTTATATATGTTGGAAAAATAGAAGCAAAATTATATTCTTACACAGCATCAAATAGCCAGCCACAGCTTATGAGGCCAAAAGTCAATATTTCATACGTAACCAGTCATTACAATCATATTAACTACCATACTCAGGTTTTATAAGAGCAAAGCCATTTTCATAGTCAAACTTTTCGAACAATAAAACAAAAAAAAAAATTATGATTATGCGATCTACAACACAATTTATAGTTACACTTCAATTTTTTTACACCCAAAAAAGAGGGGAAAAATGCATGTAAAAGCAAATGAGGATACCTGAGCATGACTAACAATCTCTCCACGAACGGCATATTCACATTTTAACACCTATATAAATTGGGAATTTGAGTATGGAAACCATAAGATACAGGAAAGACAAAAAGGAAGAACATAATTTCAGTGATACATAATAAACATATAATGTAAGGATTAAACCAACACTCAAAAAACTGATAGGATTTACACATAATATATTACCAAATGATGCAGCTTCACAAAAGTATCTTACGAAAAATTCAAGTTTCTGAAACAAAAAAAGGCCATTCTGAACAAGTCGAGCTCCTTGCTAATAATAACAAATGCTACGCATCAACGAAAAGTATAGAATTAACATTTTATTAAAATGACAGAAATAAATCAAGACATCAATCCGACTCTTGTCCTCCATCATGCACGTACTGTCAATAAATGCTATGGAGAATCGAAGTTTAGAGATGGGAAAGCACCAGAATTTGCAGAATAACAAATTAAGCAATAATAGAAATATCCAAAATAAAGAATTAACATGCCGGAGATTTAAATTGATGTACTTCATTATCATTTTTTCACAATATTTATGAATCTTTTTGAGTTCATAAAATAAATATCATGGTGCTCCTTGGAGTTGGCTCCTGCCAGTTACTTATATTATATTTATGTTTAATTAATTTTTATAAGAATTTGAGTTCATCACAACAACAAAACCGGTCAACTGCCAGATGCGGGTTCAACATTAAATAAAAAAAATGTTGCAAAAAGTTACAGCGTTATCAACTAAGAGAAACTTTCATATTATTCATAATTATAAGATGAATTAATTATTTTAAACTCTTGACATCGAAGATCAACGGCTACGATCGCGTCTATTTATTTTGATATATTTTATGTATTTGATTTGTTATTGTACTTTTCCCTTTCTACCCTCACTTGAGGTCTTTGTCTTATCTTTGCCTAGGGGCAATTGTGTCTTTTTCTTTTCCTTCATGTATTTGGCTATTTAAGCCTTCTCCCTCCTCTTGGAGAGGGGATGATGATTATTGCTAATAAAAATTTTGGTTTTGGATCTCTTTGTGAGTTCTAGAGTTCTCTTTGTGAGTTCTTAAGTGAGAAAAGCCTAGGAGAGGCTCAAAACAATACCCAACAGCCCCTTGGTGGAGCTCTTGGATTTCTATCCCATATCTTTCTTCTTCTCTCCCATTTTCCCCATCCGAGCTTCCTCGTCCTTCTCCCATACCTGCCAGCTCCCCAACCAGCCCCCACATAGCCGGCTAGCCACCCAACCCGCCCCCTTTCTTTAACCCCTAGATCCCGCTCCCTCCACCTACCGTCCGGCCCCACTTCCTCCCCCACCGACCGCCGAACCCCATGTTTGAAGCCGCCAGCCACCCATGGAACCCCACCCGCCAGCCATCCAAAATTCATCCTTGGAATTTGAATTTCAAATTCGAATAGGCTTTCAATACTTTCCTAATTCGTTCCGTTGTCATTTAGGAAGTTTCATATTTGAAATTCAATTTGAAATTTGAATTTTGAATCCCTCCTTAAATGACAAAATCCAATTGGGAAACTTTTCATATTTAATCAAATTTGAATTTAACTCAGAATTTGATTTAATTTTTGTATTCAACCACATGGGCCCCACTCGCATTGAATTTAGACAAAAAATTCAACCCCATAGGGCCGGCCCCTCTCTTCCTCCCTCCTCTCTCCACTTTGCCACCTAAGCATCAATTAAATCCCTCATAACTCCCATCATAACCGCCAGCCCCCCTTTCCCCCATTACTCCATTAATTGCAAGATTAATTGGAATTCAAATTTCAATTATTCCCCCCAATTTCATTCAAATCCTGAAATTAATTTCAGGTTTTGAAAACAAAACCCCTCCTCTTTACTTATTTCCCCTAATGACCACCCAATCATTCCTTAATTGAATCCAATTAATTCCTATTGGATTTGAATTGTTCCAATCAGCCCTGACGGAGAGTTCTGGGATAGAATTCCCTTGTTTGCCTGCAGCCATAGCCGGCCCCTTCCCAAGCCTCTTCTCCCCCTAAGCCTCCTACCTGTAGAGGAGTACAACTCCTGGATGCTGCCGTGAATTACATCAGCATAATCTTGATGCTTTGCCTTCTCCAGTAGGCTCGTATTGCTGCCTAAGACTCCTCTGACGGGACAAACTTCTGTCCCGTCACTTTATTTGCTGTTCGAACTGATGTTGGGAGTATTTTGAAGGCCAAAAAAGGGTTTTCAACCAACAATTGCTGCTGCCTACACATCTCCAGTTGCTGTTCAATCAGTTTGGTGGTCATCTTCTTGCTGCCCTGCTATCCAAGAAGTTAATGATCACCTTCCTAAATGTGTCCAAGCCTTGACATTGCTAATTGCTCTTCATCTAGTGCCTTGGTGATCAAACGGGAAGCTTCGTAATCTCTCGCCTTTGGGTAAACTCTTCCCCCGACTCTTTTATCTTCGAAGTGCTTCTCAATTGTGGTCTAGTAGAATCATGACGATCACGTTAATGCTTCTCCGCTAAAGCCTAGTAATTGGAAGAGTTGTGTGAAGGATCTTCTTGTAGCGACTAATCTCACTGTTAGTCTAGGGATTCATCGTTGAAAACCAATCATGTTCGCATCGTTAGATTAAATTGAATGTTTTACGATCTTAACTCCTTTGTATGTGATTTAGCCAAGCTCGTTTTACCGCTCTTAATGTTTTATCTCGTCGTTCATATCATTATAAAGATATAATTATTTGTTCTCTCTAAAATTAAGCGTGCAAATTCATCAAGTATAACATCTTTGCATGTACGTTTTACATCAAAGAGACAACAATCAATAACTACAAGATGATTTATGAGTTAAGCAATAAATATTGCAAAGGGCTTGCTTTTGGTTTGAAGGAATTGAAGAGAGGGAATGAAAATTAAATGAAAAATAGAAACGAATGGGGCTGTTTGGTATATTATTTTAGGCAGGATTTAAGCAAGATTTAGCATAAATCCTGCCAGGTAGGATTTTGGGGACTTGAAATCCTATTATTTTGATAAATCCCATTTTGATCCCATTATTGATTAAATCTGGGAATTGTTCAAACCCATCATTCATAAGATTTAATGGATTTTTCACTGTCACAAACAATTATCAGGTTTTAATCATCTCACAATTTACTAATATTAGATTTATAGAATTCACTAAATCCTACTTGTAATTAAACAGCCCCTTAAAAGAGTTGAATTCAAATTAGTTTTCATCCATTTGTTGGATAAGGAGAAATTGTGATGCAAATAATTTAGTTTTTAATCATTTATATAATAGAATAGATGCTAAGGAGGACGAATGATATATGTATAAGTAAGTCAAGCAGAGAGATAAAAGAAGTAAAGATTTAGTTCATGTGAACTGTATAAAGTATGAAGAACAAAAAGTATTTTTATTAGAAGATGATATTCAACAAAGATGGATGAGATATTTTGATAAGCTTTTCAATGAAGACTGTGAGAATATGAATGACATTAGTAAGTAATAACCATAGCACCCTAAATGAAAATAAAAAAAATTTGTTTTATAGACATATTAATAAAACTAAAGTTAGAGAGACTTAAAAAAAAATGAAGTGTGGAACAACTGTTGGACCTGATAATATTCTGATAGAGATGTACAAATGCTTAAGAGATGAAATAATTTCTTGGTTTACAAAACTTTTTAATATTATTTTGAAAACTAAAAGATGTCATATGAGTGGAGAATGAATGCATTGATTACTATTTTTTTAAGAATAAAGGTGATCCACAAGAGTTAGCTAATTATAGAGGAATTAAGTTAATGTGTCATACTTTAAAATTATGGGAGAGAGTTAGTAAGCATAGGTTAAGTCATGACACTAATATTTCTCAAAATCAATTTGGATTCATGCTGGGTAAGTCTACTATAGAAGCTATACATTTATTAAGAGGTTTGATGGAGAGGTATAGAAAGAAATAAGAAGTATCAACATATGATATTAATTTAACATTTATTAAGAGGTTTGATGGAAAAGTATAGAGAGAAATAAGAAGGATCAACGTATGATATTAATTTATTTTGAGAAAGCTTTGATAACGTTCCAAGAGAAGTGCTCTGGAGAGTTCTAAGAAAGAAAGGGGTTAATAATGCTTATATTCAAGTCATTAAACATATACATGTAGGAGTTGTTACTTGTGTTCAAACACAAGATGGTTTGACCAAAAATTTCCTATTTCAATTGGATTACATCAAGGATTAGCTTTAAGCCCATATCTTTTTGCTATAGTCATGGATATTTTTACTATACATTTGCAAGAAACTATACCCTAGTGCATTCTTTTTGCTGATAACATTCTTCTTATTAAAAACTAGAGAGTGAGTTGAAGGAAAACTTGCATTGTGAAGGTAAACCTTAGAGTCTAAAGGTTTTCTTTTGAGTGGATCTAAAACCGAATACATGGTGTGTAATTTTAGTAGTAATAGATCTAATGAGGGGATTGTGACTTTGTGCCATAAAGTCATTAATAAGAGTACACATTTTCGATTTCTTGGATCTATCATCAAAGTGATGGTGAAATAGATAAGAATATCATTAGTAGAATTCAAGTTCGATGGTTGAAGTGGAGGAATTCATCGGATCTATTGTGTGATAGAAAAGTACTGCTCAAATTAAAAAAAAAATTATAAGATGGTGGTGAGACCTACAATGTTTTATGACGCATAATGTTGACCATTAAAAGAGAAGCATAAAATTAAGTGTTGCAGAGATGAGAATGTTCAAGTGGATAAGTGGCTTCACTCTTAGAGACAGAATGTGAAATGAGTATATACGTGAAAAAGTTGGAATAGCTCTAGTGGTAGATAAGATTAGAGAGAGTCACCTTAGATTGTTTGGTCACATAAAACGTTAGCCTTCCAATGGAAAAATTTATTACATGTCGAGTTTGGACGCCATTCGAACTCCAATCACGTGAAGACACGTGTATTTCTTCTTCTCTCTCTTGTACACAGAGTGTGTATAAGACAGAAAAAATAGCGTCTTCACGTGATTGGAGTTCGGACAAAAACTTACGTACGGACTCCACACATAATAATTTCTCCTTCCGATGACCCAATTAGGAGAGTAGATGTACTAAATTTGGCCTATGTTGAGAAAGTTAGAGGTGGACCTATAAAGATTTAGTTAGAAAATATTAGAAATGATCTTTTTTTATTAGATTTAAATGAGAAATTGATTCTTATTAGGACACGATGGAGAAACAACATTCATGTTGTTGACCCCACGTAGTGGGATAAGGGCTTGATGTGTTGTTGTATTTGGCTAACTAGAAATTGAGTTTTTGTAAACTAGAGGAGGCGTGATTGTTACATTGATCCAATACGTCTCTAATAGAGGTATTGTATTCGATGACTAGATATACATGACTACATGAGAAGTATAAACCAGGAAAAAATAAACATCACTACTGCATGTCCAGAAATGCTAAGTAGATCCGACTAAAATCTCAAATTGAACAACGAAATTGTTAGTAATACGAGGAAGAGCTTCCACCACACAAGAAATCCAGAAATACACGCCACTCGGAGAAAGAAGGACCCGTATCACGAACAAGAAGCAAAAACCAATCTTGAAATCAAAATATCATTCAATGCCAAATAGCAAAGAAGTAGACGAAACCAGCCAAAAAAAAAAACAGAAAATCCAACTGAAAAAAACAAAACCAAATCAGGAAAAAAACCACCTTTGGGTTGATGGAATCGAGGGAGACGACCGGAGTCGAGGCAGGGGACATGGCGGCGGCAGAGGAGGAGGAGATGAATGAAAACGGTGAGGAGACGGCAGCTGAAGATTGAGGCGAAAGAAAGGAGCGAATGAGTAGTCTTTTAGCCCTTTCCGCAGCGACTCGCCGCATTGCTGTGAGGTCCACAAAGTCGTGGGAGTATTTATTCTTTAATCTTCCGTGTCAAATTTGAAGCCAACGATAGGCTGAGAACCAGAAGAAATTTTTTGAGAGGAGAGGAGACGTGAAACTTCCTTCCGTTCAGATTACCTATCGTTTTCGCCGAAGTCGCCCCCAACCAAAATTTTAAAATAAAAGACAGCTTAAATATATATTTAAAAACGGTCCATCCCGTGGGGGCCGAGTCGGCCGACTGCGCATTTTTGTAATTTTGCTGTAAAGTAATTATTTAATGAATAAATACGAAAATTTTGATTTTTTTAGTAATTTAAGAATAATTAAGATTAAATTAAAGTTAGAAGCTTGTTCTTTTATAAAAGCATATTTTATATATTTTTATGAAGGCCAGATATCATTTATAATTGTATCATAATTAGTATTAGAGTTAAATTTTAAGCTGTTATTTTGTTTAAATTTATTATTTATTTGAAGTTATTTTTAGTGTAAACTTAATTATTTTTTATATTTTTTCCCTAAGGCTATTTTTGATTTTATAAACTAAGCTAATCTTTAACTTTTAAAGATTGCTATTATAAAACTAATTTTAAAGAATGATTCTAACATTTTCACTCCAACATTGTTTTAGTTTTGTTGCGGGTTAGAATATACGCGGCGATAGAGTTTTAATCGTTCGTCTTAGTGTTACACGGATATCCAGCTCACACACAGAGAACACAAGATTATTTTATGTGGAAAACCCTTGGAAGGGGAAAAACCACGGGGCCTAGCCCAGTTAAAAAGATTTCACTAGAACTTGAGTTAGTTACAATGGGCTGACTCGTCTCTGATGACGATCAAATTACAAGTAGCAATTATACAACAGAAATTCGGGTGTCATGAGATGATCTGACAGAGCTTCGGGCCTCAGAGGTTGGTCTGACAGATATCCAGACCTTTAGATGATGACCTGGCGAAGATGAGGGCCTCGGGTGGAGGTCTAACGAAGGTGAGGGCTTCTAACGGCGGTCTGACAAAGATAAAGGCCTCAAGTGGTGGTCTGACGGAGCAACAGCGTTAGGTGGTGATCCGACGGAGTAGAGGGCGTCAAGTGGTGGTCTAGTGGAGCAACGACGTTAAGCGGTGGTTCGGCGGAGCACAGGGCGTCAGGTGGTGGTCCGACGGAGCAACGGCGTTAGGCGGTGGTCTGGCGGAGCACAGGGCGTCAGGTGGTGGTTCGGCGAAGCAACGGCGTCAGGCGGTGGTTTGGCGGAGTACAGGGCGTCAGGTGGTGATCCGACGAAGCAACGGCGATAGGCGGTGGTTCGGCGGAGCATAGGGCATCAGGTGGTGGTCCCGCGAAGCAACGGCGTTAGGCGGTGGTCCAGCGGAGCATAGGGCGTCAGGTGGTGGTCCGGCGGAGCGGCGGACGTCCGGCTTTGGTGGAGCAGTGGTGGTTCGTCGGAACTCCGGCGGTAGTTTGGCGAACTCTGGCGGTGGTTGAGGAGGCTAGGAAGCAAGAGCGATCTCCGATCTCTCTCTCTTTTTTCCTTAGGCTTAGGGGGTCCTTTTTCAAGAGGAGAGGGGGCTCTATTTATAGATTTTGGGAATGGCATGGCCCGTAAATAGGTGGAGGATCAAGGGTAAGTTGGGAGTGGTTGGATGGACGGTCGATCTTAAATCCCTTGATCTTGAACCGTTCGATGTACGTTTGAGTGTCATAGCGATGTCGGAATTCAGTGATCTTGGGCTTGTTGGATTTGTCTCGTCGAGCCGCTCGATTCGACTATAAGTTTGTTATGTTTGGTAATCCAAATTGTGATTTGAACCTTCCAATAGCGCTTCAGGTCCTTGATTTAGACCCATTTGGGCTCGGATTGGGTCGAATTTGGTGTCTTTGGGTTCGTATTTTCGAGACACTCAATTCGACTGTAAGTTTGCTGAAATCGGAGTTTAGATGCTCCTGATTTTAATTTCGGAAGTTTCCAACTTGATTTTGCTTTGAGATTCGTGCCCGATCAAGATAATTTTCGGATGATGTATCAAGTTTAATCAAAGTGATCTAATTGTTTGCCCTAATTGCTTCTAATTAACTCTAGTTTAATAAGTGATTTGTCTCAAGGGGCCTTATATGACCTTAAGTTTTCTTGAAAGTCGAGGTTAATTTTAAGTCAAACCCAAGAGCTTGACATGACATGTCATGGAACTCTTTGACCTTGAAATGGCTTGATCCAGCCGAAAGTGGATTGCACCTATTCTTATGACCTATCGAAATATATAACAACATTAGATATAAAAGTTGGAAAAGTTCGAGGTAAGTTCACTCTAACTCTCTCAATTTAACGTAGTTTAAGCTCTATACATTTATGTTTTTGATAGATCTCCTCTTCACTAGGATAACCTTCTTAAAACAATATCTTAATAGCTATGGTATTTGTCATTTGGATCGTATGCTTTAATTTAGGCCAGGGATAGCTTTCTTATTACTTTTTAAAGCAACTTCCTAGTACAAAAATTTTTTGAAGTAAAATTTTTTTGTACTAAAAAACTATTCTAGAAAGCGATAAAAAAATAAGATTAAAAATTTCTAGTTTTCTTTCATTCTCATAAAGTCAATAGCAAAACAAGGCAACGCGTTACTTATAATCACTTTAGATTCGAGTCATACTCCTAAACATGAGGTACATAACACTTACCGCTTCATTTGGGACTGCTTTCTTATTGGCTATTAAAGCAATTTTCTAGCACAAAAATTTTTTTAAATTAAAAGTTTTTCACTAAAAAGATGCTTTAAAAATAATAAAAAATATGTCCCAAACAAAATTTTAATTATTGAGACAAGCAAGTTAGTTGATCAACAATACTTGCAAACATGACTAATATCTGTAGGGAGGCAAGATTCACTCACACGGGCATGGAAATCATTTGCCCCGATCTTCCTCTTCTTCATGAACAATTATTACGTCCTCTGATCGGACGTAGAGGAACGTCCGGTCGGAGGCCAAATCCCGCCAAAAAATGAGTTGTACCGAGCAAATACTGAGCAATACCAAATAATAACGAGGAATACCATCATTTGAAGACCCAATATCGAGTTATACCGAGCTAAACCGAGAAATACCGAGTTTTTCCTAGAAAAACTCGATACAACTCGGTTTTTCTCGGTACAGCTCGGTATAACTCGATATTGATCTTCAAAGAGCGGTATTCCTCGTTAATATCAAATAATACCTAGTTGTACCAAGCAAATACCGAGTTTTTTGGCAAAATTTTGCCTCCAACCGGACGTTCCTCCACGTCCTTACACCGGACGTAATAAAAGTTCCTTCTTCATATTCATGAGGTGATAGAGAGAATGAGAAGCAAGTCCTCATAATTGTTGCTAGGGCTATAGAAAAGTTCATTCTACACGAGCTACTCATACTCAACCAGATCATTAAGTAAATGAGTCGATTTTAAATATAAACTTTTTCATTAACTTTTCACACATCAATTGCAATTTTATTTGGCTATGATTGTTGTTTCCTCACTAACTTTTGAATATTTTTTAGTGAAAAGCTATTTTTTACAATCAGAATAGCTAAGATTCTTTCGCCACAACCAATTTTATAAAACCTGCAGCCATTCCAAACATACCCGAAATCAATTTTATTTTTTTTTTCTTTTTTGCTCCCAGCTTTAGCCTCTATTGGATAGGATAGTTGGCTTCTTGGCTACCTCCAATGCCGCTATGACTGGAATTTTAAATTTTAAATCCTTACAATTGTAAGGATAAATTAGATGATGATTATACAAAATGGATTTTATAAACATTAATTTGATGATGTACTCATATTAATCTTTTAGTTACAATTCATTATAATTTATGATTTATTGAACTTTAATAAATACAGTGCCGCTTATTTTTTAGGCAAATTGTTTGTATTTTATTTCTTAATTATTTGCTCACATTTGAATTCTTAATTGATTAGTTAATCTTAATTAATTATTGACTACATACCCTATACAGAAAAATCATACATTATTTGAGACGAGATGAGTCTATTAAGCCTAAAATGAGTTGATCTCTATTTTTTTTAAACATAATTAAACGTGAGAGAATAAACGAAAGAACGAACAAGCCTCGTGATTGTAGGATCAAAAGCACGAGTAATTTATTTTCTAGTCCTGAAACTCTTGCATGAATGATTCATGGAAAGCCTTGAACCTGGAGATGATACCAGGTATCTTATCCTCCTGAGGAAGAATTGAACACCTTACGTGCCATGTTCCAGGAACCTGCAACCAGAGCAACGGGAAAAAACCCAGATGGATAAGAAATAGAAATTGCTGTTCTGGAGCTAAGACAATCAATACAAGAAAGCTCACCTGGCCAAAGCCAGAACCAGGAATGACGACAATTCCAGTGGCATCAAGAAGGCGGTGAGCATAGAATGCATCAGCTAATGAGTTAGCAGCCTTGGCAGCCTCAATTGCCTTCTTTGGCAAGTGAATACGGGGGAAGAGATACATGGCACCTTCAGCCTTGTTGCATGTCACACCTTCTATGCTATTGAAGGCGTCTTCTAATGCCTGCATTGAATATAAGAGAAGAGTTCTTCATCAAACTAATTTTTGTATAGGAAAAAATTTCTTATAATATATATATATATATATATATATATATATATATATATATAGAGAGAGAGAGAGAGAGAGAGAGAGAGAGAGAGAGAGAGAGAGAAAAGGATCGATACTTTTTATGTGAAATGCAATTATTAGAAGAGTTAGGCATCGTTGATTTCATTTGGCTCATCTCCCTCTCAAGGCGTTCTTCCAATGTATCCACTTTTTTGGCTACTATCGATACTCGGTTGGACTAAAAAATCTAAATTTTGACCCCAAAAATAACAAAACCACCCCTCTTCGGACAAAAAACAGCCGCTGGATTTCATAAAAACAGACCAAAAAACTGCTCTGATACCAATTTGATAGGAAGCACTCGAAGATCTCAAGTAAAACCTATCAATTTTGAAAAACAGCAAGAAGTATCCACCAAACACCAAGGAAAAACCAAAAAACAATAATTTTATTGCAATAATCAAATATTACGGAAGGAAAATACCAAGATAGAGTTGATCCTCAATTCGAGAGGAGGATCTATCTCTCCCAATCCCTAGACACCGCTAGAACCAAAGACACCAAAAGCAGCCACCAATTATTAGATAACCCTAACCATAATTTTTCTTCCTATTTAAAGCATAAACATAAACAACACTAAATAGTTATAAATATATAATTAAGAAAAAAAAAACTTAAACAACACAAGCCAAATCTCCCTCAAGCACTAGTAGCCCCCTACTTCCTAATTGGATTCCCTAGTGGGGTCCACAATTGCTTGGGCGGCAATCCTTAGGGGGCAGACCTGCTTGGTCTGCCTCTTGTAAACATGGGCCGGCTTGATCGGTCTAACACAGCGCGATATATTTCATGATCAGATAAAGTTTTGAGCCATTTTGATGGGGATCAAAGTGTCTTCATGCTCTGATAAGAGACATATCTGTTATTCTCCTTCTTTAACGCACACAATTGATCATGGAACATATGTAGAGGTCAACACCCGAAAATCCGAAGTTGACTTGAATGACCCGAATCCATAAGCCCAACCCAATCGACCGCATTGACGCATTGCTCCCACTGTCCCACGTGACATCGTAGTTTGCGTCCCGCATTCTAGCCCATAAGGCCACACCCATGCTAGTTGTGCACTACACCACGCCAGCAACTGGTATCGGCACCCGCACACCTGTAGTTCACGGTCTGCCTCGCATGGTCGCACTTGCGGCCTACCCCCATGCACTCGAGTGCTCGACCCCAAGGCCACTCGCCGCTCGCGCACTGCCAAACTCACATAAGTGTCGGCTGGGAGCACTGCAGTGCCAGGCTCACACCCACTCGCGACCCCGCATCCCCACTCGCAAGTTGCAATCCTGCCCCCCGTGCGGGACCCCGCACCATGTAGCAAGCCCTTGCTCGCCTGATCTACGCCCATGTCAAGGTGTAAGGACAGGTTAACCCATGTTTGGTGTCGGTCGGGTCCAGGTTCAAACTTATGACCTGTTTCTAGAATCGGATCGGGTTCGAGTCAGGTTAAATAATAACAGACCATTTTCTGGTTGGATCTGAGCCTGACCCGAAAACCAATATTAACACCCCTAGCTGATGACACTGAAAATATATATTGAAGCGAAAAGGTTCTCTCTTAAAAAAAAATGAGTCTCTAAAAGCACTAAAATTGTTAGTGGGCTTCCTATCTAATAGGTGGAAAGAATTCCAACTGATAGCAGTATTCTTTCTCTTGAAAATGGGATGAAAAGTGCTACGAAAGTGATTCTATTAAGGTCGGCAATTTTTTTCTATGTTCCATTATTTCCTATTACTAAAGATGGGCAACACAAAGCACATTATAAAGAACATAAATCCTATATAGAATGATGATACATCATTCAAAATCTATGTGAAACAGACCAAGAACTCAAGGTCGTCACTGAAACAAACAACCTAAAGAGATATAGATTGGATTTTGTTAGACCGGTCCACTGGACCGGTCCAGCCGCCTGGCAGCCGGTCCAGGCGGGACCGGTTCGGGGGCAAAATCGCAAAACAGGCGGAGATTCAGGCAGAACGAGCGGCCCGACCGCTCATATAGAGCGTTTTAGGAAGGATTTTTGGGGGGTTTCAGAGAGAAATTTGAATGTAGGGACTGTTTAGGGAATTCCTTTTGATTTGTATGCATTAAATAGATGTTTTTCCTAGGGTTTGGGCATCTTGAATTTGGCTGAAATATGAGATCTCGTAGATTTAGGTTTTCTTTGGGCTCTAGCGGCGTCTAGAGATTTGGGAGAGATCGATCCTCCTCTCGAATTGAGGATCAATTGTATCTTTGCTGTTTTCTTCTTCTACTAGTAAAATACAAGTTTTTCCTACGCATTTCTCTCAGTTTTCTACAGTTTTTTCCGCTGTTTTTACTGTTTTCCTGCTCCGGACAGCAGTATTTCGTGGAGATTTGCTGTAAAGGTGAATAGGAAGTACTTGATTTCAAGTGTTTCCTATCAGATTTCCAAAAGCAAATCATGAAATCAACATCCTCATAGTCTTTCAATTTGGCCTTCGTTGAACTAGCTTTACTTAGACTTGACAGCCTTTTGGACGAAAGATGAGATTTTAATGTACATATGGTGAATCCTTCACTGTCTTGATCCACTTGGCTACATCCACCACATCTTGGAAGAATGACGAAAAGAATTTTTTTGAATGCTTGTTTCAATAGTATTTCAAGCAGTAGTTAATGTATATTAATAGGTATGCCACAACATGGTCTATACAATGAGTTTTCTTCAGGTGAGATCAAGACGGAAAACAACATGAATGGCAGATAAGTATGGATCTTCTTCATAACCGTGACATAAAAGGCAGTAGACTAGCCCAAGACATATAGCAGAACTCTCTCTTATATTCTCAAACAACAAATTATATTGCCTTTTTCAATTCAAAACTAAACTTTAGCTTAAGAAAAAAATAAGGGAAGGGGGGGGAGGGGGGTGTTCTCTTTTACCATTGGATGAGAAGAAAAGTATTACCGCCTGAATATAGTATGAAGCATAAAAAATAATAATAAATATATGAATTCCATCAAAGAGTATCAACATCAAAGAATGCAGAAAAGGTCGTTAACAATCCGGTAGTGAAGGTTTATGTCAACAAAACCATTAGGCGTTAAGATACTTTAAGATGTGTGGCAGTTTGGAGACGTAATATGGTGAGAACGTGGATGAATCGAAGAACTTGATTGACCATACAATAGATGTACGGCAAGTATATAGCTTCAAAGAGAGATGGACAATATGTGTAGGGCCCACAAATGAATTCATTGTCGTATGGCTGACAAATGAATACTAGTGCTACCGTAGTAAGCATTTAAGGATTAATTTATTTGGATTTATTATCCAAATGCTTAATTCCATTGACTACCTGATGGGGACATCAGATCATGGAAAGTATATCAGAGACGTGGTCGCCGATCTACGGCCAAAATCGCGTCGATCTATTTTTGAGTCCTCATATGTATTTGTTTTAGTTGTATTTCCCTTTTTACCCCTTAAGGGTTTGTCATGTGTAAGCCCTAAGGGCTAAGCCATCTTTTATTTTTCCGTTCATTGTATGAGGCTATATATAGTCCCCTTATGTTTCTTTTAAGGTTAATGAATGAATGAATGATAATCAAATTTCTGAATATTGAGTTCTTGAGAGGTTTTGGAGAGAAATCCCTTGGAGAGGGAAGCGGATCACCCACCAACCTTGGAAGAGTCCGGCTTCGTGGCATGTTTCTTCGTATTTCATTTTTTCCTCTTCTCCCTCCCTTCCCTTCCATCCCACGGTTTACCTAAACCCAAAACTGCCAGCCCTCCAAACCTCCCACCGTCGGCTAAACCCCAACCCCACCACCGTCCTAGGCCCTTTTCCCCACTCCACATAGCCATCGGCCATCCAAGCTGGTTCCCCTTGATTGGGTGACGCACTTGATCCCTCCACCTCCACCAAATCCTAGTCTAGCCGCCGGCCTCACCCTCCCCCCCCCCACCCCCTTGCTTCCAATTTCCTAAATTCCACATTATTACTTTCCTTTCTTGCTTAGCCTCTCTTGGGAAAGTTTTTCAATTTCAATCATTTCATTCAAATTTGAAATTTGAACATTTTTTTAAAATAGAATAATATTTTAGAAAAGTTTCTAAAATCAAATCCAATTTTAATTTGAATTAGATTGGAATTAAAGCCTATGTCCTAATTTAAGAATCCCATTTAAGAAAGTAATAACCCTTGCTTATTTCCCCCAATTTCCCTCCCCATGCCGCCGACCCCATGCATGTTCCCTACTTGAATACTTTCCAAACTTCAAGTCTCTCTCTTTGGGAAGAATTAAAAGCTTCTCCCTCTCTCCTACCCGCCCCCTTCCCTCTCCAAAGACCCAATAAATTCTTTCCAAATTAAAGGATTAATTAAGGGAAAGAATTTACTAATTCCCTCCATCATTCCTCCCCAAAATCTGAACCAATCTTTTCTCCAAGCTCCCACCTTTGGCCGACCACCTCCTACCCTTCTTCTCCACTTGATTTCTTGAGAGAACTTCTTTCTCTCAAGGGGAATCTTTAAGGAGAGCAAAGGACGTCATCTACACACTTCAACCCTACGAAATCAATGCATGGCCGATCCCGATCTTTACTCTGGCTTCGTCTACAAAGAGCAAGGATTCGTCGACATCCTCCAATCGACTTTTTTTAAGTCAATCCGGAAATAGACAATTCCGCCGATGAGTACTTGGATCGTATTATCTTCACCTTGTCTGAAGCCATCAAAAAGTAGTTGTCCACCGTTCAGTGGCAAATCACCACCATCCCACGACGAGGATGAACTTTTCCTCCTATTCAATTTCTCTCCTAATCTTCTTCTCTTGTAGGTTGTGATTCAAGCACAATGAGTCATGCAAAGCTATCTGCCAATGCTTAGTAAACGTAGGACATGAGTTTGATTTTCTATGCTTTCTAATCTCATTGTTAACCTAGGGATGCCATTGAAAATCTACTTAATATGCATAAGTTGAAATTCTAAAAGTTTTGGTGACCTTAGTGATGCAATCAAAAATTTGAGAGAGAGACTCAAATTTTTTATCACAAAAACATATCCTTACTAAGATAATAAAAATTCAAATAACTCATAAAAATTAGACTAATTAGACAAATAAACTAAAACACCATTTTCATATTATAAAAGGACTTACAAGACACTTACAAACCTTGACGACTTACAAACGACTCAAATGACACTTACAAGACACCCTATAGTTGCTTCACTTAGAGAAGAAGGATACAATGGAATGGCACTTGCGGATAGACGAAAGAGGGTAGAAGCCAAGACGAAGGTTGGAAAGAGCTCGCAAGATTTCCATAGGAGGAGGGGAAGAAGATTGGAAAGAGCCCGCAGGATTTCCAAAGTAAAAACCTCTCAGGTTTTGTCCCAAAAATCACATCATATCACTCTTTTTTTCTCCACAACATCTTCTCATATTTATAGGCAAAATAGAGGAATGCCAAGAGCCACATGTCTTCAATTTCCATTAGAACCAAAGCATAATAGGCATAGAAAACTTCCCCCAAAGTTCACGGATAAACACTCAAACCAGAAACCAAAGAGGCAGCTAGCAGACCGAGTATTTCAAAGCAACAAAGCCACAGATTTCGGAAAAACAGCCAGCTCCTCACGGAACCAAGGAGCCAGCACCTCGGAAGCTAGCAGGCCGTGAGTTCAAAGCAGCAAAGTCACGGGAAATTACATCCCAGTTCGGAATTCAGCCTCTCTTAAAACCAGAACATGAATCAAAGGGCAAGTTCATGGAACCAAGGAGTCCATGTCTCGGCAAGCAAGCAGCCCGCTAGAATCCAAAGCAACACAGGCTCGGGAAACCATCAAAGCACGGAAAAAACAGTGGCTGGCCGAACTCCCAAGAGTTAAAGCACATTTATTATAAAGTTTAATGCTTTGAATTCAGCCACCATTTTAAAAGTAAGTCATGGTTCTCCAAGAGACAAGAAGAAAAGGGGACGGGGAAGGGGCAAGGCCACTCCAAAACTCTTCTTAATGAGGTACCTTTTTGGATATTAATGAGCTACTCCTCCACATGATAATAATGAGCTTGCACCACTAAAATTTCAACAACTAAAGCTCAAAACCGAAATCAGCCAAGGCTCCCATAAAACCACAAAACAGCTCAAAGGATAAGGTGGAGATGAAAGGACAAGATAATGAAGAGTAAGGAGAGGGGGAAGATGAAAAGACACAAGGCAAGAAATTAAAAGTAAAACTCAACTTGTGTTGACCCCCCCTTTGTCTACATCACTTAGCTTTTAGTGTGTGATTTGGACTAAGCGGAGTCACCTCTCATTTTTGTTTTCTATTATTGTTTAGTAACTAATGTTTTAAATCTTATTGCTCTTATTCCAAAACGTGCAAGATCTTTACACATTCATTTAAATCATACTTAGTCCTACATCACTTCCATTTCAAATACAAACCAACCATTTGGTTTTAAGTTTGGTGATGCCCATTTTCAACTAGGGCACAGCTAGCACAAGCATGATTTGTTTCTAAAATGATACAAACTCATTTGACTTGGATGGGAACCCAAACCCCCCTCTTCCTTCTATTGCTGTTGGGTCACATTGAAAAAAAAAACACTATATATTAAGTGGATTTAGTGAGCTATTTCAAATAACCAAAATGAAACTTGCTAAAAAACTGCATCTAAAAAAAGAACCTCCAACACAAACTTCATAATGGGTGTCGATAAAATTCCTAACTATATAACCAGCTTTTATCGAACCAGAAGGAATGGAAGGTAGCATTACACAAATATTTTTGCTTCTGATGCTGGAAATGAGTGCCCTTAGTTCTAGAAGATGTCTTTGTCATCAATGTGTGGCGAAGCAAGAATAAAGCTACAATAGATTAGTAAAGTGTGGCATGAGCTGTTAAACCTATTTTGTGCATTGTTTTCATAACTTATATCCATTTGACCTTCAATCTATTCCTTCATAATCTTTTGACATTAATTTTATCCACGTAGTGAGATAAAAGGCTTGTTGTTATCGTCTTCGTTGTTGTCTCATTAGTCCTTCTATCATTTGTTATACAAGTTGAAATCACCTAATTGTACATGATACTCCCATCATACCAATAATATAATTATGTCCCAATCTAACCTTCCTAATTTTGCCACACATGAATTTAATTAAATTGTCACTCATCCACAACCAATTTGACAATCAGTTACTTTTTACTTCCATGCATAGAAACATGTAATCCTAGGTTTGCATAGTTAATAGAATCAAAACTATAATAAACTTTAACCTTAGCACGGCGTGCCAAAGACGACAAAATCCCATCCCTCTCTATACTGAATGATTCATATGATTCATCTCCAGGCTGCAAAAGTTAAAGGAATACGTTCTAATTAAAATACTAGTAAATGAAATCAGCTAAATTAAGTTGAATATGTCTTGAATAAGATTAAGGAATAATTTTTCTCATCAAAATATAAGTTCGGATGAATAAATTTCAATAATCACCTTAGGCGGATTCATGATAAGACTAGCTAGAATCTGGCCTGACATGATTGGACAACAGTGATTTACACATGCCAACTTGTAATTATGTTCTCTCACAGCATAACTAAAGCCAATAGCCTCCATGTACCCACCTCTTTGTCCACATTCTCCATAGAACCCTAAGGCAGGAAACCATTTATATGTCATAAATGAGACATTAGAGCTTAATCAATAATTCCTAGATATGGCTTTTATATTTATATAACAACAAATACAGGCAGTACATGAAAATGCATTCCATCATCTGAAAGACAAGCATAACAATATACCCTTAGAGGCTGAGTGAAAAGATACTAAGGAAATATCTTTGTCGCAAAATCCCATTGATCTAACAATCTTCTTGAACGAATTGAATTTCTTTTCTTCAATATAAATATTATCTTGGTATACCTATGAAGGAGTGCAGCATCTTCATTGACTCAGTAATGACCAATTCAATATTAAATATAAGAAAATATCAACAAAAATAAATTCAAAACTAATCCAAGTCATCTGAATCATGTGGAGAAGATAACATTGGATAACCTTTTGTCATTATTTACATGACGGAAGAATAATAGCAAATGAAAAAAAGATATATTAATATGAATACCATTACCTCATCTGCTAGAATAACTAGAGATTCTTTCTTGCAAAACTCTATTATCTGTCTTTGGTTCTCCTCCTCGAGCACCTAAACAATAGGGGGAATGTTATGGCGAAGACACAATTTTTTATTATTGGAGCACATAGTAACTTTTTTATTGACTGTAATTTTTTATATAAAGATGCACTTATGTATATTCTCCATTTTTTAAAAAATTATCTCCATTATTAATTTATAAAAATAAAATCAAAAGCATAAGATGATAAGACTAATTTAGTAGATTACCTAAGCCGTTTATCTGAAAAGACATATTTCTCTTATTTTTCAAAATCATGAAAAAGTTTGTTTGGCAACATCCAATATGTCTTTTGCAGTAGAAAGGAACATAAATGTATCGTTAATTTTTGGAGTTATGGAATTTCAAAACCATGACATAATCATGGAGTTTGCAATATCCCATGCCCCAAAATTAGGATCTCCTTTTTTGGTCCTCCGAGGAGATGGGGTATTTTTTTCTTTCCCTTTTAAGTAGGTCTTCACGAATTAAAACCACTTTAGACAGTTCTTCCCATTCATGCAATAGGAAGGTTGCATGCTTTGGAGGTCACCTCTTCTTGGCGTACCATAGAATCTTCAAATTGATCAAAGCATTGGAATTAATTCCCTTCAAACATCGTGATGATATAGACAGAAATAAAGACCATCTGTTATAATGAAGGAAGATTTTATGTTAAAAAAATAGGATTATATTTTAATTATATCAGCAATGAAGGTTGATATTTATGTGAGCAATTAGGGATTTAATCGATCAGGTCGTACGCCCGATTAGCCTTCGTCTCGTGTGAATAAGAAGGGCTTGCTCAGCCTCTTCTTTCGCACACGAATAAGGAGCTCGGTCTACACAACAGCTTTTCAGTCCGTCTCCTCCGACTTCGTCCCACAGGTTTCTCGTGAATGCCTGGTTCCAATGGCGGCATCCGTCGGCGCTGCACGTCAAACCCTTCTCCACTGTTTCACTTCCTCTAGGGGTAGCTTATGTAAGAGTGCCTCCCTTTCGGCTTCTGCCTCCGCCCACAGAAGTTTTGCTAGGCTACGGTCCTTCTAGGTTTCCGATGGTTTCCTCTTCAATTCCTTCGTGGCTCTGATACCATGTTGAAATCAAGAGTTTGAGAGGAAAAATCTTATTTCATTACACAAATTCTACTCTATTTATAGAAACTATACAAGATACCTTAATAGAGAAACAAATTACTACAAAACCAAACATTATTGCCCTCATATATTCCTTCCTAAATCAGCTATCTAACTATGAAAGGATGTTAACGTGAATTAGGAGTGATTCAGGTGGGATTCCCACGGATCCTGAGTTGGGGCCGTGGGATCTCTTCTAGAGTGAGTGGCTGAGATTTAACAGATATTTATGCAATGATTATATTTTCTGTTATTTTGCTCTTGTAATATTTGGAATTCTATTTCACACAATTTATTACTTGTCACTTTACGTCTTATGCAATTTTTTTCTTCATATGCTCATCAATTTATTACTTCATAGTTCAATAGAAAATTAATATGTCATCCTTTAACATATTGTTCGGTTATTATATGATGCAATCATAATTTCTGTATTTTCATTTTCAAATATTGAACATTAGTATTTTATTTAGTTTTTATATTTTTTTTAGCTATCCAATGATAAAAGACATCCAATGATCATGGTAGGTTGTGTTTGGGCTTTGGTAGACCTTTGGTTTGCTAGCTTGTTTGGTCCCTTGGGCTGCTGCTGGTTCTCGGGTTGGCTTATGATTCTCGGTTTGAGCTTATAATGATGTTGGGAGGTGGTGGTTTATTGGAGTTGAGCTTTATTTTCCTAAGTTGCTAGCTCATTAATGTTGAGCTGAAATTTAGTTCATTTATTGGGAGATTTATTGAGCTTCCTAGCTCATTATTCCAAAAAGGTATGCTTTAAATCAAGGATTCAATTTGGAGTGGACTTGCCTCTTCTCCTCCCCCTTTTCTTCTCATTTCCCCGTGCTGGGTGATTTCCCGTGCCTTGCCCCTTTGGTTCCGGTGGCTGGCTGTTCGGTTCTGCGGCTGGCTGCTTGGTTCCATGCTGGGCTGCTCCGTTCCGCGGTTCTCTGCTTGGTTCCGTAGGTTTTCTGCTTGGTTCCCGTGAGTTCCCTCCTCTGTTTTGCTGTGCCATTTGGGAATTGTGCAAGTGTCTGTTAACCTTTCTTTTCCCTAAATCTTATTGGCTTATTTGGAGGTGATATGGCTGTTTGGTTCCCCTCTCTTGCCTATATATAGTAGATGATTTTTGAAGGCAAAGGTTGTTGAATTTGGTTGAGCTTAGTCTGTTAAAAAACCTGAGGGTTTTCTTCTTCTTGGAAAAGCTTGAGAGCTTTGTCCACTTCTTCTTCTCCTCTATTTCATCTGGACTTCTTATCTCTTTCTTCTCTACGCAAGTTCCACTCCATTTGTATCCTTCTTCTTGAACTTTGGGAGGTGTTTGTTGGCTGATTTGGGAGCATTTGCTGGAGTTTGGTTGGACGTTTGGACTATCTTGCTGTGGTGGACCATCGGTTTGCTAGCCCTAAGCACATACTTTACTTAACCTACATTTCGATGCATGTGAGAGGACTATCTTGCTGTGGTGGACCATCGGTTTGCTAGCCCTAAGCACATACTTTACTTAACCTACATTTCGATGCATGTGAGAAAACCATTTTGTCGGTTGTTCTGAGGATAGCGTCTTTTTATATTTCTTTTGTTTCTTTTGATCTCTCTTCTCGTTTACTCGTCGGTTTTTGATGTCATAGATGATTGCTACTATTTGAATCGAGTTTAATTATAGTTTTGCCCATCGTTCTCCTTATCTAGCTTTTCAATCTAGTTTGCTTGCATCATTATATAATAATTTAACTTTTAACATTTATTTTCACATTACACAATTTTTGGATTTTAAGGCTTACGCCTTGAAATGCTTTGAGGCTTATGCATTACCTCACAAATGAAAAACGTCTGAATACCCAATTGTGCAATTTTAAACCTTGCTTAGGGTATTCGGTGTAGCAATGAGATTTGGGTTCGTTAGTTGTTGGAGGGAGATGAGGATTGTGGTTGTAATTGGGAGGACAGAACCAAGAAGGTGCCATGAGAGAAGTTTGTTGGTTCGTCTTTGCCAAGATGGGTCGACAAGGTTTGTCGGTGAGTTGGGTAGGCGGAGATGGGTATGGAACAATGCAAAGTAGGATGGTTCGATTTCCAGAGTGGCTTTGCTAGTGATGACTAGAGATTGGAGAGAAGAGAAGATGAGAGAGGATGCAAATCTGAGTGTGAACAAGTAACAGGGAAGGAAGAGTGACAAAGGGAAGGCGAGATCATGTTCAAGTGGAAATAGGTAGAACAGGTGAGTGAGATGCGAGTTTATATTTCTTTTTTTCACTTGCGATGACCATAATACCAGGCGGAAAAGGATGTCAGGACGCTAAGGCACAAAGTTTGAGGCTATGGATCCAATTTGATTTTGAAATTGATATGTTGTTTATTTTTTAAAAAATCAAATTTAATCAAATAAAAGATAAATAAAAATAATATGCGACTCTATCTCGTAAAATTGTCTCCCTAAATATGTTAATTTCAGGTCGTCACCTTGCACCACAATCTAAGCAATATGAGTGTCCTTTCCGACTATTTGAGATATTTTGAATGTAATGAAAATATTATGTTTCGTGAAACGAGCGATGACATGATCCTTTTCATCATGGGCATTGAGTTTTAGACTAATCTTACACGATGTCATGTACGTTTCCCACCTTCATCATGTTTAGTCAAGTTGCTTTGTGGAATAGTTATGGAGTTCAACAAATCTATGCCTATGTGAAGAGCGGTGATAGAAAAAGTTTCCTATAATTTTTGGAAAGATAAAACAATAGGAGAGATATTAAGCTAATTTGAATAGTAGGCAAGCAATAAAAAGAAATAGAAAGTATCTAAGGAGCAAGGTGGCACTGTTTAATGTACCACGATAGAAATATTGCAGACACAATTATGACTAGCATTCTATTGGCAACCAAAAAGAGTTATTCATTTGCAACAAATCATGATAGAATAGTATGTCCTAATGTCCTTTAAGGGACCATTTGGTTTGGTGAAAAAGGAATACAAAGTAAAAGAAAAATAATCTATTTGAAATATAGTATATTTAAAATATTTTGAAATTATTTGATTTAGTGAATAAATGAAGGAGATTAAGTTATGTTTGATTTGAAATAAAATGAATGCAATGTACAGCCGGCGGGCGGTGTTCGGTTATGCGTTTAGTGGCCGACGGCAGCTTGTGGTGTATACAAAACTTAGTCAAATTGGTCGGGTTTAATACGTCACAAGTAAACTATGAGGTTGGTTTGCAATTTATTAAAATTTTATTTTGTATTTCTTCTTGTTTCAAATCAAACACCAATCTTTTCGAAAGTCATGCATTTGGAATAATTTAGATTCCCTTTACTTCAAGTCAAATTCCCCCAAAATAAAAGATAAAAATTGTTACACATCAAACATGTCTGGCGTCTTGATCAGCACAAGATGGATTTCAATTACTACAACAGGAACACTTAGGTCAAAATATGTCTAAACACATTCATATAGCCTGCATACTGTAGTAAAGGAAAAAAGATCCTATAGGCCTTATTTGAAAACAAACCTGTCCTGTGGGATTGCCTGGATTTATCACCACCAGTGCCTTCACAGTTATACCCTTCGAGTGAGCATCTTCAAATTGAGTCCTTAGCTCAGATGTCTCTAAACCCCATCCAGTTGTCTCATCAAGGTAATATGGAACCTGGAACAGAAGACTTTCCATATGATTCCTTCGACAATAACTAAAACCAGATAAATGATCAATGAAAAGCAGTCATGCAGGTCAGTGAAGCACATTAAATAAAAAATAAATATAAAGGATGTACAGCCCGTATAAGTTTATTAGTAAAAACAACCTTTTATAACGAACGTTTATTCAGTACAGCATAAAAAGTCTATAACTAGTGATGCCTGTTAGCTAAGCATAGCAACATAAATCATAGTGATGCAGGACGACGTAGGATTAGAATTTTTTAACGCCAACTAATATGATACATAGAATGCTTTCATACAAAGAAAAAATAAGGATTCACGGAAAAAATTTACCACTCAATTCCTTTGTAAGAGAACATACAATAATAGTGTTTAAGCCGAATTGATTATGAAATGATCACAAATATGTGAGAATCTAACAAGAATTTGGAAACAAATAAAATTAACAAGCAACCAAATTACTAATCATAAAGTGAGATTTCATTGAAAAACGTTTTGATGAAACTCATCAAAGTCAATAACAAATTATACATAACAAATAGACTAGAGACAAAATTGCCAATAGAAAAATCAAACCTTACGAAATTATTCTGTGCGGAGTCCGGACGTCGTCCAGAGACCAATAAAAATGCGTCACATCACATCAAAAGTATACCGCGCTCGGTACCAAGCGGTACCGGGCCGTTCTACTGTCCGGTGTCCGCATAGAAAAATATCTCCATGCCCAGACAAGGAGATGACTCCCCAGAATCAAGCAATCGCACTTGCGCCTCGCTCGATGAAATCAAAAATCCAATTTGCACTAATAAGATTGAAAACTAAAAGATAAATTTTGTTCAAGCCAAATTATGAATTACATGCCTCAAGTCATTATTTACAAACTCCTCATAGCTTAGGTTAGTAGACAAGGCACAAGATCAAACTAACTTCAAATTCATATTAATCGAAAATTGATTTTTAATTTCCAAACAATGCTAAGCAGCCTTTCATTTCAAATTTCCAAAATGAATCACACATCAAACTACAAATGGCCCCCTGAATATGCAAACCTAAATCAAAGGACTGCCGCACTTATCACGCATACCATGATAGGGTAAGTCAAAAGCTGCAAGCAGCAATCCACAAAACAGCACATGCTGTACTTCAAGCCAATCTCACACTAGAAAAACACCAAAAACTCCAGCATCAAAGCCCGCAATAGCACAGGACACATCTCTAGGAGAATAATCCAATGCATATCCAACAAAGATATAGCCAGAGAAAGAGAAGCTCAAAAAAGTACCCCGATTATTCGCATGGGACAAATTTAGTTCAAAAGTATCATATTTCTCAAATTTAATTCCTCAATTATACAAACTTAATCCCAAATGATCCCTCAGGTAAACATGGATGAAACTTGGGATACAAAATTTATCCTAATTCAGCTCCTCAATCATACCAAAGAGATTTAATTTTGATATTGAGATATCATTTGGGATCTACTTTGTATAGGTGGAAGAATTGCAAAAATTGGGAACTAAATTGAGCACATAAGAATAATCGAGAGATTATTTTTGACTATTTTCATATACATATAATTTCCAAAATTATTGTCTATCAGTAGCAGTCTCGCATCATATAGAGATTTAGTAATGATATGTCATTAAAAAACCAAAATATATGGTACAAATTACTTGTGTGAATAAGCAGAAAACCTACAAGAAAACCTCCCTGAAGAGCAATTGAGGCTGAATAAAGTGGACACAGAGGAATGGGGCACATAATGCCATCTTTCTCTGACCTTATTAGTAACTGCATCATCATGCACACCTACAGCCAAAAGGGGAACAATGGAAGTAGATGGAATAAACTTTCCCCATTTGCGTTCAGAAAATCTATGCTGCAGGAGGGAAGAAAAAACAGGCTTAAGAGCGTACGGCTGAACTTGCGCCATCCGTTAAGAAAATATCATCAGCATCGCAAGGATATCCATCACGAGAAGAAATTCCCGCCGCAATTACTTCACGTAAGCCTTTGGTTCCCTGAAAGTTTAAGAAAAAAACAGCATTTTCATGAATTTTAAAGTGGAAACTTGATCGTAAAGCCAAGCTGTCCTCCTACCTGACTACTGCTATAACCACCTGCAGCTCTAGCAGGGATTACATCTAAAATCTCCGATGCTCTTGCTATTGCATCCGCACTGAAACAACGTATAAACCTAAATCAGGCGTCTTAAATGTCACAAATTGAGAATCGATTGTTATTATAAATTTGTTTAAAACAATGAAAAAGAACTAACATATACAACTGGTTCAGGAATAGAGACATCCTATTTCTCTGATAGAAACAAGTCTCAGATACAAGAAATCTGTGTGGTGCCACATGTCAAGTTTTGTTCTCATGGCATGTCTTTGTGCTGACCAAACGCAGACTGGAATCACACGCTGGCGTGGTTTCTCAAGTTCACTCTTAAAAGTTCATGCAAACATGTACCTGTTAATGTTTGTGGACACTATTACAAGACACGAAGACCGCATAAGCCACCCTCAACCACAAGAAACCCTTGGGCATAAACACTCATCCACATGCTTTGCAGGAGGACCTTTTTTAACTGTGCTCATACACGTACTCCAGCAAAATATAATAAGAACCAATTCAGGAGTAAAAATATTAACTAAAGGGCCAGGACATAACCTGAGCTCAAATCAAGATATTGTCCGCTTTGATATAATAAATTCATATTTCTTTTCCTCCTACTGCAACTTTTAAGGAAGGTCATCAATCCCAAGAGTGCTCTATCACAAAAGCCTCAAATTTGAAATCTCTAACACCAATAGCCTTTATACAAAAAGATATATCGATTTTTAAGATTTATTTTTTACTATAACTAGCGGATTTTACAATCTCCCCTGCATAAGAAATTAAAGGTCCCGTTAGAGACCATACACATAGCTAATAATCACCTACAAGGCACATAGCATTCGAGGGGTAGTCCCTATAGTTTCAAGTGGTAGCTACCTCCATATAAAACTCTGTCCCAAATAGGTTCAAAAGGTGGCCTAATGAGGACATCTAAAGATCAACGGCTATGATATGAATTTTATTTTATTTTTGTCATTTATGTACTAGTTTAATTTATATTTCTGCTTTTCCCTTTTTACCCCTAGGGGTGAGTCAGGTGTTGTTGTAGCCCAAAGGGCATTTTAGTCATTGCGTATTTTCTTTCTCACGAAGCCTATTTATAGGCTAAGTTTCTTGTATTTTGGGCTAATGATGAATATGATATTTTCTTTCTCCATGAGATCTCTTTGTGAGTTATAAGGTTCTCTTAGTGAGTTCTTGAGTGAAATCCCAAGATCTCTTAGTGAGTTCTTGAGGAGGTGTTCTCTTTAGTTGTTTCTCCCTTCTCCCTTCTCTTTTCCCTACCATCCACGGCATTCCCCTCCACCCACCGCCGGCCTAACCCAGCCCTCTCCACAGTTTTCTCCCGCCTTGCTCCAGCCCAGCACCTCCCTTAGCCTCCCCAGCCTCCACGGCTGGCCGCCAGCCCAGCTTCACCCGCCGGCCATCCCTTAGGCCGACGCCCACCAACCCCCACCGCCCCCTCTCTTCCTCCTTGGAATAAAGAAATTTCCTAATCATGAGAGGCTCACAATTAATAATAATTCAAATTTAAAATTTGAATTTGAATTAGCATTAATTACCCCGTAAAATCGTCCCTCCAATTAAGCCAATAACCATTAATTTAAATCTGAAATTTAATTTCAGATTTAAATCAATTAATCACTTAATGCTCCCAATTAATGACAATTCAAATTCAAAATTTGAATTTGAATTAGCATTAATTACTCTTAATTTCCTCTCCCCATCTCTCTCCTTTTAATTGCCACTCTAATGGTAATTAACTCTCCCTCCCTCACTTCTGCATGCTGTCCCTTCCTTTTCCAGCAACTTACCTCGTTGTCCTACCTCCCGGAAAGCCACAAGTTGTTGCCCAAAGTGTCCAGCAGCACCACAAGCAAGCCAAATCCTTGCTGACCCTGATTGGGTGCTGTCCAGGGTCTGTCCAAGACCAAAAACTGCTGTTGTCCAGGAATTTGAAGATAGGAATTTGCTGTCCGGACAATTCCGGGTGCTGTCCAGAATTCTGGGAAGTCAAAACTGATGTCAAATCCCTCATAGTGGCTATCCAGTCACCCCTAGTGCTGTCCAGCAAGCCCAGCAGTTTCCTGTTGTTGTCTCGACGTCCAGAAGACCTCCAATCGCCGACCAGAAGGTTCCCAAGCCCTGAAAGTTGTTGCCCACTCTCTCAAGCACCTAAACGATCATCTTGGGGCCTAGAATCTACTTCCTTTGGGTAAACTCTTCCCCCGGATCTTTTATCTTTGTAGTGACTCTCAATTTTGGTCTAGTAAATTCATGACGATCATGTTAATGCTTCTCCGCTAAAACCTAGTAATTAGAAGAGTTGTGTGAGGGATCTTTCATAGACTAATCTTATTGTTAGTATTGGAATTTATGGTTGGAACAATCCATGTATGCAAAGTAAGACTTAGTTGACTATTTAATGATCTCAGCCTCTATGCATGTGAAATAACCTAAGCTAGGTACCACTTTAATATTCATTTTATTGTTCAATTCCGCATAAGATCTTGCTTATTATTGCCTCTAAATCTAAACGTGCAAACTTCATTAAGAAAATCATTTTCGCATGGGATTGTTTCACATCATGGCCCCCATGACATGGCACCACTTAGTCACCATCTTCAGGCTTGCATATTGCTATAATATCATTTCTCTCAACCCAATCTCTCATCAATTAAAATATTACTTGCGGGACTTTATTGTTTTGTTTTCGTTAGTGCCTAAAAAGCCATGTTGTTTTGTTCTCTTGGTGCCAATTCGTAGGAAAGTTACCCTTATAAGAGCTTTACTTCACTACCCTTAAGAGATCTTTCACAAAATTAAAAAATTGAACTATTAGCGGTTCTACTAAACCAGATGGCTATATTTTATGACCACTTTTAGAGCGGACAAAGCATTTAGTAATAGTTAATATGTGGACCTGTTTCCCCCTTCTAATAGATATCATGCCTCATGACTCTCATTGCATAGGAAATCGCAATAGGAAAAAAACAACTATGTAGGCTTCAAATCACCTCTTCTTGAACGATACCTGAACAAGGCATGAGTTTCGTCCCTGTCCAGGATAGAAGGATGGTCGCATAAAGCAAGAACCTGTAACAGAATGTACTTATTCAGAAGCAGTAAGAATTAATGAAGAGCTTAGAGGCCAAGATTAACAAAAATTTCAAAGCTTACCTCTCTAAAAAACGTAACTGGTGGCTGACCAAGAGACTGGGGATTCCCGATATTGCAATATACTATCTAACAGAATGTAAGAAAAACTGGTTTAAAAAGAAGTTTGCTAAAAATTGCACACGTCTTACTGTTTAACAAGGAATAATTAAAATAATATACAGACCTCATCAAAAGAATAGGAACCTGGCTTTGCTTTTAAATCTTCTTGTAGGAGCTGGAAAAAAATAGTCCAAATAATTAATCTTATCCTATATGATTTTTCAGATTAAATCAAACTTGGAATATCCTAGTAGTCTATCAACAAATTATTTTCACTAACTTATAGAAAGAAGCTGTCAGTCGACCCTAATTGCAAATTGAAGATGATATTCTCCCTGGATGACTGGCTCAAATCATATTTCACACTAGACATTAAATAAGAAAAAATAACCAATTTATTCGTGGAATAGGAATACAAATAATAATAAGCACAAATATGCATGTGCACCGATGCACAAACACACATTTATTTGTATCACTTGAGATAGCACAATCATCATCATATCCAAATTACTTAGGATCAGCTTTTATGAATCAACATTTTGTATTCATTCCTACCAAGTGATACCTTAGACATTAAACTTATTCTTTACAATTATTTTAATATACCCATATTATACTTAGGCCTGCCTCTTCTTCTCATAATTTCCTAACATTAAGTATATCTATTTGTCTAATTGTGCATTTTTTTTAGTTTTTGTTGTACACGTCCACATTAATTATGTCTAATTTCAATTATCTTATCTTCAATAAATATTACTCCAATCATTCAGCTAATATAATCATTCCCTAATTTATTATTTCTAGAATGCAGGCTTGGAGCAATGGTTTAAGTTGTTTCTACTGAGTTTTGGAGGTCCTAAGTTAAAATTATGGAGGCAACCTCTCTGTAAATGCTAAGGTAAGGTTGCATAGAAAAACCTCTCCCAAAATCCTACATTAGTAGAAGCTATATGCACTAAGTATGTCCTCAATTTATCTTTCATGTTTTGTCACTCACCCTTCTTAATATTTTCATTCATGTTACACTTGACTTTAATATCAAAAATCTTTTTTTTTAACCCAAGACATAAATCGATACAACATTATAGGCCTACTAATCTATCTAATTTTGCAAAAGTTACCCTTATGTCTAATTGAAATCCTCCTATCAAATAATACTCCTGAGATATTTTTTTTTATTTTAATCACTCATTCTTAACTCCATAAGTTATATCATCATCTATCTTATTATTTTATATAATAGATCCAAGATACTTAAACCTATAATTCTTAAGTATCATTTATTGCCTAATAATATTAATTCATAATTATTAATATAAAACAAACTAAAATTATATAAACATATACTCAATTTTAATTCCACTAATTTTAAATTCACTATCTTCTAAGGATATTCTTCAATGATCTAATTTTTCATTGACTTTTGTAGATGTTTTTTTTGCCAAAGAGAACTATCATCTGATGCCTCACTTTAAAAATTACTTGCAAAAAACTCCAAAGCTAATACAAAAAGATATGGATACAAAACGAAGTCTTGATGTAATATCGCTTTAATTGAAAAATATTTGGCCACTATACAAGTAATAATACTAGTCAATACATATCTTCAATAACTTCAACATATACTTATAACATACATTTTTATTTAATGCACGCCAAATCAATTCTCAAAATACCAAATAATATACTTTTTGAATATCAATAAATATCACATAAATACTCTTCATCTACTCTTTGTACTTTTTCATTGATTATCTTAACACAAATTTTGATTCCAAACTAAATCATCTTAGCACAAAATCAATTTAATTCTCTAGAACTGACATAATTTTTTTTCTAAATATATTTTACTTTAATATTATCAAATTCATCATTCTAACAAGACATTTGCAAGAGGTTGTACCCTAGTGTATGCTATTTGCCGATGATATTCTTCTGGTTGATAAGACTAGAGAGGAAGTTGAAGGTAAACTTGAATTATGGAGGTTAACCTTAGAGTCTAAATGTTTTCATTTGAGTAGATCTAAAATTGACTATATGAAGTGTAATTTTAATGGTAATAGATCTAGTGGGGGGTTTGTGACTTTGGGAAATCGAGCCATTAATAAGAGTACATGTTTTAGATATCTTAGGTTTATTGTTAAGAGTGATGGGGAAATAGATGGGGATATTATTAGCAGAATTCAAGTTGGATGGTTGAAGTGGAGGAATGCATCATGCTTGTTATGTGATAGAAAAGACCCCCTCAAACTTAAGAGAAAATTACATAAGGTGGTGGTGAGACCTGCAATGATTTATGGTGCAGAATGTTGGCCATTAAAAGAGAAGCATAATATTAAGTTAAGTGTTGCATAAATGGATGAGTGGCTTTACGTTTAGAGACAGGATACGAAATGAGCATATACATGAAAAGGTTGGAGTGACTCCAATGGAACATAAGATTAGAGAGAGTCACCTTAGATAGTTTGGTCACATAAAACGGCAACCTTCCAATGACCCGGATAGGAAAGTAGATGTATTGGATTTGGCTTATGTTAAGGAAAAATTATTGCGTCCTCCCACCTGACGTAGAGATACGTCCTCCCACCGCTAAAATCGCGCTAAAAAATAAGAAATACCAAGCAAATACCGAGCAATACCAAACAATAACAAGGAATATCATCATGTGGAGACCAATACCGAGTTATACCGAGCTATACCGAGCAATACAAAAAATACCTAGTTTTTCCTAGAAAAAACTCGGTATTGCTCGGTATAGCTCGGTATTGCTCGGTATAACTCGGTATTGGTCTTCACATGATGATATTATTTGTTATTACCAAATAATAGCTAGCAATACCGAGCAAAAACCGAGTTTTTTAGCGGTGGGAGGACGTATTTCTACGTCAGGTGGGAGGACGCAATAATTTTTCTATGTTAAGAAAGGTAGAGATAGACCTAAAAAGACTTAGTTAGAAAATATTAGAAACAACCTTTTTTTTAAGATTTAAATGAGAATTTGACTCTTAACAGGACACAATGGAGAAAAAGAATTCATGTAGCTGACCCCACATAGTGGGATGAAGGCTTGTTGTTGTTGTTGTATATCAAATTCCTCGTACAACTCATAAGTTTAAGTGATATATAATTAGCAAAATATTACAAAATTCTTTTTCTATTAAGTGGTGGTACTAAAATGCTTATTCGCCAATCATTTGGCATCTTCAGCCTCAAATTTTCATTAAATTTCTATTAAAAAAATTTGTTAACAAGAACACTATAATATCCCCATAACTCTAGAAATCATAATAGATATATAATAAAAACTTAAAGTGTAAAACCCGAAAATCATGAAAACGTCGAACAGTCACGTCGCGACAAAATTAGGCGAATTGTCAAAGTTGTCGGAATTTGACGCAATCAATTTTATAAAATTCTACGCGAAATTTCAAGCGATTTGGTACAAAGAACTTATACTTAATTTTGCACGAATTTAAAATAAAAAATTGACGAAGATTAGTTAAGGATAAATTACTTAATAGTTCATCTTAATTCTTAAGAGAAATTAGGGAATGAAGGGTACATGCATAATTTGAATACCTCATAACAATGTTGACAAAATGTGCATGCATAGGAGAAAGAGAGAGATGTTAGGAAGAGGAGTCATCAATGGCAGAAGTTTGTTATAAAGAAATGAAAATAAAATTAGGAGAGGCACATAAGTAAGGTATTTTTTGCCTATGTATGTGGTTTGAGAGGGGCCACCATTTATATCCCGAGAATTTAGATTCTGCAAGAGAAAAACATCCCCTTGATGTATTTCTTTTTTAATAAAAACTTCTTTTTCATTTAGTATTATTATTCTTATTATTATTATTATTATTATTATTTTATTACTGCTCATGCTTGCTATTATTTAGGAATATTTGTGTGTACAAACTCTCCAATAAATTTATTGTCATGTGTGTGGTGAATTTTTGTCCTCCTCTTCTTAGGAAATCAAGCAATACAGGAGGCGATGGAGCCATCATCAAACCATTTGAGCATTTTGGATGCACCGAAGTTGTCTGTTCTATGAAATGGGCAATAGTTTTGAACACTTTATGTTGATTTCCCTTGCAGTTGTATATATCCTCCACCACTGTCATTGCATTTGATCTCATTAGGCCTAGGAACACACATGAAGGTCAACAATTAATTTCTTTGAGTAAGACTAATATGCCCTCTTATAATGTTATGGAACTAATCATATTATGCCCTCTTGTTGTTTGTTGTAGTAACTCTCTATAAGAAATTTTTTGCTATGAAAAAACCTGAGCATTTATTTGACAAAAATTGTTGGCAGAATAACATCTCTCAAATAAAATATGAAGATACAACTACTTTGGACTTCACACGCAAAAAATTGAAGTGGGAGTCACTTCACTTCTTCCCAAAATGATGAAGAGGAAGTATACTTTATTTTTTATTACTTTCTTGATTTTGTGCATAGCATAGTTATATTATTTGTTTCAAGGAACCAAAAGTAAAAAATGGTCCATATGTGGCAGCAAATTTTGAAATATTTCAGCAACATGCTTATTCTAGCAACTACCAAAAGAAGGCCTCAAAAGCACAAAAAATATATCCACATCCTCGACAGTCAAACCATAAAACTAACATTTGCAACATTACTTGATCCATAATCATTTTACAATTTAAATTTTACCATCTCCAAATACAGGGTAAAATAAACAGATCACCAAAAACACATATTAAATACCTGAGCATGACTAACAATCTCTCCACAAACAGCATATTCACATTTCAACACCTGAATAATTTAAGAAATGTCTAGATAAAAATCATGAGCCACAAGAAAGGGTAAAGAACAAATTTCATTAAACATACTATGTAAGAAACATGTGGATTAAAAAAGAATTTTCATAGTTGAGAGGTGCGCTATATTGATAAGAACAAGAAATGCAATAGAATGCAATTTCTAAGAATAACTTATGCATAAAAAGGTCTTCAAAACAACAAACATGAAATTTTCTATGCAAAACTTATTTGATTAGCATGAATTTGAAGGTGATCATTAATCTTGAAGTGCTGATTGAATGTCAAATGAATATGCTTAAAGGGAACTTGATGCACATTGCAAGAAAGGGTAAACCCACTTTTACCAAAGGGTATTCTCATTTTTCCAAGTAACTAAATAAAAATTGATGCAAATCTTAATGTATTCCCAAATCTTGGAGTAGTTTAAATCACAAATTCTACTAATTTTAAAGTACTTAAATTTAGACCTAATTTACAACAGATAATTATTGAAATCAAAATGTACCTTCCATGCAAAACATTGTTATTTTCTCTTCATCCTCTCGATTACAATCATATTGTAGACTCCCCTATCATGTAGCCTTCCAGCATTACACCCTCACTAATTGGCAACCCAAAAAACATGGCAATTGTAATAACATGAGACCGGCCAAATGAAAAAATATATATCATAGCAGTCACTTAGCAGCCTGTGTGGTGGAGGACGCATAGCAATATTTGGGAATGCGGCTCCACCCCCTCACCATTAGGAGGGTCCTTGAAGGTGGTCACGACAATTTGATACGATCAACACAATAGTATTAGCTTTAGTACTTTCCATTGCAGTGAAATAAGCTCCCCCTTCCTCATTTCCCACTTCTCGAAGATGATGCCTCCGTTCGAGTGGACATTGCACTTCAAACATTTCAATAACCTTGATTGCCCAAATGTTTTGCTTTTATGACTGCTTACAGTACTAGAAGCTTGATGCCCTTCTCTCATGAGAAGTATTAAAGAAGATTGTTTATATTAAATAAGACTGATTTTCTTAGTAAATATCATAATATATTAGATTGAATTTCGTATTTATGCTTTACTAAGCAATGTATATTAACTTCACCATTAGAATGTCAATATTTTTTAGCATGTAAGGGATCCTAGTATATTGCCTTAAGAGGGTGGGCTAATTGAAGGGGAGGTTTTCTTCCTTCTTCTTGCCAAGTCCATATCTAAAGAGGATTAAAAGTCATCACAAAATCCCTTACCAACCTCCCAAGCATTTCATGGATCCAAAAAAACCCATATGATACAACTGTGGACCCCACCCAGGGTAGCAACTTTGTGGGTCCCAATACCTCATTTCAGAGGAAAAAGTTTAAGGGGAGATTACCGGAGGAAATGTGAGGTGCATTTATGATGGGATTAGGGCTATTTTTAATGGGAAAGTTTGTGTGTGGGAGGCATTATGTGAAAATTTTCTGGAGTTGTCCTAGGCGATTTAGGGTTCCTAATTGTTGCTAAGAAATTGAGAGCGATTCACCTCTCGAACACTAAATCAATTGTATCTTGTCCTTTTTTTTTATTGAAGATTATTATTTCAGTTTTCTTAGTGTTGTTCTTGCATACCATTGTTGTTTTCTCTTGAGTTTTGTGGTTGTTTTTCACTATTTGGTGTTGATTTCATACTTGTGGTTGTTTTGGTTATTGATCTAATCCTCAAATCATATCAAATTGATATCATAACAAGTTTTTGAGACTGATGGATGGAAGAATAGTTAAGGTGTTGGAAGAAAAGTTGGAGGAGGAAGTAGGTCAGCTGCGAACGGACGTTGGATCGTTGAATGAGTGTTTTTAGCGATAGAAGGAAGGTTTGGGAATAAAGAGGATATGATGAAGCGGATGTTGGAATTTGAAACTAAAGCGGTTCCGCTGAAAGCAAGGGGAATCAGAGAAATGACATGGCTAAAGGAGAGGGAGAGGTAAAAATTTTAGGAGAGGAGGAGAGAATAGGGAATACCCCAACTTGAGCCTCTAGTGAAAAGAGAGATGGATAGGGAATATGGAGGTAGGAGGGAATAGGAAGAATAGAACATGCGTGTTGAATTTTGAGAAAGAGAGGGATATAAAAGGAGAAGGGAGGAGAGAGAACCGTGAATAGACCCCAATGCTCGCTTCATGAGAGGCATGGGAGCGAAAAGGGGAAATTGGGGCAGGGGAGATCCAAAGGTTAGGAAGCTGAAAATGCTAGTGTTTGAAGGTGATGATGCGCATGGGTGGATCTATAAAATGGAGAGATATTTTGCAGTGAACGGGTTGACAGAAGGGGATAGGCTTATGGCGGTGGCTCTATGTCTTGAGGGGAAGGCACTAGTATGGTACCAATGGAGGGAGACGAGGTATCTGATCCGTTCGTGGGAGAGTTCAAGGACCGTTTATTGGAGCGCTTTCGAACCAAGCAAGAGATGGACTATTATAAGCAATTCTTTGCTTTGGCGAGGTGGGAATGGTGATGGAGTACAAGGAGAGATTTGAGCTTCTGATGGGACGTTTAGGGAGACTACCGGAGATGGTTTTAGAGATCAATTTCATGACGGGGCTCAAACCAGGCTGAGAGCCGATGTGCGGGTGGCAAAACCCCTTGACTTGAGAGAGGCTATGGAGTTAGCCCAGTTGATACAAGATAAGAACTCACTTGAGAGGAGTAGCAAAGGGGGTCAGTTTTGGAGGTTCTTACCTCACGACGACCACCTTCCTTGCACCTAGGGTGCCAACTGTATCGGGTCAAAGAGAAGCTCCAAAGGAGAAAGGTTTGTGAGCTCAACCATGAGGGAACTTTAAACGGTTGACTAATACGGAGCTGCAGGACAAACGGGCTAAAGGACTATGTTTTAGGTGCGAAAAGAAGTTTACACTGGGTGATAGGTGTAAAAATTGCACCTTACAGGTCCTTTTTTATTGTGATGAGGAGGAGATGGGTGGATTAGAGGAAGAAAGAGAAGTGGTAGAGGAAGAGGAGCCCTTACACTTAGAGGTGGCAGAGGTTTCGCCGAGTTCAGTAGTGGGATTCATCACGAATCACACTATGAAGATGAGGGGACAAATAAGAGAGGAAGCGGTGGCGATTTTGGTGGATAGTGGGGCTACCAACAATTTCATATCCAACCAGGTGGTTGACAAGTTGGGGCTAAAGCTGGTAGACATTGGATGTTTTGGAGTGATGATGGGCACAAGGAAGATGTAAAAGAGCAAGGGTATCTATCAGGAATTGGTAGTGAAGTTGCGGGGGATTCACATCATAAAGGATTTTCTTCAATTGGAGTTAGGAAGTAAGAATCTAATATTGGGTTTGAAGTGACTACAAATCTTGGGGGAGACCAAGGTGGATTGGAAGGCCTTAGCTATGGAGATCAAGGTTGAGGAAAGAAAGGAGGTGATTAAGGGATACCCTAGTTTATCCAAATCAATTGTTTCCATGAAAACTAAGGTGCGTTCTATATAAGGTGAAGGGTTGAGATTCTTGGTGGAGCTCCAGAACTTGGAGGGAGGAGATACCCGGGAGATAGTGGACATTCTAGAAGTAGTTCACCTGCTTCTCCAGCAGTTCAATGAGGTATTCCAACCTCCCTGAGGATTGCCTCCTCCACAGGAGAACGAGCATGATATTATTCTGAAGGAAGGAGTCACTCCTATTAGTGTCCGACCAAACCGCTACTCGCAGGTCCAGAAGGATGAGATTGAGAGGTTGATTTGGTAGATGCTTAGACACTCCTATTAGTATCCTCATAAAATTTAACATGTCAAGAGACGAGGATTTTATGTAGGTGGAGGTGATAATAGCAATACCCTTTATGTGTAGAACTATAGTCAAGAAATACACAAGCTGCTGATTTGGGAGAGAATTTATGTGAAGAAAAAGGTTGAAGCTACGAATAGCAAAGACATCCAAATACCTTTAAATGAGAGTAAGATGAAGGATGATTATATAACAGATGATAAGGAAGGAATGATTTTATAATGGAGGAAAGAATATTTATAAGATAGGTAGTTGCAGCATCAACCCAAAATGAAAAGGGCAAATGAGCTTGGAGAAGAAGAGTACAAGCGGTTTCAATTAGATGGCGGTGTTTATGTTCTGTTAGACCATTTAGTTTTGGTGTATAAGGAGAACAAATTTGGTGAATAATTCTAGCCGTAGACAAGACATGTTGGAAAAAAGAATTGGAATATTCACCGCCACCATCAGAGCGAAAAACTTAATAGGTTTAGATAATTGTTTTTCCACCATCAAAAATGTTATCATTATTCAATTAACACCATATAATCATCTTACTTGGTGGTCTCAAGTTCTAAAGCTATTTCATGTAAATGGATTCGACTGGTACCTCAATGGCATAGTTCGCTGACCTTCCCGACATATGGCAAGGAGAAGTGAAGGTAATTCTATTATATTCTCATCATAACCAAAATGGGTAGTACATAATGTACATATATAAGCTGAGTAAAGGTAAATCATTATAAAGTAGAGTTAGTTGGAGTTGGACAGAGAGAATTTAATTAGCAGATAAAGTGGTGACATATACAGAGAGAGTGGCACCAGAGCACATGGTTTGCGGCTGGTGCATCCTGTTGGAGTTCGTTAACAATATCATTGTATAAATAATAAGTAAAAAAAAAAAGGCTAACCCAAAGATCTAGTTAAGTATCAATAAAGGACCTGAGTCAATTTAGGGCAACCATGGTTGCTTCTGACAGTGATTGTAGAGTTATCATGAGGAAAAACAACTTTTTTTAAAACTATTACAACTATCATAATTTTTTTTTTCCTTATGAGATAAGTTATGTAGCAACTTTCTTATTTATATCATATTCTAGGTAATTTAGTCGCAAAAAATTGCTCGCAATACATAAGTTTTAGAAAAATAGCAAAAACATTAGCCCAAAAGTTGTGTGGTGGCAAACAGAAAGTTGAAGAAATGAAAAACAAAAAAAAAGTCTCAAATGAACCCTTAACCATGGTTTTAAAAATTAGACCAGATTGGCAAATAGCAATTCAATTATGAACCAATCCTCCAGTCGGTTCAATCTTGTCCAAAAAAGCTTCTATATAGAACAGGTCATAATTGATCAGAACTAACAAATGAATCAAAGAACAGGTGAGCCGATCTGATTTTTTATGAATAAGTCAATTAAAAAATAGATCAATGTTTGGTCATTTGGTTAATCAAATAGCTATAATAAAAGATTTAAAACTCCTAGCAAGTTCAAAACATATTTTATCTATATTTTTTAACTTTTAAGTTGAATATTATTGTCGTTCAAACTTAAATATCTTATAAATAATAAATATATCATGGCCATAATTTAGAATATTATATAAAACATTATTATTATATCATTTATAATAATAATATTTATTATGTCATCTAGTTTAACCTTGATTAAACGTTGGCCCTTGAACTTCTCGTTCTTCCGATTTAATATCCAATCTAATTATTAAAACCTTGTCATAATAAACATTTCAGTTAGTCTCTAAAAACATATTACCAGGATCTAAGTTTACTCCCACAACCACGCCTAAATTAGCGAGTCCAACAACAGTATGAATTCAAATAGTAGTGCAATTTCTATACAAACTAAGCAGATCATCTTGATCTGTTGGTTGGAAGATTTGGATACCAACCAAGAGATCTTAAATTTGAAATTTGTGTATGCGAGTTTGTCTTAATTGGATCAAAAGTCCCAAACTAAAGATGGTTGGTTCATTTAGAAATTACACAAACTAAAGATGTTGTTTGGTAACGAGTATGATTTAACTTTAGTGGGATTTAGTAAATTATGTAAATTTGGATTTAGAAAATTCTGAGGGTGTTAATCCTGAAAACTATTTAGAATGATAATTGTTAAATCCGGAGAAACTGTTTGGCAAGGTAATATAGGATTTAAGGTGGTTGGTTCATTTAGAAATTAAATGCAATTTACATTTTAAATATATATTACTTATTAACTTTAATTTTAATTACCTTTAATAAATTATAATGATAAATAATATAATTAGTAGCTAGCTTAAATCCTGAGTAAATAGAGCTTAAATCCGCTACCAAACAGCCCCCAAAGAGTTATAGCACTTTTTAACAAAAAGAACAAAGTGGTGAGAGTTATTTATAAACTTCCGTTAATAAATACAGAAGTGCTCGTAAATCGATCTTCTTCTTCTTCCTTTTTAAGAGAGTCCTCCCAACAATATACCAAAGCCTAGAGTACAAACAAGAAGCACAGACTTAGCCAGAAATCAAAATGGCATTCTGATGAGGAGAACCGAAGTAAATATCGTAAAGGGAAAGGAAATAGAAAGTTTGTATCGCGGCAAAGTTAGTCCGAAGTAAACAGAATGCGCGGCTAATTTTTTATTTTATCGCCCTCTCGCTTTCTCGTAAAATTTATGCAGTCCATTTAGCTGCATTTATTTCAGAAATTTTATTCCCAGTGCAGAGTATAGGCGGCAAACCAGACAACATCTAAATCATGATAACCCATACTGGAAATCCTTCAAAAAACTCGATAATATGAAATTGCCAAAGAGGATGAACCTTGATAGATTCAGCTTAGACGCACCTTAGGATTGATGGAAGCGAGGGTAACAGCGGAAGACGATATAGTAGACATAGCGGCGGCGAAGGAGGGAATGGAAGTGAGGAGTGACGAAGAAAGCGACAACACAAAAGCGGCGGTTTGGAGCCGGTTTGGAGCGCAAGAAAGAAGCAGAGAAGTAGCTTTTTCAGTTGTAAACACCGTATCGCCGCGTAACAATGCCGAACGCAGAGATGCAGGGCTATATGCATTTTACTCTGTTTTGAGTCAAACCGGAAATCTGAGAGAACTTCAAGAAGTTGAAGCGGCTGTTTGTTAGCAGGATTTAACCTAAAAATTCTGCCAAAAAGCAAAAGTACAACTTTAAAGGGCTGTGTTCGCAAAGTGGGATTTAACTTCAGTATAAAATTTATACGGGTGTAAAAAAAATAATATGTTGGAGTTATTTAAATGAGTGTAAAATAAGTATAAGTGAATTTTTGTTTAAAATAAAATGAACATAGGGTATATAATCTAATGTTTGGATTTGGTTGCCAATCATATTTTTCGTTTTTACGAAAATCGCTTAGATTGAAGCAGAGAACTTTTATCATATCTCTATTTTCAAATATTTTGATTTCAAATGTCTGATTTCTTTTGAATCAATTTTCATTTCTTTTTCCCTGGATTTATCGAGCTTTGACCGTACAACTTTTATAAGGTACAATACTAAATATTCTGAAGATTTGGCTGGTTGATTTTAATATTTCACTTGGTAGAGCAAATGTTATTTTATTTTATTTTATTTGCTCAAATAGAATTTTAATATCTAAGATAAGCATATTATTAACGCAAGCATTGAGAATAAAAATAGGTTTGTAATTGGGCAATAGCTAATCGTTATTACTTTTATAATAATGTGTATGTGTGAACCAAGCAAAACTGGTTAATTCATTTGTTAAAGATTGATAGACATACATGATGGTGGGCCGACGGGATTTCCCTTAAATATAATGATTTGGTGATATACTCTAACGATTCAAGTGATACAATGGTTGAGAGTTAGAAGGAGTTATTATTGTGTCGACGGGTAAGGAATTACGACTCTATTTACTAAGTCAATGGTTACTGACTACAAATGACTATATTTTAAAAAAACATTGTGATTCTCATAACTACTTGTTGAATAATATTAAATATAATTATTGAAATGCATGCTACCGATTCATTGCTATTGTTCGACCTAATAGTTGCTGCATTGATTTGTAATTATTATATTGCCACCATTACATTTTTTTACTATCATTGCCACCAATTTTACATATATTGATATTGTTACTAGTACTGATTCACTATCATTGTTGAAGTTATTGATTCACCATTTACTAATATAATGTTAATGAGCATGTGAATCATATACTGAGCACGTGATATAAGATATTGATTGGATAACGATACATAATAATTGGACTTCATGTGTGCACTGATTTTTGTTGTAATCCATAGTTATGCATTATAATAGTTTTATTGTCTACATGATTTCCTCAATGTTTATTTGATTTTATCTTCATACTGAGTAGTTGATTTAATGATTTACTAGTTTGTTGGTATCGATTTTACTTGTTTTCGTACTAAATCGTTCTACTAATTAACATATTTTACTATTTCTACACTGCACATATTCATGATTATGACGATTATTACTATTACGAATTAATTGACGACATGCATATTGTTTATTTGTCTTGCTTTGAATTAAATTGTTGTTGTTAGTTGTCACAACCCAACCAACCATGATAGCTCCCATCGTGTTGAGTTGTGACAGACAAATCACAATATCTGGTTTTAAAATTATTTCAGATTTTATGTCAATATTCATTGAAATAAACTACATAGCTACTAAAATATTCAAATACTGAAAATAAACTCATGCACAAAATTTCTTTCATTTCATCAAAATAAATATCTACACTACAATATATGGTTATATGCAAGAGCTGCAGAACTAAAAAATTAACTAATCATGACTACACAAAATTCAAAATAGCAAAATACTTATAACCTCAAATCTAATCATAAACTGCTAGTCCACAATCTCCTTTCCCTTATAAGATCCTGAAAATGAAAAGCAAAAACATAAAGAGATAAAACAGCTCAACATGCCACACAAATCAATCTAAATTTATAAATAATATTTTAACAAAAATTTTGTTGAATATTTAAAAACAATTAAATGTAGTTTAAATAAATTAGTATACTAAGAGATGTAATAAATGCATAATAATTATTCTCTAATTTAATTAATAATGCTCAACAAATAAATAAATTAAAATTCATATCACATATTTGTTCATATCCCATTTCTCGTTCCTAGATAGAACCTCAAAGGACTATGATCCCTTACAAATCCCTTTTTGTTTGAGCGTATAACACAAGAATATATCATATATTCCTATCTTAGACAAAATCTCAAAAGATTATGTCTCCTATAGCTCCCATCAATTTCTTGACACAGATAAAAACTAAGCAGATTCGCCCCTTATGGCTCCAAATGTATATAATGTAATCACATATGCACAAATATCATCATATTATAACAATTAAAGAGTAATTGAGCATGTATTAAAACTGTATAATGTTGTATAACGATAGACAACAAAAAATCCTACTAGATAAAAAATGCACATTTTTAGAAAATTACCAAATTATTATGGATCGTGTAACACGATGTTTTAAGATTTTTATTGTACTACACAACTATTTTTCAAAATATAGATAATTTTATATTCAATAAAAACCCTAAAAATTTTAAAACCCTAATGTAAAATTTCTATAAAATATTCAAAATATGCATAATCATAATTTTTATAACATATAAAAAGTTTATGTGGTGATTGTTTTACCAATGCAACATTTTTTGACTAACAGAAACAAAATTTTAATAGAAAATTCACTAAAAATTGTGTATTTTTAAAAATTGATAAGGGAATAATGTGACTTACCTCAAGACAAACACGTCTCCCAAACGATTAAGACTCATTCTGGAGCATATACAATCTTTTTCAATTATTAAAACACTTCAAACACATGCATATGAGTTCAAAACTCAAAGTTTAAATATTCACCTTTTTTACCAATCGAGTCACAATAGGTCAATTTAGATGCTGAACTTGGAGGCATCACACAATGCCACATCACCGGCATTTCTAGCATCGTGGCGCTCCAATGGAATTTTTGTTATTTATGATTGTTTCATCCCTTTCTCTTTCTAATCATTTTTGAAGTTAATAAGACAATACATAGCTCATAATTGATGACTAAATCAATATTAAGCAAGAATTTATACAAGGTAATGTTAATTACCTAGGCTAAAAAAGTTGTGAATGCTACGCAGGGACTACAAGTAATGAAATATATGCACTTACTTCGTCATCAATGTTAAACGAGACTAAGGCACATGAGTCCCGGGATGGAATGACGACACTACCTCTGATGTCAACATTCCTGACGACCATGTCATCCCACTTAAAATATTTGAAAATTTTGTTTAATCATCTCAAATGTGCATGTTGCACCATCAAAAAACATTGAAGGAAAAGCTATGCTACATATCCCATAGTCCCTCAAGTACATTTCAAGCTAGTGAAACCTATCATGATAAAAAAGTCCCTTGCAAACATGAGGTTCTCCGAAAAGCATATCAACAATTATAATTCCTTTAATCCCCCCCCCCCCACAAAAAAAAAAAAAAAAAAAAAACAATTATAATTCCTTTTAGGAAATCTGAACTCCACAAAAAAATTCAAATTACTAATCTTAAGAACTTATTATGGCATTTATTATTGAATTTGGTGTTTAAGGTTCTAATATAGTATATAAGGTTCATTTAATTAAATTTTTTTAAATAAATGAAAATAAATTTAAATTATTATTTTTATCTATATTATTATTATTAATTTATTTTTAAAAAGATGAAAATTTTCTAATAATAATTCCTAGGCCATGTTATCTACATTATTTGATAAATTTCTAAATACTTTGTGCAGTAATTTTAATTTTATGTGGAAAATAATTTCTGCAAAAATTAATAAGAGTATTATTAATAATTAAAAAAAATTACATACTGATAAATTTAATCATAAAAAATAAATTCTCAAAATCGTGTGCGTCAGATAAGCAAAATACCTTTCATGTACCTCACACTGGCAAAGGCTCATCCCTCTTTTTTGTGCAGTCCCCTTCGCCACTCCCGCCAATCCATCATGGCCAAATGCATCTCTTCCTCCATTATCTTCGCTCCTTCATCTTCGTCAACCCGAACCCTCAAACCCTCCCCCCTCCACTTCCAAACCCCTAAACGCTCACTCCTCTCAATGCTCTCTCCCCGTCCTCGAAACCCCTTTTCCGTCTTCATCCGCGCCACCGTCGCGATCGAGAAGGAAACCCCAGAAAACGAGCGCCCCGATACATTCCTCAGGGCCACCGATGATCCTCATTCCTCCGCCGCCGCGTCACCTAACTCCGTCCGTGCGCGGTTCGAGAAGATGATAAGAGAAGCGCAGGACGAGGTATGCGCCGCGATTGAGGCCGAGGATGGAGTGGGAAAGTTTACGGAGGACGTCTGGTCGAGAGCCGGCGGTGGTGGGGGAATAAGCCGGGTGTTGCAGGAAGGCGGAGTTTGGGAGAAGGCTGGGGTCAATGTGTCGGTCGTATACGGGATGATGCCTCCGGAGGCGTATAGGGCGGCGAAGGGTGGTGATTCTTTGGAGAAGCCGGGGCCAGTGCCTTTCTTTGCGGCTGGGATTAGTTCGGTTTGTGACTTGAATCTCATATTTCGCTGGAAGTAGTGTAGTCATTTTAAATAGTAAAAATGGTTTATATGCTGTTTCTATGTGAATATCTAGTCTGTTCTTCAGTATAAGTTTGTAGGATTAGGTGTAGCATACATGTGCATTTGTGATTTACCTCATGTACTTGTAAGATGAATGCCATTTTATTTATTTCTGCTCTCTACAGTCTGCTCTTCAACTAAACAATAGAAACATGCTTGCATATTCTTCCCTATCTCTCTCACTTCTAAATTATTTGCCACCAAATTTAATCATCGTCATTATCATTATTAATCTTATCTCAACTATTTTTGGCCGAATACTACTTGATTGAATCTAGAGTTATAATATTGGGGCCAATTGTTTTCATATATTGTGCAATGATGCAAGATCTCTTTTTAGCATTAATGTACTAAAAGTGTGGTTTGATTTTTAGGTATTGCATCCAAATAATCCTTTTGCGCCAACGTTGCATTTCAATTATCGTTATTTTGAGACAGATGCTGCAAAAGGTATATATTGCAAATTTATTTTTTTTTGCATGTACTTTTTTCCTTTATAATCTTATTCCATTCCTTTTTAAAATTATTTAAATTATGCAAAACTTATTTGGCTAGAACCTGATATCTGGAAGGGTGTTTATTGCCAGTTACATGTCATCAGGGTTGGTTGGTTTTATTACTATTATTTTAAATAGTTGTTGTGAATCGGCATGACAACATGTAAGTTCCTTGCAAACTGGAAGCTGTACATAATGCCTTATGCCATAAATGTAAGAGAAACCCTTTAATTTATTGGCCAGTGTTATTAGAGGGATCCTCTATTTAGGTTATATCCCATTTGATTTACATTTAATCACTTGCTTTGGATGTCCATAGAATTTAATAGTATTTTGTCGTTTGATGTGCCTTGATGCCTATAAATGAAGCATAGTACCTGAATGACACAACCCTTGGATCTAGAAACTTCAATAAGAAGTAACACATATGTTAGTTCTAGTTGAATATATCTATATTCATTCAAATATAGATAAAATGTAGGTAGGTAGAAACATGTGCGCTTGTGTGTGTATGTGTGTGTATCGTGCATTAACACCTAAAATGTGAAATAAATGAGTCATGTTTGAGTGAACTTGGAAGTTGGAACTATTCAAGCTTGGTTTGACCTAGTGACCTACAACATATTTGGAAGAGGGTGGGGAGGGGAGGGGAGGGGAGAGGAGGAGTGTTGCGATAAGGCTCTGCAACGTTTTACTGAATCTTGAAAGTAATGGATCAAATGATGAATTGGAGATTACTTTCTCTATTTGATGGCAATGGAGGAGGAGCCGTCACGACCCGGCCCGGTTAGCCCGAAATAACGGGGCGAGAACAATCAGTTATCAGTCATACAGAAAAACACATATAACACAAATAAAAGATAACAATTCATTTCATAAAAGGACATAAACTTAAATGTCATCCAAACAACTTAAATAAAAGAGCCACTAAACCATCAACATAAAATTTTTCAATAATTTCTTCAAAACACAACAACTAAAAACATAGACATAAACATAAACTCCAATAAACTCCTCATTACAATCCATTGACTCAAATACATAACATAAAATATAAAACCTTTCTTCCTGAGACCCTCTACGACGGTAGGTGTACTGTTGTCTCGTTGCCATCACTTCTTAACAGTTAGCACATCTCCTGAAAAACATTTCCAATAATAGGATAAGCCAACGCTCAGCAGGTGATAAACATTTATCTTAAATTCATGAAATATTTTTCTTCTTAAATATGTCATTAAGCATGAAAATAAAATAATAAAAGATCATAATAAATATTTATAGGCATAAATTATAAGACATTTCCATAATAATTTTATTAAAACATTTCCCTTAATCCTTTTTCCTTTCTTTTTCATAAACTTTCATTTTCTTTAAATCCTTTCATTAAATGCATAAATTTCATAATCATAATATATAATAAGCACCCGTCCCGAAAGTACCAGAGTTTTGTACTGATCAGGTACACAGTCATTGACCATTTCTTTACCATTTGGCTCCAAAGAATCTCATAACCATTTGGCTCCGAAGAACCCCATCACCATTTGGCTCCGTAGAACCCCATCACCATTTGGCTCCGTAGAACCCCATCACCTTTTGGTACTCCAGATCATCATGCACATGCAATTCATAATACTTATGTTCATTAAGGAGACTAAAATTATTCATAAAATCATATGTTCTTCAATAATTTTCGGGTAATAAAATTTTGTATCACTTATGCCTTAAGTTTTGTTTAGCAACTTTAACATTTATAAGTATCATGCCATAAGCATAAACAATAATTGAAAAGCTAAAGCAATAATAAATGATTCATAAACATAAACATTAGCATGTGAAATTTTGAAAGTGCAATATTAACTTAATTAAATTTCATTAAATTTAATTTAAATGCAACCACCTACCTCGCAAGTATCAAACAACAACCACTACGATGCACGGTGTTGCTTAACCACGTGTCGTCTCCTTAATCCACACCTAAGGATAATTACAACTGAACTAAGCATAAATCATAGATATTTTCAATAATTAAGGTAATTAAAATTCTATTTTCGGATTTATTAAAAATCCAATTTTTAGGAAATCTTAAATCATCAATTTCATCAATTCATTAAGCCAAATATTCTCCTAAACCTATTTTAATAAGTAACCTAATTATTTTCGGATTTATTTAATTAGAAAAATAAGGAAAATGCTAATTCTTACAAAACCTTAAAATTTTGCTTTAGAAACATTTCTAGGACTCATAGAAATCACTTTTGTAAAAGCACCTTTAAAATTTCAATTTTAGGTAAAAACCCTAATTTTTAATTCTAAAAAATTCTTGAAGAAAAATTTGTTTCTATCGTTAAATCATTTTCCTAAACCTTCCCTATTGATTTCATAAAGAAATTTGGAAGAAAATCACATTTTTTGGAAAACCATAAAAACTTCTCTTCCAAAAATCTAGAGAATGAGAGAGATTTGCTTCAAATAAAACATACTTTGATCCTCTCTTAACATTCCTCTTTGATTTCCATTAATTTTCTCGCTGGAAAAACATCGCCGACGCTGCCGTCGCCCCTAGCCGTTCACTCCCTCTCGGTTTCGGCCGAAACTTGCGCATGGGGGGAAAAAGGGGTTTTGGCCTCTTACGACATTAGTGAGTTAGGGATTAACCAATTACCAAAATGCCCTCACTTAAAACATATATGCTTTAGAAAGGAATAAGGGTACTTTGGGTATTGTTAATATTCTAAAAATCCTATCTCCCAATTTAAGTGAAATTGGTTATAAGTTCTATATATCAAATCGTTCAGAATTTTTGCGTAGAATTTTATAAATTACTTCCGTCTAAATCCGTTAATTTTAAAATTTCACTTAAATTTCATCTGACGCATCGAAATGCGTGCGACGCATACGATCGTCGATTTCGGATTTTACAGGAGCTAAGTTTGATGATGACATATTTTTGCATGACGTAGTAGCACCAATCTATGGCTATGGCCTAGAAGTGCTTGGTTAATGGGCTAATGGTAATATCTCTTCAAGGGAGAAGAAGATGAAAAAGTGATGTGGTGATACCTTCTTAGCGGGCATTTCTATGGAGTTTTGCTATGAGTTATCTAGGGAAGGAAGACAAGGTGTTACTCTCCTAAGAGGAAAAATTGATGTAGATTTTTCATCATTAACAATTAGACTTAGGTTCACTGAAATCCAATATTTGAGGCTTGATCAATTGACATTGTTTTTTTAACAAATATATTTGTTGGTTCTGCTAAGTTTAGGCATAACCTTGGCCTTCATCTTTAAAATGTATTATTGAGATGTATTTTTTTAGTTAAATGAATTTAAAGTGATGTATAGTTATACACCAATTCTCCAATTTCTTTATTTATCATTGGAAGGAGCAGAGCCTATTAGCCCCAGTCCACCTACTTTCTTTAGTTATCTATGTAGGGTTAAGTTATGATGAAAACTTGTGGAACACTTTTCAAACTAATCAAAAAGAAAACTTCTGAAAAAAAAAAACATCTTTCTTGACATTTTGATTTGATCAATTTCCTAAACTCAATTAAAAAGCCATATGAAAGATTAGTGCTACTCAATGCTTTAAAGGTGGATGCATTAGGGAGGATATTTTATGTTATCATAGGACTTGGCATAAGCTTGGAGCCTTGGAGGCATATGGTGCTCCATGAATTTATATTTTAAATATTTTTTTAATATAAAAAGTATGATTAAAATCATAGTTTTTACATCTAAACCAATTTTTATAACAAATCTTTTTTTTTAAATCTTTTTTTTGCACATTTCGATCCACCGCTAACTATTTTTATTATTAGTAGCTTTTTTCTTTGATACACCAAGCACATCTTTTGCAATATTCTTAATATCAATAACTATTTTCTCCCACATAACACTAGCTTCCTCATGCACAGACAAAATCTTAAGATCTAGAATCATACTTTCAAAAATATTTTTGTTAATATTTTTAAATGCCCCATCTAATCATAGAATAACATTTTACTTTATTTTTTATTTTCTTCCCTTCATCTTAAAGTTCAAAACTAATAATCAATATTGTATACATAAACTTTATCTTGGAATAACTTTACAATATTTGCAATTTAAATGATTTATTTTTCTTATAAGGAAATAATCTATCTGAGTTTTATTATATCCATTCTCATAAGTGATGAGATGCTCATATTTTGTCTTAAATAAGATATTAGGAATTAGAAAATCATAAGCTAAAAAAAAAAATCTAATATTGTTTTACCACCTTCATTAGTCGCTCCAAACCCGTATCCACCATGAATGTTTTTAAAATCATCTACCTTTCTACCAACATGTCTAGTATAAGACCTCTAAAAGATATCACATATATAAAATCATGTCTGTTGATTGCATAATTGATATTCATATACAACATTTCATCCCTTGATTATTGCTTAATGATTTAAAGACCTTATTCATGGATCTTATAAAAGCACTAGGTGTGATTAACACTGCAAAAGACATAAGACCATTCATGAGGTCCATAAAGTTTTTTGAATGATATCTTCCACTTATCTTGGGGACTTTGCTGAATTTAATTGTTCTTTCTTCCAGGGTAAATATTTGAAAAGCACATTGACCTAGATAACATGTCAAGCATGCCATCTTGTCTATGTATATGATACGTGTATGTTATAGTGATCTTATTGATTGTAAGACATTTCCACACATATACTAAGAATCATCTTCCTTTCATGTGAAATGTGCTGAGACGAACACATGGGCTCATACCCTCATAATAATCACTTATGTACCCATCTAGTTGAGGTTGAACTCAACTTCTTAGTTGGGTTTATTCTATAAATGTTACGAACCTGTTGAGATGTTTATAATGAATTGAATATCCCTCATAGGAAAAAGCCCATAAGAATATCTTGAAACTAAAGTATAAGGTTTATACCATAACGTGTATGTAGTCCTCTGAGATAAGAGAAAAAATCATGCATGACCAATAAAAAAATGCACAATGGTTTCAACAATAGTGTTCAAGAAGTCTCTTCAGCCATAAAACAATGGAGTAGAAGTTTAGTGTTATATAACATGAGTAATTGGGACTTGTGCCAATGCGTTAGATGGTTTGATAGACTTGGAAGCAAATGTTAAGTTAGGTTAATGTAAGTGTTGGCTAGGGCTGCAAACGAACCGAGCCGAGCCGAGTATGTGAGTGTTCATATTTGTGTTTGTTTAACATTAGCTTGTTCATGTTTGGTTCGTGTTTGATTCGAGCTTTATTATTTGTGTTCATGTTTGGTTCGTTTAATTTAAGAGTATTCATGTTTGGTTCATGTTTGGTTCATGTTCGTTTGTTTAGTGCTTATCGAGCTTTAAACAAGCTATGTTCGTGAACATATTTCGCAAACAATCCATGAACAAGCAAACCTTAAATTTGTTCATGAACATCCTAAACAAACAATCTAATAAACATGGACAAATATGAAATGTTTTTTGTTATTAATAAAAAATAATTATATTATTATGTTATAATTAAAGTTTTTATATTATTTATATTTATCAATTTTATAATAACATATTATTTAAGTTTTTATCGAGCGGTTTTAATCGAACCCGAATCGAGCTTGTTCATGAACATCAACTGATGTTGTTCGCGAACATAAACGAGCTGAACGCATTAGTGTTCAAGCTTGTTTATCTAAGAATCGAGTATTTAAAATATTGTTCAAGTTTGTTTGTTAGTTAATTAAACGATCACGAACGAGCTTTAATCGAACCGAACAACGAGTAGTTCGTCGAACGTTTGGTTCGCTTGCAGCCCTAGTGTTGGCCAAGAGCCTAGATAGTTTGACCAAAGGCACATGCTTACTATGGTTGTCTAAATAACTAGAAGAAGCTATACCTTAGCCTTAGAAGCTTGGATAAAAGTTGTATTTGTACTAAATCTAGGCTTTCATGGTGATGAAGACTGAATAGGTCTAGTGGGTGTACAAATGAATTGAGGTGTTATTAAACTTAGTGCTATAATTTGATAATGGGTAAGGATGTTTGGCCCACTTAAGGCAACTAGAAAGGATTTGGATGTGGCAAAACTTCAACCAAGTTTGCTTTAAAGATAAAATTCATGGCATCCCTACCATCAATAACTAATTTGCACATCTTGTTATTATAAGTTACATATATTTGAAATACATTATTGCGTTTTCATTCCTTGATAGTGTATGTTAATACAAATGCTGCGTATAACATACAATTTTGTAGAATTGTCATAAAAAACTTAAAATCCTCCTCAGTCAAGTGTTCATCATTTTTCACATTTTGAAATTAGCCTTTTTTGAGGTCAAAGGAATCAAAATTCCTTTGATTCATCAAAAAACTAATTTGTGGATATTGTTTTATGGTATGACTCTTCTTGAGACTTTTAAATAAGTGATCATAAGATATAATCAATGTACTACCTTGTTGTGGTGTAAATTGAGGCTTATAAATCATGCCTTGACCGTTTGACCGTATAAGGATAATGGTTGACCTAGGATGAAACCTAGAGTTTTCAAGTTGAGTGGAAATATCGATGGTCAACTAGAAGATGCTGTATTGGCTCCATCTTGTGCTAATAATTAATCTACTCTTTATGTTAAGGTTGTGATGACAATCTCTATACTAGTTTTGCTTTGCCTAACTGCATTTGTTAGTGAGATGACTTTTTTTTGAAGCTACTGAGTTGACTTCTTGATTTCTACCAGTTAGCTATTGTTTATATGCTTCTTTAATTGATTAATTTGGGTGAAAAATCAAGTAGATTATCTTGAATTTGTCTCATTGCGAATGTTCTGCTTGAATGCAATAATTTGCATGAAAAAATTCAATTGGAGGATGTCTAGATGCCTTGCAAATAGATTTATTAGAACCAATTATCAATAGATTTCACTAGAAAATTTCAATTTCTAACACAAAGCTTTGGGATATGAAAAAGAAATGCTTTAAATTAGGTTCATACAATACTAAACAAGAAAGTTTTAGTGGAGCACTGAATTAACTTTCATGAAAACCTCACCATCTAATATACTTAAATGCAAACTTATAAGATTTGCAAACAATATGAAAAAAAAAGCTCCTAGCATCAACAAAATTATATCTTTATTGCAATAGTCAAGCCCTAATAAAGCAATGATCTTCTTGCAAGCAGAAGATCTCCCTTAATAGCAGACTAGATGGTAAATGCAATAGCCTTGACTAAAATCCTAGATATTTATTGTAATGCCAATTTTGTTTATGTTTACCTCAAGAATTTTTTTCTTCTAGCGCACCGTAGGTTTAAGTTTAGTCTAGGTGAGAGGTGGGAGGGGGGAGGATGGGGGTAGATAGAGATGAGGGGTTGAATATCTTCTGGGAGAAAGTGTGGGAATTAAATAGATAGAGAATGATTACGAAGAAAGAAAGGGAAGTTTTGTTATTTTTTTTAGATGAAGATCAAAGTTAATGAATATTGAAAGGGTTTGGGGTTAGGTAAGATAAAGGGTGGGTTTACAATTATTTTTACCGGCAGAGAGGAGATGGTAGGAAGTAGGAAAGAAAGTAGCGAGATGATTGAATTGTGGCTACATTTTTTTGAGAATTGGTGAGGGGAACAAATCTTTGAGAGAGAAAATGGGATGGCATATTAGAAGGGGATTAGGAAATTGAATTTTTGGGCACTTAGGAAAGCTCCTAAGTTTGAGAAGTGTATATTTTTTTAATTTCTCTCGATTTAAAATTCAATGGGTATTTCAATTGTGTGTGTGTGTATATATATATATATTTCCTTTTTTTAATTTCTGATATATTTTGTCTTCTTTTTTTTTTAACTTTTTTGAAATTTCTTTTTTAATTATTGATTGGGGAGGTTTGGCCAGAGCATGAAAATCGGGAGTGGATGGATGTTCAACCAGGGGAAAATTAGGAATTGGAGTTTTAGCCTTGAAAATTTTATAAACAAATGTCGAGGTTGCCATAGCTTGTTCCAATACCTGAATTGACGGAGGACTTATTGGATTTTCCTTGGTGAGTTGGACAAGGGGGAGGGTAGGATCAGGATTTAAACCCTTTTTTTTGTGGAGTTTGTTGGAGAATTTATGCTCAAGAAATCATGATGAGAGATAATGGACACTCAATCAGTATAATTATATGGTACCATATTTGGGAAGGGGGGTAGAGGAAGATGAATTTTGCTTTCACAATTTGGATCAATTGGAGAAAGGGCAGTCAACTGTCAACGGCACTCATAAATTATCAATTATTCATTTATCAGTAGCAAGCTATTAAAGTTCATACAACAGGTCTTATGTTTGATGAAATAAAAACCTTAAAATGAATGTGGTTATACTTTTAATACAATAGTAATGGTATTACAGTTGGATTATTCAATGGAAGTTTGTGCATACAGAGGTATGCGCTATTTAGGATTTGGCTATAATAAGTATATGCAGCATAATATTCCATGTTAATTAGTCATGTTTACTTTTCCCAATTACCATTAATGTTATATTTTCTTTTGGATGCTTACACTTACTATGATTAGATTGTATGAAAATATTGCGTGCTTGGTAATATATTTTAACGTGATTGGGAAGCAGATGCTCCTGGAGCGCCTAGGCAATGGTGGTTTGGAGGTGGCACTGATTTGACTCCTGCATATATATTTGAGGAGGATGTTAAGCATTTCCATCAGGTATAATTGAAAGTGAATTAGTAGATTTTTATGTTTCCGGGGTTCTCTATGAAAATATGCCTTTATTCTAGGGTTGAGTGTTATGTCTTCCCAGTGTTCACCTGAGATTTAGCATTTTTGCAATAATTTGCATGAACGTCAGTTGTAGATCACTTGTACCTATAGTCCTGACGTTTGCAGTCATGAATCATAATGACTTTTCTCCTTTTGAACTGCAGTCATGCTAATAATTTTTTTTGTCAGCTTAGTGAATCTTTAATTGTGATATAGAGGTACAATATGCAGTTAGTTTAAATATAGACATTAAGTGACATTGCTAATCTCTAATATTTCTCTTCATGCAGGTTCAGAAACAAGCATGTGACAAATTTGATCCAAGTTTCTATCCGAGATTCAAAAAGTGGTGTGATGATTATTTTCTCATTAAGGTGAATCTGCAATGCAGACCAAAAATTATTGGTGGTGTTCTTCTGTTGTTAGTTTTCATCTTCATATATCATATTCAGATACACTATTTCTTATTGTTTTAGATTACATTTGGTGTATATATTCATGGTTAGCGGAGTTTTATTGGACTAAATGCTACTCTTATACTTCAAGTTATGGGTATTTCCAACACTGGCGCTTGATACAATTAGCTTACTAGAGCTTTCATTGTTTGTATGCATGGCAATGCTTTCAGTTGTTCAAACTAGAGAAATTGTCCTATCAACTATTTTACTTTTATCTAATTCATTCTCAAAATATTCCTTTTAGGTTATAGAATTCCTAGATATTTACATTAATACCATTTTTATTAGTTAGAATATGAAATTGTTCTAGGATGATGAGACTTAGGGTTAATGGAACAAATACAGAGAATGTGAGCTACAATTTTAGTGCATGTGAAGTTTTTAATTATTAAATCAATATTATGATGATTAAATTACATCTCGTGATTGGCTTAATCATCTTGGATTTATTATATATAAGAATGAAAATATAAAATATGATATAACTTCTAGAGTTAAAGTTGGATGATTAAAACTTATTAATCATTTCACAGGTGTCGGATGAGAAGAGAGAGTCTTGTTAATTAATGTAATCAAAAAATATAGGGGAGCCTATATCTCTCGATCACAAAAGACACAACGGACTTCTACGGACGAAATTGACTAAAGATGAGAAAAGAGACGAACAAACTCTTACATTTCAAATTAAAGAAATAAAAAGAAATTAAAACACAAACTCGACTCGATCTCAAAGACACCCTAAAGTTGCTGCACTTGGAGAAGAATGATACAGATGGAGCGGCACTTGCGGAGAGACGAAGAGATTAGAAGCCCGAGAAGAAAGGGTGGAAAGAGCCCGCAGGATTTCCGGAGGGGATGAGAAAGAAGGGTGGAAAGAGCCCGCAGGATTTCCAAGCAACCCGCAGGTTAACAGATTTTTTTCCAAAAATCACATATCACATAACTATTTCAAACAATACATAACCCTTCATATTTATAGGTATGAAAGGGGAATACAAAAGGACACATACATAAATTCTAACACATAAAACTAAGCATTAAAAGCATGGGAATCTCCCCCCCAAGCTCACGGTTTAACACCCAAACCAGGAACCAAGGAGACAGCCACGGAAGACGAAGGAACCGCACGGACCAAAGAGCCACGGCCACGGGAAACGAAGGAACCGCACGGACCAAAGAGCCACGGCCACGGGAGAAGGAGCCCAGCCGTGAGATCCCAAGAGGCAAACACAAAATACTAAAAGCCATGAGGAAACCAAGGAGTCACCTCATGGGAAAAGACATTTCTTGGAATTCCAAAAGCCGGTTTGGAATTCCAAGAGACCTACATAATAAAAAACATAAAAAGCATAAAAAGTACATTTAATATAGGATAATAAATGAACTAAAATAGTAGCTCATAATGAGCTAACCCTTAGTTCAATAAATGAACTAAAGTCCAGCTCATAAATGAGCTAAAAGTTCAGCTCAAATATGATGAACTACTAGACTCAAGGGAAGCCAAAATATGATTTATTTTGGACTAGTGTTGACCCCCCCTTTGTCTACATCATTAATGAAATGCAAATTTAATGAAAATGCAAATTAACCAAATGTTATTTGGATTTGACTGTAAAGAATTCACCAATTGCTAAGTCAATTGTACCAAATGAGAATATTATGATGATTGTGTAGAAAAAATAAGAACTATAGATTATTAGTGTCATTTAGGAGTTGTACATGTTGAAGAGAAGATGGCGGAAGCAAGTTTAACTGTTTAGGCATGTACAATGAAGTGTAAGAAATACAATGATAAGACATGCTATAAGATATTAAATTTTTTGCTTAAATTAATGATGCAAGATGATCTAAAAGAAATTAGAAAAGATAATATAGAAGATGAAATTTATAAAAATATTAATATATATGAACTATGAAGAGATAAAAAAAGCATCAAACTTGTATGGTAAGATTATTTCTTATGGAAATATTTATTTATACACTTGTTCAAAGATAAACAACTTGGTTAGAAATCATGTTTTGAAAAACAATGAAGTTTGTTAAATCCATTATTTGGTTTGATTTCATGTAGTTAGACACCCACACTGATTTCAAACTATACAAATTTCTCAAAGCTTCTTCAATAGAAATGTTATAATTTTGATACTCATAATGAGTGAAAACAAAATCATTGTTCTCTAAATTCTTTTTCTATATTTGTAAGCAACTAAATTACAAGAGGGATATATCAAACTATGAGCAAATTGTTAACAAACTAGTAAAATGTTAATAAAATTATCAATGAACTCAATGACATTGGCTACAACAACTCTTACATTATAAGAAAATCTAATTAGCAAAAAGTAATTTGAATATCCATATCAAAATTAATAAAAAAAACTTGTTAAATTTAGATAATTGGAGAGGAAAAAGGCTTAATTTTAATATACAAAACTATCCCTATTTATAGATATATACAGGATTTCTTAATAAAAAAACAAATAACTACAGAATCATGCATAATTGCCTTAATATAATCCTTCCTAAACCAGCCACCCGAATATGAAAGGAGATTGACATGATCTAGGTGAGCCTCCCACGGATCCCTATGCTGGCCATGGGATCAAGGGCCAAGGAACGATTGAGATTTAATAGTGTGATCTAGGTGAACCTCCCATGGATCCCCATGCTGGCCGTGGGATCAAGGCCCAAGGGATGGCTATGATTTAACAAAACTCAAAACTCAATTACATGAACTAGAATATCATTATAGGACTCTTAATTCTCATATTTATAAATCAAAAGATCTAACAAACTAGGAACAAATTATTAAATAATTAATAAACCGGCAGCAATAGCTAATGAACTTGATGACATTGCTTAGAATAACATTTCCAAGATAAGAAAATCTACAAGACATAAAATAGCTCAAATATTCATGTTAAAGTTAACAAACTCGGACTTTTTGGGCACATCAATTGCTCCTATTACAAACACTTCACTCCATTAAGTGGAATTGATAACATGCTCGAAGTAAACAACATATTCCATTAGATATGGCTCAAAAAATAGCAGATAATATTCAAACTATAGAACGATATGATCTTGAAGGAATATGGATATTTACTTTGAACTTGTGGTGTAAGAATTATTGCCTTGACTATATTGATATTTTTGAAGTATAATATCCATAGAATTAATTTTTTGATATCTTAAATGCCCATGTTTAAAATTGCAAGTCACCTCAATTTAAAAAGCTAGAAGACGGGGTCAAGATGCTTATTCTGGAAGGGTAAGAGTCATTGAAATCCTTATAAGAAAAAATGTAGTTAGAGGAACCGATAGGAATCCTATAATAGAGAATCACAAGTGCATGTCTTAGGTGGCATATATAGTACCCAAAATGTTGCAATGGAAAGTCACCCATGTCGTCCAAGGGAGTAGAACAAGTCACAACCGCAAACATGATGCAAGCAAAAATTTGGAAAAAGCCCCAAATTTTTGCAAGCAAATGACACTCTTCCTAGGATAAAAAAGAAAATACAGAAATATACCAAAAAAGATAAAATACAACAAATAAACCAAAAACAATTTCACTTTATAAAATAAGAGGACTTACAAACTTAGACACTTACAAATGACACAATAAAGACACCTAAAGAAGCTTTGCCAATCGTCGAGAAGAATGATACAGGTGGGGTGGTCACTTGCGGATAGAAGAAGTAGATTAGAAGCCGAGAAGAAATGGAGGAGAAGCTCGCAAGCTTTCCTGGACAAAGAGAGGAAGAAGAGGCAGCTCACAAGCTATCCAAGAAAACCCTCAGGTTTCTTTCCAAAAATCAGCACACAACAACCTTTTTTCATACCAAAACATCTCCAATTTATAAGCAAAAGAAAGAAGCCAAACAGACATTCTACCTCCAACCAAAATTAATCAGGTTTGGGGAAATGAAAGGCCAAAAGACACCATAACAACCCCCTAAAATCTGCATAGAAAACAGGAAAAAAAGTCACGGGAAGCACAACCAGGGAGCCACGGGAAAGCAGCCAGAGAGAGACCCGAGGAGCCAAGCCAGGAAACGAGACAGAGGAAGACACGGGAAAAGTAGCCAGGGAGAAATCCGAAAAGACAACCAGCCCACAGTAGTAATTCACAAGGAAGAAACCAAAGAGACACAAGGGGAAGAGAACCGTCCATTGGGGGGGGGGGAGAACCAAGGAGGGGGGAAACCAAGGAGCCAAAGTAAGGGAAAATGAATCTAATTAATTGCATTAATGAGCTGATAAAGTATTAGAATCTCATTAATAAACTGACTTGAGAAGAAACTAAACATTTATGAGCTAGAACCACTTAATTCCCAAAATTTCAGCTCAAAACCAAAGCAGCCAAATCCCAAACCGTGAGACAACAAGCAGCCCAAAGAACAAAATATTCATTTTGTTTTGACCCCCCCTTGCATACATCAAAACATCAACAAAAAATTATAGTTTCATATGACCAAGTGAACTAAACATCAATAGGAATACATGTAAGTGAGTTCTACATCAATTAGAAACGGTAAGGGGGAGATTAAAGGTAATATGTTTAGAGAATGTGCAAAAAAATTTGCATGTGTAGTTATCACCTTATGCACTATTATAATAGGAATTAATGAATGAGGATTTCTAAAGCCGATGGGAATCGTATAATAGAGATTCACAAATGGCATGTCCTCGTAGCATCTATATTACAATGGAACGTCATACAAGTCCTGGAATACCCAAAGTATTGCAACATAACATCACAAATGTGTGCAAAGGAGTAGAACAAGTCACAACCACAAACATCAGCAAAAAAAATTATAATTTCATATGACTAGTGAAGTAAACATCAATAGGAATAGAGGGAAGGGAGGTATACATTGATTAGAAAAGGAAAGGGGGAGGCTAAAGGTTATATGTTTAGGGATTGTGCAAAAAGATTTGCATGAAGTGTACTTATCACCTTATGCATTATAATAGGAATGAATGAATGAGGATTTCTAAAGCCACCCAAAATAATTTGAATTAAGACTATTGATGATTAGATCTCAAGCCAATTTGATCCTAGCTAAAGAATGGTTATATGTTATTTGATCTAGTCCTACGTGGACCTAAACCTTAACTATAGACTAGTTTGAGCTTGGTCACACTCCATGATTGCAATTTGAGCTTGATTCAAGGCAAAAGTAGATTTGATTTTTTGATTGACTTTTAATCGATTTTCAAATTTTTTTTTTTTGGTTTATGTACATCTTTGTTTTAACAGCGCCCATTTCATTACCCTATTCAAGTCTTAAACATTCTCAAGTCCTTGTGCTAATAAACATGTTATTTGAGCTACTTGATATGTGCCTCATTTGGTAGTGCTTTCATATGCTTCGCTATTAAACAACTTTCCCCCCCGGAAAAAAATGGGTTAGATTGCATATATTGCATGCACAAATGTGGTAAACACAGTTGCGGTGAATTTTATTCATCCTTATTCCTTACATAAAGTAGCATTGGCTTTCTTTTGAAACAAACAACTCAGCACAATATTAGCATATAAAAGACATAGTGGATCAATTAACAAACATTTTCTCTTCTACATGCCATTATATCATATGCTTGAAACTTTTTTGTGTTGCATATAAGGTGTTTCTTGGTAACCTTGCACATACCAATGTTGTTGCCTTTCTTATGTATATAAATTAGATGTCTTAGTTATATGTTGTTGTGAAATGATGTCTCCCTTCTTAGCTGCCATTAAAGTATTTATTTATGTTTTAATAAAAAATTTAACTTTAATTCAAAACCAATTCAAAATCATTGAAAATGAGCATTTCAGTCGACATCTATTCAAATCTGGCTTATTGTTTTGATCTGAAATTGTCAAAATTAAACCAATCCTTCCAAAGTCACCAAAACACTCGAAGTAGTTGAGACCCAGGCAAATCCCTTAAAATTTGGTTGAAATCGGTAAAAGGAATCATAACTATCAAAACTCAAGAGAAAACACAAAAAAAAGTAATTATGATTTTAAAATTTATCAATATAATAAATTTCGAAGCTAGCTTAAAGACTCTTTAAAATATATAAAAAAAGGCCAAAACTCAACATCGAAATTATTGAAACCATCAAAACGAAAAATTATGTGATGGATGCAAATTTTAAAATGAAACCATATTTACAAACAAGAATTGTAATGAAATTATTTGTGGAAAAATTTCAAATCTTTATGCTCTACTGTTGATCTTGTTTTTGGTGCAGCATCGAGGTGAAAGACGCGGGCTTGGTGGGATTTTTTTTGATGACCTTAATGACTATGATCAGGAAATGCTGCTTGCCTTTGCTACAGGTACATGCCTTTATTCCATGCATGTTTCTTCATCAAATCATAGTATTAAATGCTATAACCCTTTCTTCTACTTTTTTGGGGCTCTGATATCTACCCTTCAATTGCAATAGTGCTACATTTAATTTGTACGATGTGAAGATTAGAGCTTCATTAGTTTGTTTAATTATTTAAAAATGTACCAGAGAATGAGGGATATCAGGCAATGCTTCTCATAGAAGTCCATGTGAAGACTTGGTTTTACTATTTCACAAATCAAAATCTATAAACATGATGTAACATCATAAATCATCACTCGTCTTTATTCTAGATAATTCTTCCCACGGGAATAAACTGGCTATTATGATGACATTTTTTCTATCGTTTTGAAAATCAAAGAATTAAAAAAAATTAAGAAATGGTTTTATTAGTTTAATGATATTAAAGAGGATGAATGGTTGTGATCTTGCATAGTGTTGGAACACTTTTCTTTCTACTCATCTTACTAACCAAATTTTTATTTGAACATTTTGATTTATAAAGTAGTAAGTAGAGATATCCGCAATGTATTCATGTCCTTCCTGTTTTTCCTACTAATTCCTTTGTTTGACATTCTTGCAACTCTTCTCATTGAACTTGCATTTGATAGCTGATCAAGCCTTAAGTCCTCCTAATGTCTAATCTTCTCAATGAACTTGCATTTGATAGTCTGCGTTTGATTTTGTTTCCTTACCATCTGGCTTTGAACATGCTTTGATGCCATCCTCTGCTCCTACACCAACATCTCTTGCAATTCCATCTTTCCAACGCCATATGTAAAAACAAGTAGGCAATAAGAAAAATGTAGGAATCCAAAGACTAGGGCAGAAATTTGATTATCTCTTCAACAAGAAAGAAATATACAATTGATCTACTATTCGTGAGGTAGATTAATTCTCCCACGAACCCTAGGTACTTTTAGGAAACTCTCCAAAATAAAATTACAGCAAACACAAATTATCTCATATCCTAACCCTAGACAAAACTCTCTTAAATAGCTCTAGCACACAATAACACAAATAGATCTTCATAAATAGCATAAACATAATTTAGAAAATCTTTTTAAACAATTAAAACTTTCATAAGCAAAATAAACATAATTATGAAACCTTCCTAAACAACTCCCGTTAATTTCTCCTCCTTTCATAATGCTGCTCACTTGCGCCTTACCATTACTTGTATACTACCCGGCTACTCGTCATCACCTACCTACTCACATACCTCTCCACATACTCAGTTGTTGATGCACATGCTTGTTTACTCACTAACACCGCTGCTCACACTCTCCCATAACTAGATAGCTTCCTTCAGCGATTGTGCTTGAGGTTCTTGCATGTGCCACACAGTACATTGCATTACCTTGCATGTTAGCTTCACTCCTTCGCTACCTTTTTTGATTTCTATGTTTCAACTCAATGATTTACATTCAATGATTTGATCTCTTTTCTTGTTGTTTCTTCCATGTTTTATCATGGTCTCCTTGACTCCACATGATATGTATTCTATATATCAACTTATTTGTTAAGTTTGTCCTTTGATAGAGTAGGCCTAAAATCACAATATCTCATCATAAAATTCAAATATTCAATTGAGAAACTTTCTATCTTTTGTTGAATTTTTAAAATGGAAATAAATTGTGCGCGCCTTTAGATTCAATGATTTTGCAGTAGATAAACGGTTTTGATTTGACCTTTGCTGGTCAAAACAAAGAAATTGTAGTGGGAAGGGAGTGGTCGTTTTCCTCTGAAAAATAGAAATATTCATCTTGCAAACTGTACTTAAAATATATTATCTTAATTTTTGTTTTCCTTGCTACTGTAATCTCTGATCTGAATGTTTATCTTCTAGAGTGTGCACAGTCTGTTGTTCCAGCATATATTCCCATCATAAATCGGCGGAAAGAAACGCCATTTACTGATCAACACAAGGCCTGGCAACAACTGCGTAGAGGAAGATATGTTGAATTCAACTTGGTAATTTCATTTAAAGCAAAAGTAAAGAATTTTTCATTTCTAATACTTAGGTTTTGTTTGGGATGACTTTCTTTCTGCTTCTTAAAACAGTTTTTTAGTATAAAGTTAAGAATTTTTGTACTATAAAACTGTTTTAAGAAGCAGAAAGAAAGCGATCCCAAACGAAGCCTTAATATCAATCTTGATCTTCTGATGAGCTTATTTGGTTGATCGTGAAGGTCTATGATCGTGGCACGACATTTGGGCTAAAGACCGGCGGTCGGATTGAGAGTATTCTTGTCTCCCTTCCCCTAACTGCTAGATGGGAATACGATCATGTAAGATCTAAAAATTTAATTGTCATTTCTTTGCATGCCAGGAAAGATTTCTGAAAGTGTGCTTCATTCCACAGGAACCAGAGAAAGGTAGTGAAGAATGGAAGCTTCTAGATGCTTGCATCAATCCAAAGGACTGGATTTGAGACTAGTCGTCTGTAAGTTTTGTAGCTGAATGGTAAGTTTGGTTTTTGTATTTGTATCTTATAATACGTGAGTGCTCTTTGAGATCCATTCTTTTTTAAATGAAGTAATAGAAAAGCCGTTCCTATTGAATTATTGCAGAAGATAATCGTTTGGAAGATGATTTAGTCAAGTTCTCTCTTGTCCTCTTTAGTATTCATGTATTTTATACAAAGGCTAGCCGGTCCGAAGATAATTATTTTCATCAAACTAACAACCAGATTCTGTAGCAGCTAGATCGGTTTTCATGGCTGATTCAGCAAGGAATCTAATTAATTTTAAGCTTTGTAATTCCTCTTTTCTTATTCAAATATAGTGATTTTGATTTAGCTTTTAAGCTATAATGCAGAGATATGGACACAACGACATAAGTGCAACACAACACGAAGACGGGCCAAATCAATTATTGAAAATATAAGATAGTCATGCAGGTTGGATAGGGTATTAATGTATTATAATTTTAATATCTTAAAAGTAATTTATTGGAATTGAATAAGTAGAATATTAAAAATAATTGAAAAATAAAAAGTCATTTAATTAAATTTTGTGATTAAAATAATTAATATTAAGATGTTAATGATTGATCGTCTGACTTGTGTCAAGTATTGAGAAGGGAGCCAGGTGATAATTTTGTTGAGAGTCGAACATCGATGTTGTGTATTGGGCTTCATGTGTCGATATTGAGATGGTGTCAACCATCAATGTTAAGATGATGTTGGATGAAGATGAGATGCTGAGATGATGAGGAGGTGCGATTGTGAGTATAGAAATTGTTAGTGTCGAGTGTTAATGCTAACATTGTGACGTCGTCGGAAATCAATTTCAAGATGACATTGAGTGTCGTTACAATTTGTAAGTGAAAGTATATTGTCTTCAGAATCAATAATCCCAAAATATAGCGAATAAATAATGATATAAAATGTTTTGAAAACCGTTGCAGTTATTTTTACTTAATTATGGTGTGAAAAATAACATCTTAAAATGTTTAAGAAATATAAATTTACTTTTGATTTTAAATTACATCCAACTAAATGAGTGAAGAATGTTGAGAAAATATATGATACTAAGGTTTTGTTTGGGACAACTTTCTTACTGCTTTTTAAAGCAGTTTTCTAGTACAACAATTTTAATTTTTGTAATAAAAAGCTGCTTTAAGAAGCAATGAGAAAGCTGTCCCAAATAAAGCCTAAGTCTTACAAAAAGGATTTCAACCTAACGAATGTCGATGAACATTGTAGCTTTCTCTTCTAAAAAAATTGCATGAAAGTCCGTCATGTAAAACTATCATTTACAGCTAAATTCTAAGGGCAATTAGCTAAAACAAATGTGTTTATATATAGATATATAAGTACTGATAAGATGTTCTAAGGAAATATCCGAAAGAGTTGTCCGAATAATGATTAAGCTGATTTAGCTCTAATAAGAAGATTTCATTGGGAATATTTTTTTAATATAAATAGTGATAAAATACTGTCTCAAATGAAATCTAAATTGACTAAAATTAGATTGAATGATTTTAATCCAAATCTGAGAACGACATCAAATCAATGCTCATGGAGAAGTGGAAAAAAACTATCCGTCAATTAATGGGCCCACCAAACTCATCCTTTTTTCAAAGACAATTGAGCCATTAACATAAACTTAATCATGAATGTTTGGAATCCATATTATGCAAGGAGACATTGCTTTTACTAATTCTAATTGAAGGGTGATATCAAATTGGTCTATTTTTGGCGTCATATATATAGTTAACACATTCGTCATAGTTAGCAGCTCCATATTAATATCAAGGTCATCTTCACTATCATCAATATTGATATCATCACTATCATCAATATCGATATCATCAATAAGATCACCTTTAGGCTTGATTAATTCTGAAGCTATTAATCCAAGGCTTTTGATTAGTAGTCAAAACTATCAACTAATAAATCAAGGTGAGTTGCATGTCAAACTCATCCCACTGCACCCAATGCCCAACATGTAAAATGAAACTTTTATCTCTCTTTTTTTTATTTTTATTTTTTGAAAATTTAACTAAATTTCTTGCCTTGGCTTTTATTTTTATTTTATTTGATGTATTTTTTTTTATTTATTATTTTCACAAAAGGCCAATGTCCAAATGGCTTTCAACTTAGCACCAAACTAGCTCACTTCAATTCTCTTCCTCACTGAAAAGAGGGTAGAAAGACTTCTAAAGAAAATAGTAATGGTTGACGTCTGGCAAGAGCACAATAACATAAACCAAAGAACAACATGAAAAAAAACTATATTAAAAAGAAATAAAGATGCATTCACAATTGCTTCAAAATATCCATTCTTTCTTACGTTCTTCAATTCCATAATCAAATGGAGAATATAAGAATATTAAAAAAAAAAAAACAATTCATTTTAAGAATTTTCTAATAGAAAATCCTTAAATTCTGCATTGTCTCAAGGTGGAAATCAAAATCACAGTTGAGTTGGTTATAGACCATGCAATTTGGCGTAGCACCGAACTTTTGGTAACCTTTGAAGACCTTATTAACGGCATCAAGGAAGTCTTTCTCCGAGCTCGAATGGCAAACATACCTGCCTCAGTGCACTCACTCCTGATATTAACTCCTCCTTACAGAGACACCAAATCCGTCAAAGTGAAACAATTCAAATAGACACCAAATTTTTGATATTCCAATCGCTTCAGTTGTCGATCATAAAGAGAAACAACCTATGAGGCGTTCCCCTTTATTTATGGAGATATTAGAAGAGGTTACTCTACCAAAGTTTAAATTCTCATCATAATACCACAATAGGATTTAACGAGCTTAATGATGTCGTGGCCTCGGTTTAACAACAAAAACCTTGGTGTAGGGTTAACGTTGTTAGTGTAGCTATACACGTCATCATGTTGACTGATCAAAATTTGTACGGGCAATCAAGATTGACTCTTCTTGTAACTGATTCTCTCTATATATTTTGTATATTGTAACTCATTTAATAATAAGAAACATTTATTCTCCTCATTATCTCTCTCTTGGCATGGCATGGTCTTCTTCCTCCTTGGAATTCCGTCATGGTATCAGAGCCTAAAAGTTCCACCGCGAAGATCAGCAATGGCGGATTAGAGCTCCGCGATCTCTACTCTGCCGAACTCATCTCTCTCTGCTTCCTCACTGAATTCACCATCCCATCACATCTCAACTTTCTTATATCAAACCTAAAAAACCTCATCCCTACTCTTCTCACCAGCGAAAATTACTCCATTTGACGCCTACAACTCTATCAGCACTTCACTGCTAGTGGATTCAGTGAACACCTCTCCGGCACCTCTGAAAGTTCGTTCGGGATGTTAAGCCCTATGAACTTAGTCCCAAGCTAACCAAGAGGGGGGGGGGGGTGAATTGGTATTTTAAAAAATTCTTAAGACAAAGAAATAAATTCACAAACCAAATCACACCACCAAACCAAATGCGGAATTTAAAAGTGCGGAAGCAAAAATAAGAACACAAGATTTATAGTGGTTCGGTTGACTCGACCTACGTCCACTCCTTGGAGGCACCCTCCAAGTATTGCACTACAAAACGTGACTCTCCTTTAGCCCCCACAGCTAGGCGGAGAAGCCCTCACAAGAAACTCTTTTTTGCCACCCCGGCAAGGCAGAGAACCTACCTCCTTTTGCTTCCTCCTGAAGCTGGCAGAGAACCACAACCAAAGGCAAAACTCCTTACCTCTACCGACCCTTCCACGGACGAGAAACTCCAGACGAAAGACAAGCAGAGCGATCCTTGAGCAACCCTTGTGAATCCCCTCACAAGCTCCCCCTCACAAGATCCTCTCTCTCTCCCTCTCTCTCTTTCTCTCCTCAAGGTCTTCTCAGGTCAAGGCAGCAGCCAAAGGTCCCTTCAAAACGTTGAAGAAGAGCTCTTTAAATAGAAGAGCTCAAGAGGAGCTCATTAATTGCAAGTAGCCGACTTTATCGTTCAGGCCGATATGGACATCGGCCTGTCCGATTAGTACAAATCAAGGAAGATCGGCCAGAGTACAGCCCTGGGAACAGTCCTGGACGATTGAAATTTGGCTTGATCGTCCAGGCCGATCTTACGATCGTCCTGGCCGATTAGTTCAAATCAGAGGTAAATCGTCCTGAGCACAGCCCTGGGAACAGTCCTGGCCGATTGAAATTTGGCTTTGATCGTCCAGGCCGATCTCACGATCGTCCTGGCCGATATGATCGTATCAATCATCCTTAACTACTCCCTTGATTTCCTGATCAATTAAGGCATAATTTGGTAATTTCGTCCTGGCCGATCCTGGAATCGTCCGGGACGATAATTTAAAATTCAGTATGCCTAAACTGTCTAAGGCGGCTATCTCTTTCTATTTTGAGCTTATCGTCCTGGCCGATACACGTATCGTCCAGGCCGATATGTTAATGTCGGCTGCCTTAATTAAGAATCATTAATTAGACTTTCTGTTTTAAGCTGGTCGTCCCGGACGATATAAATATCGACCGGGCCGATGTGGGCAAAAACAGAATTTCTAAGCCTCTCAAGTGTGTGTGTGAAGGGTTACTTAGCATCAGTCTTTTTGATTATTACAAGTAGACTTAAAAGGTGAAAAATAAAAATTACAGACTGACTTAACCCTAAACCTGCGCGATCCTGGGCTTGGCTTCCTCTTGATCGTCCGATCTTCGATTCCTGAAAAGTTAGAAGCAACAAATAGTCCAAGAGAGAAAGTATTTGTCAATCATCAAAACATAAGCTATGAAAAAGTAGATTTGCAACAATCTCCCCCTTTTTGATGATGGCAAACACAAGTAGGAAAAATTCATTAAAACACCGCAAGGTTACAAAATCCAAGACCAAACAGTTTATTCCTACACCATACTCCCCCTTTTGTCATCACAAAAAGAGGGCCAGGCCGATAGGGTACAATAATTGCGTACAGGCCGATTGGTCAAAAAGGCGGTCAGATCGGCCGGGCTGATCAGATATCGGTCAGGCCGAATAGACATAGGCGATCGGCCCGAGGAGTCAGGCCGAACGACCGTTGAAAAAGCAGATCGGCAGGGCCGATTAGGTGTATCGTCCGGGACGATGCATAATAATTGATCGTACCGGCCGAAGTTAAAACGTTTAAATGCTTGCCACGTGTATCGTCCAGGACGAACAGTGGATCGGCCCGGCCGATGGTCCAATAATGGATCGTCAGGGGCCGAATTTAAAGATCAAAACGTACTGACATGTGGATCGTCCAGGACGATCCAGTGTATCGGCCAGGACGATGCACATAAAATGCATCGGCCAGACAAAATATACTATCAGCCAGGACTATCACCAAGAGTTCGATCAAATCGTCCAGGACGATATGGGATCGTCCGGGACGATGAGTTTATTGTTTTCAAACAAAAAGGGTCAGCAGATGGATTTTGAACATAATTTGTCATATCGTCCAGGACGATAAGGGTATCGGCCAGGACGATGTGACTAGAAATTGAAATCAAGAGGTGAAGGCTGATGATCAAGACTCTCAAAAAAAAAAAAAAAAGAAAAACAATCAAAACAAAAAAAAATAAAAAGGGACAATGAAAAATAAAAAATGAATATTTTTTGGATTTTAATTTTTCTAAATTTTTTGTATTTATGGAGGCATCATATGAGAATTCTTTTTCAAAAAGTTAAACTTTTAGAGTTCCAAGAGATCAGAAAGTTTAACAAATCTCAATTAGTAGAAGGTAGAACATCCGATTCTGTTAACCCTAGATCGGACATCCTTTAGGGTACAAAATTCTTTTGGAAAACAAAAAAAAAATCCAGCTTAGAATAACTAATAGGGATAATAAGATCCATTCAAAGCTTGTTTATAAAGAAAATATCTCATATTTAATAAACCAAAGTAGTTTTTCTCAATCATGAAAATTGAAATTAAGTCTTTGAAAACATCACATAATTAATGAATTATCTAAGTTTTAAGAGTTTTATCAAAGAGAGAATAGCTTGCATTTAGTGGGCTCATTTTATGCCTCTTGTCATTTGATTTGCTCTTTTGAGCATCTTTTGATTCTTTGATACACTTTTGTGTACATAGCATTCTTTTCAATTTTGGCTTCATTGGCCTCTTTCCTTTTTAACTTTTGCAAGCTAGAAATTCTTTAATATACCCTTAAAAAAAACTTAGTTGTGAGTATATCCTCCAAATATTAGAGAATAGGGGCTCTCTCTCTAACATAGGGAAGAACAATCCACAACACTAAATCAAAAACATGTGATAAATGCAATGACAAGATTTCAAAAGCTTGAATGATAACTAAAAACTTTGGCTATTATACATAAGATAAATTAATGTAGCAAGATAAGAAAAAGATCTTAATTAACAAGCCATTGGTTAAACCAAGTTTAGACTTTTGTTTTAGAGAAGAAAAATCATACCACTAAATAAAGTCTGAAGGAGGGAAAACATCAACAGAAAACTCCCTTTAACCAATTTTGAAAAGCTAAATCACTGTCTCCAAAAACTCCAAAATCTAAAAGCTTGAAAGGATTAATCATATGGAAGGCCAAAATTAAAGAGCAGCGAGTAAACAAAACAAAACAAAACAAAACAAATGAAAAATAAAGCAAACTAAAATCAATACAAAGTGAGCACACAAACTAGAAGAAAAGTAAAAAAGACACACAAAACTAATGTTTCAAGCAAGTGATAAAGCAGCGAGTTTAAGCAATTTTTTGAGCTGCAAGCCTCCTTATGTCCAGTTATCCTATGCTCCCACGAGGACTTTGGTGAGAGCACACCTGCAAAACTCAACAACAGTCAGATTTAGGAACCCAAACAGGTTTGGGATCCTTCTTAGAAAAAGTAGAATGTAATGCAGGTAAGGTATGCTGTGAATCATGCATTTTAGGTCTCCACACCCAATGAGTACTACAATGAACGGTGCAAGTGTGTGAGATGTGTCCTAGCATGCCACATGAGAAACATCTAATTCCAGGAAAGGGATTTCTTAGATGATTTGAGTTATAATGCCTCTTCCTAGGTTTTGGCTTAAGATCAATATTGGAAGTCATCCGATCATTTTGAATCCTCAAATTTGTTCTCTTTAAGGCATCAATCTCAATCCTCAAATTTTTCTCAAGATCTTTAGATTTCTTAAGATCAAAACTAAGTGAGGTGTGTGAAACTTTTAATGCATTATGTTCATCAATTAATTCCAAATATTTTTTGTTCAACTCATCAAATTCATCAAGAAGAGCCATGTGATTTGAATCAATCGTTGCATGGTCTTTGAGAAACACTTCATGCTCTTTTTGTAGATTTGAATGTTCTAATTTTAGGCTAGCATGAGTTTTCTTAAGTTTTTTGTATGATGCATGAATTTTTTCACAAATTTCAAACAATTCATCATAGGTTGGTTTACATACCTCTTCTTCATCACTTTGATTTTCTCCCATGAAACACAAATTCGTAGTCTCTTCCTCTGGTTCAGTCTCAGAGGAATCAGTACCAGATTCTGCCCAAAATCCTCTTTGGATTTTCTTCTTCTTGTCCTTTCTTGACTTGGCTTTCTCCTCACCTTTTTCCTTTTCTTTGCTTGATTGATCTTGAAGTGTAGGGCAATCGGCTCTCACATGTCCAGGTTTCCTGCATTCAAAACAAACAACATCAGAAGATCCTTTAACATTTTTATGATCCTTACCTTTCCTCCAATTTTGATGATGCCTATGTTTCTTCCTTAGAAAGCTTTTGAATTGCCTTGTGATGAAGGCAACTTCATCGCTCTCAGACCCGGAAGATTCAGAATCCGATTTGTGCGTCTTCAGTGCAATTGTTTTCTCCTTTTTCTTCTCACCTGCATCAAGATTTCTTTGATTCACACCTTGCTCGTAAGCAATGAGTGAGCCAAGTAAGTTATCAATGGAATAAGTATTCAAATCTTTTGATTCAGTGATTGCAGTTATTTTTGCATCATAAGACGAAGGCAAGCATCTCAAAATCTTGTTAACTTTTTCATAATTCGAAAGCTCTTTTCCTAGTGCATGCAATGAAGTAACAATCTGAGTAAACCTAGTGTACATGTCAGAAATCGATTCATGAGGTTTCATACGAAAAAGTTCGTAGTCATGCAAGAGAAAGTTCAAACGGGTTTGCTTAACTTCATTAGTACCTTCATAGGTGATGCATAATTTATCCCAAATCTCTTTACCAGTTTTGCAAGTTGAAACACGCATGTAATCTTCAGATTTCAAAGCACAGAAAAAACAGTTCAAACATTTTGCATTTAACTGAGCCAAATCACGTTCATCGAAAGTCCATTCAGTAAAAGCAACTTCAGTTTTAATACCATTAATTTCACGAGAAGGTGGAGAATAACCTTCTTGAATAAGCATCCACATGCGATAATCAGTAGATTGTAAAAACGTTGACATGCGGGTTTTTCCAAAAATCAAAAGGTAAGTTGTCAAATAGAGGAGGTCGTGTTATCGAATAACCTTCAGTAGTGTTTCTATTTCCTATGTTAGCCATGGATCAAATTCAAAAAGTTTTCAAACTTAATTTTTCGAATCCCGCTCTGATACCACTTGAAAGTTCGTTCGGGATGTTAAGCCCTATGAACTTAGTCCCAAGCTAACCAAGAGGGGGGGGGGGTGAATTGGTATTTTAAAAAATTCTTAAGACAAAGAAATAAATTCACAAACCAAATCACACCACCAAACCAAATGCGGAATTTAAAAGTGCGGAAGCAAAAATAAGAACACAAGATTTATAGTGGTTCGGTCGACTCGACCTACGTCCACTCCTTGGAGGCACCCTCCAAGTATTGCACTACAAAACGTGACTCTCCTTTAGCCCCCACAGCTAGGCGGAGAAGCCCTCACAAGAAACTCCTTTTTGCCACCCCGGCAAGGCAGAGAACCTACCTCCTTTTGCTTCCTCCTGAAGCTGGCAGAGAACCACAACCAAAGGCAAAACTCCTTACCTCTACCGACCCTTCCACGGACGAGAAACTCCAGACGAAAGACAAGCAGAGCGATCCTTGAGCAACCCTTGTGAATCCCCTCACAAGCTCCCCCTCACAAGATCCTCTCTCTCTCCCTCTCTCTTTTTCTTTCCTCAAGGTCTTCTCAGGTCAAGGCAGCAGCCAAAGGTCCCTTCAAAACGTTGAAGAAGAGCTCAAGAGGAGCTCATTAATTGCAAGTAGCCGACTTTATCGTTCAGGCCGATATGAACATCGGCCTGGCCGATTAGTACAAATCAAGGAAGATCGGCCAGAGTACAGCCCTGGGAACAGTCCTGGACGATTGAAATTTGGCTTGATCGTCCAGGCCGATCTTACGATCGTCCTGGCCGATTAGTTCAAATCAGAGGTAAATCGTCCTGAGCACAGCCCTGGGAACAATCCTGGCCGATTGAAATTTGGCTTTGATCGTCCAGGCCGATCTCACGATCGTCCTGGCCGATCTCACGATCGTCCTGGCCGATATGATCGTATCAATCATCCTTAACTACTCCCTTGATTTCCTGATCAATTAAGGCATAATTTGGTAATTTCGTCCTGGCCGATCCTGGAATCGTCCGGGACGATAATTTAAAATTCAGTATGCCTAAACTGTCTAAGGCGGCTATCTCTTTCTATTTTGAGCTTATCGTCCTGGCCGATACACGTATCGTCCAGGCCGATATGTTAATGTCGGCTGCCTTAATTAAGAATCCTTAATTAGACTTTCTGTTTTAAGCTGATCGTCCCGGACGATATAAATATCGGCCGGGCCGATGTGGGCAAAAACAGAATTTCTAAGCCTCTCAAGTGTGTGTGTGAAGGGTTACTTAGCATCAGTCTTTTTGATTATTACAAGTAGACTCAAAAGGTGAAAAATAAAAATTACAGACTGACTTAACCCTAAACCTGCGCGATCCTGGGCTTGGCTTCCTCTTGATCGTCCGATCTTCGATTGCTGAAAAGTTAGAAGCAACAAGTAGTCCAAGAGAGAAAGTGTTTGTCAATCATCAAAACATAAGCTATGAAAAAGTAGATTTGCAACAACCTCTTCTTGCCCACCGGAAACCTCACCATCCGAGCACACCTTGTGGAAACTTATTGATCAAAACCTTATCTTATCCCTTTTCTCTACAATTTCCCCATTTGTTCTCCCATACATCATTACCCTCACAACTATGCATGAAGTTTGGTCTACACTTGAAAGAAGGCTTCAACCCACAAACTGATCATGTGTAATTGAGCTCAGGAACGAGCTACATCAAATACAAATGAAAGATCACACTATGCAACAATATCTTGCTCAAATTAAGATACTTGTCGATAACATAGCTACCGCTGGATCGAACGTCGACACTGAAGATATCATATTATATATCCTAAACAGCCTTCCTTCTACCTACAACGTGTTCAAAACCACCATTCGAACTTCTCTTAGTCTCATTAGTTTAGATGTTCTTTATTATCTTTTATGTATATAGGAGATCAATCTTCACCAATAACAAATCAAAGAATCTCAACAGCAACCTGACTCCGTCGCTCTAAAATCAAACATAAACTCTTTTGGCTGCGGATGCTCCAAAAGGTATCGCGGACGTGGCTCAAACTCTCGTCCACCTTTAAACTCCAATTTTTTCTCTCAAGGTCAATCGTGCACAAACAAACTTGCCAGATTTGCGGCAAGAACGGGCACTCTGCACTAAATTGCTGGCACTGATGTAATCTGAATTACGCCCCGCGCCTCCAATTCGATCCAATGTCCTCACGGTTCAAATACAACACTCATCCACAGGGGACTGGATTTTGGATTCGGGGGTCTCATCGCATCTAACTTCCGATCTTTCCAATCTTAACCACTTAACTCCTTACAACGGTGTCGACTTCGTCTCCATAGCAAACTGTAACACTCTACCCATTCAGAACTCGGTACAAGGCATATTGCCTCTACCGGACTCGACGCAAAAGCTACATCTCCGAAATATTTTACACATTTCTTCTATTTCTCACAACTTATTATCCATATCTAAACTAAATGTTTATAACAACATTGTTGTTTGTTTTGATGTTAATGATTTTGTTATTAAGGATCGTAAGGACAATCAACTTATTCTCCAAGGTCGCATCGCAATGGTCTTTATCACATTAGAACTTCTCCTAGCAACAACTCAACCGTCACTGCTTTGCGGGCCTCAAACAGATCCACCTCACCGTGGTATGCTTGGCTTGGTCATCCACACTCTTACATTCTTCAATCTTTAGCTAAACACATTCCTGATCTATGTAACTCTTCACATTCTTTACTTACATGTATTTCTTGTAACGTGGCCAAAAGCCACAAATTACCTTTCTCTCGTAGCATTTCTACATGTGAAAAACCTTTTCAACTGATTCATTCAGACATTTGGGGACCGTCCCCTCAGCCATCTCTAAATGGATTTAAGTATTATATCATTTTTATCTATGATTTTACGAGATTCTCGTGGCTATATTTGATGCATTGCAAAAACGAAACGTTTGCAAAATTTCAACAGCTCCATAATTTAATAAAAAATACCTTTAATAGTTCTATTCAAACTTTCAGGTCAGATGGAGGTGAGGGCTTTGTAAATAACTTCTTTCGATCCTATCTTCTAAATAACGACATTACTCACCAAATCAGTTGTCCGTATACTCCAGAGCAAAATGGCCTCTCTGAACTTAAGCACCGTCATCTCTTAGATCTCACGAGAACATTTTTTCATGCCTCTCACCTCCCGAATTCTTTCTTGGCTGAAGCTATCTCCACAGCAAACTACCTAATAAATAGGCTAGCCTCCTCAGCCATTTCAAATCAAACTTTGTACTACAAACTTTTTGGCCGACCCGCAACCTATACTCATCTGAGCACATTTGGCTGTTTATGTTTTCCGTGGCTCAAACCCCAAGCACAAAACAAACTTTCTCCTCGCTCTCAGGAATATATCTTACTCAGTTACTCATCCCAACACAAAGGCTATCGCTGTCTAAATTTATTAACCAAACGCATCCTCATCTCAAGATACGTTATCTTTCATGAACACCAATTTCCCTTTCAATCAAAACCCCCTCATACCTCCTCCACATCTTCGGAGAGCACCTACTCACCTTTGTTGTGGTCCCTTCATCCACCATCTAACAGAATGTTCAATCTCTTTCTAATTCCACACAGCCTCAAAGTCCTGTGTTACCCACTGCTAACCATTCTCCTACATCCTCCACTACCAGCTCTACTAGTGACAGCCAATCTATCAACTCGCAAACTTCCACATTCCCCACCCAACACACTCAAACCCATCCGACGCAGATGTGCCTCAAATCCGGCATATCCAGACCCAAGAGAAACTTCGACCTATCTGTCGTTTCTCCTATGGAACCCACTCCCACATCATACTCTCAAGTCAGCAAATATACTCACTGGAGATCTGCAATGTCTTCTGAATTTCTTGCACTTCAAAAGAAAAGAACTGGGTCACTTGTTCCTCCACTGACAAACAAACCTATACCCGGCTGCAAGTGGACATTCAAGTCAAAACTTCAACCCAATGGTCAGGTCGCAAGATACAAGGCTCATCTAGTTGCACAAGGTTGCTCTCAGGAATTTGGCATAAACTACACAAAATGTTTAGTCCAGTTGCGAAAATGGTTACCATCCCCATGCTGTTAACCGTAGCTCTACATAACCAATGGCCCATTACTCAAGTTGATGTCTCTAACGCTTTTCTGCACGGCAAACTACACGATGAAGTCTATATGAAACAACCCACTGGTTTCGTCGATGTCCAATATCCTCATCACGTGTGTCAGTTGTGCAAATCCATATACGGATTGAAACAATCCCCTCGTCAATGGTTCTAGTAATTCATAAACTTTCTACAATCCCTTGGCTTCAATTTTAGTAAAGCAGATCCTTCATTACTCATCTTTAATCATGTCAATACTCACATTTTTATTCTTGTCTATGTAGATGATATACTTATTACAGGGAACGACTATACCAAAATTCAAAGCGTCCTACGACAGCTACATTCCCAGTTCAGTGTAAAGAAACTCGGCGACGTCTCTCTCTTTTTAGGCATACAAGTTATTCAAACTTTGGCATGATACTTCTTGCATCAACAACACTATGCTCAAGAAATTCAAAACATAGTTGGCTTCTCAGATTGCAAACCATACATGACACCTATGGGTTTAAAATGCTCCACCTGCAACAACGAAGATCCGCTATATCACGATCCTCACACGTTCCACAAGCTCGCCGACTCCCTCCAATACATGTCAGTCACTATACCTGACATTGTGTTTGCCACAAACATCATCTGCCAACACATGCACCAACCATGTTCCTCCGACTACCAAGCTCTAAAATGATTGCTTAGGTATATAAAAGGTACAATCACCGATGGTCTTCCAATCAAAACAGGCGATCTCCAACTCTGCACTTACACCGACACCAACTTGGCGTCCGATTCAGCCGAATGCAAATTAATATCAGGATTATGTACCTTCATGGGACATAATCTCATCTCATGGTCCGTCAAGAAACAATCAACTGTGGTAAAATCCTCTACCGAAGCTAAGTACATGTCACTTTAATATGCTACTTCAGACGTTCTTTGGATGCGCATACTAGCCGAAGAATTCAACTCACCACAAACTTCCCCGACTAAAATATTCTGCAATAACACTTCAGCCATAGCTTTTGCCAACAACCCAGTCTTTCATGCCCGGACCAAACACATTGAAATTGACTACCACTTTATCAACAAACATATCAAATAAGGTGCGATCAATGTTCATCACATCAACACGACTGATTAGATCACCGACATCCTCACCAAACCTCTCTCAGCATCTCGATTTTGCGCTCTCCGGTCCAAAATCAACCATTCATCCACAAGAATGATTAATTCGCGCGCGCGCGTGTGTGTTGGGGGGGGGGGGCATGGGTGTAGCTATACACGTCATCATGCTGACTCATCAAGATTTGCACGGGCAATCAAGATTGCCTCTTCTTGTAACCGATTCTCTCTATATATTTTGTATCATGTAACTCATTCAATAATAAGAAAATATTTATTCTCCTCATTCTCTCTTTCTCTTGGCATGGCGTCTTCTTCCTCCTTTTTGGAATTCCGTCAAATGTATCGACTCAAAAGGATGCATTGGGGTGGTTCTTCACTCCTCTTTCATCAAATGATATATCCTCATTGATGAATTGGATTGGTAGTTTATAATCAATTTCATCAATTTGAGTCAACCCCAAAAGTCTATTTATTTATTAGTTGTTGTTTATAAGGGCGACTTGGAATTCCCTTATAATTGCATCTGTAGTTCACTTGGGCCACTCATGAAGTGATCATCTCTTAATTAGTTTTCTTTAAGTTGGCATTAGCTACAGGTCTTTCAAACTCACCATTTAAATATTTTATAATCAATAATAAAATAAGTCTCTACCAAAGGTGGTATAAATGTTTACACATGCATCAAAGTTTATGTGTTTATGAGTTGATAACATATATTTTTGTGGACAAGATACATCCTAAGCTCCTCTCAGTGAGGGTGGTGGATAACTTATGCTTTCAAACTAATTGGTCAAGCTGGTAAGAGATATGCAGATGAGTGTTTTGACTTAATTTTATTAAATTATAATTAATTAAATTTTTGTTGGAGAATATTTTGATGCGATGTGAAGAGTATCCATAATGATATTGTTGGTATGATGTGATTACAAACTATCATGTAAGACTAACATACCCTTTATGATTTATAAGAGGGATTGTGGACCAAATTTGAAGTGTTATATGTTACTACTGTGAAGGAATTGGATGAGAAAAATCTCCAATGTTGCATCATGAATGGCATTGATTTCATCTATTATGATAAAGAGTATTGTACATGTAATTGGAATTGTTGGTAACTATTCAACAAAGATGGATGAGATATTTTGCTAAACTTTTTAATGAAGATTGTGAATATAAGATTGATTATAATGACCTTAGCACCCTAAATGAAAATAAAGATTTCTGTTTTTATCGGCGTATTAGTAAATCTGAAGTTAGAGATGCTGTAAAGAAAATGAAGGGTGGAAAAACTGTTGGACCTGATGATATTCCAATAGAGGTGTGGAAATGCTTAGGAGATGAAGGAATTTCATGGCTTACTAAACTTTTTAATACTATTTTGAAGACTAAAAAGATGCCAGATGAGTGGAGAATGAGCGTGTTAATTCCTATTTTTAAGAATAAAGGTGATGCACAAGATTGTGCGAATTATAGAGGTATTAAGTTAATGTGTCATACTTTAAAACTTTGGGAGCGAGTTATGGAGCATAGGTTGCGGTGTGATACTAATGTTTCTCATAATCAATTTGGATTCATGCCGGGTAGGTCGACTATGGAAGCCATAAATTTATTAAGAGGTTCGATGGAGAAATATAGATAAAATAAGGAGGATCTACATATGATATTTATTGATTTAGAAAAAGCATATGATAAAGTTCCAAGAGAAGTGCTATGGAGAGTTCTTGAAAAGAAAAGAGTCAATAATGTTTATATTCAAATCATTAAAGATATGTATGCAGGAGCTATTACTTGTGTTCAAACACAAGGTGGATTGACCAAGTATTTCCCTATTTCGGTTGGGTTACATCAAGGATCAGCCTTAAGCCCATATCTTTTTGCTTTAGTCATGGATGTTCTCACTAGACATTTGCAAGAGGATGTACCTTAGTGTATGCTTTTTGCTGATGATATTCTTCTTGTTGATAAGACTAGAGAGGGAGTTGAAGGTAAACTTGAATTATGGAGGTCAACCTTAGAGTCTAAAGGTTTTCGCTTGAGTAGATCTAAAACGAAATATATGGAGTGTAATTTTAGTAGTAATAGACCTAGTGAGGGGATTGTGACTTTGGGCGATCAAGTCATTAATAAGAGTACACGTTTTAGATATCTTGGATCTATTGTTCAGAGTGATGATGAAATAAATGGGGATATTATCAGCAGAATTCAAGTTGGATGGTTGAAGTGGAGGAATGCATCGGGCTTGTTATGTGATAGAAATGTACCACTCAAATTTAAGGGAAAATTCTATAAGATGGTAGTGAGGCCTGCAATGCTTTATGGTGCCGAATGTTGGCCATTAAAAGAGAAGCATAATACTAAGTTAAGTGTGGCAGAGATGAGGATGCTCAGGTGGATGAGTGGCTTTACCCTTAGAGATAGGATACGAAATGAGCATATACGTGAAAAGGTTGGAGTAGCTCCAATAGAAGATAAGATTAGAGAGAGTCACCTTAGATGGTTTGGTCACATAAAACGGCGGCCTTCCGATGATCCGGTTAGGAGAGTAGAGGTATTAGATTTGACTTATGTTAAGAAAGGTATGGGTAGACCTAAAAAGACTTGGTTAGAAAATATTAGGAATGACCTTTCTTTATTAGATTTAAACGAGAATTTGACTTTTAATAGGACACAATGGAGAAAAAGGATTCATGTAGCCGACCCCACGTAGTGGGATAAAGGCTTGATGTTGTTGTTGTTGTCCTGAACACAAAAAGTTTGTATCTCTTTGAAGAGTTAAAACTTACAAATAGGGTTTCATTCATGCATGGACCAGATGATGCTATGATTATGTGGTTGAAGATCCTAAAGGTGACAATGTGAGTTGTTTTATGATGATGGGGGAGCAATGGGATGAGGATCCATTGCAATGCAAAAAATAACATCCTATGCACAATTCCTCATAATAGAAAGAGAGAACTTATTTCCCTAAACATTGAGCTTCATCTACAAGCAAATCAAGTTGATAGGAATGGATTGGAATTAATGTTAAAGTTGCCTCTCAGGCCTCTTGTTAAAGTTTCACATTTTGTCTTGCACACCTCCCTGTGTAGGAGTAAAACTAAGTTAATCAAAATGCCCTAGAGTAAACTCAATAGATTGAATACGAAGGATTTCCCTATTGGTGCCTTATATACACTCTTGAGGAATGAGAGCATTGAGAGTATATAAGCACAAGAAGAGGGAGGGGTGACTTAATTTCTATCAATCTCTTCACTTGCTAGTGATGAGCACAAACAAAATTGAGAGAAAGTTGAGCCTATTAAGTTATTTATATGACAATTGGAACTATAATCCAATCATGCATCATTATTGCTATTGCATATATGACTTTCATATAAAATTAAAAATATGACTAAAATATTGCATGGTTAGCTTTATATGTTGCCACTTGAACCCTCTTAAATGTAGAATAAATGATTAAATCCTTTGTTAGAGTAGAGTAATTTATAATGATATATGATCATGTAATGAACTCATTAAAGTTGATTACTCATTTGAAAATTCATTACAATATCAATTAATGAGACACCATCTTCAAGTTGCAATTAAGCTTAAAAATGATATCTATATTGGTGGACAATTGACTCAATTTGCTCATGCAACTTCTAAAAGTTAGCTAAAACCAAATTGTGAATATGAACCATGATAAACATGTCAAGGGATCAGGTCAATCCATGATAAATAAGAAAAATCAGGAAAGAATGATAATTAGTATTGCAAGCATATAGACTAAGAACGAATGTTAAAACATGATAGAATACAATGGAGAAAGAGGATTCAGCCGACCCACGTAGTGGGATAAATGTTTGTTATTGTTGTATAATAGGGGTCTAAGTAGTATTCCTTGTAAAAAAGAGATGAACTCAAGTAGTAGTTAAGTATATGGGATCCTATGATAGGATAAAGCAATAGGACATGTGAGAAATGAAGATTCGTTGACAACTTATTAAGTGATGAGAAAGAGAATTCTAGAGTGTTGCGAAAATTAAGGATGCTAAAAGCCAAGGGCATCGATGATGTTGTAAGCTTAAGATTTTGAAGGGGTAAGGGGAAGTTGCCTTGCTTATTATACCATGAATGCTAAGTAGTGAGTTGAACGAGGAAGGGGAACTAACATATCTCAAATTTCATGCATAAGATGTGTCGAACGATAGAGCAACTTTGGCAAGTATATTCTCATTTTGAATAAGAAATAAAAAATATTAAGAGGTGATAGGCGGTATGGAGAGACTCAAAGATCCCAGTACATAGTTTAAGGAATGATGTAAGAGAGATGGTGATATTATTAATTGACTGTTGGAATTCACACAAGAAGTTCTAAGAACATAAATTTAGTAGGATATGATCCTTCCACCCAATGAGGAGCATAAGGGATGATGATCACGTTACCCACCTGTAAGGACCAAGTCATTGGGTCAAAAGATGAACTGTTGGGTCAAAGGTGTCATGGTTTGAGAAGATAAAACGTTGTATGATCAAATGACTTAACAAAGGGTTGACTTACAATAAAATATAGTACGTACATGCTGATGAACTATCATAATACAAATATATAGTGAAAGTGACGATCAATCATAAGTTTTTTGATAGGTTATGGGAATGTTGGTATGTTAGGGCTGACATAATGAGATGGTGTGTTGATGTGTTGTCTTGTGCTGCAATTTGAGTATGGTTTGATAGGCCACTAAGTGGCCAGTAGGGCAGAAAAATCACTAACAATTTGGTTAAACTCCATGAGCTACAAAGACTAACTATTAATTGAATTTAGGTCATGGATCGCTGAGGAGGGATAGGCACCTACAAAAATAGTAGGTTTTCATTTTAGAACAATAATTAGAAATGGATCATCTTAATATCTTAGAATGAATCAAACATAAATAAAAATGGGGTCAACATAACCAAGCTACATCATTGATCTAATAAACTTTAGATGCATAATGAGTACATCAAATCTTTAGTTCAAGATATCTAAAAGGCCAAGTTTGAATATCAAATTCCTATTTAACAATCTTAAGGGAAAAACCATCAAGTTGATTTTGCTCACAAAACTATGAATTGAGTTACCTTATTCATTAACTCTAGAAGCAGCGTAAATACATTAAATATCAAGTTCAACAAGTCCGTGGACCTAGCTTGAATACCAAATTCTAGTTCAACAAGCTTAGTAGATGGGAAAAACCTCCTATATCATAAAATTATGAGCTTGAAATTGAAGTTTAACTTCAGCAAAATTATGTCTCTAATTAGGGAAAAACTCCTAAGTCATTTTACTAATTAAATATGCTATAATAATAATAGTAAAGTTTGAACATAAATCTAAAACTTAGATTCATTATACAGATAGCCAAACATAAACTAATTCATTGAATTTATTTTGGAACTATAAATATAAGAATCATAAAAGCGTTAGCTCAAAATTTTAATAAAATTAGTCTTACAAAGATACCAAATACACTAAGGAACTTAAAAATAAAACTAAAATAGCTCAATAAAATATCATAAAAAATTATAATTAGAGCTTTATAACTTCCAAATGTTCTTTAAATGAGCAACTCCAAAACGTGTAAAAGAAATTTAGAGGGCAGAGCATAAGTTCTCAAAATGAATAAATTGCCCTTAAATAGAGTTGATATCAATTATTATAAAGCAACCATCATAAGTAGTAATAGAGCAGGCTTCTGAAAACCCTTATTTTTTACGAATTTTTTTGATCTAGAACGGTCAATAATTGTTTTAGGAGTCATTATAAGTCCAAATCATAAATCATCTTTATCGTGGAATAGATATTATTATATTTTAGTTTCCCTATTTTTTTCAGAATTTTTGGTTACATCTGAATTTTTTAAAAATTTGACACTTGCTAGTACAAGTGGTATTTTTTGGGACTGTTGGGTGCTCGTTTTGCAAATCGGTTTCATCAAAATGTTCCAGAAATGATTATCTAATTTATGATTTTTTTGTGTAAATTTTGGATTCCCGAATTTGAGGATAAAAAATTTCAGATAAAATTAATATTTTAAAATTAAATAGTTAGAATCACTAATATTTTGGTATAAAAACATATCTTAAATCACTTAATATCCATATTCATTTCGTTTCCACCAAGTCAGAAACGACAAACAGAAGAAAAAAAAAGAGGAGAGAGAGAGAGGGAGAAAAACTCGGTTTTGGTCGATTTTGAGCTTTTTTTTGTCTAGGAAACTTATTCATGCCGAGGTAGGTCACATTACGTCTATCTCAATTTTAAAAAATATGAAGTTTTTATCTAATTTTCTGATCAAATTTTAGTTTCCGTTAGAGAAAAAAGCAAATAACTTTGCACTAGTAAAACTTTTATCGTGCAACTTTTTATATGTTATAAAGATTACGATTGTATATATTTTGAATATTTTATGTAAATTTTATAATGAGAGTTTTGAAATTTATGAAATTTTTATTAAATAGAAAATTATCTTTATGTTGAAAAATATTGTTGCAGTACGATAAAAGTCTTTAAATGTTATTTTACACAATCCCTGAAAATTTTATTATATTTTTGAAAATGTGTATTTTTGTCTAGTAGATTTTTTTGTTGCCTACCATTAAAGAAAGTTGTGTAATTTTGACACATACTCAATTACTCTTTAACTGTTATATTGTGATAGTATATGTGTATATACAATTAAATTTTATATACTTGGAGACATAAGGGGCCAAATTTTTTTGAGATTTTGTCTGTGTGAGGACTATTTTGGTGCCTTTAAGTTATATTTTGATGGCTATAAGCCATATTATGATGCATACATATATGTTATGATACTATAAGCACAATAAGTGATCAAAATTCTTTGAGATTTTATTTGGGTATGGGGATTATTATATAAACTGCTTTATGATAAAAATTATAATTTATTTATTTGCTCAGTAATATTTTTTAAATAATTGAGTACCTAATATGCTCTTATTACATTTCTCAATATAATGATTTATTAGACTGCATTTTAACTGCTTTTAAATATTCAACAAAATGCTTAATAAAGGAATTTGAAATTTTAGATCGTATTATGTGGCCGGCTGAGCTTTTGTAGCTTACTACGATTTTTTTTAATGGTTTTCAAGATATGGGAAGGGGAAAGAAACTGTTGATTACCAATCCAAGATCTGATATGTGTTTATAGGTATTTTTCTATTGTAATTTTTATACAGTTATGACTAGTTTGTTATTCAGTTATGTAGCATCTGCATGTAGTCATGTACAATAGTGTAGATATATTTTGATGTAATGAAAGAAACATTGTGGATGAGTTTATTTTCAATATTTGGATGTGTTTGTAGCTCTGTTGTCTATAGTTATTTAAAATGAACATTATAAGAGAATCTGAACATTCCAAAACTAGATTTTGAGATTTGTCTATCACAGCCAACACGATAGGATCGTTTTGGTTGGATTAGGTTGTGACAATGCATCAAATTATATATTCTATATTGCAATCAGGATAGTGGAAAATTTTATCATTGCATATTAAAAAACTAAAATATCTCTAGTGGAGAAAATTATATAAACAATAACAACCCAAAAAGTTTTTGTCATAAATATTTTCACATAAACCCATCATATGAGAATGTGAGAGAAGAGAATAAACTAATAAAAAGATTTGTGGCTGTAAAATTTCAATTATGAAGGCCTTCTAAGCTAAATATATGTTTATATGCTACTTACCAGTAGGTCTCAGCTCAAAATAAGCTTTTAAATGTAATATACTTAATTTATAATATATAATAAAAATATATGAATCCTAAATAGCTAGCAATCATCTTATTTGTATTCAAAATTTATTAAAAAAAAATTACATACTTGCCACTTAAATCATACTTATTTTTAGTTTAGAATTTGATCGAAATGGAAAATAATGATTAAGATTTTATTATTAATTTTAAATATTTAGATGATAATTATAAAAATGATTTATATACCATTCTATATCATTTTATTCACATATCTAACATCTAAAACTTTAATATTACGTACATATCATCTATAGTTCATTTTTAAATCAAATATAAGTAGCAGATCCGTATAAATGAAATATATGAGTGATAAAAATAAAATATGAGTGCCGTATTTGATATTAAAGTAATATAAAATGATATTTATGTAATATTAAATTTTTTTGAGAAAAATTATTAACATTTTGAATGTTAAATATATAAATAAAATGATATAATGTGGTATTTATGTAAATCCCAAAATTAATTTTACAAATAACTAAAAATTGAGCGAAATACTTCCAACTCACCGCTATATATATAGGTTGCCGCTAATTTTCCTTCGAGGAGGGAGAGCGGATGAGCCTCTTTCGAAAAGGACTTGCCGTGCTCATGAGAATTCCAATGAAGGCGGCAGCTACCAGTGGCCAGCAGCTCGCAACCACCCCTCCATTTACCCCGGCAAATGTAAGCTATTTATTCCCTTATCCCTGATTTTAGGTATCCAGCTTCTTGTGTCCTCACCGGATTCGCTTCTCCCGACTGATCACAGGATGCCTCCTCGTCGGCCAACTTAGAGAGCTATCCCTCGCGCAAGGTTGCATTGGCTTATGTGAAGGAGCGGATGCAAGCCTCTATCGCAATCCCATCTGATAAGATCGAGTTCGTGGACGCCAACCTTGAAGAATTTTCCAAGGTTTATCATCTATTTATGAGAAACAAAAGGATAAACGGGTTTATCTATTTACTGAGGTATGGTTTTAAATGTAGGGTTACTTGAGCTTGCCGCAGGAAGGTCGACGGGAGCTGCTTCTTGTTCTGGCGAGAGACTACGATGTGAACCGGGCGAGAGTTCGTGAGCTGATGGCGCAGTATCTGAACTTAGGGTTTCCTCAGGAACCCGAGAGCAGTTGCGTTTCTTTCTTTCTCCTTTTTTTCCGGCGTTATTTCCTCGTGAATCCAGATGAATTATAAGTGAAATATTTAGAGCTTGTGCAGTTACTGAGGACGAACAATCGCGAGGTCGCGTCCGAGATGAGGCATTTTTGGCTTCCTGTTATAGGACGGAGCGGAACCTTCGCATTGCTCTTAAGCCGATGTATGATGTTTTCTTTGAGAGGCTGAATGCATATCCCGGTGGGTTAAAGATACTGGCTGTTCTTCGTGCTGACCTGCTATTAGTGATTGAGTAAGCTTTCTCATGTTGTGCTTGACTTAGAGGAGAATCTATCGATTGGATACTTTCATATGAAATTGGCATTGCATCTAAATAAGATAATCATGTTTTCATTTTTATTTAACCAAAGGATATATCTTTTTTTTTCCATTTAACCGAAGGATATATGACTTTACACAATGGAAGTTTGTTCAGGTTTGGTAGGCCATAACCATCAGTAGTCTTATCCCAGCCATATAAGTATGTCGTGGAACAGTATTTTGGTTGACTTCATTATGACTGAAAGGTCACGGTTTCAAATCACCGAAAGACTTTCTTTTATGTAGGGTAATGTAGCTTAAACTTTACCAAAACTTGCATCAATGGGAGTTTCATTGTACCATGCACGCCCCCTTTTTTTTTTTTCCGAATCAGAGAATTACCTGGGAATTGCTTGTGAGTAGGCCAATCCTATGGCTTGGTAATTTAGATGGTTATTCTTGACAAGGAATACACCCTTTTTGAAAGGTTTTATAGGGTATTATGTAAATGTGTTTCCTGATTGCTAATGCATATTTCTTATGATGTAAGTACTTTTATTCAGGAAAGAAAAGCTGCCATCCTTGCGAGCTTTAGACTTATATTTGAAAGAAAAACTCATAACTTGGCTGAGCCCCGCAGCTTTGCACCTTCATCAGATTACATGGGATGATCCTGCATCCTTATTAGAGAAGATTGTGGCATATGAGGTTGGGTCATCACTGAATAATTTGTTTGAGCTTTTGACAATCAGCAGTTTCCAATTATAAACTTGGTCTAATTGATTGCATTCATAGGCTGTGCATCCCATTAGAAGCCTGCAAGATTTGAGAAGACGGTTGAGTACTGGTCGCCGTTGCTTCGGATACTTTCATTCAGCAATACCAGGTTAGCTGAGGACCCAAGCTGATAAGCATGCTAATTGATCACCTGTGTATGCAGAATAAAAGCATGCTGTTCTCTTCTGTCCATATCTCTGTAGTATAAACATATCAATTTCTTTTATGTAATTTTTCATTCAGCAATACCATGTTGCTAATGTTGCTGTAACATATGCACATATATATATTTTCATTAGGTGAGCCGCTTATTTTTATTGAAGTTGCTCTTTTAAAGGAAGTTGCGAAGGCCATTCAGGTTACTTTAACAATCTCAAATTTGCATTTTTCAAGTGTTAAGCACCAATTGTTCAGAATGGTCATTTTTTTATCTTGTTGGTTGACACTAGGAGGTCTTGTGGGATGATCCCCCATTTCTTGAGAATGAAGCAACTTGTGCGTTATTTTACTCTATATCATCAACTCAGGTAAGTAATGATTTAGCTGGAAGATGATCTGTATACTAATTATTTATTTATTTTTTCTTTTTGAGAACCACAAATATAAATTTCTAAATGGGATTCTCATAAGTGGCATAAGCTGTTGTTCAGGTGGCAATCACTTATAAGAAAGTTTAACTATCAAGAACATAATGAGATTTGAGGTTTTTGTTAAGGTAATTGTTTGGCTTATGATCTAATATATGTATTATTGAGTTTAGGTCAAACATAGAATGAAGTTGTTAAACCTTTATAAGTTTAAATTGTTATGTTATCATAAAGAAATATGTGGACTATTAGCTTGTGTGTGATGCAGGGACTACAATGTTTTAATTGTATGCGATAAGAACTTGCACGATTTCTTGAATAAAACAATTAATATTAAAACTATTAGCAATCAAAACGTTAAAAGAAAACGTGAGAGGGGTGGCTACGCTTAGGCCAAATCACATGCCAAACACTTGGATTATCAAAACAACTTAGAATTTCAATAGCATGCAAATTAAGTAGCTTTCAACAAAGTCCCTACGCTAACAATGAGATTAGAAACATAGAAAGCTAAACTCAATTCCTACGATTACTAAGCTTGGCAGAGATAGGTGAGAAAGATCTTCATGAATCAAGTCAAACCACAATAGAGAATTGAACTACGAAAATACGAGAGTAGGAAGATTGGAAGACCTTTATTACGGTTTGGATGTAATCCACCATTGAACGGCACCTAGTTGCTCCTCTATGGCTTCGGTGAGAGTATCTAGAATGCGCTCCACGTATTCCTCGATAGTGATGTCGATCTCCGGATTGACGTCGAAGAAAGTGGATTGAAGGATGTGAACGAAACCTTGCTCGTCATAGGCAATGCCGAAATCAAGATCGGAATCGGCCATACGTCGATCTTGTTGCATTGAAGTGTTGTAGGAGGTGGTCCTTTGCTGTCCTTGCCGCTTTCCCTTGAAAGAAAAGGGGTTTCTCTCAAGAATCCAAGTAGAAGAAGGTAAGAGAAGGTGGCCGACCAAAGGGGAAGGGCTTGGGGAATTTGGGTCCAGATTTTGGGAGATTTAAATGGAGAGAATTTGTTTCAAACCACTCTCTAATTAATCCCTTGATTGAGAATAATTAAAGAAGAGAAGGATGAGGAGGGGCAGCGGCATTAGAGGGGGAAAGGGGATTTAATTTAATTCCAAATAGAAGAGAAGATATTTAGAAAGAAATTAAATAGGTACGGGCATGTGGGATTTTGGCCAAAGAGGAGGTGAGGGAGTTTGAATTGTTTCCAAGAGAGGAGGTGAGCTTTTAGGAAACAATTTTTTATTCAAACCCATAAGGAGGCCGGCGGCTATAGAGGGAGGGAGGGGTTTAATGAGGCATTCAATGCTTACTTAAATTATTAAAGTAAGTTTGGAAAGAAATATTTCATCCCATCTTAATTCAAAATTTAAATAGGATTTGATTTAGTAAGTTTCCTAAAATAGGATTTATAAATTAGGTAACTATTTCAAATTCAAATTGATTTGAATTTGATCATTAATAGAGTTACCAAAATTATGAAATCTAATTTAGGAAAAACTTGGTGGCAAGTGGAGATGGAGGAAGGAGCCAAGGGGTGGGCCGGTGGTGGAGGTTGGTTGTGGATGGGGGTGGGGGTTGGGTCTAGGTGGTCGGTGGTGGTGGGGAGTTAAGTGGCCGGCGGCTTAGGGGTTATGGAAGGCCTTGGACTGGCGGCTAGGGGATGAAAGGAGGAGGACAAAGAGATAATGAAGAAGAACCACGAACCCGACCGTCTCAAAGGTTGGTGGGTGATCCGCTTTCCCTCTCCTAGGGATTTCTCTCTCAAGCACTCTCAAGATCTCACAAAGAAATCAAGCAAAGAAAAATTTTTATCATTCATTCATTAAGCATGAAAAGAGAAACATAAGGGCTATAAATAACCTCGTACAAAGGACTCAAAAAGTAAAAGACAACAATGCCATCGGGGCTTACACATGACCTCCCTTTAATAAAGGGTAAAAGTGGAAAATAACAAAAACAAATATAAAATAATAAAAGATAAATACATAATATGACTCAAAAATACATCGACTCGATCGTGGCCATAGATCGACGGCCACGTCTCTGATAGACTTTCCACGCTCTGATGTCCCCATCAGTGTGTTTGTGAAAGGTACTTTAATATACATAGAGAATGTTATCATGCTACTGGATTCCTTGTTGAGATGCTTGAGAAGCATCCTTTTTATTTAAGAATGTGGTTCTAAAGTAATGAAAAGACAAAATAAAAAAGAAACCTCAAAGTTTAAAAACAGTGCTTATCATGCAAAAAAAAAAAAAAAAAAAAAAAGAAAGATTACGTGCCTATGTCTAGTAACCAGACTTGCCAAATAAGCAATTATATCATCAAGTCAAGTCATTTATCAAAATAGAGTTCTTAGAATTACTTGTTCTCTGTTTTCTAAACAAAATTGCTTTTTGTATCATGTGCATCTCCATTAGCAGCAGTAGTTACTCTATCCCTGTTCTATGTGATCTTTTTTTAAGTGTTATAGTGAAATCATGAGCAAAAGCTCAAGAAAAATCTTTTTTTTTTGCCCTTAATTTTCAGAACACATCTAATCCCATGCTCATCTCAATCATGAAACAGATCTTTGAACTTGTTTCAGTTTTTTTGGTACTGAACATCATGAAATTTAAGTAGCTAAATCAAACTGCCATGATTAAGGGTGCCATACATCATTATCATTGAAGGACATTTTTGATATTCAATGATAAGAAATTTCTTGCTCAAGTTTATGGGTTAGAGCTTCACATATTGAGTGTGCCCTTTTAATTATGACCTCAAAAACTTTAAATGTCCCATCTCAGCAATACCATGTTATAAAGAGTCTTTCTGTCTTCTAGCCTTAAAACCAACTTGATGCGGACATCCAACTGTCCATGCCTATCCGAGGAGCTGAAGATCAATGGCCGTCATCGTCCCACGTTATCTTATATTTTATTTGTAATTTTTATTTTTTTATTATGAATTTTTCGTTTTTACCCTCACTTAAGAGATCGTCCTATGTAAGCCCTAGGGGCATATGTGTCTTGTTTTAGTTTCTTAGGCCTATATATAGAGGTCATTTTTGTGTAAGGTAATGATAGATTATTAATGAAATTTTGTTTGCACTTGTGTTCTTCGGAGAAAACTTGGGTGAGATTCCTATGGGAGGGAATCAGAGTTTTCACCAGCCGCAGGATGGGTCTGGGCTCGTGGCGTGAAGTCTCTTGGAGAAGGGCAACGTACTACTCGTCAACTGAAGGATGTGTCCGATCTCACGGTTGTTTCTTTCTTTCCCTAAATCCTTTTCTCCTCCTCCCCTCTCTCCGCCCCAAGCCGCCGGCTTAAGGCATCACCAAATTCCTAACCGCCGGCCCATCTCCACCACCCCTAGCCAAGCCGCCAATTGCCATCCCCTCCCTTGCCTCCAATTCTCCAATCTCCACTTGAATAATTTCCTTTCTTACTTAACTTCTTTGGGAAAGTTATTTAATTTTAAATCAATTAATTCAAATTTGAAATTTGAAACCTTTCTTAAATTAGAATCCTATTTTAGGAAAGTTTTTAAAATCAAATTTAAAATTAATTTGATTTGGATTGGACATTAAATCCCATCCTAATTAGTAAATCCTAATTAGGAAAGTGAATTCGACCACCCCTCCAAAATCACATGAATTTTAAATTTCAAACTCCTCTTAATCGCTTTCCTAAAATAGTTTCTTATTGATTAGGAAAGTTTCCTATTTAAATTCAAATCATTATTTGAATTTAAATACATTCTTAATTGATGAATTAGTTTAGGAAATTTCTTTCCTTTGAATAAAATCTGAAATTAGATTTTAAATCTGATTTCCAATCAATAATTAAAGCCATTGGTCCACATACATTGAACCTAGACACCCTCTCTCTCCCCTCTTTGGCCCCCCCCCCCCCCCCCCCCCCCCCCCCTCCCTCCCCCTCCCCCTTCCCCATTTAATTAATTAGCTCATTAATATCACCCCAATCAAGCCCTTAATTCCTCTAATCAAATCCAATTTGAGCATGAAGGGAGTTACCAAAATTATGAAATCTATTTTTGGAAACTTCCTAATTTGATTCCTATTTAAATTTTAAATTAAGAGAGGATTAATTACTTCTTTCCAAACTTAATTTATTATTTTAAGTAGGTATTAAATGCCTCTTTAATCCCCCTCCCCCCCTCGTTCTACATCACAACCATTTTAGAGTTTTGTCCTGTTGTTCTTTTGAAAAGATAAATCTTTGCTCCTATTTATTGAACTTTTAGTTTGCAATAATACAAAATAGGCTAGGCAGTTCTTGTTTTTACTCCTACTCTTTTTAATATGTTTTATAAACCACAAAATTCGATATTATCATCTATTGATTTGAAGTTTTGTATGACATCAAGAAAGATTTGACATCATAAAAGAGAAGGAACATTTTCATCCCAAGTCATATTTATGTCATTTCCAGTCTTTAAGATTCTTTTGAACTATTGGTTGCAAGAATGGTGCTAAAAGATTTGAAGAAGGCTGGCCAAAGGCTATCAATAAAGAGTCAGGGGTTTGGCTATCTCAAATTAGTTGAACTGTCAAAAAGAATCATTTCATCGATGCTAACATATATGAACAATGCATTTAGATACCCTGCATTGGTTTTTTAATGTTGTGAGATAAAAAAGGTTCAAACCTCTATCATTTTTGAATAAAGTCTCAAAGTTTTTTCTAAATTGGTAAAAAAAATGTAAGTTGAGTTTGCTCCAAAGAAAATGCATATTGTTAGTATTAAGCCCATACGAGGTATCCATTGAGTCCGAAAGAGTGATGGGAGATGTTGAAGTAGTTTGACTCATAAATATTTTTAATGGAATATTAAAAACTGCTAGGATATCAAAAGATTTGAGAATCATCATTCTTGGTATTAGCATTTATGAAGGTAGAAGATGCTTATATTTGTTGTTATAGAGGAATTAAACTAATGACTTATGAATTGCACAATGAAGTTATGGACGAGGATAATGTAATACGCTTTTGAAAAATCATGTTGATTTTAGAGATTCAACTTGTATTTGTGCTACAAAGATCCACCATGGAGGTTTTTCTTTTGCGCTTAGGTAATTAATGTAAAAATATAGAGAAAAAATAGATCTTCATATGGCATTTGTTGATTAGGAGAAGGCATGATTTAGGGCCTTGAGAATTTATTCCGTGCACGTACGGAAAAAGGTGTGTTAGAGCTATCGAAGTTATTTAAGATATGTTTGAAGTTGTGTTAGGTAGACCTTGCAGCTATGTGGAGTGACCAAAGAGTTTTCGATCAAAGTTGATTACATCAAGGATTAACGCTAAGTCTGTATTTTGTTTATATTTGTTTTTAAGATGCTTAGAAATGATATATTTAAATTAAGTTACATGGATATATGTTATTTGCCTGTTTGGTGATGCCATCGTTTTGAAACATCTGATGATGTAATTGGAAAGTTATAGTCATGGGGAAATTGTGTAGAATTAAATGGCGAATATCATGGAGACATAAACAACATCACTCCAACTATGTTAGATGTATCTAATGCTTGGCAAAGAAAAAGCATTAATAGTCCAATTGATTGTAGTAAAATGAGAATGTAAAGATGTTTATGCGATAAAGCTAGAAATTATGGGCTGAGAATTGATTATATTTGAGAAATGACAAGGCTAGAATCAAATGATGTTAAATTAATGAAAATAGATCTATGTGGTTTGGACATGTATGACAAATGCTAGAAAATGTACCAATTGATGGACATATAAAATCGGATTGGAAGAAATTTAAAGGAAAATGGATAGAGTAAACATAATATGGATAAAAGTTGTGCAAAAAGATTTATGTAAAATAAAATCAGATTGGAAGAATTTTGAAGGAAAATGGATAGAGTAAACATAATATGGATAAAAGTTGTGCAAAAAGAGTTATGTAAAATAAATTTAACACCTTATGAAACACTCAACATGAATGAATAAGAAATGAGAATTCATAAAAGAAACCCAACATAGTCTGGAGAAGGTTATTAATGATGACTATGATGTTAATGATGGCTAAGATGTGATGGGAGGCTGTCATTTCAACTTTCCAAGTATCCTATTCAGCTTTTTAGTTGATGAGAGATTAGCTTATTTTTCGATGCAATACGTCTGTATCTTATTTTAAATAATTTGCAATCATTGTGACATTTTTTAATCAAATATCTTATTTTCCCTCTGTGAATATTTGTGAATCTAATATCTTTATCCAAATTTTAATGCCACATCGATTAAAAGTTTCATATTTTATTATCTCATGTATTATATTAAATTTAAGTTCATGCCAACTATACTTCCTTTGATATTCTTTGTAACGTTGCAGTTAATTTGTTTGTCATTCGTATCTGTAATTTGTGGTTTTCTACTGACAGCCGGGCTTATCAGGGATCAACCTTGGAAAGTTTCTAATAAAACGTGTGATTGAGCTAGTTAGAAGGGATATGCCAAATATCACGGTGTGTTTGTGCACTTCTTGTTTATTGTCTTAATGATAACTAATATTTTTATTTTCCAGAATATCATATGCTATTCTCTGCATCTTTGTGTGTCATTATATTTGTGATTTAATGATTAAGAGAGTTGCAATTGGCCAAAAGATGTTGCAAAGAAATGTTATGAACATATTAACTGGCTGGATGACACAAGTTGAAACACTATTTCTGGTTAGCACAAAGCTTTGATATTCATAATTTGACATGATAGTGGGGAGGGAAACTTAAAACATTTTTTTGAAAGTTGCTGGTGAAACATGCTTGTTTCTTTTATACTTCCGCTTCTTAAGCCAAGGTTAGAGGCGAGGTTGGGCAGGTCAGTCTGGAGATACAAAGGTAATTTTATACTAAATTTATGTGGGCTCCAAAAATTCACCCCTCAACTTTTTGCTGGGAGAGTTTATGTGGTTCTGGGTCAAACTATTGGAATTATATTAGGTTGAAGGTAACACACTACCTAGATATTTCATCTTAATTTTACAAGATTTTATTATGTAGTTTCAAATTTCCTATAAACATAAGTCACTATGGTTAATTACCTTTTTCGATAACAAGAAAAAAACTTTATATTAAAGTTAGTTATCATATAAGAATTAAGTGTTTAACATATAATAACAGCAAATTTAATATAGGGACCTAATCAAATGATTCTTGTCGGCAACTATGAGTTGTTTAATTCAAGAGAAACTTGTAGACTTGGGGTGGATGTTTGTCTAAGAGGATAAATTCAAGCCGACTTTAATTAATCATGGGCTTTGTACACTATTAAGTGCACCATATGATTCATTACTTATGGATTTTTTAGCCATTAGAGGACTTGAGGGCTTTAGTGCTTTTATTAGAAGAGATATTCAACATAAGTGGATGAGATATTTCGATAAGCTTTTCAATGAAGATTGCGAGAATACGATTTACTTTAGTGACCTTTGCACCCTAAATGAAAATAGAGATTTTTATTTTTATCGGCGTATTAGTAAAATCAAAGTTAGAGTGACTTTAAAGAAAATGGAGTGTGGAAAAACTGTTGGACCTGATGATATTCCAATAGAGGTGTGGAAATGCTTTGGAGATGAAAGAATTTCTTGGCTTATGAAACTTTTAATATTATTTTGAGGACTAAAAAGATGCTATATGAGTGAAAAATTAGTGTGTTGGTTCTTATTTTTAAGAATAAAGGTGATGCACGTGAGTGTGCAAATTATAGAGGAATTAAGTTAATGTTTCATATATTAGAACTATGAGAGAGAGTAATTGAGCATATGTTATGATGTGATACTAATATTTCTCAAAATCAAATTGGATTCATGCCAGGTAGGTCTACTATGGAAGTTATACATTTATTAAGAGGTTTGACGGAGAAGTATGGAGAGAATAAGGAAGATTTACATATAATATTTATTGATTTAGAGAAAACATATGATAAAAGTGGAGGGTTGTGTTAGGTAGTCGACAGTCAGTGTAAAATTTGTTGAATAATCATGACATGAATTATTTAATACATTGTGTTAATGCTAGGGTGATCCTTGAAAGTGATGTTATGTATGACCTAAATACCCGATAAGTATGCAAGGGCTGCTGCATCAGCGCTCGGGTGTAATGTTAAATGGGCAAGTGGTCCCACATCATGGATGGATGTGGGCAAAGAAACTAGTCCACGAAACTAAAATTAGGATAAGAACTTGAAATATATGTATCCTTACAGGTAAATTAATGGAATTAATAGGTATTATGATTCATAGAAAAATAAATATTCTATGCATTCAGGAAATTAAATGGGTTGGAGAGAATGTTAAAGAGATTGATAGTTTATAATTTAAACTTTGGTGTTTTGCTAAGAGTCATACTATAAATGGTGTACGTGTGATTATAGGTAAGAGTTTAAATGATAATATTGTAAAAATTAATAGAATTGGAGATAAAATTATAGCTTTAAAGAATGTTATTGATGTTAATATTATTAATATTACAAGTGCTTATGCTTTTCAAGTAGGTTTTGATATGAGTACAAAGTTAAAATTTTGGAATGACTTAGAAGAATTAATATAAAAAGACCTCTTTAAGAATTTTTTTTTATTCGAGGGGATTTAAATGGACATGTTGGTAAAGAGGTAGATGATTTTAAAAGTATTCATGGTTTCTTTGGGTTTGGAGCAACTAATGAAGGTGGTAAGACTATATTAGATTTTTTTTAGCTTATGATTTTATAATTGATAATATATTTTTTAAGAAAAGAGATGAGCATCTCATCACTTATAAAAATGGATATAGTAAAATATAGATTGATTATTTTTTTATAAGAAAAATAAATCGTTTGGATTGCAAAGATTATAAATTTATTTCAAGTGAAAATTTGTGTAGTACCCAACATCGCTTTTTAGTTTTGGATTTTAAGATGAAGGGCAGAAAAAAAAATAAAAAGTTGTTCTAGGATTAAATGAGAGCATTTAAAGAATATTAACAAAAATATTTTTGTGAGTAAGATACTAGATCTTAAGATTTTGTTTGTGTATGAGGAAGCTAATGTTATGTGAAAAAAAAGCATGTGATATTAATAATGTTGCAAAAGATGTGCTTGATTATCAAAGGGAAAAGCTCATAATAGTAAAACTAGTTGATGGTGGAATCAAAATGTTCAGAAAAGATAAAAAATAAGAAGATTTATTATAGAAATTGATTTAGATGTAAAAATTCTAATAATTGATAAAAAATATAAAGAAGACCGTAATGAGTCCAATAAAGTAATATGTGATGCAAAATTTTTAGCTTTTAATGATTTATATAATAGATTAGATACTAAGGAGGGTGAAAAATATATGTAGAAGTTAGCCAAATAAAGATGTAAGAGTAGTAAGAATTTAGTTCAAATGAAGTGTATTAAGGATGAAGATGAAAAAGTGCTTTTATTAGAAGAAGATATTCAACGAAGGTGGATGAGTTATTTTTATAAACTTTTTAATGAAGATTATGAGAATGCGATTGACTTTAGCGACCTTTGCACCCTAAATGAAAATAAAGATTTTTGTTTATATCGACATATTAGTAAAATCAAAATTAGAGAGGCTTTAAAAAAATGAATCGTGGAAAAGCTGTAGGACATAATGATATCCCAATAGTGGTAAGAAAATGCTTAGGAGAAGGAGGAATTTTTTGGCTTAGTAAACTTTTTAATAATATTTTGAAGACAAAAAATGCCAGGTGAGTGGAGAGTGAGCTGTGTTGATTCTTATTTTTAAGAATAAAGGTGATGTACAAGATTATGCTAATTATAGAGGAATTAAGTTAATGTGTCATTCTTCAAAACTATGGAGAGATTCATACAGCATAGTTTGTGGCGTGATACTAACGTTTCTCAAAATCAATTTGGATTCATGCTGGGTAGGTCTACTGTGAAAGCTATACATTTATTGAGAGGTTTGATAGAGAAGTATAGAGAGAATAAGAAGGATCATATATGATATTTATTGATTTAAAGAAAGCATATGATAAAGTTCCAAGAGAAGTGCTATGGAGATTTCTAGAAAAGAAAGAGGTTAATAATGCTTATATTCAAATTATTAAGGATATGTATGTAGGAGTTGTTACTTGTGTCCGGACACAAGGTGGTTTGACCAAGTATTTTCCTATTTCAGTTGGATTACATCCAAGGATAAGCCTTAAGCCCATATTTTTTTGTTTTAGTCATGAATGTTTTTATGAAAGCACTGAATCATAATGCAAATATATTATGGAAGCAAACATGGGATGCATAGATGCATTATATGTACATATCATGCGCTACTGCATTAAGCCACCATACAACATTTCAAATATCAAGCAATACACAAATGGATATTTCAACATATGCATATACATGCAAATGCACAAGTATGCATGTGAGCATGTTAACATGTAGATGAAAGCATAAGCGTGTGTACAAACATGGAAATATGTCATATACATCTATTGCACTGCATATAAATAACCGCTATACAAATATATTATGCAAAATGCATGCAAAGTCATATACCCGCATAGGCACCGACGAGTGTAACATATATACACACGTGACGTCTGAGGATGTTGCGCGAGTAAAAAAAAATGATGAACTTAAGTTTAAGTTCGACCATCTGTTTGGATGGATAGGAGTGGACACGACTTGAATCACCGAACAAATACACCGTCGCAGCACCGACCAGAGTACTTGATTTTATATGTTCGTATTTAGGCCTTCAAGGTCTCTTACAAAGAAAATTCACACATCAAAATGAATATTTCGGGTTCCAATATCCACACAATAATTCCATTAAGTAGGAGCTAGACCCGATCCTCTTTTTGTAAGCAAATAGAGTCGACAATGTCCAATTAATGAAATGATCAACCCCGATGATGGCGTTGTTGATAGAATCTCAATCATAGGGGATCCCAAATATTTAAAATGTCTCCCAAATTCCCATGAAATATAAACATTTAAAGTGACAATAAAGTCACCTTGATGATGGTTGTATTGAATGTCTATCTCAACGGGAAGGGTTAGCTTTCAAAGACCTATAAAATATTCAAAACTCTATATTCATACATGATATTAATGTTTAAAACTAAAATTAATTATCAAATATTTAAAGAAAAATATCCATAAACCCTCCGTAATAGTTTGCCGAGATGGACAAGTTTAGAAAGCCACTTTATCTCATAAAGAGCAAATGTCTAGTCGATAATATCACTAGGATTCATTCTCAAGTCATTTCTTTCTAGTAAGAACGTGACGTGTGTCCGTTAACTGGTGATTTTGCTGGTAAATGACACCATTAAATTGCAGTCATGATCAGAGCCTGTATGTTTCCCAACGACGCTAAATCATTAAATAATAAATCAATATGATATGACCGATAGGCCACAAAGCCCTCTATTAGCTAAGTGGCTTCAAATTTGTCTCCTTAAGCAAGCATCCATCTTAACTCTACAAAATACCTTTGGACGAAGTAACCCATGGCTACCGACGAGGATCCTTCAGTCTAGTTGGATCGACTACCACCTTTGACTAAGTAAAAAAGTAGGGGCCATGATGACCCAGGACAACGGAACCATGAGATCTTGACCGGGTTCATCGTCATCCCCCCAACCATCCGCTTTAAGTGCACGGTGATATAAATTTCAAATATCAAATTCTGCTGCTACTATATGTTGGATACTACATATATATTTGACGACTAGCCTTAATCGAAAGTTCTCTCTTGCTATTGGGAGGGGTAATTAACTATAGGGGATTGTGCCTATAAGATGTTTAGGATTTTTTTTAATGAAATCTTCAAGGTGAGGTTCATAATTCATATAGTAAATTCACAAAATCCAATGATAACAAAAAAAGATAGCAGATACTTTGAGACCTATAAAGAAATGTAATTTGGAGGTCGAGAAAAAGATACGAAACGACCATAGTAAATATTGGTTTTATCTTTCGTTACTTTGCAGCATAATTTATTCCAAGTAATGTTCTACAACTAAATTGCCACAATGGCACATTTATAAATTATACTAGCTATATGTTCATGTACATGAATTTTATAATTGGCTTCTTTAGTATCCATCAAGTTGGTAGAAAAATACTGGACAAATGAAAAGATTATAGAAGCATGCATACATCCATCTTATTAGAACTTAAATAAAAACACTCATTATTTACATAGTTATAAAGAAATCAAGCGCAACCGATATCCATGTTCCCATGTTTGACACATCGTCCAACACGTTCCAAAGACAAATGATTTACATAAAATAAATGAAAATGAAGATTTTTGGCCTTACACTCACTTGAAATCAGAGCTTTGAGTTTTCACATCTCTGTCTCTCTAGATTCTTGATTGGACTGAGCCTTTTGCTTGCAATCGATCGCTTCGATCGATCCAGCTCTCCCTCCGCTTGTGACTCCGACCAGATTCCCACACGTCTTCTACAACCAGATGATCGCACCTCCAGGTCCGACCGAACCTGTGTTTCACCTCCCGTGACTCTGAACGCGCTCAAAGAGGCAGGCGTCACGCGATCCAACCATCTAGTGTTTCCATCCCACTTGGCACATTCGATCCCTGCGAACGGCTTTTGATTTTGAGCCTCCGTGCAAACAAAGCCTGGCAGCCCACCATCCGGCCTCCTCCCTTCATGCGAAAGAACCCACGTCTTGCCTCCTCCCTTTAGACGAACGAACCCAAGTTCGCCTTAGGCCTCACGTGTGGCTTGGTCTAGATGCTTGAATTCGTAAGTGAGAGGAGAAGATTACAAGGAAATCATGCATATAATGTTATAATAATAACAATAATAATAATGATAATAATAATAATAGTAATAATAATAATAACCTCAATAATTAAAAGAAAGCAGATGCTCGTAATCTCAATGAAAATAGATGCTCTGAGATCAATTTTGGGACCAAACAACGTCCTGAAGCTCTCGACCGTTAACTCATATACGACTGGGCGAACTAGAAAAGGCAAATGCCCTCCCCAACCTCCCCTCACGATGAGTAAACATTGAGAGGTTGCCGAAATTTCCCTAAAAGTATTAATTCATTGTACTGGATTTATTTGAATTTTCAGAAAAATTGGAAAACATTCAATTGACCGATTTAATTTGAAAATAATAATGAACTGTAATATTAATTAACCTAAGTCTATTTAACTAATCAAATACTAATAACTTAATTATCAATTTAAAATAAACTTTAAATGTTTAATCAATTAACTGAAACCATTATTTAGTCAAATCCTTAATCCGTAATTAATTAATGAAATAATTAGAACCTTCCATTTAATTAACTAATTAAGATTTCAATTAATTACTTAACCAATTAATTAAAATAACTTGTTGTATTAATTAACTTAATTAATTAAATGAGCAATTAACTTAAAATTTTAATTTACTAACTAATTAAAATAAAAATTAAATTTCAGATTAATTAATTTTAAACTAATTCTTTTAATTAATCATTTTAAAAACCTTAAATATAAATAAATAATAATAAATATTAATTGATCAATTAATTAACTAATTGAATAATTAATCGGTGAATTAGTCAAATTAAATAACTAATCTAACTAATTTAAAAATTCTAATTAATAAACTAAAAAAAATGAAATTAAAAATCTTCCATGTTAATTGATTAATCAATTTAAATTTGAAATTTAATTAATAAACTTGATAATTTCAAAATTGAGAAAACCAATTCAATTAATTTCTTTTAAAATATAAAACATTAGATGACAAAATGAGCAATTAAATTTAATTAATAACATAATTAAATTAAATTGAGTAATTTTAAACTAGTTAAAATTCAAATTTACGAGCCGAGCAGTAAGTTTTGAATTAAATTTAAAACTTTAATCAACTAAAATCCAAAATTTAATTAAAAATTTCATATTCAATTAATGATCTAATTAATGCAATTAATTAAAATAAACTAAAATAAGACAAAATAACTTAAAATGAATGTTTATGCTAATCAAACTCTATGTATAACTCATACTAAAAAACTCAAACTCCTAAAAAAAAAACTAACCAAAGCATAAAATAGAAAGAATGCTCCAAAAATCCTAAACTAAACTCCTCTAGCTCTCTAACAAGAAGCTCTCCAAGCCCCATCTCTTGGTATACCCTGCAGTTGCAAGCACCAACTCTTGCAACTGCTAGCCACAACATACTTGCAAGTAAACAAACAAAGCATTAGTATGACATACTAAATCGAACTTGTTCTGGTAAAACAAAACTAGTGTTGATAAATTAAGTACTGGTAAAACTAAATTAGTGCGGTAAAATATGTACTGGTAAAACAAAATTAGTGCTAGTAACGTAGGTACTAAAATAAACAGAACAAAATTAGTACTAGTAAGAACGTAGCTGGTATTAAAACAAACATGTACCAAAGTAGAATTGTTTCTGAAAGTAAACGAGTGAGTGCTTAACAAACAACATTACTAAAGTAAAAGACAAGCTACTGAAGTAGGAAAGCTACAAGCGCTTCTACAAGTAAAACTACATTAAACCATGGTTTAAAATTGCGCAATATGAGGCTCGCCTTGAGGCACGCCTTTGCGCAATTCCAGTAAAAAACGCCTCGATGCTTACGCCTCGAGTTTTTTTTATGAGGCTTGCGCCTCAACTTGGTTGAGGCCCGCCTCGCCTCACTGGCATGAGGCTTACGCCTCACGCTATATATAAACTTACATAAATCTTGAAGTAAATGCACGACATTTGACTCTATAGGAGAGGAGGAAGGAGAGAGAGCAGTTCATCATAATGATGATTCAAATGAAGAACCCCTTAGTAATGACAGGGCTGATGACTTATGAGTTCTTATGTGATATGTCATTGCTATTTATTTTTTAAAATTGAAATTATATTTTAATGAAAAGAATACTGAGATTTGGAAAAGATAGAATTTTGAGTTGAACTATATTTCATGTTGTCTTATTGTTGGGATATGTTGATATCACTTCATATCTTATGTTTTTTTATGTTTTATATTATTCACTCATTAGTATATAAAAAATTTATCATTTTATGTTTACGCAATCTTTTGATTTTGAGGCTTACGCCTCAAAACGCCTTGAGGCTTACGCCTCGCCTCACGAATGAAAAATGCCTCAATACCCGAATATGCAATTTTAAACATTGCATTAAACTACTAAAAGCTAGGGTAGAAGGCACGTGTCTTGTGGTAAGGTGTGTTACTACTCTAAAGTCAGCCTAATAGGAAACTATTAGCTAAAATAGGATAAATCTCAGCTAAACTAATACACACGACCTCCCAAGAGGAGCTACAGACACTCCTAATGGGAGTTATAAACCCTCCCAAAGGAAGCAACATATACTCCCCAAGGGGAGTAATTAAACCTTTTGGCTACTTCCAAAGGGAAGCAGTAAGTCCTACAAACCATACACTACTTAGGCTACTTTCAAGCGAAGCCGTAAGATCCACTACTTGGGCTACTTCTAATAAAAGTTGTAAGACCTACTATACGGGCTACTTTTAATCAATGCCGTAAGTCCCGACTCAAATCCAAACATACGGGCTACTTCTAAATGAAGTCGTAAGATCCACTACTTGGGTTACTTTTAATAGAAGTTGTAAGACCTGCTATACGGGCTACTTTTAATGAAAGTCATAAGTTCCGACCTAAATTCAAACATATGAGCAACTCCTAAACGGAGTATCAAGACCCAATATAAATCTAAACTACAGGTAACTCCTAAACGGGGCCATAAGACCTAATACAAGTCTAAACTATAGGAAACTTCTAAATGGGGCCGTAAGACCCCACCTAAATCTAAACTATGGGCAACTCCCAAGTGGAGCTGCCAGTCCCAACATAAATCAAATCAACCTACATCTATTCATTTCAGCTTACTCGGGGTTCCTGAGAGGAGGTAACTCATGGCTGCTAATAAGGTTCATTGGACACTACAATAAACGATTGTTAGTATTGGTATGCTGAAACCTACGATATATCTGGGACGACAGAGCCATGAGATCTTGATCGGGTGTATCTCCATCCCCCACAACCAAAAATTTTAAACTGTCGCACATCTAACAATTGATTCATCCTTAATCGAGATTTCTCTTCTATGCTTTAGGAGGGATAATTAACTATGAGGGTTTGCGCTCATAGGAAGTGAAATATCAGAATTAAATAAACCCTGATGTCGTTCATCCGGGGAAATTTGATTAATTTAAATTCTAATGTACCTCAGTGAAAATTGGACCTTAAGCTTGTGAAAGCAGGATTCGTGCCGTAGCGCAACATTCCTTTCCTTAGGGGAACATAAGAAACCTGAACTCAGATCATAAAGTCCTTGCAAAATAAGGGCGAAATCTCTGGGTAATGTATTATCTAAGACCCAATATTCCTTTTGAAAATTTGCCTCAGAGCATACTCATTAAAACTTTTCCCGACGACTCGAAAGAGCAAGAGGGTCGCGGAGAGGCCGGGGTGCGAATTTTCGGAGCCCACAACTTTGATGCTACTTTATAAGTGAAATTAGTCATCAATTATTGAATAAAGGAACCCTCTATATATAATAGAGAAATCAATACATTAAACCAATAATCAATGACATAAATATTCTCAACTGACCATATTTAAGTAGTTTCATGAATAATATTTCCAATGCCTGTAGTAGGCAAATACTGATTTTCTTTCCATACTGAGTTGGAAAAGATGTGTAACATAAATGTATGATCATACAATCATTTCAACTTATAGAATTTGATAGATTTATAATCACTAAAGCTATATTATTTTAGCACAAGAAATGCATTATAAAGAGAAAATGATCAAATTAATCCCCCAGTTTCTTTAGCATATGCTTATTTTGACTCTAGAATTTTTTTATTTTCCAATTTGGCTCATCTTATCAAAATATTCATATTGAGGTACTAAAACAATCATGTTGGAGCATTGAAAGAGTTGATGATGAGGTCATCGACAGACATTTTAGGCAGGTTTACCGGCGAAGGAATCGTAGATCGACGGCTACGATTAGGAGCTTATATTTCTGAAGTTGCCATGTCATCTTATGTTACTTTCTATGTATTTTTTTTATTTCAAGCTTTAATTTACTATTTTGCCCTTATGAAGGTTTAGTCTTTGTTGTAGCCTTATGGGCATTTGAGTCATGTTATTTTCTTTTGATGAGACCTTTATAAAGAAATCTCCTCCTATTTTATGAGCTTAATGTTGAATCAATAAAATTTCTGAGATTTTCCTTTGTCTTCTTGCTTGAGAGCTTGAGAGAAAGAGAGGAGGCCTAGGAGAGGCTCCACCCTAAACACCCAACAGCCCACCACGGTGAGCTCTTGGTTTTATCGTATTTTGCTACCAAATCCCAATCACCTGAACCCGCCCCTTCCCCTCTCCCGTTTCACTGCAGCCGCCTCCCCCAACTCCACCCAGAACCCGCCGATCTCCCCCTCCCTCCTTGCCGCCGGCCTCCCCTAGCCCAGCCCACTTCCCTTGGTGCCATCCCACCGACCCCCTACCCTTTGAAATTTGAATTTCTTGCATTAATCCCCTCATTAATTCTTTCCTAAATTAGCTCCCCACATTTAGGAAAGGGATTTAAATGAGGCCCCATCTATTTCGAATTCAAATTTCAAATCCCTCTCTTCTTCCCCCCATTAAGAAACCTTCATTAATTAATTAAAATTCTGAAATTCAAAATCAGATTTTAATTAATTCCTTGGGCCCTACTAATTAACCAAATTCCCTCTTTTTCTCCTTGCATGGCCGGCCACCCCATCTAACCTATTTTCTCTCCTTACCACCTAAGCATCCACTAATTAACCTCTTAATTTCCCCCCTAATAGCCGCCCCTCTCTTTAATATAATTTAGGGAGACTTTAATGACAAATAACCTCTCCCTCCAATCCAAGAAAATCTGAAATTCAAATTCAGATTTTACCCAAGCCTCTCCCTAGCTCACGGCCCAACTCCTCCTTTCTTTTCTTCTTCCCATCCCCACTTCAATGTTGAATGGCGGATCCCGAATTTGAGTGGGGGCTTGTGTTCAACGCCGACGGTAGTCTCAACGTCCTACGATCTCAGTTCTTGGACGCGGGGTTTGAGCAAGAAGACACAGTTGGCGAATACTTGGAGCGAATTCTACCCACACTTGTGCACGTCATCGACCGCCGATTTCAAGACTACGTTTGGACAATCACCGGGCATCATCCACCACCTCCTCCACCGGCGGCTACCTCTCTGGTAACGAAGTCCTTCATCTCCTTTTCCGTAATGGTGCTCTCCATCCTCGCGTGGTTCTTCTTCTCCGCTAAAAGCCAAAGTGTGAATGAGTGAGAAGTTGCTCGAGGTGAACTTTCTCATTATTAATTGTGGGATTTTGTTATGAGCATTTAAGTAGTTCTTTTATCTTTGAATGTTTATGAATTGTTTGGTTATCTCAAAGCAACTCTTCGCCTAAGCAAGTTGATTACCTAGAATATATTTAATCCTTTATTTTATTGGTGATAAATTTGTGGTGGTAACACTTTAGTTAACTTTCATCTTAATTTCCGCAAGCAACTTCTGTTTGATTTACATCAGTTGAATTTTGATAAGTTGAGGAGCCTGATTGGAGAATATGAGAACTTTCAAAATGAGCACACTTAAATAGTATGTGAACCAAATTGGTAAGTTTCTTATATTTTACAATCTTTAGGGGGATTATGATTGACAGCACTCTGGATATTTCTTGTTGTATTTGAGGTTATCTTAGCATTTACATGTATTCAGGTGGGTTGGAGGTTTGCTTTCAGCTTCTCTTATCCAGAATAATGTAGGCAAAATTAAACCTCATTAGTTATCTATTTTCTGAAACTGGTTTCCAGAAAAGATGCTTATATGGCTTTCGATGTAAAAATTCAGTAAAGAAAAGTGAAAGCTCTTCTTGTTAAAGTATTGAAAGTTAGATTGCCTGCATATGTTTTGATCTTGAAAAGTACTTGATGAGGACATCGTCAACGATTTCGACACGTGTACCATCGGAGATGCTGGAGATCGACGGCCACGATCAGGAGTTTATATTTTGAGTCATTTTATGTAGTAGTTTATTTTATTTTTCAGTTTTACTGTTTTACCCTTATGGGTGGTCATTTGATATTGTAGCCCCGATGACATTTATGTCTTTTAGTTTTTGTTTCATTTTGGCCTATTTAGGCCTCATGTATTGTACTGGATGATGATTAATATGAATTTCAACTTTTTGTTTTGGATCTCTTTGTGAGTTCTAGAGTGAGTGGTGAAGCCTAGGAGAGGCTCAATCTAAGTACCCAACAGCCCTCTTTGTAGAGCTCTTGGTTCCTATCTTCTTCCTCCTCCAATTCTTTTCTTTCTCCCATAACCGTCGGCTCCCCAACCAGCCACCACTTGGCCGGCCAACCACCCCTCCCCCTCCCCTTGCCGTTAACCCCTAGATCCCATCCCTTTCAACTCCCGTCCGGCCGCACCACCCCACCACCGTCCGCCTGAGCCCATACCTGCAGCCGCCGGCCAACCAAGGAGCCCCACCCGCCGGCCAACCAAGATCAACCTAGGAATTTGATTTTCAAATTCAAGAGAGCTGTTATTATTTTCCTTATTGGTCTCCTTATTATTTGGGAGGTTTCTAAATGGAATTCAATTCAAATTTTGAATTTCATATTTCTTTCTAAAACGATTACACCCAATTAGGAAACTACTCAATGCTAATCAAATCTGAATTTAAATTCAGGATTTGATTTAAATGAGTATGCAATTAATTGGCCCCCACATATATTGAACCTAGCCATATTTTCTCAACCCCTATGGCCGGCCCCCTCTCTTTCCCTTCTCTCTCTCTCTCCACTTTGCCACCTAAGCAACATTTAATTCCCCTAAATCTTCCTAATAACCGCCGGCCCTATTACTTCCTTAATTGGGGGTTAACTTGAATTTCAAATTGGCCTTTTCCCCTTAATGAAAATTTGAAAATAAACTTCAGATTTTCCCTCTCATCCCCTTTTCCCCAAGTTACTTGTTTCAACCCAAAGAACTCCACCCTAGCCGTCACCCTTAATTTCCCCCTCTTTTCCTGAAGCTCCTACTTGCTATCAAGGGAATTTCGGCTAGGAAAACGGGGCTGGCCAGTTGTCTGAAACCCCACGTTGCTGTCCAGAGCCTCCATTGGAAGAATTTTCCTGCTGTCCATGAAATTCCTGTCCAGATTTTGCTATCTAGAAAATTGCAGTCAATGTTCTTGCTGTCCAGAAATTTCCAACCAAGACCTTTGCGGTTCCAGCCCTCCTAATGCTAGGAAACTGCAGTCTTGCAAAACCAGAGCCGCCCTCTTGCTGTCCAACGTCCTCGGAAGCTACCGTTTCCGTCCAGAACTTTCTGGAATTGCTGGCCTAGATTTTCTACTTGTTGTCCAAGGGTTCGAGAACGAATGCGTTGCTATCCAAACGTCCAAGGAGCCACTACGTCATCCCGTGGATTCTCCGTCACCGGCTACTTCCCCAACGAACTAGACTTTGGGCACCATTTGTCTCTTAGTGGCATTGCTCGGTTTGCTCTCAATCTTCCTCCGTTAAAGCCCCACCGTCAAGAGCGTGAGTGAGGGACCCAAGGTGAAAAGTTATGTTTGTTAGCCGTGGATTATTGTTTTTGCCATAGCATTACTCTCTCTATTTTTATGTTGTTAAATTGATAGCATCCCGTTAATCTAGTTGTAACCGCATGCCTTACATAATTTCTACTTGATAATTTTGAAAATCTAACTTGAGTAAGCATTAATTCTATAACTAGCAAAGTCTTAATATTCTTATATTAAAATCCCCAAGCAATTCTTGTTTCCATACATATGTTTCACATCATCTAGGGTTATTTACCTTTGGGTTGCCCCTTTAGTCAATGAGTCTTCTCTTTTTCCATTGCATATTTTGTTCTGTTAAACTTATGATTACGATTCATTCATCTTATTTACGGTCATAAATTTCTAGCACTTTATAGTTTTTGCATAGGTATTTGCAACACTTAGCCCAATCCCAGGCTACGTGCAATGGCTGCTATCCAAATTGGCATCGCATTTGAAACTTGGTGAAGAAGAGACAGAGAATGAGACTGACTCCTCAGAAATAGATTTTAGCTCTACTTTAAAAGAACATGTCCTTCTTCCGGAAGAGGAAAGGATGATATGTGAGTCAGGAAAGTACGTTTCTAATGTCCGTACCTTTTTCTCATGTCCTTATTCCTTTTTTTGTTTGTGATTCGTTCTTTATTGTACCTCATTGGTTTCATTCTATAGCAGCATTTGATCTCTAATTAAAATTATAATTTTTTAACTGTAGTTTGTGCTTATGTGTTATATCTTGCGGTTTGAACTGTGTTTACATTCTTCAGTTGAGCTATGCGGCATGTTTCACAGAATTGCGTTTTCATTTATGAAATTTGTGCTTTGCTTTGCTTACTTCATTCTTTTCCATTGAAGCATGTGGCATAAAGGAAAAACATTGCAATCTGTGTGCGCAGATATGGTTGTAACCAATAATTGAACGCAATGCTCCTCTAGTGTTTGTTTTGGCAGTCATGCATGGGATAAACAACATTCACCTAGATTGATTTGAACAATATAAACAATATCGATTTTTTTTTAATCTGATGCTGCTACTGTTTAATACAATAGCTGTTGAGCGGAAAATATAACCCTTCCATGCAATGTTCTCTTGTGATATGATTACTATGCTTGATAAGTTGATTTGATCTGTGGAAGAATTACCTGGAAGGAGGATCTGTCTGGTAAAGGATTAGGTTTCGGATACTTCAATATAATTGAAAACTTCTCGCAACCTTTTGTTTATGATAACTATTGATAAGTTTGTGGCTTAATTTATAGCCAAGAAAGAGCTTTGCTGGCATGCTTGAACACATGTATTGTTCTAATATGAATACAGCCAGCATGCCTTGAGAGTTTGTTAAAAGCATTCCTTTAAAAAAAATTATAACTATGATTAATGTATAGTTCAGATTACTTGTTATAACCTTATATAGGCTTTTTTAGTTGTATTTGCTTTTCATTTTTTTAGTTGTAATGGCTAATGTTTGATATGGATTTTTACATAAATGGTAGGTTTGGCTGCAGTGATTGCATTAAAGATAATTATACTTATCAATATTTATAGAAGAGGAATCAATAGAGCGATGTAGAACCAAAAGCAAGCCATGATTAAAAATTAGAAATCTGAAGTTAATTCCAGCCAATAGAAGATTTGAAATTAATTTTTTTTTTGGGTGGGGGGGGGGGATTGATTGGGGGGAGAATAAATTGGAGGGAGCAAAAAGGGTAAAAAGGGAGAGGGAGAGGGCCAACAATTATGGGAGTGGGGAGGGGATGTGGGAGGGAATTAAGGGATTGAGATAGATTGTCAATCAAAGTCAATCTAAATGGCGAAAGTGGCTTTAATGCAATTGACTCTCTAAATTAAATTTGAATTTAATTGGCATTGATTGGAGGGACTTCCCTAATATAACTTCTCTTATTTTAGGAAAGAATTTCAAATTCGAAATGCATTAAAATTGGAAATTAAAACCTTCCTAATTTAAGATGCATCACATATGGAAAGTAATCAACTAGGGATTTGAAATTCTTTAATGGACATTGATTCATTTGATTGGAAATATAATTAGGAGCCTTAATGGAAATAGGATTTAGAGAGATGGGAGGTAGGGTTGATGACTAAAGGAGTGAGGGAGGAGTTAGGAAGGATTTCAAATAGTTTTCAAGCAAAGCCAATGATATGCTGCCGGCCCAGGAGGGGCCGGCTGGACCGGTCCAGCCAGGACCGGCCTTGTGCTACTCACGCCGAAACAAAAAAAGGGGGGGGGGGGGGGCGGGATTCCCTAGTGGGTCCAGTGGGTGGTAATTGCAATTAGGAGGGAATTTTTGAATTTGGGGGGCTGTTTTAGGAAGTGTTTGATTGTCCTTTATGAGGAATTTGTTTAATTAGGAGATTTGGGGGGATTAGCTCCTCATCTGGAGTTTGAATCTAATTGGAGATTTAGGGTTTGTGTTCTTGGGCTCTAGGCTACGGCTAGAGATTTGGAGAGTTTTTCCTTCCTCTCGAATTGAAGGAAAGTTGTATCTTGCAAGTGCTTTTCATCCGTTATCGAAATAAAAGTGTTTGCATTGTTTTTCCTACATTTTTCTCCTACGTTTCCTCTCAGATTTTCTTGCATTTGGCTGTTTTTCTGCTGTGGACAGCAGTTTTTCTTGGGATCCTCTTGGTTTTGGTGTGAAACACTTGGAAATCCAAGTGTTTCCTATCAAATTGGTATCAGAGCATCGATTTGGGACCACCGGCGGCTGAAATTCTGAAATTTCAGCGAGTTTATCTTGTCCGGAAGAAGATTTTTGGAGATCCGTTAGGAGAGCGATGGCCGGAAAGAAGGTGGACGTCTTGGAAGGCGAGATCGGTCAATTGAAAACCGATTTGGAAGAAAGATTTTTTGAATTTCAAAATCAAATCACCACCAACAACGAAAGGTTGGAGGGAAAGTTCACGGCAATGGAAGAGATGATGAAGAAATTATTGGAGATGAAGACTAATCCGACAACGTCGGAAGCAAGAGAGACTACCGGAGACCACGGTGTAGGAGGAAATCCGAACCCGCGTAGGGGGAGGAGGAATCAAGATGTGGAGATCCTTGAAGGAGACGACGACATGCCACCTCTAGAGCCACTTTCTAAAGAGGAGATGAGCATGGGAAATGACCGTCGAGGTGCTGAATTTCAGCGTCGAGGTGCTGATTTTCAACGTCAAGGCGTTGATTTTGAAGGCAGGCGGGGGGGGAATATGAAGGTAGTGCAGATTTTGGAGAAAGGAGAGAAGAGTATCAGCGTCGAGGTGCTGATTTTCAGCGTCGAGGTGCTGACTTTGAAAGAGGAAGAGGGGATTATGACGACGGACTCGGATACCAACGTCGGAGGGAGGACCGGGACACTTGGGGAGCACCTCCTCTTCGAGGAATGGGAGGTTATGGAGAGTACCGGGGTAACGGAAGAGATCCGAAGGTAAGGAAGTTAAAGATGCCCATCTTTGAGGGTGAAGATGGCCATGGCTGGATATACAAGGTGGAGCGTTACTTTGCTGTCAACGGGTTGACAGATGATGAGAAGCTGACAGCGGCAGGATTGTGTCTGGAAGGGAAAGCGTTGGCATGGTATCAGTGGCGAGACAGGAGAGAGCCTATCAGGAACTGGCGAGAGTTCAAGGACTGTTTATTAGAGCGTTTCCGAGCCGATGGGGGAGGAGACTTGTATGAGCAGTTCTTTGCTCTGACTCAGGAGGGGACCGTGGCCGACTACCGGGACAGATTCGAGTACTTGGCCAGCCGTCTGGATCACATCTCCGAATCGGCCCTAGAGGGAAATTTCATGAAAGGGCTCAAACCGGAGATACGAACAGCCGTCAGAGTGTTGGAGCCAAGGAATTTAGGCAAAGCTATGGAGCTTGCACAATTGGTGGAGGATCAGAAGAGATCAGAAAGAGGAGCTCGAGGCAACTACTAAGGGGGATCGTACAAGATGACTACTGCGGTATTATCCTCCAAAGGGGTAGTGCCAGGGGGTCAGAAGGAAGCACCCAAGGAAAAGACGGGAGGAGGAAATGGTGGACATTTCAAAAGACTGACCGAAAAAGAAATGCAGGACAAGAGAGCAAAGGGGTTGTGCTTCAGGTGCGATGAGAAGTACATGCCGGGGCACAGGTGCAAGGACCGATCTCTTCAGGTTCTCCTCGTTTGTGAAGATGAGGAAGACGAAGAGAGAGGTGGGAGTGACCCTGAGGTGGAGGAGGATGAGAAATTGCATTTGGATGTAGCAGAAGTCTCTCTGAACTCAGTAGTGGGACTCACCTCTAGTCACACTATGAAGGTGAAAGGAGAGATCTCTGGTCGCGAGGTTGTGGTGTTGATAGATAGTGGAGCAACACAATTTCATTTCCACCCATATAGTTGATGCATTGGGAATGGAGCTAGTGGATACCGGAGGTTACGGGGTAATGATGGGCATCGGGAAGGTAGAGATTGGACGGGGAGTCTATCGAGGAGCAGTACTGAAGATTCAAGGGATTCATGTAAAGGAAGACTTCCTTCCCTTGGAGTTGGGGAGTACGGATGTCATTCTTGGGATGAAATGGCTGCAGACATTGGGAGAGATCAAAATCAATTGGGGCACACTAGGGGTGTAAGTGAGCCGAGCCGGCTCGCGAGCCGGCTCGAGCTCGACTCGTTTATGAGCTCGTGAGCCGAGCTTATCGAGCTCACGAGTCGAGCTCGAGCTCGAGTTCGAGCTCGTTTAGTAAACGAGCTCGAGCTCGAGCTCGAGCCGGCTTGGCTCGTGAGCTCGCGAGCCGGCTCGATTAAATATTAATATTTTTTAAAAATAATTTTATTTTATTTATTAAATTTAAATATTAAAAAATTATAATAATAATCACCTAAATTTTATTTAAAAGTGAAATATTTCATATTTTTATAAAAATTTTGTTTAAGTTTTAAAAATCCCGCCTAATTTTAAAATTTTGAAAAATCCCGCCTAAATTTAAAAATTCCTGCTCATGGCTGGCGAGCCGGCTCGAGCTCGTTAACAGTGACACGAGCTCGAGTTCGAGCTCGACTGTCAAGCTCGACTCGAGCTCGAGCTCGAGTTCGAGCTCGCTATCTATCTAACGAGCCGAGCTCGATAAGGGCCAAAACTCGACTCGACTCGACTCGTTTACACCCCTAGGGCACACTGAGGATGGAGTTGATGGTTGGGGGCAAAAAGAGGATAATTCAAGGTGAATCCGGACTGACCAAGGCAGGGGTTTCTCTCAAATCCCTCATCAGAACCATTCAGGAAGAAGGGAGAGGTTACTTAATAGAGTTACACCGCGTGGAAGGGGTTAGATTGGAAAAGGAAGGCAATGTTCCCGCTACAGTACAGCCGCTCATACACCAGTACAGCGAGGTCTTTCACCCTCCCCAGGGTTTACCTCCTCAGAGAGAGTTGGAGCATGCCATTACTCTGAAACAAGGTGAGACTCCGATCAGCGTCCGTCCTTACCGCTACCCACAGATTCAGAAAGATGAGATTGAAAAGTTGATCCGAGAAATGCTGGAGGCAGAGATTATCAGACCCAGCAACAGCCCTTTTTTCAGTCCAGTCCTCCTGGTCAAAAAGAAGGACGGAAGTTGGAGATTTTGTGTGGATTACAGGGCTTTGAATAAAGGCACTGTACCAGACAAGTTCCCAATTCCAGTGATTGACGAGCTGTTGGACGAGTTACATGGTGCAGTGATGTTCTCTAAGCTAGATCTAAAATCCGGATACCACCAGATCAGAATGAAGGAGGCCGATGTTCCAAAAACGGCGTTCAGGACACATGAGGGACATTATGAATTTCTGGTAATGCCCTTTGGATTGACTAACGCTCCTGCAACCTTTCAATCCCTGATGAATCGGGTCTTCAAGCAGCACCTCAGGAAGTTTGTCCTGGTCTTTTTCGATGACATCCTGGTGTACAACAGGACTGTGGAGGAGCACTTGGAACACCTGAGGGTGGTATTGGAAGTACTTCAGGAGCATCAGTTGAAAGCCAACTTGAAGAAGTGCAGTTTTGCTCAGGCAAGTGTGGAGTACTTGAGACATGTGGTTTCCCAAGAGGGAGTGGCAGCGGATCAAACTAAAATTGAGGCAATGTAGAGATGGCCACTGCCTAGGAACCTCAGGGAGTTGAGGGGCTTCCTAGGTTTGACGGGATACTACAGAAAGTTTGTGAAGGGGTACGGTACCATTGCATGGCCCCTGACGGAGCAGCTAAAGAAAGACAATTTTTTGTGGGGAGAGGCAGCCACTCAGGCGTTTGAGAGGTTAAAAGAAGCCATGACGACGGTTCCTGTTCTAGCTCTCCCAGACTTTGGTCAGGTCTTTGTAGTAGAGACGGATGCATCAGGATATGGGCTAGGTGCAGTGCTGATGCAGAATCACAGGCCAATAGCTTACTTCAGTCAAGTACTCTCAACCAGGGCTAGATTGAAGTCAGTGTATGAAAGAGAATTGATGGTCATTGTCTTGGCTATTCAAAAGTGGCGGCCAGATCTCTTGGGAAGGCACTTTATCGTGCGGACGGATCAGAGGAGCTTGAAGTATTTGCTAGAGCAAAGGATGGTAACAGAAGAGCATCAGAGGTGGCTATCCAAACTAGGCTATGACTTTGAGATCCAGTATAAGCCGGGGTTGGAGAACAAGGCAGCCGACGCTCTATCCAGATGTGTGGGGGAACTCCATGAGTTGGCTCTATCTGTACCCTTGATGGTAGACTGGGGAGCCATCAAGGAAGAAAGCAGGTTAGATGAGGAATTGGGAAAGATCAGGGAGGATCTAATGAAGGATGAGAGTAGCCATCCGGGATACTGCCTTGAGGGGGAGAGACTAGTGCATCAGGGGAGGTTCGTTCTGCCTCGAACCTCCATTCACATCCCCAACTTGTTGCAGGAGTTCCACGGTAGCGCAATTGGAGGCCATTCAGGAGTTCAGAAGACATACAGGAGGCTAGCAGTAGAACTCTATTGGAAGAGGATGCGTAAAGATGTGGAGGAGTTGGTGGCAAGGTGTGAAGTGTGCCAGAGGAACAAATACTTGGCCATGGCGCCAGGAGGGCTGTTACAACTATTGACACTTCCAAACAAAGTTTGGGAGGAAGTGTCCATGGACTTCATCGACGGATTACCACTGTCAGAAGGATACACTGTCATCATGGTGGTGGTGGACTTACTTAGTAAGTATGCCCACTTCGTCCTTTTACGACACCCTTACACTGCAGTGTCTGTGGCAGCTACATTTATCAGAGAGGTTGTCAGACTGCATGGGGTTCCAGAATCGATAGTGACGGATCGAGACAAGGTATTCCTTAGTCAGTTTTGGAAGGAGTTGTTCCGATTGCAGGGAACAACCCTCAAGAGAAGCACCGCCTATCATCCACAGACAGACGGGCAGACGGAGGTGGTGAACCGAAGTGTGGAGACCTATTTGAGGTGTTTTGTGTCGGAGACCCCGCGGATGTGGGCAAAGTGGCTGCCTTGGGCCGAATACTGGTACAATACCTCATACCACTCGGCTTCCCAGATGACCCCATTCAAAGTGCTGTATGGAAGGGACCCTCCACACCTAGTGCATTGTGGGAAAGGTAGTACTCCCGTGTCGTCAGTGGAGCAATATTTGGAAGAAAGAGACAAGGTACTGGAAGATTTAAAGAAACATTTGATGAGAGCCCAACAGATTATGAAAAAGCAGGCAGATTCACACAGGCGAGACATGCAGTTTGAGGTAGGGGAGAAGGTATTCTTAAAACTACGACCCTACCGACAGCGGACAGTGGCAAGAAGAAGGAATCAGAAATTAGCACCCAGGTACTTTGGGCCTTATGAGGTGATGAAAAGGATTGGTGCAGTGGCGTACCGACTGAAGTTACCCCCATCAGCTACCATACATCCAGTTTTTCATGTATCACAGTTGAGGAGAGCTATTGGGGAACAGGCAGTTAGCACGGATCTACCGGTGACACTGACGGAAGAGTTGGAAGTGATATTAGAGCCTCTGGAGCTTACAGGCGTAAGATCAGATAAGGATGGCAACAAAGAAGTGTTGATTAAGTGGAAAGGCCTTCCAGATTTCGATGCTACGTGGGAGCCAATGGAGAGAATGAAAGAGCAATTCCCTTCTTTTCACCTTGAGGACAAGGTGAGTTTTTGGGAGGGAAGTATTGATACGCTGCCGGCCCAGGAGGGGCCGGCTGGACCGGTCCAGCCAGGACCGGTCCTGTGCTACTCACGGCGAAACAAAAAAAGGGGGGGGGGGGCGGGATTCCCTAGTGGGCCCAGTGGGTGGTAATTGCAATTAGGAGGGAATTTTTGAATTTGGGGGGCTGTTTTAGGAAGTGTTTGATTGTCCTTTATGAGGAATTTGTTTAATTAGGAGATTTGGGGGGATTAGCTCCTCATCTGGAGTTTGAATCTAATTGGAGATCTAGGGTTTGTGTTCTTGGGCTCTAGGCTACGGCTAGAGATTTGGAGAGTTTTTCCTTCCTCTCGAATTGAAGGAAAGTTGTATCTTGCAAGTGCTTTTCATCCGTTATCGAAATAAAAGTGTTTGCATTGTTTTTCCTACGTTTTTCTCCTACGTTTCCTCTCAGATTTTCTTGCATTTGGCTGTTTTTCTGCTGTGGACAGCAGTTTTCCTTGGGATCCTCTTGGTTTTGGTGTGAAACACTTGGAAATCCAAGTGTTTCCTATCAGCCAATTTAATTAAAAGAGATTTAATGTCCATATCTCTTTTAATTTGAATTCAAATTCAAATTGATTTGATCGAAAAACTTTTCAAATGTAACTTATGTTAAATTAGGAAAGAATTCAAATTTGAAATTGATTCAAGATTGAATTAATATCCTTCCAAATTCGACATGATCTATTTTAGGAAAGTAGTAAGACTGGAAAATTTGGAGGCAAAGGAGGGGAGATGTGGCCGGTGGCTAGGAGGAAATTAGGGTTAGGGCCTGAGGCTAGGAAGGAGGAGAGGTGGAGGCTGACAGTTAAGAGGAAGGGGAAGACTTTGTGATGGCGGCTAGGAGGAGGGGAGGTGGGTATTGGGCTGGAAATTAGGAGGAAGAGAGAGGGTGGCCTGCGGGTAGGAGAAAGGAGGGATGATGGTGGAGATGGGGGCTGGCGGCTTGGAGAATGGGAGGGAGTCGGTGGAGAAGATAAACCACGAGCCCGGACGCTTCATGCGGCTGATGGGTAATACTTTGCCCTCATCTAGGGACTTCAAACTATGAGCTCGGACGCTTCCTGCTACTGGTGGATAATACGTTGGCCTCACCTAGGGATTTCACCTCTCATAAGAACTCTCAAAGCTCTCAAGAACAAAGTGTTGAATTTTTTTACTTAATAATCATCCATCCCCTCAAAAGAAGAGGAGGGGGCTATAAATAGCTAAAATACAATAATAAGAGAAATGAAAAAAGTGCCCCATGGGGTCACATAGGCTTACTCCCTCACTTGAGGGTAAAAATAGAAAAATGCATAAATAAATCAAAATATAAATAATAACTCAAAATAAAGTGATACAATCATGACCGTTGATCTTCGGCTCCTCTATTAAACTTTCATGGTCATATGTCCTCATCATAGAGCATAAACTTTGATATTGAGAAATTTAATTTTGAACTTAATAAGGCCTCTGACAATATATTGTAGATACCAGATATTTGATAAGTTACTACTATTATTCTATCTTTTTGAAAGTTGCTTGGCTTCACTAAATTTAAGGTTTGTTTGGAGGAGCATTTGACCCTTCATTTGAGATGAAAAGTAATGCACCCGATGGGCATGAGCTAAACATCTTCATATATGAAAAAAAATTTGTTAGCTTTCAACAACTTGCATTTTTTTTTGTTGACTCATGTGAAAAATTGGGAGGTTTGTAAGCTTCTTTCTTCTTCTTGGTGGTAGGTCTTCCATGCCTTTTAGCGGTGGATCAAGTCACGACTATGCCGACAACATTAGAAAACCCAATGAATCGTATTAGTGCTCGCTCGAAAACGACTCTAAGACAACAATCGACTAGAAAACACGATCATTTGCGGTGAAAGAAAACTTTCTTTGGACCCAGGTCAGAGATGGATAGAGAGGTGGAACTTTGGTCAAATCAATGATCATTGGAATGCAGAGGGTATTTTCCTTCCATGCCCGGCGGTTCAAAGATCAATGAAATACAGGCCATTCGTATGAGAGCTCACCTGAACAATTTCTCTTAATAGCTCACATTTTTTTCATGGATACGGTATTCCACCTTCCTATCTATTTTTTTCTTTTTAGGTTTATTATATGTTATCCCTACCAGATCTAAACATGATGGGAGAAATGATGATTATGGCTGCATACTAGTGGATTAGGGGCATGACGTTGAGATTGTGGTATTTAATGCTGGGGTAGTTATGAATGAGCAAAATTTGTGCAAGATGGACTTGTGTGAGGACTTTGCGGAGAAGGTGCTGTGAGCAAACAAAACTAATTCATGTGGAGGGTGAATTCCCGTGTGGGCTTGCACGAGGAAGGCGTTGCGAGCAAGCAAAAGCTAGCTTATGTGGGATGGGTAGTTGCCTGTGGGCTTGCATGGGGAAGGCATTATGAGTGAGCGAAACTAGCTTACATGGGATGCAAACATGCCTGCAAACTTGTGTGAGGAGGTGAAATGAGTGGGCGAGGCTAGTTCGTGCACATCAAGGAATCATCGACTTTGTGGGACCGAAGCGGTGAGGAGGGTGCGAACTCGTGCATCTAAGGAGATGAAAGATAATAATACAAAAAGAAATATCTATTTTATTATATAATTTTATTTTCTTTTTTTATGTTTTGGCTATGGAGTATAATGTGGCTCATATTAATTCTGTTTTATGATGTTTTTTCTAGCTAGAAAATGCCTCTTCATACTCCCAATTATCTTCTTCTTTCTTTTTTTTTGGATATATTAACATGAGTTTTTTTTTCTTATTAAATAAAAAAGACAACTATTATTTAGATGCATGCATATTTTTTATTTTTCGTTTTGGACCATTATAGTAACATTTCACTAGATTCCTGAAATGTATAATTGGTTTAATTAAATGGTGTAAATGACATTTAAACCAGTTGGGAAATTGATTGGTCAAAGATGGATATGGAGTAAAAAGAATAACTATTATTATTTTTGTTTGTGAAGTGCTATGGAGAGTTCTTGAAAAGAAAGGAGTTAATAATGTTTATATTCAAATCATTAAAGATATGTATGCGGGAGCTATTACTTGTGTTCAAACACAAGATGGTTTGACCAAGTATTTTCCAATTTCGGTTGGATTACATCAAGGATCTGCCTTAAGTCCATATCTTTTTGCTTTAGTCATGGATGTTCTCACTAGACATTTGCAAGAGGATGTACCTTGGTGTATGCTTTTTGCTGATGATATTCTTCTTGTTGATAAGACTAGAGAGGGAGTTGAAGGTAAACTTGAATTATGGAGGTCAACTTTAGAGTCTAAAGGTTTTCGCTTGAGTAGATCTAAAACTAAATATATGGAGTGTAATTTTAGTAGCAATAGACCTAGTGAGGGGATTGTGACTTTGGGCGATCAAGTCATTAATAAGAGTACACGTTTTGGATATCTTAGATCTATTGTTCAGAGTGATGGTGAAATTGATGGGGATATTATCAACAGAATTCAAGTTGGATGGTTGAAGTGGAGGAATGCATCGGGCTTATTGTGCGATAGAAAAGTCCCCCTCAAACTTAAGGGAAAATTCTATAAGATGGCGGTGAGACCTGCAATGCTTTATGGTGCCGAATGTTGGCCATTAAAAGAGAAGTGTAATACTAAGTTAAGTGTTGTAGAGATGATGATGCTTAGGTGGATGAGTGGCTTGACCCTTAGAGATAGGATACGAAATGAGCATATACGTGAAAAGGTTGGAGTAGCTCCAGTGGAAGATAAGATTAGAGAGTCACCTTTGATGGTTTGGTCACTTTAAACGGAGGCCTTCTGATGACCCGGTTAGGAATGTTGAGGTATTAGATTTGACTTTTGTTAAGAAAGGTAGAGGTAGACATAAAAAGACTTGGTTAGAAAATATTAGAAATGATCTTGCTTTATTAGATTTAAATGAAAATTTGACTTTTAAACGAACACAATGGCGAAAAAGGATTCATGTAGTCGACCCCATGTAGTGGGACAAAGGCTTGATGTTGTTGTTGTTGTTATATTATTTTTGTTTGTTAAATTTTATTTAAAAGAGAAAAGAAAGTTAGATGATATATTTGTAAGCTTAAGGTAATTGATCAGCCTATGTTGTTGCATGAATCAGTCACTTTTTATTTTATAATTACTTTTTCTTTGTTTTCAATCCAGTTAAGATATTGAAAATGAGTACAATGACATTTTAGTTTTTTTTTGTAAGGAGTTGAGGGATCAAAATAATTTTTTTAATATAGTTGGGGATCATTTTGATCCTTTGTAAAGAGTCAAGAGACCATTTTGATCATTTTCTCTCTCTCTCTAAACATAAACTTTGTACTTTAAATCACATAAATGTTTTTTTCCCAAAAAAACTCTCTTTTCATATATATTAGAAATTAACTATCTATTTTAAAAAATTCTCCCATTTTAATCAATTTGACTTGAAGTTTTAAATTAATTAATAATTAATATGAGAGCATAAATTCTAATTTTGTCCCCTACTATCTATATGCCATTGGTTTAATCTTAGAGTATTCCATTCTCCAATTTATCCCATTGATTATACAGAATTGATCCTAAATAGTTCCTCAAATAAAAATTGATTGAAATTGGGATATACTCATCTTGCTTGGCTCCCACTCATGGAAATTGGTCTAATTTTTAGCCTTCATGTTGCGTCTACTCATGATTTGCTTTGTCAAGTGTCTCGTGTTGCTTCTTTGTAGCTTAGTCTCGTTTAATTTAACTTTAAATAGTTCCTTAGTTATCAAAATTAAAAATATTCGCTTTTTTAAAATGGAGGAAATAAACTGATTTCCTTGTATTATTAATAGCAATTTCTAATCAAGGAAACTTTATGGTCTGGGTACATTCTTATCATTTTTATACCCTTTGGTTGATAGAGGTATACCATAATACTTCTAACGTCATATTATTCTGCTTGAGTTGTGGTATGAAATTAAATACACAATCATGTTTTGAATTATGTTACAATTTATGAAAATATTACTAGGATGTGAATTATGTTACATTTTTATACCTTCCGAAAGAGTATGAATGATTGTGCTTGCAGTTTTTAGGCCATCCAGTTTTACTTCTATAATTAACTCTTGATATCAGATGATTAATTGTAGTTATTAAGTCCTGTCAGTTACTCCAAAAAGTAGAAAGCATGAATTCTCCGGTGATGCCCCCTTAGAATGGTCGGTCTGATAATGCTCATTCTTGAAATAGCAGCAGCTTCACATCGTTGAATCGTCATATTGACACTCTCTTTATGCAGGGCTCTTGCTGATGGGAATAGTGGCATTGAAATATTATATAACTTATTATCTTCAACTAACAGCGAGTGGAGCAAGTCTGATTGCCTTTTGAGTGCACTTAAACGCCCTCTAATGCGTTTATGTATCAGGTCTGTAAGAACAATAAAATTTGGGTTTTGAAGATTTAATTGCATTTCATTTACATGTTCTCCCTAATAAATGTTCTGGATTAAAATATTACATGGTTCTTTCCCATATGGATGTTGTGAACTCTTGAATTTCTACTTTTAGCAGTTACATTTCCAGAGATTAATGCTTGCCATTTGAAATATTTAACATCCAGCAATCTGGTGACCCTTATTATACTATCAATCTACCATGGATAGACAGGGTAGTTTGAGCTTTAGGTTATATAGGCAGGTGTTGAGAGTGTTTCCTTTGCTCGGAATTGGGTGAATGAAACTTTTAAGTAAGTTCATAATAACGTTTTGTTACATTTAAAAAAAAAAGTATGAAGTGGTTACATTGCTTCAAATGTACAATGTGCATAGCAAAGCGTTAATTAAAAATTTCAAAATTCTTCTCTTTCTTTGTTGTTTTGGCTGTTGCACGAGGAGACAAAGGTAATAAAAGTTCTTTTCCAAGACGGGAGCGATCATCTAAGGCTAGATTACTTGGGAAGTAGGAAAGGGTTGTAGCATGTTTGCAGCGTTGAAGTTGTCTCTCTGCTTAAGGAGTGTACCGTGCGACTGTCTAGGCAGAGCATTGCGCACGTATTACCTTGACCTCTAAATTGTGCAATTTTACCTTTCTAATGCTTTCTGGTCAATTAAGGAACAGGGGCCTTGAATATGACATGAAATCGTAGCTGTTTATATACAAAACTGCAAATATTATTGATGCAGAACAAAATATTTGATTAAATATGTAATGTTGAAAATACATGCCTTCTGAATTAAAGCAATAATAATTATGTTTACTTCAAGTGATTTAAACAAAGGTTAGAACATTAGAAAGATGATTAAAGCTTAGGCCAAACCACATGTAAGAGTTTAGAATCATGAATAATCACTTCTAATCAAGATTAGCATAGCATGGGGGAGTTTCAATAGAAATACCTAAATTAACAATAAGATTAGGCACAATTAGAGTCTACTCACTCACGCTCTTGATGTAGGCTAAATGGAGATAGGTTGCACAATCCTTTATGATGCCACAAATTAAGGCAAGACTTAAAAAGGAAAAATAATTGGAGGAGAAATTCACCTTGACCAAGATTTGAAAACGATCTGCCACTGAATGGAAGAGAGTTGTTCGTCGATAGCGTCGGCGTGGGTGAAGGTGATCCTCTCAACGTATTCTTCTACGGTTTGATCAATCTCCTAGTTGAGTGAATTGAGGATATCAACTTGACCTTGGTCATCCTAGACAAATCCGTGATCAAGTTTCGGATCCGCCATACATGTGGGAACAGTCGATTTTGATGTACTGGCGCTTTTGGACAGCAAACGACGTCTTTCCGGAGGGCTGGACAGCAATGGTTTTGCTGAAATTTCTTGGACAGCAATGGGACACCTTGGGGAGATGTTAATAGAAGCAACTAGGAAGGGATTAGGAGGGGTAATTGAGGTGGAGGGAGGAGGGGAATGGGCCGACCATATAGAAGGGGGAAAGGGCTTCTATTTCCCGATTTGGGATTTTATTTTAAGGAAGGGAGATGGTCCCAAAATCTGAATTTTACTTTCAGATTTAATTTGGAGAGGTAATTGGGAGAATTTGAAATTCAAATTCCCAAACAAAGGGGAAAAGGGGAGAAGGGCCGATGGCTATTGAGAGGAGGAAGGGATTGGGAGCTTTTTTTGATTGCCAATTCAAGAAACCTAAGTTAGGAAAGAGAATGTAAATCAAATCCCCTTTTAAATTCAGATTTAATTGATTGGAAATCTAAATTAAAACTTTCTTAATATACATCAACTTATTTTAGGAAAGAAATCTCAATTCAAATTGATTTGAAATTTAAATTTTGAAATACCTTCCTAATTTAAGATGTTGCCAATAAGGAAAGTCATAATTGCTCGGTTTGAAATTTGGAGGGAAAGGGGAATGAATAGTGGCCGGCGGCTAGGGGTTTGGACTAGAGTTAGGATTAGGGTTTGATGTGTAGGCCGACGACTATGGGGAGGGGCTAGGCCTTTGTGGCCGGTGGCTTGGTGGTGGAAGAGGGGTGGTCGGCCGGATTTGTGGGGGTGGTGGGGTTTGGCCAAGAGAGGAAGAAAGGAAGGGAAGGCCGGCGGTTTAAAGCGGGAAGAGGGGAGGAATTGACGGAAAGAGAAGGACCACGAACCCGAACGCTTCCTGCGGTTGGTGGGTACTACGTCGCCCTCACCTAGGGACTTCAAGCAAGCTCTCTCAAGAAGTCTCACAACTCACAAAGAACACAAGTGTAGAAAAATCATAATAATCATCATTACCCTCTCCAAAGAGGAGGGGATATAAATAGCTAAAGTTTACAATAAAAAATAAAAGACATAAATGCCCCTAAGGATCACAAATAACTAATCCCACAAGGATAGAAACGAAAAAAATGCATAACCAAATCAAATACATATAATAACTCAAAAATAAATCGGTGCGATTGTGGTCATAGATCGTCGGCCCCGCCTCTGATAAACTCTCCAAGGTCAGATGTCCTCATCAATTATTCTGCTTGCATATGCATCAATTATAGAAAGAATTTTGCAGGTACTACCATATTGGCTGGTACACGTAACTGAAGCTATTTATAGTCATGAAATCTGTAGACCAAAATACAACATTTTAAATCTGGACATATCCATGCCCTCATGGAATCATCTGGTTATTTTAATAATTTTATGTTCAAAATCAATCTTTTGTGGTGGGGAAAAGGCCAGTTTAGATGTCTTTTTTGTTTCATGACAATGTTTATGAAGTTTTTTTAATTGATGATGTTTATTAGCCGTAGATAGCCATTTGTCTTGTTGGGTTTAACTCTTCTTTCGGTAAATTTATTGGTGTATGCAACAATAACATACGCACTAGCATGACTTGTATTTAAATATAATGTTACTAGTATACACTCATCAACAGCTTATGGCACAGTAGAATGGATAAAACTAGAAGTGCTTTCTTTTTAATTAATCGCCTGAGAAAGAAAGAAATCAACGACATCAAAGGGAATGCTTTATTTAATTTGCAACTGTTGTTAGTTCGACCTTTATATCGGTTTCTTTAATTTTTCAATTTAATCTACTGTTATATTCACTCTTAAATGGTGTGTATTTCTGACGGTCCTTCTAATTGAAATTATTAGGTACCTTCTTGAAAAAAAGAAAAGTGGAAAAACTCTAGATGCAGTTGCAAACTTTCACTTACAGAATGGTGCGGTATGTTTTATTCATATCACTGTGTGGTAGCATGCAATTACTTACTATTATGTGCATAAATAAAACAAGACTAAAGAGTAACTGAATATAATAATTAGAAAAACAATAATGATTGTTGATTAGCAATAGGCTTAATGGATAGAGAAAATATTCAATAATTTTGAGAAGTTGTAAGCTTTAATTTTTTTGGGAAAGGTTAATAATATAAATGAAGTAGGGATAAAATTAGAATTGATAAATAGAATCTAGTTGAATAAGTGGTTGAGTGATTTCTTTTGATTTAATTAGTTTATAGACCTTATGAATCTGATTAGTGGAGGTTATTTGATCTGGAAAGATTTCTAGTACATTTTAAAAATCTCTAAGTCCTCTACCAGTCTAAAATGAACTAATCAATCCTCCGATCAACACTCTTCAACTTGAACACTAATTTTGATGCATTATTTGTTGACAATAAAAATTTTAGATGAGAGAAATAAATCCAAATAATAGTCAAGTTAGACAGATTTTGGGTCCATAAAAAATAATCGTGTGGCAAATTATTTGGATTTATTGCAGTTAGGAAACTTTCTTAACTAAGCAAATCTTAAATCAGATTTCAGATTTTTTCTACCACCGTGAATTCTTTTCTAGAGGGCCCATTTAATTGCTATTAATTGCTCTCTCTCAACTACTTATGGCCGTCCCCTTAATTGGCTCTTCTCTCTCCCCAAATTAATTTAATTGCTCCACCAAATCAGCCCCTAACTCCTCTCTTTTGCCGCCCATCCTCTCCCTTTGGATTTGAATTTTCAAATTAAGTCCCTCCCATAACCACTTAAAATCTGAAATTATTTCAGATTTTCCTACAATTACTATTGCTCTCCCATCACAGCCGATCCCTTAATATTTCTTGCCGACCACACCTCCTCTCCTCCTCTTTGTGTTGTTGAACTCCACCACGAGAAGACTATTCTCCCACCAAACTCTTCCGCAAACATCTCATAGTCATGCATGGCGGATCCGGAATTTGAATGGGGGCTTGTGTTCGATGCCCAAGGTAATCTCGGCGTCCTACAATCGCCGTTCTTTGACGCGGGATTTGAATCCGACGAAGACACCCTGGGAGATTACTTGGATCGGATCCTCCCGCCCCTCATCCAAGTCATTGATAGACAATGTCCGGACTACGAGTGGACAATCGACGGCCGACCTTCCACGCCACCTCCACATCCTACGCCTTCCTCTCCTTCACTACGGATCTCCGGCACCGTCGCCCTCGGAGTGGTTTCATCTCTTGTGTGGTTCTTCTTCTTCCGACAACCCTAGAAGTAGACAAATGAGCGTAGCCTAGAGGTGAGACAATCGCTTTGTTAACCGCCGGATTCTAGTTGGCTTTTCATTTGCTTTACTATTTATTGCTGTCGTTATTTTATAGAGCTTGCTAATTTAGCGCTAATAACTTGCCTAGACTTGGTTAAAATTCTAAGATCTCTTTTGAAATTTCATTTAAGAAAATCATCAAGATTGAGCTTTCATTATTTTAACAACTTTTATTAAATTTTCTGAGATTCAATTCCTGGTATCACATCATCTTGGTATCAAAGCATGGCTAGCATGCTTTGCTTGTGCTAGAAGTTCCTAGGAAGTTATTCACCATTTCGTATAGCTCATTTGCATGCGTACCATTGCTTATTTAATCAAAATTTGCTGTTTTACTTTGCTGTCCTGAAAATTTTCTGCATGTTTTATCATCTTAAGCAAGCTTAGTTCATTACCTAAGTGTTGTCTTAACCTTTCCAACTCACCTAAGTGTTTAGGTCACTTGCTACACTTGAAAACTTTGCTGTCCAGCACTTTTCCTGCACTATTTAGAGACATTTAGGTGACCCTAAACCCTTAATAACTTGCTGTCCAACCTTCTAATCCGGTCTCAAACACTTAGCCCACTTGAGTCATTGTGTTAGGTTGCTGTCCATAGCATTCCAGCAGCATATAGGAGCCTTAGGAGCTTCCAACCTTAGTGTTTAGGTGCTGTCCACCACCCCGACACTTTCCTTTGCAACCCCCAATCTTCACCCATGGATTCGGAGCACCTCCAGGCAACCCTAGACCTCATTTTGGGCCAATTGGGAACTGTTACGCAGCAAATTCGTAACACTCAGACGGACTTAGCAGATTTCAGGAGATTAACCAGTGATCGTTTAGATAACATAGAGCGTATTGGGAATCCCGCGATCTATACACCTTCACGACCTCACTCACCCTATGGCGAGGATAACAGAGCAGATCATGGCCACCCTAGAGGCCAGTACCGCCATAACCCGAGGCCCCATCAAGACCCCGTAGGAGACGAGAATCCTTGGAGAGACAACGATGCCTAGTTGTTGAAAAATATTAGGATTGATGCCCCAACGTACGATGGAACCCTTGACCCCCCAAGTTTTCTTGGATTGGCTTAAATCCATGGATAGTTATTTCAAGTGGTATAACATCTCGGAGGCTAGGAAGGTTAGATTTGCAGAGATGAAACTCACGGGTCGAGCCAACTTGTATTGGACCAATTTAGAGAATATGCGCGAGGCTCGAGGCGAACATCCTATTACTGATTGGAGAACGATGAAGCAAGAACTTAAGAGAAAATACCTCCCTCCTTCATACTACCCTAAGCTCCTTGATAAATGGAATAGACTGACCCAGGGGAGCAAGCCCGTCAGAGACTATATCTCGGCCTTCGACGATTTCCTGATTCGTTGCAATGGCGAGGAGTCGGCTACCCCAACTCAAATCCTGTCCATGTTTAGAGCTGGCCTTAGGGAAGATCTGCGAACTGAACTTTTTGCTAGAGGAGTAGACTCGTTAGAGGCAGCCTGCAGCCTAGTTCTCGACCTTGAAGATTCAAAAACCCATTCCCAAACGAGACACTTTGACTCCTGCTCAAACACTTATAGGACCTCATCTGGACAACCCCAAAACCGACCCTCGGGTTCTACTGCAAGTCGACCCACTGCTAGTTCGGCCCCACCTCGCACAGACCTCAAAGGTAAGGCCCCTGAACGAGACACTTCCAAGCCCAATTCTGGAACTAAGTGTTATAGGTGTCATGGGTATGGACACATTGCTTCACAATGTTCTAGTCCCTACAAGGTCACCATAATTGAAGAAGTGAACGAAGAGGAGGACGAACTTGAAATTGATTTGATTCACCATGTTGACGAGGAAGAAGACTCTTTCACTGAGGAAGAACCCGTTACCCTTCAAGTTGTTAGATGCGCGTTGTCCCAACCTAAGCTCAGTGATGATTGGCGTAGAACCTCCATTTTTCATGCCTTTATTAAGATTGGAGAAAAGAGCTGCAAAGTTATTGTCGATAGCGGAAGTTGTATCAATGCAGTCTCTTCAACTATGGTTTCCAAGCTCAACCTTAAGATGACCCCTCACCCAAATCCGTATAAGTTTTCTTGGATCAACTCGACTACCATAGAAATTAAGGATCGAAGCCTAATTTCCATAGAGTTTGTGGGATATCAAGAGAAGATTTAGTGTGATGTTTTGACCATGGACGTAGGTCAAATTATCCCTGGTCGCCCTTGGTTATTTGACAATGATGTTCATATCTATGGGAGAACGAACACCTCCGTGTTCGAACATAACGGGAAGAAAATTAAGTTAATACCCTCTCAACCTAAACCCCCCAAGACGGATGCCAAGCCTACCCCTGCCAAACAAAACAAAGGACTACATCTCCTGACTGCAAAGGAGATGGAAGAAGAGATTAACCAAGGAACCACCATGTACGCTCTAGTGGCTAGGGAAACCCGTGAGGAAATAGGTGAACCCATTCCTGAAGAGGTCCGCCCACTCCTTAGAACCTTTTCTGATGTTTTCCCTGATGATTTACCTAACCGACTGCCACTACTTCGGGACATACAACACGCGATAGATTTGGTACCGGGAGCATCACTACCCAACCTTCCCCACTACCGTATGAACCCAACTGAACATTCTGAACTGAAGAAACAAGTTGATGAACTCCTACAACGAGGATTCATAAAGGAAAGCCTTAGCCCGTGTGTTGTTCCTGCACTTCTGACTCCCAAGAAAGACGGCTCATGGCGGATGTGTGTTGATAGCCGCGCTATCAACAAGATTACTGTCAAGTATAGGTTCCCCATTCCCCGGCTAGATGACATGTTGGACATGATGACCGGAGCAACTCTCTTTTCCAAGATAGATCTTAAGAGTGGGTACCATCAGATTAGAATCCGTCCAGGAGACGAATGGAAAACGGCGTTCAAAACCTCAAGACGGACTTTATGAATGGACTGTTATGCCGTTTGGTCTGAGCAACGCCCCGAGCACGTTTATGAGGGTCATGACCCAAGTCCTCAGACCCTTCCTAGGCAAGTTTGTAGTGGTTTACTTTGATGACATTCTAATCTACAGTACTTCGGTGGATCAACATCTTAATCATATAACACAAGTTTGTGAAGTTTTGAGGAAAGAACAGTTGTTCGCTAACCCTGCCAAATGTAAGTTCCTTACCGATAGTGTAACCTTTCTTGGATTCATCATTTCAACTCAAGGAATATCTGCTGACTTAGAAAAGGTGCGAGCTATAAATGAGTGGCCAGAATCTAAGAATATTCAGGATGTTAGAAGTTTTCATGGATTGGCTACTTTTTATCGGAGGTTTATTCGGAATTTCAGCACCATCGTAGCTCCTATAACAGACTGTCTTAAGAAAGGGGAATTTCATTGGACGACAGCCGCCACCAAAGCTTTTGAGGATATTAAGAAGAAAATGGTAGAAGCTCCTGTTATGCGTCTCCCGGATTTTTCTAAAGATTTTGAGGTAACTTGTGTTGCATCAGGAATTGGAATAGGAGGAGTCTTGTCGCAAGAAGGACATCCTGTGGCGTAGTTTAGCGAGAAATTAAATGACATTCATCAGAGGTACTCTACCTATGATAAGGAGTTTTATGCAATCATTCAGTCCCTCAGGTATTGGAGATGCTACTTGCTTCCCCAGGAGTTTGTAATATTTTCGGATCATGAAGCTTTGAGATACATTAACTCCCAGAAGAAGTTAAATGCCCGTCATGGTCATTGGGTCGAATTCCTCCAAGAGTATTCTTACACTATTCGGCATAAGGCCGGAGCTGAGAATAAAGCAGTTGATGCTTTGAGTCGTTGAATAATGGTCACTAGAGAGATGAGAACGGAGATTGTTGGATTTGAACGCATCAAGGATGACTATAAAGAGTGTCCTGATTTTAAAGAGACATATTCCTCACTGACGACTGGAGATAAACAAGTTGTGAATGATTTCTTGTTGGAAAATGGATACTTATTCAAGTCTCAGAAGTTGTGTATTCCCAACACCTCTCTTCGTGAATTTCTTGTGTGGGAACTACACGCGGGAGGCTTAGCTGGACATTTTGGGCAGGCTAAAACCATTGCAGTGGTTGAGTATAGATTTTTCTGGCCCAGCCTTAAGCGAGATGTTAGTAGACTGATCAAACGTTGCCACACCTGCCAACTAGCTAAATAGAGAAAGCAGAACACGGGCCTCTACAACCCACTTCCCGTCCCAAACTGCCCTTGGCAAGACGTTAGTATGGACTGTGTCCTAGGACTACCCAAAACTGCTAGGAAGTACGATTCTATCTGTGTTGTAGTAGATCGCTTCTCTAAGATGGTCCACTTCCTCCCTTATGCTAAAACGTTCGATGCCTCTAGAATTGCCAAACTATACTTTGATGAGATTGTCCGACTCCATGGACTCCCAAAAACAATTGTGTCGGATCGAGACGTGAAATTTACGAGCTATTTCTGGAAAACTTTATAGATTAAGATGGGTACTAAGCTGCACTTCTCCACTGCCTTTCACTCACAAACGGATGGCCAAACGGAAGTAGTTAATAGAAGCCTTGGGAACCTTCTTAGGACCTTAGTAGGTGAGAACATTAGAGATTGGGATTCTAAACTACCCATTGCTGAATTTGCCTACAATAATTCTGTCAATCGGACCACCGGTATGAGCGAAGCTGAGATTGTTTATGGATACCAACCTAGGCAATCGATAGATTTACTCCCCATGAGTCCTAAGCTTAGAGTGTCAGAGTCTGCATCCGCATTTGCATCGCATATCCAGGAATTGCATTAAGAAATTAATAAAAGAATTGTACAAAGTAATGAAAAATACAAACTTAATGCTGATCTTAAGCGACGCTTCAAGGAGTTCGAAGTTGGAGACTATGTCATGGTTCGGATTCGTCCAGAGCGGTTCCCACCAGGGGCCGTTAAGAAACTACATGCTAAAAGTGCAGGTCCCTTTAAAATAACTTCGAAAATAAACAGTAATGCCTATGTCTTGGACCTTCCTGAAGGTTTCAACGTGAATCCCACGTTTAACATTGAGGATCTAGTAGCCTTTGATGGCCCTGATTTTAACCCTGAAAATCCACTAAATCTTGAGCCTTGTGACTCCATACCTAGTGAGATCCCAAGCCTACCTCCACTTCCCAAAATTCCCACACTACCTAATACGGAGAAGATTGAAACCATACTCAGTGATGAGATCATTTCCACCAGGGACGGCGAGCGCCAAAGATACTTAGTTCGTTGGAGAGGGAAGCCGGAGGCGGAAGATACATGACTGGAGCGAGATGAGATACAGAGACTGGACCTCGACCTTCTGGAGCTGTACGAGAGTTTTCAGGACCCTTACTCGACAGGGTCGAGTTCTCTCCCACCCGGGGAGAATGATGAGGACATCCGTAGGAGATTCCAACATACGTACCACCGGAGGGGTCGTCGAGCGACGGCTATGATTTAGCACTTTATTTTTGATGCTTTACTTTATTCATGTCATTTATATTTCTTGTTTTTCCATTTGTACCCCTATGAGGGAATTAGTGTTTGTTGTAGCCCAAGGGAAATGTCGTCTTTTATTTTCTTTATTTTCGATGAGCCTATATAAGGGCTTGATCATTGTATTGTATGGAATTATTGATGAATGAAAATTTTATTTTGTTGTTCTCTTTGTGAGTTCACAATTTCCTCTTGATCTCTTGGTGAGTTCTTGAGGAGAGAGCGTCTTAGATCTCTTCGTGAGTTCTAGTGGAGGAAAGTCAAGGTTTGTGTGCTTGAATTTCTCTTTTCCTCTTCCCAATATCCATAGCCTTCTCCCTGTGAAATTCCCCACACAATCCCCTCCCAAATCCCCATCTCGCCACCCCTCCCCACATACCCGCCGGCTGCAGCACACCCACCACCGCCGGCCTTCCTTGGCCGGCCCAGCTCCCGGCGGTCCTCCCAGCCATCAAGCCGACGACCTCCCCTCCACCGTTCCCATGGCCACCCCCCCCCCCCCCCCCCCCCCCCCCTATCCTGCCGGCCACCTTGTTCTCAGGAAGTGAAATCCAAATTTCAAACGCCTCAATACTTTCCTAATTTACTTCTGGACTCATTTGGAAAGTGGCCTTTTATTTTATTCTTTTTCCTGTTGGATTCCAACGGATCCATGGCTCACTACAAGTTAGGAAACTTTCTTAACTAAGCAAATCTGAAATCAGATTTCAGATTTTTTCAACCACCGTGAATTCTTTTCTAGAGGGCCCATTTAATTGCTATTAATTGCTCTCTCTCCACTACTTATGGCCGGCCCCTTAATTGGCTCTTCTCTCTCCCCAAATTAATTTAATTGCTCCACCAAATCAACCCCTAAATCCTCTCTTTTGCCGCCCATCTTCTCCCTTTGGACTGATTTGAATTTTCAAATTAAGTCCCTCCCATAACCACTTAAAATCTGAAATTATTTCAGATTTTCCTACAATTACTATTGCTCTCCCATCATAGCCGATCCCTCAATATTTCTTGCCGACCACACCTCCTCTCCTTCTCTTTGTGTTGTTGAACTCCACCACGAGAAGACTATTCTCCCACCAAACTCTTCCGCAAACATCTCATAGTCATGCATGGCGGATCCGGAACTTGAATGGGGGCTTGTGTTCGATGCCCAAGGTAATCTCGACGTCCTATAATCGCCGTTCTTTGACGCGGGATTTGAATCCGACAAAGACACCGTGGGAGATTACTTGGATTGGATCCTCCCGACCCTCATCCAAGTCATTGATGGACAACGTCCGGACTATGAGTGGACCATCGACGACGACCTTCCACGCCACCTCCACATCCTACGCCTTCCTCTCCTTGACTACGGATCTCCGGCACCGTCGCCCTCGGAGTGGTTTCATCTCTTGTGTGGTTCTTCTTCTTCCGACAACCCTAGAAGTAGACAAATGAGCGTAGCCTCGAGGTGAGACAATCGCTTTGTTAACCGCCAGATTCCAGTTGGCTTTTCATTTGTTTTACTATTTATTGCTGTCGTTATTTTATGGAGCTTGCTAATTTAGCGGTAATAACTTGCCTAGACTTGGTTAAAATTCTAAGATCTCTTTTGAAATTTCATTTAAGAAAAGCATCAAGATTGAGCTTTCATTATTTTAACAACTTTTATTAAATTTTCTGAGATTCAATTCCTGGTATCACATCAGGAGGAATGCATCGGGTTTGTTGTGTGATAGAAGAGGCATCCCCATCCCCAAAACTTAGGGGAAAATTCTATAAGATGGTGGTGAGACCTATAATCTATGATACACCGATACTGCATATATGAGGGAATGTAGTGTCTAACACGCATACACGACTTGGAGACGTGTCAGGTACGGCAAATCTGCATCGGATTAAAATAATATTTAAATTAAAACGGACACGTGTGTCCTAATATTTGATAATTATATATATATATATATATATATATATATATATATATATATATATATATATATATATATATATATATATATATATATATATATATATATATATATATATATATATATATATATATATATATATTTATCAAATAAATGATGTTTAGGGACCATTGGAACCGTATATCCATGAATACGTGTCTCACTATCCCCATGCTTTAGGGTTTTACTTTACACCATTGCTCTCCCTTGTCTTCTTCATTTACACGACCAAGCAAGCTGATCGAGAAGAGAGAGCGCACGATTGAAGCCCCGAACTTCTTCGTTTTCTCGTCTTCTTCGTCAGTTTTTCTCTTTGGTTATTCATTATTTCTGCAATGAGGCGAGTCTAATCGAGTAGGCTACTACTCTATTTTAAGCCCGGTACGTCTGCTACAACATTTCTTTCGTCGTTCTCTTAACTCGTTCAATTTCTCATATGTTCGTCTTCGTCATTTTTGCAGTCGCTGAGGGCATCGAAGGGTTCCGACTATTGTGTTTGCTTTGTCGAAGCTCGAGGAGGGAGAGTGTGGTAGATATGATCGGTTATAGTATAGATTGTCGGCTTCTTTATTTTCGCAAGCAAGTGAGCAAACTATACCTTATCAATTTATTTGATTTTTTTCTTTTCATTTTTTTTCTTAGAAACACGATATATTTATTGAGATTGTCGGCTTTATGTGTATATCCGTTCTCCACTCTTCTTGTATTCTTATGAAAAGTTGAGAGTATGATATTCCTATTTGTGTAAACTTGCAACTTGTTTTCTTATGAAAAGTGACCAATTTCTCCATTTGGAGTGCGAAGGGGAACCAACAAGCTTTATGTTCCTTTGTTTAGTGTTGAAGGAGATAGAGCTCGCCAGGTTCACCTATTGGAGCCAAGGTAGATGAAAGAGTTTTAGTCGGTCCGTAACATCCGTTCTCTCAAGGAGTTGAATCGATTGTGCGTGAGATGGAGGATTGCCTGTCATTTGGTCATTTGAGGAAGACCAGAGGCCCTTATCTATTTATAATAGATAGAGACATGCAAACAAAAAGAGACTGAGCGAGAGATGATGGGTAAATTGGAGAAAGAGATCGAGAGATAGAGGGATAGAACTGTTAGACTGGTCCAGCTGGTCCATATAGGATCGGCTCACGCGCAATATAGGCGGAACCTCTCCGCCTCCTGTACGTGTCGTTTAAGCTGCTGAATCCATAAAACCTGATTAGGAAGGATTTTTGAGGGAGTTAGGAGGGAAATTTCAAAGTAGGGGCTATTTAGAAATTTCCTTTTGGATTGTATGCATTAAAGAGTAGGTTTTCCTAGGGTCAGGGCATCTTGAATTTGGCTGAAATTTGATCTCTCTTCGGTTTTTTGGGCTCTAGTGACGTCTAGAAATTTGAGAGAGATAGATCTTCCTCTCGAATAGAGGATCAATAGTATCTTGGTATTTTTCGTTTCTATTTCATCAAATAATACAAATTATCTTCTATTTTCTTTGTTTTATGTGGTTTTTTGTGGAGAATTCTCGTTGTTTTCCAAAGATTGCTAGGAAATTCTTGAGATCTTCAAGTGTTTCCTATCAAAAACTTGCAAGCGTAATTTTTCCACACCGAAGGCGAAACTGTGTGAGGTCCGCAGGCTTGAGTGATAGCTAGTTTGAGCATCGTATAGTCGGTAGCGACAAGAGTGAGAGAGAGAGAGTGGTGTGCATTATGAGAGTGAAAGAGTGGGAGACTGAAGGGTCTTGTGAGATCGGTGGTGAACTTGTACACTTGCAACGATTTAAGGAGTCAAAGGTAAGCTTTTTCTATTTTTTAATTTTTTTTTAGTTCTTATATATTGTAATTTAGAAAAAAAATTTGTATATATGTAATTATATAAAAAGTATATTTAAGATTTAAAATATAATTAGAGCTTAAATTTCCTAAAAGTGAAGATTGATATGTTTAATATCTATTTACTTAAGTGTGATGATAAGAATTTATAAATTGAGAATAATTAGATTTAAATGATTAGTGTTAATTTATGTGCATGTATTTAGAGAAAGAGTAAATTCTGTATTTATATATGATTTTAATTAAACAATTAATAAGTTAATTTTTTTGAATTTAATTTATAAGAATAGAATATTTATAAGCTCATATTGCTTTATATAAAAAAATAAAAGAGAAAATATATATGTTAAAGAATCGAAATTTATTTTTGTAATATTAAATTTAAATTAAATTTTAAGTAAAAAAGATTAATGGCAAATAAATATATACAGAGAGAGAGAGAGAGTAAATTTAGTATATAAATTAATAAGAGATTTCATTTAATTAAATTACTTTAATTAATAAAATAAAATTTTGCAATAAATTAAAATTGAAAATGAATGGATTAAAGATATTTTCGTTGATAGAAAATGAGTTATTTAAGAATAGTGAATAACTAATTAGAGAGAGATGATTAAATATATAAGTTAAAATAATCTTATGGAATCATGTAGATGCTTAATTAGCCGAGTCCGAGTAAATATTAAAAAGGGAAAAAGCAAACTATTTGACCTATGTTCCTAATTTATGATAATAATGTTGCTTTTTCTAAGAACATTTAATTACATATCTTTATTATAAATTTTTTATGAGTTATTTCTATGAAACACAATTGGTCATATTTAATTTGATGACATAGACTTACCATGTTTCAATAATGTAGCACAAGTCATATGTTGCTTATTATGCATAATGCTATCGAATGAGAAAGAGAATGGAAATAAAGTTAGTACGTCCCCTTTTGGCCTGGTTGGGGACGCAATGTACCCACGTGCGTGAAATGAAAAAAGTTTTGAAAAAGTTTATAGACAAGAAAATGAAAATGAAAGTACCTTAATTGGTGATATTTAGACAATATCTCATATGATGATTGTATTATTTATAAAAAAAATGCTATGACATTATATGATTATTACATACATACATATGATGTGATTTATGACCATTTTCAAATTTAAATGTTATTAAATAAAGTCACTTTATAATTTTCAAAAAGCATTAATATTGTTTCAAATGTCTTGTATTCAAATAATTTAGAAGCACGATGTGCTGTCTGAGTTGTGTTATGACTCACTTCACATTTACAAACGTTCACAGGTATTATCTAAAAAATTTAAATGAGTGGAAAATGATAGAATGTATTGCAGGCGCGACACAATGTGAAAAAAATATATTTGTCGGAATAGTTATAACATTTTTTTTCATTAAAATGCATTTGAGGTTTTAGTGGCTCTTTCAATGTATTAGAAATAATTATTGTTAGAAATGGTAGTGGATGAAATTTTAAACCCATTCAATCATCTGTTTGCACTTCGTTAATTCGAACTTTCAGGTTGGATCGTGGCATGGATAACAATCATATATGGACATCATAAGTTCATAACCCGTTTTTCTCGTTTTACCCCTTGCTTATGGGAAGTCGTATGTAAGCCCTAAGGGCATTGTCATCTTTCTTATTTTGAGTCTTATGTACGAGGCTATTTATAGCCCCTATGTTTCTTTTTGAAAGATAATGATTGAATGATAAATTTTTTTTTTTGCTATCGCTTGAGTTCTTTGTGAGATCTTGAGAGTGCTTGGAGAGATCCATAGGAGAGGGAAATTTGGATCACCCACCAACCTTGGAGACGGCCGTGTTCGTGGTTCTTCTTCGTTATCTTTTCCCTTTCCCTTCTTCAACTAGCCGCCGGCCACCTAATCCCCCACACCACCCGCCGACTTCATCCCATCACCATCCTCCCACCGAAAACTCCCCACAACCCTCATAACCGCTGGCCCTTTCTCACCTACCCACCCCCCTCATCCTACCCTCACGGCCAAGCCCTTGCCGCCGGCCTTCCCTTTGGTCCCTTTCATCTTCCACGTGTCATCCATCCTTTCCTAAATTGGCATTTCCTATTTTAGATAACTTCATGATGGAAAAAATTCAAATCTTTTTGAATTTGAAATAGTTACCTAAAATAGTCACCCTATTTTAGGAAACCTTCCAATTCGTAACCTATTTGAATTTGAATTAAGTTTGGATGAATTATTTCATTCCAAATTTAAGTTATTAATTTAGGAAAGCATTGAATGCTTCCTTAAATTCCCCTCCCTCTCTCCCTATTGCCGTCGGCCCCCCTTGGATCTCCTTGGGATTTTATTTCCTAATCCAAGTGGCTCTTTTGGAAGGAATTCAAAACCCTTCTCCCTCTTCCTTGGCCGACTTTCCCAAGCCCCCACCTCCTTAATTCCTTTCCAAAATCACACCACCACTTTTGGAATTAAATCCCAACCTCTTCCTTTACCCCACCGCCCCCCCTACTATCTCATATTCTCTCTAAATGTTTTCCAATTCAAGGATCTTTGATTTGGGAACTTATTTATGGCCTTCCCTCCAAAATTCTCTCCCAAATTCAACCCTAACTCCACCCAAATCTAAACCTAAGTTTCCCAAGCTCCTCCCTTGTGGCCGGCCACCTTCCATCCTTCCCTCCACTTGAACTCTTGAGAGAAACTTCTTTCTCTCAAGGGGATTCTTCAAGGCGAGCCAAGGATCTTTACCTTCAACACGTCAACACGTGGGAGAAATTTCCTTCTCTCCAATTGAACCGTCAAAGGAAGCTACGATGAACGTCGACAACCTCTCAACTACTTGATTCCGAATTTTGACAAAGGTGAACATTCTTCCCCTTTTCAATTAACTCTCGAATCCCATCTCCTTGTAGGTGATGTCGATTCTCAAGGAGTCGAGCTTCACCTTTGCCTAAGCTAGTAAACGTAGAGTTTTGTTGCGTCGTTGCCCTAAAACCTAGTAAATGTAGGGTTGAGCATGCTTTCTATGTTTCTAATCTTATTGTTAGATTAGGGATTTTGTTGAAAACTATTTACTTTGCATATTGTTGAATTTCTAGCTTATTTTGATTTTCCAAGTGCTTGGTAAGTGGCTTAGCCTAAATGTAGGCACCCCTCTCTTGTTTTATATTGTAATTTTGATTGCTAACATTTTTAATCTTACTTGCTTAATTCAAAAAATCGTGCAAATTAATATTCTATCCATTTAAAGCATTTAGTTCTACATCAATAGAGCCTAGCTAGGTAGCTTGATTAAATTAGTTTGACCATTTGGGTCCATTTTAGTTTCATTTGATTTGATTGAGCCAATTAGGCTATTTTTAGGTTAAGTGAGTCTATTAGACCACCTAAGGTTTTATAGGATTTCTTTGATTCATAGAGAGAAGCCAATTATATCAATTTGTTCAATCGGGGTATTTAAGTTCAATTAGGTTAGCCTATTAAACTTGGTTTAGGTTAGTTGAGTTCCTTAGGCTTCTTAGGGCAAGACTACACCACTTAAGCCCGCCTTGGGTTTTGTGAACCGCTTTAGGTCAGGTCATGAATTACTTGGGTCCCCAAAATTTTTGGTCTAGGCTTAGGTTAGGCTACCTTCTAGGTTCCATTTGTTCTTTTATGGAGAAACTTGTGGTTGAGTAAGCCAAGATTGAGTTCTCATTGAGTGAGTTTTAGTTAATGAGTTCCAAAATTGATAAAGATCATACGGGCTATTAAAGAGTCTAGTCTATGGGTTTCAAGGCTAATCAAAGGTAGCATTGAAACGGTTTGTTCGGTTGCATTGACCAAATGAATGTGGTTGACTAGAGCATTGGGTGAGTCAATTTATAGGGTCTAACCAATTAATTAAGTCTAATTTAAATGGTAGGACACATAGTTATGCTTGTGGTGAGTTATCTTAGGGACACTCCTAGGACCTAAGGCTCTTGGGCTGAGGATTCTATTCCACCCAGGATGAGATTCAATCTAGTCCCGAAAGTGGTCAACACCTCCTTTCAGGACTATATGCTTGGTTGACCAACTGAGCTTAAGTTCACTCAAATGCTTTGAGTGGTGTGAAATTGAAATGGTGGTCAATAAAGACGACTTTTAATTGATTGGAGAAGAAAAATCTATGTTAAGGATATTTTTGTATTGAGCACAAAATGCTAGAACTAAATCATTGTTAGCTGCTTTTGCTACTAAACAATTCATTGAGATGGTGCATATTTATTTTTCTTTCGAACTTTGTGAATAAGTTTTGAAGGAATTTATATATTTCAAATCATTATTGAATGTCTTATAAAACTGCTAGTCATTCCACCATATATTAGCTATAAAGATGCAAAATTATTAGTGAAATTGATATTGGAAAATGTTTTAACTTTTTCCATGTAATTTGTTTGTTGAAACTAAAGATGATTTACCTTTTGCAAAAAATTGTACCTTTAATGGGATGAATTTTATTGCTTGTCCCTTTTCAAATTACCCTTGAGCTTTTCATTGTATAATTCAAATTTTAACGTTTTTCTTGGGTTGTAAAGTTAAGCATAATATTTGATGGAAGGCACAATTAAGAACAATAAAAGAAGATTGAATTATCTATTAATTTACTTAAGTCAAACACACCCTAAATCATGTAAAGTTATTGCCAGAATTACCTTATCGCCTCAACAATTCCATCTACATCAAATTTGTGTGATTTGGATGGTTGTAAAGGCCACACCAGGTGAATTAGTTTGATTCCGACTGACTGAATTGGCCATAATCAGATTGGTCATCTTTTTCACATTCTTTCCTGTGTGTGAGGAAGTGAGAGGTGACGATGATGTCATTCATTGGATGGGCCCCCATATTCTCCTTCATTAGAGTAGCTTGCTAACATTGTCCAATTATTTTGGCACATATTTGTTATCTTTGAAATCAACTATCAAGTTTTTCATTTTCTGAAGCTCTTTTGACCTCTATAGACATTTGTTTCATGTGATATTTGCAATGAATAGTTGCTCTGGAGGAGACGAACATTTGATACAAAATGGGGCAATCTACCATTTTCATTTCTTGGTAGCCAGAGTAGCTTTCATTTTAGAAGATATTTTGCGATGAATTTTTTCAAAGTTATTCTTGTCAATTTGACCATTGGAATTCCAATCTATTGCATCTGTTGAACTTGTGTTATCAAAATCCACTAGATCCTAGAATCTGTTTGTCGATCAGAGGCATTGTTGGTGATGGCCTCTGCTAGAGTAGGTCGGTCCAATTGAAGGAAGGACCTACAAGCTAATTTTTTAACTTGGGAGGGTGAGATTTGCACGTTTCATTATGGACAAGTGCTATTAATATTTCAACACATTCTGGTTAAGGACTAGAATATTCCTCTTGAAAAATAATAGCCCAATTTGTTTACTTTGTACATTCCAAAAGTCTGAGACATTGGAGAACCATAGAGAGTTGATCTCCACCTAAAGTTCTCCCTTGACAAAGGTCGTGTTGCCTTCACCTTTAGGAGGATCAACTTAATTATCCTTTGTCGCCTTTTTGACCTTTCAGTGTTGTCTCATTTGTCGTTGCATAGTTATGTCACCTCCATGAGACCTTCTCAACCATCCTCAATGGCTTGTAGAACTTTGGGTTCCGCTTTGTTTGCAGGCCTAAGGTCAATGTGCATTCATCTCTAGGAGGGTTGTTTTGGCCATTCTTGATAGTTTCCCTGACCTTTCAATGCTGCCATGGATGCCATCTCAAGGTTGTGCTGCCTTCTATTAGTAGGATAGCTCCGATCATCCTCAACTGTTCCTAGCCTTTAACGTTTGATACCCTCATCTTGTGCTGCCTTCACATCTTGGAGGACCATTCCAACAGTCCTTAGATGCCTCCCCGAGCTTTAACTCTACTTCATCCATAACCTTTAAGTTGTGTTGTCTTATCCTCCCAGAGATTGATTGTGTTGCTACTCAACTCTATTGAATTGCTAACTTGGATACTAACAATATTTTAGCTTTGTATTGATGCTTTCTCCGAGTTCGGGAAGTGCAACCTTTTGTAAATCGTACCTACTAGTAGTGCTAACTATGTATGTCTACAAGGTTAAATTTTATGGTTTTTCTCTTTTAGTATTTCTTCGTAAGAAAATCTCATTCTCCCTTGCTTATTATATTTTTACTTATTTGATTATATGTGGGTTTTGTTTGCAGCTAAAATGATTATTTATTTCTCTATCTACCTACACGCCTCTAGCATATATAAGTTCTTATGGTTTTATTATTGCATACGATTCAGAGAATTGAAAGAATAAACTGGATGGCAGATACATCTGAGAGAGGCATTAAACAAAGTGCTGGAATCATGGTAAATTATGTCTACAGGTATGAATATAATAAGCGTTTTAATCTCCACAAGTGATAATCTTGTTTTTTGAATCATTCAAAAATGTAAATGTGAATGTTCATCATTTTTAGCTTAGAAAAGATCGAAGAAAATGCTATGGCATATTTCAGCACTGGCCATATCAATGCATCATCTAACATCTATCAATGCTTCCAGGTAAATGGGATAATATCTCTTTTAACTTGTCTGTTGAGCTCAATGTTATAAAGCAATTCAAACATCCATAGTTCATTTCATATCACCATATATACGAATTTGAGTATTTCAATATGGAAGAATAGAGGTCTGCAAAAGAAGGGACTAAATGGAAAATCCAAACCAAACCAACTGAATCGAATGATTTATTTTGTGTTGCTTGTGGTTTGACATTTTATCTAAACCGATTTATTTGGCGTGATTTAGATTCAAAATATCGTTGAATTGAAATTAGCCAAACCAAAGCAATTCGGCATAATACATAGTTATAAATCTTGTACTTATTTTCTATCTTGTAATCATGCGATTACTTCAAGTGAAATCATAACGTGTTTTAATGCACCATAAAACTTTAATTTTACTTTATTGATCTTCAATTTAGAACAAACCTACAAACCAATCCTGATAAATCCACTAAATATGATTAGAAATAAAGTGAAGCAAAAAATTTTAATTGAAATATAAAAAAATTATTTTCTTGAAGTTCTTGACCGAAAACTAAACCAAAACCAAAGGCAAACTTATTCTATAATGACAGCTTTGTTTTTTATTTTCGCTTTGGTTTGATTATCTAGGATTTATTTGGGACAATTTTTTTATTGTTGTTTACGGCAGTTTTTAGTAAAAAAGTTTCTTGAAAGCAGCGAAAAAATAAAGGCCCAAAAATATCTCAAAGGAAGCCTTAATTCTATTGGCCACATATTAGTTCATGGATATCCTCCAGGTGCATCAACATATTTTTCAATGTACGAAAATAGTGTATATGATTTGAAGAGGTGACATTTGGTGCGTTCTTAGATTGTTGTTAAGGATATTTGGATTTTAAAATCAAGTAAATCTAATAGGCTATTAATCACATGACAAAAAACATTATGATTCTGAAAGTTAACCAATTTATTTAATATTTAATTGGATTGTTATAATGTTTATATAGAAATTATTCTATTTAAGTATTTAGAATGACCTAATGTTTAAATATATGATTAATTTCTTTTAATATTCAAATAGATAATATAATTATAGTGTCATCATTCATTTGGTTGGTTTTGTTGTATATAACTGACAAAGCCAAATTGAATTTGTTTCTTGCAACAGAATTTGCACCAACTTTTATTTTTAGCATGCCTTGCAGATTATGCAAAGCTAGATTTTCCTTTCTCAGCTATATTTCATTGTGTACGGTTTACATGTCTGGAGTACCCAAATTGATCGACCTCCCTTTCGATCGCAGCCTTGCATTTCATTCCCTACTTTGAACTTCTTTTTACATGCAAGTTATTTCTTAAATGCTGCAGCAACCTATGGAAGAATAATAATGGATATGCTTCGATATGCTCGAAGCTCAGCAGAGAATCGACAATGTAATTTCTGCTCCTATTTTTTCACATTCTATTGAGTTGGGCATCGAATATAGCAGCTCTCATTGGGATGGTCTTGTTAGGTTTCTTTCATGATCATTCAGGCTTGCGTGGCAATGTGGATCGTAACGACTACGCACCGAAGCATAGAAGCATGTATTGTTAACGTCGCAGGTTCGTACCTGTGAGATAAAATTATTTACAATATCTGAACTTGTATATATTTAATTGTCAAATATCATGTTCATTAATACTCAGTGACCTGAATAAGAGGCCTTTAGTTCTTGACCAGTAGGTTATTTATATTTGGAAAACATATTTTGTTTACAAAATAAGGATATTTGATAAAATGTAGCTTTTTGTTGGTTGTGATTCTAAGATAATATTGATAAAATCTTTGACTCCTTACAGTTGATCTTCTGCTAGGAAATAATCATAGTTTTTAAATTTACAAATAATATCATAGGTTAATCTATTTTTAATTTCAACAATTATATTTTGTGAATGATTTTTTAATTTGCTATCTCTTCCACTTCAATTTAAAAAAAGGATATTTTGGAGAAATTGATTGGAATGCTCCCGTTTTGAAATTTATGAATGGATTATGTTCGTACATAAATGAGAGATATTTTTGGTATAGTGAATTTTTAGACTCAGAATTTTGGAGGTATGATCGGCATTTGAAATGCCAGTAGATTCTTTAGGATTTCGCCTGTTCACATTTATCTACCACCATTCTTGGTAGCTCGATCTGCCATATTAATGGATAGTAATTTTGTCAATTAGCATTTACACCTGACTTTGAATTATTTATTTATTTGTTAAAATTTTGTGAATTAAAAAAAAAGTTAAAAAAATTCGTAGCATGCAATGCTTTATGGTGCCGAATGTTGGTCATTAAAAAAAAATATAATACTAAGTTAAGTTTTACAAAGATGAGGATGCTCAGGTGGATGAGTGGCTTTACCTTTAGAGAGATGATAAAAAATGAGCATATACATGGATAGGTTGGAGTAACACTAGTGGAAGATAAGATTAGACAAGAGTTGTCTTAGATGGTTTGGTCATATAAAACGGTGGCCTTCTAATGACCTGATTAGGAAAGTAGATGTATTAGATTTGATTTATGTTAAGAAAGACTGTGATAGATTTAAAAATATTTGGTTAGAAAATATTAGAAATAATTGTTCTTTATTAGATTTAAATGAGAATTTAACTTTGAACATGACACAATAGAGAAAAGGGATTCATGTGGACGACCTCACGTAGTGGGATAAAAGCTTGATGTTGTTGTAAGCTTAGTTTAGTTCAACTATATTTTTTTGAATTTAGATTATTGTTATTAAATAGTTATAAAAGGGATAATGACTATATTTATGTAAGATTCATATATATTTATATAAATAACATTGTTGTATTAAAAGTTAAATTAAATTTTAGTTGATAATCTTTCATTTTATTTCGGGATAATTAATTAAGCAAATTCATTGATTCAGCTTCTTGTATTCAACTTTGTTTATTTTATCTTTTTACCAAAAAAAAAAAAAAAACTAAATTGATAGGTTAGTGGAGGCCCATACCCCTAAACCCTTCTTATAAATTAGCCAGTGAAACCAACTAATCTACTTAATAAGCTAAATAAGTTAAATCTAATTAATAAGCTAAATAAGCTCACCATCTACTTATTCTCACGTTATTTAATCGTTATAGATAAGCTATTTTACAATGGCGCTATCATTTATTATCAACTTATAAATAATAAAACCATAATATGTCTTTTATAAAAAGAAATATGTATGTCAAAATATTTGGCTCAATAATTAAATAGTTGAAGCAAATTATTTATCCAAATAATATCTTTCATAATTTTTTTTAAACAAAAACATTTTATTGATAAATAAAGGGTTACAACAGAGATAGTCAAACATATAATAAAATGCAGAAATACAATGAAAGAAGGAAATTGATAGTAGATAGTTGGTAGTTGGGCTCAGTAGTTGACCGAGACATCCAGTGCCCCACCAGCACGCACGGGCCATCCAGTAAGGTGATAAAGGGTCCAGTCAACGATTCGCAACGAAAAGCACCAAAGGTTGCCGCCAGCAAAAAGATAGGGCACTCGTCCCGGCCACATCATAGCCCCATATAACCATAATTGGAAAACCAAACAGATTAACCAAAAAACAACAAATCATTAACGCCTACGACGACCCCTGCCACGGCCCCTTCCACGTGAAACCTTCGAACGACCAACATTAGCACGAACCAACGAGAAATCATTCCCTGGGTCAGAGCCCCCACAGAATTGCGAAGATATGAAATCAAAATCCGAATGGTCAGAAACAAATTCACCCTCAGAAGAGTCATTTAACCAATTTATTTGATCCGATCTATCACAACACAGAGAATTCACCAGATTTATCGTTGCAGCCGCATGCACCGGAACATTCACGAACTGATTTGAGCTTTTAGATACTTCACTTAAACTCTCCACCGGCACAGCATTATTAACATCAACAACAGGTAAATCTAAATCAGCAGAAAAAACAACAGGCCCAACCGGAACACACCGAGGGCTCGAAACATCAACAGCACTAAAATCAGGTAAAGCATCTGCCCCCAACCCGATAGTAACATCCAGCAAAACAGGGGAAGCAATGGTAACAGGAAAAGGCAAAACCTCCACCCCAACACCAGGTTTCAAACAAATCTGATCCGTTTCCATAGTATCAGCAATGAGATGATTAGAAGGAAGATTCAGGGATGGAGATAAAACAGGTTCAGGGGGGTTAAGATTTTGCTGTATCCCGGCATCCACCGGAGGAATAATCGAATTCAAAGGTGTTCTTAAATGAGGAAATGATTTAGAGCATTCTAATTTTTTGTGACCAACAACTTTACACTGCTGACAAAAGCTAGGAACATCTTCAAAAATTACCTTTTGAATATACCCACACTTCTCCGGACCTAACCACACCGAATCCGAGTGAGATTTTGAGATATCAATTTCAACCAGCAAACGAGCTACCGAGGGACGCGAACCCACCGCCGTCGCATTATCAGTTTGAATCGGCCGCCCAAAAATTGATCCCAAACCAAATAAAATCTTGGAAGAAAACAGGTGAGGACGCAAACCCGGGAAAGAAACCCACACGGGGACGATCAGCGACTCCTCCGACAGATCAAGGAGAGGCGACCATTTGATGATTTTCATGAAACAACCAGCAACAAAATAGGACCGGTGAGCAAAAATTCTACCATAATCTAAATCATTACCAAGCTTAATCAACACATTTGTTTGATCTAACAAGGTTACCGAAAAATCACCGGACAGTTTAAGGTTGAAAAAAAATTTTCGAATGGAATCCAACATCGGACGTTTCAATGGAAACTTACCAACTAAAGCATACTCGAAAGGTTTAGCAAGATGGAAAAACTCATCCTCTGAAAACCATAACGCCGGCAAGCCACGAATGGTAGACACACGACATTCCGGGAAAGCAGTCGAAACCGATCCAGAAAGCACATCCTTGAATGATTTAGAGTTCTTACCTTCAATAAAACCAGGATCCATACGTTTATTAGCCATGGAAACCGCGATCTCACCGGCGAGAGAGAAGACGGCGGCTAGGGTTCACGAAGGGGAAAAACCCTAGCAGACATGAGGGGAAAAGTCGGGGCTTGCTGCATTTGAATCTTATATCTTTCATAATTTATTGTTCACTTTTATCTAAAAGTTTATATGTTTTATCAATTTTTTTTTAAAAAAAAACCATAATAAGCTATCATTGATAACATATTTAAAAAATATACCTTATTGACTTTTATATCATTATTATGATTATTCGTGTTATATAAAACATGCATTTTAAAATTTAATTATTTATTTTTCAAATTTATTGAATCTTTTTTATTAAACTTTTATTGATATTTTATGCAATATAAAGAACTTATCATTACGATATCTTTTTGATTTGATATAAATATTCTTTAATTTAATATTTAATCCTTTAAATAGTTTAAATTTTATTTTCTAATAAAATTTGAAATGGTGATGAATTATTTTAAATTTCATATATCATAATTTTTTGATATAATTTTTTTATATATATTATGCATAAATTAAATAAATGATTATATTCTTTAATCAGCCAACTATTATCAAATAACTATAGATGCCAGTTCATATAAACGCACTACAGCTAGTTGCGTAATAAGCAGCTCGCAATCAGTTTCCCAGCTGGCCAACCGTCGCCAGAACTGCCACATGTCTCAATACCATTGGATGTTTCAGCCGCCCAGCATCTGATCCCAAGCCCAATTGCGGCGCTCGCCGTCACCGCCGCACCGATGACGGAGGAATCTTTGCCGTTATTTTTCTCTTGGGAATGTACGTTTGATAAGAATAAATTAAACTAGTTCAAATTAAATATTTTTTAATTAAAAATTAATACTATGATTATTACTAATCCATAATAATAATAATAATAATAGAGATGTTAATAAAAGACACTATCCAATTATCCAACCTAAATCCAATCAAAGAATTCGGACTCAGATTGATCTGTTTAGTAAATATGTCAACTCCGATCTTATATTTCGATCCATTTAATTATCGGGTTTGGTTTATATCTACCCCACAACCACTAATGACTTATTTTGACCTCTGATTGTGAATTGAATAATAATTAAAGTTTGGATTAATTAAAATTTAATTTTAATATAGTGAAATATTTATTCTAATAAATATTTTTGAAAGCTATAATTGTAATTATACTTAGTTTAAACCCCATATTTTTTTTTCATATTGGTTATCTTAGCTAACCATATAATTTTTTTTAATCTAAAAGGGTTATTGGGTCGGGTCAATAGGTTTGAGGGCTATTGGGTTCGAGTTCAAGGTATCAACTTATTTACCAAATGGTTTGACTTTTGGTTGGATGAATTCAAAGTTGATCAATTCGAGTTAGACCTAAATCAGACTCGATAAACCAATTTGACATCTCTAACTAATACTAACTGATGTTTATTAATATTAATCATTAGGATATAATTCCCAATTTTAATTGAGCTTATGAAAATAATTCACATTATTTTGAATGTTAGGCATTTTTTGGCAAATGTATTATTATTATTTTTCTATGAGAAATATTTCTATTAAATGAATAAGAAAAAGGGGGATTTACATACATACCACTTTAATTTATACTATTTATATATCTAATACATAAATTTTAATATTACATGTCTATCACTTATAGAATAAATGTATGCATGTATTGAAATATTAAAATTTATATGGCGGTATGGGTGATAAAAATGAAATATATAAGTGATATATTTGATATTAAAATTTTTTATGAGTGATAAGAATATAATATTAGAATTTTAAGTATTAGATATATAAATAATATGAAATAAAATGATATGTATATAAATCCCCCAATAAAAAAAGAAAAAAATAATATGCACTCGCCCACCAATGCGGGTCAATTGTTTTTTCATTGGTCTGTCTGCCGCTTTTTGAATAACGAGGGATTTTGTCTCTACTTCTAAGAAAAAACTGATTGCATTTTGATTAAAAATTCTACTAAAATTATTAAACTTATTTTATATATATATATAGACAATTATAGCTTTTTAATCAGTTTGATGATTTGTTTGATACAACTTTTTTATTTTTATGGTAACAATCATAAATTTATTTGATTATTATTATTTTGTTAATCTCTCACTATTATCCATAAATTTTTATAGTGAAAATTTAATCATTCTACTCAAATATATATTATAATTATTTTAAAATAAATTTAATAATTTTAAAATTTATCTCCTACCATTAATATACATAAAAATAGGCATTATAATTGGCCATTGGGGCGGTTTATCAGAAAACACCTATATTTTTTAAATTATTGAAAGATTCCAAATGAAGCAGCTTCCAACTAAGTTCATTTCCTTATCAACTTTCTTCCAGCCGAAAGCCTCTATCATTAATTCCCTTTTTTTACATTTAATTATTTCATTTTTTTTTTCTCATTATAAACTATAAATGCATTAGAATATCCTGATTTAATTTCTTTGAATAAATGAAAATTTTGACCTGTAATTTATTAAACTTGTAACGGCCGTTTTCTTACCTTATTTTAATAAAATTATATTGACAAATCTACCTTTTCGATTTATTATAAATAACCGAAGAAACTTGTATAATGTCCTATCTGCAAAATCTAAATATATATTAACAGCAAATATATAATTAAAAAACAAATCTGAAAATGTGACCTTTGAAACACTAAACGCGAAGGTTCCTTCCTTTATGGAGGGATGGGTAACCGTCCATTCTCTCCAATCTTAAAGCATCCCTCATCTCCAATTTCCAAAGATATTGTCCTAATTTTTGTTTGGCAGGAATCTGTATTATTTTATTTCTTTAAAAGATTCTAGGGCTGATTTTGGCTTGGTGAGACAAATTTTTAATTATTTTTTAAAACTATTTTAAAGTACAAAAAATTAATTTTTTTTTTCAAAAAGTTGTTTTAAGAAACAATATTAAAGTCGTCCCAAACGAAGCCTTAATTAGTGTATAAAAAAAGAAAAAAAAAATGTCAAGCAACTTAGGGTTTATTCGGGCAGGTTTCTTATTGCTTTGTTTTTTTTCAAGATCACAGCTATAATTTCATTTCATTACTATTTTCTTGTTGTTTTTTAGAAAATTTTGCTATAGGAAGCATGTTTTTACGACTAGAGTTGCTAATGTGTCGTAATTTAAAAAAGTACTACTCTTAAAAAAAGAATATATTTATAATACTTAGAACAAATTTTTAAGGAATTATTTTTCTCCTATCAATTTCATAATCACCTTTATAAAATAATACAGCCATTTCAAATAGACTCTTAATAATCTTATTTTTAGAAGTGAGTTAGAAATCAAATGAATGGAATTCTCATATTTTGAATTTAATTAAAAAATGTACAAATTGATTTTAAATGAGGGGATAAAAAGGCTTTTTAAAAGCAAAACAAATAATATACAGAAATAAATTGAAAAATAAAAGATTTCTTGAATTAGCATGAATAGAAAATTTTTAAAATAAGAACATTTTTTAAAAAATATTTATTTTAATTTCTTTATTATGATTAGACATGCTTAAATTATGAACATTAGACAACTTAATTGAGCTCGACATATTTTCATTTCATCGGAATTATAAATCATTTAATTTATCTCCAAACTTCTTGCAAAATATTTCTTACTCCCTTAGCTCTTCAATCTCCTTTAGGTTCAAAACGAGCCTCTATTTTATAGCTTTTTAAGCTGGATATTTTTGTAAATTTAGCCATAATTCAAAATATTCTATTGAATGATCCATATTGACCTCCTCGATCAATGACTATTTATTCAGCATTTAAGTATTTTAATTATTTCAAAAATCAAATAATCATGAACTCATTTGATTCGTCTCATCGAGCCACTAGATTTGACTATTAGCACAGCAAATTTTTTGTGGCCATTTGGTCTCAGTGTTTGATTTGAGCTTTATTTTAGTTGGATAATATCACTTATAGTGTCTATGGGTTCATCTTATAAACGCATTCAGTCTAATTATAAATTTGTTTATGTTAGAGTTTATAATAATAATAGTAAAGCGGACAAGTCCCTTGATTAATCATTCTTTGCGGACGTCAAACACTGTCCATAGGTCAACTAGAATGTGCCACGTCACCCCTTCGCTCAATATTGTTCGATAACCTTTGTATTGCGGCTCAGTACCCCTGACGTGGCGCATTCTATTTGGTCTTCGGACTACATTCTGCTCTCGGCCTCCGCACGAAATAATTTCTCCATATATAAACAATTTGAATCTATGCCAAGTTGCTCACAACTTATTTTTTTAATATTTTTTCAATTATATTTGTATAATTAATTTGAATATAAATATGTCGTTTTAGAAATAATAATACACCTTCATTAATTTCTCCTCTAATTATGGCTATAAAGTAAAATTAAGTACAAGCGAAGTATCCAATTAATGCATTAAAGTAACATAAAACGTCTACGTCCTACTTTACATCTCTAGATCATAAAATGGAATATTTGTGTATCTTCTTATAGTTTGATTTTTTATATATAATAATATAAAAATAATGCCAATTAGAGTGTAATTATCATATTTTGTAAATAAATTAAATTAATCCTGATATTATATTAAAATTTTAAAATAAAAATTTTATTTAATGTGAATTATAATATGTATAATTGGTTAAATATCTCTGTAAGGGTTTTGGAAAGAAATGATTGAAAATTTTTTTCAAACTAAATTGGATCATTGAGGGATAACTACTTGTATTTGAGGATTGCTCATTGGAATAATTGAAGTTAGTTTGAACCGATTCAAATTGGAATTAATTCGAGTCTATGGTTTATGGGAATCATGTGGGACGGAGGGTTTGTTACTGGAGTTGAGTGGTAGTTCTGTTAAGGTGACAATTAATAAAGTCAACAGCGTCCAATGGGAAATACAAGTTAGTGCACGAGGGATCAACAATGTTTGAAGAAGAAGAGGAGTTTTGTGTGGAAGCTCACTAAGGGATTGCATCGATAAAACTAATGCAATTTGAAGAGAAGAGAGCTTGTGATCGAGTAGAGATTCACATAACGATGAACCGTCGAGTTCTAATTGAGTTTCAAATCGGTTTAAATTAATTTGGGTTTTGATATGGTTCGAGAAAATTTGTATGATATGCACGAATCTCGAGGCAAAATTAGAATTGAAAATGTTTGAAATTAAAATCGAGACCATATAAAATCTAATTTCAGCAAACTTATAGTCGATCTTGATGTCTCAATGAGATGAACCCAATGTTACCCAAAGTGGTACAATATGAGCCCAAATCAAACACTTGAAGTATGATTGGAAACTTCAAATATTAATTAGATGACCAAATAATCTCCAAATAAGATATTCTTATAATCGAATCAAGTAGCTAGACGAGATCAATCCAACAAGCCCAAGATCATTAAATCTCGACATCAATAGGGCACTTATATGCTGAATAAATAATTCATGAATGTGTGTTGTAGGATCAAGTGTTTTGGGTTCTGATTCAAATTACCAAAATGCTCATTCGAAAGAGCCTATAAATATAGCCCCATTCTTCACATGAGGGGAGGAAGAAGAGAGAAAACTAGAGAGAGCTTTCTATCATTTTTTAGCCATCGCCATCGATGACAACTACCTCCGGCTATTGCTACAGACAACCACCATTACCATCATCTCCATAATACTAACAGGCTTTAACCCTGCTATTGGGTATAGTTGTCCGCTTGTGGACACTTATTTTTTATAATCCCTATTAGGGAAATCAAGCCATACTTTTTGGCATAGATTATCCCTTTGTGGACACTTGATTTTTGTAATCTTCCTCAAGAAAATTCAACCATTTGTTTAACCTCCTCTTCTTCAACAATGAATAAAGGAGGATTCTTGTATTACTACTACATCGTATATTTTTCATCTGGGTTGGACCTCGTGATTTTTTCCCTTTCTGGGTTTTTTACTTAAATTTTCTTTGATCTTACTACGTTTACTTATAATTACTAAATCTTTATATAAAGCTAAGAAATGACCGCACACTCCACCGACTCAAATTTTCAAGCATGCAATAGTTTGGTGTCATTCGTAAGAATCATCCCAACATATTTCTTCATTAGCAAATAATCAATTCCTCAATCAAGAATAATAAAATATGGGTGATCAAATTCTCTTATGCCTCATTTAAGAAGATCATATACATATGATGGAGGAACTATAAAATCAAATCCTTTAATTATTCGAGGAGACTGAACACCAAGGGGCACTATCACAATATGATGGAGTTCTCCCTCCACAATGTCAATACTAATTTAAAAATAAAGTCAATCCAGAGCACCTTCTTCTCCACAAGCTTATCAAATTCTCTCTAACATAAATAATTCAAAATATCCTCCCCACATTATTCGACCAACCCGTATTCCTCCAACAATCATGTAGGACATAGATCAACATCATTTTATGGTTATAAGATATATGTTGCAATATCTTGTCCAAGAAGAATTCACTATGTAGGATAAATATCAATTTAATCCTTAACGAAACTTTCAAGATTCATCTACCATAGCAAATGAAATTATCCAATAACCTATTTTAATAGGGTTTAAATTACCTACTATTGATCCCTATGATGGGTCATTTGATCCTTATGAGCATATTGATCACTCTAAGATTATCATGCATATACAATGAGTCTCTAATACACTTATGTGTCAAGTTTTTCCTATTACTCTCAAGGGTCAAGCTCGTATTTGATTCTATTATTTACCCCGAAATATAATCTACTATTTCACTTTGTGAGACTTTTATCTAGCAGTTTATTGTCAACCAAAGAATTATTAAGGATTTTATATATTTCTAAAAAATCCACCAAAATGAAGGAGAACTTCAAAATAGTAATTTCAAATATTTTCTTCTGAAGCTCGCTAAATCCCAGGGGTAGATCATGAGTTACTGCGAGGTATTTTTCTTGGAGGACTTCATCATGGACCATTTTATTCTTCATTGATACAAGAAAGCTTCTATTCTTACACTAATTTGATTCATTGAGTATAAGCTGGCCATCAATGCTCATCGGAAGTAGTTTGAGCAATCATTCTCAAAATGTAAAAAAATCAAAAAAAGTTGATCATCTTATACAATGAAAAAAGTAGGAGAAGTCAAAAAATAATTATCATCAAATTCATTCAGTTTCACCTAACTACACATTTTTAAATATATCTAGGGTTAATATTCTGATAGAGATTCAAAATTTTGAACATCTCAAGTGGTCAAAGCTCCTAAGAAATTCAAATGGTGGAGATAAGTCTCCATAAATTAACTTCTACCATTCAAAAGGATACACAACTAAAAAATAATTTCAGTTAAAGGATGATATCAAACGTCTGATTCATCAAGGATATTTAGGCCATTATTTATAAGAGCAACTTGCAGATCATTAGCCTCAAAATAGAGGAGAATAGAAGAGTCGTGACAAAGAAATTATTGACATTATTAACTAGGAATACCTTCATATTGAAATTACTGAAAGTATTCTAACTCTTCAAAATTTTCCACTCATGTATCTTCCATGTAAGTTTTATTTCAATTATTAATAAAACTTTATATAAATAATATGACATATAAATAAAAACCACAAGAAGGAATATCCATGAGGTAGCCTTGATGAAAATCTAGTAGTGGACATGATTCTCACTAGAAAGATCTCATGAGGGTAAATGGTAAATAAGGTCTCCTCGTAACCCCAACAAGTCATGCCCATGAGGTAGCCTCAAAGGGAAGCTAGTAGTAAATAAAGTCCTCACTAGAAAGACTTCAAAAGAGCAAGTGGTTGATAAGGTTGCCACTCACTCAAATGTTTTAGAAGATAAAAGCCTTAGAAGGTTCAAGATATAAAAAAACCTTTAAATATAAATACCTCAAAAGGAACACATGTACGTAAAACATCAAAAGGAAAAAAACCTTATAAAGTATATGTACACCTAAAACCTCATTAGACATAATCTTCATAAGACATGATTATTCAAAAATCTCATAAGGCTTACACCTCAAAAGGTACAAGTACACAAAAAATTTTAAAAGGCTAAAAATCTCAAAATGTTTAGGTACAAAAGATCTCATAAGGATAACAACATTAGAAGGTACAAGATTCCACTTATCTTAAAATATCTGAAGATGCAAGCATTAAAAAATTCAGGATTACCTAAAAATCTTTAAAGGTAAATGTCTGAAAAGAAATAGGTGTACGTAAAAACTCAAAAGGAAAAAGTCTCAAAAGATATATGTCAATGTAAAGCCTCAGAAGGCTTAAGCCTCATGGGGGTGCCAAAGGTGCCTATTGAAGTGCTAAACAACACTGGCACATTTCTAAATGCACGGGTATGCCACCGGCGGGTGGTCTGCCAGCCAAACAGGCCCAGACCAATCCATGCCTCATTTCAAGCCCAGACAAGCTTACTCCAACGTATTTTGGGCTCTTAGGACCTTTTTCAACATCATGTATTCAATTCTAGCTCTTTTAAAGCCCAATGGAGCATTTATGATCAAATTTAAGCAAATGGAGCATTTATGATCAAATTTAAGCAATTTGAAGACTTTAGGGAAGAATTTTTAAAAAATTATATTCCAATCTACATGCTGACTTTATAAAAGATTGTAATCAAAATTAAGGTTATTGTATTTGATTCATGACCCAAAAGGCGGGTTTCGTTCTGGCATCAAAAGAGTGGCCGCACCTTAGAATATTTATGAAATTATAATCTTACGTCACGACAACTTTCAAAGATTTGGAATTTTTTCATGATCTGCACGAATCTCAAAATAAATTATAATTGGAAACTTCTTAAATTAAATTTGAGACTATATTAACTTCAATTTCAACAAACTTATCTAAATGTCTCATTGAGACGAACACAACACTATAAAAAGCGGTCAAATCCGAGCCGAAATCAAACACTTAAATTATGATCGAAAACCTAAAATATTAATTTGATGACCTAGTGATCTTTAAACCAAACATTTTTATAATTGAATCGAGTGGCTTGAGGAAGAATTCAACAAGCCCAAGATCATTCAATTTTGACATTATTATGACACTCAGATGTTAAATAAATATTTTATGATAAAAGGAATTGATGTGGGTCGGTCATATCATGGAATGTTTTGGATTGTGATTTAAATTATCAAAATGCTCATAAAACAAGGAACAAACATAAATAATTATTTTAGTTACATAAATATTAAAAATATTATGATTTAAATAAGGAACAAATTGCGTGGACAAAGTTAAAAATGATTTTAAATTAATTATAATATTACAGGCTATTTTTGAGATTTTATATTTATTTTAAAAATAATTATTTTTTTGGCTTCCGTTTCCAGGCGTTCTCATTCTTCCCCCTCTCCGCCTATAAATAACAGGCTCGGTGAACCCTACGGAAGAAACCCCCGAAAGCCTTTCTTTCTCCTCGAGGTTTCTTTCTTTTATATTTGATCTCTCATTTTTCTCCTCGAGGTCTCTTTCTTTCCTATTTGATCTTTCACTTTTCATGGGCTCAAGTTCTTTAATGTCACTCTCTCTCCTCCTCCTCTTCCTCCTCCTCCTCAACGGCGTAGCGGCTGCCCCGGGTGCCGGGGGCAATGGATCAGATATGTCGATCATAAGCTACGTTGAAAGTCATGGCATGCGGGGACTCGATAGAGGCGAGGCAGAGATGCGGGAGATCTACGAGAGGTGGATGGAGCAGCATGGCCAGAACTATAATGCGCTCGACGAGAAGGAGCGGCGATTCGAGGTCTTCAAGGAGAATCTCCGCTACATAGACGAGCACAATGCCGCCGCCGATGCCGGCGTCCACTCCTTCCGCCTCGGCCTCAACCGCTTCGCCGATCTCACCAATGAAGAGTACCGCGCATCCTACCTTGGTACACGGCAACATCTACACCGCCGGAATCCTAGCGACCGTTACCACGTCGCTTTTGGCGAGGCCCTGCCCGATTCTGTTGATTGGAGGGCCAAGGGCGCCGTTGCCCCTGTCAAGGACCAGGGCACTTGCGGTATTTTGAATATATATATTTTTTCCTTTTAGTCTTTTATAATCATGGTTTAGATTGAAATTGGGGTTCGATGGTAATTTATGAGGTATTTGTTTTTCGAAGGGAGCTGCTGGGCTTTTTCGAGCATTGCGGCCGTGGAAGGGATTAATCAGATTGTGACCGGACACCTCATTTCGCTATCAGAGCAGGAGTTGGTGGATTGCGACAAGAGCAGCAATCAGGGATGCAACGGCGGCCTTATGGATGATGCCTTCGAATTCATCATTAGGAACGGTGGCATTGACTCTGAGGAGGATTATCCTTACAGCGGCCGTAATGGCAAATGTGATTCTTACAGGGTGTGTGTCCTGTTTGATTTCTCTTTCTGTATTTGATGTTTAGGGTATTTCTATCATCATTTGATGCGGTTTGTGCCAACTGAAATTGTTGATTTCTCTTGTTGTAGAGAAATGCTAGGGTCGTGTCTATTGATTCATATGAAGATGTGCCTGTAAACAATGAAAAGGCTTTGCAGAAGGCAGTTGCAAATCAGCCTGTAAGTGTCGCCATAGAAGCTGCTGGCAGGGCATTCCAGCTGTATCAATCGGTAAGAACCATTATGCGCCGATGGCTTGATTTTATTAACAAATAGTTTCGTATATCATGTATTATTGTTTTTTAATTATTTGTGCGTAACCAGTAAAATAATTCATCTGTCACAATATTCGGCTTAGATAAGCTCATTATATTTGTATCCCTATACATAAAATTTGGTACTATGCCAATAGATATGTGCATTAGTAATCTGATGATGTCATTGCGGTGGTGGATCCTATAGTGGTTGATGCCGCGAGGAAAATAATTGCATTAAATGATAAAATAATGATTAGCTAGTTGTCCATTACAATTTTAATTGAGAATCACAATGTTTTTGCTGTAGCAGCGATGCTTTTTAATTTAAATTTTGATTGTCCTGGTAAATATCTGTAAGATTAATAATCAACATTCTTTATTGCTATTTAAAACTGGAAAAATTGTATTACTAATTGTATTTTAAAATTTAAAAAAATTGCACGTTTATGTTTTATACTATAGGAAAAAATGTTCTAGCTAGTTATGAGGCATTGATGATTAATCATTTTTTATAATCGTTTATTTATAGAATGAAAACTAAAAAAAGACCAAATTTTTTAAAGTTTTTGTTATCTAATGATTTGGTGGAAAAATCATGTCAATTTCAACAATTCCTTATCAAGCAAGCTGCCATCATACACATTTCTTGTCTTTTTACAGTAGACCTCATCATTTTTACTATCAGAAGCTTAATTTTTATTTTTGGCTGTGTAGAAGATGAAAGAGTTATTCATCCTAAAGTAAATCGAAGCATTGCATATTTGCACCGAAGTAACTTGAGATTTATTCAGTGGAATTGGAACTCCAGATAGGTTGTAGTATGCAATCCCATGTTCAATTACATGTGTTTTTAGGTTAATAGTTAAGAGCAAATACACAGACGAAAAATCAAATAGAGTAAACATATAAACACTTGACACATAGTTCATGTAGTTTGATGAGATACACGTATGTGCATGTACAGAAATTGAATAATTCATTGAGCTCATAAGGTCACATAGAGATATTACACTTGTTAACAGTTTTTTTCTCTTAATAACAGTGAAATTAGTGGCATCTTCCTTTTTCTTGAAGGAGTGGAAGAGCTCCCTTCTACAAGCACCTGAGAAGTTCTTTATTTTATTCTCTAGATTTGCAGCCCCTCCCTCTTCTTCCTTGTTTACTTTATTTTTTGAGGTTATAGGATTCCAAATCCCTCATTCTAACGCATTCTTTTAGTGATAATTTGGGGCATAGAATGCATTGTAGGATCCCATAAAATATTATAAGATATCTTGAAATTAGTGAAATATCTCACAAGATCTCTCAGAATATTATAAAATTTATTTTAAAGATCTTTATATTAACATAAGATCTCCAAAGTATTATAATTTTCTTACTTTGGATAATCGTCAATGCTCCTCTACTCATTTTCCAGTGTCAACATTAAATGTGGCATTGCATCCTTCTATTGCAAATTGTCTTATAGGAATCAAGTTTTTTTCTCAGGCCATAAATGTGCTTAGCCTTGTCTAGCTTTCACATGTCTTCGTTTAGCTCATCGTGGATGAGGCATACTTTGCTTTATTTGCTTGTAGAGTAATTTGTTTTTAGTTCTTTGTTAAAAGAATAATGGAAAAATACGCAGTATGTCTTATATCCATAATTCTATTGGATTATGAACCCTGAGAATTAAAACATCTTGAATGCCTCATACTAAAACGTTGGCATTTTATTCCTTATGCTTTTTTCCCTTAACTTCAATCTAATGGATGTCATTTCAGACTGAATCATGCTAAATCAAGTTATGTCGAGTCAATTCAATTCCATATCTGGCTAGTAAAACTCGACCCGTGTTCAATTCGACCTCGACGGCTTCGATCAACCTAAATTAACCCACTTCGAATTAATCAAAATCAAATCGATATTAATTAAACCAACTCGAGCCCAATTTGACGGAAATTTCATTGATTTCATGTCAAACTGGTTGAAGTAGTTTTTGCCATTAAATATGTTGATATTGCATATGCTTTAAACAAAGTGCTTGTACTATTTATTTGGTTTGTAGTAATGAGCAAAACACAAAGATGAGAAATAGAATACAACAAAAGAATTTGTTTGATAAAGAAATTCTTTGCTCCTATGTTGTTCTTACCTTATTTGACGAGTCATTACTGCGCATGCAAAGAATATTCACTATATATCATGAATTGTTTTGTTTCTTACATCCTGCAATCAGGGCATTTTCACTGGAAGTTGCCAGACCGAACTAGACCACGGTGTTCTTGCAGTCGGCTACGGGACTGAGCACGGCAAGGATTACTGGGTCGTGAAGAACTCCTGGGGCGCAGACTGGGGAGAGGAAGGCTTCATAAGGATGGAGCGCAATGTGAATTCGTCCAGCGGCAAATGCGGAATTGCAATGCAGGCTTCCTATCCTATCAAAAATGGTCCAAACCCACCAAAACCAACCCCAAGCCCTCCCGCTCCTGTAAAGCCTCCTAAACCATGCGATAACTATTACTCCTGCCCAGCAAGCACCACTTGCTGCTGTGTATATGAGTACGGCCGGCTTTGCCTTGCTTGGGGCTGCTGCCCCCTCGAAGCTGCCACCTGTTGTGACGACCAGAGCAGCTGCTGCCCTCTTGATTTCCCCGTTTGCGATCTTCGGGCTGGAACTTGCCTAGCGGTAATTACTCTTTATATTTTAATTTATGTGGAAGCTGCTTCCCTCCATATTGGCAAATTATTAGGTCCGGTCGTCGGACCTAAATTTGTGTCCAGATTTTTGCGCTTTTCATGTGCTTTTACTGTGCTTTTTAATGTATTTTTGCAAAAAGGCAGCTAATACGCAATTTTAATTGCATATTAGTTGTTTTTTTTGTTGAGTATTTACAAAAAATAAAACAAAAGCACAACAAATATCTTACTCATTAAGTATTTGCTGTCCTTTCGTTGCTCTTTTGCTGCGTTTTTCAAATACTCATAAAAGGGCATCAAAAGGGTTGCCTTTTTGCAAAAAATTCATTAAAAGCGCAGTAAAAGTGCATGAAAAGCGCACAAATTCGGACACAAATTTAGGTCCGGTGACCGTACCTAATAATTTGCCCTCCATATTATAAACATTCTTCTAATAATTGGATTTGCTGAACAGAGCAAGAATAACCCATTGGGAGTGAAGGCTTTTCTGCGAGTTCCTGCCGTGCCCTTTTGGGCGTCCTCCAGAGCAGGAAGCAGTGAGGGTAAAGCTTCGAGTTAAATTTGGCGTTTGAATGCCGACTCTGGTCTGGTCGATTACATACTAATTTCTGTGCTTTCATCGTCGAAGATGATATGCGATTATCTTGTACATAAATTATCTTTATTTAAAATTTATTGCATGTTATATGTGGAATCTTATCAAGGTCTTGCTTTTATTTATGTGCTGATGGTGTGAGTTTTCTTTTTAAAAAAATGATGAAATTTATTAGGTGTGAGTTTATCTTAACTGACCTAAATATCCAAAAATAAAAATAAAATTTATTCCTATGTTCGCTTAATTGTAGGAAAGCACTTATGGATCTGTTTAAGATATGAATCAATAAGAGCGTGGGTGGAGATCATAAAACAAATGTAGCAGGATTTGTGCTTATTGTTCACTTAGGCTCTTAAGGGTTATTGTTGAATAATATTTTTTTGACTTTTATTGAACACATCTTCTTGATGTTCTAGTGATAGTACAACCAACAAAAATAAAATTCATCTTGATTCGCTCAATCTGACAGTCTATATTGATTCCATTGATTGTAGGTCATTTCTTCAACTTTATTTGCCTAAATAGTATCGGAATTAAGTGATATTGGGTTCAATGGATTCGTCTCGTCAAGCTGCTTGATTCTGCTATAAACATGCCCTATTTACAGATCAATATATCATCCAATTAATGTCATGAAGCTTCTAAATATGCTTAAGAACTTTGATTTGGGCTCATTCGAGTTTATATTGAACTGTTTTTAATGTTGTTGGGTCACTCTCGTCGGGATATTTAGTTCAAAAAACCTGCAGAAGGGGCAAACAAAATAAGAGTACAAGTCCTTAAAGAATCTAAAGCCCTCTAGACATACAACATTTAAAAGAAAACCTATGAGCCAAAGATTCAAACTAAAGACAGGAAACCCAACAACATAAAAACAAAGCAAAAAGAGCATCACTTCTTTCTAGAGTTATAGAGTTACTCTAAGTTTTCACTTCTTTTAAAAAGTTCCGTTCTTGAAGCCAAATAATCCTCATAAAAATCTTTACCATCAGCTGAGGAATTATCGTCATGTAACCAGTCACCTCGCATCACCTCACTATCCCTCGAAATGTGAAACTGTAGATCATCCTTGAAAACAAGGGTTAAAGGAACATTCAAAAGTGATTCTTCAAAACTTTTAGACAAGGGATTATTGCCATTTGAAAGAGCACAAAACACAGCAGGAGTATTCAAAATAGCATCAAATCCTCCCACACCCCTACCATCCATCTTCTTCCCCAAACTAACAACAGTAGGCAAGATACCCTCACCATCAATACCAACTGAAGGAGCATCATCTGTCACACCAGCAGTCAAAACACCATTAGGTGAGACAAGTAAGCAAGGGGTAGTGCAGGAAGGAGCAATCGACTCAGGCACAACAATCGGTGCAACTAATGCATCCACAGGATCAACCTCAACAACCAAGGGGTTTTGCGGCATGTCAATCACTGCAACAACATCTGAGTTATTTAACTCGACAGCACTTGGCATAATCAGAGGAGAACAAACAACATCAGCAGACAAACCCACATCCACATGTTCCAAAGATTGGACACAAATATCAGGAACCACCTTATCAATCTCAGCCACATGATGAGCCACAGGTTCCAAAACTGAACCAATCACATGTGCAGGGACAACAGCAGGATGAGAATGTAACACACTACAATAAGCTTTTGAATGACCCAAAGCTTTACAATGACCACAATAGAAGGGGAACACTTCCATTTCAACATTTTGGGCATAACCCAAAGTTTCAGAACCAAGCCAAACATGATCCGGATATCGCTTAGTAATATCTAGCTCAACAAGAACATGAGCAACTGACAGCTCTAGTTCCATTGGCAGTAGCGTTATTAGTCTTTAAGGGCCGACCAAAAATGAACCCCAACCCTTGAAGAATACGGGAAGAGAACATATTGAGGGAGAAGTTTAGGGAACGAAATCCAAATCGAAATGATAGGAGATTCCACACAAACGTCAAAATGCGGAGACCATTTAACCAACTTCATGTAACAGTTGTTAACAAAATAGGAGAGGTGAGCGAAAACTCGACAGTAATCCAAATCATTCTTCAGCTTGATCAATACATTATTCGTGTTGAGAACAGTGACAAAGAACTCACCATTCAGCTTAAGATTGAAGAAAAATTTACGAATAGATTCCATCGACGGACGACTGCCATATCTTTGCTGTATTCGTTCATTTTGATCAATTCAATTGTGTCAATGATAACATTTTAAAAAAAATTAGGAAATTCAATGTTAGTCATGATTAATTTTATATCCATAAATAAACATGTAGCAACCTAAGAATGACCTTAGTTTAAAAAATAATAATGATGTTACTATTTATTTAAAATTTATAAGTGGCATTGAAAAATAAAAACACAAATTTATTGACAGAGAAAGACATTTGCGCTCATGTGAGCACAATCAAACTTACATGACATAAAATGTCATTGCTTATAACATAATCCATTATTATTTATTCTATGTATTAAAAGACATACATTCCTTCTGTTCTTCAGCACTTATTTTGATAGCTTAGAAGTACATAAAAAGCACGATTTTCTTCGCACGCCAACCATCTCTATACCCTGAAAATCACATAGAAATGCAGGCAAAAAAAAGAACCTTAGTCGCATTTTTCTTTTTTAGAGAGACAATTCAGTAAATAAAATGTGGGAGATTGAATATTTTATAAATAAATATGAAAAAATTAGCTTAATTGTTTTGATAAAGATGTCATCTAAGTCATTGAATTTCCTCTAAAATGAGCCCAATAAAATATTAATTTGATTTTTAAAATAAATCCAACGATTTTTTATAAATCAATCATAATCAAAATTTAATGAGATTTTCTTATCAAATTTTTTTTCGAATAAATACCCAATTTTAGTAATAATTTAAGGAGAATTTCTACATATACCATTAAGTTTATATATTTATATATTATCTAATACCTAATTTTAATATTTATTTATAGAAAATTATAATATTTAAATTACATTAAAACACTATTAATATAAACTTGTCTTAAATAAAATATATATTTTCCTGCCTATCTCCAGCAGTAATTTAAATACTAAAATATTATACATAAATAAATTTAAATATTGAATACGTAAAGATTCCACAGTACATACATAAATCTCTTAAAACTAAATAAAATATAAACATAACTGAAAAAATTATTTTAATCATTCATTCTCCTCCATCATCAAAATAATTATATAGTTTTATTTTTTTCATAAAAAATGAATGTCTATAATCCACTTAAAATTATTTACTTACTGAACGTAATCAATTTCAATCTTGCCAGCATTCAAATCTGCTATAGTCGAGAAAGCTTCTTGGGAGAGATCAAAGGTGGCTCGGCAACCTGGAGGGCAATAATCGACAATCTTAACCACAACGCTCGCACCTGTACACGGTTGAGACACACCTGCATTAATGGTCGGACCCGTACAAGTCAACCGATAATTTCGTCCGCAGGCCGTACGATTATCCCATATAACATCGCTCGCCGCAGCAATCATTGTACCCATGTCTTCATACCCGTAACACGCAGAAGCTACACATACAAATATTAATATAATTTGCTATTTATTATAAGTACACATATATAAATATATTTGAAACAATGGATTATAGCTTTTTTGTAGCTACCATATATTAGTAGATCTAGTTGCAAAAATTGGTCTTCTATCATAAAAATATTTGAAAAATGACGAAAAAATATCAGCCAAATTAAATAACAACACTGTTAGAAAGCATCCAATTAGGCTCTAAATATTTATAAATATGTAGAGAAAATAGATAGGTTATTTGGCGTGATTGTTATTTTTTTTATAAAAATGATTATAAAATTATTATAAATAAAATAAATTTAAAATATTTAGTATGATTATATATATATAGTTAAAAATAGGACAATAGGTTTTTTATTGCTACCATATTTTAATAGATATAATTTTCAAAAATAAATTTAAATTAAAATTTATTTAAAAAAAGAAAAAAAAAACATTGCGATCAGAAATCAAAACTGCTTTAAAGCTGCTCCAAGCGATTTATTATTCTGTGCGGAGTCTGGAGGGCGTCCGGAGACCAATAAAAATGTGCCACATTATCCTATTGCTCGGTACCGAACTCAATACCGGCGATCAGTATTGTTGGGTACCCAGCACTTAATCGGACGGGAGAACCATCCGGTTTCTGCACAGAATAAAAATATAGAGAAAATAGATAGAGCTCACGTGTAATTTGATCGGTATAGTAAGTTGCAGTTCCAACAATGGCAGAAGAGAGAGCGAAGTGGCAGAGAACAATGGTGAGGGCAAGAACAATCTGTTTCTCCATTCTTCTCTAAATTCTCTGATTGAATACTAACAATAATTCTCAACGATGATCGATGGAATGTAAGGGGATTTTATAGGAGAGATCGATAGGCTAAACATGATGAATAGAGGAAGAAAATTCAGACTTTGATTAATTAAGAAGCTGCTTGTCGTCCCTTAGTAATTTATGGTCAGTCCATTTTTTTTTTATTAGTCTTTGTTTTGTTGAGAAGATAACGACTATTCGTCTATGATTTCAGTTTTGAAGATTCAAAGATCAAATTGTAATTGAAAGACAATCTCTTAAAGAAAAAAAAAGAAGAAGATATGGAATCATAATTTAGGCTTAGTTTGAGACATTTTATTGTTGCTTTTTTTTTTTTGGATAAAATTGTTGGAGGGGGTCTACATGTTAAATAAAATATCCTGTTACAAGTCCTTAAAGAATCTAAAGCTCGTCTAAAAAAAAACATTTGAATCAAAACCCACTGAGCCTAAGATCCAGCTAATATAAAGAACAAGCTACAAAAGGAGATACCAAAGAAAAAATCTAAGGTAGCCCAATAGGACCAACAGAAACCTAGCCGGGACAACAACAAAGCTGGAGGAGCCTGGACCATCAACACGATCAACAAAGAAGTAGCCCAAGCAAAGCCCCAAGAAGGTGAACAACACTCCAATCAACACGAGGATGAACTAAATGAACAAAAAAGCAATTGGAATATCCATAGATTTTGAAAAGCCCAAATGAGTCAACATCCAAGAACATGTAAAAGAAACGATCAAAGGAATAGGGAAAGGAGACACACCAACCACAAGTCTCCAAACCACCAGCCCAACAAGCAACAAACCTGCGACTGAACAACCAACCAACAACTATCAGCTATCCAACAGGATAAACAACACCCAAAAACAACCACCAGATCAAACCCACAATCCAAAACAAGAACAACAAGAGCACCAACTATAAGATCAACAACAAAAGAAAGCCAAAAGAAAACCTAAAAAAGAAAATGGAAAAAGCCCAGCCACCAAAACAAGAATACAAACAACAACAGACGACAAATGCAATTACTTCCCCATAAGATAAGGAAGCAGACCCATCAAGCCAGTTAGACTGATCCAAATAATTATCATTCATGTTCAATAACAATTGAGCATTCAAATCATCCTTAGAAATTAAAGAAACCAGAACATTAAAGACATTATGAATCACAATTTTAGGTGAAAAAGTCATATATGTAGAAGGCACAAGAGAGACATCAATATCATTAGAGGGGCCAACAACAGGCACAACCAAATCGCCCAAAGAGCACTCCCCAGGTTCCAAGCTGCGAGGAACAAAGTTATCACCAGAATTATTAACAATAGAATCAACATCAACAACATCACTATAATTAGAGGACGGTTTAAGAGAAGCTATAAGGTTAGAACCACAATTATTGACTTCCAAACTATCATAACCACCATCTTTATTATTAAAAGCAATAGGCAAAGGCTGAAAAACATTCGAAGGAGCCTCTACCTCCATATCACGACCAACATCAACCACCACATCAACATCACAATTACCAATATCAACAGCCTCAGTAATGACTATAACATTATCCTCATGACCCGATAATTCTAAGTTATCCACGGTTTCAACAGCAACAATCATCTTGCCAACCGAATTAACTTGATTAAAATCACTAGGAGCCTTTTTCAAATTAACATCAGTTTCCTTAACACCTGCAGTCACCTCAGAAAAACCAAGATTAGGAGCAATAGAAGTGACATTCACCGGGGCAGAAGATAGGTGACGACAATCGCCCCTCAAATGCCCAATATATTTACACCGGAAATAAAAAGGATGGAAAGTTTCCATCGTGACAAGTTGAACGTACCCTAACTTATCAGGACCAATCCACACTTCATCAGGGTAGTTTTTTGTAATGTCAAGCTCAACCAAAATCCGAGCAATAGAAGGATGGGATACAACAGAAGTGGCATTATCTACTTGTAAAGAGCGACCAAACATAAAACCAAGGGTGTGGAGGATACATGGAGAAAAAAGATGTGACCTTAAATTTGAGAAATAAATCCAAATAGGTATAATCGGTCAATATCAAATAGATGAGACCAATCAAGTTGTGCAAGAGTAAAGATTCAACCTTTAAGAAAATCTGCATAAGAAATTCATTAGGATTCGTTTTTGTGCAAGCTTTTTCAATTTCATGCTTGCAAAACAAAACTGAAGAAAAAAAAATTGGGGTAAGATATCCCGCTCAAAATTTAAAAATGAAATAATTTATTTTAATATTAATGCAATATAAATATTAATTAACTAATTTTAAAATAAATTTAAATGTCGAATTCCATTTTATTTGTGGAAGATACCGGGCCTTATTTGCAATATTGATTATAAAAAATAGAGAACGAGAATGAGAGAGGGGAAGAATATATAGGAGAATCTCTATGATTTTATTGCTTAGAAAATAAAGTGCTCAATACAAATAAGTTATATATTGTATGTACAGGTGTCAATATTTGACACGACACAAAAATCCGACCCGAATCATACCCGAAAATTTCTGGTTGGACCCGACCCGTTTGAAAAATGGGTTGAGTTCAGGTTCCCGGATTCGACCAGTTTGAAAAACAGGTTGGGTTCGGGTTGACCCAACGGATTGCTGTGTCAACCTGAAAACCCGTTTATAATGAATTGCCCGCGCTGCCTGAGACTGCCCGCACCTGCCCCAGTTTCCCGCGCACCAGCCCACGCCCTGCCCGTGGCTACCGAGCAGCCGCTCGCGTAGCCTCTAAGGCTGCCTGCGCGCGGCGAGCTCGAGGTTGCCCGCGCAGCTGCCAGCTCGCGTCTGCGGTCCGCACGCCCGCCTATTCGCTAGAGTCCTCGCGCCCGCCTGCGCGCTCAAGTCCGCGCCGCCTGCAGGTCCAGACGCAGAATCGTGTCAGGTCGGTTTAACCCGATGAGTCGGGTCTGGGTTCTAGTTTCTGACCCGTTTACATATCCGGGTAGGGTTAGGGTCGACCCGTTTGAACCCGAGTCAGTTCTAATTTCGACCCGAACCCGACCCGAAACCCAATTTTGACACCCCTAATTGTATGTCATTAGGCTTATCATATAATCCTCTATTTATATGAAGGTATAAGTAGAGGTAATCATCTATAAAAAATTATATAAACGATGGGCGGCTGAACAATGAATTACTTGAATGACTGACCGACGGCTGGTGGTCTTCAAATAAAATTTTTATGTCTCAATTAATTGATCAACTTAATTAGTCTTTCAAGCATAAAAGCAACATGTGCATGTTTGCAGAAAAAAATAATAAAGAAAAAGTTTGATTTTTCTTTGTTTCAGCATATTAATTGAATGTAAAAATGATTAATTTAGGCTTTATTTGGGATAACATTTAGCCACCGTTTTCAAGAAATCTTTATGTTAGATATAAATTTGTTGTAAAAACAAGTATGGAAACTGTCTCAAATGAAACTTTAGAATCTATTTGAGGCAACTTTAGCTATTTGGTTTTTCATGATATTACTAGTTCTACATCCTGGAATATTCACGGCGATAGAGAAATATATATAATGTTTAACGTCTTAGCTTTGTACGAAGATCCAACACATAATAAGATAAAAGATAAGTGTATAACATTCATAAGAGACACCGGAGTTTTACGTGAAAACTTTTGAAAAGGGGGATAAATCACGAGACTTGACCCAGTTTGAACTAATCCACTAGTATTTGTAGTCGATTATAAATGAGACCCTTCCTTGGGGGGGAAGGTCTTGGCTTGATGTAGCAAATATACATCATATAGAGTGTATTACATGGTGGGAATTGGAAGAATCATTATTGACATGCTTGTTTGGTTGACAGGAGTATAATTGGCGGGCGATGGAGGTTAGAAAAATCATTGTCGGCAATGGAGGTCGAAGGACAATAGTCGGCGGACGACGAAGATCAGAAAGACCGTAGTCTAGCGACGGATGTCGTAAGGACCATGGTCGGCGGGCGACGAAAGTTGGAAAAAAAATTATTTGGTGACAGGGGCCGGAAGGACCGTAGTCGGCGAGCGACGGAGGTTGGAAGGACCATAGTCGACGAGGGACGGCTATCAGAAAGATTGCAGTCTAGTGAAGGAGGTCGGAAAGACCATAGTCTTGTGATGGAGATTGGAAGGATCATAGTCGGTGGACCATGGTTGTCAGAAAGAAACGGAGGTCAGAAGGACCGTAGTCGACAGGTGACAGAAGTCGGAAGACCTTTATCTGGCGACAGAGGTCGGAAGGACCGTAGTGGATGTTCTACCTTCTACCGATGAGCAATATACTAGGCATGTTAATGGTTATGTTAACTTTGAATTACACAATGATGTTGTTGTTATTAGTGAGGAACTTTTGGTGAATGAGCTTGTAATCTCTAGTGATGCTGGGCTTTCGGTAGAGCCCGACCCTGTTGTTCCTCCTGTGGTTGTTCCAGTTGAGGAGAATATTGGCTCTATTCCTACTAATTTGGTTGAAATTTCTTCTCCTTCTCACAATATTTTAAATTTTGGATTTCTTTGTTGTTCTCCGTTAGTGAATTTGGCATATTCCACTCAAGAGGCGAGTGAGGATTTTAATAAGGAAGCTTATTTTAATAAGGTGGCTGGTGATTTTAAAGCTGTTGGTTCTTATGTTGTTGTTTAGATGGTTCATCATGAATTGGTTCTGAAACCTTGCCATAAGAATGTGAGTTTGGTGAATATGGGTTTGTGTGATGTTAACATGGTGGCTCTATCACCTGTTGTTATTAAGAAGGCTCTGATGGATCTTGTTAATTGTTTGTCTCATGATAGGTTGTATGACTCCTCTAGTGGAGTGGTTTTTGCCCCTGATAAATCTCACTTGGCATCTTTCGAACCGGTTTTGTCTAAATGTTATGATTGCAAATGAGAGTGTGACTCTTATTGATGTTCTTGTTTCTCTCATATCTAATGATGTTTTGAAAGCCCAATTGGTGTTAAACGTGATGGATTCTTGCGTGGCCCAATGTGATTGGCTTGATGAGTTTGCTTCCTCCCCTTGCGATGGGGAGGATTTTGATGGGGAGGATGAGTTTCAGGTGAGGTATAACTTTAATGTTGGTCGCATAGTTGACAATACCTTTTCCCATGGGGGTGGTAAGCGTTGTAGGCGAAAATCTAAAAAGAAATACACTACAAAAAAATCACTCATTACCAGTGGTTATCATAAGCTTTCCGGCAGTTTTGTAAAAAATCGACGGCTTTTCGGCGGTTTAAAAGAAGCCGGTAAAAACCGCGTAGGAAACTGTTTTCGGTAGTCTTTTTCCAGCGGTTAATTTCACCTGTGGTTTTCCGGCGGTCATAACGCCGGTGAACGTCAATTATTTACCGGCGACTTACCGATTGTTTAACCATTTCGGCGGCCAAACTACCAGATTATCGTCGTTCTAACGGCAGCGATCGCTGGTAAATCGTTGGTAAATCATATCACTAGCGGTTTACCAGCGGTCATAACCGAAGGAATTACCGGAGGCGCCACCGCCGGCGAATCGCTGGAGAACCGCCGGTTACCAGCGGCTATAGTGAACTTCTTGCGGCTATGATTAGCCATCCGGTATCGATGTTTATAGCAGTCAAACCGCCGGTTGGCCACCGGAAACCAGTAGCATTTGGAAAAAAAAAATTGACAGTCTCCCCTATATTTTACTGATTTTCATCCTAAACTCTAACCCTGCACAGAACATGCAACAACTTTCACAAAATTGGGCAACACACCACTATAATCAATCACAATAATTATTAAGAGTAATAATAATCTTTTCTTAAGCTCAATTATTTATGATTATTATTGGCGAACTCTGCATTGATAATATTCAAACTCATCTACCAATCATCTCCTTCAATAAGCAGAGTCTTTACCCTCTACACTGAATGTCTTATGTATGTTCCTTCTCTAACTATCAGTTAACCCATAAAAGATCTCAATTGCAATTTTTTGTCCCTTTCATAGGAAAATAGGGAAATATTGAAATTATCCTTGATTTGAGGGAAATCAACGACGAATCAATGGTATATATAACGAGGAATCAAATAGTAGGAAAATTCTATGAGAAGAGAATTAAATTGAAGGTTATTCCAATGAGAACATTAGCTTCATAATGATAACTCTCTTCCAATTCTTTTCTATGTTATAGGATTAGTTCTCAATGACATTTTCTTCCCACATAATTTTGTGAACCCTAGTGCTAATGCCTTGGTTCCTCCTTCTTAAACCTTAAAATGATCCATATGGAAAAAATGTTACAAGGAGTTGATGGTAACCTTATGAGATCAATTTCTAGGGCAGTTGGGTTCAGAACTCTATCGCTCAATCTTGGATAGTGGTAAGTGACAAATTATTAAACACAACACCCAGGGGCATCACCTATATCCGCTTGGAGGAACTTATACATCAATCCTACTTAAGCAGAGTTATAAATCATTTTATGGTGTATTCATTGATTCCTTAGCTTTTATATTGAAACTTTCTTAATGAAGTTTTTGGTCGAAACAACTTGAAAATTTAACTTGAGTGACAAACTTTTTCATCCATATTAACTCTCTAACCCAATTCTTTTTGTCATTGTACAAAATCACAAACAATTAGAAATTAAAAAAAAAAAATCTACAGGACTCAGACGCCAGTTTTGCGCTGGAGTGGGGGCAAAGATCTTCGGCCGGAGGGAGCTTGTCGGCGGCGAGAGGGAGCGTCACAATCGCGAGAGGGCGGAGGAGACGGGGGCGACTGTCGCGCAGGAGAGAGAGGAGGATGCGAGAAAATGAAATGGAAGACTAATGATGGCTAATTTTAGGGCATTTTCCGGCGAATCTGGCCGCCGAAAAAAAATTCACTTAACACCGACAATTTTAGCCGTCGGTAACGTGCCGGTAAGAAATAATACCCGCAGGATATCCAGCAGTTATTGAACCGCTGCTATTTCTGGCGGCGGTAAATTAAATAACTGTCAGTAAACATCGGCGGTGTAACTGCCGTTAATAGCGGGAGTTACATAACCACCTGTCCAGATCGTCGGTAATTCATGAATTTCCTGTAGCAATAATTCTTGTTGGCTATGGTGTTGGGTTGGGAGTCGGGTGGAGTTTTTTTTTTTTTTTTGCGGTGTTGGTTGGCTCCGTCACTGTTGGTGGTTTGTGTTATGTTTGTCTCCTCTTTTGCATTTTCTATGATGCCTCTTTCTTGCAAGTTGTTGTCTTGTTGGATCTCTTCTGGCATTGACATTGGTTGCTTCATGTTGATTGCTCATGGGTGGCTCTCTATGTGGTCATGGCTTTTGCATTTTTATCTTTTCTTTTGCATGATTTTGTATTTAGATTGAATCTAAAGGTTGATGGTTTTACTTGAACCAATGTATTTTAGATGGCTTTGGATTCATTAAGGACTTGTATCATTACTTTGAATTAACGTGTAGGTTCCTACAGTATGTTTTATCCCAAAAAAAAAAAATTTAGGAAATACAATGTTAGTCATGAATAATTTCACATCTATAAATAGATAGTCGACCCAATCAGACATGTAGCAACCTAAGAATAACCTTAATTAAAAAAAAATTAATGATGTAACTATTAATTTAAAATTTATAACAGACATTGGAAAATAAAAACGCAAATCTCAATTTAGGGAAATTTACATACATACCACTTTGTAACATCCTATTTACATATATAACACCTAAAACTTTAATATTACATGAATACCACCTTATATTATTTTAATATCAAATATACCACTTACATTTCTTTCCTACCACTTATATATTTCATTTCTACCACTCATATTTGATATGAAAATGAACTATGGGTGGTATGTATGTAATATTAAAATTTTAGGTGTTAAATATGTAAATAGGGTGATACAGTGGTATGTATGTAAATCTCCCATAAATGTATTGATAGAGAGACATTTGTGCTCAGGTGAGCACAATCAAAGTTACATGACATAAAATATCATTTCTTATTGCACAATCCATTATTATTTATTCTATGTATTAGAAGACAGATACAGTACTCCTCCTGTTCTTCAGCACTTAATTTGATAGCAGTGACACGAACCATCTCTACACCCTGAAAATCACATAGGAATGCAAGCAAAAAAAGAAAATTAGTTTCATTTTTCATATTTAGAGAGACTATTCAGTAAATAAATATGCAATAAATGTGAAAAATAAATATTTTATAAATAATTATGAAAAAAAATTGCTCAATTGTTTAGCTAAAAATGTCATCAAGGTCATTGAATTTCCTCTAAAATTAGCCCAATACAATATTTATTTGATTTTTGAAATAAATCCAATGATTTATATGTTAAAATTTAATGACAATATTCTTAACCAATTTTTTTTTCAAATGAATATCAGCTTTTAGTAAAAATTTAAGGAGAATTTAAATCATTAATTCTCCTCCATCTTGAAAATAATTATAAAGTTTTTTTCCCATAAAATTTGAACTTCTATAATCCACAAAAAAAATTATTTACTTACCGAACGTAATTAATTTTAATCTTGCCGGCGCCCAAATGTGCGATAGCCGAGAAAGCTTCTTGGGAGAGATCAATGGTGCCTCGGCAACCAGAAGGGCAATAATCGACAATCTTAACCACAACGCTTGCACCTGTACACGGGTGAAGATCACCAGAATTGGTTGGACCCGTACAGGTCACTCGATAATTTCGTCCGCAGGCCGCACGATTATCCCATATAGTATCGCTCGCCGCAGCAATCATCGTACCCATGTTGTCATACCCGTAACACGAAGAAGCTACACATACACACATAAATATAATTTTAATTTGCTATTTTTGATAAGTATAATAAATATATATTATATGGGTAACTATAATTTTTTATAGAATAGATTATAATATTATTATAAGAAAATTAATATTTTTTAAAATAATGTAAGTATATATATATATATATATATATATTAAAAAAAAGGATTATAGTTTTTTTTATAGCTACCATATATTGTAGATCTAGTTGTTAGAAAGCTAACCCAAATAGTCACTAAATATTTATAAAAATATAGAAAAACAGGGAGGGCTCAGATTTTTTTTTTTTTTTTTTTAGGGAGGGCTCAGATTTGTTTAGCATGATCTGATTGCCGTTTTTTATAAAAATAATTATTTAATTATTGTGAAGAAAATAAATTAAAAAATATTATTAGCATTATATATATGACAATAACTTTTTTATAGATACCATATTTTAATAGATATGATTATAAAAATAGTTTTTAATTATAAAAATTTCTAATAAATGGCAAAGAAAAAACGTCATTGCAATCGGAAAGCAAAACCGTTATAAAGCTGCCCCAAATAGGAGAGATCATTATGTGCAGATATCAGGACACAACTTCCTGTCCAGAGGCTAATCAGGTGCAACCACATCATCCAGTACCTAGCTCAGTACCGAGCTTGATACCGAGTAGTACTGAGCCGCGGTACTGAGTAGGGGTGACGTGGCACATTTTCATTGGGTTCTGGACGGTTTTCGGCATCCGCACATAATAATTCATTTTGGGCCCTAAATGTTTAGAAAAATATAAAGAAAATAGTTAGAGCTCACGTGTATATGGAGGGGTATAGTAAGTTGCAGTTCCAGCAATGGCAGAAGAGAGAGCAAAGTGGCAGAGAACAATGGTGAGGGCAAGAACAATATGTTTCTCCATTCTTCTCTTAATTCTCTGATCGAATACTAACAATAATTCTCAACTATGATCGATGGAATGTAAGGGGCAGAATTGGTCCTCTTTTATAGGAGAAGATCGATAGGCTAAACGTGATGAATAGTGGAAGAAAATTCAGACATTGATTAATTAAGTAGTTTATAGTCATCCCTTCGTCATTCTAAGTAATTTATGGTCAGTCCATCTTTTTTTTTTGTCTTTGTTTTGTTGGAGAAGATAACGACTATTCATCTTTGATTTCAGTTTTGAAGATTCAAAGATCAAATTGTACTTGAAAAATAATCTGTAAAAGAAAAAAAAAATTATGTCGAATCATAATTTAGTCTTTATTTGAGAAAGTTTTATCATTGCTTTCAAGCTAAAACAACTTTTTAGTATATAAATTTTTTGAAGCAATAAGAAAATAATAGTTAAAAGTTGTCTTATATGAAGACTTTGTTTGAGAAGGCTTTCTTACTGCTTTCTAAAACAGCTTTTTAGTATAAAAAATTTTTATATTAAAAAATTGCTTTTGAAAGTATTAATAAAATTGTTTAGTTTATTGCTTGGAGAGTTTTGTTAGGCATGACTCAATCAATTTGTGTAAGAGTAAAGATTCAATCTGCATAAGAAATTAATTAGGATTAGTTTTTGTGCAAGCATCAGTAAGCAATGAAATAAATAAATAACTCAAAAAAAAAATATATATATATATATAAACGATGGGCGGCTGAACGAAAAATTATTGCGTCCTCCCACCTGACGTAGAGATACGTCCTCCCACCGCCAAAAAACTCGGTTTTTGCTCGGTATTGCTAGGTATTATTTGGTAATAACGAGGAATATCATCATGTGAAGACCAATACCGAGTTATACCGAGCTATACCGAGCAATACCGAGCACATACCGAGTTTTCTCTAAGAAAAAGTAGGTATTTTTTTGTATTGCTCGGTATAGCTCGGTATAACTCGGTATTGATCTTCACATGATGATATTCCTCGTTATTGTTTGGTATTGTTCGGCATTTGCTTGGTATTTCTCGTTTTTTAATGCGATTTTAGTTCTGGGAGGACGCATCTCTACATCAGGTGGGAGGACGCAATAATTTTTCCGGCTGAACAATGAATTACTTGAATAACTCAAATGACTGGTGGTCTTGAAATAAAATTTGTATGCCCCAATTAATTTATCAATTTAAGTAGTCTTTCAAACATAAAAACAACATGTGCATGCTTACAGAAAAAAAACAATAAAGAAAAAAGTTTGAATTTTCTTTGTTTCATCATGTTGATTGAAGGTAAAAATGGTCAACTTAGACTTGGTTCTTAAAGCAGCTTTTAAATTTTTATACTAGAAAGCTGTTTTAAGAAGTGTCAGCACAACTAAATGGACCACCCGCTCAAGCAGTTATCTGCTCCATCCGCCATTCGCTCTCCATATTCTCTGCTACAGCAGACTGCTACCAACGGACTCTGCTCCACAACTTCCACTCATCATTCTCTATTTCATCGTCGCTTATATATGTGACCATGTTACTACTGTAGAGATTATTCAGTGATAATATACAACACTGTTCTATTCTGCTCTATCCCTTCTTCGTTTCTCTGTTTTCACTAATTACCTTGCAGGTGCTTCTTCAAGAAGCAGTTAGAAAGCTGTCCCAAACAAAGCCGACAACTTTTGGCCATCATTTTTTTACCGTTTTCAAAAAAATTTACGCTGGATATAAAATTACTGTAAAAACCAGTAATAAAACGGTCTCAAAAGAAACTTTAAGATCTATTTGAAACAACTTTTAGCTATTTGGTTTTTCAAAATATTAATGTCTCGCTGTTCTTTAAAATTTTTTATGATAAAAAGGTGTTTTTTTACAATCAGATGATGGCTGTAAAAAATTATTATTTAATAAAAAAATATTTATAAAACTCATAACTATTATGAAAAAATAATTTTTCTCATAATAATTTTACAATCAAATTTATAAAAAAAATTAGCCGCTCAAAACAAACCCTTACTGTACTCCTATAAAATAAACTAGACTCCATTTGCACCAAGGTCTGAATTTGATATTTTCAAATTTTAATGGGCTCCAAGTTCTACTAAATAGTTAGGAAAAAATATGGAGAAACACTATAAACATCTGTGGAGACTCGATGGGATTCAACTAAGTCACCCGAAGACGCTTGAGAGCAAATCGGGATAAAAACGAGGTCAACAACTAACTACAGTCTACAGTCTTTCCGACCTTAGTCACCAGACTACGGTCCTTCCGAACTCTATCACCAAATAACGGTTTTTCTGACCTCTGTTGCCCGCTGACTATGGTCCTTCCGACATCCTTCGCTAGACTATAGTCTTTCTGGACTTTGTTGCCCACCGACTACCGTCTTTCCGACATCCGTTGCTCACCGAAAATGGCCTTTCTGACCTCTATCACCCGCCAATTATTCTCCCACCGACCAAACAAGCATGTCAATACTGATTCTTTCGATTCCTACATGTGATATATTCTATATGATGTATATTTGCTACATCAAGCCAAAGCCTTCTCCTTAATGTCCTCATTTATAATCAACTACAAACAATAGTGGATTCATTCAAACTGGGCCAAACCGAGTGGTTTTTACCCCCTTTTCAGGGAATTCCACATAAAAAATATGGTGTGTCTTATGAAAGCTGCACCCCTCTCTTTTATCTGATTGTGTGTTGGATATTCGTACAAAATTAAGATGTTAAAATTTATATTTCTCAATCGCCATGAATTTTTCAGGGGAGTAATAGTAATGTTTTGAAAAACCAAACAGCTAAAAGTTATCTCAAATAGATTTTAAAGTTTCATTTGGGACAGTTCTTTACTAGTTTTTATAGCAGTTTTATATCTAGCTTAAAATTTTCTTGAAAACAGTAAAAAAAATGATGGTAAAAAACTGTCCCTAACGAAGCCTAAATTGACCACTTTTACATTCAATAAATATGATGAAACAAAGCAAATACAAACTTTTTTTTTTTTGGCAAGCATGCACAAGTTGATCAATTAATTGAGGCATACAAAACTTATTAGATTAAAAAGTAAAAACAAAACAAATTTTTTAAGAAGACCACCAGCAGTCGGTCAGTCATTCAAGTAATTCATTGTTCAGCCCTCCAACGTTTATATGGTTTTTATTTTTTGAGATATTTGTTTATTTCATTGGTTAATGATGCTATCAGAAAACATTTTGATGGTAGTTAATGAGATCGGACGTGAATTGATCATGCTGAGGTCATTAAAAAAAATAAAATAATTATGAAAAAATAATATTTGTTCTATAACAAGAGAAAATTAAAAATAGATTAATTAAATAATGATGGATTTTGTAATAATTAATGTATCCCTTGAATTGATCATGCTGAGGTTGTGTCAAACAAACTGGTGTCCATTCAAATTTCGATATCATTAAGACATTCAAAAACCAAGTAAATTGTCTGCAATCAAGGGGTTCCACTCCCAACATATCATTGATCTCCCTTTTATTTACTGGGCATACCACTCAAAAAAATTTATAAATACGCCCCTCTTACTTCATTTGCGGGGGGGGGGGGGGGGGGGGGGGGGGGAGCAAAGAAGATAATCAAGAGAGAGAAACTAGAGTTTTCTTGTCATCAGACTCCTCGATCGTCCTCGGACCACTGATCGTCGCCAAACTTTTGCTCAGCCACCAACTAACGCCAGACTTTCACCCGGCCATCAAATATTGTCGGACTTCCGCCCTACCAGCAACTATGACCAAATTTATGCCCGGCCACTAATCATTGTTGGACTTCCACCATGCTTTTAATTATTGTTGAACTTACATAGGGCCATCGATTATAATTGGACTTCAACCCGACTACCGTCGCTCGCTGACTATGGTCCATCCAACTACCTTTGCTAGTCTACAATCTTCTTGACCTCAGTCGCCCTCTGACTATGGTTCTCTCGACCTCTATCGCCAGACTACGGTCTTTCCGACCTCCATCGCTTGTCGACTAGGGATGTCAATATTTGACACAATTCGAAAACCCGACACGAACTCTATCAAAAAATTATGAGTTAGGGTCAACCTGGACCCAAAATGGGTCGGGTTCGGGTTGACCCATAAAACCCGAATTAACCCTTTTTTTATAAGAAAATCGAAGATTGACCCATTTTTTGACCTGAAAACTAACAATTTTTTGTCGTCACGGGTCATGTTGAGGTGACCCCGACCCGCTTCCGGTCGGGTTCAAATCCAAAAAACTGACGTGTATGTAAAAATGGTTCAGGTTGATCTGAATAATGCCGGGTCAGCTTTAGGTTCGACCCAAACCCGACCCGTGACCCAAAATTGACACCCTACCGTCGATTACAGTCCTTCCGACCTCTGTTGCGAGCTAACGGTCTTTCCGACCTTTGTTGTCCGCCAACTATGAACCTTCTGACTTCCGCCACAAGACTACAAACCTCCCGACCTTCGTCGCAAGACTACGATCCTTCTGACTTCTGTCACTAGATTACTGTCTTTTTGACCACCGTCACTCACCAACTATGGTCGTTCCGACCTCAGTCGCTCGCCGGCTACGGTCCTTCCGACCCTTGTCACCAAATAACGATCTTTCCAACCTCCGTTGCCCACCTACTGTGGTCCTTTCGACATCATTTGCCAGACCACGGTCATTCCGACCTCTGTCGCCCACCAACAACTGTCCTTCCGACCTCCGTTGCCCACCGACATTGATCTTTCTGTCCTCTGTCGTCCACCAATTATGGTCCTACAAACCAAACAAGCATAGCAATACTAATTCTTCCAACCCCCACCATGTAATATACTCTATATGATGTATATTTGCTACATCAAGACAAGGCCTCCCCCCTAAGGAAGGGACTCATTTGTAATCGACTACAAATACTAGTGGATTTATTTAAACTGGGATAAGCCCCATGATTTTTCCCCATTTTCAAGGGATTCAACATAAAAACTTTGGTGTCTCTTATAAAAACTACACCCCTCACTTTTATCTGATTGTGGGTTGAATCTTCATACAAATCTAAAACGTTAAATTTTATATTTCTATATCGCCACGAATTTTCCTGGATGCAGCAATAGTAATATTTTGAAAAACCAAACAACTAAAAGTTGTCTCAAATAGATCTTAAAGTTTCTTAATGGTTTTTATAGCAGTTTGATATCTAGCGTAAAAATTTATTGTAAACAGTAAGAAAATGATGGCCAAAAGCTGTCCCAAACGAAGCCTAAATTGATCATTCTTACATTCAACAAATATGATGATACAAAGCAAATACAAACTTCTCTTTTTTTTTTTTTTTACAAGCATGCACAAGTTGATCAAGTAATTGAGGCATACAAAATTTATTAGATAAACAAAAATATAAAATTTATTAGAAGACCACCACCGATCGGTCAGTCATTCAAGTAATTCATTGTTCAGCCGCCCATCGTTTATATGGCCTTTATTTTTTGAGTTATTTATTTATTTCATTGGTTGCTGATGTTATCAGAAAACATTTTGATGGTAGTTAATGACATCGGACGTGAATTGATCATGCTGAGGTCATTAAAAATAAAATAAAATAACCTCAGTTTCCTTAACACCAGCATTCGCCTCAGAAAGAGCAAGATTAGGAGCAATAGAAGTGACATTCACCGGGGCAGAAGGCAGGGGACGACAATCGCCGCTCAAATGCTCAATACATTTACATTGGACACAAAAAGGAGGGAAAGTTTCCATCGCGACAAGTTGAACATACCCAAACTTATCAAGACCAATTTACACTTCATCAGGGCAGTTTCTTGTAATGTCAAGCTCAACCAAAATCCGAACAATATAAGGGTTGGATCCAACAGAGGTGACATTATCGACTTGTAAAGGGGCGACCAAACATGAAACCGAGGGCGTGGAGGATAAGTGGGGAAAAAAGATGTGGCCTTAAGTTTGAGAAAGAAATCCAAATAGATATAACTGGTGATTTAACACCAATAACAAATAGAGGAGACCATTTGTTCAATTTCATATAGCAGTTGTTAACAAAGTATGACCTGTGACAATAAAAACTCTACTATAGGATCTTTCATCAGCTTGTTCAACACACGTGACAGATTGAGCAAGGTAGTAACAGAAAACTCGCCAATGAGTTTGAGGTTAAAAAGGAAGTTACGAATAGAGTCAAGGCAGGACGACGGGAAGGAAATTTCCCAACCAACGCAAATCAAAGAGGAGCTGCAAGCGAAAGACAAAGAGGGCATACCATGGTAAAATGTCGATTTAAGCTAAGGGAAACTTCCATCAGAGGAAAAACCAAAAAGAACATCTAGAAACTAACGAGATTTCTTAGACCCATCCAAAAAACTCGGGTCACACAACCGGTTCACCGCCATTCCGACCGCAGAGGGTCAGCGGTGGACGAATAACTACCAAAACAAAGAAAAATGAAAGAAAGAATAAAAGCTTCCCTAAAGACAACAGCAAGATGGCAAAGGCGGCCTGCACCACCCGGTGGGAGAAGCCAACCACATGGAAGAGGAAAGCCTAATCTCAGGAAAAAAGGAGCTTTTTTGTGCTTTCTAAAACAGCTTTTTAGTAGTAAAAAAACTTCTTGAAAAGAAAAAACAAAAAAACTGTGGTAAAAAATTGTCTTAAATGAAGTCTTGTTCTTTGTTTAGGACAGCTTTCTTACTGCTTTCTAAAATAATTTCTTTTTACAAAAAAAAATTGTAATAAAATGCTGCTTTTGAAAGCATTAAAAAAATTGTTCCAAACAAAACTTTAGTTTATTGCCGGGAGAGTATTTTTATGCCTGACTCAATCAAGTTGTGTATGTGTAAAGATTCAACCTTTAAGAAAATCTGCATAAGAAATTTATTAGGATTCGTTTTTGTGCAAGCTTTTTCAATTTCATGCTTGCAAAACAAAACTGAAGAAAAAAAAAATTTGGGGTAAGATATCCCGCTCAAAATTTAAAAATGAAATAATTTATTTTAATATTAATGCAATATAAATATTAATTAACTAATTTTAAAATAAATTTAAATGTCGAATTCCATTTTATTTGTGGAAGATACCGGGCCTTATTTGCAATATTGATTATAAAAAATAGAGAACGAGAATGAGAGAGGGGAAGAATATATAGGAGAATCTCTATGATTTTATTTAGGGGTGTCAATTTTTGACACAACCCGAACCTGATCCGGAAAAATCCGGGTAAGGGTCAACTCGAATCTGAAACGGGTCGAGTTCGGTTTCAACAAATAAACCCGTTTTAAAAATCGGGTCGGGTTCGGGTTGACCCAGCAACCCGAAATTGACCCGAAAATGACACGAAAACTCCTATTTGACCCGGAAACTCGAGATTGACCCGAAAAACTAGCAATTTTAGGTCAACTTCGGGTCATTCGTGTCAGGTCGGGTTCTTGTCCGGAAACCTAACCCATTTTTAAAAACGGTTCGGGTTCGGGTTGACCCGAATAGTGCCGGGTCAATTCCGGGTTCGACCCGAACCCGACCCGTTGACCCGAATTGACACCCCTAATTTTATTGCTTAGAAAATAAAGTGCTCATTACAAATAAGTTATATATTGTATGTCATTAGGCTTATCATATAATTCTCTATTTATAAGTAGGTATAAGTAGACGTAATCATCTTTAAAAAAAAAAAAGTAGAGGTAATCATCTATGAAAAAAAAATTATATAAACGATGGGTGGCTGAACAATGAATTACTTGAATGACTGACCGATGGCTGGTGGTCTTCAAATAAAATTTTTATGTCTCAATTAATTGATCAACTTAATTAGTCTTACAAGCATGTATAAAAGCAACACGTGCATGTTTGCAGAAAAAAAATAACAAGGAAAAGTTTGTATTTTCCTTGTTTCATCATATTAATTGAATGTAAAAATGATCAATATAGACTTTATTTGGGACAACTTTTAGCCACCGTTTTAAAGAAATTTTTATGTTAGTTATAAAACTGCTGTAAAAACAAGTATGAAAATTGTCTCAAACAAAAATTTTGGATATGTTTGAGATAACTTTAGCTGTTTGGTTTTTCAAAATATTACTACTGTTGCGTCCTGGAATATTCATGGCAATAAAGAAATATATAAAAAGTTTAACGTCTTAGCTTTGTATGAAGATCCAACATGTAATTAGATAAAAGATAAGGGTGTAACGTTCATAAGAGACCAGAGTTTTTACGTGGAAACATTTGAAAAAGAAAAAAAATCATGCAGCTTGGCCCAGTTTTAATGAATCCACTGGTGTTAGTAGTCGATTATAAATGAGGCCCTTCCTTAGGGGAGAAGGCCTTGGCTTAATGTAGCAAATATACATCATATAGAGTGTATTACATGGTGGGAATTGGAAGAATCAGCATTGACACGCTTGTTTGGTCGGCAAGACCATAATTGGCGGGCAACGAAGGTTAGAAAAACCATTGTTTGCAATGGAGGTCGGAAGGACAGTAGTCGGCGGGCAAAAGAGGTCGGAAAGATCGTAGTCTGGCGACGGAAGTTGGAAGGACCATGATCGGTGGGCGACGAAGGTTGGAAAGACATTTATTTGGTGACAGGGTTCAGAAGGACCGTAGTCGTCGGGCGATGGAGGTCGGAAGGACCATAGTCAATGAGGGTCGGTGGTCAGAAAGATCGTAGTCTAATGAAGGAGGTCGGAAAGTCCATAATCTTGTGATGGAGGTTGGAAGGATCATAGTCGGCGGACAATGATGGTCAGAAAGAATGTAGTCTAACAACGGAGGTCGGAGGGATCGAAGTCGGTAGCGACAGAGGTCGGAAAGACCTTTATCTGGTGACGGAGGTTAGAAGGACCGTAGTGGATGTTTTGACTTCTATCGATGAGCATTATACTAGGCATGTTAATGGTTATGTTGACTTTGCATTACATAATGATGTTTTTGTTATTAGTGAGGACCTTTTGGTGAATGTGCTTGTGATCTCTAATGATGCTGGGCTTTCGGTAGAGGCTGACCTTGTTGTTCCTCATGTGGTTGTTCTGGTTGTGGAGAATATTGGCTCTATTCCAACTAATTTGGTTGGAATATTTTCTTCTTCTCCCAATGTTTTAAATGTTGGAATTCTTTGCGGTTCTCCTTTAGTGGATTCGGTGTATTCCACTCAAGAGGGGAGTGAGGATTTTAATAAGGAGGCTGATTTTAATAGGGTGGCTAATTATTTTAAAGTTGTTGATTCTTATGCTGTTGTTGAGACTGTTCATCATGAATTGGTTCCGGAACCTTGCCATAAGAATGTGAATTTGGTGAATATGGGTTTGTGTGATGCTAACATGGTGGTTGATGTCAATTTAGCTCTATCATGTGTCGCTATTGAGAAGGCTTTGATGGATCTTGTTAATGGTTTGTCTCATGATAGGTTGTATGACTCCTCTAGTGGAGTGGTTTTTGCCTCTGATAAATCTCACTTGGCTTCTTTGAAATTGATTTTGTCTCCTAATGTTATGGTTTCAAATGAGAGTGTGCCTCTTATTGATGTTCATGCTTCTCTCATTTCTAATGATGTTTGAAAGCCCAATTGGCATTAAACATGATGGATTCTTGTGTGGCCCAATGTGTTTGGCTTGATGAGTTTGCTTCCTCCCCTTGTGGTGGGGAGGATTTCGATGGGCATGAGGATGAGCTTCAGGTGAGGTATAACTTGAATGTTGGTCCCATAGTTGACAATGCCTTTTCCCATGGGGGTGTTAAGCATCGTAGGCGGAAATCTAAAAAGAAATCATTCTTATTGGGATGTGATTGTTTGGTTTTGGTGTTTTGGTTTGAAGGCTTGGTTGTTGGTTGTGGTTGTTTTTCGGCTGTGGTGTTTGGGGTTGGGTTGACTATGGTGTTGGGTTGGGAGTCGGGTGGAGTTTTTCTTTTTTTGCGGTGTTGGTTGGCTCCGTCTCTGTTGGTGGTTGGTTGCTTCCCGTTGACTGCTCATGGGTGGCTCTCTATGCGGTCATGGCTTTTGCATTTTTATCTTTTCTTTTGCATGATTTTGTATTTAGATTGAATCTAAGAGTTGTAGGTTTTACTTTAAATAATGTATTTTAGAGGGCTTTAGATTCATTAAGGACTTGTATCATTGCTTTGAATTAACAGGTAGGCTCCTATAGTGAGTTTTATCCACACACAAAAAAGGAAATACAATGTTAATAATGAATAATTTCATATCTATAAATAGGTAGCCGACCCAATCAGACATGTAGCAACCTAAGAATAACCTTAATTTAAAAAAAAATTAATGATGTAACTATTAATTTAAAATTTATAACAGACATTAGAAAATAAAAACGCAAATTTAAATTTATTGATAGAGAGACATTTGTGCTCAGTTGAGCACATTCAAAGTTACATGACATAAAATATCATTTCTTATTGCACAATCCATTATTATTTATTCTATGTATTTGAAGACAGATACACTCCTGTTCTTCAGCACTTAGTTTGATAGCACACGAACTATCTCTACACCCTGAAAATCACATAGGAATGCAAGCAAAAAAAGAAAATTAGTTTCATTTTTCATATTTAGAGAGACTATTCAGTAAATAAATATGCAATAAATGTGAAAAATAAATATTTTATAAATAATTATGAAAAAAATTTGCTCAATTGTTTAGATAAAAATGTCATCAAGGTCATTGAATTTCCTCTAAAATTAGCCCAATACAATATTTATTTGATTTTTAAAATAAATCCAATGATTTATATGTTAAAATTTAATGACAATATAAAAAATTATGGAGAATTTAAACATAAACCATTAAATTTTTATATATTTATATGTCTAATACCTAAATTTTTATATTTACTTATATAAAATTCTAATAATTAAATTACATAAAAATAGTACTATTAGTATTAACACGACTTAAATAAAATATATATTTTCTTGCGCATCTCTGCAGTAATTTAAATACTAAAATATTATGCATAAATAAATTTAAATATATGATATATAAGTACATAAAAACTCTACAGTACATACATAAACTTCTCAAAATTAAATAAAAAATAGATATAACTAAAAAATATTATTTAAATAATTAATTCTCCTCCATCTTCAAAATAATTATAAAGTTTTTTTTCCCATAAAATTTGAACTTCTATAATCCACAAAAAGAAATTATTTACTTACTGAACGTAATCAATTTCAATCTTGCCGGCGTCCAAATTTGCGATAGCCGAGAAAGCTTCTTGGGAGAGATCAATGGTGCCTCGGCAACCAGAAGGGCAATAATCGACAATCTTAACCACAACGCTTGCACCTGTACACGGGTGAAGATCACCAGCATTGGTTGGACCCGTACAGGTAACCCGATAATTTCGTCCGCAGGCCGCACGATTATCCCATATTGTATCGCTCGCCGCAGCAATCAACGTACCCATGTCGTCATATCCGTAACACGAAGAAGCTACACATACACACATAAATATAATTTTAATTTGCTATTTTTGATAAGTATAATAAATATATATTATATGGGTGACTATAATTTTTTATAGAAGAGATTATAATATTATTATAAGAAAATTAATATTTTTAAAAATACTGTAAGTATTATATATATAGTTTTTTTATAGCTACCTCTAGTTGCAAAAATTGGTCTTCTACTATAAAAATATTTAAAACATTGCGAAAAAAATATCAACCAAATAACACCGCTGTTAGAAAGCTGGCACAAATATATTTGTACCGGTTAAAACCGCTGCTAAAGAAAGCGATTCTGTGGCTGTTTTAACCGGTACAAAGCTCCATATTTGTACCGGTTTAAACCGCCACAATTATAAAATACATGCAGATTTTATGAATTTGCATCGGTTTTAACCGGCGCAAATTTGGTTATTTGCACCGGTTAAAACCGCTGCTAAAGCAAGCGATTCTCAACTGCTACCCCACCGGGTGCAAAACCGCTGCTAAATATCGTTGCAGCGCATAGTAATTACAGCGTATCCGTAGCGATTTTATAACCGCTGCAAAGGAATTTGTGGCGGTTTTAACCGCCATTATAGCCCAGAATTTGTGCTGCGAATACCTTATTTTTTTGTAGTGATATATAGTCACTAAATATTTATAAAAATATAGAAAAAAATAGGGAGGGCTCAGATTTGTTTAGCATGATTGTTGTCTTTTATAAAGATAATTATTAAATTATTGTGAAGAAAATAAAATAAAAAATATTATGAGCATTATATATATATATATGATTATAAAAATAGTTTTAAATTATAAAAATTTCTAAAAAATGGCAACGAAAAAACGCCATTGCAATCAGAAAGCAAAATTGTTATAAAGCTGCCCCAAATAGGAGAGATCATTATGTGCAAATGTCGGACACAACTTCCTGTCCAGAGGCTAACCAGGTGCAGCCACATCATCCAGAACCGAGCTCGGTACCGAGTAGTACTAAGCCACGGTACTGAGTAGGGGTGACGTGGCACATTTTCATCGGCGTCCGCACATAATAATTCATTTTGGGCACTAAATGTTTATAAAAATATAAAGAAAATAGTTAGAGCTCACGTGTATATGGAGGGGTATAATAAGTTGCAGTTCCATCAATGGCAGAAGAGAGAGCAAAGTGGCAGAGAACAATGGTGAGGGCAAGAACAATTTGTTTCTCCATTCTTCTCTTAAATCTCTAATCGAATACTAACAATATATCTCAACGATGATCGATGGAATGTAAAGGGGAGAATTGGTCCTCTTTTATAGGAGAAGATCGATAGGCTAAACGTGATGAATAGTGGAAGAAAATTCAGACATTGACTAATTAAGTAGCTTCTAGTCGTCACTTAGTCATTCTAAGTAATTTATGGTCAGTCCATCTTTTTTTTGGTCTTTGTTTTGTTGGAGAAGATAACGACTATTCATCTTTGATTTCAGTTTTGAAGATTCAAAGATCACATTGTGTACTTGAAAGACAATCTTTAAAAGAAAAAAAAAATGATTTGGGATTATAATTTAGGCTTCGTTTGAGATAGTTTTATCATTGCTTTCTAAAAGAATTTTTAGTATAAAATTTTTTTGAAAGCAATAAAAAATAATAGTCAAAAGTTGTCTTATATGAAGATTTTGTTTCAGAAGACTTTCTTACTGTTTGCTAAAGCAATATTTTAGAATAAAAAAATTTTAAAAAATTTTTTGTACTAAAAAGCTTCTTTTGAAAGTATTAAGAAAGTTGTTCCAAACGGAGGCTTAGTTTATTGCTTGGATAGTTTTGTTAGGCATGACTCAATCAATTTGTGTAAGAGTAAAGATTCAAGCTTTAATAAAATCTGCATAAGAAATTAATTAGGATTGGTTTTTGTGCTAGCAATAAAATAAATAACTCAAAAAATAAAGACCATATAAACGATGGGCTGCTGAACGATGAATTACTTGAATGACTGACCGACGGCTGGTGGTCTTCAAATAAAAGTTGTATGCCTCAATTAATTGATCCATTTAATTAGTCTTTCAAACATAAAAACAACATGTGCATGCTTACAGAAAAAAAAAATAAAGAAAAAGTTTGAATTTTCTTTGTTTCATCATATTTATTGAAGGTAAAAATGGTCAACATAGGCTCGGTTTAGGGAGCAATTATTACGTCTGGTCAACCGAACGCGTTGAGAGGCCAATAACCACGCGCCACGTCACCAAACACTCGGTATTGCTCGGTATACGTTCGGACCGTTCGATTTTTGACCGGACGTAATAACTTCTCCCGTTTAGGACAGCTTTTGGCCATCATCTTTCACCATTTTCAAAAAAAAATTAAACTGAATATAATACTACTGGATATAATACTAGGGTAAAAATCAATAATAAAAACTGTCCCAGATGAAACTTTAAGATCTATTTCAAAATATTACTATGTCTCGCTGCTCTTTAAAACTTTTTATTATAAAACGTGTTTTTTACAACCAGATGATGGCTGTAAAAAATTCTTATTTAATAAAAACCTATTTATAAATTTCATAACTATTATTAAAAAAAGTTATTTTTTTCATAATAATTTTACAATCATTTTTATAAAAAAAATCAGCAGCTCAAAACAAACCCTTAATTTACTCCTAAAAAATAAACCAGACACTCCATTTTGCACCAAGGTCTGAATTTGATAGTATTTAGATTTTAATGGCTCCAAGTTCTACTAAATAGTTAGGAAAAAAGATAGAGAAACACTTTGTTCTTTCACTCTATATATATATAGCTTTTGCTTATCATACAAACATAACGAAATTATGTATATTAAATGTATGTATATGATGCATGCATACAGCATGCATGTATGTGCATACACATGCAGCATCGGCATGCTATGGGTACCAAGAAATGGGTACAATGATTGCTGCAGCAAGCGATGTGGTATGGGATAACCATACGGCGTGTGGACGAAATTACAGGGTCACATGCACGGGTCCGATCAATGAGGGCTGAGAAGGCAAGCAAAACAGAACAGAGACTTAGGAAGACGAAGATGAACAGTAAACCTTTTCATTCTGCTTCAATTGCCTGAGTGAAATACATACTATTATATAGTTAAAGTAGCTGTATGTAAATTACTATATTATCCCTGTTAGTTATACTAAGCTATCAGAGGAGCAGATTGTCGTGGAGACAATTTCTGGATTTCAGGCGAGGAGCAGCGCGGCAGTGGCGTAGTGGGCGTCGCTGTCTTAACAAGGGCGAGTCTCAGCCGTGTAAAGGGACCAGTATTATCGTTAAAATTGTTGATTACTGGCTTACTGCCGTTCAGCTGGTTGTTCGGCCACCTTTGATCTCTCGCAATAAGCTTTCTCTGCGGCAGCAGATTTAAGTGACGGCAAGATCAGAATTGATTATACACAGTAAGTTAAGAGTTATTAGCGCGAATTTAAAAGCAAAAAAAAAAAGATTAATAGTATTGATATGTCATAAAAAAATTATCTTAATCGGACACGAATCTCGAGGCAAAAATCAAGTTGGAAACTTCAAAAATTTAATCGGAGACCAACTGAACTCCATTTTCTGCAAACTTATAGTCGAACTGAGTGTCTCAGAAATAGAAAACCCAGCGACACCAAATTCAACTCGATCTGAGCCCAAATGCGTTCAAATCGAAGACTCGAAGCACATTCGAAAGATTTAATCCATAATTTTGGATTACCAAACAGTTTTCAAATATGACATGCTTATAGTCGAATCGAGCGGCTCACGAGACAAATCCAACGAGCCCAAGATTGCCGAATTCCGATATCATTAAGACCTTCAAAACTCTGACAAACGGTCCACGATCAAGTGATTTAGTATTGGACGTTCATCCAAACTACTTCACATTTGTCCTTGATCCTCATCCTACTTACGGGTCATGCCATCCTCAAAAAACTATAAATATCCTATCATTTCTCTTGATAGAGGGGGAAAGCAAGAAGGAAGAAGAGGAGAAGAGAACAAGAGGAGGGAAGAAACTCCTTGACCACTGCCGGAGTTCCGCCCGACTTTCAAGTGACGCCGGAGTTCCGCCCGACTTTTAAGAGACGCCGGAGTTCCGCCCGATCTCTAAGTGATGTCGAAATTCTAGACAATCTCCAAATGACTTTGGAGTTCTGCCCGAATACCATCTAACAGTCGGAGTTCTCCCTAGCCACCGACTAACGTCGGACTTCTACTCGACACCGGACCTCTGCTCGTCCCCAGATTTCTACCCGACATCAGACTTGTGGCCATTGTCGGGCTTTCGCCGGACATCTATCTAATGTTGGATTTCTGTCTATTCTTAGACTTATACATGACGACATCCTTCTAACTTACGTCGCCAACCAACTACAGTTCTTCCGACCTCCGTCGCCCGCCAACTACGATCCTTCCGACTTACATCGCCCACCGACTACAGTCCTTCCGACCTCTGTCGCCAGACAACGGTCTTTAGGACCTCCGTCGCCTACTGACTACGGTTCTTCCGACTTACGTTGCCCACCGACTACAATCCAAATGACCTCCGTCATTAGACAATAGTCCTTTCGACCTCCGTTGTCGGCTGACTATGATCCTTCTGACTTATGTCGCCCACCGACTATAGTCCTTCCGACCTCTGTCGCTCGCCGGCTATGGTCTTTTCGACTTACATCACCCACAGACTACAATCATTCCGACCTCCGTCGCCCGCCATCTACGGTCATTCTGAGTTACGTCGCCCACTAACTACAGTCCTTCTGACCTCCGTCGCCCCCCCCCCCCCCCCCCCCCCCCCCCGACTACGGTCCTTCGGGCTTACGTCGCCCACTGACTACAGTCCTTCCGACCTCCATCACCAGACAACGGTCTTTATAACCTCCATTGCCCGCCGACTATGATTTTTCCGACTTATGTCGCCCACTGATTACAATCCTTCTGACCTCTGTCACCAGACTATGGTCCTTCTAACCAAACGAACACGTCAATAGTAATTCTTTGTATTCATAGTATGTAATATACTCCATATGATATACATCAAGCCAAGGCCTTCCTCCTAAGGAAGGGCCTCATTTGTAATCTACTGCAAATAATAGTGGATTCATTCAAACTAGGCTAGGCCCCATGATTTTTTCCCCTTTTTTAGAGGTTTTCCACTTAAAAATTTGTGGTGTCTCATAAATGCTACACCTTCTCTCTTATCTGATTGTAAGCCTGATTTTTGTACAAAGTTAAGATGTTAATTTTATATTTCTCTACTGCTGCGAATACTCCATGAAAGTATGATGGAGAGTAATTAATCTTTTTGTGATTATGTTTCTCTTAAATAAAGTATCCGCAACTAAGCTTCCTTTATCTGCGGAGTTCGGATATAGAAAACTGTTCGGTTTTGCGACTGTGAAAAGTAAAAGCGCAGAGGTGAATAGTAACCGTGTTTTTACTATACTTGATCACGAAACCAAGCGATTCTCTGTATCTGAACTCTGCACGGAATAATGCTGGTGACTGGAGAACAACTTGGTACAGTACTTTCTCAGCTATCAAAATAAGGGATGAGCATTAATGAATAATTGGTTATAGGAGGAATAATATTATTGTTTGTGTGCAGCATTGATTGTGCTTACATGAACAAAAAAAGTCTATTTATCAGAAAATAAATATGCATATTTAATGCAGGTTTTTTAGTGAAATGAATTAAGTTACTATATTATGATTACGCAACTCATTTTGGTTTGTTGGTTGGGAGTTTAGGCTACCAACTGTGTATGCGATGATTTAATTTGAGTTCGAGTCTTGTGTATGTGATGTGTGTGTGAGTCTGTCTTTATCGGCCTAGCTAGATGTCCAAGAAAAAACTATATTATGATCCAGTTTGGCGATTTTGATAAATTGAAGTGCATTTGTATATGACTTAACATTATTTTTTTTTTCTTATCAAACAATACTAATTTTACACCTATGCTACTCTATTTCTCCATAGATTGTAGAATGTTAAAATAACTATCATTAATGGTCTAAATTATTCCTAATTAATTGATCATTTTTCAGTTTTAATTCTTTCTTTTTTTTTTTGGGAAAAATTTGGCATTTGCCTATATTATAAAATCAAAAGCAGTTACAATATTATCCAAAAGAAAAAACATAAGGAAACATGTAGAAAGAAAGCTAAAACTAAAAAAGATATCTCCAATACTCGAGAAATAAAATTGGAGTATCGGACCTTTACATGAGAGATAAAAATCATCATATAAGAGACAAAATCTATATTTAAATAAGAGATCAACTTATCTTGCTTGCTTGCTAGATTATTTGTTTCCTTGCTTGAATTCAGTAGAATCAGTCAACAAGACAAGGCAGTTGTTTCCCTGGTTGTCCTAAGACCTTCCAAGGGGATTGATGTGGCAAATGATCATCATTGTCCAAGTGCAAAAAAAAAATCCGCATTTTATGCAGATGTCTGACTCGAATTAGGCCATCAATATTCATGATAAAGTTCCAAGTAGTATTACAGCAGAAGAAATCAAGATATATTAGATTCGAGCAATCCATCAAAGTATCTTAGTATAGCTTCATCCCAATGCAGATCATTAAATCATAAATACATAGCATATAAACATAGCCAAAATGGAATCACTTTAGAAACTATAAGTTCAATTTCAGCTTCACCAACTCCCCTCCTTTCCATTTGGAAAGTTTGAACCATACTGATCACTTTGTGATGATTTTGGCCAGAGTAGTAGCGCATACAGCCATATTACCAAATTTTCTATTATTTCTTTCACGCCAAATGTGATATATGATAGCATTAAGTATGAGCAAAATCTCTCTTTTAAAATTTTTCTCACCCGGCAAACCCCCAATAAACTCAAACGTCTGTGAGACATTCGGTCTAAGTAGAAAATTCAAGCAACTCAGGAGTAATTTAAGCAGCACAACAATAGAGTATTCATAGTCAAAATATAACTGAGAAAGAGATTCTCTGCAACTAAGAATGTCCATATGAAGTTAGAATTTATAATCCATAAGAAAAAAAGTTTAGAACCAATAACTATTAGTAGATATCTTATTGGATATGTTGAAAAATCTAAATGTTATAAATTTTACGGTCCATCATAGTATTAGAATTGTGGAATCAAGAAATACAAAATTTATTGAGAACGACTTGATTAGTATGAGTGATCAATTATTAAGCTTAGTTCCTCAAAAGAAATATATTGATGTCAAACTTCTATTTCAAGTGATAGGTTGATTCTTATCAAGAATCGGACAATCGTGTAATCATGATTCATGAATTTTATTTCTTACTTTTGTGATGAAATATTTGGGCCAAGTAGGATATTGTTAAAATAATTATCATTAATTGTCTAAATTATTCATATTTAATTGATAGTATTTTAGTTTTAATTCAGCTTTTAAAATGGATTTTTTTTTAATTTTAATTTAGCATTTAAAACTTATCGTTACTTAGTTTTAATTTGGGAATTAAATCCGACCATTTATCAATTTTAATTCAGCTTTTAAAACTGAAATTTCAATTTTTGTTGTGATGGGCAGCAATTAATTTCAAATTTTTATATACTTTGGGTCTTTAAGCCTTTCCTTCTAACATTTCTAAAAAGAAGAAACATACACTATAAAGTTAGGACAGAAAATTAAAAAAAAAAAAGTTAGGACAGAAAACGTTTAAAAAAAATCAAAATTAATAAATAACGCGATCAAATTTTAACTACGGAGGTTTGTAAATTTTGCTTATGAATTAAGTTCCTCGTCTTTTTTTAGTCGATTATATATTTTATAAAATTATCTCAAATCAAATAACTGTTGTTGAATTTGAAAAACTTATGTAAAATCAACATTAAGTTTCCTAGCATAGAATACAATAAACTTAGTTGTTTATTTAACAAGCGATTGGATGTTGACAAGGTATTCCACCACCCTCTAAACGGAACTTTTATTTGGTCGGTGAACGTACGCAACTCTACGTTTGGCCGCCAGTAGAAACGCGTAGGGGTGCAACCGAGTCAAGCCGGCTCGTGAGCCGGCTCGGGCTCGACTCGTTAATGGGCTCGACGAGCCGAGCTTATCGAGCTCGCGAGTCGAGCTCGAACGCTAAACGAGCTCGAGCTCAGACACTGGGCTGATCGACTCGTTGGCTCGTCGAGCTACTCGGGTCGCGTTTGCGGGAGGCCTCAGGTTGAGCCAGCGGGAGGCGGGAGAGGGATCGGGCTACGTCGCGTGCACGGAATCGGACGCGGTTGCGCGGGCTGCGTCTGCGGGAGACGGGACCGCGGGAGCGGACGCGGGCTGCGCCAGCCGGAGCGGGATCGTGCGCGGGGTCGGACGCGGTCACGCGGGCTTTGTCTGCGGGAGCAGGTGCGAGAGCGTCGACGACGGGCTCGATTTGTCGACGGGACGCGGTCACCCGGGCCGCCCGTCACGGGCGCGACGACGGGCTCGATAGCGAGCTCGACGAGCCGCTCGATTTGACGACGAGTCGAGCTCGACCTCGGATTTTGAGCTCGACTCGAGCTCGAGCTCGGGTTTTGATTGTCAGGCTCGACTCGAACACCCCCTGGCTCGAGCTCGACTCGACTCGTTTGCACCCCTAGAAACGCGCCACGCGTTTTCATTATTTACCGCGAACCCCGACAACCCGACCCGGAACGGACCCAAGATTGCTCGGTATTGCTCGGTATTGCTAGGTATTGGTCGATTTTTCTCGGCAATAACCAATACCGAGCAAATGCCTAGCAATACCGAGCAAATCCCTAGCAATACCGAGCAAATCCCGAGCAAATACCGAGTTGTACCGAGTTGTACCGAGTTGTAGAAAAACTCAGTACAACTCGGTATTTGCATGGTATTAATCTTCACAGAGCGATATTTCTCGTTTTTGCAAAGCAATACCGCGCAAATACCAAGCAATACCGAGAAAATCGTGAACATAGCATTCCCGGGTTCCGGTCCGGGTCAAGTCATTGGGCCGCGCAGTAAAGAGTAAGAGCACGTGGCGACATGTTATTGGCGGCCGAACGTAGCTCTACATCCGATCAAAGGACGTAATAATTGTTCCTCTAAACGGGGCCGGGTCACCCAATTAGTTTTAATTTTTATTTTCTTTTCATCAAAATTTATTGACGGTTGACAAGAGAATCTGTCTATGTTGAACAGGAGACTAGCCCTTTTAAGTCAAGTTGATTTGAGTTTAACTAGATGAATGTTTCATGAGCCGAACTTGATAATCCAATGAACCAAATTTACTCTAATCTTGACTTCATTTATAACTCTTGGCTGGCTTACTTAAAAAAATATATTAATATCAACAATAATTGTTGCGGGCTAGAATATACGCGAAGATAGAATCAGAATTTTACGTCTCGGCATTGTATGAATATCCAACATACAAAAAATAGAACACAAAATTTTTACGTGAAAAACCCTGAAAATGAGAAAATCCACGGGGTCACACCTAGTTGAAATGATTCCACTAGTTTTTGAGTAGATTATAGTTAACTAAATCAACCTTAAGGATGATCATATTACAATAATCAACCGTCCAGTTGAAATATAATGACAAACTAAGGTCAGGTGCATTTCCAACAACGTTTGGTCGGAAGTCCGGCATCAGTTGGTGGTCCGGCAGAAGTCCAGGTGTCAGTCGGTAGTCTGGCAGAAGTCTGGGCATCAGTAGGTGGTTTGGAGGAAGTCCGATGCCAATCGGTGGTCCAGCGGAAGTCCAACATCAGTCGGTGGTTCAGCGGAAGTCCGACGACAGTTGGTGGTCTAGCAAAAGTCCAACGTTAGTTGGTGGTCCGGCAGAAGTCCGAATGGTGATCGAGGAGGAGCTTGGTGACAAGAGAGATCTCATATCATTCCTTTTTGCTTCCTTAATTTGGGTCCCACATTTCATGAGAAATGAGGGATCTATTTATAGATTTCTTAGAGTGGTATGACCAGTAAATAGGAGAAAGATCAATGGTAAGTTGGGAGGGGTTTGCATGGACGACTGATGTTGATTCCCTTGATCATGGACTGTTTACTGGACATTTGAATATCGTAATGATATCAAAATTTCACGATCTTGGGCTCGTTGGATTCATCTCGTTGAGCCGCTCGATTCGAATATAAGCATGTCAAGTTTGGAAACCGTTTGGTAATCAAAATTATGATTTAAACCTTCCAAATGTGCTTCAGGTCTTTGATTTGAAGTCATTTGGGCTTGGATTGAGTCGAATTTGATATCATTGGGTTCATATTTCCGAGACGTTCAAATTCGATTATAAGTTTGCTGAAATTGGAGTTCAAAGGGACCCATATTTAATTTTTGATGTTTCTAACTTGATTTTGCCTTGAGATTCATACCCGATCAAGATAATTTTTTATGATATATCAATACTAAAAAAAATAGTCATGAGTTTAATTAATTAGTATAACTTATTTAAAAACATCTAAAAAAGTCTAGTTATTTTTCATTCCTCAACTTATTTCTTAATATTTATACTCTAATTCATCATTCATCCTTGCGTCCTTGAGTATTCGCAGTGGTAGAGAAATATAAAGTTTAGCGTCTAGCGTTGTATGAAGATCTAGCACACAATCAGATAAGAAAGAGGATGTAACATTCATAAGAGACACCAGAGTTTTTACGTAGAAACCCTTGAATAGGGGGAAAAACCACGGGGCCTCGCCCAGTTTGAATGAACTCACTAGTATTTGCAGTCGATTACAAATGAGGCCCTTCCTTAGTAGAAGGCCTTAGCTTGATGTCACAAACGTACATCATATAGAGCACATTACATAGTGGGAGTTACATAGACATGTTTGTTTGGTCGGCAGCCATAGTCGATGGGATAGAGGTCGGAAAGATCGTAGTTGGCAGGAGACCGGGGTCAGAAAGATCATTGTCCGTGATGTAGGTCGGAAGGACCATAATGTGCAAGAGACCGGGGTCAGAAAGATTGTTGTAGTAGGGTGGTACTCCTGTAGAATTCTGAGCATCATGTGGTGTCCTGATAGAAGTTCGTGCCTTAAGTGATGGTTCGGTGGAAGTCCGGACCTCATGTGGTAGTCCGGCGGAGCAATGATGTCAGGCGGTGGTCCAGCGGAGGTGAGATCTTGAAGTGGTGGTCCATCAAAGCAACGATGTTAAGCGATGGTCCGGTGGAGGTGAGGGACTCAAGTGATGGTCCGGCAGAGCAATGACGTCATGCGGTGGTCCGGCAGAGGTAAGGGCCTCAAGTGGTGGCCTGATGGAGCACAGGGCTTCAAGCGGTGGCCTGGTGGAGCACAGAGTCTCAAGTGGTGGTATGGTGGAACAACGACGTCAGACGGTGGACTGGCAGAGGTGAGGGCCTCAAGTGGTGGTCCGGCGAAGGTGAGGGCCTCAGGTGGTAGTCCGGCGGAGCAACGACGTCAGGCGAGGTGAGGGCCTCAGGTGGCAAAGGTGAGGGCCTCAGGTGGTGGTCCGGCGGAACAACGACGTCAGGCAGTGGTCCGGCGGAGGTGAGGGCCTCAGGTGGTGGTTCGGCGAACTCCGACGGTGGTCGAGGAGGAGTTTCTTATTTTTCTTCTCTTCCACTCTTCTTCTTTGGATCCTCTTTCAAGAGAAATGAGGGGTTTATTTATATATTTTTGGAGTGGCATGCCCCGTAAATAGGTGAGAGATCAAGGGTTAATGGGGAGTGGATGGATGGACGGCCGATATTGAATCCCTTGATCATGCGCCGTTCGTTAAACATTTGAAGGCCTTAATGATGTCGGAATTCGACGATATTGGGCTCGTTGGATTCGTCTCATCGAGTCGCTCGATTCAATTATAAGCACATAATGTTTGGAAATCGTTTGGTAATCCAAATTAATGTTCGAACCTTCCAACAGCGCTTCCGGTCCTTGATTTGGACTCATTTGGGCTCGGATTGAGTTGAATTTGGTGTCGTTGGGTTCGTATTTCCGAGACATTCAGTTCTACTATAAGTTTGCTGAAATCGGAGCTCAGATGGTCCCAATTTTAATTTCGAAAGTTTCCCACTTGATTTTGCTTCGAGATTTGTGGCCGATCAAGATAATTTTTTGATGGCTTATCACATCCCATGCTTTCATTGTTATAGACCCTCAAATTAACTTCATCGTCTTTTCTTCACAAATTTTGGCTCAAATTTGATTTGTCAGTCGAGCTCAAGATCAAGCCCATGATAGTTCAGGCATTAATTGATTTATTTACACCTAAATCCTCATCTTCCAATGATAATTCAGACATTAATTGTATATGATTTCAATAAATATAAAAGACAACAAAAAAGTAACAGTGCTGACCGTTTAGCTCACCTTGGCCTGTTGGTTGAGAGCTTATGCTTTCAACTAAGAGGTCTTGGGTTCGAGTCTTTGTGTATGCGTTGTGTGTGTGAGTTTGCCTTAAATGGCCTAAATGTCCCAAAAAAAAACAGTGCTGACCGTTGAAAAGTACACGCACATATCGCTTATAAATGATACAAATCAGGTCCAAAGCTACGGCCAGCACATGGAAGAAAAAAGATGCGTGAGGATAAGGGAATTGGCTTCTAACGCTTTGCAAGTGTTCAAAGTAAGCTTAGGAGAAGACGAGAGATTTCACATGGGATAGGGAGCTAATTACGCCTAATTCCTCCTTATGTTGGGTGGTTTCTTTGTGCAATAATTAGCCTATTTACAAGTCATATAAGTCAAAAAATACTTCTAATTGAGGAGAACGAGGACCTAATCAATAAACACTTCTAGATGAAGGAGGCTTTGCTGGTGTTAATATTGAAGGATTCAAATTATCTCATCTCTTATATGCTGATGATTTGTTGGTTTTTGATAAATTTGAGGTGGATAACTACAAGAATTTGACACACATTCTCAATACTTTTGCTAATACTACTGATATCCACATTAATTATGATAAAAGCTCTGTTATACCTCGTAATAATCTCCAAAATCATCATATCATATGTCAAGCCCTTTCTATCTCTAACATCAGCACTCACATAATTTATCTGGGAATACCTCTCTCATTCAAAAAACTAAAGGTGGCAGACTTTTTGCCACTTATGAAAAGCATCACTAAGAAAATGACTGGTTGGAAGGCGAATCTTCTTTCTTTTGCAGGTCGTTTGTAATATTTGAAATTTACTGTTATGAATTTCATTGCTTATTGGATAAGGGGATCGATCTTACCTAAAACTATCTAAATTTATTAGAAAAGCATCCTCTAGATTTTTGTTCTTTGGTGACACCTCTGTTGTAAGGAAGATGTGTGTGGTCTCTTAGGACAAGGTTTGCAAACCCAAAAAGTCTGGTGAATTGGGACTGTCATCTCTGTTAGCTCTCCAATTTGCTTTCAATTGCTCTTTTATAAGCAGAATGTATAACTATGCAACTCCCCTATCATCCTGGCTAATCCATAGATGCTCCTCACCTTGGCGATCTCCTCCGCACTATGCTTCTATCTTCTGAAAATCAATCTGTAACACTGCAATTTTGATGAGGAATGCATTTAAATTCAGGATTACTCCCTCTCCCATTTCCATGCATTGGGACCATTGGTGTGATGGGCACTCTCTCAAAGATATTCATTAGGGCTATGTTTTTTTGTAAGCTCTAGAATCGTCTGCCCTTGTTAAGGATCTAATTATTAGGAACTCTTGGAATTTGCCTAACACTTAAGCCTTTTTCTGTCGCTTCAGCCATCAGAGCTATTCTCTACATGAAAGTTCTGCCATTTCTTTAACATGGGGAAGTTCGGCTGAAGGTTTTTTTGGGCTTTATATCGAGGAGTTCCACAAAGAACTTCCACAACATTCCTGGTATAAAATGGTTTGGCACAAAAGATGTGTGTTGATATTTTCCATTTTTGCCTGGCTAGCCTTGATAGGAGGATTAAAAACAACAGATGTTTAACTCAAAAGAAATATATAAAGTAGATTCTTTAAGACAGTTGTGCCACACAGCTCGTGAAAGTAGCTCTCATATTTTCTTTGAATGTAACTTCTCATACTCTGTTATAACCAAACTGTTGCCGGGAACTTCCTCTTTGCTGCTTAGACAAACGATATTACACTTGATGGAATGGATTAATGATCTTGAGTTTACTGAGGCTGCTGTTAAACATCTATATCTTCTCATTACATGTTCCTCTATATATTTTATATGGAAAGAAAGGAATGAGAGAAAATTTGGGGGTTCTATGAGCTGTTACTCCACTATTACATTAAAAATAAAAAAAACTGTTTCTTCTAAGATCTTTAAGTGGAAAAAATTCTAAAAAGTTATGGATCTCCTGTAAGTGGATTGGTCGGAGATGCGGCTTTCATATCGTCTATATGTCTTGTTGTTGTGGAGGCATATTTGTTTGGTTTGTGGGTAGATGCGCAGCAGCCAGCGATGATGATGTTCACTTATCACCTGATTTTTTTTCTATGATGGTCTTCGGGCAACAAGGGATCTCTCCGTGCGAAAGTTATGTTGAATTTTGACTCTTAACTGAGCCATGGCTTACTTGTTGCTCCGTTTTTCTTTTTCTGTTTTCCATCTTTGTCTTTTGTTGTATTTTGGGTCTGGTATAGCATTTTGATTACTGTTTTGATTTTTAAGCTCTTATGAGCTGCTCTTGTTTTTCTTTAGAGCCTTAATTTTACCTGTAATTTTTTCCTTTATAATATACAGGCTATGCCAACAAATTTCCCCAAAAAAAAATGAATAGATGCTCTCTCTCTCTCTCTCTCTCTCTCTCTCTCTCTCTCCATTTATCAAAGCAATGTCCTTTTGGCTATATAGAGTAAAAAAATCTAAAATGGAAGCCGAACACTATAGTTCTAAAAGATCATCTTGTAACCTGCTAAATTTACAATTACAAGTCACAATTAAAACTGGTAAATCCTATTTGTACAGATTTCGAAATGGCAAAATAGTTTGTTGCCTGCTAGCAGTAAATTATGCAATATTTAATACATCTAAAAGCAGGTGATCAAGTTATCTTGCCAAAGGAACGTTAGAAGTTCAGTAATCCAGAAATGAGAATGAGAATATTAATTCAAGAGTAGACTGTTAGACCGGCCCATCCTGGGCCGGCTGGACCGGTCCGCTGCTACGCGAGGCGGACGCGAGAGACGGGCGGAAGCCGCGAATCCGCGTGAGCACGTGAGGGGGGTTTTAGGAGGGAAAATTTGAACGTGTAAGGCTCTTTTAGGAAGTTTGTAATGGTCCTTTATGATTAATTTTATATAAGGAGGAGTTTGGGGGGAGATTAGGTTATCTTGAATTTGAATTTGAGTTTTCTCTTGGAGATCTAGGTTTGTTCTTGGGCTCTTGGCTTCGCCGGAGACTTTGGAGAGTACGTTCTTCCTCTCGAATTGAAGAACACATTGTATCTTTGCTACTTTCATTGTCTTCTAGTGAAATACAAGTCTTTTCTCCTCATTTTCTACAGTTTTGCCCTACTTTTCCACTGTTTTTGGCTGATTTCCTGCTGTGGACAGCAGTTTGCTGTGAGATCTTTGGCTAAAGTGATTAGGAAATACTTGGAATCAAGTATTTCCTATCAAATTGGTATCAGAGCGTCGATTCGGGACCACCGGCGGCTGGAATTCTGAAATTTCAGCAAGTTTTTCCTCTCCGGAAGAAGATTTGTGGGATCCGTTAGAAGGAAGATGGCCGGAAAGAAGGTGGAAGTATTAGAAGGCGAGTTCGGACAACTGAAGACAGATCTGGAAGAAAAGTTCCTGGAGATCTCCACCAATAATGACAGGTTGGAAGGGAGGTTCGCGGCTATGGAAGAGATGATGAAGAAATTACTGGAGATGAAGCCTAATCCGACGGCGTCGGAAGCAAGAGAGACTGTCGGCGACCATGGCGTAGGAGGAAATCCGAACCCGCTTCGGGGGAGGAGGAATCCGGCTGTGGAGATCCTTGAGGGAGATGACGACATGCCACCTCTAGAGCCACTCTCTAGAGAGGAGATGAGCATGGGGAATGACCGCCGAGGTGCTGATTTTCAGCGTCGAGGTGCTGATTTTCAGCGTCGAGGTGTGGATTTTGGAGGCAGGCGGGGGGAATATGAAGGTAGTGCAGATTTTGGGGAAAGGAGAGAAGAATATCAGCGTCGAGGTGCTGAATTTCAGCGTCGAGGTGCTGATTTTGAAAGGGGAAGAGGAGATTATGACGAAGAATTCGGTTACCAACGTCGGAGGGAGGATCGGGACACTTGGGGAGCACCTTCTCTTCGAGGAATGGGAAGTTATGGAGATTACCGGGGTAACGGAAGGGATCCGAAGGTGAGGAAGTTGAAGATGCCCATCTTTGAGGGGGAAGATGGTCATGGCTGGATCTACAAGGTGGAGCGTTACTTTGCTGTCAACGGATTGACAGATGATGAGAAGCTGACGGCGGCAGGATTGTGTCTGGAAGGGAAGGCGTTGGCATGGTATCAATGGCGAGACAGGAGAGAGCCTATCAGGAACTGGAGAGAGTTCAAGGATTGTTTATTAGAACGTTTCCGAGCCGATGGGGGAGGAGACTTCTATGAACAGTTCTTTGCTCTGACTCAGGAGGGGACCGTGGCCGACTACCGGGACAGATTCGAGTACTTGGCTAGCCGTCTGGATCACATCTCTGAATCGGCCCTGGAGGGGAATTTTATGAAGGGGCTCAAGCCGGAGATAAGAACGGCTGTTAGAGTGCTGGAGCCAAGGAACTTAGGCAAAGCCATGGAGCTTGCACAACTGGTGGAAGATCAGAAGAGATCAGAAAGAGGAGCTAGAGGCAACTACTCAGGAGGATCATACAAAATGACTACTGCTGTATTACCCTCAAAAGGGGTAGCCCCAGGGAATCAGAGGGAGGTGCCCAAGGAGAAATCCGTTGGAGGAGGAAATGGGGGACAATTCAAAAGGTTGACCGACAAAGAAATGCAGGACAAAAGAGCAAAAGGGTTGTGCTTCAGATGCGATGAGAAGTACATGCCGGGGCACAAGTGCAAGGATCGATCTCTTCAGGTTCTCCTCGTTTGTGAAGATGAGGAAGACGAAGAGAGAGGTGTAAATGACCCCGAGGTGGAGGAGGATGAGAAGTTGCATCTGGATGTAGCAGAGGTCTCTCTGAACTCAGTAGTGGGACTCACATCGAGTCACACTATGAAGGTGAAAGGGGAGATCTCTGGTCGTGAGGTTGTGGTGTTGATAGACAGTGGAGCGACACACAACTTCATTTCCACCCAGATGGTTGATGTGATGGGGATGGAGCTAGTGGATACCAGAGGTTACGGAGTAATGATGGGCACTGGAAAGGTAGAGATGGGTCGAGGTGTCTGCCGAGGAGTAGTATTGAAGATTCAAGGGATCCTGGTAAAGGAAGACTTCCTTCCCTTGGAATTGGGGAGTACGGATGTCATCCTTGGGATGAAATGGCTGCAGACATTGGGAGAGACAAAAATCAATTGGGGAACACTAAAGATGGAGATGGTGATTGGTGGCAGGAAGAGGACGATTCAAGGTGATTCCGGGCTGACTAAAGCAGGGGTTTCTCTCAAATCCCTCATCAAAACCATTCGAGAGGAAGGAGGAGGCTTCTTAGTAGAGTTGCACCGCCTGGAAGGAGTCAGACTGGAGGAGGAAGGCAATGTTCCCTCTGCAGTACAGCCGCTCATACAACAGTTCAGTGAAGTCTTTGAACCGCCCCAGGGGTTACCTCCTCAGAGAGAGTTGGAGCACGCCATTACCCTGAAGGAAGGTGAAACTCCAATCAGCGTCCGTCCTTACCGCTATCCACAGATTCAGAAAGATGAGATTGAAAAGCTGATCCGGGAAATGCTGGAGGCAGAGATCATCAGACCCAGCAACAGCCCTTTTTCCAGCCCAGTCATCCTAGTTAAGAAGAAGGACGGAAGTTGGAGATTTTGTGTGGATTACAGGGCTCTGAATAAAGGCACTGTACCAGACAAGTTCCCAATTCCTGTGATTGATGAGTTACTGGACGAGCTACATGGTGCAGTGATGTTCTCTAAGCTAGATCTAAAATCTGGCTACCACCAAATCAGGATGAAGGAGACTGATGTTCCAAAGACAGCGTTCAGGACTCATGAAGGACATTATGAATTTCTGGTAATGCCCTTTGGATTGACTAACGCTCCGGCAACATTTCAGTCCTTGATGAATCGGGTATTCAAGCAGCACCTTAGGAAGTTTGTCCTAGTCTTTTTCGATGACATCCTGGTGTACAGCAAGACTGTGGAGGAACACTGGGAGCATTTGAGAGTGGTATTGGAAGTGCTGCAGGAGCACCAGTTGAAAGCCAACCTGAAGAAGTGCAGTTTTGCTCAGGCAAGTGTGGAATACTTGGGACATGTGGTATCACAAGAAGGAGTAGCAGCGGATCAAACTAAAATTGAAGCAATGCAGAAATGGCCGCTACCTAGGAACCTCAGGGAATTGAGGGGTTTTCTAGGATTGACTGGATACTACAGGAAGTTTGTGAAGGGATACAGTACCATTGCCTGGCCTTTGACTGAGCAGCTGAAGAAGGATAGTTTTTGCTGGGGAGAGGCGGCCACCCAGGCATTCGAAAGGTTGAAAGAGGCCATGACCACGGTTCCTGTTCTAGCTCTTCCAGACTTTGATCAGTCGTTTATAGTAGAGACAGATGCCTCGGGATATGGGTTAGGGGCGGTATTGATGCAGAATCACAAGCCAGTAGCATACTTCAGTCAAGTGCTATCAGCCAGAGCTAGATTGAAGTCAGTATATGAAAGAGAGCTGATGGCCATTGTTTTGGCAATCCAAAAGTGGCGGCCATATCTCTTGGGAAGACACTTTATTGTACGGACCGATCAGAGGAGCTTGAAGTATTTGTTAGAGCAAAGGATGGTGACTGAAGAGCATCAGAGGTGGTTATCCAAACTATTAGGCTATGATTTTGAGATCCACTATAAGCCTGGTTTGGAGAATAAGGCGGCCGACGCTTTATCTAGATGCGTGGGGGAGATTCAGGAGTTGGTTGTGTCAGCGCCATTGATAGTAGATTGGGGGGCCATCAAAGAAGAAAGCATGCTGAACGAGGAATTGAGGAAGATCAGGGAGGATCTGGAGAAAGACAAGAGCAGTCACCCTGGTTACTACATGGAAGGGGGGAGACTTTTGTACCAGGGGAGGTTTGTGATGCCACGAACTTCCATACACATTCCCCACCTGTTGCAGGAATTTCATGGCAGCTCAGTGGGTGGTCACTCCGGAGTTCAGAAGACATACAGGAGGCTGGCAACAGAACTATATTGGAAGGGGATGCATAAAGATGTAGAGGAGATGGTGGCGGGTTGTGAGATATGTCAAAGAAACAAATACATGGCCATGGCCCCAGGAGGTTTACTACAACCCTTGACACTTCCAAACAAAGTTTGGGAGCAAGTTTCCATGGATTTTATCGATGGATTACCCAGATCAGAAGGATTCACAGTGATACTGGTAGTGGTGGACCGGCTTAGCAAATATGCACACTTCATTCCACTCAGGCATCCCTACACTGCAGTGACAGTAGCTTCAGCTTTCATCAGGGAAGTGATCAGACTGCACGGAGTACCAGAAGCGATTGTATCAGATAGGGACAAGGTGTTCCTCAGCCATTTTTGGAAGGAGTTATTCAGATTACAGGGAACAGTGCTCAAGAGGAGCACAGCCTACCACCCACAGACGGATGGCCAGACGGAAGTAGTCAACAGAAGCTTGGAGACGTACCTAAGATGCTTTGTTTCAGAGACACCAAAGCTATGGGCAAAATGGCTATCATGGGCTGAGTATTGGTACAACACGTCATTTCACTCGGCGTCACAAATGACTCCATTCAAGGTGTTGTATGGGCGGGATCCCCCACACTTAGTACACTTTGGGAGCAGTAGTACCCCAGTTTCGTCAGTAGAAGAGTACTTGGAGGAAAGGGACCGAGTGCTAGAAGAATTGAAGAGGCATTTGTTGAGGGCGCAGCAAATCATGAAGAAGCAAGCAGATGGGCATAGAAGAGATATCCAGTTTGAGGCAGGGGACAAGGTGTTCTTAAAGCTTCGTCCATACAGGCAGAAGACAGTCGCCAACAGGAGGAATGAAAAGCTGGCTCCAAGGTATTTTGGTCCGTATGAAGTAATGGAAAAGATTGGGACAGTAGCTTATCGTCTGAAACTACCCCCATCGGCGGCTATACACCCAGTTTTTCACGTCTCCCAGCTGAGAAGGGTCATTGGTGAGCACATCGCCATTCCAGAGCTACCGCCGACACTTACGGAGGAGTTAGAGGTGATCCTGGAACCTTTGGAGCTGAGGGGTGTTCGCCAGAAAGAAGAGGGAACTAAGGAAGTGTTGATCCAGTGGAAGAACCTTCCTGACTACGAGGCCACATGGGAGCCATACGAGATGACAAAACAGCAGTTTCCAGATTTTCACCTTGAGGACAAGGTGATTCTTTGGGAGGGCGGTAATGTTAGACCGGCCCATCCTGGGCCGGCTGGACCGGTCCAACCGGGACCGGTCCGCTGCTACGCGAGGCGGACGCGAGAGACGGGCGGAAGCCGCGAATCCGCGTGAGCACGTGAGGGGGGTTTTAGGAGGGAAAATTTGAACGTGTAAGGCTCTTTTAGGAAGTTTGTAATGGTCCTTTATGATTAATTTTATATAAGGAGGAGTTTGGGGGGAGATTAGGTTATCTTGAATTTGAATTTGAGTTTTCTCTTGGAGATCTAGGTTTGTTCTTGGGCTCTTGGCTTCGCCGGAGACTTTGGAGAGTACGTTCTTCCTCTCGAATTGAAGAACACATTGTATCTTTGCTACTTTCATTGTCTTCTAGTGAAATACAAGTCTTTTCTCCTCATTTTCTACAGTTTTGCCCTACTTTTCCACTGTTTTTGGCTGATTTCCTGCTGTGGACAGCAGTTTGCTGTGAGATCTTTGGCTAAAGTGATTAGGAAATACTTGGAATCAAGTATTTCCTATCATAGACGCATGAAGAAAGAAATCATGGGCAGAATCATTTATTTAATTTATTTTGGAAAAAATACAACAAAGGAGACACCCTAAGAATCAGTTCCTCAGCTAAATTCGGGAGTAAAAGAAGAACAAGCTAAAAGGTGAAGAGCCACATTGACAAGCCTAACAATTAACAGGTACAAAGAATACAACAACAAAGAAAATATGTTGAGAAAAGAAATACAATACATCATTGAATAAATCTCTATAGCCCAGCAGAAACCAGCCCATGCAAGGTTATGATCCCAACCACAACTTGTTGATCGTCAATAACAGGCAAGAACTGGACAGCAGATGGTGGTGACTCCATTTTTTGCATGGCTTCAACCGCCATTGCTTCTGGTGTGATTGTTCGTGGGTTCCTAAGATGGAATAGATAAATGAACACATATGTATGAATAAAGGCCCATCCTTTGCCCATGAAAATCAGAATAAAAAAATATCTAGCTTAAATAGCAATTATTCACCAAAAATCATTTCCCTCAAAAATAGAACGATGCCACTCGAATTGAAGAAACTTGTATATTATATTTTTCTTGTTCGTGGATTCAATAGAAGAAATTTTCCTTGTGTTTTCTCTCAAATCTTCCGGAATTCCTACATTGTTTTGCTGATTTTTCTCTGAAATCAGCATATTTCTCGCTGTTTTCACCAATTATTGATAGATTTGCTTGCAAACTCAAGTATTTCCCCTTAAGGTTACTTGCGAACTCAAGTATTTCCTATCAAAATCTTTTGACATTTCATGGCCTAGCAGGGATAAGGAGCTGTGATGAATCATGCTACTCTGGTTACCCATATGATAAAGCATGGTACGATCAGAACTAATTCTGATGGAGAAAATTTTGCACATGATGAAAAAATAAAAGATTAAAGATAAAAGGTACATCTATTAGCATTTTGTACGAGACATGGACATCATTTAAAGTTGCTGCCAACCTTGAGTTGCCAACCTACAGCAATACAATGGACATGAAAAAGCTCGATATTTGGTTTAAGTATCTTGAGAGCTACTTTTCTTTTTGAAGGCACAACCATGCAAAAAAAACAAAAGCCTTGTTGAAGCTATCTTTGGTCATGCCCATATGTGATGAAGCAAGGAAGTTAGGAACAACAATCTAAGAGCAGACAGAAGAAGTAAAGAATCATCTACAATCATGTCCACAATTCCTTGCTATTCTTCTATCTAGAATTTCAGGGTTAATTAAACCCATAGGAACTTTATTCATTGAATTTTGAATCATCTTGCTTATACAATTTATTTGGGGTTGGTTTTTTGATAAATATACCCAATGTATTATTGATTTCGATATGGTTATATTAGTGTCGCATGACAAAAACATTTGAAGTAATTTTAAAAGGTTCTATTATCTAGGCTAATTTATTTTTTATTCTAATCTTTCTTTGTTATTCGGTTCTTTCTTTTGAATAATCATGTTTTCTAGGCTATATGTATATTAAGGGTGTTACTAATCACAGTTGCCATATTAAACTTTGTGCCAAGCTGCATCTTCAATTTCCTCTGCATTGCTTCTTTTCCAATCATTTGCTAATGCTGAGGCCTCAAACCGAAAAGTGCTTCCTGATTCTTAAGGCTTCCTTTGGGACTGCTTTTTTTGCTGCTTCTTAAAGCAGCTTTTAAGTACAAAACTTTCAAGTTTTGTACCAGAAAGTTGTTTTAAGAAGCAATACAAAGCTGTCCCAAACGAAACCTAAAACTTTTTTTATCTTCACTCTACAGGCATTATCTTCGAATGACTGACTTTATCAAAAGAAAGCTTTTTGATGACTAATTCCTACTTCATAAAAGTTAGATTCCATTCAGCCTAAACTCTGCAAACAGACAGAGCCAACTTGCCAAGTTTACATAAAATAAATTTTCTAATTTGAATTAAAAAAAAAAAAAAAAACTCAATATCATCACTTTATTAAGATTAGAATCCAGTCAGCCATATTAAATTCTAACGCTCTAGCTAGATTAGAGAATATATAAACTTAAACAACTTTTAAATGGTGAGGCTTCAGAGTGGGAATATTACTGTCAACAATTAGAGTATACATTGAGAAAGTGAGAAGGAATAAGAAGTGAATGGGAAGGTACTCATCTGGCATTAAATGTCTAAGGCAACAATTAGTTAAGATCACTGAAAAATAGAAACATAGGCAACCATCCCACCTTACTCTCCCTCAGTTGGGAATTTAACTGGCTTCCTAATAAAGGAAAGTGCTTTTGAAAGTCAGATTTCACAATGCAGTCCATCTAAATAAAAATCCCAAATTGCTAGATGCCTTAATGGATTGAGCATGCCCTTCTGTATATTTGATTTGATATCCATTAAAAGTTTTGAAAATGAAAAGCAAATTATAAAAATTTCTCCTATGAATGAGTACTCTTTTAATGCATAATTAAGAAGCATATTAATAGAATAGAACTAAACAGTAAACCCTCCAATGCTATTATGAAATGTTTTTGAAACATGTTCAAGTTCATAATTAAATATGATAAGAATCTACCTGTTGCACATTTCACCAACGGTGAGTTTGAATATTTTTTCACCACTAGCTTTGAGGGTGCGCCGCAAGTCACCATCAGTGAAAGTCCCAATCAGTTGGCTTTCAGCATTAACAACAAGAAGGCATCCACATCCTTTACTAGTGAGCTCTGTAAGTTGACCCATTATCATGTCTGTTTCCTTGCAAAGTGGAAGTTCGTCCTGTTTCTTCATCAAATCTTTCACCTGCATTGAAGACAAAACACTTTAAGTTACTAATCTCGAGATCATAAGTTATTTCTGCCCAAGCTGTTTCGGGTATCTTGCATCTTCATGTACGAACTCCCAAAAGATGGTTCAGCAAATATACTTAATATTGACAACTAAAATTAGATGCACGTCCACAGAAATCAAGAACAGATGAGGCGAAAGTAAAACAATAAAGGATAACGAGAAAGCAAGGATAATCTAAGAAATTTAATATCAAGTCCTTGCCAACCTCCGTTCTAGTTCAGATAATGACAGGCAAAGGGCGAAAATGTTCATTTGTAAAATATCCAAGAAAAACTAGATAGACTAATACTGCGACAGGGCAGGGAGTGTTCAAAGAATAAGCTCAAAGCCATCTAAATCTATTACAGAATTGTCTTAAATATTTAAATATGAGTTCGATATTAGTTTTGTGTGGAATCTGATTGTGTCGATCAATCGAGTTAACTGTTATCTCCGACTTTAATTCCATCAGTTTACCTCACAAGGGTCCTCCTCTACTTGGGTTTGGGTGTTTTGTACCTAGGATTTTTTTCCTGTACAATGTCGTGGTGCTATGTATCCGGGTGCCACGACGTTGTATTATCTAGTTGAAGATAGAAAGACAGAGCGGAGCGCCGTGTCAATCCAGAGTTCCAGACTTTGGCATTGCAATGTTGTCACATAGATAGGGATGGACAGTTTTCTTTCTCGTTTTTTCATGAAGGGTTGCAACCATAGATGATTTTATTGTATATCTTTGTTAGTTCTTGTATGAGAACGGGTGCAAGAGTAAAGAGAGACAAGGAGAGAGTGGGAGAGAATAGATATCTATACTATCCCAAATTGTCATAGTAAATTTCTCGATGTGGTGTGGCTCCATAGTTTTTTCACGGTCTCGAGTTTTTTCACGTTAAATCTTGGTGTTCTTTATTTCTGTTGTAATTTTTTATTTCTTATTTGTTTTGTTACGTGTTTTACTTCCCCAACATTCGAAATATCTCTTTATTTGTAACAAAAAAAAACTTAGCTATATAGAGAGATATTTTCATATGAAAGTGAAAGCGGCAAACATCCACAATTAGTTTCATCTGTCTTAACTTTTTCGAAGAAAATACATGTTAATAAAAACAAGAAAGAAAAACAACCCCTCAGTTTTTTTTTGGGAAAAGTTGGGGCCAAAACCCATTTTCATTGATATAATGTAGAAATTACAAGTGATATGAAGCAGTTACAGCCCCAAGTAAGCAAAACAAGCCTACAGACAGCTGCAAACAAAATCTGAGCAGAAAAGCTCAAGTAGAACCTATTGAAGTAAAATGTGAATCAAAACTAGCATAAAAGGAAGAAGAAAACAGCTGAAAAGAGGAGTTGATATGGACAAAAACTTCAAAAAGGTATCTTAAACAGCAAATAAATTCAGGGAGAAGATATGCTCCCCTGGTTGCCAAGTCCTCAGTTCAATCTACAGAATAATTCAAAGACCAGACAATCAAAATCTCAAACCAGGACTGTTTTCCAAAAAAAAATTTCTTTAAACAGCGTGCAATGTCACACAATTCCACTACTGGAACGTATCCCGGATCCGCAATTCAGAATTTAGCAAATTCATAACGTAAGTTATTTTCAACGCAGAATCGGGATTTGGTCAAAGCAGAACAAAATGATTGTCTGTGAAGTAATGCAGGAAGAAATAAAGAAAGATGAAGCAAACAACGAGTTTTCGAAGGTTGAAAAAAGCAAATAAGGAAAAAGAGTAAAAAAAATCTGCCAGCATTCCGCCGAATACCTTGAAGATCAGGCTCTTGCCGATCTTTCCCGCGGGATGGTTGCGCGCATAGCTCTCTTTGGTAAGCTTCCTAGCCCTCATAATCGCAGCCACCACCGTGTCCCCAAACACCATCTGTATAGCGGAGGAGGTGACGGGCGCGAGGCCAAATGGGCAGACCTCTCTTTCGAGAGGAAGGTGGACATTCATATCGCAGAGCGAGGCGAGGGGATTTCCCTCTACAGTTGTCAAAGAGATCAAGCGAGCTCCTTTGGCACGTGCGCAGGGGACCAGATTGAGGAGCTCATCAGAGGATCCGGACTTGGAGATGAGGACGAGGATATCAGAGGGGAAAAGGGCACCGATGTCGCCGTGTAGGGCGTCTACGGGTGGAAGGTAGGCGGATCGGGTGAATCCGAGGGAAGCGAGGGTTTGAGAGAGCTTCAGAGCGACGAAGCCAGACTTACCGACGCCAGAGAAGAAGATGGCGCCGGGCGCGTCTAGAAGGGCTTGGGCGAAGGCTTGGGCGTGGTCGAGGTCGAGCTTGTCGAAGAAATCGTTGAGGTGACGCTGCTGGCTCTCGAAGAGAACCCTTAACTCGCTTCTGTTGATGACGGGAGCGTCGCCATTCTCGAGAACCTGCAGGCCGCCGGGTGACGGCAAAGAACCCATTTCTCGCAGTTAGGATACCATTGGACAAAAAGCTGGGTGATATACCGTATGATCGATCTCCCGGTTTCAAACAAAGAACTTCGGCCAATGAACAAAGAGAATCTCAAGAATTAAGGGTAAATATTAGAGAACCATATAATTTTTTAAATTTTAATATATTTTTATATTAGTAAGAATTTAAGTTGTTCAAATTCACATGGTTTCATGGGATAAGGTGTGCAAGCCCAAGCAATTTGGGGGCTTAGGGTTGCATTCTCTGAATGCTATTCAATTTGCATTTAACTGTTCAGTTATCTTGAGGATGTACAATTTGGCTTCTCCTCTCTCTTCCTGACTTACCATTCGGTACCACTCACCTTGTCCTACTGCTACGACTTTTTGGAAATCGGTTTGTTCTTCTGCTGCTACTGCTAAAAATAAATTCACCTTTAAAATTACCTCCAATGCACCTATTTCCATCCACTGGGATCATTGGTGCTTCAATGGGAGGTTGGATGACTTTTCTGATGGCCATTATGTCCTTCAAGCTACTACCCCTGATTCCTTCATCAGGGATTACATATTGGGCTCCAATTGGATTTTGTCTGACTCTATTTCCACCCCTGTATGCGAAGCTATACAAGATATTTCAACTTTAGAGGGCTCAAATCATTGCGTAATTTGGGGGAATCAGAACAAAAGTAAATTTGCAGATTACATTTATGAGTATTATTCTAATTTGTCAAGCTGCCCCTAGTCCAATTTGATATGGCACTCGAAGTATGCATTGAGATTCTCATGCTTTGTTTGGCTGGCTATTGTAGGGGGATGAAAACTGCTGAAGCTTTGCATAAAAGGAACATTCATGTCCCTCTAACTTGCAGTTTATGTCATTTTTTTCCTGAAAATGACTCTCATTTATTTTTTGAGTGTTCTTACTCTTTCGATATTATATTGGAGGTTATGCCTAGTACTAAGAACCTTCTTCTAAGGCCAAACATACTGCAGCTCTTTGAATGGATTGATGAAGAAATTAGCTTCCCACAGCCTATTAAAAAAAATTCTTTTTTCTTATTTCTTGCTGTTGCATTTATTACATTTGGAAAGAGAGGAACAATAGAAGATTTGGGTCCACTTTTAATAGCAGTTTAACCACTTCCTATAACATCAAAAAAATTATTTTTGGGAAGGTCAACAAATGGAATAACTCCTCCAAACATCTGGATCTACTTTAACTGGCGCTTATGGATGTTTTCCTTTATGTTTTGGCTGGTTTTCGTTTTAGTAGGCCGCAGCTTTGGCTAATGTTTAGTGTAGTTGTGATGATGATATGGATGGGATGTTGCTAGAAGGTATTTTTGGATTTTTGTTCGTTCCGGCTAGGCTTTCTTATCTTCTGTTGCCTAGTTTATTTCAGCCTGAAGTGTAGAATGGAATCTTCTGGTGACTGATTGGTTTTGGTTTTGATGATTTTGTTGGACAATGATGAGCTATGGTCTACACCGTTCTTTTCCTTGGATGGTCTTTTTGGCAACCAAGGGGAATTGAAGATTCGTTTTCATGATTTGTGGCGAAGCTGTGATGGTCTTGCTATTTTTTGAAGCTATGGCAAACTGCTTCTCCTTCGTTGCTAGGTTTTTTCCTTGTCAAACTAAACGATGTAATTGATGTTTGACCAGTGTAGACCTCTATCCCGAGTCCTTTATTTTATTTTATTTTTTGTACTTCCTTTTGGTTTTGGGGGTATATGTATTCTCTTGTAATTTTCTTTACCTCACTTATAACATTTTTTTTTTATTAATATACGGGCTTTGACCCCAATTTTCCCCAAAAAAAAAAGAACTTAAATTGTGCTCCTTCAAAATTAGTTTATAAATAAAGTTTTAGTTGATAAATTATTTGATTTGGTTAAAAAAGTTTGTATATCTCTTTACTTTTCTAGGGTTTTCTGCACACTGTCGACTACTACCTCCTCTTCTATTTTTTTTTTACTTTCTCATCTTGACCTTCAATATTTGCTAGATTGAAACTCTTGTCATTATAGATTCATTGACTATCACTAAAGTTTGCCATACTTTTATTAGAAAAAGCATCCAAATATCCACTGCCTTTATCACAACCCAATCCTATAAAACTCACATACTAGATAGCTCCTATCATGTTGTTTTGTAACAGGAAAACCTAAATATCTAGGTTTTGGAAACCATTCAGCTTTTCATCTAAGTTTAACTTTATAACAAATTACAAACCACAGAGCTGCTAACTATTGTCAATATACAGAAAATAAGCTCATCTATAAAATTTTCTTTTTATTCATCATCAAAATGAATATACAATAATTACACTATAGTATATGATTATATATATATTAGTCAGCTGTTCATTCCCCTCTCTCAAACCTAGAAAATAGAACACAAAACAACTATGAGCAAACACGGCTCAACAAACCACATTTTTACTAATCTAAATTTTCAAATAATTCATTTATTAAATATGCACCTAAGTTTAAAATAAGTTATGTTAAATCACTACATTTTACAGGACCATACTTGCCTTTATAAAAAATATATATATTATTATAATATATATATATATATATATATATATATATATATATATATATATTATATATATATATATATATATATATATATATATATATATATATATATATATTATTATAAGAAAGTAAATAAACTAATACTTTGCATACCATAATAGAAAGTAACAAATTATTTTCAAGCCCTTAAGACACTCGATGTCAGCACCAGAATAGAATGTGTATTTAGCACTAGAATATGTCGGTAGGCACAAGAATATGTCCATAGGCACAAAACATAACTCCTTCCACCTACATCAAATTTTCTCAAAAGCACACATTTCATCCAATTAAGCACATAATTCATTGCATTGTAGTAATTAAAATATAAGAAAACTCATCTCAAATTTTCACAAAATGCTAATAGAACATGGCCGTAGACAGCTAAATGTACTATTGAATAGAACATGTTGTTTCATAACATATCCAAATTATCGAAGATTATGTAGAACATTATTTTAGGACTTTAGTTATTGTACAATATTATTTTTCAGAGTTATGATTATTTTTAATCAATTAAAATAGAATTTTTTCAAAGACTTCAATGTAAAATTTCTAAAATATACCTAAATATTTTGAATATCTCTCTATAACTTATAAAAAAGTTATATGGTTAAAATTTTATAGATAATAAGTTATCCCCATTTTTTGCTAAAAAAATTATAAATTAAATTAGAAAATTCTAGAAGTCTATATATTTTTAAAACTGAAATGGGTAAAATGTCACATCTCTCGATCCAAGCAACTTTCAGAACTGATCAGTTAACTGAAAACAGGCCGAACTGGCCCGAATTTGACTTTCTCTCTAAGAATCTCTCTCCTCTCACTAGCCAATAACCCTTACGAGAAATGAATGGGGTGAATAGCAAAAAAAATTATATTTTTAAAATTTAACCTAGCACTATGGCGACTTGCGACAGCATCCACAACACTCCCAGAAAGAGTCGACATTGTCGTAGATCCACCCCAATGTTGTTGCTAATTTATTTTTGAAATTTCCTAAGAGCATAGGCGCTAGAGTGCCACCAACCCTATTGCATTGACGCCCAAGGGGAAATATTCAGATTTTTTTCAAACATGAAAATAGACCATCATGACCTATTTCAAAATACATGAAGCCTTTTATATGCATACAGAGCACTCCAAGACGTACATAGAATAGTAATATATTACCTTGAATCTGGTCTGATCAAAATAGGTTTAGAGATGCACTAATTTTTCAGGTGTTACAACTTCTGCATTTCGATACTACATTCCCCTTATTATTAATGCCAAAGGCACAATCTATTTCGTATGAGTGAAATCCCATAGCATGTTTCACTTATAATACATTTCCTTATAATATTTCCTTCTATTACAACCCAATCACCAAAAAAAATCTCCAACCTCTATGTATTTATTATCTAAAATATACAGGCCGAGGCGAAAGCTGGAGTAGCTCAGTTGGTTAGAGCGTATGGCTGTTAACCATAAGGCCGAAGGTTCAAGCCCTTCCTCTAGCGACTTCAACATGTCTGTCCTTTCGCTTTATTAGTTCATTTTTTAATTTTTATATAAAACTTAAAATGATTAATTGGAAGATTTTAATTTATTTTTTTGGACATTAAGCTTTAATTTAATTGCAAACTTACAATTAATAATAACAAAGTTAACCAATCATATGGCAAGAAAAAATAATTATTTTAACATATATTAAATTTAGTTTACATAAATATCCTAACTTTTCTCTAGAAAGAGAAAACTATGGGTAAGTTGATTATATTTAATTGAACAGATCTTCTTTAAGATATATATTTCATAATTCGTAAAGATTGATGTGATATAATAGGTTCTAATTTTATCTATAATTTCTTTTAAATAAATATTAATTAACTTCTTTGGTAAAATTTTATTTTAATTAAATTTATATTCTTATCAGATGTAATTAAGTAAATTTTTTTTTTGGCTAAATCAATATTAATAATATTATTATTTATTCTATTATAATTAAATTTATATTCTATCTCTTCTTTATAAGACAAAACATATTAAAAAGTTTATTTTTTAATTTATATTATAACTCAGTTTGCATCAGATTTGTGGCAGTCATTTCAGTCGCAAATTGGCGGTGAAAATTATGTCTGCATCTCAAATCATCATTGTAAAACATTTTCAAATAATGTAAAAATCAATAGTATGTTACAGTGTTTTTGGGAAATGGCATGGCTAGTAAATAATGAGAATATCAATGATAGGTTAGAGTGTTTCATATAGATGACTGATATTGATTTTCTTGTTCATATACTATTTATTGAATATTTGAGTGCTTAAATGATGTCGGAATTATGATTTTGGGCTCATTGGATTCATCTCATCAAGCCCCTTGATTTGACTATAAGCATGTCGCATTTGAAAATCATTTAGTTATCCAATTTACGCTTTGAAACTTCCAAATGTGCTTCAGGCTTTGATTTGAACTCATTTGGGCTTGGATTGGATAAAATTTGGGGTCGTTGGGTTCGTCTTTTCGAGAAGTTCAGTTCGACTATAAGTTTTCTGAAATCGGAGTTAGGCTGGTCCAAGTTCAATTCCAAATTGCCTTGTGATTCGTGCCCCATCAAGATAATTTTTTTTTAATGTTATATGAATCCGAATACTATACCATACAACAAAAATAATAATAATATTTCTTCCTTTTCTTTTTCTTTTATGCAAATGTAAAAAATTATTAAATTTTGAGGAGTTGTTGGAACAATTGCACGTACAATTTATGTCAACCTCATGTAAGGTCTAACAGCTGTAAGGTCCCTCAATATATTAGCTAATTAATTCTTTCTGGCCAAACAATTTTAAATTCTCCTCCAATATTTTACATTTTCAAAAAAAAAAAAAAAGCCACGTTTTCAATTATAATCACACTGCATGATTTTACGTTTAAGTAATCACCAACTATGATTAATTGGATATTTATAATTTTTATTTATTAATGGATGATGTAATTTTTTTAATTTTTTATGTAATGAGAACTTTATTTTGAATGAAATTTGTATTGCATGCTTGGTTTTATATTTAGAATGAGAATTCACTCAAAAAGTGAGAATCTTTTGGTGTAACTAACTTTATCTTATTAATTATTTTTAATATTTGATATACACAACAATAATAATATCTAGCATTTATCCCATTATGTGGAGTCATATCAGATGACGTAATAAATAATAATTGTGTAAAAAATTAATAAAATTAATATAATATAATATAAATATATGAGCATTTAATAATATTTATAAAATTTAAAATAAATATAATTTTTTTTAAATATAAATATAATTTAAGAATAATATATTTATATGAATGTTGCTTTCTAAAAATTGTGTAAATGGAGAGAGGGAGAGAGAGAGAGAGAGAGAAAGAGAGAGAGAGAGAGAGAGAGAGAGAGAGAGAGTACATCACCTATGAATTAAACTAAAGCAAAGAGGGGCACATGATGTTTAACATTAAAAAGTAGGAAATACAAAATTTATAGGACCTAAATAACTTTCAATTATAGTACATATGGATTGCAAAATAGAGGTCTTAAAATGGGGAAGAGTTTAAATATCTAAAGAAATCTAAACTTTTTGTTCGACACTGGATGTTGTTCATCAATGTCAGCAATTATCGTTGCCCGATGACTATTGCTCAATCGTAGTCAGCTAACCAATGTTATCTGACCATCATAACTCATTCATCATCATCGAACCGGCACAACTTGTTCACCATGGTTCAATTGTCATAGCTCATTTATTGTCGCTTGATCATCATCATTATCATTCATTGTTATTCCCATATTCTCTAGTATTGCAGCAGAAGATCAAGCTAGTTTTAGGTACTTTATAATCCTATCTTCTCTCATTAATAGCGAGTGTAGACTAATATAACTTTGTTTATATGGTAGATTTTTTTTTAGCAAGTCAAAACCCATATGTTTTTTTCTCTTTTTGAAATTTTTACGTAAAAAATATTGAATTTTATGATCTTTTTTTTTATATTTAGATGTGTGCCGAATTTGTGTATAAAATCAAGACGTTAAACACGCATTATAATGCCACAAACATTATAACACACAATGAAGGCTTGCCAATTAAGCATACACTTCACTAACTAGCTATTTAATGATTTCATGACATAAAGATTGCTAAGTCATAAAGCAATACATAAAAAAGTTTTAATATCTTAATCTCTATGATAGCACACATCATCCAAAAACAAGCAATGGTAATCCTAAATGCCCCAAAACAATAAAAAAACAAAAAAGTTTGGTGTTTTATGCAAATGGACATTCTAAGATTGGGTTAACATTTATTGTAACAATCATTAATTATTAACATTATTACATTAACGTGTGTGATTGGCCATAATGAGAAGGTATCCAACAAAGTCCTACATGAGGTCCTGGTTGGGTACCCATTGGGTACCCATGTTTTACTCGGACGGGCTTCGCCCACCCATACCCACCCATGGTGACTTCCGGGATTTTGTACCCACCTATACCCACCCACTTTTCATGTTTTTTGAACGCAGTCTGCCACGGACTGATGGCCTTGAGGCTTGTTGTCATTTGCTATGATGGCAAACTTTCAAACCGCATATCAAAATTTATCGTACTCATATCATGGTTAAGTGCTGCACAATACATAAAGATGATTGCAGTAGTATAAGTACGATATACGGTAATTAGCAATGTAAATCAATTTATCCCTCGATATTTAGTACCCACCCATAAGGTCATGGGCGTACCCATACCCACCCATACCCATTGGGTATGGGTGGGTACATGGGTGAGTGTGGGTATGGGTACCTAATGTAGGGCTCTGGTATCCAATGGAAATTTCATCTCCTACTATTACTTTTTTTACAGTTTGAATAAAGGCTGAGCCAAAATGTAATTTTCAACTGTTGAAAGGACAAATTCTTGGATTTATTATTTACAGATTCCCTTCGTTGTCCTTCCAAAAATAATTTGAAAATTACATTACGGGTAACATTTCATTGGCGTTAGTGAATTTTTTATCCATTATCTGAAGATTAGAAGATAAATATGAAAAATGATGCGTACATCATAATTATAAAAAATTGCCCATTGAAATTATTTTATTTATGAAATTAGCATTCAAGAATTTTTTATATTTAATTTAATTTAACCATATCATTAAGATTTAATAAATAAATAAATAATAAAAGTTAATATTTTTATGAATGTCATTAAATCTTAACTTAAATTTAAGAATATTTTTATTCTACTTTTATTATATTTGTTTAAATATGAAATAAATTATTATAAATAAAAGTAATCAGATGTAACTTGTATAAATATGCACATTTTAAAATTTATATTAAAGTAGAAATTTTGAATCGGTAGAATGTATGTTTCACATCTTAGTAGTGTACAAAGATTCAACATATACATATGAAAGCAGTAGGGCCAGAGAATTTTTATGTTAAAAATCCAAAAAGGGAAAAAACTATGGGGCCTAATCTCGTTGTAAAATTCACTATATAGCAAGTGATATAAAACCCTCCATTCTTCACTGTTAAAGAAGAGAAAGAGTACAAAGATCGAGCATCCACAAGGAGACAATATATACCTAACAATATGCCTTAATTTTCTTAATATATATTACAAAAATAGATGTTCATAGGCAGACCAATTAATATACCCAGCAACATGGTCAAATATTGTATGTATTTTGGAGATGGTGGTGAATTTTGATGTAGATTGTCAGTGACAATGATGATTGTCGATAGAAATAGCTGGACGTGATCGACGATGGCAATGGCTGAAAAATGCAAGAGAATTCTGTATATAGCTCTATTTCTCCTCATTCCTCCTTTTGTGAAGAAATAAATTTTATTTATAGATTTTTGGGAGTGTCATGCTCCTTAAATATAGAGAAATTAATCTAGGGCACATAGCATTCGTGTAGCATTTAAATACATTAATGATGTCAAAATGAAGTGATATTGGGCTCGTTCGATTTGTCTCATCGGGTCGCTTGATTCAACTATAAGCATACCATATTTGGAGATTATTCGGTTACCCAATTAATATTTTGAAGCATACAAATATGCTTCAGTCCCTTGGTTCGAGCCTATTTTGACTCAGATTAGATTGATTTTGGTGGCATTGGGTTCGTCTTGTCATGACATTCAGTTTGGCTATAAGGTTTCTTACTTATGTGCTTGGAAGGTCTTAAATTTAATTTTGAAAGTTTCCTTTTCAAGAGATTTGTGTCTGATCAATGTGATTTTTAGTGACGTATCAATATGCATAAAATATATTCAATATTTATAAATACTGCCTCAGCCCAAAAGTAAATATTCAAAAAAATAATAATATAAATGAAAAATATATATATACCATAATTTCCTATTTTAATTTTTTATTAGCACGTGCGTTAATTTTTTAGATATGCTTTAAGATGAGTGTAATGTAGATTATTTACACATTATAATCATTATAAATTAGATTCATTTCAAACCTCATCTTAATTAATTTTTTATCTGCATATCTGTTAATTTCTTTCTAATATAAATACTTTATGAGATTAACAAATTTAATCACAATAAATTTATCAACTTTTATATTCCTCTGTCCTTTATACTGATCCTAAGAAACGGTTGCACATAACAATCATTCATAATAATTTTGAATTAATTATTCATTATTTTGTAGTAGTGTTTTGCCTTTTGATCCTTGATGAAATAATATATATATTTTTAATTTAATTTATTATTTTGAGAGCACTATAGAAGAATTTTTTTATTATTTAAATATTTTATTGGATTAACTTCAACCAATCAAAATAATATATTAATAAGACTGAATAAAATATAATAGTGTGCCAATAATTTAAAAAAAGAATTATTATTATACTAATAATTGAAAAATTGTGATGACAGATCACTAAGGCATGATTTGATTTGATCATGTCATTAAAGCTCTATTGATTTGATGGAATTAAAAAATAGAAAATGAGGATTTGAGAATAAAAATGATAAAGATTTTCAAACTAATTTTGATTCACTTATTTTATTGAGGAGAAATTGATGATCTTTTTCTCTTTCATGTATTATGTGAAAAGAACCTATAAATCACAACAATCGCATAATTAAATGTTATTCATTGCACATACAAGATCTAAACACTCAAGCTCCCGAAGGTCTATCCAACAACACACGCGGAAGTTTGTAAATGATTATCTTAGAAGGGGCCTAAGCAACTATGAGTCAACCTACAGTTGAAGGTTATTAGATAATCCTAGGATCAACAAATAATAATAATGATCACAATATTTATTTTCTTAAAAGAAAGGAAACTGAATGAGACTCAATGTCAACAGGTGATGGAGGAAATCATGATAGTTACTTTATTGAACGATGGAGACTAGATAATTGGGTGTTGGCAAGTGACTAAGGGTGATTGAGTTGGTCCTTTTGAATTGAGAGGGATGGACTGCAATATTGAAAACAAGGTGATGAAGATTAACATGGTAGCACTTACATTGAAAGAAGATGGACTTAATGACAAAAAGTTGGTAGTATCCTTTCCTAAATAGAGGTAGGTTAGATGATCTAGGGACAATGGATTGGGATAGTCTTTAACCTAGGCATTGGACTTAACTATCGATCAAAAATTAGCAAGTGATAAAGATGATGTAGGCATTCTACATTCCGAAGGAAGTGACCATGAATGATCTAAAGTCAATGAAAATTAATGAAACATTCGAGACTATTTTTTATCTCCAACAAATATCATAGACTTGATAATGGCTTAAAGTTATTAAATAATTTAAGACTATTACGAAAGTCTTTCTCCGAAATGGAGGGGAGCGGAGGCTAAATTATTAAAATTTAGTTGGTGATAGAGGTGATTGGGATAATACGTATCCTAATATAATAATTAAGATAAGTCATCTCATAAGTGTAGAATGACTAAATGATCTAAATTTAAATGGTGATGGCAAGAATTAGGGCAGTCGCTTTTATAATTGCTGGGGTTTATACTAGACAACTAGGAATCGATGGAATAAAAAACTTAGAATCAGATGAACAATTGGACAAAATTGGGATAGATTGATGGAGGATGGTTGACAATATAAAATGGAGTCAATAATATTAAGATAATAGAAAAATACTAGGATAATGGTTTGAATCATTAGTAGGCGATTAGTCTTTGAAATTTTACACATAAAGAAGAGATGATATATATTCTTTTTTTAGAGCTCTAAACGCCTACTAATGCTTTGGTCGAATATTCTGATATTTTTGAATGAGAAGTTCATAATATAAATGAGGAATATATAAATTTGTGTTTTGAATAATTATTCAAAATTATATTATAATAATCCGAATTCTTATCTAAAATAGAATATAACATTATATTGATGAATTATAGGTTAGTTAACATAGAGATGTGCATCGCTACCCTTTTATTGCCCCTTAAATCTTGCAGACAAAAAACAAAAACAAACAACTGACAGTTGGATCCACCAAAGTATCTATTCATGAGGAAGAAAATAATTAATATGAAAACGGTAAAAAGGAATTACAATGACCATATTTGACCGAAAACGACAACGCCCTGAAAACAGAGCTGTCTGATAGACGCCGCCGGCCTCAGATCCTAAACCGCTGCCCAGAGGAGTTTTTATTGGGTGCGGAGTGCGGACGTAGCTCTGTGTGTGCAAACGAATTGGTTCGCGTCACGTGGAGCCCACCTTGACCCCACCGACTTGAAGAGAACGTGTGCTCTGTTTACCCGATTACCTGATAACACGAACCATCCAAATTACTTGAAAAAATGCGCGGTACCTAGTAGTACCGAGCGGTACCTAGTAATACCGAGTAGTACCGAGCGGTACCTAGTAGTACGGATGGTACCGCGCCTAGAGAGTACCCACCTCTAGGTACTACTAGGTACCGCTTGGTACTACTCGGTACTACTAGGTACCGCTCGGTACTACTAGGTACCGCGCATTTTTTCAAGTAGTTCGGATGGTTCGTGTTATCGGGTTATCGGGTAAACATAACACACGTTCTCTTCAAGTCGGTGGGGTCAAGGTGGGCTCCACGTGGCACGAACCAATTCGTTTGCACACACAGAGCTACGTCCGCACTCCGCACCCAATAAAACCGCCCAGAGACAGCTAGCGGCCACCGCTTCTGCTCCTCCGTTAATTCCTATTTTACGATTAAACCCATAGCAAGTACCCACCCAGCAATCCCTTTTCTTAAATCACACACTAACGCATAAAAATAATGGCCTCTCTATGAGATTTTTAACAATAGTCGGTTAGGGTCAAAGCCCTTGTTGATACCTATTCTCGAGTCAGGCCTAGATACGGGCCGGCTTGATTTGATCGATTTTATTAAGTACATAAAGAAAATGCAGTTATTTATACATATATTATTTCTTTTAGTTTATATAATTAACCCATAAAATTTTCCATTTTTCCAAACTACAACTTGATTTACCAAACTATAACAATAAAGATATCACTCTTTTATCTTTTTGTTAACTTTTCATCAGAGAGGTGTCGAAGGAGGAAAAATTATTTTGCGGGCACTGAAAGCCGTATGGAGACCAATCAGAATGTGTCACGTCATTTTTTTACTGTACCGCGGCATGGTACTACTCGGTACAGCGCTCCAGAGCTGGTCGGTACCATGGCACGGTATCGCTCGATACCGCTGCATCCAAACGTAGAATTGCGTCTGACGTCCGCACAGAATAATTTATCCGAAGTATGAGGATGGTTGTGGCAAAAAATTGGGAGAAATTTTGCTAGTAAGTAAAGTTGTAGTGGCCATCTAAATTTGATAACATGAGAAGTGGAGAGCATACTTATATCCTATTACAATGGGATGTTGGATGTCCTTGCACGATGGCTTCTGTGCAAGCAACAAATTGCACACATACATGCCATGACTAACATATGATTGTTAGAAGCCGAAAATGAACAACCGAAAGAGCAAATGAGATGTTGAAATCTTCAGACGTAAAAGTAAAAAGAGAGTGAGAGTATCATTTAAAAATTTAATGGGGCAAATATACAAATAAAATATAAATAACTTTTATGCATATAAATTCTCTTTGTAACAAAATTTTATTGGTTAAACTATACTTGAAATTAATATTTCACTCATAATTTATAAAATCAATACTATTCAATAATTCATAATACTAATAAAAAAAATTGACTTTAACTAACATGTATTGAATAATTAAATAAATAATAACTCTGACTAATATTTAGCCTTACAAAAATTTCCTTGCCTTCCATGCAAATTACGCTTCTTGTCCATCCCCTCGTACGCGAGGCCCACCCCTTGTTAACCTGTGCTTATCCCCACTCTCTCAAGGGTAACGACTAATCACCCGAATTACAAAATTAACGAAACAAACCTCACAATATATAATATAATAATGTACCGTAAATAGCGGAGAAATCCACCCTCTCTTCTTCCTAACTCTAATCCGTCCTACTCTTCTCTCTCCCCACTTCTCCCCTCCGCCTTCCCCACACAATCCAGTCATGAAATCCTTCGCCGGAACCCGCCTGATACTCCTCCAACCATCCCTTCCCAAGCACACCACCGCCACCTCCCCTCCGCCGCCTCCGTCAGCTCAACACCGCCTCTGGCTCATCGCCCTCATCTCCTTCTTCGCATTCGCCTCCATCCTCACCCTCCTCTCCTCCTCCGCCCGCGAATCCCGCCCCACTAATTCCCTCCTCCGCGCTGCCGCATCCGTCTCTCCCGCCGCCATTCCAGCTCCGGTGGCGGCGCTCCACCCCAACCTCTTCGACGCCCTCCTCCACTACGCCTCCCAATCCGCAGCCAACGGCCGCATGCCGGAACCCGAACTCCGCGCCATCGCCGCCGTACTCCGCCGCCGAGGCCCCTGCAGCCTCCTCGTCTTCGGCCTCGGCCCCGAAAGCCTCCTCTGGCGCTCGCTCAACCACGGCGGCCGTACCGTCTTCATCGACGAGAACCAGTACTATATCGCCCATTACGAGGAGCGCCATCCGGGCCTCGAGGGGTATGACGTAGCGTATACGACAAAGGTAAGTGAGCTCGGCGAATTGCTCTCCGCCGCGCGGAAGCAGGTCGGCGGGGAGTGTCGGCCCATCCAGAATCTTCTATTTTCTGACTGCCGGCTCGGCATCAACGACTTGCCGAACCATCTGTACGACGTGGCGTGGGATGTGATACTCGTCGATGGGCCGAGGGGATACTCACCGACGAGCCCGGGGAGGATGTCGGCGATCTTTACGGCAGCGGTGCTGGCGAGATCTGGTGGTGCGGGGCCCACCGATGTGCTCGTGCACGATTATGAGCGGGAGGTGGAGAGGGTTTGCAGTGCGGAGTTTCTTTGCGGGGAGAATCTTGTTGGCGTTGAGGGCCAGCTCGCGCATTTTGTTATACGTGGCGGTGGCGCGGCTAGAAAGGATGACTTCTGCTTCAACCGTACCGCCACGGCGGCGGCGGCGACGGCGGCGATGTTGTAGGATCTGGTGTAATTAATTAATTAATTAATTAATTAATTGCAACGCTGTGGGTTTTTTTTTGTTCCGACTTTCTGTAAGGAATTTAAGATAAAAATAATGTAGTTGTTATATCGTGATGATGGGAATGGAAAGCGGGAGAACGGTGGGTGCTTTTCCCTTTAAGCGCCAAATTCTCTTCTTTTTTTGCTTTATTTTGCTTTCCAAATTTGATGGATTTTTTATTTTACCTAATATCTTGTAATATTATCTTAACAGATATTTATTGTTTTAATGTTTTTTATTAAATATTTCTATTATCTGAATTTCAATAAATAAAAATAAGAAATAATTACTGATTTAAAAGTAATGTTTCATCAAATAAAAAAATTCTTCCCAAGTTGGAAAAGACGAGGGGATTCAATCGCAAGAAACGAAAAAGATGAGGGGATTCAAATGCAGAAAGGGAGCTGCTCTGTTCGGATGTATTCCCACAAACGGGAGAAGACTATTCCGCACCAAATATCACTTTCAGGGTTTGGTTTTGACGGGAGAGAAACAAAGTGTATATTTGATGAGGGATAGGGCTTTTAGGTGGTAGAAGGGTAAATACTAAAATTTAGCTGAAGTAAATAGAAAAATTTTAAGTATTAGTTATGTAAAAACTCCTAAAAATTATTATTAAATTTTATTTATATCTCGCTCAATTAGAAGAAAAAAGAACTGTCGGTGGATCACTAGAGGCCTTCGACTGCTGAACAGATTCGTGTACGTTCATGTTTTCAACCTTTCTTCACACGAAAGAAGGATCGCAACACGTGTGGTGACTGGTGTGACTTAATGAAAGAACATGCTTTAAGGGGGAGTGCAGGATGGAACCGAGCACGATTTTTTGGCACGTGGGAAGATGGACATGAGTCAGTAGTGTCCTTCCGATTTTTTTTTTAATTAATGCTTTTCTTCTCTGCTCTTCACAAGTTTAGACAAATTCGAAGAAAAAAATATAAGATTATTCTGATATAAATTATAATTATAATTTAAAAATATTAATTTATAAATGAAAAATGTATATTGCATCATACTCAAAATAAATTAAATAACATGTATGTCTACCTTAATACATTTTACATTAAAATAAATGAACGTAATTGTTGCGGGCAGGAAGATTCGTGGTGGACCACCGCCCGGCCGCCAACCGCCGCCGGACCTTCGACCGGTTGATGACCGCCGTCAAACCTTCGCTTGACCACCGACCGCCGTCGGACCTTCGCCCAGCCGAAGACCGCTGTCGGACTCTAGCCCGACCTTCGTCGGACCACCGCCCGACCGCCGACCGCCGCCGGATCTTCGCCGAGCCGACGACCGCCGCCGGACTCCAGCCCGCAACAATAATTATTTTTCATGCTTGATTTGAAGTAAATTAATATAGTATAAAGCCCAACAACGATGATGATTGGCTAATGAATGAATGGAGAATGCATGGAGGGGGTAGCAACTAGCAAGCGATAGCAATTATGACTAGGGAGGAGGCAGGTAGCGACAAACTATGGTAAAAATCACAATCTTATTTGAGAGTTATTTTTAAACATTTTAAAAAGAGACCTCGAATCATTGTTCTTCAAGGCTTTAGAGCAACAAATAATGATATAAATATATTTAAGCTAAGAGCCATTAATATTATCAGAAAATGCACCTATGTTAATCCCTACAATATGAACATATCATCACCATTGTCAGCGTTTTCCTAACTATGTTGTGTTAATTTTATAAATTTTTAGTTTTTATTCAATCATATCATATTCTAATTATTTCGTTAAATAAATTTTAACAAGATTGTTACGTCCTAAAAAATTCATGATGTAGAGAGGTACAAATTTTGACATTTTAGCTTAGTACGAAGATCTATGACAGAAAAAGAAAACGAGAGAGATGTGGCGTTTACAAGAAACAATTTACATAGAAACCCTTGAAAATAGGGAAAATCACAAAGCCTGATCCAATTTGAATTAAAAACAACAGTATTTTGATTAGATGTAATTTAAATATTTTCTTAATATAATTAATCATAAAATTATATTTTTGTCAAGCTCAATTTAATGAAATCAAACAGAGTGATTAAAATTTTATAAAATCTTAATTTTTATAATATTTTATTATCATATAATACTTTTAAAAATAATTTATGCCCTTTAACAATCTTTTTCAATTTTAGAAATAACACTCTCATCTCTATTATTATTTTATAATAATATTAAATATTAAGCCTATCACATCTCAGCCTCCCTTCTAATAATAAGAGTTGGTGTATCAGTGTATGATTCTTTAGGTAACGAAAGCGACGCGGTGGGCGCTGGAAGATCTCTCTCTTCTGTGTGGCCAAAAGAGTAGCCGATAAGTGGCGTAATGTTTTAAACAAAGCAAAGAAAGCGTTAACTTCTTCGTTTTCCATATGCTGTGCTGTCTGTCTCCTTCCTTCCTACTGCTCGGACGCTAATTATGTAGCATCGTAGACCCAATTAAGCCGGGCTTAATTAAAGAGCTAGCTGTGTTGCCTGAATGGTTCAGTTGAGCAATTAATAAGCTTCAATTCTACACCTGAGCCAACTGAACTATGTTCTTAACCTAATACATTTTAGCTAGTTAAACATTTGAAAAATATGATATTTCTTAAGGGAAAAAAATGTGTTATAATAGAATAAAAATTTGGATATTTGAAATGAATCATAGAATTTTTGGATTAATTTGTGATTAATTAATATTTTTATGTGCAAGAAAGTTTATGATGATAGAGAGAGTGTTCTACTATATATTTTAATTTACAAAAAAAAAAATCTTATCCTGTGGGGGGAGTGGGGTTACGATAGACGTTTATTTATAACGGTTATCGAAAAATGACGGTTGGATGCCCATGGTTGAATACTTGTGATTGGACAACAACAATCGAATGATGATGGTTGGACAATATTAGTCAGGTGATGAGGAATGAATTGTGACTAGGGCTGTCAACTTTTGACACGACCCGAAAACCCGACCCGGAAAATCCGGGTTGGACCCGACCCGTTTGATAAACGGGTCGGGTTCGGGTTCACATATTCGACCCGTTTAAAAAACGGGTCGGGTTCGGGTTGACCCGGCGGGTTGCCGGGTCAACCCGCGAACCCGTTTAATTCAAAAAAAATTTGAATCCCGCTCCTGCCAGCGCCTGCCCGCCGCGCTGCCCGCGCCTGCCCGCCATGCTGCCCGCGATGCCTGCCCGCGGAGCTCGCCCGCGCTACCCAGCGCTGTCGCTGCCTGCCCGCGATGCCTGCCCTCCTGCCCGCGCTGCCTGTCGCGGAGCCCGCTTGCGGGGCTGCCCAGCGCTGCCTGCCCGCGGAGCCCGCCTGCCCGCGCTGCCTGCCCAGCGCGCCCGCCGCGCCATCGCGCTTGCCCTTGCTCTCGCCCGCCGCACCGCCGTCTGCCGTCCGCCAGCAGCCAACCGGGTCGGGTCGGGTCAACCCGTTAACCCGCCGGGTCGGGTTCGGGTTCGAATTTCCGACCCGTTTGTCTTCCCGGGTCGAGTTAGGGTCGACCCGTTTGAACCCGGGTCAGTTCCGGGTTCGACCCGAACCCGACCCGTGACCCGAAATTGACACCCCTAATTGTGACAACCGAGTAGTGGTGATCAGATGATAAAAGTCAAGTGATGACAGTCGAATGACAACAGTTTGAAGTAGTGGTCAGAGGTGATAATCAGCTTCAAACATTGGGTACAGACTTTGAGCTCTTCAGATCTCCAAACTCTCTCTTATTTTAAGTTTAAGTCTTTTTTTATATGGAGAATGAAGGTCTAGTAATAGCATGTTCAGAGTAGACATTTTGTTAAATTTAATCAAAATTACATAACACTCCATCACCCGGCTCAAATAAATTTTTTATTATAAATTATTTATTTAACATTTAAGAACCTTAATTACAACAAATTTGAGTGATCTTTGATCTTTGATTTGTATTCTCATTGAGTCTCTCAATTTTATAATAAGTACTTAAAATTTGGACATCATTTGATCTATCAATGAATGCTTCAAGTTTTGAACTTTACTTCATATGCTTTATTTAAACAAATTTGGACGAGGATCATAGAACTTTGGAGCCTTTAATTTATTTTTTTATTTCTTAAAATAAATCAAATCATTCTTTTAAATATAAAAAAGGTCCTTTAATTGAGTACAGCTTCTAAGTAAGAGAGAGAGAGATATGTTATAGAATTTGGCACTGTACTCGTAGATTATAAGAATATCATAGAGCTATTAATATTTAACGAAAAAAAATAGTCAAAATATTCTAATATGGGTTAGAAGAAATTAAAAAATAAATTAATTTACTTTAAAATTAGTACTGCACATAAAAAATTTGTAATATAATTCTCTTGCTAGGCCTGCTTTCTTTTTAACCTAATTTTTGGCCGAATAAAAAATATAAAGTGATTTAGGCGTCGTTTGAGACGACTTTCTTATTGCTTTATGAAACAACTTTTTAGTATAAATTTTTTTAATTTAAAAAATTTTTATACTTAAAAACTGCTTTATAAACAGTAAGAAAGTTGTCCCAAATGAAGCCTTAGGCTTCGTTTGGGATGGCTTTCTTATTGCTTCTTAAAGCAACTTTCTAGTACAAAAAAAATTAAAAAAGTTGCTTTAAGAAGTAATAAAAAAGTCGACCCAAACGAAGCCTTAGATTACGTTTGAGATGACTTTCTTATTATTTTTTAAAGCAGCTTTATAGTATAAAAATTTTAACTTTTAAATTAAAAAATTATTTTAAAAGCAATAAAAAGCCATCCGAAAAAGAGCCTTATGTATTATAAACAGACTGCCCAGTGAATTTTCAATAATAGAGGTGTCAAATTTAAACCTAACAAAAAATAATTTAATTTAAAATAATAATGTTAAGGTGGCCACATTAATGATTAAGCACTCTAACGACCAGAAAAATTTAGACTTCAATCATTTAAAATAATGTAACTCATCCACTAAAAGTCCAAAACTATCCATCAATATTTATTGCTTTGTAAGGGCTATATGCAAAATCATGTCACCATTTCATTTGGCTTTAGGTTAACCTAACCCAACATATGTCATGCAAGTTCTGTTCATATATTACTTCATCAAATTATGTTCGAGTTCAAGTGTTGAATTCATTTAAGCTTCGTTTGGGGCAGCTTTCTTATTGCTTCTTAAAATGAAGTTTTAGTACAAAATTTTCTATTAGAAAATTTTAAACTAAAAAGCCGTTTTAGAAAGCAACAAAAAAGTTGTCTAAAAATTTTTCATTTGGAACAAATGTCTTATTACTTTCTAAAGCATATTTTAATACCAAAAATTCTAATTTAAATTTTTTTTATAATAAAAAGCTGCTTTAGAAAGCAACATGAGAGTTGTCCCAAATGAAATCTTAATAAAATCGGTTTATGTTGTTTTCATCAAGAAAAAAATAATAATGTAAGACTATTTCGATATAAATTACATGAGAAAAGTAAAAAAATTCTCTAATTTACTTTAATATTAATATTTGAGGAATATGTACTGCACTAATCTTAATGTAACAATGATATTCGAGATGATATTGATACAAACACAATTTAATAATTTATTTTCATTTTCATTATTGAATGCTTTGAACCCAAATATTCATTGTCATCTATTAATAATTATAACGATTTTCAACCACCCAATCCACATCGGATGGCCGCGATGAAACCCCAACATTATGTTCCAATGCCATTTATGAATTCAGTGGATTCAATCATAGCCATCCAATGAGTTAGAAGGTTGAGATCATTCAATTATATCTTTATAGCTATCACTATATTTGCTATCTTAACACAACATGTCAATGAAATTTGGCACCAAGTCCCTTTCACTTCTTAACTTCCCCCAACTATTTTCTTCCCAACAGTACATAAAGATTTGAGAAAAGGAAGTTCAAACCAAGACCTGGCCCCAGGGGTACAGCGTAGTTTTCTTGTCCAATTCCTTCTATGAATCAGTAGCAGATTTCTCATTCTATGCGTGTTTCAATTTACAAAGCAATCCTATGATGAGATGATGCCTATGGGATTCATCATCTCACAAAGAAACCAATCTCTATTAGCCATAAAGAGAAACAGAACAATGATGGTTGTTTGTACTTTGTATGTAAAAGAATAGAGTACAGAAAGAAATAGGGGTGTCAATTCGGGTTCACGGGTCGGATTTGGGTCCAACCCGACTTTTGACCCGGTTGATTTTGATATGACCTGAACCCAACATGGTTTGAAAATCGGGTCACTTTTCCCAACACAAACCTGACCCATAAGCAATCGACTCGACGTGAGTTGTTATTCTGGACTTTGGACCTTTGGTCGATCGGAAGTAACCATGACGATGGAAGCTTGCTTATTTAGCCAAATATTGTAAATCGGTCGACGCCGATGACGGGAGCTTTCTTCCGTTTGCACGTTTAATCAGTTGTATCCCGTAAATTCGTCGACGGAAGTTTTGCTTATTCAGACAAATCTCGTAAATTTGTAGACGACGACGGGAGTTTCTTTCGTTCGCGAGCTTATTTAGCCAAATATGTCGACAACAACGACGACAATTCTGCCTGAACTACCATTGCTGCAACCACCACTGCAGCATTCATTTCCTCTACATACGCCACCTGATGTAGAACGAACATGCAAAGGAGCTTCTTAAGAGAATTAAAAGTGAATGACAACGTAATTTCAATTAATATCTTATTGAGATAGCAAGAAAATCATTCAAATTTCGTAGTTATCAACTAGCTTAGGCGAAGAAGTATGTAGATTAGCCAAAACTTTCAGACAACCAAAATAATAATAGCAACACTAAAAGCTATTACAACAATCCGCCATTTAATAACGAGAAGTTCACCTTGGGGAAATAGTCACTCAACTAGACTAGGCTTTGTGGGAGAAGAATTTCAGCACACCAAACGATGCCACGAGGAAGGTCGCGATGCCAAGGGTCTTGAGCCACGGAGAGGTTGGCGATGACGAGGAGGGCGTGAATGCTTGACTTTCGAGACTCCAAGTGTGCTTAGTGAATTGTCGGTCGTAGATGCTTGCAAGGATCGGAACGACTCTCTCCAAGTACTCTTCCACGGTCGTTTCGTCTTCAAATCCTACGTCGAAACAAGGTGATCGTAGGATGTTGATGCTTCCGTCGGCGTTGAATACAAGGCCCCAATCAAACTCCGGATCCGCCATACATGCTTGGCGTGGAGGATTCTTCAAGGAGAGGAGGGGGTGGCCGGTGGGATTTCCAAGGAAGGAGAAATTCGGCCAAGGTGGAAGAGAGGGGAGGCGGGTGCCAACAATGAGAGGCTAGGGCTTGGGGGAAATTAATCCTATTCAAATCCTCCCTAAATCTGAAATAAATTTCAGATCTAAGCGTATTTGGAGGGAATAATTTGAAGAGGATTTCAAAATTCAAATGCAATTGAGGGGAATTAATGAGCCCTTAATGGAGCCTATTAATATAGGGGGCCGGCGGCTTGTAGAGAGGGGAGGGAGAGTTTAAACAAAGGAAAACTGAAATTGATTTCAGTTTTAGAGGAAATTAGGAGGGAAACGGATTTGAAATTGGTTTCAAATTGAGGTGTCATTAATGCCTTAATGGAGGCATCAATGTGGCTTCCTCAATAGTGAGGCCGGCGGCATACTAAGAGGAGAGAGGAGGGGAAACAAAGTGAATAGGTTTCCAATTTTGGAGCGATGACGTGGAAATAAAATTATAACGATTCCAATTTAATTTAGTTTGAATTTTGGAATTCGTCATGAAAAACTTTCCTAAATTGGCGATCCAAATTAGGAAAGAATTCGAAATTTGAAAAGTCAAATTTTGAAATTGAAACGAGTGGAAAGAGGGATTGGATGGGTGGGAGGCTTCGCCAACAAGTGACCGGCCATGACTTGGGTGATGGCCGACGGCAAGCTTCCAAGGCCGGCGGCAATAAGGGACTAGGGGTGGAATTCCGTGGTGGAGGTGGAGAAGATGATGGTAGGGAGTAGGAACAAGAAGATAACTAAATTAACCACGAGTTGCGGACTCTTCCAACAACTGGTGGGCCTTGCGCTTTGCTCCCCTTGAGCTCTCTCCCTTCTCAAGCCCTCATGCAAGAAGAAGTAGAAACCAAAAACAATTTTCATTCATAATCTTCATTAGGCTCATACAATGATACATGACCCCTATATATAGGCATGAGATATAAAAAAAATAAAAGCATAAATAATGACTAAATCGCCCTCGGGGCCCCAACATGACTCAATCACACACAAGGGTAAAACAGGAATACTGAAAACTGAAAATGCATGAATAACTAAAAATATAAGCTCTGAATCATGGCCATCGATCGGCGATGCTTCCGGCGATACACGTGTCTGAACCGTTGATCGATGACCTCATCATTCTCCCCGGGTGGGAGAAAACTCGACCCCGTCGAGTGGGAATCTATGGAGCTCTCGTACATCTCTAAAAGATCCGGATCCAATCGCTGCAAGTCCTCTCGATCGATCCATGTATCCTCTGTCACCGGTTTCCCCTTCCAATGAACCAAGTACCTATGGCGCCCACCTTCCTTCATGGAAATGATTTCATCGTCAAGTATAGCATCGATCTTCTCCGCATTGGGTAAATGGAGTAAATTGGGGAGTGGAGGTAGGCTGGGGATCTCACTGGTTGGGTTCTCACAAGGCTCAATTTGAAGTGGATTTTCAGGGTTCAGCTCAGGTCCCTCAAAGGCTACTAAATCTTCTATATTAAAGGTTGGATTGATGTTAAAACCTTTGGGAAGGTCCAGCACATAAGCATTGCTATTTATCTTTGAAATTATCCTAAAAGGTCCGGCGCTCTAGCATGTAACTTCTTCACGGAGCCCGGCGGAAAACGTTCCGGACGGATCCGTACCATCACAAAGTCTCCAACTGCGAATTCTTTAAATCTTTTCTTGTGATCTGCAATAAGTTTATAATTGGAATTACTTTGTTCAATTTTTCTTTTAATTTCTTTATGAAGCTCTAGGGGATGAAATGCAAATGCATATGCAAAAGAACCGATATGCACGACGAATGACAAGAATCAAGGCTCACACAAAAGTTTTAAACAGAAATAACTTAGAAGAAAACAGACTACAACACACACACAACATACTAACTAACACGAACACATAGCTAGAAAAGGTGGACGAGTCACGAAAAGAGGGGTCTAAAGTGTTCGATCTAAGGGGACTGGTGTAGGGGGAGCAATGAAAACGTTCTTAGCTACCAGGGTACTTCTATGGGAAGTCTGAGTTAAATTCGCAGGTGGTCTCCTAGGGTTGACAGTGTCATCTAGCAAATTCATCCAACTAGGAGAGAGATTGTCTTTAACAGGGAAGGCTAAGAACATGATGGGCAAAACAAATGAATCAGGAACAAAGTAAGGTGATGGGTCCTGACTCACAGCCATAATGGGATAGCCAAACGAGTCACCAGCAGGTATGGGACTTAAGAAATGGGGTACAGAAGTGGGCACAACAGTTAGAGTGGTGACATGAAAGTAAGGGCTAAAATTCTCTCTAACATTAAAGTCAGTATGAGGAGTGGTGAGATAAATCCAATCAAGAAAATCACACTCCTTCAAATGCAACTCTAAAGGGGCAACTCCTAAAATGGATTCCAATAAAATACGAGGATGCCCAATTCCCCAATTAGGTCCAAAACCACTCAGGGTCAAATCACTATCTTTCAAATTCATACTTATGTTCTCAATATGATGAGGTAGGGTCATAATCTTAAGATCAATGGGTTCCGGTTCATTCAATTCAGGTGATAGTTTTAATTGATTCACTTCCAATTCGAAATCATTACCATCAAGATTACCTAAAGTCATCTCAATAGTTGTTACAACTAAATCAGGATCTTCCAAAATTAGTGTGTTCAACGTCTGACTATCATCCAGGCATACTTTGTCCAAAGACTCATCCTTGAAGAAACTAGGACTGTGGTGGGTTAAGGTGTCGACGTTTACAGGTTCTAACTTTCCTAGCTCAGGGTTTAAGTCATTCTGGGAGTCTGATTCAATCACTTCTGTTTCATCCTCAAAGAAGTCATCGTTATCGATAGTTTCCACAAAATAGATGACTTCAGTCTCAGGTTCCGTTGATTTCTTCTTTTTACTGCAATTATTTATTAAAATTAAACTTGCAGGGTCAAGGACTGGGGAGGTTAAAGGTTGATTGGGATGGCTAGATGTTAGTCCAAGTGTGGAGTCATAAGGGCTCGACCCAACAGAAGGCCTACCAAAGGGTCGGTCATCAATATTAAGTGGAGATCTACAGGGTGGGACAGTAACCCTGATGCTACTAAAGGATGGGTGGTCTTGACCACAGTAAGGTCCACGGTTTGTTCGACAAGGGGTAGGGTGGTGCTCTAAATGACGGTCACTAGGGGTAGGGGTATTGAGAGTATAATATCCAATGGTTTGATGGGCAGGGGGGAACCTAAACTTAGAATCAGCAGTTTGTCTATAGGTAGAGGGCCTATATTTTAAGTTTAGTTCTCTCCTCATGTCCTTCCAAGTAAGGTACTCACCGCTAGACTCTCGACGATCTTCCAATCTTACCCAAAATTGAAGAGCTTGACCTTTGAGGTGATATTTAGCTATGCTAAGCTGGTGGGATTCAAGGATATGACATGATTCAAAATAGTCATCTAGTTGTCTAGCCCATTCCCGAAAATAGTAAAGGTCCAATGAGCCATCAAAGGTGGGCAACTGGTAAGGTGACTCTAGGTGAGGTCGTTGAGGATTAGTCTCAGGTTTAGGTTGATAAGCATAGTGGGGAATCTTCCGACTCGCCTGACTGAGCGAATGGGGAACGTACTTAGAGTGGGGAGAGTCAACATGTGCCTCCTTTGTGGTTTTAGTTAGAGAGCCTACAAGACTAACTAGGTCGTCTAACCTCTTCTGAAAACCTATCGAGTCCATTTAAAAGTGTAAAGTGATGCTCAATGAGGAATGGGTGTAGGGGATAGCATTTAGACACTAGGTTAGGCTCACTTAGACTCACTACAGGGTGAAGAAAAAGTTTGGCCAGCAAGCTAGGCTAGTGGGTTACATAGCCTAGGCACTTAGGGAGGCTGTTAGGTTGAGGGCAGCAACCAAACGCCTAAGAAACGAGCCTACAAATCACTAGATAAGTGCAGGAAACTTGTGGACAGCAATCTACAGCAGTTGGGGGAAGTTGCCTATGCGTTTAGGATGACTTTTAGGGTGTGGACAGCACCTAAACACTAGGTTGGGGTCACCTAAAGTTCTCTAAATGCTTCAGAAATTTTCTGGACAGCAATGTTCAGCCGTTGTTGAAGTTGTCTAGGTGTTTGGAAGGGTCCGAGGGAGTGGACAGCACCTAAACAATGGTCTTGGGTCACCTAAATGTCAGTAAACGGTGCAGGAAACTTCTGGACAGCACACTACAATGCTGAAATAATTGCGTTAAGTGTTGGGTTGGGTGTCTAGAGTGTGGACAGCACTTAAGCACATGAAAAGATAACCTAAAACCCACTAAATGCGTGCAGGAATTGTAAATACAGCAGTGAAAAATAGTAAATAAGCTTAGATATGGGATGATATGCATGCAAAAATTAAACTATAACACACGGTTAGTGTCACGCCCCAAGATCTAACTTGGAAAGAATGTCAATCAATTTCACAACAATTTACCAGAGTTATCTATAAACCTTCAGTAAGCAATCTATCAAACATCTATAAAATTTAACCATCAATATTCAAGTCGATTCACATCTCAAAACATCATATACAATACTCAGGAACTAAGCTATCAATACAAGTAGAGAAATCTATCCTGTCCTGAGTACAAAAGAATCATCTATCGATCAAAAGAAACTAAAACCTGTCGATCTGGATCAATTCCTATCTCCTGCTCCCGAGCCCTGACCTGAAAATATCAACCACATATAATGAGCTTTACAAAGCCCAGCAGGTCACCTAATACCTATAACTGAAATCAAAGCACGGCGATGCTATCAATATGCATGTCAATCTATCAATCTGAATCAGTCAATGGTCAATGAGTCTATGCAGCGGAAATCAATGAATCAATGATCATCAATTCTATGCAGTGGAAATCCAATCAGTAATCGATGCAATCCGAAAATCAATAGTCAATAAAACCAGTCAATGCAGCGGCAGGCAAATCAATCATTTCAATTCAATCAATCAATCAATATCCGTCAATCAAATCAATACGGTCAAATCAATACGATCTAATCAATGAAGTCAATTGAGAAAAGCGATACGAGACAAGGAATCTATAAAACAGTCAATACGGTAGAATAATAGCAACAGCGAGTCTATAAAATCTATAGGCAGCAATATCAATGAATCGGTAGGCAGTAGTCCAAATCCACGCTATCAATGCAGTATCTATATCTATCAATGTTTATATCAATGCTCAGCAGTATCAATGTTCAATAGTCAATCGATGAAATCAGTGAAATCGTACGATACAGGAACCCGATCAAATCCGTAAAATCCGTAAATCAATACATTAAACATGCAATCAATACGATAATACTGAACAATGTATAATCAATGGTCATGTTGCTGTTGTAGAATTCATATTGCTGTTGTAGATATCAATACATTGGTTCTATGAAAAGAGTCGTCACTCTATTGCCCGTCGGCCGCCCGTCGGCATATAATCTCCTTATGACTCCCATCGTTATATCCATGATCCATGATCTATGATTTAAAGGAAAGCCCGTCGGCCCACCATCCTGTACAGGTATCATCTCCAACCAATGTTCAACCAGGTTATACGTGTTTCAGTATCAATAAGCAATCAATAATCAATATTAGAGCAATCATATCAATAATCATAGGCATATCGATTCAATCTATCAATTTCAGTCAAATCAGGAATCATACAAAAATCGGGCAGAGTAACAGTAGTCTATCGAATTTACACAAAAATCCTGCAAAAGATACAAATTCCAAATCTTTCCAAATTACAGACGAAGATCCACGGCATCAATACGAGACTACCATTCTATAGAAACCAAGTCAGAAAACATCCTGATAATTTTCTATTCGATAAAAACCGCGTAGAACCAATTCCGACCGAAGAAAATTCGTAGAATACAGTCAAATCGTGTAGAATAATCATATCTATAACACTCTAAAAGTTGTGCGGTGAAAGTTGTGTCAATCTCAAATCGGGTCAATTATTCGACTACGAAAACACAAAACAGATCTCAACTCGGTCAAAACACAACATCTTTGAAAACAGAAACAGGGTTCGGAGTCCTTACCACGAGATCTTCACTTTTCCCAACAGCAGCGTCGGACGAAAAGCGCTCCACGGGCTCCAAAACCAAGCTTTTCTCTTTTCCTTCCTTCTCTTTCTCTCTCCTCAGATATTTCTCTCTCTTCAAAATATCTCATTTCTATATATATCCACACTGATCGTCCTGGACGATCGAGCTTCGTACAGGACGATCCATGAAGAGAAGAATTCCGTCCAGACGAAAATTACGTATCGTCCCTGGCGATAGGTTCACGGGAGAATTTTCGTCCAGACGATCCACAATTCGTCCAGACGAACCATACAGCCAAACATGATTTTTCTACACAACCTGCACCGATCGTCCCGGACGATCCAACTTCGTCCCGGACGAACCTGAAGCAAAAGCTGATATTACAATCTCCCCACCTTAGAAAAATGTCGTCCCGACATTTCCCTAAAGGTACGGAGCAAAACACGAAGCAAACCAAATCGATCGAAATCCAAATCCAAAACAAAACTCGTCGAAATCTATACAGAACACACAATGCAATCAATCAAATGTCAATATGCAATGTTCATATGTCAATATCAATTGGTTAGTCAAATCAATCTTACCAGTAGAATCTTCTGGTCGTTGCTGATCCTCACGATGCTGTAAACTCTGTAGACTGTAGATGCGTGGCACCACTGGAGGAAGTGTAGGAGGTCGTGGTGCAACTGTCTCCCTCTGATCCCTGACAGCTCTATCATCCATCCTGTTTGCTGATCTCTCACTGTAGGCCCTCGAGCCAACAGTCCTCTGCTGTCCTGTACCCGTGCCAGAATCAGTCCTTCCACCCAGTCCTTTTTGAGGACAATCTACTGCTCTGTGCCCTTGTTGTCCACAGTAAAAACACTGTCCCGTCAATAGGTAGCACCGACCCGCATGTCGTTTACCACAGTGAATGCACTCGCCAGAACCACCAGACGATACTACCGATGCAGATCGTGATGCAGATCCCGATGCAGATCCCTTCGAACCCTCATACCTGCTTCTCTTCTCTCTATCTCTGTCTCTATAAGAATCATCTCGTCGTACCTCATCTCTCCTCCTTCTGGTATCCTCGTACCTCGGTACCGGTGTTGCTAAATCAATCTCTATCAATCGAGCTCGCTCCACTAGCTCAGAAAACTCATGGATCCGGAAAGGTACTAGTGGATGCCTCAGCTCTCTATTCAATCCATGTAGAAATCTATAGCACTTTTCTTCGGGAGTAGGAATCAGATGAGCAGCGTACCTCGAAAGTGCAGTAAACTCGGCCTCGTACTGCATCACTGACTTACGGCCTTGCTCCAATCTCATGAAAGCTTCCTGCATCTGTCGCTGAGCTGACGGTGGTACAAACCACATCCTGAACACTGCAGTGAACTCATCCCAGGTGATCTCAGCATTGGTTTTCCCCTGGAATTTCTCTCTCTGCTGTCCAATCCACCATCTCTCCGCTTCTCCTTCAAATAGGAACACAGCTAATGGTACCTTTCTATTTCCCGGACACTGCATGCTATCAAAAATCTTCTCCACCCTCATGATCCAATCCTCAGCAGCCTGTGGTCCTACAGCCCCTTTGAACAACGGAGGCTTCAGCTTGTGGAACATCTGCAAGTGTCTGTCTACCTCTTCTTCCTTGCTTCCACTCATCTTGCTCTGAGCGTCCCCCATCACATGTGCAATCGCAGTAGCCAACTGCATCATACTCTCTGAAGGCACTGGAGCTGCGCTGTGTTGCTCGTTTGGTACACTGGATTCTACTGGAGGATCCATATCTTTTCACCTGCACAATTCAAAACCAATGATACACACATGCAACGATGTATGCCAATGAAGCTCTTAAAGCTACCCAATCTACCCAACTCTCAATCCAAACCTACAACTCTGGTAACAATCCATTCTTCCAATAACACTGCTCTGATACCAAAAACTTTGTCACGCCCCAAGATCTAACTTGGAAAGAATGTCAATCAATTTCACAACAATTTACCAGAGTTATCTATAAACCTTCAGTAAGCAATCTATCAAACATCTATAAAATTTAACCATCAATATTCAAGTCGATTCACATCTCAAAACATCATATACAATACTCAGGAACTAAGCTATCAATACAAGTAGAGAAATCTATCCTGTCCTGAGTACAAAAGAATCATCTATCGATCAAAAGAAACTAAAACCTGTCGATCTGGATCAATTCCTATCTCCTGCTCCCGAGCCCTGACCTGAAAATATCAACCACATATAATGAGCTTTACAAAGCCCAGCAGGTCACCTAATACCTATAACTGAAATCAAAGCACGGCGATGCTATCAATATGCATGTCAATCTATCAATCTGAATCAGTCAATGGTCAATGAGTCTATGCAGCGGAAATCAATGAATCAATGATCATCAATTCTATGCAGTGGAAATCCAATCAGTAATCGATGCAATCCGAAAATCAATAGTCAATAAAACCAGTCAATGCAGCGGCAGGCAAATCAATCATTTCAATTCAATCAATCAATCAATATCCGTCAATCAAATCAATACGGTCAAATCAATACGATCTAATCAATGAAGTCAATTGAGAAAAGCGATACGAGACAAGGAATCTATAAAACAGTCAATACGGTAGAATAATAGCAACAGCGAGTCTATAAAATCTATAGGCAGCAATATCAATGAATCGGTAGGCAGTAGTCCAAATCCACGCTATCAATGCAGTATCTATATCTATCAATGTTTATATCAATGCTCAGCAGTATCAATGTTCAATAGTCAATCGATGAAATCAGTGAAATCGTACGATACAGGAACCCGATCAAATCCGTAAAATCCGTAAATCAATACATTAAACATGCAATCAATACGATAATACTGAACAATGTATAATCAATGGTCATGTTGCTGTTGTAGAATTCATATTGCTGTTGTAGATATCAATACATTGGTTCTATGAAAAGAGTCGTCACTCTATTGCCCGTCGGCCGCCCGTCGGCATATAATCTCCTTATGACTCCCATCGTTATATCCATGATCCATGATCTATGATTTAAAGGAAAGCCCGTCGGCCCACCATCCTGTACAGGTATCATCTCCAACCAATGTTCAACCAGGTTATACGTGTTTCAGTATCAATAAGCAATCAATAATCAATATTAGAGCAATCATATCAATAATCATAGGCATATCGATTCAATCTATCAATTTCAGTCAAATCAGGAATCATACAAAAATCGGGCAGAGTAACAGTAGTCTATCGAATTTACACAAAAATCCTGCAAAAGATACAAATTCCAAATCTTTCCAAATTACAGACGAAGATCCACGGCATCAATACGAGACTACCATTCTATAGAAACCAAGTCAGAAAACATCCTGATAATTTTCTATTCGATAAAAACCGCGTAGAACCAATTCCGACCGGAAGAAAATTCGTAGAATACAGTCAAATCGTGTAGAATAATCATATCTATAACACTCTAAAAGTTGTGCGGTGAAAGTTGTGTCAATCTCAAATCGGGTCAATTATTCGACTACGAAAACACAAAACAGATCTCAACTCGGTCAAAACACAACATCTTTGAAAACAGAAACAGGGTTCGGAGTCCTTACCACGAGATCTTCACTTTTCCCAACAGCAGCGTCGGACGAAAAGCGCTCCACGGGCTCCAAAACCAAGCTTTTCTCTTTTCCTTCCTTCTCTTTCTCTCTCCTCAGATATTTCTCTCTCTTCAAAATATCTCATTTCTATATATATCCACACTGATCGTCCTGGACGATCGAGCTTCGTACAGGACGATCCATGAAGAGAAGAATTCCGTCCAGACGAAAATTACGTATCGTCCATGGCGATAGGTTCACGGGAGAATTTTCGTCCAGACGATCCACAATTCGTCCAGACGAACCATACAGCCAAACATGATTTTTCTACACAACCTGCACCGATCGTCCCGGACGATCCAACTTCGTCCCGGACGAACCTGAAGCAAAAGCTGATATTACAGTTAGACCCTAGGATGTTTTTCTAACATGTCATGCATGCCAACCTGGCTCTGATACCAAGATGATGTAGAACGAACATGCGAAGGAGCTTCTTAAGAGAATTAAAAGTGAATGACAACGTAATTTCAATTAATATCTTATTGAGATAGCAAGAAAATCATTCAAATTTCGTAGTTATCAACTAGCTTAGGCGAAGAAGTATGTAGATTAGCCAAAACTTTCAGACAACCAAAATAATAATAGCAACACTAAAAGCTATTACAACAATCCGCCATTTAATAACGAGAAGTTCACCTTGGGGAAATAGTCACTCAACTAGACTAGGCTTTGCGGGAGAAGAATTTCAGCACACCAAACGATGCCACGAGGAAGGTCGCGATGCCAAGGGTCTTGAGCCACGGAGAGGTTGGCGATGACGAGGAGGGCGTGAATGCTTGACTTTCGAGACTCCAAGTGTGCTTAGCGAATTGTCGGTCGTAGATGCTTGCAAGGATCGGAACGACTCTCTCCAAGTACTCTTCCACGGTCGTTTCGTCTTCAAATCCTACGTCGAAACAAGGTGATCGTAGGATGTTGATGCTTCCGTCGGCGTTGAATACAAGGCCCCAATCAAACTCCGGATCTGCCATACATGCTTGGCGTGGAGGATTCTTCAAGGAGAGGAGGGGGTGGCCGGCGGGATTTCCAAGGAAGGAGAAATTCGGCCTAGGTGGAAGAGAGGGGAGGCAGGTGCCAACAATGAGAGGCTAGGGCTTGGGGGAAATTAATCCTATTCAAATCCTCCCTAAATCTGAAATAAATTTCAGATCTAAGCGTATTTGGAGGGAATAACTTGAAGAGGATTTCAAAATTCAAATGCAATTGAGGGGAATTAATGAGCCCTTAATGGAGCCCATTAATAGAGGGGGCCAGCGGCTTGTAGAGAGGGGAGGGAGAGTTTAAACAAAGGAAAACTGAAATTGATTTCAGTTTTGGAGGAAATTAGGAGGGAAACGGATTTGAAATTGGTTTCAAATTGAGGTGTCATTAATGCCTTAATGGAGGCATCAATGTGGCTTCCTCAATAGTGAGACCGGCGGCATACTAAGAGGAGAGAGGAGGGGAAACAAAGTGAATAGGTTTCCAATTTTGGAGCGATGACGTGGAAATAAAATTATAACGATTCCAATTTAATTTAGTTTGAATTTTGTAATTCGTCATGAAAAACTTTCCTAAATTGGCGATCCAAATTAGGAAAGAATTCGAAATTTGAAAAGTCAAATTTTGAAATTGAAACGAGTGGAAAGAGGGATTGGATGGGTGGGAGGCTTCGCCAACAAGTGACCGGCCGTGACTTGGGTGATGGCCGGTGGCAAGCTTCCAAGGCCGGCGGCAATAAGGGACTAGGGGTGGAATTCCGTGGTGGAGGTGGAGAAGATGATGGTAGGGAGTAGGAACAAGAAGATAACTAAATTAACCACGAGTTGCGGACTCTTCCAACAACTGGTGGGCCTTGCGCTTTGCTCCCCTTGAGCTCTCTCCCTTCTCAAGCCCTCATGCAAGAAGAAGTAGAAACCAAAAACAATTTTCATTCATAATCTTCATTAGCCTCATACAATGAATGATACATGACCCCTATATATAGGTCATGAGATATAAAAAAAATAAAAGCATAAATAATGACTAAATCGCCCTCGGGGCCCCAACATGACTCACTCACACACAAGGGTAAAACAGGAATACTGAAAACTGAAAATGCATGAATAACTAAAAATATAAGCTCTGAATCATGGCCATCGATCGGCGATGCTTCCGGCGATACACGTGTCTGAACCGTTGATCGATGACCTCATCACCACCCCTCCGCCATCAATACATGGATTGTTTGATGTGCCTTGATCTATATTTTCTTAAAGAATTCTAACAAATTTAAATATCAATTCGATGTGGCTTAAACAATTTTTTAAACATCTTTTAGCACATTATTAGCATGTAGCCGACCCTACGTAGTGGGACAAAGGTTTGATGTTGTATTAATATGTATTGAATGTATGAAGCAATCTAAGATATTTGTCAACACTACATTTGGATTATTCTAACATTTTTAAATTATTTATAAAATTTATTTCTTTTCTATATATTTGATTGTTCTGAAAAAAAAAATCAATAGAATTATTAACATTTAATTGATTTTGATGATAAAATTTATCTCTTATTAAGATTCATCTAATTCTACATTGTGAATAAATTTGAATATATCAGGTATTTGGAAGCAAGGTCATGTAATTATAATATTATAGTTTGAATGAAAATTAAAGCCATATCTCTTATTCCTCATAATTTCTATCTCCCTTCTCTTTATGGGATTATCTTTCTCCCAATTTTTCAAATTTTATCATTCTCAGGATGCCGCCTCCAAATAGAAAACGATCCTTAATCCCTACAAACAACGACGAAGCCATAAATTTTTTACTTAAGCTGATTTTCATATTTAGATTCAATTAATCACTTTAATGTTTATATGTATTATGAAAATTAAATAAACTCTATAAAGATTGTTTGCAAATTCCATTTGATTTTTTTTAACCACTCACAAATCATAGGGGAATTTTTATTTTTTAAATATATGATGATGTCCTATGATGAATGGGCGGAATATGAATATGAAAGAGACAAATATCACCTAACAAAATATCTATCATGCATATTTTTAGAGATAAATATGCTTATAATGCAAGTCCATCTCATTATTACCCATATTATCATGTCTAATAATATGATACCTACAATGAGCAATTCTACACCTATGACTACTATGTCAATCATTCCAATCAATCATTAACTATAATTTTAAATTTGAGTTAGTTCGAATTGCCCAAGTAACCCTATTTCAACAAATATGATAAGAAAGGCATATTTTTCATTTTTTTTAACAAAAAACATAAGCTATATTAAAAATAATAAATGAGTACAAGGAGCTAAGGAGCGAAGGAACAAAAAGCAACAAAAGAAAATAAAGGGAGTTACAATCCAACGGGCTCAATAATTGGCTGAGGCTACCAGCCACATCATATCCAGGCACAGATCATCCAATTTGGAGCAGAAACAATAGAAATATTTTTCATCATCTTATCATGAGTGGACATTTGATAAAAAAAATTATGCTTTTCCTCCTAATTAATAACCCTCCCATGGTTTTCTCTCTCTTCACAATTTTCAATGGGCAAAAACTTACAAGCACTCAAGTTTTTCTTTTCGTATTTGTAATTTGTTCCTCTATAAATTGAGAGGAAGAACAAAAAATTATCAAAGATCCATAAAAAATATGTCTTGCTAAGTATGAGAATTATAACTTTCTCCATATTTGAATTAGAAATATAAGAACATAATTTATGATATATGCCTTGCACAACATCATCATGAGACTTCTACTGGGATTATTCAGGTCCTCTCTACAACATTCTTCTATTTCTACTATGTTGGGCATCCTTATATTTCTACTAACTTCTATTACACAAAGTTTTAGGCTTCGTTTGGGAGGATTTTTTTACTGTTTCTCAAAGCAGCTAATTTTTATACTAAAAAGCAATAAAAATGTTGTCGCAAACATAACCTTACCGCCTTTCATTTCTTTCTACCTAAGAAAGCTTAGGGCATCTTCTTGAAACTTCTATTGAGATAATAAGCAGGCAAACATTCCTTCATTTCTACTATATAGCATCTAGCATATATACAAGCAAAGGTACCTTTATAGTATTTTGTTTCATTTCCAAACCTCTTTTGCAACATTTCTATTAGCTTATATACGCTTCTGTTACCCAATTACTATTATTAAAATATGCTTTCGAAACACTTTTTCTATCATATGGCAGCGGTTCAAATACCTACAATATTCTTTGTAGCAATTTATAAACCGCTGCACATCCGTCATATTTGTTATTATTTTGTACAGCATTTTTGATAGCATTTTTGCAAATGGCTTCCACAACACAACTTAAACCGCTATATTAGACATCATTTTTTACATCGTTTTCTTTAGCAAATGCGGTTTAAGACCGCTGCGATATCCGGTCTATGCCATCAATATTTAATTTGCTGCTAATAAATGTTGCGAAAACCCCACATTTTTAGAAGTGAATAAATCCCTCCAGCTAAGTATTTATTCGAAATATTTAGCGTAAAAAGTCTAAATTTGATGTAGGCAATATTCAGCTGCAAAATCACTTAGTCTCAGTCGGTGAAAGCTAATTCAAGAAACCACTAAGATTTTATTTGGGACGGCTTTCTTAATGCTTTCTAAATTGACTTTTTTACTTCTAAAATTTTTAATTCAAAAAAATTTTTATACTAAAAAACTATTCTAAAAAGTAGTAAAAAAAAGTAAATACTGTCTCAAAGGAAGCATAAGAAAATATTTGTAACAAGTACTGAACAAGCTAGTAGGGAAAGTGACAAAATACTAAAATAAATCCAAGAAAAATCTCTTCCTTTCAAATGAACTAATAGAAGCTCAGTCCAAGATCCTCATCTCAGTCTCATCACAGGCGTAATCAAGAGACAACACTCATAAAGAAGAAAATATGTTTTTCAAATTTTTTGCTCAATTCTTTGTTCAGAATATATTTGTTTCCATCTTTCTAGCTCACTACATTGTTATGTCTGTCACTTTTCTCTCCATTTATCTTCATCTATATGTTGTTTGATCTTTCCTTGCATTGTATGGTGTATTAATTGGAACACTTAGATTAAGATTTCATTTGAGACTATTTTCTTAATATTTTTTAAAAACAAAAATTAAAATTTTTGTACTTAAAAACTATTTTAAATAGGATTAAGAAAATCATTCGAAACGAGACCTAAATTTCTATTAACAGTTTTTGTTTCTGTATGGACTTACTTCCTATATTGTTATTGTTGCGTCCAGGAGTATTCGCGGCGGTAGAGAAATATCATATTTAACGTCTTAGCATTGTACGAAAATCTGGCACACAATCAGATAAGAAGAGAGGGTCTAACATTTATGAGACACCAAGATTTTTATGTGGAAAACCCCTGTAAAAGGGGGAAAAACCACGGGGCCTAGCCCAGTTTGAACGAATCCACTAGTATTTGCAGTCGATTACAAATGAGACCCTTCCTTGGGAGAAGGCCTTAGCTTGATGTACATCTTATGGAGTACATTACATGATGTAAATACAAAGATCTACTATCGACGTATTCGCTTTGTTAGAAGGACTGCAGTTGGCGTGCGACGTAGGTCAGGAGGACCGTAGTCAGCTGGCGACGGAGGATTGTAGTCGGCGGGCGACGTAAGTCAGGAGGACTGTAGTCAGCGGGCGACGGAGGTCGGAAAGGATGTATTCGGCGAGCGACATAAGTCAGGAGGACCGTATTCAACGGGCGACGGATGTCAAAAAGACTGTAGTCGGCGGGCGACGTAAGTCAGGAGGACCGTAGTTGGCTGGCGACGGAGGTCGAAAGGACTGTAGTCTGACGACGAAGATCAGTAGGACAGCGTCAGGTAGAAGTCCAGCAATGAAAAGAAATGCATCTTCGCATAGACGTCCAGCGGAGTCCGATAACCGGTAGAAGTCCGGCGTCGGGTAGAAGCTTGGCGAAGAGTGAAGGTCCGACATCGGGTAGAAGTCCGACGTCGTTGGTGGCAGAGGAGAACTCTGGCTTCACTTGGGCGGAGTTTCGGCGTCATGAGGGAATTCTCTTGTAAATTGGGAAGAATTTCAGCATCCCATGGAAGTTGGGCAGAATTCTGGCGTTCTCCCGAAAATCCGGCAGAGTTCTGGTGTCTTCAGGCGGCAGGAAGAGCTCCGGCGGTGGTCGAGGAGGTGAGGAATCTCCTTTTCCCCTTTCTCCTCTCCTTCTTCTCTCTCTTCACTTGAGCCCCCCTTTGGTGTAGAATGAGGGCTCTATTTATAGTTTTTCTGGAGTGGCATAGCCCGTAAATAGGTGTGAGATCAAGGGCGAATTGTGAGTGGTTTGAATGGACGGCCGATATCGAATCCTTTGATCATGCACCGTTCGTTGGTCATTTGAAGGCCTTAATGATGTCGGAATTCAATGATCTTGGGCTCGTCGGATTCGTCTCGTCGAGCCGTTCGATTCGAGTATAAGCTCGTCAAAATCGGAGACCGTTTGGTAACTCAAATTGCGGTTTTGAACCTTCCAACAGCGCTTTGAACCCTTGATTCAGACTCATTTGGGCTCGGATTGGGTTGATCTTGGAATCGTTGGGTTCATATTTTCGAGATGCTCAGTTTGACTATAAGCTCGCTGAAATCGGAGTTCATATGCTCCCAAAATTAATTTTTGAAGTTTCCGAACTGATTTTGCCTCGAGATTCGTGCCCAATCAAGATAATTTTGTGATGACGTATCAGTTGCCCCCCTATTTTCGGACGTCGAAGCACCAGAAGTCCGAAAATACTTGCGTCGACAATTTGTATTGGTCTAAACACCAAAAATTTGGGAATTTTAAGAGACAATTGTTAATAGATATAACACAACCTATATCATGTATAACAGGTAACATAGATTTAATCATATTAGTCATGATTTGATCACTTATTTTGGACTTAAATATCATAATATTAGGTATAAATGTATGATATCATAACTATCATAATTAAGGATAGTTATTGAAATACTTGACTATATACATAATTGTCTAATTAGGGTCGTAAGGTTCGATTTGCCTCATATGCTCAAATAAGCGGCTCAGAAAGGTATAAATATATATTTTCGGACTTTGTAAGTTTCGACGTCCGAAAATAAGGGGGCAACTGATATATCAGTAAAAAATTATCTTGATCAGGCACGAATCTCAAGGCATAATCAAGTTGGAAACTTTGGAAATTAAATCGGAGACCATCTGAATTCCGATTTCAGCAAACTTATAGTCGAACTGAACGTCTCAAAAATGCGAGCTCAACGACACCAAATTCGACTCAATCTGAGCCCAAATGAGTCCAAATCAAAGACCCAAAGCGCATACGGAAGGTTCAAACCATTATTCGAATTACCAAACGGTTTCCAAACATAACAAGCTTATAGTCAAATCGAGCGGCTCGATGAGACGAATCCAACGAGCCCAAGATAACTGAATTCCGACATCACTGAGACATCCAATTGCCCAATAAACAGTCCATGATCAAGGGGATCAATATCAGCCGTCCATTGAAACACTCCCATTTTGTCCTTGATCCTCCACATATTTACAAGCCATGCCACTCTCAAAAAACTATAAATAGGCCCTCATTCTTCACATGAAGGGGAGGAGGAAGAAGGAGAAGAAGAGAAGAAAGGGAGGAATTTGGGAGCTCTCTTGCCATCGACCACCGCCGGAGTTCCTGCCGACCACCGCCGGATTTCCTGCCGGCCACCACCGGAGTACCTGCCGACCATCGCCGGGGTTCCTGTCGGCCACCATCGGAGTACCTGCCGACCACCGCCTGACTTCCACCCGTTCTCCGACCACCGACGGACATTTGCCAGTTCGTCGACCGCCGTCAGACTTCCACCAGTTTGCCGACCGCAGCTGGACTTCATTCGAACCGTTGACCACCGACAGACTTCTGCCAGTTCGTCGGCCGCCACTGGTCTTCCACCAGTTCGCCGACCGCAGCTGGACTTCATCCCAACCGTTGACCACTAACGGACTTCTGCCAGTCCGTCTACCGCTGCCGGACTTCCACCAATTCTCCAACCACCGATGGACTTCTGCTAGTCCATCGACCACCGCAGGACTTCCTCTAGTCCACCAACTACAGTCCTCCCAACCACTGTCATCCAATTACGGTCATTCTGGTCTCCGTCATTTGCAGACTATGGTCCTTCAGACCTCTGTCATCTGCCAACTACATTCCTCGCTAGCTATGGTCCTCCCAACCTTCGTCACCTGCTAACTACGGTCCTCCCGACCTTTGTCGCCCGCCGACTACGATCCTTCCGACCTCCGTCGCAATACAACGGTCCTTCTGACCTATGTCGCTCATAGACTACGATCCTTCCGACCTCCGTCACCCGCCGAATATGGTTCATCCGATCTACATCACTCTTCGACTATGGTTTTTCCATCCCAAACAAACATATCAATATTGATTCTTCTAGCTTCTACCACGCAATGCATTTTATATGATGTATATTTGTTACTTCGAGCCAAGGCCTTCCTCCTAAGGATGGGCCTCATTTGTAATCAATTGCAAGCATTAGTGGATTCATTCAAACTGGGCCAGGCCCCGTGGTTTTTCCCCCTTTTTAGGGGTTTCCACATAAAAACTCTGGTGTCTCTTATGAATGTTTCACCCCGTCTCTTATCTGTTTGTGTGCTGGATCTTCGTACAATGTTAAGACGTTAAACCATATATTTCTCTACCGCTGCGAATATTCCAGGACGCAACAGTTATATTTGTCACTCTTTATTAAGTTTCCTCATTCATAACTTCCTCAAACTTATCTTTAAGCGTGTGGGATTATTCTTACTGTGTTTTTTTTTCTCTTAAACAGTCTTTTTCATAAGAATTGTTGCCATAAGAATAAGTTAACTTGACTAGTGCAAAGAGACTTTACAGGAATCTATTAGCAAACTTGATAAGTCACCAAAAATCATCATGGTAAATCAGAAACTTTCAAAATTAAAATCGGGGCCATCGGAACTCCGATTTTAGCAAGCTTATAGTTAAACTGAACATCTTGAAGAGATGAATTCAATGATACCAGAATCGGTCCAATCCGAGCCTAAATGGATCCAGATCCTATTTAGAAACTTCATAACATTAATTGGATGATCAAATGATATTCAAATGCGACATGCGTATAGTTAAATTGAGCAGCTCGATGAGAGATAAAAAATGAATGATCTTTCTTTCTTTCTCAAGCTTGCATCGCCCGGCCACCTATTGCCGTCGGACTTCCACTTGGCCGTCGAACTTCCTTCCTACTACCATTGTCTGACTAAGGTCCTTCGGACTACAATCCTTCTGATCACCGTGACTCGACTACGGTTCTTCCGACCACATTCAGCCGACTTCGGTCCTTTCAATCACATTTCCCCGACTACAGTCCTTCCAACTACATTCACCCGACGTTAGGGGTTTTATGTAAAAATATTGGTGTCTCTTATTAGTTTCACACCCCTCTCTCTCTCTCTTATATTTGTGTGCTGGATTTTTATTCAAAACTAAGACATTAAATTCTTCATCTCTCTATCGTCATAAATTTTCCCAGACGCAACAAAACTTATGATTGGAATGCAATAAAAGTACTTCCAAGAAATGATAATTACTCAAACGTAATCCAATATATTAGTATTGGTGTTGAAATTCTCAAGAAGTCGCTCAACCGCATTTTTTTATAACAAAATATGCAAACTGCAATTAATAAATCCCATTTCAGCTTATTGGTTAGGAATTTCGCATTCCAACCAAGAGATTTTGGGTTGGAGGTCTTATTTATGTGTGTCAAGCTGCAATTAAATTCGCTCAAAATCCTCCTAAAATAAATATATACTCTGCGAAGAAGAAACATATATGAAAATATATACATTGAATTAAGCAAAAATGACTTTTGGTACGACTTTCTTACTGTTTTTTAAAATAACTTAAGTACAAAAATTTTTGCAATATGTCCAAAGCAACTAAGTAGTTTTAATAGAACCCATAGATGAATTTTGAGCTGTCCTCCCTTATGCTAAGAAATGGCAACCAATATTAACATTTCCGTAGTTAGTCAGCCTGAAGGAAAGCTATTAGAGTAAAATCTAATAAAAGCCTTATGCCTCGCCTTAATAAAAATTTTATTTCTTCGACAAAAGATAAGCAATCAAAAGAATTTTTACTATGAGAAATATTCAAAATATTCATACAAGGAAGAAACATCTAAATTAAAAAAGTCTTTTTCTCTAAATTCTCATCGAGATATATTCTCTTCCAGAACCCACAACCACGAGCAATTATTACGTCCGGTGAAATCCGAACGTATCCGAATGTATACCGAGCAATACCGAGTTTTAGGTGACGTGACGCGTGGTTATTGATCTCTGAACGCATTCGATGACCGAAGGTAATAATTGCTCCGCAGCCACACCGAATGATAGACTGTCTGAATTCTTCTCAACCGGCTGTTTGATTTTGTTTATATATTTGTTTAAATCTGAAAAATTGTCACAACCATTCTTGATCAATAAGGCATAATCATAAAAATCTGTGAGCTGTTAGGTCATATAAAATCATATTTAGTTTATTATTATCTTTAAAGAATAACTGTATCAAAACATTTACCTAAATTCCAAAGTAACCAATGAATATTTCTTCCGTTAAGTACAGAGTAAAGGGATTAATTAATATAGATTAATCTTTGTACTATAATCTTCAAATTCTAATTGAAAGCAATTTATTCATTAATTCTTCTACCACCGTTCGAATCGCTCAAAACAGTATTATAATATTTGAACAGTAAAGCATTGCCATCCTTCTGATCTTCCCTGACAGATGATTGATAGCTTGCTGCATTAGAAATTTTATATTGTTCTCAGCCGGTAAGCGTTCCACATCAAATAGCTTTATCAATGAGGAAAATAGGCCATTTAGTGCATTAGTGCATATGCATTTATTATTTATGTTATTAATTAATTCTACCTAACAAGCAACACTAAAAAAGATAGAAAAAAAGACCACCGAAGCACTAACAATAAGCTTTTCCGACAGTTTAAATTTAGCTATATTTGTTGCAGCGATTTGAAGATCGTTGTATGGCCATCATGATTACAATACGCTACAAAGAAATTTCTCGACGTTTTCATGACTGTTGTGGTAAATGTTGCGAAATAATGTATATAACAACAGTCATAACTGTCATAAGTTTACAGAATTGATGCGGTTATGATTGCTACTATAAGCATAGGAATTTAATTATGTTATAGAATTGTGGTGGTTCTTACTGCACAAATTTGTTGTATTATGGCGATTAAAATGGCCACCAATGCTCAACTTAAAAAAATAATAATAATAATTTTACAACACTGCTCTAGTAAACAAAAAACATAAGAGCATACTTGTTCCAAAAAAAAATGGTGCATTGTTTAATTCAAGGGTGGAACCTACCTTAATTTTCAAGGGAGCAAATCTATAAGTAAAAGTATAGAGATTTTTTTTTTCATAAAAATCCTTATAACAAAAATTTGTTCCGAGGGCGCTGCCTCTCGACCCCTATTTGTTCATATCATTGATCATTATAAGTTTCGCAGATATGTCGGGGGTCTAAGGGGCAGCACCCCCTGGCGAGGTTTGACTTGCCCGGTCAGGTCACAGGTTCAAGGGGAAATGCCCCTAGAACAAATTTTAGTTATAAGGATATTTTTGGATTATCTTTACTATTTCTCTTTATATTTGATTCATCGTTTCTTCACAATAACATGTCCACACAATTTGTTTAATTATGTTGGGGGTAATTGCCTAAATACCATAGTATTTTAAAACTTTTAGGAGGGGCAATTACCTAAAAAATCTTGTAATAAAGACTAAAAATACATTGAGGGAAAAAATTTACCTAAAGAATCATATAATTTTTTTTTTAGGGGGCGATTGGCCTCCGGGCTTAAGATGGATCCGCCCCAGGCTCAATTAATCAAATCAATCCACATTTAAATAAGATAAGCTTGCAATTTAAAGTTCAGTGCATTAATGAACATAGAAATCATTCAATTAAGCCTTTGCTTTCATTTATAATTCATGCACAAGTTTTTTTTTTTTTTTAACCAAACAGCTCTTATATAAATACTAAAAACAAGAGGATACAACCGTAGGACGGGAGAAAAAGAAAAATAAAAAAGAACCCAATAAAAACTAACGACACAATCAAACGAAGAGAAAAAAAAAGAACCCCAAGGAGGGCTCAACAAAATGCCGAGGCTCCCAGCATCCTCGAAAGCGCAAGGACCATCCAGAAATGGTGAGAGACACCAATGGTTGCCACAAAGTAGCCAATGAGGACACGAGCCCCAGCAACATCATAGCCCGTCATTCCAATCCAAACCAATCGCAATCCGAACAACCGCAGAAAAAACACAAAGATGGACAAGAATTATCTCTTACGGCCACCTCTCTTCCATAGTTTCCCACGAGGAGCCTTGAGAGGTAGATCACTAACCATATTGAGTTTGTTACCAGGGACTGAATATGAATCAGAACTGGATTCATATTCCGACGAATTGTTCAACCAATCACCTTGATCCCTAATGTCCATTTTAGTAGTAACACCCACTGTTACAGGAACATTAACCAATTTCTGAGAAATGCCCAAACTGCCTTGCGCATCCGAATTTACTATCTGACCACACACCAGAGGTGCCATACTCATAACACTATCTCGTGGCCCACGAAAATCCTCCACAACACCCAAAACAAGCGAACCTATAGCACTAGTCTCAGCATTAACAGGACCAGAAATCAACTCTGTTACCAAATCAACAGCCGTAGATTCCTCACCCGGAATAGCTTCCTCACCCACATCCCTATGACCGACACCGTTCAGCACACAAGAAGGGAAAAAAGGTATAGCATCAGAAGACAACGCAGTATCAGAAGCATCCGGGGGACTATCATTCACAGCAACTGTCATTATATTAGACTTAACATTATCCAAATTGATAGAGACATCCAAAGCAACAGGTGAAATCGAAGAAGTCTCCATAGAAGGTAACACAGCTGCAAAAGTCTTCAAATCATCAACCTCCCCTCTCTCAGCATTCTCACAAGAAATAACCTTATTACATACAGGCTCAACCGGAAGGGAATCATTTGTAACATTTAAAACCAGGGGATCAGACGGGGCAACAACCCGCTCCATTCTCCCGCCAACCCCCACTGCAGACAAATTTGGGTGAAGAGAAAAACAACCTGCTTTAGAATGCCCCAAAGACAAACAATGACCACAATATTCCGGTAAATTCTCAAAAACCACAGACTGCTCAAAACCCGAATTTTCGGGACCAACCCAGATTTTATCAGGTAATTCTTTTGATACATCCATTTCCACCAAAACCCTCGCAACCGATGGCCGGGATCCAGTCGACGTAGCATTATCCGTTTTTAAGGGATTACCAAAAATCTTACCCAGACCATTTAGAATACGCGAAGCAAAAAAGATGAGGCCTAAGATTAGGAAATGAGATCCAAACGGGAACCACAGGAGATTCAATTTCCACATCTAATGTATGAGACCACTTAATCAATTTCATGAAGCAATTATTAACGAAATATGATCTATGCGTAAAAACTCTGCAATAATCCAGCTCATTGAAAAATTTAATCAAAACGTTTCTCTGATTAAGAACCGTAACAGAGACCTCCCCTTTCAGTTTCAGATTAAAAAAAAAATTTCCTAACAGCATCCAAAGATGGACGACTCGCAGGAAATTTACCCACAAGGGAAAATTCAAACGAGGCAGCTAAAGACTCAATTTCCATCTCCGAAATCCATAAAGAAGGCATGCCTTTGAAAGAAGAAACCTTTAGTTCAGGAAAAACCAAAGAAGTAGAAGAAGTACCAGACAGTGCTTGTTTAAACGAAAGAGGCGAAGAGCCTGAGAGGAAACCAGGATCCCGGAGGCGAGAAGACGCCATCGAAGCCAAAAAAAGAAATACGCAAGTAAACTGACGGAGAAACAACCAGACGCACAAAACCCAGGCGGATGGGCGGAGGCGCCGCCAGAGGGATTTTAGGGCGAAGCCCTAAAACCCAGAGCGGAGACGCACGAAACCCATGAGCTTGATTCCTATAATTCATGCACAAGTTAAATCGTTATTTATTTGAAAAAAAATATCACATAAATTTCTGATCAGCACATAATACCGGTTTTAAAGGCGGTTTAAACCAGTGTTAATAGCAAGTAGTTTAAACCGGTGTTGAACGTCTTCTACAGTGGTGCTTTCCGAACCGCCACTAAATACATGCTTCATAAATGTTTAATTACCGGTAGTGCAAATTACTATTTAGTAGTGCACAATCAGAATTAACTATGATTTAAGAAACAATATCTATAGTATTTGGGTACAACGGAACTCTTTCCATTATTTGTGTGGAGAGTTACTTATGTTGTTTGGTCTGTTGATTCAAGAGAGAAAATAGAAAAATCCTAAGAGGAATAAGTTAATTGGCATATACGAGAGTTTTAGCTTGTTGACCATTAATTTAATTGATAATTATCTTTAAAAAACATTATAAAACATTAATTTAATTGTTTTAAGCCTGAATTGACCTGGGTTCAAACGGGTTGATCCGAACTCAGTCCGGTTTTGCAAACGGGTCAAAAACACGAACCGGCGGGTTACCAGGTTGAGCCAATCCAACATGATTTTGTTAACCCAGGCTCGCATCTACGCCAGCAAGCGGGATCGCATCGACTGCAGTAGGTCGGACGACGGAGCTTGCAATAATGGTAGCAGGCAGGCTTGCGTCGATGGCAGCCGGTGGAATAGTGGGCTCAGGTTGATAGCAGAAGGACGGCTTGCATCAATGGCAGCAGGCAGAATGACAGGCGCGTCAATGGAAACATGAGGCATGGCAAGGCTCGCGTGGAGGGCAGTAGGTGAGACAAGTCCTCGACAACGCAGACGGGACGGATCACGAACGTGACTAGTGTGTTTTTCCAAACGAGACGAACTCGGTTTGATTTCAGGTTTTCGAGTCAATCCGAACCCGTCAAATTTGAGAACCCGAACCCGACCTGTTTTAAAATCGAGTCGGGTCTAACCCGAAATTTTTGGGTCGGGTTCGCGTCGGATTTTTGTGTCATGTGAAATATTGACACCCCTAGTTGAAAGCATTAATGTTTATTTGGGACGACAACAACTTTAATAAAAGTGGTTAGAAAGTTGCTATGGAGAAAATAATTTTTTTAAGCTAATATAGAATGCAGATTTCTACCACAAAAAAAAAAATAAATAAAAGTAGTGGGTAAATAAAATTTTGATTGTAGTCTAAAAGGTAAAGCGGTAATAAAATTACCACTAACAAAACCTAAATCTCATGTTACTAAAAATTACCATTTGGAAAAGAAAACGTAGGTAGCTTCATTGATACTTTACTTTTCAGATAGTAGCCATGATCAATTTTCTTGTTGCTCTCTAACTATTTTTTAGAAGTTCATGTGGTAGAAAGCTACTTTTTTATACTCATAATAGCTAAGTTATTTCTCCCATAATAACTTCGTAACTAAATATAATAATAATGCTCACTAGAAGCTCAAAGTTCAAAGCTAAAATAGAATTCATGCCAACTTAAGGAACTTGTAAACAGTGAAGGGTTTGATTACCAGAGCTTGAAAAGAAAAGCCTGTTTCAGCTTCTTCAGAAATGGAAAACCGGAATACTCAAACAGAACAGAGGAAATGGATTTTCTTATTATGGCTTGTCTAATACAGCCCATAGGGCTTATTTAAAGAAAAATGTGGCTATAGGATAAGCCACACACTACAAAAGAAACTAAAGAAACAAAACAAGAAACAATCTAATAAAATCTGGAATAAATCCTAAATATCACCTCCCTAATCCAGATTTTACAAAACAACAGAATCAGTCCAACCGTCACCCAAATCTGCGGCTATGGCCAAGCTAACTTCTGGTTCAACCCCTTGAGACAAATTTGGACAAAACCTCTTAATATGCCCTTCTTTATTACAATGATAGCACTTCCTGTTGGTATTGAATCTACGTGATTCTGATCTTCCTCTAGCAATCAGAATGTTGCCATTCTTGTCTTCCTTTTGATCAGTTTTCGTTTGAACATCTTTTGACATTAAAACGGACTTAACCTCCGTTAATGTCAAAGTTTGCTTACCATACAACATAGTGTCAATTATGTTTTCATGCATCTTCGGTAGAGAGCTGAGGAGTATGATCTCTTGATCTTCTTCGTCAATTTTCACATCCACATTTTTTAGGTCAAGAATCAATTTATTGAAATCGTCCAAATGCTTTCGGAGTTCTTGATTTTCTTCCATTTGGAGTGTATACAATTGTTTCTTCAACAACAGCCGATTTGTAAGAGACTTTTTCATGTAAATTGATTCAAGCTTCCTCCATATCTTTAATGCTGTATCTTCTTCAGCAACCTCTCTTAAAACTTCGTCACCGATAGAGAGAAGGATGATACTGTGCGCTTTCAATTGGATTTCTCTCGCCTTGGCTCTATCGGTGATTGCAGCTAAATTCTCTTCAAAGATTGCATCGGAAAGGCCTTAATGAACCAAAATCGCCTACATCTTGATCCTCCAAAGACTGAAATCGTTCTCCCCCTTGAACTTGTCGATCTCGAGCCTTTGCATCAACATGACAAAGAAATCAAGATCTTTAAAATTCTCTGTACGATTTGCTCTTCACCACTTCTTGATCCTCTCGGCGTGCTTCTTTGCGGCTTAACGGTTCAAAAAACCGTTAACTCAGCCACAGCTCCCCTCCGGCGAACTCCCGAGCAGCCTCCTCTCGTGCTTTCTCCGCGCCCAGCCGCTCCAAAATGCTGTTCCAGCACCCTTGCAAGCCCCATGTCGCCTTCTCGCACCACGTTCGCCTCCGGCCCGTCTCCGGCCGGCCTTCGTGTGCAACCCCACCGTGCGCCTGCTGTCCCATGAGCTCCTCCGGCTCACATAGCCCAGCACGATCTTCTTGCGCGTGCCCTGCTCTTCGCCAACCTCACGCCTCCAGCGATCTCTGTCTCTACACGAATTGTTGCACTTCCAGAGCTTCTTGCTTCATCAGATCTTCTTGGCTACAAGAAACGTCTTCTTCCGGGCGGTTCTCCTTTGAGGAGATATTTCCAATCGGTTCTCCGGTGAGGAGAGAAGAAGGAAAGCGAATGAAGAAGAAGAAATGGAGTTTTGGGAAGAACCTGATCGGAAAGCAAGAAATGGAAGGTGGCTCTGATACCAAAATGTAAACATTGAAGGGTTTGATTACCAGGGCTTGAAAAGAAAAGCCTGGTTCGGCTTCTTCAGAAATGGAAAATCGGAATACTCAAACAGAACAGAGAAAATGGATTTTCTTATTATGGCTTGTCTAATACAGCCCATAGGGCTTATTTAAAGAAAAATGTGGCTATAGGATAAGCCAAACACTACAAAAGAAACTAAGGAAACAATCTAATAAAATCTGGAATAAATCCTAACAGGACTTTTACTAGGTCATGACAACTAACGTAGCTCTACATCCGGACGCCAATAAAATATCGTCAATTGCTGTTACTTTTTACAGCGCGGCCCAACGACCCGGCCCGGACCGGAACCCGATATTGCTAGTATTAGCTGATTTGTGCAGACCAGGGTATTGCTCAGTATTACTCGGTAACAAGAAATACCATTATGTCAAGACCAATACCTAGCAATACCGAGCAATACCTTGGTCTTGAAAGAGCGGTATTTCTCGTTATTGCCAAGTAATACCTAGCAATACCGAGCAATACCTAGCAATACACGAGCATAGCAATACCGGGTTCCGGTCCGGGTCGGGTCGTCGGGCCGCGCGGTAAAGACTACGAGCACGTGACGACATTTTATTGACGTCCGGATGTAGAGCTACATCAGGGGTCCTGACCTAATAAAAGTTTCAACTTAAGCCATTAAATATTTGTACAGATAAAGAAGCGTAAATTTAAAAAAAAAATTGTTTAGCAGTCTTGTCTGATTAACATGTGAAACATAGTGAAATAACTTAATATTTTATGAAAGGTGATCTGATTATCACAGATTTGCTCCATCAACAGCATAACTACTAAAGATTTCTTTTGAGGGCTCCAACTCTCTAATAGTAAGGATGTCGATCTCCTGTTCCTCATAACTTGTTTGCGGCAAGCACGATGAAATATCCATTTGTTTAAATAAAGCTCGTCATGTTTCAACGCATTAAATTATGTTTTTGCAAATAAAACTGTAAAATAGATGCAAATAAATAATTATTTTATAGAAAGCATTGGGACAAATTGATCCTAAATTAATTATAATGTGCGAGCGACTGTCTTTACTGTCTCCTTCAATCCACACATCTACAGAAATATGTGGGGGCGAGCGGCCCGACATTTGGTAAAATAATGTATTTATAAAAAAAAAAATTACGCATATAACATTCAGAACTATAAAATTTGCATATTTAATATTTATATTTCACTATTTATATGCTATTGTACTCTGTTAATGGTCTTGACAAAATCTCACCCGACCTGGAATTTAATTTTTGGGTGATTTTAGATAGGTAAATAAAGAAGAACTATATGATAAATATGTAAATTTTCCAAAATTTACCAACTAAACCTGACACATCACTAAAAATCGTATCAATAGAGTGTGAATCTCAAGGCGTGGGTCCTAGTGCGGATCAAGTGTGGGTAGCTGCGAGTGGGCACGAGCGCATGATTGTTGCAAGCTAAGGGTGACCCTGGTCATTTTTTGGTCGATTTCGAGTTATAGGTCAATCTGAATCAGACCTGATTTTAGAAACGGGTCAGAAAACAAAACCCAAACCTGACACATCTGATTAACAGTTTAACAAGAAACCAGAGTTGTTTAGGTTGGGTTAAGTATTAACACTTATGAAAAATTCTTGTATTCGTGTCTAGAGACAGTAAAAGCGAGTGTGAAGATCTATACAATTTCTCTTATTTTACATATTGGATATCTTAATGTGGTGCGGCTATATGGTTTCCTCCTTATTTGAAGTGTTTTTTCACGTTAAATCCAAGTATTCTTTCCACTCACTACAAGAAAATGGGTCAATAGCGACCAAAAAAATAGAGACAAAAATAAATTGGTCGCTAAAGATATCTTTTAGCGACAAAAAATTAGTAAGGCCTCTAAATAATAAGAAGTTTGGTATTAGCCACAAAAAAAAAATTGGCCGCTAATTTTGTCGCTAAAAATCCAGAGAATCTTTTTCTCATATATATACATGTTATTGTAGTGACTAATTATTCTTTTTAATTGTATACATAATCGTATACTTCGCAGATATGTCAGGGGTCCAAAGGGATAGCACCTCCTAACGGGGTTCGACCTGCCCGGTCAGGTCGCGGGGTCAAGGGGCAGCGCCCCTGCTGGGGTTTTCGGGGGCGGTGCCCTAGGAAATTTTTTTTATTGTAATAATATTTTTAAAATTCAAATTAATAAATAAAATAATTAATTTAATTTAATATTTATATTTTTATGATGATAAATCTAATAATTTATTGATGAAATAAATTACAATATATATTATTTAAATTTTATCAATTACTTATTTAAATAAAATTATACATTATACCCAAATACTCTCGCGATCGACTGTCTCACGCACGCAACTTCTCTTTTTCGCTATTTGCCCTAGATACCTCCGATCCTTAGCGACGAAGACATCAAACTGCGCCGACTACAATCGCCAACTGCAAATCGACGGTTTTCACGGCCACGACCTCTTTTATTCTCGGCGTTGATATGAGTTTCTTCACTCACAGTTCTTCGGAAAATACCGCAAACTCGCCTCCGCCGGTTCCTCCTTCTCAGGTTTTTCTAATGCCATTCTTCCTATTTTAATTTCAAAATTTTTATTATCTTAGAGATGCTCTGTGCAAAGTTTAAATGAATTCCCTCTTGCTGATCTTGGTCGTTCTTTGGATTGACATCCATTCAGAGATGATCCACAAATTGCATTGTCAAGATTCATCTCCTCATCTTGATAGAAGGAGGTCGAAATCAAAAAGGCAATCAATTTTATTAACTTATGGACAAAATGTTTGGAATCTAAAAATGGTTACCACATCAACTGCACTAGTCTTCAATAAAAATCATTTAGTAAACAATAAATTATGGATGAAAAAATCTATTGAGGAATCATCAATCGTTAGTGAATATACTCCTGTAGATCATCACAATGTAGTATGGAAATCCATGAAAGAGATGATGGATCACTTAATGGAGAGTATTAGATAAATGAAGAATAAGAGGCTATAAAGAATGTGGAAAAAAGTTTGTAAGATAAAGAAATCGCTGAGAGTGTATCTATATAAAAATATAAGAAGAAAATGAAAATGAATATTAGAAAGAGTGAGAATAGCGAAGAAGAAAATGGTGATAATGAAGAGTATGTTTCTAATTTGACTTGCGGTCTTTTAGATTAGTTAAGTTAGAAAGATAAATAAATAGCTTGGATGATAAAGGAGATGGAAGCGTTAACTACTTCTATTGCAACCCTCTAAATTAATAAGGCTCCTTCAATTAAGGCTTAAATAAACTCTATTCAGTTGAATCTGTTATGTATTATAATATATCCAAAGAGGAAAAATAAAATAAAAATAAAACTAAAATTATAGTAAAAACAATATACATCAAATAAATTATAGAATAACCAGCCACAGAGGCTTTAGCATAGCCTATTGGTATGACATAATTGATATTTGTTATGCAAATATTGCCATAACTAATGTGCTTTCTGTAAAGTAATCAATGGATCATCAAAAGAAACTATAGCAATTAAAATATTGATAATATTAACTGTTAATATGGATATAAAAAAAAAACAAAGGGATAAGCAAGAAACTAAAAAGAGAATATGACATTTTATTTTATATTCTTTAACTTAAGAGTTGTTTCATTAGATGAGAAATTAGTGTTAATGATTTTAATTATAAAAATATTTAAAATTTTGATGTTTGTTTTTATAGACTTTTTCCTTTTGATAATTGACACTGATTCCCAAAATATTATTATATTATCAAAATTTTATGTGCAATACATAGATTATCATCATTCATAGCAATAAACTTTTAATTTTTTCTTAAAACTTCATGTTTTTTCATTAACATTGAATTTTGTATTGTCTTCACAAAAAAAATTTCAAATGAGAAATGATTTGAAGCATATTATTTACGAATATTTACCTAAATTTAAATAATTTTTGAAAAGGGGTATAAGATTAATAGTCATGCAATAATTATTTTTTCTTCATAATTTTATCAGGCAAAAGCAATGGATAAAAGTTGGATTAATCTCAACGATAGACGTTTGCAACAATATAAAGATGGAGTCACTGCATTTATTAAATTTGCCCATGAAAATAATCCTCAAAAGGAGAAGATTCGGTGCCCATGTCGATACTGTGCAAATGTCTTTTTTCAGACTTATAGTGTCGTAGAGAATCATTTATTAATTAATGGAATGCAAACATCATACATTGAGTGGACATGTCATGGGGAAACAGCTCAAGCTTTCAGTGATGCAGATTTAAGTAGAAGAGATGTGAATGATCTTAATAATACAAATGAACAGGTTGATGAGATTCAAGAAATCTTAGAGGATATACACAGGGGAACTTTTATGAACTCTACTCCGAACAATTCACCAGATGAGGAATGTGATAATATTATCGACAAAGATGAAACAGATATATTTGATAAATTACTGAAGGATGCACAACGTGATTTATACCCTGGTTCAGATTTATCAATGTTGTCTGCTCTTGTAAAGTTACTACACATTAAAGTTCTTAATCGTTGGACAAATAAATCATTCAACATGATCCTTGAATTCATAAAATCTATCTTGCCAAAGGGTGAAACACTTCCATCTTCATATTATGAATCAAGGAAGATTTTATCAGACCTCGGATTAGGCTGTGAAAAGATTCATGCTTGTAAAAATGATTGTGCTTTATTTTGGAAACATTATGAGGATAAAGAAGAATGCCCCGAGTGCATGGAATCAAGATGGAAAGTTAATGATGGAAAAGGAAAGAAAATTCCTCATAAAATTCTACGCTATTTTCCCATTACATCTCGATTACAACGGCTATTTATGTCAAGAAAAACTGCTCATGAAATGAGGTGGCATAAGGAAAATCAGTTTGTGGATGAAAATTTATTAAGGCATCCTGTTGATTCTAAAGTTTGGAAGGATTTTGATATTAGCTTTCCTTGGTTTGCAGAAGATTCTCGTAATGTACGCCTTGCATTAGCTTCAGATGGATTCAATCCTTTTGGTAATATGAGCACTTCTTACAGCATGTGGCCCGTCATTCTTATACCATATAATTTACCTCCTTGGAACTGTATGTCTTCTGAGTTTATGTTTATGACACTATTAATTCCTGGTCCAGTTGCTCCTGGGAAAGAAATAGATGTGTATTTAAAGCCCCTTATTGAAGAATTAAATGACTTATGGGTGAATGGTATCAAAACTTATGATTCTGTTAGTAAGAATACCTTTCAAATGCATGCTGCTCTTCTATGGACTATAAATGATTTTCCAGCTTATGGTATATTGTCGGGTCATAAAGTACATGGTTATAAAGCTTGCCCAATATGTGATAGTGAAACTACTTCACAATATTTACGAAACAAAATTTGTTACATGGGTCACAGACGTTTCTTGCCTAAGGAGCATAAATGGAGAAAAAGTAGAAAATTTAATGGAAAACATGAAATTAGAGTGAGACCTCAAATTTTATCAGGAGATGAAATATTATCAGAAATGGAATCATTAAAGGATTTGAAGTTTGGAAAGCATCCTAGCTGCAAAAAAAGAAAACGTAATCTTCATGAATCAACTTGGACAAAAAAAAGTGTATTTTTTGAGTTGCCTTATTGGAGAAGTCTCACGTTACGTCATAATCTTGATGTAATGCACATTGAAAAGAATATTTGTGACAACATTCTGGGGACTTTATTAAATATAGAAGGAAAGACAAAAGATACAGAGAAAGCTCGTTTGGATCTACAAGATATGGGCATAAGGCATGAGCTACATTTGCAAAAACAAGGTGAGAAGTTTCTTAAACCTCCAGCCTCTTACACACTTACTCCAAAAGAGATAGAAGGGTTTCTCAACTTTGTTAGATCAATAAAGTTTCCAGACGGTTACGCAGCAAATATATCTAGATCAGTACATATTCGAAATGGCAAGCTTATGGGATTAAAAAGTCATGATTGCCATGTGTTGTTACAACGAATCCTTCCTTTAGGATTGCGTGGATATTTAAATAAAGATGTGCATAATGCTATAAGTGATTTGTCAAGATTTTTCAGGATATTATGTGCTAAGACATTGAGATTGGATGTGTTGGAGAAATTAGAAGATATGATCGTCAATACAATTTGTCAGTTTGAAATGATATTTCCACCTGCTTTCTTTGACATAATGGTTCACTTGGCTGTTCATTTGCCGCGTGAGGCTAGGCTTGCTGGACCTGTTCAGTATAGGTGGATGTATCCAATTGAAAGGTTACTTCTTGTACTAGTAACATTTATTTTTTATATATATTTTATTCATTATTGGCATAAATTTTTATTAAAATTTGTTTATATGCTAGAAATCTAAGTGTTCATAAAGGGAATGTTAGGAACAAAGCTCGCCCTGAAGGATCAATTGCAGAAGCTTATATTGTTAATGAAGCATTAACATTTTGTTCTAGATACCTCCGTGGCATGAAGAGTAAAAATAATCAAGATGAAGAATATAATGATGATGTTCATTTGCATGAAAATCAACTTTCAATTTTCTCTAGAAGAATTCATCTTTTTGGTCAACCACATTTCACTACATTATCTTGGAGTGAGTACAATTTAGTTCGATGGTATGTTCTGAACAATTGTGAAGAGTTAAAGCCATACCTCAGGTACGTAATTAACTAAATTGCTGATAATATTAAACTTATTTACAAATAATATATTACTCTATAATTAAATCTTATAAAAATTATGTATCAGTGAACATGAGAATGAGTTAAGAAAAGAAGATTCATTTATTCAAGATGTGGCAACAAAGCAAAAAGATCAATTTCCATTATGGTTTGAACAAAGAGTAAGATACTCAATTCTTAATTTTATTTGCTATTTATATTTCTAAATTTTTTTCTAATGTTAACAATTTCACAAAATTTGATTTTTTTTGTCTTATAGATGAAGAGCTTGAATCTTCATAAATCACTAGAAGGTAACGAAGATCTTTATTCTTTAGCAATGGGTCCAGATATTCGTGTTAATGTATATTCAGGGTGCATTGTTAATGGAGTTAAGTTTCTAGTCAACCAACGTGACATTCGAAGGGTAACCCAGAATAGTGGTGTATCAGTTCAGGGTTCTCATAAAGATGAAAGTATTGATTTCTATGGGGTTTTAACTGATGTTATTGATTTAAGCTATATTGATGGAAATCATATAGTATTGTTCAAGTGCAAATGGTTTGATCTTGAGCATAAAAAGCCCATTGTAATTGATGATGATTTCACATCTATTAATATGAGTAAAACTTGGTATGATAATGATCCTTATGTATTAGCAGGTCAAGTTACTCAAGTATTTTATGTTCAAGATACAAAGTTAAGAGGTGATTGGCATGTTGTACAGAAAGTGCAGCATAGACATTTATTTGATCCCACCCTCTTGAATTACTTGAATGAAAATCAACTTAACACTGATCAGCTAACTGAAAATATAACATATCAAGAAGATGAGCAAAATGATATAAACTTCCAAGATGATTTTGGTGAGATTGGTCTCTTACATAGAGAAGATGTAGAGCCACAAATTTTGGAATCTGTACAAAATGTGCATTTACAACCAACTCAGACTACTGATTTTATATGTGATGAAGATGAAGAAGAGGAATATGATGCAACATTAGCTGAATATTTTAGTGAAGATGATGTTGATGTACATATCAACATTGATATTGATAAAGACTAGGTTGTTCTTTATGACTTATTTGTTTCATATATTATAATAACTTGATATATTTGCTTTTCAATAATGTATTTTTTGTTTCATTTTGCAGTTTATTAAGTCATGGGTCCAGGAAAACGGATAAGCTCTCGAATAATTGCAAATTACTCACATTTGTTTGCACCATCAACAAGTAATAATGTGAAGTCTTCCTTAAATAATGATGCTTCACATGTCGTATCTACTGTTAATACTGGTAAGTTGGTATTTTTTTACCTCATTAGGTTAAATTATTTTTAATATTTTTTTCTCTTTCAGGCTTAAATACTATCCTTTGATAAATATAATTTATTTTGTACATTAGTAGCTATTACTCTTAACTGTTTGCATGTATCAATTGAAGGAGGTTTGCCTATAGGAGAAGCATCTCCAATAGCTGATAGGCCAAGTTTACCTCATCCGTCAGTACCAGAGACTGAGACAACTATCATTGGTATTATTATTTATGGCTTCTTTAAATTTAATAATTATGATAAATATAAATGACTTTCTTATTTACTTTTTTTTTTCAGCTTCAAGTTCTAATAAAAAAAGGGGTCCTAATAGAGGTGTAGCATTAGAGGAGCATTACAGAACAAAAGGTAAGGTATCAATAATCATTCCAGAGGGCTTGAATAGGCCAGTTGGAGAGCATCACTCAAAGTTGTCTAGAGAAGCGGGTATTATAATTAGAAACTTTGCACCCATGCAAGTCGAAAGATGGGATCAAGTTAGTGATGCTGATAAAGAAATACTTTTAAAAAAATTGATGGTAATAAATTTAAAGATTTTTTTAGTTATTTTTTATCTAAAATTCAATTCTGTTTATGAATATCATTTATCTTTATGTTTTACCTTTTGTTACTTTCGACATAGAAGCTAAAAAATTGATGGTAATAACTATTGTGCTTTTCTTCTACTTTTACATAGCACTGTTTTTTTTTTTTTTGAGAGGCAAAAATTGATGGTAATAACTATTGTGCAGCTTTTTAGTACAAGAAAGCCGTCCCAAACGAAGTCTTAATCTCAGTCATTCATATATAACAACATGTTTTATTTACAACCGTTAGATACATTTATGTTTACTGTTTGTGATGTATTTATAACAGTAGTATACAGCTGTTGTAATGTGTGATGGATACAATGGTTGTCTTTTACCTCAATGCATATTATGATTTCCAAATGAATTTAGTTGCTCTATCTAATAATATGATTTGATACAATATTCTGAAAATATTAATGATGAAGTCAGTCTGTACTGCTACAAACTGCTTTGATATTTGAAAACATGCTATGCATGAAGTCATCTTATCAATGCATATTATGATTTCCAAATGAAGTCAGTCTATACTGCTACAAACTGCTTTTTCTTCAGTAAAAGCTGATGTACTCATCTCATAATCTTGGCCAGACCAACTAGGAGTTTCTCATTAACATAAAAGCTTCAAGTACAAACTTACCGGACAATCATATCACATCAATTTTTCCTTTTGGGCATAAAACTACCACATTTAAATCTTAGCAAATTCAAGAATCTCTCTCTCAATCCCTTTCTCTCTCTATCTATTTTAAGCTCATTCTTTGATTGTAGTAAGATATATATAACTTTGAGAACTTTGAATTCAACATCATAGTCTTATCATTACCCACAAACTGCTTTAGATTCAATATCTTTGGAAACGGCCACATCTATAGCATATAGGCACTCTTTTCTAGCTTTGAACAGAAAACCTGCTTCCATTCCTCTAAGACAAATTGTAGAATTTCTTTTGTCTTTGCTGTGAACCATCTTGAAGAGGATCTGGGCATCTCATCAGCTGCATGGGTGGATGCAGAAAACCAGGAATATTCTCCATCGTACAATAATAGGCATCATCTTGTTGTTATTTCTCCTTTGATTGTACCAGTTGCAACGATCAAGTCAAATGTTATAGGCACATCAGGATATAGGATAAAACCCATGGATTTACTTTCTTCATTATTTGAAAGAATCAAGATCACCATTTATCAACTATGGCTGGAACAAAGGTTTGTTCAGCCTTCTATGCATACGTTACTCTTATCCAAACCAATCCTAGATTTGCACTCACGCTTCTCAAAGTACTATAGAATAGACTACTCATGCTTCTCTACGTACTGCAGCACAAGTCAAAATCAAATGTTGCACCATTTAGGTTTGTAAACTGAGACACCAACTTTCTTCTGAAGTGACAGAAAAAGGAAGAAAAGATCTACCAAAAACCAGGCTTAGATTTGGAGACAAAGATGCCCAATTGCATGGACCCATTGTTTACTAAAAGGAGGCAAACTTTATTAGGGCAGCATGTACTAAACTGCAGTTGTTTCCCTGCAGATATCAGGGTTTTCTTTGCCATCTCTCCACCATGGCTGCTTGTAGTTTGCTAACACTTTTTGCTCTCAAAGTCACTGAACTGGGCCTTGAGGCACAGGAAATTTGCCACCTTGGTGCATCAGTATATATGACAGTAGGTATACTTTGGCATGATTAAAATTGTGAAGTGAGTTGTAATCTTATAGAATCTGATAGTATCATTGAAACTTAAAGGTATAATTAATCCAGTTACAGTTAGGTTGGACGTGCTATATGAATTTGAATGTTGAGCAATAAGAAATGAGGAGTGATCATAAAGCTGAGCCCAAATGGTTAGGGAAAGGCTATTATTAATGATAGTAATTTGATTTTCAAACATTTAATACTAGATGAATTAGGATGATTGAACATATTATTTTGATGCGTTGGGTGACAGTTTTCATGATTGTATCAAATTATTTTTCAAAATTTGATGGGCCAGTTTAACTTTATTTGAAGAACTCATGCCAAATTCACAAAAAGGAAAACAACTAATAAGCCTTCATGGTTCAATTTCCAAAGGTTTATCATGCTCTGGCTTCATTTTATTACCGTGGTGTTGCCATGTTTCGTTGTTTGATATGAATTATACAATAAAGCTATCAGCACTCAAATAAGAAGTTGCTTCCTTGGAATGTATCGCTCACATTCATGAATTCCTAAAAAGTGCATGTACTATATCAGTTTTCATTTTGCATTTGTCAGACATGTTATAATTTTGATATGTAAGGCTTTTTGAAAGGAAGAGTAGTTGCTAAGCTTTATCTAAGGATGCTTTAATTTTCATTTTTTTTGGTCTTTGTTTTCTAAATAACATGCTCATACAGCAGCACATACAAAATTCATAATTTAAGTGACTACCAAGAAAGCTTGTACGCATAGTGCTACATGAAACTTTATTTATTTGATGATCTCTGAAAATATTTTTTCTACTTGTTTGGAATACTTGTTTCCTTTCCTTCGCAGCTCTTTGTTTTCTAAATAACATGCTCAGACACCAGCACATATTTTTCAGTATTTTATTTATTCTGCTTTCTATTAATCTGTGAACTTGATCAGGAGTGGCATGGGAGTTTTTCATGCATTATTGTTGTTTGTAATTGTTCTGATCGTTTCATCAGGAAGAATGAAAATTAAACGTTGCTTTCAAAAAAAAATTGTAGGTAAAGATTAATTTGTCCATTGAAGAATCACATGTAAAAGATTGTGTGATGCACACGATGAGCAAGAGATTTTCTGATTTTCGCTCAAAGGCTTATGTACATTATAAAAAACATGGAGGTGGAATGTTAGCAAGACAAAAGCCTTACAAAGAACTTATCGAGAGACCAGATGATTGGATTTGGTTATGTAATTTTTTTGACTCAGAAACCTTTAAGGTTTGTCTTTAATTTTAAAAAAAATTAGTATTAAAGATAATATTGTTATTATTGATTGATGAAACTTCTTATTATGTAAAGATTTTGTTAGGAAAAAATATGAGTATTAAAGATAATATAAAAAAATGAAATGAACATATATATAAAAGAAATTCATATTAAAATGTTTAAATTTCAAGCATATGAAGATCAAATTTTCTTGTTACTTTTTTTTGTTATATTATATTTAATCAATTTTTTTTATACAGAAAAAATCGGAATCAAACTGTCGAAATCGTTCGATGTTGAAGGTCATTCACCGAATGGGCACAAAGTCCCTTGTAGCTCATTTATATGATCAGGTATCTATAATTTTTTAGTTGTTTAAATTTTGAAAACTATTAATTTGTCATATATATTTTGTTATGGTGTAGAAATTAAGCAGGATTGAGTTATACAAGGAGGAGTTTACAGACAAAGAAAAGAAATGGGTTTCTGAAGATTGTCAGGCAAAATATGTTAGTATAAGTTTAATTTTTTTAGAATATATTTATTATTAATATTTTATCTTTTTTTGTGTTGATTTTTTGTTTAAACATACAGGACAAGATGATGGAAATTCGTGAGAAAATTATTGACGATGGAGGAATAGTTGATGAGACAATCATTTGCGCTGAAGTTTTAGGTGAAACATCGTCATATATTCGCGGCCTTGGTTATGGGCCAAAGCCGATAAAGAAAACTAAAATTGTCAGATTAAATGCATCGTCCGAGAGAGAGACCGAGCTTGAAACCAGTTTAAAAGTTATAAAAGAGAAATATGAGGAACAGAGTAAGATCATTAAATCTCAACAAAAAACTATAGATTGGTTAAAAATGATAGCAGAAAAAATGGGCATGCAACCCCCTAATGATGATGGTAAGTATTTAGAATATGCACATTAAGGTTGACTTAATAAAATTGAAAATTTTGTTTAACTAATATTATAAATTTATTCTTGTAGGTCCAGGCTTCTCAAATGAAGAAAATGATGACTAGATATTTGATTTATGTCTATTTTTTGAAACTATAATGTTAATAATTTACTTTCAATTTAGCTCTTGAACTACCTTATTTTTTTTATCAATTTCCTTCTTTTAACACATGGTTGTTTTCTCTATTTGTAATATATTCCCGTTGTAGCAATTTGAACGTTGTTAGGAACATAACTTTGAAATGGAAATTTCTTGTTTTAATTTAATCTATGATTGAGAACTTCTCGTTCTTGCTTAAATCCAAGTTTCCTAAATTTAAACTTGTACTGTGAGTCTTTGACTTGTGGGATTAAGAGAAACTATTTAATTTTTAATTTTTGGGTTATAAATATGACTCTTGTGATATGTAAAATTCATTAATTATTTTACAACAATATATGTTTTCTCTTTGTTCTTGTGTGTTTGAAGATGTGGATTCTTTGACTGCTTACAAGTTTTTATGCCAACTTTGTAAGTATAATTATTCTATTCCTAGTATGAGTTGTGGATTTCTTATTTGGTGATCTCTATCTTTGTTCCATCATCTAAACTAATTTGTGATTGTTTTGTTTGTGCGATAGAGATTTTATCTTATTCATTACAAGTGGTGCGCTCAAGTAGGAGCATAATAGGAGGCCTTGACTTCTCCGTTGATCTCAAGCTTGGGTGTTTCGGGGACCTTAGAGTGGTTGATAAGTGGAAGGAGCAAATTTTGTAGGATTTTCGGCATTAAACGTTTTATTTCTTTATTTTTTGCTCATTGTCATTTTGCTTCTGCATCACAATAAATATGAAAAAGTCTCTGTTGTGATAAGCAATTATGAAATTTAAGACGTATTTTTTATGCGAGGCATTTTTTGTTGAAGTTAGATCAGCTTTAACACCACTGATTGAAAGCTTTGTTAACAAATGATGATTCTTTCAGGTTTTCACTTCCGCTGGTGTTTCTCATTGGGAGAATGACAAAGAGGCAGCATCTCTTCGACTTGGATTTGTATATTTCAAAATTTTCATCTAAATGCTGTTTATTACGTTTCATATTGTGAATCTCTTATGTCCGCTGCCTCTTCTTTCAAAGCACAATTTAGTATTTTACTATTATGAATAGACCAACTGGATTAAAATTTCTCTGGTTTCAAATTTAAGTTGATCAAACTCTATTTACTGTCTTCTTTGTCTAATTGACTAGCTTATTTTTCTACTACAAAAATTTATTCTTATAAGATGGGCAGGTAGAATTAGTGTGGGAAATTAGAGCATGTAAAAGTGCATACTTAAAAGTTCAAGCTCTCAAGGACTTGCATCAAGAATACAAATCACGTGAAATACAGGTTTGAAGATCACCAATTTCAGTTCCCCTCAAATTTTATTGTTGATTATACACAGGTCTTTCTGATGGAAAATTTGTTTCAGATAGCCATTTCCAACCCAAACCGTAAAGTTCTTCAAACACTCTCTAGAGCTGGCTTATTAATGGGACTAGACAGAGGGCTTTGGAAGCTAAAACTAACGTCATTTGGTGATGTCATGTGGTCCGTTCCTGGTCCTTTAAATTGAAATAGAAGTTGCTCTTGAATGATTCTATTCAGTGTGCCGTCAGTGAGTTTTAATCCATCTAATTTGCCTGTCAAGCCTTACTCGGTACATGCAAGTTGATTCACGATCGTTGGTGCCTTTTTAAAAAAGTTGTACTTTTCTTTTAATGATTGTCACTATAATAGCAGAACGAAATTCAATAATGACTTAAAGCCTCTTTTATATGGTTGTAACTATACTTTTAAGTTTTAACCAACTGTTAATATTTTGACTTCAAGCAGGCTTGACATTTTTACTGCTTCTAAACATTATTAGCAGATTGGTGGCCAGCTTTATGGTTTTTGGTGTGTATGCGAGCTCTTACTTTTCCCATTATCCTTTCTTCAACTGTAGAATCATGCCCAAACAATTGCAGTAGTCATGGGGCCTGCCATTCAAATGGCATCTGTGCATGTGAGAATGGACGAACCGGGAAAGATTGCTCCACCGGTATTATCTTTACTTCCACCACCTCACAGAGTTGTGCAATTTCCTTTACAATCTAATCTATCAATTTTTTGGACTGAGCAGTGGCCTACTTGAATGCACGATAACTTTTTCCCTACCTTCCTCCTGTTTTGTTATTAATGGAATTTCATCCAGATTTGAAAAATAAACATAAGCACTTGCTTCTTTGTCAAACAAATTTTCTGTTTTGAGTGAATGCTTATTAACATTCATAATGATGGAATAGCTTTCATGAATACTTTAACTTCAGTTGGAATTCCTTGAAAATGATCTCCATACAATAAATCACAATTTCACCATAGAAAATTTAAGTCAATTTTTGAAACAGGCCACATGGAGTTGGAGAGGTTTAGAGGAAAATAAGAACAGTTTTGGGTTAATTATTATTATTATTATTATTTTTTTTTTTTAAGTTTTGGGTTAATTTAAAATCACCTTGCTTCCAATTATTTTTTCTTGTATGGTATAACTTATAAATGGGCATCTTAATTACTTATTTGTGTACCTTTTTATCTGTCATTTTTCTTCCTTGTCCGTGAAACACAGCACACAAATAAAGAATTTTTTGCATTACAAAATGTATTTGCAGCTCAGCATCGAGCTGCTGTACGAAAAATGTCTGGTGCAAAAAATATGCATGGTGGTCTTGGAATGCAGCTAGAGAAAGCAACAGTAGTGCAGGCCAAGATAGAGGACTTCGTTAATCATATGTCAGAACTTCTTCGTATAGAACGGGATGCAGAGCTAGAATTCACCCAAGAAGAGTTGAATGCTATCCCTCATCCTGATGAAAATTCTGATTCGCTGAAACCGATTGAGTATCTTGTTAGGCATGGGCAGTCTCAGCAAGAGCAATGTGACACAATTTGTAATCTCAATGCTATCAGCTCTTCTACTGGTATGTTGAATGTTTTTTTGTATTTCTTGTTATCTCTTGCATGATTCCTTGTTCTTGGTCTAATCATTACCAGTCAATCAGTCTTTCTAAATATTGCAACAAACTATTAAAATTAAAAGTTATTTACATGGAAAACATTCGTATGTATTATTGACTGAAAGTTGGTGTGTAAATACATATATCCATATAAGGTGAGTACAAACAAAAAAAAAATTGATAGGTTGAATATCATGAATATCCTACTAAAAATATAACCTTTAATTTTTTTTTTAATTTTTCCTTTTATAATATTTTCTCTTAAGTTGGAGTGTATATATCAAAAGTTACAGCTTGTTACAAAGGTTGGAAAAAAATTTGAGTACTCAGAGTTTTGATAAAGATATCAGTTAATTGTTTTTTACTTGATTTATGAGGAGTGATGATCTTTGCGAACTTACATCCCAGATGAAGTGACAACTCAACTTCAATATATTTGTTTGTTTCATGGAATATATGATTGCTTGCAATGTAGATAGCTACGTAATTATCACAGTTACAAATTATAGGTTGGGTTAGAGGAAAGCCAAATTCTTCTACATAAGTGTTGATCCCACATCATTTGCAAGCAGAATGAGCCATTGTGCGGTATTTAGCTTCAACACTCAATTTAACTCGTCAAATTAGACAGTAGTTATGTTAATTGGTTTTTTTCTATATTTGCTTCTATTTTTTTGAGGGTTTTTTAGTTATTTTTATTATTATACGGTCAGTGCTAGATCTTTATTGGAGCAGCTTCATCCATTATAATGTTTAATATTTTATTTTTGCTTACATGTTATCAGATTTGCTATGCTGGTGACGATAAAAGAGTATGTTCTTCATATGTCGAGCATAGAGATGAAGATTGCATGGATTGTAGCTTACAATCACTTAGTTGCAGCTATAAAGGAGGAGATGAACTTGCTTCTTTGAGAACTCAATTGGTTTTTGAATTCTTGCATCATGGTGTCAAGCAGTATGCAAGTTTCCTACATTTTTGCCTTGATTTTTTTCAAAATTATTGAAATATTCTGGTAATTTTGTTTATTAATTTTTTATGTAGGGGTTGCTTGCTTGTACTCCAAGTTGAAGTTCGTTGCATCCGAAATGTGTATTGATGGATATGGAGTTGGATTTGGATCCCACACTGCAACAATACAAGATATTGATTGCCGTTAGCATGATTATAGATTGATGTTGTAATTTATTTTTGATATAATTTATATGAGGGAAAAATAATAATTTTGTAATTTTATATTTATTAACATAAAAGTTAATAAAAGATTTTTATGTTAATTAGATGTTATCATTTTATAAACATTAAGATTTTATGATTAATGATGTTTGAGATTATATTTTTTGTATTAATTGATTGATGTATTTGTAAAAGTATATATGAATTAATGTAATTTTTATTTTCTCCTAGCAAATTCTTAACAATGATATTCATGAATAAATATAATTTTTTTGATTTAAGCTTTTTATTATTATTGCCTCAAGCTAATAAAATTTGTATTTTTTTTCTATTATGTAATTTATTTAATTAATTGCAATATAAAGGAGTGATGTATTGGTCTTAATTGTTATAGCCAATGCATAATAAATGGATAATAATTTTATTTACTAAATATTACAAATTTAATATCCAAATTATATGAAATTAAAAGGGCATGTGATTTTTTTGATTGATCATTTTGCGACCAATTTTTATTTTGGTTGCTATAGGAAAAATATAATAAATAAAATTAACTATTAAAATTATTAAATAGCATCCAAATAAATATTCACTAGCGTCGAAAAAAATGGTCGCTAATATGTCCAATTTTAGCGACCAATACTAATTAGTGGTCGCTAATTTAGCAACCTAAAAAAATTTTTGGTCGCTAAAAGCCTCAGCGACGAGGCTACTGCGACAAATTAGCGACCCAAATATTTTTGGTCGCTATTTGCTTTAGCGTCCAAATTAACATTTTTAGCGACCAATTTTGTTAGTCGCTAATTACCTATTTTCTTGTAGTGACTTTGCTGCCTTGTCTTTTTCTTGTTTGTTTTGTTCTGAATTTGCTTCTCAACATCGAGTTCACCATTTAATTAAAATATCGGATCCAATAATTTTCCTTTCCAGCATGCTTAGAAAGGAGCTTGCGTGGCTTCAAATCTATCTCCTTCGTATTTTTCAGAGGAAAATCCAAAAGATGAAAGAATCAATGCCCATTAGCTTAAACATTTAAAGCCTTGAACAAGTCATACCATTCCCTCTCTCGTGTTTAATGACCTGCTCCATGAGGGGGGGAGGGGGGTGTGAGAAGAGCTTAAAGCAATTTTTTTTAGAAAAGAAAGAGACTTAGATATAATTATTTAGTCACCATTTTAATTACATGCAGTATATTCATAAAAAAATATTTATTGAATTTATTGATCAATTTTTTTTTGGTCAAAATGGATCTTAAAAGTATTATATATTTTAAGATATGTGTAATATATATTTTAATATAATTTTTTATGTTTTGCACTCATTTTAAAGCAAATTTAAATGTGGAGGATTAATTTACATAAAAAAATTAGCATTATTTTTATAAATAATAAGACCTAACAATTCCATAATTTAACATCGATAATATACTTTAGGTTTTGTTCGAAATAGTTTTCTTACTAATTTTCACAATAACTTTCTTATAAAAATTTTCACTCTGGCAACAATACCATATCATATGCCCAAATCGAGACTGCTTTCAAATGGCTTGCTTTCCCTCGACCCAAACTGTCTGCTTCGTATTCCTCTTTGCTCATCTCTGGCAACTCGTAATCTCGAGCACAGCTTTCCTTTTCTTTTTCACTCATCGCTCGCCATGTTATTTGCATTCTTAATTTTGATCTTACAACTCCTCTTAGCTCCAGTAATGAGACGACAAATAGAACTATTTTAATGTATTCTAACATTCAAAATGAGATGACAAACCACCATAAAATTGACAGCCGGATAATTAACCGTCTGAAAATCACCGGAAAATTCTGTCAGTAATAGGTGATTTTCATATAGTGTTTAATTTAATTCACCCTGAATAAAATTTCTGGCTCCGCCACTGAAGTCCTGCTCCACCACCTTGTGACCTGATACGGCTCACTTAGGCCGTGCGTCATGCATCTTACATATCAAAGGTCCATTAGCCATTATTATATTTTTATAAAGTTTAGTTGTTATATATTATTTTAGTGTATGCATAAGTTACATAGTCTTTAATTTCATGATAAATATTTTTTAATGAAGTCACAAGCTAAAGATTGTTGGAGTATTAGCCTAAGGGCATCAACTTCTTTCATAGTAGAAGTTGTGGTCGGACAGCTTGCTGTGCATGGAGTTGAGGACCAAAAAAAATATAATTGGGATAACTTTCTAGACTTGCAAGATCCAGAGAAGAGAAGGGAGAAAGAATAGATACAGTAAATAGAGATCGTATTACTTCCTTGATGCTTTCACTAGTACAGATGAGAATATATAATAGTTTTACATAACAGACTTTACACGTGGATCAGTATCATTGGTTCGGCTATTTAAACTAAACTGGTTGTATAGATTTATGCTCTGATAGCCCCCCGCAAATGAACGGATCTGGAGAGATCGTTAGTTTGCCTCGTAGGAGTTTAAATCTAGTGGTGGATAGCGGCTTGGTAAGAAGATCGGCAATCTGATCAACTGTTTTGATAGGAAGAAGCCAAATATGGTTGTTGGTGATGTTCTCGCGCAAGAACCGGTGATCAATCTCTATGTGTTTTGTTCTAGCATGGAACACGGGGTTGTTAGCGAGGGCAATGGCGGATGTATTGTCGCAGTAGAGATCGATGGGCTGAGTGTGTGGAATCTGAAAATCGGTAAGCAGGCGCTTGAGCCAGATGGTGTCGACCGTGGCAGCTGCGAGGGCCTTATATTTGGACTCGGTAGAGGAGCGGGAGACCGTAGTCTTCTTCTTGATGGCCCAGGAGATCAGGGTGTTGCCGAGGAACGTGCAATATTCGGATGTGGATTTGAGAGTGACTGGGTCGCTAGCCCAGTCGGGGTCGGAGTATGTACGGAGACACAGGTCCGATTTGGTAATCGGCATTCCGAAGTGAGTCGTGCCTTTGATGTAACGGATTAGCCGTTTGAGCATAAGAAGATGATTGGGCTGTGGATCGTGCATGTGCTGAGACAGGTTGTTGACGGCATATGTGATGTCTGGTCGTGTGATAGTGAGATATTGAAGGGCTCCAGTGAGTTTCATGTACAACGATGGATCAGCCAAGTTTGGATTGATTGAGATGTCAGACGGTTGCTTTGTGTTTGAAGGATTAGCTACAGGATTACATTTTAGGAGATTAGATTGTTGAATGATGGAATTAGCGTAAGATTGTTGAGAAAGAAAGTACATATATGCGGTGTGTTGGATTTTGATTCCGAGGAAGTGATTTGCATGGCCGAGGTGTTTGAGGGAGAATGCGGTGTGGAGGTTGGTGAAGAATTCAGAGATAGCTGCTTCATCGTTGCCAGTGACCAGTCGTCGACGTAGACGAGCCAGAAGATGTGAGTGCTGTCCTTACGGAATGTAAGCAGCGACGAATCGGATTTGCTATGGTGAAATCCAAGTTGAGTGAGGTAATTTGAGAATGTAGTATACCATTGCCGAGGAGCTTGGCGGAGACTGTAGATTGCTTTTCGTAGGAGACAGACGTGGTGAGGATGAAGCGAGTCTTCAAAGCCTTTGGGTTGCCGCATGTAGACGGTATCCTCGAGAGTGCCATGTAGAAAGACGTTCTCAATGTCAAGTTGATGAATTTTCCAGCTGTGGTGTAGTGCCAGAGTGAAGAGCACGCGAATAGTGGGTAGCTTGGCTACTGGACTGAATGTTTCGACGTAATCGTAGCCGAGCTCTTGCTGGTTGTCGAGTGCCACAAGACGAGCTTTAAAACGGGCTACCGAGCCGTCCGAGTGAAATTTCCGTCTGTATGTTCATTTGCATCCGAGAATAGGTGTATTGGGAGGGGACGGAACCAGTATCCATGTGCCTTGCTTCTACCGCTGACCGCACTTTTTTATCTCTGATACCATGTAGACTTGTAAGATCCAGAGAAGAGAAGGGAGAAAGAACAGATACAGTAAACAGAGATCGTATTACTTCCTTGATGCTTTCACTAGTACAAATGAGAATATATAATAGTTTTACATAACAGACTTTACACGTGGATCACTATCATTGGTTCGGCTATTTAAACTAAACTGATTGTATAGATTTATGCTCTGATACTTAGGATTCATTTGGGATGGCTTTTTTATTGCTTCTTAGATCGGCTTTTAAGTACAAAGCTGTTTTAAGAAGCATGAAGAAAGTTATCCCAAACGAAGTCTTAGTTTTTATACTGCAACTAAAATTTCATTTGGTTACTAATTTCTAAAAATTTTATGGTGATAAGTTTATGAATGTGTGATAGCTTTAAGAAAGCAATTCTTCAGATTTTTTTTAAAATATATTTATAATATCCACAGTATGTTTCAAAAAAATTATTTTCTTGAAAATAAACTAACAACCTTCTTTACAAAATGCTACAATTGTCCTAAAGATGCCCTAAAATTTTGATTAAATTACTTTTTTATCAAAATATTATTCAAATAAATTAGATTTATTATGAAATAAATTTAATGTGTGATATAACATATAAATGAATATTTGCTAAGAATTATGGGAAGATTGATATTTAAATACCATAAAAAGGTGATTATTTGATAAAAAAAGTGGTTCGAATTGATTAAATGATCTAAATAAACATTAACTATGAATATCATACAATTATAAAATAAAATTTAAATTAGCATATAACTTATTGATCAAGAAAGATAAAATTTATAAAATGTTCTTTTCTCAAAAGCCATATAAAATATAATTATAAGAAAGCTATTTTTCATTTTTCTTATTTCTTATTATTGAATTTTATTTAGAATTTTTAAATCAAATATACTAGAACTTTCGAGAGAAATAAAAAAAAAATTGAAAGTAAAAGATATGGGGGAGCATATATATATATATATATATATATATATATTATATTATAAAAAATAAGATATCAAGATTAAGGTTTTGTTTAGGACAACATTTTAATTGCTTTGTAAAACAATTTTCTAGTAAAATTTTTTTTTTACTAAAAACATCTTTAGAAAGCAATAAAAAATTTGTCCTAAATGAAGCCTAAGAGTGAATAGAACTATACAAAAAAAAAAAAAAGGGTGGAGAGTTGACATGTTTTTTTTCTATCTACATGACTTTTATAAAGGTTACATGTTAGAAAATTTTGAAGTTACATTATTTAATATCTTAATTTTATACAAATATCCAATATGTATAGATAGCAATTCATAAGTGATATTAGATTTTTTTTTAACATAGGAAATTCAATAATTAGAAAAGTCATGAAGCTTAATCTAGTTGAAAAAATGACTAAATAATAAAAAATAGAAATATCCCTTACTCACAATTGAAGAAGCTGAGATTATATATAATTAAGAATAATTATCTAATTCTTTGTAAATATTATAGAAATTGAATCTACAAGAGAACATTTAAAGTCTAAAAATATGGTTAGATGTTAACAGTTAAGCAATAATTGTTCGATGATATAAAAATTTGGCGAGAGCGACAACGCTTGTTGATGTGGTTGTCGATGATGATCGCCTGAAAATATAATAGAATAATTCCGCTCTCTAAACTTTCAAACCTCCTCTCTTGTAAGTTAAAAAGAGGACCTATTTATTGTCTCATTGAGAGAGGTATCTTAATAAATTTGATCAAAATTGAAAACGTTTCATCAAATGATTCACATCGAGCACTTTAATCATAAATACTTGTCTTGCATTTGAAATCCTTAATGATGTAAGAATCAAATAATCTTAGGTTTATTGGATTTGACTAATCAAGCTGCTTTATTTAGCTTTAGATAAGTAAAAATTTGAAGACTATTTGTTCCATTCAAATGACCCTAAGTTTAAATATTATCTTTAAGATTGGTGCAGATCAATCAAATTTTTCTGGAGCCGAATTAACATTGTTTAGATTACTTTTGAAATAATTGAAAAAAATAATTATGTGATTAGATTTATTTCCTTATACAGTTCAAATTTAATAATAAAAAAAATCATCCGGAGAGAAAATTGAGAGCCGTTCTCACTCATATTTTCTTAAAATTACTTTTTCTATTGTATAAAAAAAACAAAAAAAAAAAGTTAAATTGAAAAGAAATGTCATAGAGAAAGTGTGATGAACCACGCTTAGACACGTAGAATTTCAGCTCTCTCTCCTCAAACGCGCTCTTTATTGTTTTCCTCTTGCTTCGATCCGTGGGCTCCTCCGGCATTCCTCCTTCCTCTAAGTACAAACAAAAAGCCAAAGCAGGATCGGAGCATTTACGAAGATTGAAATCCCTCTCTCACAGTCACAGAGATGAAACTATGGATCAAAATAATCTCCGGCACGGTCCCCGCCGCTACGGTCGTCCTCACCCTCCTCCTTTTCATATGCCGCCGCCGCCGCCGCCGACAACAGCTGCTCATCAGCCCCCAAGCCATCACCCACTTCTCTGAGCCAGCTGCAAAATCCAAATTTGACGCGCTCCAATCCAACATTAACAAGCTCCCCATCCCCTACAAATCCGGCAGCTCCGCCCGCAACAGCCTACGCTTCCACCATCTCCACAACCAGTCTACAGCCCCTCCGCCGCCGACGGAGACCACCTTCCGCTGGGACAACCATCCCCGCCTCATCGCCGAGGCCGCAGAGAACGGCTGGCAAAGCTTTGCCTTTTCTAACTCGATCCCTCGCATGCCATCTTCAGCCCCACTTTGGACTCTCTGCGCCACATGCGACGGCGGAACCCAGCCGAACTCGCCGGAAAGCGGCTGGGAGCTCCCCGCTGGTTCGTCGGAGCTCATGCAATCAGTCAGGCTTAATCCAAGTCCAAAAAAAACCGCCGACGAGGCTTCCTTTTCTTGGGTTAGAACAAGCCTCCCTCTTCCAGGCCCGCCCTTGGGCGGCGGTTCATTTCCTCAAGAAGCCTATTTTGAAATCACTATCGTCTCCCTCAAGCAGCCATTTTTAAGCGCTTGCAACAGCGCCAACAATCGTGACAGCGATCGAGCCAAACTAATCAGAGATAATTCCTTCGGCGTTAGCTCTGCTCCCCTAAACCCAAATTTTGTAGCAGATGAAAGAAAATCAGACCGCAACACCGTCGCCTTGGGGCTAACCAGCAGTGCCACCCTGCCAATCCATTCTATGCCAGGAACTTATCGTGGATCAATTGGGTTCCACTCAGACGGCTCTCTTTATCTTGATGGTAAATTATTCCCCAAACACCTCCAAATTTCAATCTATTCATGATTGTCGACGAGGAAAGGCGACAAATTTATCAATTTTGTTTATCTGATGACGCAAATTACAGAGAGAAAACTGGTTTTCGAGTCGGAGATGGCAGAATGGGCAGCTGTGAACAGAGTGATTGGCTGCGGATTCGAGCCGAGCAAGAATAAGGTGTTCTTCACCGTAGACTCTCAGGTATCGCACGTCGTACGATGCAACTCAGAGGCCTATACAAGTCCTCTGTTTCCTTTTCTGGCGGCCAACGTGGAGACCGTGTTGCTTGTAAATTTGGGACAAGCGCCGTTCAAATATGGGCCGGCTAACGCCACGCGGACGCCGAACCCGTGCTTTCTCCGGCCGCATTCCGGCGATGAAGGCGGAGATCATAGAATAGGGTCTGTAGTCGACAGCCGGGAGCTTTTCTCTGTGGCACGGATAGAAACAGAGTGGACCGGTCATGGCGGAAGAAGGAAGAACCAGAATAGCAGCATGAGCAGTAAGAAGAGCGGTGAGAACTCCGATGATGTTCTCGATGGGGAATCCGATCTCTTTGAGATTGTATTGCAGACATGACGCAGCATTGGAGACTCCGCGGAGAAGAAGAAGCCGGCATCGTGGAGTCGGTTAATAGTTCACACTTGAAGCCATTTGTCGGAATTACAGCACTAGGAAGAAGAAGAAGAAGAAGGTAATACAGGAATTCAGACATAATAAATACAAAAGAAATTTCTTGTAATTTTGTCTAACAGAATCAGTATGATTGTCAATTCCTTGTGCCGATTTTTTAAAGCACATATTGAGTTCCGTGAAACCATTTGTAAAATGCAGAACAGGTTGGAGAAATCAGCACGAACAGAGAAAGATTCATAGAAACAAAAAAATTTTGTTTGAATGTTAAATATATCAGAATTAATTTTAAATTATTTAATTTGTAAAAAAAATTAATATTATAAATGATAGGTTATATTATATTAAATTAATATTAATTAAATAATTATAAAGTTCATTTTAATAGATTTTTTAGGAATATTCTGACAATTTTTGAAGTTTTATTTACACATTGAGTTAGAAAATGGAACTTTGAGTTGTTATATGAATTTTCATATAATAAAATTAATTTTAAAATACGATTAAACTTTATTTATAAATTTGTTGTCATATTACTTCTTTCATTATTTTTATTTCATTTTTTTTAAATATGTTTCAATTTTAAATTTAATTTTAAGTAAAATATTTCCAAAATAATTTTTATATAAATTATTTGATTTAATTTATATACTACATATTTTAAATTTAAATTTATTTACTCAATGTTTAATTTTTTTTAATTTATATTGGAGTTTTGCAGCACAAATAACAATTAAAATTTTTAACACAAGATATAAGCGAGACTCGAATTCAAGACCTCTCAGTTCAGAGCCAAACGAACCAAAGAGTGCTGCATAACAATTAAATTTAATTATTATAATTTTCTACATAAATGTACAGCGGATAAACATATAATTCTATATTTCTACGTGTATGGCTATATTATTACATATGTTGCGGGCTGAAAGATTTGTGGCTGTAGAGTGAGCAAAATTTTCGTCTTAGCGATGCAAGGATATCCAACACATAAACAGAAAGAGAGAAGGAAAACACCCAATATTTTTACGTGGAAACTCCGAAGAGGGAAAAACCACGGGGCCTCGCCCAGGTGAAAAGATTTCACTAAACTTGAGTAAATTACAAGGGTTGACCCGTCCCTCAATTTAGAGGCGATCGAATTACAATGATTTGGATAGTTAGTCAAAGGTTTGGCGACGGTCGTGCGGACGTTCGATGGCAGTTGTCAAGTGGCAGATGGTGGCCGGGCGAAGGTCTGGCGGCGGTCGGCGGCCAGGTGAAGGTCCGGCGGCGTACGGCGGCCGGGCGGTGGTCTGACCAAGGTCGGGTTGAAGTCCAGCGGCGGGCGACGGCAGGGCAAAGTTCCGGCCGCAGGCGGCGGCCGGGCGGTGGTCCGCTAAAGGTCGGGCTGAAGTCTGGTGGTGGGTGGCGCGACCGAGAGAATGTACGGCAGCAGGCGGCGGTGGGGCGGTGGTCCGGTGGCAGGCGGCGGCTGAGCGGTCGTCCGACGAAGGTCAGGCTAAAGTCCGGCGGAGGGCGGCGGCCGGGCGAAGGTTTGGCAGCAGGCGGCAGCTGGACGGTGGTCCGAGGAAGGTCAGGCTGAAGTCCGGAGGCGGGTGGTGGCCGGGCGAAGGTCTGGCAACAGGCGGCGACCGGGTGGTGGTCCGACGAAGGTCAGCGATCGGGCGGTGGTGCTAGAGCTCTTGAAGTTTCAGAGCTCTCTCAAATCTCCAGCCCAAGGTCCCCCTCATGTAAAGAGTGGGGGTCTATTTATAGATTTTCATGAGTGGCACATCTTGTAAATCTAGAGAAGATCCGGGACAGGTTCGGAGTGATCCATAGGATGGCTCGTATTGATTCCTCCGATCATAAAGTGTTTTTCAACTGATTAAGTGCCTTAACGATGTCAGAATTCAGATATCTTGGGCTCGTTGGATTTGTCTCGTCGGGACGCTCGATTTGACTATAAGCATGCCATAATTGAAAACCATTTTATTGTCCAAATAATACTTTAACCCTTCCAATATGGTCCGGGCCCCTGATTCGGACCCATTTGGGCTTGGGTTGGACCAATTTTGATGTTGTTTGGTTAGTCTCTTTGAGATGTTCAATTTGACGTACTATAAGTTTGCTAAAATTGGAATTCATATGATCCCAACTTTAATTTTGAAAGTTTTCAACTCGAATATACCTCGAGATTCATGCTTGATCAAAGTAAATTTTTTTTATGACGTATCAACATACATTTTTTTTCTATATAAACTCCTATATAAATAAAGCTGCATTGAACAACATTTTATTTACCTGTTCTATTTTTAGATTTAGCCTATATTAAGAAAAATAGAGGTAGACCTAAAAAGACTATGTTAGTAAATATAGAAAATATGTAGCTTAAAAAAATAAAAAATATGTAGCTCATATTGGTCTGTGGATAGGGACCTTTAGCCTACTAATTAAGAGGTCTTAGATTTAAAGTTTGCCTATGTGAAGTGTGTATAGGTTTATAATATTATTAGCTCAATGTCCATATATATATATATATATATATATATATATATATATATTATAACGATTCTTTATTAAATTTAAATGAGAATTTAACTCTTAATATGACACAATAAAGAAAAAAGATTCAAATAACTGACCTCGCACAGCGGGATAAAGACCTAATTCTATTATTGTTGACGTATTCTATTTCATTTTTTTAAAATATTTATTAAAAATTTTGGATGCTACAGCCCTAATAAACTCCTAAATAAGAAATAAAATTTATTACTTCAGTTTTTTTGTCATCGGCAGCATAAAAATGTATTGTAAAAAACTAAAAAATGAAAATGTGAGTGTTATATTTCTATGTAAATGAAAATTTTGGATCATGATTTTAGAGGTAAATTTTAAATTAAAAATTTTCGAAATTAAATTCAGGATCATTTAAACTTTGATTTCAACAAATTTATAGTTGAACTGAACGTCTTGATAAGATAAGCCTAATGATATCAAAAGTAGTCCAAACTCTAATGAGATCATATCAACATCTGCTACATAATTAAAAACTTCAAAAGTTAATTGGATGATCAAATGAACTTCAAATTTGATATTTTTATAGTGGAATCGAACGGTTTGACAAGAAAAATTCAATGAGTCTAAGATCACTTAATTCTGACATTATTAAAATTAAAAAATTATTTAGCATTTTCCAACAATCACCACAACAACCAACACCAGCTATGATCATCAAAGACCATCCCCAACCGTCGTCACTATCGATGAACACTACCAACAATCACAGTCATCATCTCCGGATGTTTTTTTTTTAATCTAACCATATTTTTGGGTACTAACTTCACATCTACAGACACCATAATTTTGTAATCTCTAAAGGAAAATAGTCATCTCATTTTCAACTATGAGGAAGAAATGATTCTTATATTTCCTATTATATAGTGAATTTTTAAAATGGCCTATATCTAGTTGTTCTTTTTTTCTTTTCAAAATTTTCATATAAAATTTTTCAAGTCTTTTATAAGCTTTATTTATGCATGTTGAATTTTTGTAAAAAAAACTAAGATGTACAACTTGTACTCTATTGATATATAATTTTTTTAGCATGTAAAATATATAATATTAAAACATAAATTTTAAAATTGTGTGCAATTTATATTCAAATTTATATTTTTCAAATTTATTATGTCTCAAATCTTTGATATACTATATTCATATCCCTATATATATACATCATTAAGGTCTTCTTTGAGGCAATGTTAGGGTTTCTAGCTTTGCCTTTAAAAGCCACTTTCTCCATAATAGTTTCAAAAATAGATTTATAGAAAATAAAAATAAAAATTGAAATAGCAATGAAAAAATTGTATCTCAAACATGATAACTTTTTTTTTTTTTGATTGGGGTATCCACCCACTGTCACTCTCGAAAGGGAAATTGACAATGTGATGAATACTCGACTGGCCTAGAAGAGACATCCACCCTAGAAATCTCATGGCCTGCACTTGATTGGGCCTCACTTAGGAGGCGCTGCCGCTCGAGGGGAATCAAGCACGGGTTGGGAGGTTCCCAACTGTACTCGCCCACCAACAAAGCTAAGTATAGGTGAATTTAACTACCTGTTTTTCTTACCACAAAAGTAATCGAAAAAGTGTTTCAAATAAAACAACCAAATTTTTTTATTACAATAAACTGCGACATATGAAGAAACAAAATCATGCAAAATGTGATTGCCAAATGCGTCATATTTAGTATATAAATTCTAGCTTTAATACCGATTAGAGAAGACAAACTTCACCCAGTCTAAAACGAAAAGACTAAAATCTATTAAAAGAGACAAATTTCATTTAAATAAACCTTTCCATTTTGCTGCCAGATGACAAAAAAATCAAATAATCATTTGACCCCTCTACTCAAATGTCATGAAATTAGAATGTACAAATTTTTAATTATTATTATTATTATTATTATTTGACCAAAGATCCTTACAACTATTGTACAATACAGAAAAAATATATAATGATATAAAAAACATCATAATAAAGGTTATCATTCCTATTAAAGCTGTGCCCAATTGGAATGCCTATCAAATTGAAGAAATGGTTAGGCATGTCATTTGTCATTTATTTAATAGTGTGAAGACTTTTCTAAGGATTGCACTATCATTATATCAATAGATATGCTAAACTTCAAATAGAATCATAATTTTTATCACAAAAAAAAAAAAAATTATGAGTTCTTATGTTTAATTTCCTTATTCAAATAAACTAAAATCATTAACATGAATGAAATGCTTAAGCTTCCAAGTTAATTTCACACCCCTAAAGTTTTGTTTGGGAAAGCTTAGTTAATGCTTTTTAAAATAGCTTTTTAATCTAAAAATTTCTTGAATTAAAAACTTTTGTACTAAAAATTATTTTAGAAAGCAACGAGAAAGCTCTCCCAAACAAAGCCAAAGGCTTATTTTGAGATGACTTAGCTTTGTAGTACAAAAAAATTAATTTTTGATTTAGAAAGCTGCTTTAAGAATGAGTAAAAAAGTTTATTGCATTTTTAGTGCTTTGTAATGTTGTTATTTAGTACAAATTTTTTTTTGAAAACAGCAAAAAAACAACAGTCTAACACTCTCTCAATAAAGCCTAATTCATAAAAATTAAAAAAAAAAAGAATTAGATTCTATTTTAAGAGTATGGCATTACTCAAACAGAAAGCACATTGTAAAAAATTTATTATTTTATGTATTTATCTTTTCAATTCTCATTTTATCATGAATTTATCATATTTAATTAATTCTATAAATAAATTCCAATGAACTGACGAAAATTTGGATGGGAAAGCCAAATTCCAATTTACTTAGGAAAAAATATAATTTTTAAATTTTATTTTGTGAAATGTATAATCAAATTGATCAATCATCTTTTGTATGAAACCTATTTAAAATTAATTCAATTACAAAATTCATTCTAATCACTTAAGATATATTTTAAATAACTACAATATTTTATAAAATTGATTGCGAAAATACATTAGCAACAAGCAGTTTTTCATCGCAGAAATTTTTGAAAAACGGTCAGAAAAAAGTAGCACGAAAAATAAAACAACGAGAAAACAATCCCGAACAGAAACTCAGTGATTCAAAATAAATAAAAATAAAATCTGTAAGTCAACATACGGCTTAATATAATATATCCTTAGTAATAAAAGCAAACGGTTTTCATTGAACGATTTTTCAGAAATTGAATAACGTTCAAGATTGGCCTGCCCATTCAATACAAGTAAGAAGAATTTATAACAGTTAACAGAACTATCAACGTATCTTCAAAGTCAGAAAATATTAATACAGACTTGGACTTTTATCACATTATGGGAACAGCTGTTCCAGGTCATTTCTAAGCAGTTGAGTTGAACAGATGGGAAGAGGAAATAAATTTATTCATAATATTTTTATATAAATTTAATTTAAATGAGATTTTTATTTGTAAAATTTATTTTCAGCAGATATAATATTTGATTAATTCATCAAATCTTTATTAATTTCATTTCAAATACCTCAGTTTATATGAGTGTTTTTTTGTAAATTTTAATGATATGTAGTAATTAAGAAGAATATTATTTAGAATGTATATTATTTATTAGTGATATGCTTGATTTTTATTACTATTTATAAAGCTATTTTTTAATTTAAAATATCTCTTTAAAGCAAGAAAAAAATAGTGATCTAAAGTGGCAATTGGTATTGTGTGAAGTTTTCCATAATCAGATGAGGGTGTTGTCTTTTCTTTACAAAGCTTTATTGACGTTTAGAAGGCATATTTTCATTTGAAAGGAATTGTGTTGCTTATACTGTACGAAGAAATCTTAAAGCATGAAAAAGGGAAAAGAAACATGAAGTAATTGTTGGAGGAAGAGTAGGGGTATCAACATGTCCGGTTCGGGTCCAACTTGACTTGACCCGGGCATAAACGGGGTGACCCAAATCTGCCTTTTAGCCAAAGGGGTCAGGATATATAACCCAAACCCGACCCGCACGGGTTGATCGAACAAGACTCGTGAACCCAAACTGATCTAGGTTTCCAACCCCGGCATAGTCGTTGAATCGAGCCGCGTAGGTCAGGAGTCAAGGCAAAGAGGCAGTGACCGGTGAGGGCATGTGCGGCGCAGCGGCGGACTACCGTAGGCTGGACTCCGAAGGAGGTGGGAGCCGAGAGGTGGGGCAGTGAACCGTTGAGGCCAGGGGTGTAGGAGGCACCAGGGCGACTGGGCGAGGTCATGCGTGTTGGCAGGAAGAGGCTTCGAGGCGGGGTCGAGGCGTCTTGGTGAATGCTTGGAAGGCTTCACTATGCTAGGTCAAGGTCGCGACGTAACTCACGAGTTAGACGAGTTGACCCGCAGTTTTTCGTGTCAACCCGAACCCGACACGGGTTGTCTCAAACCCAAATTTTTCCGAGTCGGGTTTTGGGTCTTGCCAACTTTTGACACCCCAAAGGAAGAGTAGAGGGGGAGAGGAAATTATGACTCATGATACAATAAATTATTCTAATAAAATAACTTGGCCAAAACCTATTAACATATCAGATCAACTACAAAGAAAAAATTCAAATATACAAAAATGACTCAAATGCAATATACACTAAAATATATCAATCTATATCACTAAAATACAAACTCATTAATAATATATTGTGAATCCTAAGTACATTAAGGTTTTGTTTGGAACATCATTTGTCTACTATTTTTTCGCAATTTAAAAGAAAATACTAAAAAGCTGCTTTTCAAAAAAACAAAAAGAAAACTATTCCAAACAAAATCTAAATTGAAGACGACTACGGTAAAAAAAGTTTCACGACATACCTACTTATGTTCACACCAAATGATACTTAATGCTTTCCAAGAAGCTTAGACATGATTTAGATAACACTTATAAAGAGTATGGATATCAATATGAGACATGAAAATGATACTGATATGAAGATAGAATATAACTGCAAAAAATTGGAACATCACATCCCATGTTTTCAAAATTTCTAATAAAATCATCACATAAAATTTGTTAGAGGATTTATATAATCAATTTTGCAAATTTGCACAATTCGAAAATGGCATTTACTCAAAATTGTCCTCAATTGCTGCAAAAAGGAATAAAGTTGGCTCTCTATCCACAATGGAATATTAACAAATACAAGATCAAAAAGATTAAAGGGCATACAAATTCGTGAACTAAGAAGCTACCAACTCTGCACCTCTCTGAAGATTGAAGGCTAACACAATACAATGAAATCGGAGATTTGAGAGCCCAAATTTTCAATTCCAACTGACAATTCTAACATTTATTTGCTACAAATTATAATGTCTAATATTTAAAAGCTCTACCAAAAACTATAATAAAATAAAATAATATCACAAATATCACATAAATAAGGATTAAAAAAATTCTAAAATTGGTACAGCCTAATCATAATTAGATTTCAACATTTTATCAAGAATATTAAATTTTCAATAACATATTCAACATCCAAATAGCTTTGTTAATAAAAACATCATATTATGGCCATTAAAAAAAACTTCATAATCACATCCCAACCATATATATCAGAAAAATTAAGCATATGACAGCCTTATAAATCCTCATATTCAATCTATTCCTGCCAAGTGACACATAAAATAGTAGATTATGTTCCTAAATATATGACAAGTTCAAATAAATCTTCAAAAAGCAATTAGGGAAAAAAAATTAACAACATTTGAGAATAGATCCTAAGAGCAACGTTCTTTTAATAAATCTTGTAGTTACTGGACAAAAGAAACGTTAGAAAAGCTGCAGAACAGACGGGAAGTGGATATTAAAACTTGGATAATGCACAACATAGAATAAAAAATATAGTCACAAGTAAATTAAATTAACATGAAATTATTAAAGAAGAGAGGGGCAAAATGAAAAAGCCATTACTCTTCATGCAATACAATTTAGAAACAAATAAAAAATAAAACTCCCAAAACTTGGTTCAATTAGTTGGATAAAAGCTACTGATAGTGAAAAATTTGAAAATTTCGATTTAATGGATCGTACTGATCCAGCTAAAACTGACGAAATTCTCAAGGATTTAAAAGTTTGAAATACTTGGAAAATTTCTGTCATGTTTTCAGTTTTCAGGTGGGGAAAATGGGAAATCTGCTTTGAACCATTAAAATTCAGGAGGCACCTAAAAAAAGAGCAGCAACAACAACAACAACATCAAGCCTTTGTCCCACTACGTGGGGTCGACTACATGAATCTTTTTTCTTCATTGTTTGATGTTAAAAGTCAAATTCTCATTTAAATCTAATAAAGAAAGATCATTTCTAATATTTTCTAACCAAGGCTTTTTTAGGTCTACCTCTATCTTTCTTAACAAAAGTCAAATCTAATAACTCTACTTTTCTAACTGGGTCATCGGAAGGCCGCCGTTTTATGTGGCCAAACCATCAAAGGAGACTCTCTAATCTTATCTTCCACTAGAACTACTCCAACCTTTTCACGCATATGCTCATTTTATATCCAATCTATAAGGGTAAAGCCACTCATCCACCTGAGAATCCTCATCTCTACAACACTTATCTTGGTAATCATCAGCAAAAAGCATACACCAAGGTACATCCTCTTGCAAATGTCTAGTGAGAACATCCAAGACTAAAGCAAAAAAGATATGGGCTATATAAAAAGAGCAAATATCTGAAACTGAAGTAAAACAATTTGAAGGATATATTTCTGAATGCTTTTGTCAGCTGACCAAAGAATGTTTACAGCGTGAAAGAGAATGTTAAAAATGGCGTATAAAAAGGTAATACATTAATTTTAATCAAAAAGAGCAAGAAGGTTCTCGGTGATTAGTTTATATCTCATCACCTCTAACCTCTACAAAAATTAATGCATCGGAAATGTTAGCCAATATGAATTAAAATGAACCAAAATGAGTAAAAACCTGGGTTAGAATAAAATCGTTCCCTTCTTCTATGTTAAGCAAGTTTCTTAGCACGGCCAGTTGAAGGGCCAGCCTCCTCCTTCTTGGATCCAGGAGCTTCAGGCTTCCTTGCCCAAGCGGGAGCTCTGTCTGGCTCATAACGGTAGTCATAGAACAGCTCTTCCCCAGCACCAATGCGTTCCTTGGCAAATATGCCTACTCTGTGATCACCAGCTACCATGATTACCTTAGCATAGCAATTTGGCTCAGGGGAATGATTGGCAAACTTCAATTTATCACCCTTGCGGTAAGCATCGAGAACAAACTGCATTGATATAATTATATCAGAAGTCTATATATATAGCATTGATAGGTGAACAGAACATTCTTGCTATGGAATTAGAATTACATGCCTGATCATTCAGATTGAAAAGAAAGGATGAGTTTTCACGATCGTAAATCTTTCCCCGCTTATCTGCCTCTCTATGAGAGATCAGTTCACCGGTGTATTCTCCAAGATATTCATGTTTACCAACGCTATTCTGTTGAAGGATTCCAATATTGTTGGTCATAAGTGAGCTTAAGATCCAATATCTCAGGTGGGAAAGAATAGTGAATTACCTTTAGGAAAGCACCCCAACCAGAAATATCAGATCCACCTAGTAGTACCTGTATGTAAGAAGATCGGCACTTCAAAACTGGTTGAAAAAGATTCACCTAAGTAACTCAAGAATGCACTAAGATAAAAGAATATAAGCTAATCATTTTCCCTTAGTACCAGTGAAAACAAGAAATGAAACAAAACTATGATATTGTCTATGTGAAACAATATGTAAAGGACATTAATAAATGGAACAAAGAAGGCTGTCAATTTCCTGGTAGGCAACCACTTGAATTACTCATGGACAGAAGGTACACGGGAATACACATAAATGCCCAACAATAGTAGAGTAGCAGAGACAAAAAGTGGGCATAGTTTAAATAAAAGATTCATCGCCCAGTTCCACAAAAACTGGAATCAGTTTAAACACTTCACATTTAATCGTGCAGCTTCAACTTAATAAAAAATATTTTTTTTTTTTTGTAAACACAAAGTTTCGGACTTAAAGGAACATACTAAGTCACGAATGGTTGAACAGCTCAACATATTTCGAAATGATGTTGACATTGAAATTATAGATATGCAAATTCAAAAACTAAGGAATAAACGACACCTGTCACAAGTGCCTTCTACACTAGTTATAAGATGTCATTTCGGTAAATTAATAGAAGTTTAGAGGAATCAATATGATGACGGACTTGAGTAAATTTTCTAAATGGATGCAATCTTTTGAAAAGTAGATTGGGCAGATCGAATTATAAATAAGACAGAAGATATTAACCACCATAAAATAGGCTTGGAAAGGAATAAAAAAATCGCACAAGCCAACAGTCAAATCTTTGAATTCCTCATAATTTTTTGAAGGTTCTTACTTTGACCCAAAATTAATTTAATTTTATGCCAACGACTTATTGACTATGGAAAACAGTATAGAGTAGAAACATCTTTTCAATCAAAATTTTGACTGTGCCGGAAGATGCTAATGTTGTATAGGAAATAATAGTTAGTAATATAAAAAATGTTAAAAAAAAGTATTTGAAGTATCAAAATGAAAAACTCTTAATAATAAAAATAGCTGATAATAAATCAAAATAGGTAAAAATAATCAAAAATAAAAAAGCTTTGTTATAAAAATTTGTTTAGATTTAAAAATTAAGAAATTTGAAAAAATATGAAGGGCCCCCAAGTAGTAATAAAGTAACCTAGGATCTAAAGAACTTGAAGAGGCAAAACAAAGAGATAAAAGCCTTGGCTCGATGACCAAGCTTCCTCGATATTGAGCGGATTGAGAACTTGATGGTGGCCGACCTTCTCAATGAAGATGGGCATTTGAATACACAAACGTTGGAGAGGTGCTTTGGCCAAATCTTAATCGAGAGGATAACGTGCATTCAGCTAGACCATGGGAGCTCGAGCGATTCTATTGAATTGCTCAAGATGCCGCTCAGTTCCACGGTGGCAGGCATCGCCTACAAATGTTTGTTTCAGTTCCCGGATGGTTTGTTCTTACCGATTTCAAAACTTTGTCTTCACCAAAGAGAAAAGGTCTTTTGGTGGCCCATATGCAAGGAGATTATCCCTACCAATCAGTGGCTCCTAACTCATGGTCTTCAATATGATGCTCGTCGCCCTTGAGTTGTTCCGGCATTGAAGACATCAACCATATCACAGCTACCTACAATCAGTTGCACAGAATTTTGGACTCTCTTATTACCAGATGGGGCTTCTTCTCCCCACACTTCTCTGGACTTTGTGAGTTGTTGGATGTGATTCGTCATGTTACTACAAGCTCGCATGGGTGGGTACAAATCTATTGTTATGCGGTTTATCAAAATTAGCGTGGTAGGAATGCTAAGAAGCATGGCCAGCTTTTCCCAATCCTTCCATTATGGCCGTAGGGATTCTTAAGGCCCTCCCTCACATCTGGTTTCCTTCTCACCCAGATCAGTGGGACGCTCCTTCGCTTTTTGGGTTGCCGACTTTTTCCTCGTGGGATTGGGATAGCTTGCAAGTAGAACTACAAGCTATGTAGTACATTAGTAGGCTCTTGGAGGAGTAGATGTTTGAGATGGCCGGTTTGATTATTGAAGGGACAATTACAATATAATCAAGCTCCTTGAAGACTGCAAGACTCAACAGGCATGGGGATGTCGGTCGCAAGTTGGTGATGCTTTTGATTGGATCCACCTCTTTCACAATGTCCACTTCCAGCATGTGCCTAGGTACTACAATTCAGCTACTCATTTATGTTCCCAAAGGGCTATAATATGTGACTTTGTTTGGATTTTTGGGGATAGGAATAGAGATACAATTACTCAAAGATTTTTTTGATATCCTTGAGGAGGATATGAGCTCACATGCTCACACTTAGGGCCCTTTATTTTGTTCTTTTTTCTATGTTTTGTAACTAGTCTTGGTTTAATGAATGCAATATGCACACTTCCAAGACAAAAAACAAAGAGATAAAAGAAGAATTTAGTTCAAGTAAAGTGCATTAAGGATGAAGATCAAAAAATGCTTTTATTAGAAGAGGATATTCAATAAAGGTTGAAAAGATATTTCGATAAGTTTTTCAATGAAGATTGTAGGAATACAATTAACTTTAGTAACCATTAACACCCTAAACAAAAAAAAATATTTTTATTTTTATTGTTGTATTAGTAAAACCAAAGTTAAAAAGAGCTTTCAAGAAAAATGAAGGGTAGAAAAGCTGTTGAACCTAATAGAAGTATGGGAATGCCAAGGAGAAGAGAAAATGTCTTAGCTTACAAAAATTTTCAAAATTATTTTGAAGACTAAAAAGACGTCAAATGCGATGATTTCCATTTTTAAGAAAGAAAAGTGATGCACAAAAGTTCGCAAATTATAAAAGAATTAAATTAATGTGTCAAACATTAAAATTATGTGGGAGAGTTTTTGAGCATAGGTTATGATATGAAACTAATGTTTCTAAAAATCAATTTAGATTCATGATGGGTAAGTTTGTTATGGAAGCTATACATTTATTGAAAGGTTTGTTAGAGAAGTATAGACATAATAAGAAAGATCTACATATGATATTTATTGATTTAAAAAAAGCATATGATAAAAAGTTCCAATAATTAGATTTATCTTCATAAGTGCAAATTAAAAATAAATTATAGCCATTGTATAACTTCTTTAGAGATCAAACCAATTTCTTAGTTAAGTTATTATTGTGTTTCCTAGTGATCTCAGCAACAATTTTTTTTTTACTTGATGCCAATAAAATTAAAGGTCTTTCAATTTTCTATTAACACATTAATAAAATGGGTTCGACTTTTTTTACATTGGCTGGCACCTTATTAAGGAAGAAGCTAGTTCTTGAAATTATTCTCAATGATATTTGAAGATATTGTTAAAATAGCCAAACCATTACCCGCTATGGCCAAATGCAAATAACATCAAAGCACACCATTGCCTATAACTAATGTATGTCATTGATAGCAACGCCAAGGCATGTTAACACCAACTCTAAACATCAACAATAAGATTTATATTTAACTTCTTAATCTCTAAACTCTTCTTCTCAAAGGAAAACGACCATATACTGTCACGACCCGGCCCCAAATACTCGAATTAACTAGACAAGAACATAAATCGAACGGTATTAACATTCCATTCTTTTCAATGAACACATTAACATAAAACCTCTCAAAGTAACTCAAGAGCTACTATAACAAAGATATTTCATAAAATCGATTCATTTTACTTTTTAAAGCTAATAATTGCAACAGTCATAATTTACATGTTTTCATTATTGCGTCGTCTTCTATAGATGTATCATTCTCTTTCAATCATTTTTAAATCTTTGGAAACTTACCTGAAAATATTTATTTAATGCAATGAGTTTACAAAATAAACTCAGTGGGTAACTTATATAATAATCAACATGTTTAAAATACAATATATATAACATTTGATATATGTCTATTCAATTAACATTTGATATATATTTTCTTTCTTTGGTTCATTTCATTCCATTCATTTCTTTATACATATCATATTATATTCATGTTATAAGTGTGTATTCCTTTTCTCATTTAATTAGTAGAGGAGCATCGTCCAATAATACCAAAGGTACAACCATTTCCATTTCGTTTACCTTTGTTATAACATTTTCTTTTTTACGTATACGGGTGCATTGTTTTCCTAGTCAGTATCATACAAGGCTAAACTCCTGTAAATTTATATGCTTATCATTTTCTCTTTTCGATTTATTTTTCATTCATTCATATATTCTTTCTTAATGCATACAAGTATCATATATGTGTATAATTGCTTTCTAACTTTACTTTGTATTTCTTTTACATTCTTTTACATATTTATGTCACATTTACATACTTTATCATGATAATTGATGCATACTATTATATATACAATTGAATTTTACATTGTTTTCACTATTATGAATAAAGCAATGTAAACTTAAATGTATATATATGATAGTATGCATCCATTATACACATATATGATACTTATATGTATTTAGAAAGTATATATTAAAGAAATAATATATGAATGAATGAAAAATAAATGAAAAAAGGAAAATGATAAGCATGCAAATTTATAAGAGTTGACCCCGTATGATACTAGCTGGAGAAGCAATATACTCATGCACACAAAAAGGAAAAAGGTTATGGAAACGAAAAAGGAAATAAAAATGGTTGTATCTTTGGTAGATTTAGATGCTGCTCCTATACTAATTAAATGGTAAAAGGAATACAAACTTATAAAATGAATATAATATGATATGTCTAAATGAATGAAATGAACCAAAGAAAATAAATGTATATCAAATGTTAAATGAATAGACATATATCAAATATTATATGTATTGTACTTTATACATGCTAAATGTTATTGAAGTTATCAATGTAAGTCTACAAAAATTTAAAATGACTAAAAGAGAATGGTACGTCTATAGAAGACAGTGCAACAATAAAAATAAGTAAATTATGATTGTTGTAATTATTAGCTTTGAAAAGTAAAATAAATAGATTTTATGAAATATATTTGTTATAGTGGCTCTTCAATTGCTTTGAGAGGTTTATGTTAATGTGTTCATTGAAAAGAATGGAATGTTAATATCGTCTGATTTTTGTTCTCGCCTCGTTAATTCGAATATCCAGGTCGGGTTGTGATATTTCTACAAAAAAATGGAATTTTAATCTCTAAATTCTTCTTCTCAAAGGAGAACGACCATATACTATCATATCTCAAATCTCTTCCAACTTCAAACATGGAATCCATCCTCAACAATTTATGTCTAGTGCATTGTATCAAAACCTTCCCTAACATGCAACAACCTTTAGTTTGACTAACGATTGAAACATAAAATAAATGTTTCTTTTGTTGAATTGTAAGATATTAAAATAAAAATATTTTTCAATGAATTTACATCCGTGCATTTGATGCATGTGAATTTAAACAAGATTGCAAAAAAAAATCATGTTTTTTACATTCATGTAATTAAAATAGGGCATGATTGATACCTCCTTATCACATGGCATTTTATCAATTTATCACTCAAATAAAAAAAGCAAGGAATAACAAATTAATCAACAAAAAATAGTGGTTCACTATACCCTTTGTTGTTGCTTTAGGAGAAGCTTCATATTTCTGCATTCATAATTGTCTCCTAGTTGTACAGGTCCGCCAAAACTGCCATCACCACATCTGCATTGGAAATTAAATGAAGAATATTATAGGATATTTGAACGTGAAAATCAGATGCAATAATCAAAAGATACACCCAAATTGGTTGTTAAATCCTGAATAACCCATATAAGATATGGAAGTTTTTACGTGATAGAAAGATAAGCCAAATCCATACCCAACCCAGCAATTTCTACAAACATCTGGATCACATTCTCTATCAGCAGCAAAGCAAGGACATTGACGACTGCGACATTGACTCTTAGCACAATGGCATCCTCTAAAACGGTTCTTGCAAATCTTTGGACACCTATTTGCCAACATCACAAGTGAACATCAGAAGTCGCCAAGTCTTTCACAAAACCCACAAGATTAGATAATACAATATTTACATCATAGCAGAAATACATTATTATCATCATTATTATAACGTGAGAGGCGTAAAACTTAATAGTATTATTAGAAATGAATGCATGCTAAAGAAGAGTGTAAAATGAGAAAAGTAAAGAAACTACAAAAGCATATGATTTGGTATGCTACTAATAATCAGACAGCAGCAGAGAATTTAAAAGAGAAAAAAGGAAAAAAAAAAAATCAGGCACGACACATCTGTTCATCCCAGACCCTAAAAGAAAGCATTTTTAATTAAATTATTACAACATGTTTGACAGTGGGAATAGTACCACAGAAAAATGGGTATAAAGCTGTTGACGGCATGCGCTTGGATTCACACTGCAATATGCAACTTGAGCATAGAGCACCCTAAACTGAATAAGTATCTTATGAGAATAAACTAAAAACAGCTGCTTTTTGAGGGACTACTTCCCGAGTAATAAAACTACAGTGAAAAGTTCAATGAAGTCAGTAGAAAAAGTACTCTCCTTTGAAGATCAGCATGACTGAATTTAGGCTTCATTTGGGATGGCTTTCTTTCTACTTTTTAAAGCAGATTTTTAGTAGAAAAAAATTAATTTTTGTACTAAAAAGCTGCTTTAAGAAGCAATAAGAAAGCCGTCCCAAACGAAGCCTTAATCTAAATTTTTTCTCTATATTGTTAAAAAAAAGAGTACATTTTTTATGCAGTCACTAGTAGAGGTATAAAGCAACAGGTTTTGCACAGAGGGATACGGTGAGCCCGCTTACAAAAGGAAAAAAATGATTTCGGGGCCTTTTTAATATGCAGAAGCCATAGTTTAATAATTTTTACAGCCTTAGTTAATTAACTGCTAATATAAAGTCAATTTGATTTAATAAAATAGATTATAGCTTATAGATTATCACAGGGTCATTGTCAAATTTAGTTTAGAAGACCATGCTCATAATCAATATGCAATTTACACTGTCCTTGCAGCTAAACAGATATTAGGTCCGGGGTCCCTTCTGTCTGATCACATGTGCCTCTCATTTTGGAAGACCTTTTTGTAGATACAACATCCTTTATTAGTTGCAACTAAACTCCTAGCGAGATGGAGAGGATGGGTGGTCGCCAATGGCAAACCAGCCCACCACCTTATAATGCAGAGTACTGCAGTGGATAGAAATTGCTAATAGTACTCATTCCCACCCAAAATTTTTTGTCGCCAAGGCAAAAGGAGGCTAATCGAAACTCGTATGCCATAGGATGGAGTTTGGGGACTGTTTTGGGGGAATTGAAGATGAAATGGCTGCTGAAACTGTTTTTATCTTCAAAAAAATGAATGAACAGAGACAAACTTACCCACAGTACTTTTCACAGCAAGTTCCATTCAGAATGCAAGGGCACTGTTTTCCACAAGCAGATTGACAACCACAAGGGTTATACTGCCGACAAGGCTGATCTTTCCTCTCTGAAATCCTTTTCCTGATGGAATGGTAACCAGCAGACTTCCAGGTATATTTCAAGCGACGAACTCTACCTCGTCTCCTGACGAACCTTGACCTTGCTCGTACATCCATGCCCTGAAACCACCAACAAAAAAGTAGAAATTCAGTATTTGATTGTATGCATAGACGTATTCAGTAGAAATACTTTTTTTTCTAAATTATTGAAGTCAACCTTGGCATGTCCTTCAACTAGAGAATGAGAACCATCAGAAGCACAATACATTGCTTTATTTTCAATGAAGTTCAAGTAGTGGTAAATCTCCATGCAAGTTTTCAGTCCACTTAAAAGATTTCTAGCAATTAAACAGCTGTCCAGACAAGAAACCACACAGTTAGACGCAAAAGCATCAAATAACCAATCTATGAAGCTTTTGCACGAAGTGCAAAATGGATTACGCAATTCAGTTGAAGAGAATGAGGATAGATTTAGAGAGTTTAACCTATACTATTAGTTAAACATAAACACTTAAGCCCAGGTGAAGATGATGAGCCTTCTAAATAATAAGACATGAACAAACTTTAGCCAAGTACAAACTATTATGTTCAAATGGGCTAATCTTCCGCAGCCTAGCAGTTGCAAAAGATACGTCAGGAGTAACACAATTGCTAGGCAGGTCGAGATTTATAAGAATGGCAATGCATAACACAATTTAGGAAAGTACAAATTTTGACGGGTCAACAATCGCAAGTCTTTCAATATACATGATACATACCGAGACAATCAAGAGGATGCCAGATGTTTCAATATAATTATGTTATGAGAGACGGTCAACATAGAGCAGTTTTTAAGATATAGAATCTACCAAAGACACTCCACAGCAATATATACTAATCAAAAGGAGCTCCCGAGTGTTCTTTTAGATTTTAAAAAGATCCTATTCTCATTAGGGGTGTTAAAATACCTGTTAACGGCGAATGGCGCACCATGGCACAAAGGTCCCTTTGGAGCCATGGCGCATAGCGCACGGCGCGGCGCACACCATTTTGAACATGGCGCAAACTATATAAGAATTTTAAAATAATAAGCATGAATATGAAATATCATTAAAAAAGAAAGACAGGCTATTCAAGAGACAAGAATTCACATTTAAAGTCCTCACCCCTTCCTCCTCTCCTATAGAGTCCAATGTCTCCCAATCAAAGCATGCACTCATGAAGAAAACTTATACAAAGCATGCACTCATGAAGAAGCAGACTAACACTAACAAATATTACTAAAGATGGTGAATACAACAATATGCTGGGCTGCCGGGGTCTAAGGAGGCGCTGCCCCGAGGCGGGGTTTGACCTGCCCAGTCAAGTCGCAGGGTCAAGGGACAACGCCCTTGCAGGAGTTTTCGGGGGCAGCGCTCATGAAGAAAATTTTATTGACATAAAGAAAATTTTATTTGTAAGAGTAATTTTGAAGTTCTGCTTATTTTTAAAGTTTGTAAGTTGTTTGTATGAAAAGATACATAGAGGTACCGAGCAGTACCGAGCATGTACATAGCGGTACCGAGCATGTACCTAACAGTACCGAGCATGCACCTAGCAGTACCGAACATTTTTTTTTTTTAAATTCTAAGATGTAGACGCCTCTAAACCATGGTTGCTAGTGAAACACTTCAAGTAGCAATCAATAAGAATCATACATGTTAAGTTGTAAATTCTTGTAAAAAATATTCATAAGTATAATGAAATTTAAAAACAATTTGGCGCACTATTTTGCGACATGCGCCATAGCTCACATGTGGCGCAAATAGCGCGCGCTATTTTAAACACATGCGCCTCGCCATGAACATGGCGCCGTTGGTGCGTCGTTCCGTGCGCAATGGCGCACGCTATTTTGCGCCATTGACAACTAAGGGTGTTAAGTATTGATATGTCATCAAAAAATTATCTTGATCAGGCACGAATCTCAATGCAAAACCAAATTGGAAACTTTAGAATTAAAATTGGGACCATCCGAACTCCGATTTCAGCAAACTTACAGTCAAACAAAACGTCTCAGAACAACGAACCCAACGACACCAAATCCAACCCAATCCGATCCCAAATGGGTCCAAATCAAGGGTTAGAAGCGTTGTTGGAAGGTTCAAACCACAATTTGGATTATCAAACGGTTTCCAATACATTTCACAAGATATCTGCTCTTTGTGAGCGCAAATTAATCTCCAATTCAACATCCTAGCCAAATTGTTATGAAGTGTGGATGAACTTTAGTTTTAAGTTTTTTTGTGATTAAATTTTCATTTAAATGTTTAAAATTTGGTAGATATTAAATTCTGAAATTTTAATAAGCATAACCCTTTTTGTCATTCCAAAACAAGCATCATTAATTATTTAATGCCTTCCCTTCAAAGAAGCAATGATGTATTGTATTAGAAGATTGCCCTCTAGCAACATGGTTTGAAATATCTTCTTGTTCAGAAGCTCTTATATGCAACATGGAGTGGTGAAAATCTAATTAAGGCTTCCTTGATTTGTGCATGGTCGTAGAGCTAGGGATTCAACTGGTGCTTGTAGCAATTATATGTGATTTAGAGTTTTGTGTAAGGTTCAAAATACATGAGCCAAGTTTTGGCATGATCTCAATAAATGTAACGAAACATGGCAAAATACTCCTTCGTTAAATCTCTATGGTGTCAATAATTATATGAAAGCCCCTATAGTGATGATAGTATGATTTCAAGCAACATAGGAGTTGCCCTCACCTCAACAATTGCACAGTTGCATGACGACCCTTTGAACCGATCGTAGAACCGCGAATCTTGGACTCTTCCAAAGGTTGAAAGGTATTGCGATTGCCCACACCTTGGGTCTTCTTTCTCTCAAACACTCAACATTGAGGGAGACAAAGAGAAATCTGAATTTTCATTAATCGATCATCATCCTACAGTACAAGAGAGCTAGCCTATAAATAGGCCTCATAAAAAGAAAAATAGCAAAGACTAAAATGCCCTTCGGGCTACAACACCACATGACCACTCCTAAGGGTAAAATTGAAAAAACAGTAATATAAAATAACATAGTACATAAGACATAAAAAATAAAATAAACTCTAGATCGTAGCCGTTGATCTTCTGATGTCCTCATCAATGTCTTCAAACAATTAACTGGAAATAGTTCAAGTGTTCTTAAAACTGCAACCCTACAGACAGAAGACAGTGCCACACAGGACGAATGCGAAATTAGCCCCACGGTATTTCGGGCCCTACGAGATAGTGGAAAGGATTGGAGTTTTGGAGTACAGGTTGACCCCTGACCGCCACTATACACCCAGTATTCCATATGTCACAGTTGAGGAAAGCTCTATGGGAGCATATAATTAGTGCAGAGTTACTAGCGAAATTGATGGAGTTGGAAGTGGTCTTAGAACCACTGGAGCTAAAAGGTGTGACATCATGTAATGAGGGGAATAAAGAAGTGGCTGATAAAATGAAGAGGCCTTCCCGACTTCGATGCCACTTGGGAACTGTATGAGAGGGTGAAGCATCAGTTTCCTTCATTTCACCTTGAGGACAAGGCAAGTTTTTGGGATGGGGGGCTAATGTTAGACTAGCTCAAGGGGGGCGACTAAACCAACTGAACCGATCCATATTGGACCAGTTCTGATCTATAGGAGGCGGACCCGGGGGGGGCGCGGAACCAAGGAGAGTCAGGGGGGTTTGCTAAGTAGATGGGGCCCACACAATAATTGAGCTTTGTGTTTGAGGGAAATTTCAAATTAGGGTTGTTTATGAATTAAATATTTATCCTTTTGCTTTAATTAGTCTTGTCTTACTAGGGTTAAGGTTATCTGAATTTTGTAATCTGAATTTGAGATCTTGTGTTTGATTTTGGGCTCTCGGCTTTAGCTAGAGATTTGGAGAGTGAAATCTTCCTTTCGAATCGAAGATTCATTGTGTCGGGTTGTTTCTTTTATTTTCCCACTCAATTCTAAGTGATTTTCTTGGTGATTTCTCTCCAAATTCTGTGAAAACAATTGTGTATTGTTGATTTTCTCTGAATTTCTGCATTATTTTCTATTACTTTGGGTTGTTACCTATTAAAATACAATACAAAACTAAAGAGAAAATTGGATCCACAAATCAGAAGAACAAGGTCAGGACAACAATTCATAGTTTATAGTACACCCGATCTAGAAAACGGTCTAAGGATTGAACCAAGTCATGATTATATTAAAAATAAACCTATAACATTAGGTTTATTTTGTAAACTAGTTTATTATTACTTTAGACAGTTGACCCTCTTTCTTTTCATTTATACAAGCCTATAAATAAACCCCCTCTTGCTATAATTAAAGTTATGGAAATGAAATTCTGATTTTCTCTCCCCCTTCTTCTCTTGATCCTCTTCTTCCTCTAGGAGTCTCCAGCTACTCAAAAGGTATCCTATCCTTCTTGATTCAATCAAGAAGAATAAAATATTCACCCAATCTTAAATTGCAAGGAAAGAAAGAAAGCAAGGGAGAGGGAAAGAGAGAAATCAAGAAGTGTTAATTAGCTAACATATAACACTAAATAACATAAGGAAGAATGATACTCTCATTTACCGAATGGACTATTTAAATTATTGCAACAAATATTTTGTAAACATATTAGATGAATCCTTTGATAAAAGAAGTTGAATTTATGTATAATTGAAAAGAAGATAAGAATGAATTTAAACAACCGCACAAGAATGGCTGACCTGTTTCTACCAAAAATTTCTATGCCTTTTGAGACAAGACCCTTCTCAAAGGTCCTCCATGACTTGTAGCAGCTATCACCTTTGTATATATTCTCACCAACAAACTCTTTTCTTGAAACTTCATCACCATCAGTGGCTGGTGTCTCCTTGATCATCCCGGTATGAGTTTCATTGGGAACTTCAGGACAAGTTGAATCAAAACCATCATGCAGTACCAATTTCTTTTTTTGGGATTTTTTTACAGCTTTCTTTGAAACTTTGGAAGGCAATGATGAAGCGGATCCCTTTTTACCATAGCATATTTTTGACCGAAGTTTCATGTCTTGCTTAGCAATTGATCCCTTAACTACAGAATCCGAGTCTGATGGTACCACTTGCTTCTGTTTCTTCCTTAAGGAACCTAACACACGCTCGGCAACTCTTTTGTTATTTTTCTTCCCACTTTTTACACCAAGATTGGTCTTTGGAGGTGATGAGTGATTAACGTTCAAATGCTCCTGGCAATGCCTCACTTCTGACTCGCTACTTTCGGATACAGCCCTTGCAGTTAATGAAGCACTTTCACTTTGATTGGACCTTACTCTCCTTCCAATTGAGGAACTACAGGATTTCTTTCTTGGCGAAAGATGTGTTCCAGCACTTCCATTTGAATTACTAAGTTCTTCAGGTACACGAGGCATCTGAGAATTCACAGTTGCATTGCTCTCTGATTTGGAGGCCTGACAAGAAAGTGCTTAGAAACTTCATAAATGTTCACACAATCTATAGCATAAATGATCAACAAGATTCAGCAAATAGTATAAATGACTAATTCGATAAAATCATCAGTATACAAACTTCATCAATTATAATCAAGCCTACAGAACGCCTACCAGCCTATAACAATGGATGCCACATGGAGATCCATCATCTGAGCAGCTCCATGGAAGTTGTTTTTCTGACTGACAAGGGACAACCATAACCACTAAAGTTTTAACATGCAAGGATACAAATTTACTTTCAATCAACTTACAGGAAATACTAAATCCTGAGAACATCCATGCAATCTACAATCAAAAACCTGCAGGACACACACCAGGAATCAATAAGAAAATGATATTACCAGAGTAGGATAACAAGCAACGGCGAAAACATAGATAAAGAAAGTATCAGGGTGCACTTACTAGACACCTTCTGCAGAAAAGGTTATCAAAGGAATCAAGAGCAGCATCCAGATCTTTTTCCAAAAATGAATCTTCAATCTTGTCATCTTTTGGAACAGTTCTACCACAATTGTTACTTCTCTCTGACACAGAAATATTCTCGTATCTTGCCTGTATAAGATGTTTGGTGTTGTTTCATACGTCTGTAAATGCCAGCACAAAATGAATGGCAAAGACCTAAGCCCAAGATTACAGTAAATGGATATTCATCACATTTAAAAAGTAATCCAGGGCAGTAATAAAATTAACGACAGAAATAGTTGTGCAAAACATAGAGAAGTTCGGTTTGAAGAAAATATCACTAACGATACCTTGATTTCACTAGGACCCTTATCAAGGCACTGAGACAATGACTCAAGCACAAGATCAGAGAGGCCTACTTCTTGGATAGTCAGCCTGGGTTAAAATCCAAATTATTAGTTTAGATATTGAATACAATAAACAATATAATTTGAAATTACCAATCAAATTTGAAATATATAAAGCCATTTGAGAGAATATTTCAAGGCCAAATTAACAAAAAAAAAACTTCTGCAAGCATGAAGTAGATCTTTAATAGTGCTCTAAATCATCATGAGGTGGTAAAACTCTTCTATCAATTATGCAATGCTTACTACCTAGGGAAGAATGATTCATAAAGCAGGAATATCTTTTTATAGTATTTACCATTAAATCACTAAGTGATCAATCTTTAAGAAGCCTCCTCTGCATATTGTTTCAAATATATTGAAAAATATACAATTTCTTAAACAATAGCATGTCCCCTAAGTACTACACATCCATAGATCAAGAACTTTAAATGGGATTTCAAGAAAATTTGCTTACAAACCCCAAAATTTCAACTCTCCCCACTCAGCAGAAACAGTTCATTAGTTCCACGATCCTCTAATATCTGCTGTGATGACCAACATTATAATTTCATACTTAATGGCCATTTCAAGGCAACTTTTTCACAACTTTATTTTTCAAAACACAACAACAAAAACATCAAGTCTTTATCCCACTACGTGGGGTCTCAACTACATAAAACCTTTTTTTCTATTGTGTCATGTTAAGAGTCAAATTCTCATTTAAATATAATAAAAAAAATATCATTTATAATACTTTCTAACCAAGTTTTTTTAGGTCTAACTCTACCTTTCTTAACATATGTCAAATCTATGCGAACCAGGTCATCAGAAGGCCGACGTTTTATGTGATCAAATCATCTAAGGTGACTCTCTCTAATCTTATCCACCAATAGGGAAACCCCAACCTTTTCATGTATATACTCGTTTCATATTCTGTCTGTAGGGGTAAAACCACTCATCCACCTAAGTATCTTCATCTCTGAAACACTTTAACTTAATTGTATGATTCTCTTTTAATGGCCAACATTCTGCGCCATAAAGCATTGCAAGTCTCACCACCATCTTAAGAAATTTTCTCTAATGTTTGAGGGGTACTTTTCTATCACACAACACTGCAATGGGCCTGATATATTCCTCCACTTCAACCGTCCAACCTAAATTCTACTAATAATATTTCCATCTATTTCACCGTCACTGTGAACATACCTAAGATATTTAAAAACATGTACTCTTTTTAATGACTTGATTGCCCAAACTCACAATCCCCCCACTAGATATATTACTACTAAAATTGCACTCAATTCAAAAGGGTTTTAGATCTACTCAAACAAAAACCTTAAGACTCTAAAATTGACCTCCATAATTCAAGTTTTCCTTCAACTCTTATGTAGTCTTATCAACAAGAAGAATATCATCAGCAAAAAGCATACAATAGGGTACATATGATACACCTTGGTATCAAAAAACAATCCACAAACAAGATGACTTAAGCACAAAACATATTTTATTGCTAGAAAAATAAATAACAAGAAGAAAGATACAATTGATCCTCTTTCAAGAGGAGGATCTTCTCTCCCAAATCCTAGACACCGTTAGGATCCCTCACACAAGAAAGAACTACAGCACTCAAATAAAAATCCATATAAAAAAACTAGCCCTAACCTTAGACTTAAATAAAATTCCTCCTTCCCTCCAAAATCAATCTCCTTCCCAATAAGTTTCCCTCATATATTTGAAATTCAATTAGGAAAAGATCTCTTAATTGATTCCCTCCTAACATAATATTTTATTTCTTTACTGGGCCCCACCTCCTCAGTCGCCTCTCTCTCTAGGTTTGTCAGCCCCACCTGGGCGATAATCGACTGAACCGGCTAATCCAACATCTCGCAGGTCCAGCTTGGTGCAGACCCCCTCTGCTCCCGTTGTATCAACATTCTCTTGCAAACGTCTAGTAAGGACATCCATGACTAAAGCAAAAAATATATGGGCTTAAAGTTAATCCTTGATGTAATCGAACTAAAATAGGAAAATACTTGGTCAAATCACCTTGTGTTTGAACAAAACAGACATAATTTTATATGACTATAACGTTCTTGTTGTTTTTCAAAAATTCCTATGTTGAGAAGTTACTCATTATAATCAAATATGCTTATAGTATTATAACAATAAAAAAAATAATTGTTATTAAAAAATTTCAAAAAGAAAAATGTTTATAACACCCACAATAGTTTTAAAAAAAAACTCATAACTATTTTACAACTAATATAACGGTCCTAAACATATTTTAGGTTCTCTAGCAATGTAACATAGCTTTGATGTCCATATGAATAAATTACATTGAAATAAAGGAGGAAATTTGCATGCATATTTTCATCTTTATATGCACGCACCTTTGACTTGTGTGTATTTATATCCAGTTAATCTAGATAGAATGACAAATTTATGCGTGCAACATGAGCATGCATTGATCCACTTGCATATGCATGTAAAAATTATGTGTTCCTTGGCTTTAAAACATGAAGCCTTAACAAAAATCAAGATAGATGCACATAATCTAGAATATTTTTCAATGGTGAGAGTGAGAACAATCTTTTTTTATAAGGGATTGTTTGGTTGGAAAAAAAGTAATGTAAAGTAAAGTAAATGCATTACTTATTCACTTTTTGGTGTTTGGTTGGATTAAAAGTAAATTCAAGGTAAAGTAAAGTAAATGCAGTGCATTCCATTTTAGTTCATTTTTTTGGTAAAGTGTTCTCGTCCAATTTGACCGAGAACACTTTACACCGCTCAAGTGCTACCTTGACCGCCTATGGCGGCCACCGCCTATGGCGGCCACCGCCTACACCGCCACCTTCTATCCGCCGCCTCGGGCACAACATTTTTATACTTTACATTGCATTTTTTTTTCAAACCAAACAAAAAATTTTAAATTCACGCATTCCTTTTACACTCGTCCAAACAACTATAAATTATTTCTTTTACACAGCATTCCTTTTACATTGCACTCCTTTTTCAAACAACTAAATAGCCCCTAAATATAACAAGGCATTATCATAAACATAGCACCATTCCAACTTCTGGTTTTGGCATCATAAATCCTTATCTTCTAATTCTACTATGTGCTACATCGAACGCAAGGGCTAGCATGTACAACTCTTTCTAAACAGTTTCTAGGCAAGTAACATGTGGTCTCTTTACATTTCATACCTTTCATATTATTTTTATGACTGAACTTTTTTATGCAGTTTATGTTACCCATTTGACAAACAAAATTGCGTAGCTATATTTTCTACAACCTAATCAATCTATTTATTACTCTCATCCACTACATCAATCCTGATTTTTTCAACTTGATCATCTAAATTTTCAATTTACACTTAACAAGGTTGTGCCTAATTTTTTTGTTGCCCTGACTTGGTAATCGTCAAAACTTCAAGGTTAATTGATTATATTAGTGTTTTATGAAGTTTATACTTAAGTATGAAATATTTTCTTATCAAATTATACTCTTAAGAGAAATTGTTCAATCTATCAACTCAACTTTGACTCTACAAACCATAGTTTTATAGTCTTATTTGTGTCAACCAATTTTTGCACAACTCTCCTCAATATTTTGTACATAAAGCCAAAATTTAAAAAGAGACATTTCATATTTTAAATTGCACAATATAAACTAGATTTTTCGTCTATTAATTTTACCATTTTTTTAAATGTTCTCCATTATTCTAACATTTTAATTGCTTAAAAAAGGAGAAAATTATTAAAACTATGGAATGCACAAACATCAAATAGAAAAATACCCTTTTTAAAGAATTTCTAAAAAAGCACTTCCACAATTTATTATATCAAAAAGGAATAAGTGAAAATTTATATTTGATGTGGCTCTATTTGTGAATGAGAACCCTCAAGTCATTATATAACAATTTTTGAAACTTGTCACTATTCGTATATGTCATTAACAACCTCAGAATATATTTTACAAGAGGGTTGAGCCAATAGTAGTACAATTCATAACTACAAATGGGCCCATCCACAGTACTACTTAACATGGCTCCAAACCTAACTTCACCCTGCATAATAGGTGACTTCTCTTTTTATATTTCATTTGACTTCCATGTAAATTTGAGAATGTGCATAACCAAGAAAGACTTGATTATTAAATGAAAGAAGCATGATTGCTCCTTAAAATCTTCATCCTCTCCTCTCCACCTTAGGCTCTCTTCTCCTCTTATTCCTTAGCCCAGCCGATCCTAGCTATCCTCTCTCCCTCACAACCAAGAGCTTCACACCTAGCTCTCAATCTACTCTTCTCCTTTCCCCATCCTCTCAATCATACTCTCCTCTCCGCAACAAGAACAAATACCACAAGGTTAAGATCGATTCCATTACATTGCAAATGCATTAATAGCTCTTTGGTATATGAATTTGATGACAAGGGGCCATAAATTACAAACATTGAAAGTTCGAACCACTCATCAGCAGCAATGAGGGGAAGAATCAAAAAGATTGCAAGTGACAAGCAATGCACAAAGTGCTCAACATAACATGCAGTACTTTTTTCTTACAGTAAAGGTTAATTCTACAAATTTACATGTATTCTTGCAGTGAGTCACCTAGAAGAACATGTGTGGTGGGGTAACTTTTATTAAGTACACGCTATCCGTTTCTATGAATATCAGCAATTCAAAATGATATGAAATTTGGTCAAATTTTCAGTTTTAAAGCTCATGCTAAGATCATGCATATGCAAGTTCATGTGTTAATAGATAAATATCTTGATGGTAACTATAATTCCTTGCATCACAACGTACTACTTTTCAAAGAAGTGCTCTATCCCATTAAAGATGTAGTGTCATAATGGCATCAACCACCCAAAGCTTACTTGCAGTACATGAATAAGATTTGTCATCAAAACATGAAACTTTGTCCATTAGAGAAAATCTGATCATCTCCAGGGCTCTAAACCACAGCTCTGGAGCCTGGACAGATGTCTGGGTTCAGGAGGGAAATATCAATAGAATCATAATTTTATCACAAAAAAAAAAAAATTATGAGTTCTTAGTTTAATTTCTTATTCAAATAAACTAAATCATTAACATGAATGAAATGCTTAGCCCAAGTAATTTCACACCCAAAGTTTTGTTGGGAAAGCTTAGTTAATGCTTTTTAATAGCTTTTTAATCTAAAAATTTCTTGAATTAAAAACTTTTGTACTAAAATTATTTTAGAAAGCAACGAGAAAGCTCTCCCAAACAAAGCCAAAGGCTTATTTTGAGATGACTTAGCTTTGAGTACAAAAAAATTAATTTTTTGATTAGAAAGCGCTTAAGAATGAGTAAAAAGTTATTGCATTTTAGGCTTTGTAATGTTGTTATTTAGTACAAATTTTTTTTTGAAAACAGCAAAAAAACAACAGTCTAACACTCTCTCAATAAGCCTAATTCATAAAAATTAAAAAAAAAAAAGAATTAGATTCTATTTTAAGAGTATGGCATTACTCAAACAGAAAGCACATTGTAAAAAATTTATTATTTTATGTATTTTACTTTTCAATTCTCATTTTATCATGAATTTATCATATTTAATTAATTCTATAAATAAATTCCAATGAACTGACGAAAATTTGGATGGGAAAGCCAAATTCCAATTACTTAGGAAAAAAATAATTTTTAAATTTTATTTGTGAAATGTATAATCAAATTGATCAATCATCTTGTATGAAACCTATTTAAATTAATTCAATTACAAAATTCATTCTAATCACTTAAGAATATTTTAAATAACTACAATATTTTATAAAATTGATTGCGAAAATACATTAGCAACAGCAGTTTTTCATCGCAGAAATTTTTGAAAAACGGTCAGAAAAAAGTAGCACGAAAATAAAACAACGAAAAACAATCCCGAACAGAAACTCAGTGATTCAAAATAAATAAAATAAAATCTGTAAGTCAACAACGGCTTAAATATATATATCCTTAGTAATAAAAGCAAACGGTTTTCATTGAACGATTTTTCAGAAATTGAATAACGTTCAAGATTGGCCTGCCCATCAATACAAGTAAGAAGAATTATAACAGTTAACAGAACTATCAACGTATCTTCAAAGTCAGAAAATATTAATACAGACTTGGACTTTTATCACATTATGGGAACAGCTGTTCCAGGTCATTTCTAAGCAGTTGAGTTGAAGACAGAGGAAGAGGAAATAATTTATTCATAATATTTTTATATAAATTTAATTTAAAGTGAGATTTTTATTTGTAAAATTTATTTTCAGCAGATATAATATTTGATTAATTCATCAAATCTTTATTAATTTCATTTCAAATACCTCAGTTTATATGAGTGTTTTTTTTGTAAATTTTAATGATATGTAGTAATTAAAAGAATATTATTTAGAATGTATATTTATTTATTAGTGATATGCTTGATTTTTATTACTTATTATAAAGCTATTTTTAATTTAAATATCTCTTTAAAGCAAGAAAAAAATAGTGATCTAAAGTGGCAATTGGTATTGTGTGAAGTTTTCCATAATCAGATGAGGGTGTTGTCTTTTCTTTACAAAGCTTTATTGACTTTAGAAGCATATTTTCATTTGAAAGAATTGTGTTGCTTATTACTGTACAAGAAATCTTAAAGCAAAAAAGGAAAAGAAACATGAAGTAATTGTTGGAGGAAGAGTAGGGGTATCAACATGTCCGGTTCGGGTCCAACTTGACTTGACCGGCATAAACGGGGTGACCCAAATCTGCCTTTTAGCCAAAGGGGTCAGGATATATAACCCAAACCCGACCCGCAGGGTGTGATCGAACAAGACTCGTGAACCCAAACTGATCTAGGTTTCCAACCCCGGCATAGTCGTTGAATCGAGCCGCGTAGGTCAGGAGCAAGGCAAAGAGGCAGTGACGGTGAGGGCATGTGCGGCGCAGCGGCGGACTACCGTAGGCTGGACTCCGAAGGAGTGGAACCGAGAGGTGGGAGCCGAGAGGTGGGGCGAGAGGTGGGCAGTGAACCGTTGAGGCCAGGGGTGTAGGAGGCACCAGGGCGACTGGGCGAGGTCATGCGTGGTTGGCAGAAGAGGCTTCGAGGCGGGGTCGAGGCGTCTTGGTGAATGCTTGGAAGGCTTCACTATGCTAGGTCAAGGTCGCGACGTAACTCACGAGTTAGCGAGTTGACCCGCAGTTTTTCGTGTCAACCCGAACCCGACACGGGTTGTCTCAAACCCAAATTTTTCCGAGTCGGTTTTGGGTCTTGCCAACTTTGACACCCAAAGAAGAGTAGAGGGGGAGAGGAAATATGACTCATGATACAATAAATTATTCTAATAAAATAACTTGGCCCAAACCTATTAACATATCAGATCACTACAAAGAAAAAATTCAAATATACAAAAATGACTCAAATGCAATATACACTAAAATATATCAATCTATATCACTAAAATACAAACTCATTAATAATATATTGTGAATCCTAAGTACATTAAGGTTTTGTTTGGAACATCATTTGTCTACTATTTTTTCGCAATTTAAAAGAAAATACTAAAAAGCTGCTTTTCAAAAAAACAAAAGAAAACTATTCCAAACAAAATCTAAATTGAAGACGACTACGGTAAAAAAAGTTTCACACGACATACCTACTTAGTTCACACCAAATGATACTTAATGCTTTCCAGAAGCTTAGACATGATTTAGATAACACTTTATAAAGAGTAGGATATCAATATGAGACATGAAAATGATACTGATAGAAGATAGAATAAACTGCAAAAAATTGGAACACACATCCATGTTTTCAAAATTTCTAAATAAAATCATCACATAAAATTTGTTAGAGGATTAATAAAATCAATTTTCAATTTCAATTTGCAACAATTCGAAAATGGCATTTACTACAAAATTGTCCTCAATTGCTGCAAAAGGAATAAAGTTGGCTCTCTATCCACAATGGAATATTAACAAATACAAGATCAAAAAGATTAAAGGGCATACAAATTCGTGACTAAGAAGCTACCACTCTGCACCTCTCTGAAGATTGAAGGCTAACACAATACAATGAATCGGAGATTTGAGAGCCCAAATTTTCAATTCCAACTGACAATTCAACATTATTTGCTACAAATAATAATTTAATATTTAAAGCTCTACCAAAAACTATAATAAAATAAAATAATATCACAAAATCACATAAAATAAGGATTAAAAAAATTCTAAAATTGGTACAGCCTAATCATAATTAGATTTCAACATTTTATCAAGAATATTAAATTCAATAAACATCAACACCAAAATAGCTTTGTTAATAAAAACATCTATATTATGGCCATTAAAAAAAACTTCATAACACATCCCAACATATATATCAGAAAAATTAAGCATATGACAGCCTTATAAATCTCATATCAATCTATTCCCTGCCAAGTGACACATAAAATAGTAGATTATGTTCCTAAATATGACAAGTTCAAATAAATCTTCAAAAAGCAATAGGGAAAAAAAATTAACACATTTGAGAATAGATCCTAAGAGCAACGTTTCTTTTAATAATCTTGTAGTTACTGGACAAAAGAAACGTTAGAAAAGCTGCAGAACAGACGGAGGGATATTAAAACTTGGATAATGCACAACATAGAATAAAAAATATAGTCACAAGTAAATAATTAACTAACAGAAATTATTAAAGAAGAGAGGGCAAAATGAAAACAGCCATTACTCTTCATGCAATACATAGAAAACAAATAAAAAAAAAAACTCCCAAAACTTGGTTCAATTAGTTGGATAAAAGCTACTGGAGTGAAAAATTTGAAAATTTCGATTTAATGGATCGTACTGATCCAGCTAATAAAACTGACGAAATTCTCAAGGATTTAAAAGTTTGAAATCTTGGAAAATTTCTGTCATGTTTTCAGTTTTCAGGTGGGGAAAATGGGAAATCTGCTTTGAACCATTAAATTCAGGAGGCACCTAAAAAGAGCAGCAAACACAACAACAACATCAAGCCTTTGTCCCACTACGTGGGGTCGACTACATGAATCTTTTTCTTCATGTTTTGATGTTAAAAGTCAAATTCTATTTAAATCTAATAAAGAAAGATCATTTCTAATATTTTCTAACCAAGGCTTTTTTAGGTCTACCTCTATCTTCTTAACAAAAGTCAAATCTAATAACTCTCTTTTCTAACTGGGTCATGGAAGGCCGCCGTTTTATGTGGCCAAACCATCAAAGGAGACTCTCTAATCTTATCTTCCACTAGAACTACTCCAACTTTTCACGCATTGGCTATTTTATATCCAATCTATAAGGGTAAAGACCACTCATCCACCTGAGAATCCTCTCTCTACAACACTTATCTTGGTAATCACAGCAAAAAGCATACACACAAGGTACCCTCTTGCAAATGTCTAGTGAGAAACATCCAAGACTAAAGCAAAAAAGATAGGGCTATATAAAAAGAGCAATATCTGAAACTGAAGTAAAAACAATTTGAAGGATATATTTCTGAATGCTTTTGTCAGCTGACCAAGAATGTTTACAGCGTGAAAGAAATGTTAAAAATGGCGTATAAAAAGGTAATACATAATTTTAATTCAAAAAGGCAAGAAGGTTCTCGGTGATTAGTTTATATCTCATCACCTCTAACCTCTACAAAAATTAATGCATCGAAATGTTAGCCAATATGATTATAAATGAACCAAAATGAGTAAAAACCTGGGTTAGAATAAAATCGTTCCTTCTTCTATGTTAAGCAAGTTTCTTAGCACGGCCAGTGAAGGGCCAGCCTCCTCCTTCTTGGATCCAGGAGCTTCAGGCTTCCTGCCCAAGCGGGAGCTCTGTCTGGCTCATAACGGTAGTCATAGAACAGCTCTTCCCCAGCACCAATGCGTTCCTTGGCAATATGCCTACTCTGTGATCACGCAGCTACCATGATTACCAGCATACAATTTGGCTCAGGGAATGATTGGCAAACTTCAATTTATCACCCTTGCGGTAAGCACGAGAACAAACTGCATTGATATAATATATCAGAAGTCTATATATATAGCATTGATGGTGAACGAACATCTTGCTATGGAATAGAATTACATGCCTGATCATTCAGATTGAACAAGAAAGGATGAGTTTTCACGATCGTAAATCTTTCCCCGCTTATCTGCCTCTCTATGAGAGATCAGTTCACCGGTGTATTCTCCAAGATATTCATGTTACCAACGCTATTCTGTTGAAGGATTCCAATATTGTTGGCCATAAGTGAGCTTAAGATCCAATATCTCAGTGGGAAAGAATAGTGAATTACCTTTAGGAAAGCACCCCAACCAGAAATATCAGATCCACCTAGTAGTACCTGTATGTAAGAAGATCGGCACTTCAAAACTGGTTGAAAAAGATTCACCTAAGTAACTCAAGAATGCACTAAGATAAAATAATATAAGCAAATCATTTCCCTTAGTACCAGTGAAAACAAGAAATGAAACAAAACTATGATATTGTCATGTGAAACAATATGTAAAGGACATAATAAATGGAACAAAGAAGCTGTCAATTTCCTGGTAGGCAACCACTTGAATTACTCATGGACAGAAGGTACACGGGAATACACATAAATGCCCAACAATTGTAGGTAGCAAGACAAAAAGTGGGCATAGTTTAAATAAAAGATCACGCCCAGTTCCACAAAAACTGGAATCAGTTTAAACACTACACATTAATCGTGCAGCTCAACTTAATAAAAAAATATTTTTTTTTTTTGTAAACACAAAGTTTCGGACTTAAAGGAACATACTAAGTCACGAATGGTTGAACACTCAACATATTTCGAAATGATGTTGACATTGAAATTATAGATATGCAAATTCAAAAACTAAGGAATAAACGACACCTGTCACAATGCCTTCTACACTAGTTATAAGATGTCATTTCGTAAATTAATAGAAGTTTAGAGGAATCAATATGATGACGGACTTGAGTAAATTTCTAAATGGATGCAATCTTTTGAAAAGTAGATTGGGCAGATCGAATTATAAATAACAGAAGATATAACCACCATAAAATAGGCTTGGAAAGGATAAAAAAATCGCACAAGCCAACAGTCAAATCTTTGAATCCCATAATTTTTGAAGGTTCTTACTTTGACCCAAAATTAATTTAATTTTATGCCAACGACTTATGACTATGGAAAACAGTATAGAGTAGAAACATCTTTTCAATCAAAATTTTGACTGTGCCGGAAAATGCTAATGTTGTATAGGAAATAATAGTTAGTAATATAAAAAATTTAAAAAAAAGTATTTGAAGTATCAAAATGAAAAACTCTTAATAATAAAAATAGCTGATAATAAATCAAAATAGGTAAAAATAATCAAAAATAAAAAAGCTTTGTATATAAAAATTGTTTAGATTTAAAAATTAAGAAATTTGAAAAAATATGAAGGGCCCCCAAGTAGTATAAAGTAACCTAGGATCTAAAGAACTTGAAGAGGCAAACAAAGAGATAAAAGCCTTGGCTCGATGACCAAGCTTCCTCGATATTGAGCGGATTGAGAACTTGATGGTGGCCGACCTTCTCAATGAAGATGGGCATTTGAATACACAAACGTTGGAGAGGTGCTTTGGCCAAATCTAATCGAGAGATAACGTGCATTCAGCTAGACCATGGGAGCCGAGCGATTCTATTGAATTGCTCAAGATGCCGCCAGTTCCACGGTGGCAGGCATCGCCTACAAAGTTTGTTTCAGTTCCCGGATGGTTTGTTCTTACCGATTTCAAAACTTTGTCTTCACCAAGAGAAAAGGTCTTTTGGTGGCCCATATGCAAGGAGATTATCCCTACCAATCAGTGGCTCCTAACTCATGGTCTTCAAATAGATGCTCGTCGCCCTTGAGTTGTTCCGGCATTGAAACATCAACCATATCACAGCTACCTACAATCAGTTGCACAGAATTTTGGACTCTCTTATTACCAGATGGGGCTTTCTTCCCCACACTTCTCTGGACTTTGTGGTTGTTGGTGTGATTCGCATGTTACCAAGCTCGCATGGTGGGTACAATCTATTGTTATGCGGTTTATCAAATTAGCGTGGTAGGAATGCTAAGAAGCTGGCCAGCTTTTCCCATCCTTCCATTTGGCCGTAGGATTCTTAAGGCCCTCCCTCACATCTGGTTTCCTTCTCACCCAGATCAGTGGGACGCTCTCGCTTTTTGGTTGCCGACTTTTTCCTCGTGGGATTGGGATAGCTTGCAAGTAGAACTACAAGCTATGTAGTACATTAGTAGGTCTTGAGGAGTAGATGTTGTGAGATGGCCGGTTTGATTTATGAAGGGACATTACAAATAATCAAGCTCCTTGAAGACGCAAGACCAACAGGCATGGGGATGTCGGTCGCAAGTTGGTGATGCTTTTGATTGGATCCACCCTTTCACAATGTCCACTTCCAGCATGTGCCTAGGTACTACAATTCAGCTACTCATTTATGTTCCAAAGGGCTATAATATGTGACTTTGTTTGGATTTTTGGGATAGGAATAGAGATACAATTACTCAAAGATTTTTTTGATATCCTTGAGGAGGATATGAGCTCACATGCCACACTTAGGGCCCTTTATTTTGTTCTTTTTTCTATGTTTTGTAACTAGTCTTGGTTTAATGAATGCAATATGCACACTTCCAAGACAAAAAACAAAGAGATAAAGAAGAATTTAGTTCAAGTAAAGTGCATTAAGGATGAAGATCAAAAAATGCTTTTATTAGAAGAGGATATTCAATAAAGGTTGAAAAGATATTTCGATAAGTTTTTCAATGAAGATTGTAGGAATACAATTAACTTTAGTAATCATTAACACCCTAAACAAAAAAGATATTTTTATTTTTATTGTTGTATTAGTTAAACCAAAGTTAAAAGCTTCAAGAAAAATGAAGGGTAGAAAAGCTGTTGAACCTAATAGAAGTATGGGATGCCAAGGAAGAGAAAATGTCTTAGCTTACAAAAATTTTTCAAAATATTTTGAAGACTAAAAAAGACGTCAAATGCGATGATTTCCATTTTTAAGAAAGAAAAGTGATGCACAAAAGTTCGCAAATTATAAAAGAATTAAATTAATGTGTCAAACATTAAAATTATGTGGGAGAGTTTTGAGCATAGGTTATGATATGAAACTAATGTTTCTAAAAATCAATTTAGATTCATGATGGGTAAGTTTGTTATGGAAGCTATACATTTATTGAAAGGTTTTTTAGAGAAGTATAGACATAATAAGAAAATCTACATATGATTTTATTGATTTAAAAAAACATATGATAAAAAGTTCCAATAATTAGATTTATCTTCATAAGTGCAAATTAAAAATAATTATAGCCATTGTATAACTTCTTTAGAGATCAAACAATTTCTTAGTTAAGTTATTATTGTGTTTCCTAGTGATCTCAGCAACAATTTTTTTTTACTTGATGCCATAAAATTAAAGGTCTTTCATTTTCTATTAACACATTAATAAAATGGGTGCGACTTTTTTTACATTGGCTGGCACCTTATAAGAAGAAGCTAGTTCTTGAAATTATTCTCATGATATTTGAAGATATGTTAAAATAGCCAAACCATTACCCGCTATGGCCAAATGCAAATAACATCAAAGCACACCATTGCCTATAACTAATGTATGTCATTGATAGCAACGCCAAGGCATGTTAACACCAACTCTAAACATCAACATAAGATTATTTAACTTCTTAATCTCTAAACTCTCTTCTCAAAGGAAAACGACCATATACTGTCACGACCCGGCCCAAATACCGAATTAACTAGACAAGAACATAAATCGAACGGTATTAACATTCCATTCTTCAATGAACATATTACATAAAACCTCTCAAAGTAACTCAAGAGCTACTATAACAAAGATATTTCATAAATCGATTCATTTTACTTTTTAAAGCTAATAATTGCAACAGTCATAATTTACATGTTTTCATTATTGCGTCGTCTTCTATAGATGTATCATTCTCTTTCAATCATTTTTAAATCTTTGGAAACTTACCTGAAAATATTTATTTAATGCAATGAGTTTACAAAATAAACTCAGTGGGTAACTTATATAATAATCAACATGTTTAAATACAATATATATAACATTTGATATATGTCAATTCAATTAACATTTGATATATATTTTCTTTCTTTGGTTCATTTCATTCCATTCATTTCTTTATACATATCTTATTATATTCATGTTATAAGTGTGTATTCCTTTTCTCATTTAATTAGTAGAGGAGCATCGTCCAATAATACCAAAGGTACAACCATTTCCATTCGTTTACCTTTGTTATAACATTTTCTTTTTACGTATACGGGTGCATTGTTTTCCTAGTCAGTAACATACAGGCTAAACTCCGTAAATTTATATGCTTATCATTTTCTCTTTTCGATTTATTTTTCATTCATTCATATATTCTTTCTTAATGCATACAAGTATCATATAGTGTATAATTGCTTTCTAACTTTACTTTGTATTTCTTTTACATTCTTTTACATATTTATGCACATTTACATACTTTATATCAGAAATGATGCATACTATTATATATACAATTGAATTTTACATTGTTTTCACTATTATGAATAAAGCAATGTAAACTTAAATGTATATATATGACAGTATGCATCCATTTACACATATATGATCTTATATGTATTTAGAAAGTATATATTAAAGAAATAATTATGAAGAATGAAAATAAATGAAAAAAGGAAAATGATAAGCATGCAAATTTATAAGAGTTGACCCCGTATGATACTAGCTGGAGAAGCAATATACCAATGCACAACAAAAGGAAAAGTTATGGAAACGAAAAGGAAATAAAAATGGTTGTATCTTTGTAGATTTAGATGCTGCTCCTATACAAATAAATGGTAAAAGGAATACAAACTTATAAATGAATATAATATGATATGTCTAAATGAATGAAATGAACCAAAGAAAATAATGTATACAAATGTAAATGAATAGACTATTCAAATATTATATGTATTGTACTTTATACATGCTAAATGTTATTGAATTTATCAATGTAAGTCTACAAAAATTTAAAATGACTAAAAGAGAATGGTACGCTATAGAAGACAGTGCAACAATAAAAATAAGTAAATTATGATTGTTGTAATTATAGCTTTGAAAAGTAAAATAAATAGATTTTAGAAAATATTGTGTTATAGTGGCTCTTCAATTGCTTTGAGAGGTTTATGTTAATGTGTTCATTGAAAAGAATGGAATGTTAATATCGTCGATTTTTGTTCTCGCCTCGTTAATTCGAATATCCAGGCGGTTGTGATATTTCTACAAAAAAATGGATTTTAATCTCTAAATTCTTCTTCTCAAAGGAGACGACATATACTATCATATCTCAAATCTCTTCCAACTTCAAACATGGATCCTACCTCAACAATTTATGTCAGTGCATTGTATCAAAACCTTCCCTAACATGCAACAACCTTTAGTTTGACTAACGATTGAAACATAAATAAATGTTTCTTTTGTTGAATTGTAAGATATTAAAAATAAAAATATTTTTCAATGAATTTACATCCGCATTGATGCATGTGAATTTAAACAAGATTGCAAAAAAAAATCATGTTTTTTACATTCATGTAATTAAAATAGGGCATGATTGATACCTCCTTATCACATCATGGCATTTTATCAATTTATCACTCAAATAAAAAAAAGCAAGGAATAACAAATAATCACAAAAAATATGGTTCACATACCCTTGTTGTTGCTTTAGGAGAAGCTTCATATTTCTGCATTCATAATTGTCTCCTAGTTGTACAGGTCCGCCAAAACTGCCATCACCACATCTGCATTGGAAATTAAAGAAGAATATTATAGGATATTTAACGTGAAAATCGATGCAATATCAAAAGATACACCCAAATTGGTTGTTAAATCCTGAATAACCATATAAGATTGAAGATTTTTACGTGATAGAAAGATAAGCCAAATCCATACCCAACCCAGCAATTTCTACAAACATCTGGATCACATTCTCTATCAGCAGCAAAGCAAGGACATTGACGACTGCGACATTGACTCTTAGCACAATGGCATCCTAAACGGTTCTTGCAATCTTGGACACCTATTTGCCAACATCACAATGAACATCAGAAGTCGCCAAGTCTTTCACAAAACCCACAAGATAGATAATACAATATTACATCATAGCAGAAAATATATTATCATCATTAATTATAACGTGAGGGCGTAAAACTAATAGTATTATTAGAAATGAATGCATGCTAAAGAAGAGTGTAAAATGAGAAAAGTAAAGAAACTACAAAAGCATATGATTTGGTATGCAACTAATAATCAGACAGAGCAGAGAATTTAAAAGAGAAAAAAAGAAAAAAAAAAAATCAGGCACGACACATCGTTCATCCCAACCCTAAAAAAAGCATTTTTTAATTAAATATTACAACATGTTTGCAGTGGGAATTACCCAGAAAAATGGGTATAAAGCGTTGACGGCTGGCGGATTCACACTGCAATATGCAACTTGAGCATAGAGCACCCTAAACTGAATAAGTATCTTATGAAATAAACTAAAAACAGCGCTTTTTGAGGGACTACTTCCCGAGTAATAAAACTACAGTGAAAAGTTCAATGAAGTCAGTAGAAAAAGTACTCTCCTTTGAATCAGCAGACTGAATTTAGGCTTCATTTGGGATGGCTTTCTTTCTACTTTTTAAAGCAGATTTTTAGTAGAAAAAAATTAATTTTTGTACTAAAAAGCTGCTTTAAGAAGCAATAAGAAGCCGTCCCAAACGAAGCCTAATCTAAATTTATTCTCAAATTGTAAAAAAAAGAGATCATTTTTTATGCAGTCACTAGTAGAGGTATAAAGCAACAGGTTTTGCACAGAGGGATACGGTGAGCCCGCTTACAAAAGGAAAAAAATGATTTCGGGCCTTTTTAATATGCAGAAGCCATAGTTAATAATTTTTACAGCCTTAGTTAATTAACTGCTATATAAAGTCAATTTGATTTAATAAAATGATTAAAGCTTATAGATTATCACAGGGTCATTGTCAAATTTAGTTTAGAAGACCATGCTCATAATCAATATGCAATTTACACAGTCCTTGCAGCTAAAAGATATTAGGTCCGGGTCCCTCTGTCTGATCACAGTGCCCTCATTTTGGAAGACCTTTTTGTAGATACAACATCCTTTATAGTTGCAACTAAACTCCTAGCGAGATGGAGAGGATGGTGTCGCCAATGGCAACCAGCCCACACACCTTATAATGCAGAGTACTGCAGTGGGATAGAAATTGCTAATAGTACTCATTCCCACCCAAATTTTTTGTCGCCAAGGCAAAAGGAGGCTAATCGAAACTCGTATGCCATAGGATGGAGTTTGGGGACGTTTTGGGGGAATTGAAGATGAAAGGCTGCTGAACTGTTTTTATCTCAAAAAAATGAATGAACAGAGACAAACTTACCCACAGTATTTTCACAGCAAGTTCCATTCAGAATGCAAGGCACTGTTTTCCACAAGCAGATTGACAACCACAAGGGTTATACTGCCGACAAGGCTGATCTTTCCTCTCTGAAATCCTTTTCCTGATGGAAGGTAACCAGCAGACTCCCAGGTATATTTCAAGCGACGAACTCTACCTCGTCTCCTGACGAACCTTGACCTTGCTCGTACATCCATGCCCTGAACACCACAACACAAGTAGAAATTCAGTATTGATTGTATGCATAGACGTATTCAGTAAAAACTTTTTTTTCTAAATTATGAAGTCAACCTTGGCATTCCTCAACTAGAGAATGAGAACCATCAGAAGCACAATACTTTGCTATTTTCAATGAAGTCAAGTAGTGGTAAATCTCCATGCAAGTTTTCAGTCCACTTAAAAGATTTCTAGCAATTAAACAGCTGTCCAGACAAGAAACCACACAGTTAGACGCAAAAGCATCAAATAACCAATCTATAGCTTTTGCACGAAGTGCAAAATGGATTACGCAATTCAGTTGAAGAGAATGAGGATAGATTTAGAGAGTTTAATATACTATTAGTTAACACTACACTTAAGCCCAGTGAAGATGATGAGCCTTCTAAATAATAAGACATGAACAAACTTTAGCCAAGTACAAACTATTATGTTCAAATGGGCTAATCTTCCGCAGCTAGCAGTTGCAAAAGATACGTCAGGAGTAACACAATTGCTAGGCAGGTCGAGATTTATAAGAATGGCAATGCATAACACAATTTAAGAAGTACAAATTTTGACGGGTCAACAGCAAGTCTTTCAATATACATGATACATACCGAGACATCAAGAGGATGCCAGATGTTTCAATATAATTATGTTATGAGAGACGGTCAACATAGAGCAGTTTTTAAGATATAGAATCTACCAAGACACTCCACAGCAATATATCTAATCAAAAGGAGCTCCCGAGTGTTCTTTTAGATTTTAAAAAGATCCTATTCTCATTAGGGTGTTAAAATCCTGTTAACGGCGAATGGCGCCACCATGGCACAAAGGTCCCTTTGGAGCCATGGCGCATAGCGCACGGGCGCGGCGCACACCATTTGAACATGGCGCAAACTATATAAGAATTTAAAATAATAAGCATGAATATGAAATATCATTAAAAAAGAAAGACAGGCTATTCAAGAGACAAGAATTCACATTTAAAGTCCTCACCCCTTCCTCCTCTCCTATAGAGTCCAATGTCTCCCAATCAAAGCATGCACTCATGAAGAAAACTTATACAAGCATGCACTCAAGAGAAGCAGACAACACAAACAAATATTACTAAAGATGGTGAATACAACAATATGCTGGGCTGGCCGGGGTCTAAGGGCGCTGCCCCGAGGCGGGGTTTGACCTCCCAGTCAAGTCGCAGGGTCAAGGGACAACGCCCTTGCAGGAGTTTTCGGGGCAGCGCTCATGAAGAAAATTTTATTGACATAAAGAAAATTTTATTTGTAAAGTAATTTTGAAGTTCTGCTTATTTTTAAAGTTTGTAAGTTGTTTGTATGAAAAGATACATAGAGGTACCGAGCAGTACCGAGCATGTACATAGCGGAACCGAGCATGTACCTAACAGTACCGAGCATGCACCTAGCAGTACCGAACATTTTTTTTTTTTAAATTCTAAGATGTAGACGCCTCTAAACCATTGTGCTAGTGAAACACTTCAAGTAGCAATCAATAAGAACATACATGTTAAGTTGTAAATTCTTGTAAAAAATATTCATAATATAATGAAATTTAAAAACAATTTGGCGCACTATTTTGCGACATGCGCCATAGCTCACATGTGGCGCAAATAGCGCGCGCTATTTTAAACACTGCCCTCGCCATGAACATGGCGCCGTTGGTGCGTCGTTCCGTGCGCAATGGCGCACGCTATTTTGCGCCATTGACAACTAAGGGTGTTAAGTATTGATATGTCATCAAAAAATTATCTTGATCAGGCACGAATCTCAATGCAAAACCAAATTGGAAACTTTAGAATTAAAATTGGGACCATCCGAACCTCCGATTTCAGCAAACTTACAGTCAAACAAAACGTCTCAGAACAACGAACCCAACGACACCAAATCCAACCCAATCCGATCCCAAATGGGTCCAAATCAAGGGTTAGAAGCGTTGTTGGAAGGTTCAAACCACAATTTGGATTATCAAACGGTTTCCAATACATTTCACAAGATATCTGCTCTTTGGAGGCGAAATTAATCTCCAATTCACATCCTAGCCAAATTGTTATGAAGTGGTGGATGAACTTTAGTTTTTAGTTTTTTGTGATTAAATTTTCATTTAAATGTTTAAAATTTGGTAGATATTAAATTCTGAAATTTTAATAAGCATAACCCTTTTGTCATTCCAAAACAAGCATCATTAATTATTTAATGCCTTCCCTTCAAAGAAGAAATGATGTATTGTATTAGAAGATTGCCCTCTAGCAACATGGTTTGAAATATCTTCTTGTTCAGAAGCTCTATATGCAACATGGAGTGGTGAAAATCTAATTAAGGCTTCCTTGATTTGTGCATGGTCGTAGAGCAGGGACAACTGGTGCTTGTAGCAATTATATGTGATTTAGAGTTTTGTGTAAGGTTCAAATCATGAGCCAAGTTTTGGCATGATCTCAATAATGTAACGAAACATGGCAAAATACTCCTTCGTTAATCTCTATGGTGTCAAAAATTATATGAAAGCCCCTATAGTGATGATAGTATGATTCAAGCAACATAGGAGTTGCCCTCACCTCAACAATTGCACAGTTGCATGACGACCCTTTGAACCGATCGTAGAACCGCGAACCTTGGACTCTTCCAAAGGTTGAAAGGTATTGCGATTGCCCACACCTTGGGTCTTCCTCTCTCAAACACTCAACATTGAGGGAGACAAAGAGAAATCTGAATTTTCATTAATCGATCATCATCCTACAGTACAAGAGAGCTAGCCTAAATAGGCCTCATAAAAAGAAAAATAGCAAAGACTAAAATGTCCTTCGGGCTACAACACCACATGACCACTCCTAAGGGTAAAATGAAAAAACAGTAATAATAACATAGTACATAAGACATAAAAAATAAAATAACTCTAGATCGTAGCCGTTGATCTTCTGATGTCCTCATCAATGTCTTCAAACAATTAACTGGAAAAGTTCAAGTGTTCTAAAAACTGCAACCCTACAGACAGAAGACAGTGCCACACAGGACGAATGCGCAAATTAGCCCCACGGTATTTCGGGCCTACGAGATAGTGGAAAGGATTGGAGTTTTGGAGTACAGGTTGACCCCTGACCGCCACTATACACCCAGTATTCCATATGTCAGTTGAGGAAAGCTCTATGGGAGCATATAATAGTGCAGAGTTACTAGCGAAATTGATGGAGTTGGAAGTGGTCTTAGAACCACTGGAGCTAAAAGGTGTGACTCATGTAATGAGGGGAATAAAGAAGTGGCTGATAAATGAAGAGGCTTCCCGACTTCGATGCCACTTGGAACGTATGAGAGGGGAAGCACAGTTTCCTTCATTTCACCTTGAGGACAGGCAAGTTTTTGGGATGGGGGCTATGTTAGACTAGCTCAAGGGGGGCGACTAAACAACTGAACCGATCCATATTGGACCAGTTCGATCTATAGGAGGCGGACCCGGGGGGGGGGGCGCGGAACCAAGGAGAGTCAGGGGGGTTTCTAAGTAGATGGGGCCCACACAATAATTGAGCTTTGTGTTTGAGGGAATTTCAAATTAGGGTTGTTTTAGAATTAAATATTTATCCTTTTGCTTTAATTAGTCTTGTCTTACTAGGGTTAAGGTTCTGAATTTTGTAATCGAATTTGAGATCTTGTGTTGATTTTGGGCTCTCTCTTAGCTAGAGATTTGAGAGGAAATCTCCTTTCGAATCGAAGATTCATTTTGTCGGGTTGTTTCTTTTATTTTCCCACTCAATTCTAAGTGATTTTCTTGGTGATTTCTCTCCAAATTCTGTGAAAACATGTGTATTGTTGATTTTCTCTGAATTTCTGCATTATTTTCTATTACTTTGGGTTGTTACCTATTAAAATACAATACAAAACTAAAGAGAAAATTGGATCCACAAATCAGAAGAACAGGTCAGGACAACAATTCATAGTTTATAGTACACCCGATCAGAAAACGGTCTAAGGATTGAACCAGTCATGATTATATTAAAATAAACCTATAACATTAGGTTTATTTTGTAAACTAGTTATTATTACTTTAGACAGTTGACCCTCTTTCTTTTCATTTATACAAGCCTATAATAAACCCTCTTGCTATAATTAAAGTTATGGAAATGAAATTCTGATTTTCTCTCCCCTCTTCTCTTGATCCTCTTCTTCCCTAGAGTCTCCAGCTACTCAAAAGGTATCCTATCCTTCTTGCAATCAAGAAGAATAAAATATTCACCCAATCTTAAATTGCAAGAAAGAAAGAAAGCAAGGGAGAGGGAAAGAGAGAAATCAAGAAGTGTTAATTAGCTAACATAACACTAAATAACATAAGAAGAATGATACTCTCATTTACCGAATGGACTATTTAAATTATTGCAACAAATATTTTGATAACATATTAGATGAATCCTTTGATAAAAGAAGTGATTATGTATAATTGAAAAGAAGATAAGAATGAATTTAAACAACCGCACAAGAAGGCTGACCTGTTTAACCAAAAATTTCTATGCCTTTTGAGACAAGACCCTCTCAAGGTCCTCATGACTTGTAGCAGCTATCACCTTTGTATATATTCTCACCAACAACTCTTTTCTTGAAACTTCATCACCATCAGTGGCTGGTGTCCTCCTTGATCATCCCGGTATGAGTTTCATTGGGAACTTCAGGACAAGTTGAATCAAAACCATCATGCAGTACCAATTTCTTTTTTGGATTTTTTTACAGCTTTCTTTGAAACTTTGGAAGGCAATGATGAAGCGGATCCCTTTTTACCATAGCATATTTTGACCGAAGTTTCATGTCTTGCTTAGCAATTGATCCCTTAACTACAGAATCCGAGTCTGATGGTACCACTTGCTTCTGTTCTTTCCTAAGGAACCTAACACACGCTCGGCAACTCTTTTGTTATTTTTCTTCCCACTTTTTACACCAAGATTGGTCTTTGGAGGTGATGAGTGATTAACGTTCAAATGCTCCTGGCAATGCCTCACTTCTGACTCGCTACTTTCGGATACAGCCCTTGCAGTTAATGAAGCACTTTCATCTTTGATTGGACCTTACTCTCCTTCCAATTGAGGAACTACAGGATTTCTTTCTTGGCGAAAGATGTGTTCCAGCACTTCCATTTGAATTACTAGTTCTTCAGGTACACGAGGCATCTGAGAATTCCAGTTGCATTGCTCTCTGATTGGAGGCCTGACAAGAAAGTGCTTAAAACTTCATAAATGTTCACACAATCTATAGCATAAATGATCAACAAGATTCAGCAAATAGTATAAAGACTAATTCGATAAAATCATCAGTATACAACTTCATCAATTATAATCAAGCCTACAGAACGCCTACCAGCCTATAACAATGGATGCCACATGGAGATCCATCATCTGAGCAGCTCCATGGAAGTTGTTTTTCTGACTGACAAGGGACAACCATAACCACTAAAGTTTTAACATGCAAGGATACAAATTTACTTTCAATCAATACAGGAAATACAAATCCTGAGACATCCATGCAATCTACAATCAAAAACCTGCAGGACACACACCAGGAATCAATAGAAAATGATATTACAGAGTAGGATAACAAGCAACGGCGAAAACATATAAAAAGAAAGTATCAGGGTGCACTTACTAGACACCTTCTGCAGAAAAGGTTATCAAAGGAATCAAGAGCACATCCAGATCTTTTTCCAAAAATGAATCTTCAATCTTGTCATCTTTTGGAACAGTTCTACCACAATTGTTACTTCTCTCTGACACAGAAATATTCTCGTATCTTGCCTGTATAAGATGTTTGGTGTTGTTTCATACGTCTGTAAATGCCAGCACAAAATGAATGGCAAAGACCTAAGCCCAAATTACAGTAAATGGATATTCATCACATTTAAAAAGTAATCCAGGGCATAATAAATTAACGACAGAAATAGTTGTGCAAACATAGAGAAGTTCGGTTTGAAGAAAATATCACTAACGATACCTGATTTCACTAGGACCCTTATCAAGGCACTGAGACAATGACTCAAGCACAAGATCAGAGAGGCCTACTTCTTGGATAGTCAGCCTGGGTTAAAATCCAAATTATTAGTTTAGATATTGAATACAATAAACATATAATTTGAAATTACCAATCAAATTTGAAATATATAAAGCCATTTGAGAGAATATTTCAAGGCCAAATTAACAAAAAAAAAACTTCTGCAAGCATGAAGTAGATCTTTAAGTGCTCTAAATCATCATGAGGTGGTAAAACTCTTCTATCAATTATGCAATGCTTACTACCTAGGGAAGAATGATTCATAAGCAGGAATATCTTTATAGTATTTACCATTAAATCACAAGTGATCAATCTTTAAGAAGCCCCCTGCATATGTTTCAAATATATTGAAAAATATACAATTCTTAAACAATAGCATTTCCCCTAAGTACTACACATCCATAGATCAGAACTTTAAATGGGATTCAAGAAAATTTGCTTACAAACCCAAAATTTCAACTCTCCCCACTCAGCAGAAACAGTTCATTAGTTCCACGATCCTCTAAATCTGCTGTGATGACCAACATTATAATTTCATACTTAATGGCCATTTCAGGCAACTTTTTCACAACTTTATTTTTCAAAACACACACAACAAAAACATCAAGTCTTTATCCCACTACGTGGGGTCTCAACACATAAACCTTTTTTTCTATTGTGTCATGTTAAGAGTCAAATTCTCATTTAAATATAATAAAAAAATTATCATTATAATACTTTTCTAACCAAGTTTTTTTAGGTCTAACTCTACCTTTCTTAACATATGTCAAATCTATGCGAACCAGGTCATCAGAAGGCCGACGTTTTATGTGATCAAATCATCTAAGGTGACTCTCTCTAATCTTATCCACCAATAGGGAAACCCAACCTTTCATGTATATACTCGTTTCATATTCTGTCTGTAGGGGTAAAACCACTCATCCACCTAAGTATCTTCATCTCTGAAACCTTTAACTTATTGTATGATTCTTTTATAGCCAACATTCTGCGCCATAAAGCATTGCAAGTCTCACCACCATCTTAAGAAAATTTCTCTAATGTTTGAGGGGTACTTTTCTATCACACAACACTGCAATGGGCTGATATATCCTCCACTCAACCGTCCAACCTAAATTCTACTAAAATATTCCATCTATTTCACCGTCACTGTGAACATACCTAAGATATTTAAAACATGTACTCTTTAAGACTTGATTGCCCAAACTCACAATCCCCCCACTAGATATATTACTACTAAAATTGCACTCAATTCAAAAGGGTTTAGATCTACTCAAACAAAAACCTTAAGACCTAAAATTGACCTCCATAATTCAAGTTTTCCTTCAACTCTTATGTAGTCTTATCAACAAGAAGAATATCATCAGCAAAAAGCATACAATAGGGTACATATGATACACCTTGGTATCAAAAAACATCCACAACACAACAGATGACTAAAGCACAAAACATATTTTATGCTAGAAAAATAAATAACAAGAAGAAAGATACAATTGATCCTCTTCAAGAGGAGGATCTTCTCTCCCAAATCTAGACACCGTTAGGATCCCTCACACAAGAAAGAACTACAGCACTCAAATAAAATCCATATAAAAAAACTAGCCCTAACCTTAGACTTAAATAAAATTCCTCTTCCCTCCAAAATCAATCTCCTTCCAATAAGTTTCCCTCATTATTTGAAATTCAATTAGGAAAAGATCTCTTAATTGATTCCCTCCTAACATAATATTTTATTTCTTTACTGGGCCCCACCTCCTCAGTCTCCTCTCTCTCAGGTTTGTCAGCCCCACTGGGCGATAATCGACTGAACCCTAATCCAACATCTCGCAGGTCCAGCTTGGTGCAGACCCCTCTGCTCCCTTGTATCAACATTCTCTTCAAACGTCTAGTAAGGACATCCATGACTAAAGCAAAAAATATATGGGCTTAAAGTTAATCCTGATGTAATCGAACTAAAATAGGAAAATACTTGGTCAAATCACCTTGTGTTGAACAAAACAGCATAATTTTTATGACTATAACGTCTTGTTGTTTTTCAAAAATTCCTATTGAGAAGTTACTCATATAATCAAATATGCTTAGTAGTATATAACAATAAAAAAAATAATTGTTATAAAAAATTTCAAAAGAGAAAATGTTTATAAACACCACAATAGTTTTAAAAAAAAAACTCATAACTATTTTACAACTATATAACGGTCCTAAACATATTTTAGGTTCTCTACAATAACATAGCTTTGATGTCCATATGATAAATTACATTGAAATAAAGGAGGAAATTTGCATGCATATTTTCATCTTATATGCACGCACCTTTGACGTGTGTATTTATATCCAGTTAATCTAGATAGAATAGACAATTTATGCGTGCAACATGAGCATGCATGATCCACTTGCATATGCATGTAAAAAATACCTCGAGATTCATGCTTGATCAAAGTAAATTTTTTTTATGACGTATCAACATACATTTTTTTTCTATATAAACTCCTATATAAATAAAGCTGCATTGAACAACATTTTATTTACCTGTTCTATTTTTAGATTTAGCCTATATTAAGAAAATAGAGGTAGACCTAAAAAGACTATGTTAGTAAATATAGAAAATATGTAGCTTAAAAAAATAAAAAATATGTAGCTCATATTGGTCTGTGGATAGGGACCTTTAGCCTACTAATTAAGAGGTCTTAGATTTAAAGTTTGCCTATGTGAAGTGTGTATAGGTTTATAATATTATTAGCTCAATGTCCATATATATATATATATATATATATATTATAACGATTCTTTATTAAATTTAAATGAGAATTTAACTCTTAATATGACACAATAAAGAAAAAAGATTCAAATAACTGATCTCGCACAGCGGGATAAAGACCTAATTCTATTATTGTTGACGTATTCTATTTCATTTTTTGAAAATATTTATTAAAAATTTTGGATGCTACAGCCCCAATAAACTCCTAAATAAGAAATAAAATTTATTACTTCAGTTTTTTGTCATCGGCAGCATAAAAATGTATTGTAAAAAACTAAAAAATGAAAATGTGAGTGTTATATTTCTATGTAAATGAAAATTTTGGATCATGATTTTAGAGGTAATTTTTAAATTAAAAATTTTCGAAATTAAATTCAGGATCATTTAAACTTTGATTTCAACAAATTTATAGTTGAACTGAACGTCTTGATAAGATAAACCTAATGATATCAAAAGTAGTCCAAACTCTAATGAGATCATATCAACATCTGCTACATAATTAAAAACTTCAAAAGTTAATTGGATGATCAAATGAACTTCAAATTTGATATTTTTATAGTGGAATCGAACGGTTTGACAAGAAAAATTCAATGAGTCTAAGATCACTTAATTCTGACATTATTAAAATTAAAAATTATTTAGCATTTTCCAACAATCACCACAACAACCAACACCAGCTATGATCATCAAAGACCATCCCCAACCGTCGTCACTACCGATGAACACTACCAACAATCACAGTCATCATCTCCGGATGTTTTTTTTTTAATCTAACCATATTTTTGGGTACTAACTTCACATCTGCAGACACCATAATTTTGTAATCTCTAAAGGAAAATAGTCATCTCATTTTCAACTATGAGGAGAAAAATGATTCTTATATTTCCTATTATATAGTGAATTTTTAAAATGGCCTATATCTAGTTGTTTTTTTTTTTCTTTTCAAAATTTTCATATAAAATTTTTCAAGTCTTTTATAAGCTTTATTTATGCATGTTGAATTTTTGTAAAAAAACTAAGATGTACAACTTGTACTCTATTGATATATAATTTTTTTAGCATGTAAAATATATAATATTAAAACATAAATTTTAAAATTGTGTGCAATTTATATTCAAATTTATATTTTTCAAATTTATTATGTCTCAAATCTTTGATATACTATATTCATATCCCTATATATATACATCATTAAGGTCTTCTTTGAGGCAATGTTAGGGTTTCTAGCTTTGCCTTTAAAAGCCACTTTCTCCATAATAGTTTCAAAAATAGATTTATAGAAAAATAAAAATAAAAATTGAAATAGCAATGAAAAAATTGTATCTCAAACATGATAACTTTTTTTTTTTTTTGATTGGGGTATCCACCCGCTGTCACTCTCGAAAGGGAAATTGACAATGTGATGAATACTCGGCTGGCCTAGAAGAGACACCCACCCCAGAAATCTCATGGCCTGCACTTGATTGGGCCTCACTTAGGAGGCGCTGCCGCTCGAGGGGAATCAAGCACGGGTTGGGAGGTTCCCAACTGTACTCGCCCACCAACAAAGCTAAGTATAGGTGAATTTAACTACCTGTTTTTCTTACCACAAAAGTAATCGAAAAAGTGTTTCAAATAAAACAACCAAATTTTTTTATTACAATAAACTGCGACATATGAAGAAACAAAATCATGCAAAATGTGATTGCCAAATGCGTCATATTTAGTATATAAATTCTAGCTTTAATACCGATTAGAGAAGACAAACTTCACCCAGTCTAAAACGAAAGACTAAAATCTATTAAAAGAGACAAATTTCATTTAAATAAACCTTTCCATTTTGCTGCCAGATGACAAAAAAATCAAATAATCATTTGACCCCTCTACTCAAATGTCATGAAATTAGAATGTACAAATTTTTAATTATTATTATTATTATTATTATTTGACCAAAGATCCTTACAACTTTTGTACAATACAGAAAAAATATAGTGATATAAAAAACATCATAATAAAGGTTATCATTCATTAATTGTGCCCAATTGGAATGCCTATCAAATTGAAGAAATGGTTAGGCATGTCATTTGTCATTTATTTAATAGTGTGAAGACTTTTCTAAGGATTGCACTATCATTATATCAATAGATATGCTAAACTTCAAATAGAATCATAATTTTTATCAAAAAAAAAATAAAAAATAAAAAAATTTATGAGTTCTTATGTTTAATTTCCTTATTCAAATAAACTAAAATCATTAACATGAATGAAATGCTTAAGCTTCCAAGTTAATTTCACACCCCTAAAGTTTTGTTTGGAAAAGCTTAGTTAATGCTTTTTAAAATAGCTTTTTAATCTAAAAATTTCTTGAATTAAAAACTTTTGTACTAAAAATTATTTTAGAAAGCAACGAGAAAGCTCTCCCAAACAAAGCCAAAGGCTTATTTTGAGATGACTTAGCTTTGTAGTACAAAAAAATTAATTTTTGATTTAGAAAGCTGCTTTAAGAATGAGTAAAAAAGTTTATTGCATTTTTAGTGCTTTGTAATGTTGTTATTTAGTACAAATTTTTTTTTGAAAACAGCAAAAACAACAGTCTAACACTCTCTCAATAAAGCCTAATTCATAAAAATTAAAAAAAAAAGAATTAGATTCTATTTTAAGAGTATGGCATTACTCAAACAGAAAGCACATTGTAAAAAATTTATTATTTTATGTATTTATTTTTCAATTCTCATTTTATCATGAATTTATCATATTTAATTAATTCTATAAATAAATTCCAATGAACTGACGAAAATTTGGATGGGAAAGCCAAATTCCAATTTACTTAGGAAAAAATATAATTTTAAATTTATTTTGTGAAATGTATAATCAAATTGATCAATCATCTTTTGTATGAAACCTATTTAAAATTAATTCAATTACAAAATTCATTCTAATCACTTAAGATATATTTTAAATAACTACAATATTTTATAAAATTGATTGCGAAAATACATTAGCAACAAGCAGTTTTTCATCGCAGAAATTTTTGAAAAACGGTCAGAAAAAAGTAGCACGAAAAATAAAACAACGAGAAAACAATCCCGAACAGAAACTCAGTGATTCAAAATAAATAAAAATAAAATCTGTAAGTCAACATACGGCTTAATATAATATATCCTTAGTAATAAAAGCAAACGGTTTTCATTGAACGATTTTTCAGAAATTGAATAACGTTCAAGATTGGCCTGCCCATTCAATACAAGTAAGAAGAATTTATAACAGTTAACAGAACTATCAACGTATCTTCAAAGTCAGAAAATATTAATACAGACTTGGACTTTTATCACATTATGGGAACAGCTGTTCCAGGTCATTTCTAAGCAGTTGAGTTGAACAGATGGGAAGAGGAAATAAATTTATTCATAATATTTTTATATAAATTTAATTTAAATGAGATTTTTATTTGAAAAATTTTTTCAGCAGATATAATATTTGATTAATTCATCAAATCTTTATTAATTTCATTTCAAATACCTCAGTTTATATGAGTGTTTTTTTGTAAATTTTAATGATATGTAGTAATTAAGAAGAATATTATTTAGAATGTATATTATTTATTAGTGATATGCTTGATTTTTATTACTATTTATAAAGCTATTTTTTAATTTAAAATATCTCTTTAAAGCAAGAAAAAAATAGTGATCTAAAGTGGCAATTGGTATTGTGTGAAGTTTTCCATAATCAGATGAGGGTGTTGTCTTTTCTTTACAAAGCTTTATTGACGTTTAGAAGGCATATTTTCATTTGAAAGGAATTGTGTTGCTTATACTGTACGAAGAAATCTTAAAGCATGAAAAAGGAAAAGAAACATGAAGTAATTGTTGGAGGAAGAGTAGGGGTATCAACATGTCCGGTTCGGGTCCAACTTGACTTGACCCGGGCATAAACGGGGTGACCCAAATCTGCCTTTTAGCCAAAGGGGTCAGGATATATAACCCAAACCCGACCCGCACGGGTTGATCGAACAAGACTCGTGAACCCAAACTGATCTAGGTTTCCAACCCCGGCATAGTCGTTGAATCGAGCCGCGTAGGTCAGGAGTCAAGGCAAAGAGGCAGTGACCGGTGAGGGCATGTGCGGCGCAGCGGCGGACTACCGTAGGCTGGACTCCGAAGGAGGTGGGAGCCGAGAGGTGGGGCAGTGAACCGTTGAGGCCAGGGGTGTAGGAGGCACCAGGGCGACTGGGCGAGGTCATGCGTGTTGGCAGGAAGAGGCTTCGAGGCGGGGTCGAGGCGTCTTGGTGAATGCTTGGAAGGCTTCACTATGCTAGGTCAAGGTCGCGACGTAACTCACGAGTTAGACGAGTTGACCCGCAGTTTTTCGTGTCAACCCGAACCCGACACGGGTTGTCTCAAACCCAAATTTTTTCCGAGTCGGGTTTTGGGTCTTGCCAACTTTTGACACCCCAAAGGAAGAGTAGAGGGGGAGAGGAAATTATGACTCATGATACAATAAATTATTCTAATAAAATAACTTGGCCAAAACCTATTAACATATCAGATCAACTACAAAGAAAAAATTCAAATATACAAAAATGACTCAAATGCAATATACACTAAAATATATCAATCTATATCACTAAAATACAAACTCATTAATAATATATTGTGAATCCTAAGTACATTAAGGTTTTGTTTGGAACATCATTTGTCTACTATTTTTTTCGCAATTTAAAAGAAAATACTAAAAAGCTGCTTTTCAAAAAAACAAAAAGAAAACTATTCCAAACAAAATCTAAATTGAAGACGACTACGGTAAAAAAAGTTTCACGACATACCTACTTATGTTCACACCAAATGATACTTAATGCTTTCCAAGAAGCTTAGACATGATTTAGATAACACTTATAAAGAGTATGGATATCAATATGAGACATGAAAATGATACTGATATGAAGATAGAATATAACTGCAAAAAATTGGAACATCACATCCATGTTTTCAAAAATTTCTAATAAAATCATCACATAAAATTTGTTAGAGGATTTATATAATCAATTTTGCAAATTTGCACAATTCGAAAATGGCATTTACTCAAAATTGTCCTCAATTGCTGCAAAAAGGAATAAAGTTGGCTCTCTATCCACAATGGAATATTAACAAATACAAGATCAAAAAGATTAAAGGGCATACAAATTCGTGAACTAAGAAGCTACCAACTCTGCACCTCTCTGAAGATTGAAGGCTAACACAATACAATGAAATCGGAGATTTGAGAGCCCAAATTTTCAATTCCAACTGACAATTCTAACATTTATTTGCTACAAATTATAATGTCTAATATTTAAAAGCTCTACCAAAAACTATAATAAAATAAAATAATATCACAAATATCACATAAAAAATAAGGAAAAAAAATTCTAAAATTGGTACAGCCTAATCATAATTAGATTTCAACATTTTATCAAGAATATTAAATTTTCAATAACATATTCAACATCCAAAATAGCTTTGTTAATAAAAACATCATATTATGGCCATTAAAAAAAAACTTCATAATCACATCCCAACCATATATATCAGAAAAATTCAGCATATGACAGCCTAATAAATCCTCATATTCAATCTATTCCTGCCAAGTGACACATAAAATAGTAGATTATGTTCCTAAATATATGACAAGTTCAAATAAATCTTCAAAAAGCAAGCAAAAAAAATAACAAGATTTGAGAATAGATCCTAAGAGCAACGTTCTTTTAAAAAATCTTGAAGTTACTGGACAAAAGAAACGTTAGAAAAGCTGCAGAACAGACGGGATATTAAAACTTGGATAATGCACAACATAGAATAAAAATATAGTCACAAGTAAATTAAATTAACATGAAATTATTAAAGAAGAGAGGGGCAAAATGAAAAAGCCATTACTCTTCATGCAATACAATTTAGAAACAAATAAAAAATAAAACTCCCAAAACTTGGTTCAATTAGTTGGATAAAAGCTACTGATAGTGAAAAATTTGAAAATTTCGATTTAATGGATCGTACTGATCCAGCTAAAACTGACGAAATTCTCAAGGATTTAAAAGTTTGAAATACTTGGAAAATTTCTGTCATGTTTTCAGTTTTCAGGTGGGGAAAATGGGAAATCTGCTTTGAACCATTAAAATTCAGGAGGCACCTAAAAAAAGAGCAGCAACAACAACAACAACATCAAGCCTTTGTCCCACTACGTGGGGTCGACTACATGAATCTTTTTTCTTCATTGTTTGATGTTAAAAGTCAAATTCTCATTTAAATCTAATAAAGAAAGATCATTTCTAATATTTTCTAACCAAGGCTTTTTTAGGTCTACCTCTATCTTTCTTAACAAAAGTCAAATCTAATAACTCTACTTTTCTAACTGGGTCATCGGAAGGCCGCCGTTTTATGTGGCCAAACCATCAAAGGAGACTCTCTAATCTTATCTTCCACTAGAACTACTCCAACCTTTTCACGCATATGCTCATTTTATATCCAATCTATAAGGGTAAAGCCACTCATCCACCTGAGAATCCTCATCTCTACAACACTTATCTTGGTAATCATCAGCAAAAAGCATACACCAAGGTACATCCTCTTGCAAATGTCTAGTGAGAACATCCAAGACTAAAGCAAAAAAGATATGGGCTATATAAAAAGAGCAAATATCTGAAACTGAAGTAAAACAATTTGAAGGATATATTTCTGAATGCTTTTGTCAGCTGACCAAAGAATGTTTACAGCGTGAAAGAGAATGTTAAAAATGGCGTATAAAAAGGTAATACATTAATTTTAATCAAAAAGAGCAAGAAGGTTCTCGGTGATTAGTTTATATCTCATCACCTCTAACCTCTACAAAAATTAATGCATCGGAAATGTTAGCCAATATGAATTAAAATGAACCAAAATGAGTAAACCTGGGTTAGTTAGAATAAAATCGTTCCCTTCTTCTATGTTAAGCAAGTTTCTTAGCACGGCCAGTTGAAGGGCCAGCCTCCTCCTTCTTGGATCCAGGAGCTTCAGGCTTCCTTGCCCAAGCGGGAGCTCTGTCTGGCTCATAACGGTAGTCATAGAACAGCTCTTCCCCAGCACCAATGCGTTCCTTGGCAAATATGCCTACTCTGTGATCACCAGCTACCATGATTACCTTAGCATAGCAATTTGGCTCAGGGGAATGATTGGCAAACTTCAATTTATCACCCTTGCGGTAAGCATCGAGAACAAACTGCATTGATATAATTATATCAGAAGTCTATATATATAGCATTGATAGGTGAACAGAACATTCTTGCTATGGAATTAGAATTACATGCCTGATCATTCAGATTGAAAAGAAAGGATGAGTTTTCACGATCGTAAATCTTTCCCCGCTTATCTGCCTCTCTATGAGAGATCAGTTCACCGGTGTATTCTCCAAGATATTCATGTTTACCAACGCTATTCTGTTGAAGGATTCCAATATTGTTGGTCATAAGTGAGCTTAAGATCCAATATCTCAGGTGGGAAAGAATAGTGAATTACCTTTAGGAAAGCACCCCAACCAGAAATATCAGATCCACCTAGTAGTACCTGTATGTAAGAAGATCGGCACTTCAAAACTGGTTGAAAAAGATTCACCTAAGTAACTCAAGAATGCACTAAGATAAAAGAATATAAGCTAATCATTTCCCTTAGTACCAGTGAAAACAAGAAATGAAACAAAACTATGATATTGTCTATGTGAAACAATATGTAAAGGACATTAATAAATGGAACAAAGAAGGCTGTCAATTTCCTGGTAGGCAACCACTTGAATTACTCATGGACAGAAGGTACACGGGAATACACATAAATGCCCAACAATAGTAGAGTAGCAGAGACAAAAAGTGGGCATAGTTTAAATAAAAGATTCATCGCCCAGTTCCACAAAAACTGGAATCAGTTTAAACACTTCACATTTAATCGTGCAGCTTCAACTTAATAAAAAATATTTTTTTTTTTTGTAAACACAAAGTTTCGGACTTAAAGGAACATACTAAGTCACGAATGGTTGAACAGCTCAACATATTTCGAAATGATGTTGACATTGAAATTATAGATATGCAAATTCAAAAACTAAGGAATAAACGACACCTGTCACAAGTGCCTTCTACACTAGTTATAAGATGTCATTTCGGTAAATTAATAGAAGTTTAGAGGAATCAATATGATGACGGACTTGAGTAAATTTTCTAAATGGATGCAATCTTTTGAAAAGTAGATTGGGCAGATCGAATTATAAATAAGACAGAAGATATTAACCACCATAAAATAGGCTTGGAAAGGAATAAAAAAATCGCACAAGCCAACAGTCAAATCTTTGAATTCCTCATAATTTTTTGAAGGTTCTTACTTTGACCCAAAATTAATTTAATTTTATGCCAACGACTTATTGACTATGGAAAACAGTATAGAGTAGAAACATCTTTTCAATCAAAATTTTGACTGTGCCGGAAGATGCTAATGTTGTATAGGAAATAATAGTTAGTAATATAAAAAATGTTAAAAAAAAGTATTTGAAGTATCAAAATGAAAAACTCTTAATAATAAAAATAGCTGATAATAAATCAAAATAGGTAAAAATAATCAAAAATAAAAAAGCTTTGTTATAAAAATTTGTTTAGATTTAAAAATTAAGAAATTTGAAAAAATATGAAGGGCCCCCAAGTAGTAATAAAGTAACCTAGGATCTAAAGAACTTGAAGAGGCAAAACAAAGAGATAAAAGCCTTGGCTCGATGACCAAGCTTCCTCGATATTGAGCGGATTGAGAACTTGATGGTGGCCGACCTTCTCAATGAAGATGGGCATTTGAATACACAAACGTTGGAGAGGTGCTTTGGCCAAATCTTAATCGAGAGGATAACGTGCATTCAGCTAGACCATGGGAGCTCGAGCGATTCTATTGAATTGCTCAAGATGCCGCTCAGTTCCACGGTGGCAGGCATCGCCTACAAATGTTTGTTTCAGTTCCCGGATGGTTTGTTCTTACCGATTTCAAAACTTTGTCTTCACCAAAGAGAAAAGGTCTTTTGGTGGCCCATATGCAAGGAGATTATCCCTACCAATCAGTGGCTCCTAACTCATGGTCTTCAATATGATGCTCGTCGCCCTTGAGTTGTTCCGGCATTGAAGACATCAACCATATCACAGCTACCTACAATCAGTTGCACAGAATTTTGGACTCTCTTATTACCAGATGGGGCTTCTTCTCCCCACACTTCTCTGGACTTTGTGAGTTGTTGGATGTGATTCGTCATGTTACTACAAGCTCGCATGGGTGGGTACAAATCTATTGTTATGCGGTTTATCAAAATTAGCGTGGTAGGAATGCTAAGAAGCATGGCCAGCTTTTCCCAATCCTTCCATTATGGCCGTAGGGATTCTTAAGGCCCTCCCTCACATCTGGTTTCCTTCTCACCCAGATCAGTGGGACGCTCCTTCGCTTTTTGGGTTGCCGACTTTTTCCTCGTGGGATTGGGATAGCTTGCAAGTAGAACTACAAGCTATGTAGTACATTAGTAGGCTCTTGGAGGAGTAGATGTTTGAGATGGCCGGTTTGATTATTGAAGGGACAATTACAATATAATCAAGCTCCTTGAAGACTGCAAGACTCAACAGGCATGGGGATGTCGGTCGCAAGTTGGTGATGCTTTTGATTGGATCCACCTCTTTCACAATGTCCACTTCCAGCATGTGCCTAGGTACTACAATTCAGCTACTCATTTATGTTCCCAAAGGGCTATAATATGTGACTTTGTTTGGATTTTTGGGGATAGGAATAGAGATACAATTACTCAAAGATTTTTTTGATATCCTTGAGGAGGATATGAGCTCACATGCTCACACTTAGGGCCCTTTATTTTGTTCTTTTTTCTATGTTTTGTAACTAGTCTTGGTTTAATGAATGCAATATGCACACTTCCAAGACAAAAAACAAAGAGATAAAAGAAGAATTTAGTTCAAGTAAAGTGCATTAAGGATGAAGATCAAAAAATGCTTTTATTAGAAGAGGATATTCAATAAAGGTTGAAAAGATATTTCGATAAGTTTTTCAATGAAGATTGTAGGAATACAATTAACTTTAGTAACCATTAACACCCTAAACAAAAAAAAATATTTTTATTTTTATTGTTGTATTAGTAAAACCAAAGTTAAAAAGAGCTTTCAAGAAAAATGAAGGGTAGAAAAGCTGTTGAACCTAATAGAAGTATGGGAATGCCAAGGAGAAGAGAAAATGTCTTAGCTTACAAAAATTTTCAAAATTATTTTGAAGACTAAAAAGACGTCAAATGCGATGATTTCCATTTTTAAGAAAGAAAAGTGATGCACAAAAGTTCGCAAATTATAAAAGAATTAAATTAATGTGTCAAACATTAAAATTATGTGGGAGAGTTTTTGAGCATAGGTTATGATATGAAACTAATGTTTCTAAAAATCAATTTAGATTCATGATGGGTAAGTTTGTTATGGAAGCTATACATTTATTGAAAGGTTTGTTAGAGAAGTATAGACATAATAAGAAAGATCTACATATGATATTTATTGATTTAAAAAAGCATATGATAAAAAGTTCCAATAATTAGATTTATCTTCATAAGTGCAAATTAAAAATAAATTATAGCCATTGTATAACTTCTTTAGAGATCAAACCAATTTCTTAGTTAAGTTATTATTGTGTTTCCTAGTGATCTCAGCAACAATTTTTTTTTTACTTGATGCCAATAAAATTAAAGGTCTTTCAATTTTCTATTAACACATTAATAAAATGGGTTCGACTTTTTTTACATTGGCTGGCACCTTATTAAGGAAGAAGCTAGTTCTTGAAATTATTCTCAATGATATTTGAAGATATTGTTAAAATAGCCAAACCATTACCCGCTATGGCCAAATGCAAATAACATCAAAGCACACCATTGCCTATAACTAATGTATGTCATTGATAGCAACGCCAAGGCATGTTAACACCAACTCTAAACATCAACAATAAGATTTATATTTAACTTCTTAATCTCTAAACTCTTCTTCTCAAAGGAAAACGACCATATACTGTCACGACCCGGCCCCAAATACTCGAATTAACTAGACAAGAACATAAATCGAACGGTATTAACATTCCATTCTTTTCAATGAACACATTAACATAAAACCTCTCAAAGTAACTCAAGAGCTACTATAACAAAGATATTTCATAAAATCGATTCATTTTACTTTTTAAAGCTAATAATTGCAACAGTCATAATTTACATGTTTTCATTATTGCGTCGTCTTCTATAGATGTATCATTCTCTTTCAATCATTTTTAAATCTTTGGAAACTTACCTGAAAATATTTATTTAATGCAATGAGTTTACAAAATAAACTCAGTGGGTAACTTATATAATAATCAACATGTTTAAAATACAATATATATAACATTTGATATATGTCTATTCAATTAACATTTGATATATATTTTCTTTCTTTGGTTCATTTCATTCCATTCATTTCTTTATACATATCATATTATATTCATGTTATAAGTGTGTATTCCTTTTCTCATTTAATTAGTAGAGGAGCATCGTCCAATAATACCAAAGGTACAACCATTTCCATTTCGTTTACCTTTGTTATAACATTTTCTTTTTTACGTATACGGGTGCATTGTTTTCCTAGTCAGTATCATACAAGGCTAAACTCCTGTAAATTTATATGCTTATCATTTTCTCTTTTCGATTTATTTTTCATTCATTCATATATTCTTTCTTAATGCATACAAGTATCATATATGTGTATAATTGCTTTCTAACTTTACTTTGTATTTCTTTTACATTCTTTTACATATTTATGTCACATTTACATACTTTATCATGATAATTGATGCATACTATTATATATACAATTGAATTTTACATTGTTTTCACTATTATGAATAAAGCAATGTAAACTTAAATGTATATATATGATAGTATGCATCCATTATACACATATATGATACTTATATGTATTTAGAAAGTATATATTAAAGAAATAATATATGAATGAATGAAAAATAAATGAAAAAAGGAAAATGATAAGCATGCAAATTTATAAGAGTTGACCCCGTATGATACTAGCTGGAGAAGCAATATACTCATGCACACAAAAAGGAAAAAGGTTATGGAAACGAAAAAGGAAATAAAAATGGTTGTATCTTTGGTAGATTTAGATGCTGCTCCTATACTAATTAAATGGTAAAAGGAATACAAACTTATAAAATGAATATAATATGATATGTCTAAATGAATGAAATGAACCAAAGAAAATAAATGTATATCAAATGTTAAATGAATAGACATATATCAAATATTATATGTATTGTACTTTATACATGCTAAATGTTATTGAAGTTATCAATGTAAGTCTACAAAAATTTAAAATGACTAAAAGAGAATGGTACGTCTATAGAAGACAGTGCAACAATAAAAATAAGTAAATTATGATTGTTGTAATTATTAGCTTTGAAAAGTAAAATAAATAGATTTTATGAAATATATTTGTTATAGTGGCTCTTCAATTGCTTTGAGAGGTTTATGTTAATGTGTTCATTGAAAAGAATGGAATGTTAATATCGTCTGATTTTTGTTCTCGCCTCGTTAATTCGAATATCCAGGTCGGGTTGTGATATTTCTACAAAAAAATGGAATTTTAATCTCTAAATTCTTCTTCTCAAAGGAGAACGACCATATACTATCATATCTCAAATCTCTTCCAACTTCAAACATGGAATCCATCCTCAACAATTTATGTCTAGTGCATTGTATCAAAACCTTCCCTAACATGCAACAACCTTTAGTTTGACTAACGATTGAAACATAAAATAAATGTTTCTTTTGTTGAATTGTAAGATATTAAAATAAAAATATTTTTCAATGAATTTACATCCGTGCATTTGATGCATGTGAATTTAAACAAGATTGCAAAAAAAAATCATGTTTTTTACATTCATGTAATTAAAATAGGGCATGATTGATACCTCCTTATCACATGGCATTTTATCAATTTATCACTCAAATAAAAAAAGCAAGGAATAACAAATTAATCAACAAAAAATAGTGGTTCACTATACCCTTTGTTGTTGCTTTAGGAGAAGCTTCATATTTCTGCATTCATAATTGTCTCCTAGTTGTACAGGTCCGCCAAAACTGCCATCACCACATCTGCATTGGAAATTAAATGAAGAATATTATAGGATATTTGAACGTGAAAATCAGATGCAATAATCAAAAGATACACCCAAATTGGTTGTTAAATCCTGAATAACCCATATAAGATATGGAAGTTTTTACGTGATAGAAAGATAAGCCAAATCCATACCCAACCCAGCAATTTCTACAAACATCTGGATCACATTCTCTATCAGCAGCAAAGCAAGGACATTGACGACTGCGACATTGACTCTTAGCACAATGGCATCCTCTAAAACGGTTCTTGCAAATCTTTGGACACCTATTTGCCAACATCACAAGTGAACATCAGAAGTCGCCAAGTCTTTCACAAAACCCACAAGATTAGATAATACAATATTTACATCATAGCAGAAATACATTATTATCATCATTATTATAACGTGAGAGGCGTAAAACTTAATAGTATTATTAGAAATGAATGCATGCTAAAGAAGAGTGTAAAATGAGAAAAGTAAAGAAACTACAAAAGCATATGATTTGGTATGCTACTAATAATCAGACAGCAGCAGAGAATTTAAAAGAGAAAAAAGGAAAAAAAAAAAATCAGGCACGACACATCTGTTCATCCCAGACCCTAAAAGAAAGCATTTTTAATTAAATTATTACAACATGTTTGACAGTGGGAATAGTACCACAGAAAAATGGGTATAAAGCTGTTGACGGCATGCGCTTGGATTCACACTGCAATATGCAACTTGAGCATAGAGCACCCTAAACTGAATAAGTATCTTATGAGAATAAACTAAAAACAGCTGCTTTTTGAGGGACTACTTCCCGAGTAATAAAACTACAGTGAAAAGTTCAATGAAGTCAGTAGAAAAAGTACTCTCCTTTGAAGATCAGCATGACTGAATTTAGGCTTCATTTGGGATGGCTTTCTTTCTACTTTTTAAAGCAGATTTTTAGTAGAAAAAAATTAATTTTTGTACTAAAAAGCTGCTTTAAGAAGCAATAAGAAAGCCGTCCCAAACGAAGCCTTAATCTAAATTTTTTCTCTATATTGTTAAAAAAAAGAGTACATTTTTTATGCAGTCACTAGTAGAGGTATAAAGCAACAGGTTTTGCACAGAGGGATACGGTGAGCCCGCTTACAAAAGGAAAAAAATGATTTCGGGGCCTTTTTAATATGCAGAAGCCATAGTTTAATAATTTTTACAGCCTTAGTTAATTAACTGCTAATATAAAGTCAATTTGATTTAATAAAATAGATTATAGCTTATAGATTATCACAGGGTCATTGTCAAATTTAGTTTAGAAGACCATGCTCATAATCAATATGCAATTTACACTGTCCTTGCAGCTAAACAGATATTAGGTCCGGGGTCCCTTCTGTCTGATCACATGTGCCTCTCATTTTGGAAGACCTTTTTGTAGATACAACATCCTTTATTAGTTGCAACTAAACTCCTAGCGAGATGGAGAGGATGGGTGGTCGCCAATGGCAAACCAGCCCACCACCTTATAATGCAGAGTACTGCAGTGGATAGAAATTGCTAATAGTACTCATTCCCACCCAAAATTTTTTGTCGCCAAGGCAAAAGGAGGCTAATCGAAACTCGTATGCCATAGGATGGAGTTTGGGGACTGTTTTGGGGGAATTGAAGATGAAATGGCTGCTGAAACTGTTTTTATCTTCAAAAAAATGAATGAACAGAGACAAACTTACCCACAGTACTTTTCACAGCAAGTTCCATTCAGAATGCAAGGGCACTGTTTTCCACAAGCAGATTGACAACCACAAGGGTTATACTGCCGACAAGGCTGATCTTTCCTCTCTGAAATCCTTTTCCTGATGGAATGGTAACCAGCAGACTTCCAGGTATATTTCAAGCGACGAACTCTACCTCGTCTCCTGACGAACCTTGACCTTGCTCGTACATCCATGCCCTGAAACCACCAACAAAAAAGTAGAAATTCAGTATTTGATTGTATGCATAGACGTATTCAGTAGAAATACTTTTTTTTCTAAATTATTGAAGTCAACCTTGGCATGTCCTTCAACTAGAGAATGAGAACCATCAGAAGCACAATACATTGCTTTATTTTCAATGAAGTTCAAGTAGTGGTAAATCTCCATGCAAGTTTTCAGTCCACTTAAAAGATTTCTAGCAATTAAACAGCTGTCCAGACAAGAAACCACACAGTTAGACGCAAAAGCATCAAATAACCAATCTATGAAGCTTTTGCACGAAGTGCAAAATGGATTACGCAATTCAGTTGAAGAGAATGAGGATAGATTTAGAGAGTTTAACCTATACTATTAGTTAAACATAAACACTTAAGCCCAGGTGAAGATGATGAGCCTTCTAAATAATAAGACATGAACAAACTTTAGCCAAGTACAAACTATTATGTTCAAATGGGCTAATCTTCCGCAGCCTAGCAGTTGCAAAAGATACGTCAGGAGTAACACAATTGCTAGGCAGGTCGAGATTTATAAGAATGGCAATGCATAACACAATTTAGGAAAGTACAAATTTTGACGGGTCAACAATCGCAAGTCTTTCAATATACATGATACATACCGAGACAATCAAGAGGATGCCAGATGTTTCAATATAATTATGTTATGAGAGACGGTCAACATAGAGCAGTTTTTAAGATATAGAATCTACCAAAGACACTCCACAGCAATATATACTAATCAAAAGGAGCTCCCGAGTGTTCTTTTAGATTTTAAAAAGATCCTATTCTCATTAGGGGTGTTAAAATACCTGTTAACGGCGAATGGCGCACCATGGCACAAAGGTCCCTTTGGAGCCATGGCGCATAGCGCACGGCGCGGCGCACACCATTTTGAACATGGCGCAAACTATATAAGAATTTTAAAATAATAAGCATGAATATGAAATATCATTAAAAAAGAAAGACAGGCTATTCAAGAGACAAGAATTCACATTTAAAGTCCTCACCCCTTCCTCCTCTCCTATAGAGTCCAATGTCTCCCAATCAAAGCATGCACTCATGAAGAAAACTTATACAAAGCATGCACTCATGAAGAAGCAGACTAACACTAACAAATATTACTAAAGATGGTGAATACAACAATATGCTGGGCTGCCGGGGTCTAAGGAGGCGCTGCCCCGAGGCGGGGTTTGACCTGCCCAGTCAAGTCGCAGGGTCAAGGGACAACGCCCTTGCAGGAGTTTTCGGGGGCAGCGCTCATGAAGAAAATTTTATTGACATAAAGAAAATTTTATTTGTAAGAGTAATTTTGAAGTTCTGCTTATTTTTAAAGTTTGTAAGTTGTTTGTATGAAAAGATACATAGAGGTACCGAGCAGTACCGAGCATGTACATAGCGGTACCGAGCATGTACCTAACAGTACCGAGCATGCACCTAGCAGTACCGAACATTTTTTTTTTTTAAATTCTAAGATGTAGACGCCTCTAAACCATGGTTGCTAGTGAAACACTTCAAGTAGCAATCAATAAGAATCATACATGTTAAGTTGTAAATTCTTGTAAAAAATATTCATAAGTATAATGAAATTTAAAAACAATTTGGCGCACTATTTTGCGACATGCGCCATAGCTCACATGTGGCGCAAATAGCGCGCGCTATTTTAAACACATGCGCCTCGCCATGAACATGGCGCCGTTGGTGCGTCGTTCCGTGCGCAATGGCGCACGCTATTTTGCGCCATTGACAACTAAGGGTGTTAAGTATTGATATGTCATCAAAAAATTATCTTGATCAGGCACGAATCTCAATGCAAAACCAAATTGGAAACTTTAGAATTAAAATTGGGACCATCCGAACTCCGATTTCAGCAAACTTACAGTCAAACAAAACGTCTCAGAACAACGAACCCAACGACACCAAATCCAACCCAATCCGATCCCAAATGGGTCCAAATCAAGGGTTAGAAGCGTTGTTGGAAGGTTCAAACCACAATTTGGATTATCAAACGGTTTCCAATACATTTCACAAGATATCTGCTCTTTGTGAGCGCAAATTAATCTCCAATTCAACATCCTAGCCAAATTGTTATGAAGTGTGGATGAACTTTAGTTTTAAGTTTTTTTGTGATTAAATTTTCATTTAAATGTTTAAAATTTGGTAGATATTAAATTCTGAAATTTTAATAAGCATAACCCTTTTTGTCATTCCAAAACAAGCATCATTAATTATTTAATGCCTTCCCTTCAAAGAAGCAATGATGTATTGTATTAGAAGATTGCCCTCTAGCAACATGGTTTGAAATATCTTCTTGTTCAGAAGCTCTTATATGCAACATGGAGTGGTGAAAATCTAATTAAGGCTTCCTTGATTTGTGCATGGTCGTAGAGCTAGGGATTCAACTGGTGCTTGTAGCAATTATATGTGATTTAGAGTTTTGTGTAAGGTTCAAAATACATGAGCCAAGTTTTGGCATGATCTCAATAAATGTAACGAAACATGGCAAAATACTCCTTCGTTAAATCTCTATGGTGTCAATAATTATATGAAAGCCCCTATAGTGATGATAGTATGATTTCAAGCAACATAGGAGTTGCCCTCACCTCAACAATTGCACAGTTGCATGACGACCCTTTGAACCGATCGTAGAACCGCGAACCTTGGACTCTTCCAAAGGTTGAAAGGTATTGCGATTGCCCACACCTTGGGTCTTCCTTCTCTCAAACACTCAACATTGAGGGAGACAAAGAGAAATCTGAATTTTCATTAATCGATCATCATCCTACAGTACAAGAGAGCTAGCCTATAAATAGGCCTCATAAAAAGAAAAATAGCAAAGACTAAAATGTCCTTCGGGCTACAACACCACATGACCACTCCTAAGGGTAAAATTGAAAAAACAGTAATATAAAATAACATAGTACATAAGACATAAAAAATAAAATAAACTCTAGATCGTAGCCGTTGATCTTCTGATGTCCTCATCAATGTCTTCAAACAATTAACTGGAAATAGTTCAAGTGTTCTTAAAACTGCAACCCTACAGACAGAAGACAGTGCCACACAGGACGAATGCGAAATTAGCCCCACGGTATTTCGGGCCCTACGAGATAGTGGAAAGGATTGGAGTTTTGGAGTACAGGTTGACCCCTGACCGCCACTATACACCCAGTATTCCATATGTCACAGTTGAGGAAAGCTCTATGGGAGCATATAATTAGTGCAGAGTTACTAGCGAAATTGATGGAGTTGGAAGTGGTCTTAGAACCACTGGAGCTAAAAGGTGTGACATCATGTAATGAGGGGAATAAAGAAGTGGCTGATAAAATGAAGAGGCCTTCCCGACTTCGATGCCACTTGGGAACTGTATGAGAGGGTGAAGCATCAGTTTCCTTCATTTCACCTTGAGGACAAGGCAAGTTTTTGGGATGGGGGGCTAATGTTAGACTAGCTCAAGGGGGGCGACTAAACCAACTGAACCGATCCATATTGGACCAGTTCTGATCTATAGGAGGCGGACCCGGGGGGGGCGCGGAACCAAGGAGAGTCAGGGGGGTTTGCTAAGTAGATGGGGCCCACACAATAATTGAGCTTTGTGTTTGAGGGAAATTTCAAATTAGGGTTGTTTATGAATTAAATATTTATCCTTTTGCTTTAATTAGTCTTGTCTTACTAGGGTTAAGGTTATCTGAATTTTGTAATCTGAATTTGAGATCTTGTGTTTGATTTTGGGCTCTCGGCTTTAGCTAGAGATTTGGAGAGTGAAATCTTCCTTTCGAATCGAAGATTCATTGTGTCGGGTTGTTTCTTTTATTTTCCCACTCAATTCTAAGTGATTTTCTTGGTGATTTCTCTCCAAATTCTGTGAAAACAATTGTGTATTGTTGATTTTCTCTGAATTTCTGCATTATTTTCTATTACTTTGGGTTGTTACCTATTAAAATACAATACAAAACTAAAGAGAAAATTGGATCCACAAATCAGAAGAACAAGGTCAGGACAACAATTCATAGTTTATAGTACACCCGATCTAGAAAACGGTCTAAGGATTGAACCAAGTCATGATTATATTAAAAATAAACCTATAACATTAGGTTTATTTTGTAAACTAGTTTATTATTACTTTAGACAGTTGACCCTCTTTCTTTTCATTTATACAAGCCTATAAATAAACCCCCTCTTGCTATAATTAAAGTTATGGAAATGAAATTCTGATTTTCTCTCCCCCTTCTTCTCTTGATCCTCTTCTTCCTCTAGGAGTCTCCAGCTACTCAAAAGGTATCCTATCCTTCTTGATTCAATCAAGAAGAATAAAATATTCACCCAATCTTAAATTGCAAGGAAAGAAAGAAAGCAAGGGAGAGGGAAAGAGAGAAATCAAGAAGTGTTAATTAGCTAACATATAACACTAAATAACATAAGGAAGAATGATACTCTCATTTACCGAATGGACTATTTAAATTATTGCAACAAATATTTTGTAAACATATTAGATGAATCCTTTGATAAAAGAAGTTGAATTTATGTATAATTGAAAAGAAGATAAGAATGAATTTAAACAACCGCACAAGAATGGCTGACCTGTTTCTACCAAAAATTTCTATGCCTTTTGAGACAAGACCCTTCTCAAAGGTCCTCCATGACTTGTAGCAGCTATCACCTTTGTATATATTCTCACCAACAAACTCTTTTCTTGAAACTTCATCACCATCAGTGGCTGGTGTCTCCTTGATCATCCCGGTATGAGTTTCATTGGGAACTTCAGGACAAGTTGAATCAAAACCATCATGCAGTACCAATTTCTTTTTTTGGGATTTTTTTACAGCTTTCTTTGAAACTTTGGAAGGCAATGATGAAGCGGATCCCTTTTTACCATAGCATATTTTTGACCGAAGTTTCATGTCTTGCTTAGCAATTGATCCCTTAACTACAGAATCCGAGTCTGATGGTACCACTTGCTTCTGTTTCTTCCTTAAGGAACCTAACACACGCTCGGCAACTCTTTTGTTATTTTTCTTCCCACTTTTTACACCAAGATTGGTCTTTGGAGGTGATGAGTGATTAACGTTCAAATGCTCCTGGCAATGCCTCACTTCTGACTCGCTACTTTCGGATACAGCCCTTGCAGTTAATGAAGCACTTTCACTTTGATTGGACCTTACTCTCCTTCCAATTGAGGAACTACAGGATTTCTTTCTTGGCGAAAGATGTGTTCCAGCACTTCCATTTGAATTACTAAGTTCTTCAGGTACACGAGGCATCTGAGAATTCACAGTTGCATTGCTCTCTGATTTGGAGGCCTGACAAGAAAGTGCTTAGAAACTTCATAAATGTTCACACAATCTATAGCATAAATGATCAACAAGATTCAGCAAATAGTATAAATGACTAATTCGATAAAATCATCAGTATACAAACTTCATCAATTATAATCAAGCCTACAGAACGCCTACCAGCCTATAACAATGGATGCCACATGGAGATCCATCATCTGAGCAGCTCCATGGAAGTTGTTTTTCTGACTGACAAGGGACAACCATAACCACTAAAGTTTTAACATGCAAGGATACAAATTTACTTTCAATCAACTTACAGGAAATACTAAATCCTGAGAACATCCATGCAATCTACAATCAAAAACCTGCAGGACACACACCAGGAATCAATAAGAAAATGATATTACCAGAGTAGGATAACAAGCAACGGCGAAAACATAGATAAAGAAAGTATCAGGGTGCACTTACTAGACACCTTCTGCAGAAAAGGTTATCAAAGGAATCAAGAGCAGCATCCAGATCTTTTTCCAAAAATGAATCTTCAATCTTGTCATCTTTTGGAACAGTTCTACCACAATTGTTACTTCTCTCTGACACAGAAATATTCTCGTATCTTGCCTGTATAAGATGTTTGGTGTTGTTTCATACGTCTGTAAATGCCAGCACAAAATGAATGGCAAAGACCTAAGCCCAAGATTACAGTAAATGGATATTCATCACATTTAAAAAGTAATCCAGGGCAGTAATAAAATTAACGACAGAAATAGTTGTGCAAAACATAGAGAAGTTCGGTTTGAAGAAAATATCACTAACGATACCTTGATTTCACTAGGACCCTTATCAAGGCACTGAGACAATGACTCAAGCACAAGATCAGAGAGGCCTACTTCTTGGATAGTCAGCCTGGGTTAAAATCCAAATTATTAGTTTAGATATTGAATACAATAAACAATATAATTTGAAATTACCAATCAAATTTGAAATATATAAAGCCATTTGAGAGAATATTTCAAGGCCAAATTAACAAAAAAAAAACTTCTGCAAGCATGAAGTAGATCTTTAATAGTGCTCTAAATCATCATGAGGTGGTAAAACTCTTCTATCAATTATGCAATGCTTACTACCTAGGGAAGAATGATTCATAAAGCAGGAATATCTTTTTATAGTATTTACCATTAAATCACTAAGTGATCAATCTTTAAGAAGCCTCCTCTGCATATTGTTTCAAATATATTGAAAAATATACAATTTCTTAAACAATAGCATGTCCCCTAAGTACTACACATCCATAGATCAAGAACTTTAAATGGGATTTCAAGAAAATTTGCTTACAAACCCCAAAATTTCAACTCTCCCCACTCAGCAGAAACAGTTCATTAGTTCCACGATCCTCTAATATCTGCTGTGATGACCAACATTATAATTTCATACTTAATGGCCATTTCAAGGCAACTTTTTCACAACTTTATTTTTCAAAACACAACAACAAAAACATCAAGTCTTTATCCCACTACGTGGGGTCTCAACTACATAAAACCTTTTTTTCTATTGTGTCATGTTAAGAGTCAAATTCTCATTTAAATATAATAAAAAAAATATCATTTATAATACTTTCTAACCAAGTTTTTTTAGGTCTAACTCTACCTTTCTTAACATATGTCAAATCTATGCGAACCAGGTCATCAGAAGGCCGACGTTTTATGTGATCAAATCATCTAAGGTGACTCTCTCTAATCTTATCCACCAATAGGGAAACCCCAACCTTTTCATGTATATACTCGTTTCATATTCTGTCTGTAGGGGTAAAACCACTCATCCACCTAAGTATCTTCATCTCTGAAACACTTTAACTTAATTGTATGATTCTCTTTTAATGGCCAACATTCTGCGCCATAAAGCATTGCAAGTCTCACCACCATCTTAAGAAATTTTCTCTAATGTTTGAGGGGTACTTTTCTATCACACAACACTGCAATGGGCCTGATATATTCCTCCACTTCAACCGTCCAACCTAAATTCTACTAATAATATTTCCATCTATTTCACCGTCACTGTGAACATACCTAAGATATTTAAAAACATGTACTCTTTTTAATGACTTGATTGCCCAAACTCACAATCCCCCCACTAGATATATTACTACTAAAATTGCACTCAATTCAAAAGGGTTTTAGATCTACTCAAACAAAAACCTTAAGACTCTAAAATTGACCTCCATAATTCAAGTTTTCCTTCAACTCTTATGTAGTCTTATCAACAAGAAGAATATCATCAGCAAAAAGCATACAATAGGGTACATATGATACACCTTGGTATCAAAAAACAATCCACAAACAAGATGACTTAAGCACAAAACATATTTTATTGCTAGAAAAATAAATAACAAGAAGAAAGATACAATTGATCCTCTTTCAAGAGGAGGATCTTCTCTCCCAAATCCTAGACACCGTTAGGATCCCTCACACAAGAAAGAACTACAGCACTCAAATAAAAATCCATATAAAAAAACTAGCCCTAACCTTAGACTTAAATAAAATTCCTCCTTCCCTCCAAAATCAATCTCCTTCCCAATAAGTTTCCCTCATATATTTGAAATTCAATTAGGAAAAGATCTCTTAATTGATTCCCTCCTAACATAATATTTTATTTCTTTACTGGGCCCCACCTCCTCAGTCGCCTCTCTCTCTAGGTTTGTCAGCCCCACCTGGGCGATAATCGACTGAACCGGCTAATCCAACATCTCGCAGGTCCAGCTTGGTGCAGACCCCCTCTGCTCCCGTTGTATCAACATTCTCTTGCAAACGTCTAGTAAGGACATCCATGACTAAAGCAAAAAATATATGGGCTTAAAGTTAATCCTTGATGTAATCGAACTAAAATAGGAAAATACTTGGTCAAATCACCTTGTGTTTGAACAAAACAGACATAATTTTATATGACTATAACGTTCTTGTTGTTTTTCAAAAATTCCTATGTTGAGAAGTTACTCATTATAATCAAATATGCTTATAGTATTATAACAATAAAAAAAATAATTGTTATTAAAAAATTTCAAAAAGAAAAATGTTTATAACACCCACAATAGTTTTAAAAAAAAACTCATAACTATTTTACAACTAATATAACGGTCCTAAACATATTTTAGGTTCTCTAGCAATGTAACATAGCTTTGATGTCCATATGAATAAATTACATTGAAATAAAGGAGGAAATTTGCATGCATATTTTCATCTTTATATGCACGCACCTTTGACTTGTGTGTATTTATATCCAGTTAATCTAGATAGAATGACAAATTTATGCGTGCAACATGAGCATGCATTGATCCACTTGCATATGCATGTAAAAATTATGTGTTCCTTGGCTTTAAAACATGAAGCCTTAACAAAAATCAAGATAGATGCACATAATCTAGAATATTTTTCAATGGTGAGAGTGAGAACAATCTTTTTTTATAAGGGATTGTTTGGTTGGAAAAAAAGTAATGTAAAGTAAAGTAAATGCATTACTTATTCACTTTTTGGTGTTTGGTTGGATTAAAAGTAAATTCAAGGTAAAGTAAAGTAAATGCAGTGCATTCCATTTTAGTTCATTTTTTTGGTAAAGTGTTCTCGTCCAATTTGACCGAGAACACTTTACACCGCTCAAGTGCTACCTTGACCGCCTATGGCGGCCACCGCCTACACCGCCACCTTCTATCCGCCGCCTCGGGCACAACATTTTTATACTTTACATTGCATTTTTTTTTCAAACCAAACAAAAAATTTAAATTCACGCATTCCTTTTACACTCGTCCAAACAACTATAAATTATTTCTTTTACACAGCATTCCTTTTACATTGCACTCCTTTTTCAAACAACTAAATAGCCCCTAAATATAACAAGGCATTATCATAAACATAGCACCATTCCAACTTCTGGTTTTGGCATCATAAATCCTTATCTTCTAATTCTACTATGTGCTACATCGAACGCAAGGGCTAGCATGTACAACTCTTTCTAAACAGTTTCTAGGCAAGTAACATGTGGTCTCTTTACATTTCATACCTTTCATATTATTTTTATGACTGAACTTTTTTATGCAGTTTATGTTACCCATTTGACAAACAAAATTGCGTAGCTATATTTTCTACAACCTAATCAATCTATTTATTACTCTCATCCACTACATCAATCCTGATTTTTTCAACTTGATCATCTAAATTTTCAATTTACACTTAACAAGGTTGTGCCTAATTTTTTTGTTGCCCTGACTTGGTAATCGTCAAAACTTCAAGGTTAATTGATTATATTAGTGTTTTATGAAGTTTATACTTAAGTATGAAATATTTTCTTATCAAATTATACTCTTAAGAGAAATTGTTCAATCTATCAACTCAACTTTGACTCTACAAACCATAGTTTTATAGTCTTATTTGTGTCAACCAATTTTTGCACAACTCTCCTCAATATTTTGTACATAAAGCCAAAATTTAAAAAGAGACATTTCATATTTTTAAATTGCACAATATAAACTAGATTTTTCGTCTATTAATTTTACCATTTTTTTAAATGTTCTCCATTATTCTAACATTTTAATTGCTTAAAAAAGGAGAAAATTATTAAAACTATGGAATGCACAAACATCAAATAGAAAAATACCCTTTTTAAAGAATTTCTAAAAAAGCACTTCCACAATTTATTATATCAAAAAGGAATAAGTGAAAATTTATATTTGATGTGGCTCTATTTGTGAATGAGAACCCTCAAGTCATTATATAACAATTTTTGAAACTTGTCACTATTCGTATATGTCATTAACAACCTCAGAATATATTTTACAAGAGGGTTGAGCCAATAGTAGTACAATTCATAACTACAAATGGGCCCATCCACAGTACTACTTAACATGGCTCCAAACCTAACTTCACCCTGCATAATAGGTGACTTCTCTTTTTATATTTCATTTGACTTCCATGTAAATTTGAGAATGTGCATAACCAAGAAAGACTTGATTATTAAATGAAAGAAGCATGATTGCTCCTTAAAATCTTCATCCTCTCCTCTCCACCTTAGGCTCTCTTCTCCTCTTATTCCTTAGCCCAGCCGATCCTAGCTATCCTCTCTCCCTCACAACCAAGAGCTTCACACCTAGCTCTCAATCTACTCTTCTCCTTTCCCCATCCTCTCAATCATACTCTCCTCTCCGCAACAAGAACAAATACCACAAGGTTAAGATCGATTCCATTACATTGCAAATGCATTAATAGCTCTTTGGTATATGAATTTGATGACAAGGGGCCATAAATTACAAACATTGAAAGTTCGAACCACTCATCAGCAGCAATGAGGGGAAGAATCAAAAAGATTGCAAGTGACAAGCAATGCACAAAGTGCTCAACATAACATGCAGTACTTTTTTCTTACAGTAAAGGTTAATTCTACAAATTTACATGTATTCTTGCAGTGAGTCACCTAGAAGAACATGTTGTGGGTGGTAACTTTTATTAAGTACACGCTATCCGTTTCTATGAATATCAGCAATTCAAAATGATATGAATTTGGTCAAATTTTCAGTTTTAAAGCTCATGCTAAGATCATGCATATGCAAGTTCATGTGTTAATAGATAAATATCTTGATGGTAACTATAATTCCTTGCATCACAACGTACTACTTTTCAAAGAAGTGCTCTATCCCATTAAAGATGTAGTGTCATAATGGCATCAACCACCCAAAGCTTTCTTGCAGTACATGAATAAGATTTGTCATCAAAACATGAAACTTTGTCCATTAGAGAAAATCTGATCATCTCCAGGGCTCTAAACCACAGCTCTGGAGCCTGGACAGATGTCTGGGTTCAGGAGGGAAAAACTGAACATCTACAAAGCCAATGCAAGCCTATTTCAACTCATGTTAAATGGCACGGTAATTTCATCCTGAAACCTTTACTGCATGACTCACCTCTCACCCACTCACCACCAACGCACATATTTCCATTGCATTGGGAAAGCATTGGCACAACATACACGACAGTCATATCCCTCAATTTTCCTTCCTAGCTACCTCCCTAAGAATATTTCTACAATAATATTAGTATAGAACAATTCATAGAGCCAATGTCCAACTAAATAAGAGAAATATTTGATAATTATGGAAATGCATTTTCTTGAGCAACATATGGTTGCTATCTATGGTGCAGATGCAACAATTACAAAGCTCGATCATGTTAACATAAAATGTCTTATTCCAATAAAAAATAATAAATGATTGCAATATGATCTTAAGATATTATGTACTATAGAATTTGGAAATGCAGTTTTTCATCGATTTTTCTTAATTGAAACACTCATACTTCACTTTCAAGGTGTGTGTCAACTGCTATAGATACCACATATTTTCGTTTCATTTATGCCAAACAACAACAAACAACAACAACAAGCCTTTATCCCACTACGTGGGGCCGGCTACATGAATCCTTTTTCTCCATTGTGTCCTATTAAAAGTCAAATTCTCGTTTAAATCTAATAAAGAAAGGTCATTCCTAATATTTTCTAACCAAGTCTTTTTAGGTCTACCCCTACCTTTCTTACCATAAGTCAAATCTAATACCTTTACTCTCCTAACCGGGGGAAGGCCGCCGTTTAATGTGACCAAACCATCTAAGGCGACTATCTCTAATCTTATCTTCTAATGGAGCAACTCCAACCTTTTCATTTATGCCAAATAAGAAAAATTAAAAAGGTCATATAAATATACCATATTTTATATAGTTCTAAAATATAAATTATAAATTTAATAGTGATGCAAATATCGTTAATTTTGTTAAACAAATAGTTAAACTTGTGGTTGCGATCAATGAGTTGAATTTTGCCAGCTCAAGTTTTGAATTTTAATGGAATTTTTTTATAAGATCTTTTCCATTTGATAGCAACATTATAACACAATTAATTATTTATAACATTTTAAACTAGATGATCAAAACTCTTGCCTCAGACTAGAAATTTTGGTTTAGATAAATTTTCAATTGAATGGTTAGGTTCAATGAATTGCATTTAATTGTTAAGATTAAAAATGAATAATAAATGGCAAAGATCACCTCTTGCTTGATTTCAAAGAGTTTACTTAGATGCCTTGGCTTTTATCTTAAAGAATGGCTACTAAACATCCTGAGAGCAATAACAATTTGGTCACTGAAAACACTGGGGTGATGAAAAGGCCTTCCTAAGAATATATTTATCCTTCTCATAAATAAACATTTCATCAAGTTATAAAACCTCAAATGGAAATTCTACTTAGGTTCCATTCAACTTTTGTTAACAAGGTTTGTCAACACAATATTCCCGGAACAGTCTCTAAAGCTGAAAACTATGTCAAATAAATAAAGATTAATGATTTAAATAGTAAGAAAGTTGCCTAATTCATTAAGTGCAATCCTAGAAAAGTCAACGCATTATTGCAATAAAAAGGCATAACTAGCAACATAAATATGCAGTAACTAGTGCTAAGTAATAAGGCCTTGTAAGAGTTCCGTTGCAAGGTAAGGGATCGCTGAGAATGAAGTTTGATGAAAATTTCAATCCTCGATTTAGAGATTTCATACTTTACCTACCTAAGAATATAATCTTCAATATTTACAAACGCTTTCTTATCATCTTCCTCATCAACTATATCTTCTTCACTATCACTGCAAATTAAAGCTTCACCACAGCTTTGATCATAATATATTCTTCTACGGCCAACAACGGATTGATCCTCTGCCATTCTCTGATTTCTGCATAAAGAATTTCAAAAGCTCAGAAATATGGTAAATTTAGACAGATAATAGAGGATAAGTCAATGGACTCAACATCAAAAAGTTACTGCAGCTAGTCCTAACAGGCAATTAAAAATTAATTTAAAAATTTTATTGCTTTTAAACCAATAAATCTATATGATAAAGCTGACAGAAGTAGATCGCTTGATAATTATGAGTTCATAAAATCCACCCAATATAATTCTGTGAGATTGATGGATGCTTATAATTAACTGATCGATACCTTTTAACTTGCTTATGTGTATCATAGGTGGGCGGTACATAAGCCAAACAATGCATAAATATCTATAAACAACAACTGCATTCGCGGATTGTGAAGCAGTAAAATAGCTTGAGGTTGAGCATATTTAGTACCTGTCCAAGAAAATCCATGTAGTGTATGGAGGTAGCTTTGGCATTTCAGCTAGTTTGATAGGACGGATTGAATTCTTTCCACCAAAGTTTTGACCAAAAAGAATAGCTGATGGTGTATGGGAACTTTCTTCTTGGTAACCACTGCTATCTTTATCTGTACAGGAGATGTCAAGGTTATTTAGCATGCAAAGTGCATCATTTTGCCTTCTTGTAAGCAAATCCACACCAGCATCACTACTTTCAGCTGTATTGTTTCTCCTGAACTTTGACATATTGTAGATATGCTGTGTAATGCCACTTAGTTTCTGTTTGTTCTCTTCAATTCTTTTCTAAAAATATTCAACACAACAGGTTCACGCATCATGTAAAAAAACAAAATTTTGAAAAAAAAAAAAAAAAAAAAAAACTAAACATAAGGAATAGTAATACAAAGTTTGGCCTAAAGAGGACAGTTTTTACAAGTAGAAAACCTTGATGAGGATGCAACGATCAGAAACAACTTGTTTCTTCAAGGAATCAATAACAGAAAGAATGTCACGAGTAGTAGGCACCCCTTCCTTCACTCCATCAATCTGCTTTTGTAGAGAAACAAAATTTGTTGTCATAAATGTAAGAAGCATACAGCTTATGCGTTATAAAACTATACACCAGCTGCTACATAGGACATAAGTGAGGAGTACAATATTGGAGTTTCTATTATTTGTGTAGTCGTAGCAAAACTGCATTAATTAATTGCAACTGACAGGTCTCCCTGAACAGGAAGTGAGGTTGCACTTCATTCTGAAATTGAGTAAAAGAATTGTGCTCAGAACCCGCACGACTGGATATTTTGAAATGGCTACTACCCTTAAGTGGTGGTATAAACCCTAATGTAGCTTTTTCATCATAGTATCAAGAAGTTAAGAAATCCATCTAAAACGTATAGTAGCTTCACAACATGATGTAATATCAAAAGTAAAGGACTTAACCAAAAAAGAAAAGATGAAGAGGTTTTTCAAAAGAAAAAACTTCTACCTATTAAAATTTTGAAAAGTAGTTAAAGAAACAAGACATACATTCAAAAGCATCCTTTTCAATTTATTAAAAAAAAAACCTATTAGTTTTGCAAATCCAGTTAGCAAACAAAACAAAACAAAAAATCTTTCTCCTCTTTTCTCCTATCCTGAGAAATATAAGTCATTAGCATCCGAATCCTGACCAGCAGAAGAACACGGGTGCAACAAACCACGGTTTACTTCCAGTTGAAGGACTCCTTAATCTCCCTTCAGAAATAGATCTAGAGCTAAAAATTCAAAATTCAGCAAAGACGAAAACGAAAGTTCAACCCCAACGATCCAATAACCAACCACACTTCGCAAAAAAGCAATGCAGCTAACATTCAGTCAAAACTAACGAAGATCTCGCATAATCCAACCCACATTCCGACAAGAACCAAAATTAGCCGAGCCCAACCCGTCTCTCAGCGAAAAGAATGAGTCAAGCAATCCGCACCTGGACAGCAGCTGGGGGCTCCGATTTGCCGGCGGAGACTGCGGAAGAGACCTTGGAAGCCATGGCGGGCCTCGGCCCGGTTCGAAAACCCTAGGACTCGCTGCAGCGGCAGCGCGCGCCCCCAAAATGTAAAAAGCAAGGCAGAAATCGACAAGACGACACGCGAGACTGTTATTTACGGGGGAAGGCATCCACCGCGTCTTTATTTTTGAAATCGTATTACTACACTGGCGGAGAAAAATCGCGGTACAGCCGCTTCTGATTCAGCCGGTCTACTGCGCCGCCCAAACATGGTGGGAATCGCCGATTATTCGGCATAAGAAGTCTCAGACGCTTGATCCGATTCCAACCGCCGAGACGGTAGGTGAGCGGCGGCTGGAAAAGCTTACAATTTAAATACATCATTGAATTCGTTATAAGATGAATTTAAATAATAATTAATTAAATTAAATTTATATTAATTATATTTAAAAAATTAATAATAAAAAAATGTTATCATTTTCAAGATTTTACCAAAGTTTCATATTTGATTTAACAAGTCAGCTGAAAATTTATAAGCCCTCTTTGAAGCTCTTAAATCAAAATCATGTGTATATAATTATAATGAATTAGAAACTTTAATTTAACTTTTTTACTACTTCTTAAAGCAATTTTACAAAAAATTAATTTTTTTTCTACTAGACAGGTGTTTTAAGATGCAGAAAGGAAGACGTCCCAAATGAAATATTAGGCTTTGTTTGAGACAGCTTTCTTACTACTTAAACAGCTTTTTAGTACAAAAATTTAAAAGCCGCTTTAAGAAGCAGTAAGAAAGCCATCTTAAACGAAGCTTAATGTAATTTAAATCCAACCCGACCTGACCCGTTCATTATATAAAATCTACATTTTTTCTACAATAAAATGAATTCATTGAGCATTGATTGGAAATTAAAATTTTGGGCAATTGTGAATGATTCTCAGCCAAAACAATTAAAAGCTATTAAATGAGTAAATTTGGAAGGTATAAGAAATGCATTGGTTTTTAGGCAATATGGAGACCAAGGAAAGTTGATATTTGCAGCCTTATTCCTTGTTTTGTTTACAAATTGTTTGTGCCCGTGACAATGCGACTGAGAATGGAAAAATGTTGATGATTTAAACGTTAGGGATTTTTAAGAGGAACCATCACAAAAATGTAATTGCAAATATGCACCCAATTCTTTAGTAATGTTAGGTATGCTTGCAATTTATCAATTTTTTCGAAGATGTTATCATAATCGATTGCTATTAAAGGAAATGACAGATATGACCATTTATCTTCTATCATGTGTTTAGGTTACCTTGAGATATATATATATATATATATATAATATATATAATATATATATATATATATATATATATATATATATATATATATAAACAGTGGCGGAACCATTTATTTGTTAGGGGGAACTGCTCCCCCCCCCCACCTCAAAAAAAAAAAATTTAGAAGAGTAAAAAAAAAAATTTATAGGAGAGTAAAACAAATTTTTTGCCCCTCATAAAAAATTATTTTTGCCCTCCCTAAAAAATTCTTTTGTCCTAACTTGCCCTAAATATTTATATATTTCTTCACATTTTGTTCTAATATTCTCTTTCATGCTTTTCATGACAGTTTAATTACACATTTTTTCTTTATTTTTCTTGCTTAAATTTTTTTTTAAAAAAAAACTTTTCATGATATATAGATATATAATATTATTTTTTTAATATTTAATTATTTTTATGCTGTATTTCCCCCCCTCAAAATTGAAGCCAGTTTCACCCCTAGAAAAAAAATATATATATTTATATATAGTTTTTTGTATTTCTTTTTGGTGACCGCAATTTAAAATAGTTTTATGATTGTTTTATTTTTAAGACATCAATCATAATTTTATTTGGGAACTGCTTTTTTAATTCTTTTTATTTAATTCAGTTGTGAAAAACTTTTTTCGTAATTATAGTAGTGAAGTTACTTTCTCTATAACAACTTTATAAAAGGATGAAGTAAATATTTAGTTTTTTTTATTGAGTTTGCATGGCTGAAATTTCGGATTCTTACCATTTATATTGGAATTACTTCATTTTATTATAATTTAAAATTAACGAATGAGAGTTAACTATTGGATAAAAACTCTAAATTAAAATATTGATTTTATGATTGTCATTTTTCTTTTCACGCGATCAAGAGAATGATTAGGGCTCGTTTGATTCATTTTGCATCTTATTGTTACAAAAAATATATATATATTGTATTTTAATTAAAAAATATTAAAGCATTTTTAATATTTTTAATATTTATTTTTTAATGTTAATAAAAATAACTTATATTCCTTATAAGTAGCTTTAATATTGAATTATAAAATAATTATTCAACTACAACTTTCTCAATCTCTTTTAGTGAGTTGGTTGGTTTGATGTAAAAGGGGCGTAAAGTATTTCAAATGCAAGAGTTTTGAAAATATTGTTGTTTTGGTTTGAAGAAAAAATAATACAGAGTAAAATTTTGAAGAAAAAGTAATTCACCCACTAGTTCAAACCCAATGTATTTGGAATTCTTCCGATTTGGACAATTTTCAAATACATCGGAAACTTCCCGCCATTGCCACTATCGGGCCCACCTCCACTGTTGCCCTCCTCCGACCATCGCCAGCCACCGGCGACCACCGCCGCCATCCACCACCATCGTCGGCCACCAACTACCGGACTACTATTTTTTGCACTTTACATTGCATTTATTTCACTTCAAACTAAACAAAAATAATAATATCATGCATTCCCTTCATGATCATCGAAATAACTTCAAAATACTCCATTTACAGTGCATTTCTTTTGCACTGCATTCATTGTACACTACATTTCTTTTTCAGTCAACCAAACAATCCCTTAAACATGAACTTTTATTTGGTCTGGTGAACGTACATAGAGCTACGTTTTGTCGGCATTAAGATCGCAGGCACAAAACGAGAAATACCGAGCAATAACAACAATAACGAGAATTATCATTGTGTGAAGACAAAATATCGAGTAATACCGAGCAATACCGAGTAATCCCAAAAAATACTGAGTTTTTTCTAGAAAAACTCGGTATTTTTTGGGATTACTCGGTATTGCTCGGTATTGATTTCACAGAGCGACATTCCTCGTTATTACCAAACAATACCTAGCAATACCGACCAAATACCGAGTAACAATCCTCTGACCGAATGTAGAGCTACATCCAGTCAGAGGACGTAATAAAAGTTCCTTAAACATTGGTGTAATCAAAGGCCTGACTATTGATTTTTGATTTTTTATCTTATAACATATATAATTTAAAATTCATTTTAATATTTTCCTAAAACTACGTATTTTATGTTAATGATGAAATTCCTCTTCATCTCTCATTTCACGACACGACTCCTCACTATTTTACGCCAAATAAAAACAGCCCTAGCAAAATTCAACGCGACCTTAATGACAATATTTCTATATGCAATAAAAATAACAATATAATTGTATCAAATTCATTGTATCTAATGAATAAATTTATTAGAAATGGTCATTTAATCATGTGCCATATGTCACCCTCAATATGATCCAATGATATAATATCATGCAAATTGCGATAGGTGATGTTGAAATGCCGTGTTCCCATTTTTTACCAAGAAAAATGAGTGAGAAGCATGGCCGGTTGGATTTAATGAGGGAGGGACTAATAAGTAATATCATTTTCCCCTTTTTTTTTTAAAGTTGATTTGCTTTAAAATTTATTCTTGTTTGGGATTAGGGTAAACCATTTTGAGAAACAGGTTGAGTTCAGGTTCTGATTTTCAACATGTTTGTAAAACCGGGTCAGGTTCGGGTTGACCCGAAAACCTAAAACCAACACGGGTTCGACCCAAGAATATTGTGCTTGTCAGCGTCGTAGTGTCTGGTCGAGTTGCTCGTCGGCGACATCCCATGGTCGCCGCCCGCCAAACAGCCAGACCCGCACTGCAGTACCCAAATGAGTGAGCGAATGCGTGCGTAAGTCTTGCGGCCCACTTTCCCGTCGTAGATGCGAGACTCGTCGGCAGCCGCTGCATCTGGTCAAGACATCAAGTTGCTTAGCCGCGTTGTCTATCTGGTCGTCTACTCTTGTTGACGTCTCACGCATTCCACACAGCGTGTAAGTGGCACATCTTGTGCTTTTTGTCGGGTCGTATCAACCCGACAATCCAACCGGTCAGGTCCGAGTTACATTTGTTGACCCATTTGTAAAAATGGGTCGGGTTTGGGTCATGTCAACTAGTGCCGGGTCAATTTTGGATTAGACCCGAGCCTGACTTGTCGACCCGAATTAACACTATTTGTATCTTATCCCATAGAGATGAAAACAAACTAATATGTTCAACTCAATAAGTTAAATAAGATATTGAGCTTTAATTAAATGTTAAGAATTAAAGATGGGAACAATCATTTGATGTTTTTTCTTTAAATTCGAGTTGTTGAACTCTATATCTCTTTATCGTCGCTGAATATTTTAGGACACAACAAATATATACTTGCATTATTGGATTTGCTTTGAGATTAGTGCTATTTGTATGAGTATTTTGTATTTCATTAATCTAAAAGTAAAATCAACAAATTTTAAGTCTGTTCTAATACAATTTATATCATAATATTTTGACATAATTTATATTCTCATTTGAATCAACGTGTTTTAACAACATTAACGCTCACATTGCCGAATTATTTCACCGGGGCTAAGCCTTGTATTTTTTCTCCTTATCAAAATTTTCATGATAAAACTCTAATGTACTCTATACTTTTCTTCTTTGTATATATTTATATGTTAGATCTTCATATAAAATTAGGACTCAAAACTCTCTTACTATGCTACCGTAAATTTTCTAGCATGTAATGATTTTAAATACAAAACGATTTGGAATCAAAACCTGGCTAGGCATCCAAACAATGTAGCCTAAGTTACGAGAGGTCATAAAAAAACTAATGTTGCCTTGCTTTTGTCAAGAATCCTCAGCAGTGCCAATCACATTCTTTGATATAAACCAGCAAAAGATTTAAAAAAAAAAACCTTAAATGATGTCATTACTGTCATTTTTTATCGCCAAATTCTATATTGGCATGATATCATCATGCTCAACACAAAGTCCTCCTTACATAATTAATATTTAAGTGAGTTTTTTATTAAAGTTATCACCTAATATTTGGCCCCTTAATTATGACTTCTCTGGTAAATCAGAGAACTTGACACCCATATTGTGCTTTCAATCACTTGGGAGCTAGGAAGAGAACCTCCAATAAATGTCATGCCTGATTTCATAAGTGTTAACACTTCACTACTTCAGCATTTGTTCATCAGATCTAATATTGGCTAAGGCTTCATTTGAAATAGTTTTTCGTCATAGTCTTTACTTCTTTCAAGAAATTTTTTTACTAATAAGTAGTAATAAAAGTGTCTCAAACCAACCTAAGTATTCAATGTTCGAAAAGTAGAAATTTTTTTCATGCGGTTTATATATCTCACATATGCTTCATTTGGGATAGTTTTCTTACTGTTTTTTAAAATAATTTTTTAGTACAAAAGTTTCTTAAATTAAAATTTTCTGTTCTAAAAAAACTGCTTTAATAACAGTAAAAAATTATCCCAAATAATATCATGGACTTTCAGACTGATGACAGTCAAAGAGCTTATTTAAATGTTGAAGTGAGCTCACTTTGAGCTAATATCCAGCTTAGATGTTTCCCTGCTTCTATGGAAGAAACAGTTCAAATACGGAACAATTTTTTTTTATTTTTAATGAAGTTTATCACTTATTTTATTGAGTTAAATTATATGTGGCTCAAGAATATAAAGAGATAAATGTACACTGATTTTTTTTTGGGAACGTTAGGAGCTTCGAATACGAGCTCGCTGGAGAAAATTATTCGTATTTACCAACCGAGCTACACGCACGAGCCCATAAAAGTACACTGATATGAGCTTAGCGAGGGGGCAAAATGGCAGCAGATTTTTTAAACTACACTCCATTGGGCTCAAATTGATTCTCGGTTTTTTTTTTTTTTGGTTACACTCTTTGGCTATATTTTGCATTGTTCTTTTTGCTGTGAAGTTTTCTGGGTTGATGGTTGCAATAAGTTTTTTTTTTATTCTTCAAGAGATTGCTATGTTTCTACTGCATCTGCTGATAATTCGGTTTTTATTATATGCATGTAATCCTTTGATCATAGTAGACTTGGGGTTTTATTTGGGACGGCTTTTTTATTGCTTTTTAAAGCAGCTTTTCAGTATAAAAATTCTAGAAAAATACTTTAAGAAGTAGTAAAAAAGTCATCCTAAATGAAGCCTTATTGATGGCAATCGTGGTTTTTGGATATGTATGTTAAGCTTTGTTTGGGACAGCTTTCTTAATTCTTAATAAAGCAGCTTTCTATTAAAAAAAAATTTAATTTTTGAAATTTTTATTCTAAAAATCTGCTTTCTAGAAAGTAACAAGAAATCTATCACAAACTAAACCTTAATCTCTTTGGCTATGGTATCTATCTATTTTGAACTATCTATGAATCTAAGTGACAGTTTTTTCTAAGCACAAATTAAATATAGTTTTGGTTTATTTATGGTGGGTGTTAGGAAATTTATGGTGCTCGAGTGAGTTTTTTTTTATTATTATTATTAGCCAAATGTTCACATACACAGACAAAAAAAAAGCTCATGGGAGAAATAATAATTTAAGTAAAAAAATAAAAAAAGGAAAATCATGAGGCCTTGCTACTTGAAATAACCTACTATATGACTAGAGATTACATATATTCGCCGTTCTCTCGAACTCAAAAGTGATGAACGTTAGAGTCAGTCTGATGAACGGTGAACGGGGTTGTGTGACAAAGATCATGAGCGTTAATTGATAATGGGTGAAGGTTGTTGTTGACATCAATCATAGGCATTGATTGAAGAACAGACCTCTAAGAATTTTTTAGATTTATTAGCTATCTCTAATTGCAGACCCCTTTATTATAAGATAAAGGTCTATTTAGAGCATTAAGAATCGGCCAGGGAAAATAAGAAAGATCAAAGGCAAAACCAACAAGTAGAACAAGAGATAGCAGCAGCACAACCTCTAGTCATGCACAACAACAGATGCATTAGAAAGAAGTATCGCGAACCAAAGACACAAAACCTGCTAAACAAAAAAGTGCAAAACAGTCAGAACCCGCTAATAGTATAAACCATATAAAAAAATAACCCACGAAGGAAAATAACACAAGAAGCAGACGACAGCCATAAATCTTGTAATTTGTTTGTGACTACACCTGGGGGATACGTGTAAACATTAGGGTTTTAGAGAGAGGGAGAGAGATGCCATCAGATCAAATGAGATCCTCACATTCATAAGATCAGATGACCATAAACACAAGCAGTTCCTTTCTTCTTGTTCATTGCACAAATAATTTCTAAATTTAATTGTTCAATTTTACCTTCTCTAATTTTTTAATGGTTCGTTTTAGTACAAATATTATTTTGATAAATGAATGAAATCTATTGATCCATTGATTAATTTTCTAAAAAATAATTGTTATGCTAACGATAGGATTACTATAACATGACAATAAATTTTGCAAAAAGTTATTTTTATAGGTTTATATAGCCTTCAAAGAAAAGTTTATATAGCCTTCAAAGAACTAAGTAATATTTGATACAACTATTGAAGTATAAATATTGTGTACCAAAAAATCTGAAAGAATAGAGAGAGTGAGAGTGGGGGAGAAAGCGAGAAAGTTATTGAAGTCCCGTATCTTAGAGATTAAAGATGAGTTGCAAGAGACATCAGAGTTTTTATATTGAAAATAATAAGGCTTAGCCCAATTGAAATGATCATATTGGCGTTTGTCATTTATTATAAATGATGCATTTCCTTATGTTTGAGAAGCTATTCATAAAATAGTAAATGTACACCAAACGTAACATATTTCATGGAAGAAGTTGGAAAATCCATGTGGTAGGATAGATATCTTTAAGTGACTATTCATTATTTATTTCGGTAGCTCTCTTTTAAAGATGAGAGATTAGAGATCAATAAGTCCAGCATAAATTTTAGTGCTAATTTTGAAAGTTAATGATAACATCAACTGTATACAAATTTCTTTGGGTGATGGCATGTGTTAACATTGCTGGCGACAAAACATGACAATGTTCAGAAGTATCTTTGTAGGTGATTAACTATAGTCAAGTGATTGTGGTCTGAGAATTGTAATCGGGCGATAATGGTCGAATTGAAGAAAGGAAAAGACCGGTGGAATTAAAGAGTTCCACCTGACAAGAACATTGGTTGAACCGTGATGTAAAGAAGAAGATGAGAAAGTGAAAATATTATTCAATGAATGTTCACGGTATAGACATATACCTATATATAGGTAGTTTGACAAGATACAGAAGTACAACATGCTACATAAAAATAAGCTATACATAAACTATTTACAGTGATATTTATTGCTCTAATACCCCCCACAAACTAAAGGATCTTTGGAGACCGTTAGTTTGCTTCTAAGAAATTGAAAACGAGGTGTTGAGACAGATTTTGTGAAAATGTCAGCTGTTTGATCAATAGTGCTGATCGGCAAAATTCTGATATTTTGTTGTTGAATATGATCTCGAACGAAACGGTGATCTATTTCGATATGTTTCGTTCATGCGTGAAATACTGGATTGTTAGCAAGTGCAATCGCTGAAGTATTGTCGCAAAAATTATCTATAGGTTTATCTTGCTGTACACCGAAATCCGAGAGAAGCCGACGAAGCAAGACGACGTCCGCAGTGAGTGCCGCAAGGGAACGATACCCCGACTCGGTAGATGACCGAGCAACTGTGGATTGCTTCTTGACTGTCCATGAGATGAGTGTGTCACCAAGAAAAGAACAATAGCCGGATGTCGATTTTCTTGAAATGGGATCACCGGCCCAATCTGCATCGGAAAAGGAAGAAAGATAGAAATTAGATTTAGATATAGGAATACCATAATCGAGCGTACCTTTTATGTATCTCAGCAGTCTTTTCAAAAGATAAGCATGTTCTGGCATTGGTTGATGCATATGTTGAGAAATAAGGTTTACACTGTAGGCAATATCTGGTCTTGTAAGACACAGATATTGAAGAGATCCAGTCAATCTTCGGTACATCTGCGGATCGGTGAGGAGAGGATCAGGAGGAAAGTCTTTCGGCATTTTAGTGCAAGTTGGATTGGAAACCGAATTGCAACGGGATAGCTGAGCCATCTGCAAAACACCGTCACCCTTTTTGATATGAATTCCTAAGAATGAATTTGCCTCGCCAAGCAGTTTCATTGAGAATCTGCTATTTAATTTTTGAATCACATTGTTGAGTGCGTCGGTGTTATTACCCGTAATAAGAATATCGTCAACATATACAAGTAAATAAATTGCAATTTGATCTTTGGTAAACTTAAATAAAGAGGGATCAGATAGGCTTTGATGAAAACCGATTGAAATAAGAAACGACATAAAAGTATTATACCATTGCCGAGGGCCCTGTTTGAGCCTGTAGATAGCTTTGTTAAGACGACATACGTAATCGGGATTTGTAGTATCTTCGAATCCACGCGGCTGGTTCATGTAGACTGTCTCCGTTAGCGATCCATGAAGAAACGCATTAGCTACATCCATTTGTTGGACTTGCCAATTATGCTGAAGTGCCACCACAAGAAGAATTCGTATCGTAGGTAATTTCACAACCGGACTAAACGTTTCAGTATAGTCAAGGCCATACTCTTGATGATTACCTAAGGCGACAAGTCGGGCTTTGTATTTAGATACGGAACCATCTGAATTCAGTTTAGTTCTATACGTCCATTTACAGCCTAAAATCGATGAGTCAGATGGTTTGGGAACCAAGGTCCAAGTGCCTTGAATCTGTAAAGCAAGAAACTCATCCGCCATTGCAGACTGCCATTCCGGATATTTGATTGCCTCGGAGTAATTGGATGGAGTGGATAGTGAGGCAGTTCCTGTATTGGTGTGAAATAAGTTCAGCCGATTTACCGGTTTTAGAGAGCCGGTCTTGGAACGAGTTGTCATAGGATGCATGACTGATTGTGTGACGGGAGGAGGAGGCATTGGTGGTGAAATCTGAACTTCCTGAGTTTCAAAATTGTTGATCGAGCTATCAGCATTGATTAGCATATTTGGAGGTTCGTCAATAGATGAATTTGCAGAGAGATTATGTCCCTGTGCTATAGACGTAGGAGTAAGAAACAAAGGTGATAAGTGAGTATAACGTTCTTGATCAACATTTTGTTGTAATTTAAAAAATGGAAAATATTGTTCATCAAATTTAACGTGTCTAGACATAATAATTTTGTAAGAAGCAATATCAAAACACTTATAGCCTTTGTATTTCTTTGAATATCCAAGAAAAACGCATAGATGAGACTTTGGTTGAAATTTGTTCCGGTTTGATGCAGGAGTGAGAGGAAAGCAGGCACAGCCAAAGGTTCTGAGATGTGCGTATTCCGGCTGTTTCTGATGAAGCAATTCATACAGCGACTTGTTGTTCGTATTTGGAGATGGCATTCGATTTATTAAATATGTAGCTGTTAAAACTGCATCAGGCCAGAAAGAATTAAGGACGGTCGCTGTATAGAGAAGGGTCCGAATTGTCTCAAGAAGATGCCTGTGTTTACGTTCTGCAACGCCATTTTGTTCGGGCGTATACGGACATGAGACCTGATGAGATATGCCATAGTTGTTAAGAAGATTAGTGAACCTTTTGCACATATATTCGCCTCCTCCATCAGTTCTAATGCACTTAATTTTACGAGAAAGCAAGTTTTCGATATACGTTTTAAATGAGAAAAAAATATCGGTAACTTCAGATTTTTGCTTAATCGGAAACAACCAAGTAAAGCGTGTATAATCGTCAATAAAAGATACGTAGTAAAGAAAACCAGAATTAGAAATTTGGGGTGCAGGACCCCACACATCAGAATGCAAGAGTTCTAAAGGAGAAGTAGATCTATGAGTCGAGGTTTCAAAAGGTAATTTGTGTGTCTTAGCTTGATTACAAGAATGACAATTTTGAAAATGTAAATCTATGTTAAGTTGCGGGTAAGTAGAGGCAATTTGTAGAAGAGTCTTATGGCTCGGATGTCCCGTCCTGTTGTGCCAAATGTTGGTGCGATCTTTAGTAGAACGAAGAGCATGAATCTTGGTTGCTGTGGGAGCCCGGATCGGGTACATTCCATCTAGACATGGTCCTTGAAGAATTATTTCCTGCGTCATCAGATCCTTGAACAAAAAACCAGACGGGTTAAAAGTAATTGCAATGTTGTTATCTTTAGTCAATTGCGAGATGGAAAGCAAATTAAATTTGATTGAAGGAGAGTGAAGAATTTGAGATAGTATAAGCTTACGAGAGAGAGTCGGCAGCAATCCTTTGCCGGAATTTGCAATGCTTACCGAACTCCCATCGCCAATGGTAACGCCATCATGCCCTGTATACGGGTTTGTGATAGAAAGATTATTCAAATATTTTGTCAGGTGAGACGAGGCCCCCGAATCAAGATACCAATCTGTGTACTCAGACGTATGATCGGCTAGCAAAGCTTTGTTAGACGATTGCTGTTTGGGAACAAATTGAGCGTTCATTCGATGCCAACAATCATTTGCTGTATGCCCCTTTTTGAGGCAGATTTGACATGTAGTAGCCGAGAGGGTTGAGTCCTTCTGATTGGTGTTGTTGCTGTATGAGCGACCCCGAGTTCGTCTGCCACGTCCACGGCTGGAGAATAAGGCTGTGTTGGATGCGTCTGGAGCAGCAAGAACAGCAAGATCATTCGCCATATGGATTTCTTCGGAAATAAGAAAGGAGTAAAGCTGATCAAGGTTGAGAGGTTGTGTCATGGTTCTAATGGAAGTCTTGAAAGACTGATAATGCGGAGGAAGCCCTCGGAGAATGTAAAGAATGATATCTTCTTCTTCAATGTGTCCTCCGGCTGCCGCTATCTGATCTACAATCGTCTTCACTTCATTGAGGTACTGAACCATAGTCATGTTCTTGAGAGATACATTGTGAAGTGCATTCTTTAGTTGAATGACTCTTGATCTGTTTGTGGCTTGAAATCTTGCTTGAAGTGTTGACCAGATGGCCGACGTTGTGTCTAGATTGAGAACATAAGGTAAGATAGATGCAGAGATTGTTGAGCATAAGGCGGCAGCAAGATTTTGATCGTTCAAAACCCATTGAGCGTAGGCGGGATCGGGAACGGTAGATCCATCCGCCTGATGACGAAGTCTGTTCGGAACAGGCGATAGAGGATCAAGAAGCGCTTCCAGCCCATTAGCTCTACAGATTTTGAGAATCTGAGAACTCCAGAGAGGATAATTTTCTGGCGAGAGAGGATTCTGAACTGTGTTCTTGAGATTAGAAAGAACAAATTTAAGGGAGGAAGAGAGCACCAGAGTAGTGGAGGTGGATGAGCCAGATTGTTCGTCGAACATGGACGTATTGGTAGACGCCATAAATCCCAGGGATCTTTAGGATCCTTCTGATACCATGAAGAAAGGAAAAGACCGGTGGAATCAAAGAGTTCCACCTGACAAGAACATTGGTTGAACCGTGATGTAAAGAAGAAGATGAGAAAGTGAAAATATTATTCAATGAATGTTCACGGTACAGACATATACCTATATATAGGTAGTTTGACAAGATACAGAAGTACAACAGGCTACATAAAAATAAGCTATACATAAACTATTTACAGTAATATTTATTGCTCTAATACGAATGACTGAAGTCAAGCAATGGTGGTCAGATGACTATAGTCAGGTAATTATGACCCTATAACTATATTTAGGCAATGGTGCCTAGAGGGAAATAGTCGAGGAGCATTCATTGGAGGACTATAATCGAGTGATAATATTTGAAGGATTGTAGTCAGAAAAAAGGGTTGGGGGGTGTCTATGGATTGTAATTAGGTAACAGTGGTCAGCGGATCATAATTAGGTGGTGCAGAGGATCACAGTTGGGTGACAATAGTCTAAGCCCTTCAAAGGTGGCAGTGGTAAGCTGACTACAGTCAAGTGATAGTTATTTGAGGCCGACTGTACTCATGCGATGGTGGTCGAACGACCATAGTTGGGCGATGATGATCTGATGATTGTAGTCAGGTGACAGTGATTGTATGTCAAAGCGGGTGAGTGTTGTCAGAAGACCTTATATGGGTAATGATAATCCAAGAACTATAGTATGACAATGATGATTAGAGAATTTTAGTCAAGAAATGGTGGATGACAGAAGATTGTAGTTGGGTGACGGTTGTCTTAAGATCATAGTCGCACAACATATATTGAAGCACTTTAATTGGGTGATAATGGTTGAAGGATCATAGTCGGATAGTGCAGTTGAATAATGGCAGTCAAACGGTAGTCCAATAATGGCAGTGGCCGAGCATTAATCTTGTGATTGTTCTACGATAACAATGAGGCAGTGGTCTAGTGATTATGGTCAGATGGAGTATCAGGATTTTTTATGCCTTAAAGCTTTCTTGAGTCTCAAGCTAGGGCCCAAGCCCCTGTTCAAGTAGAAAATGTGAGACTATTTATAAACTTTTTAGAGCGTCATACCCATAAATATAACTAAAATTCAGAACACTCCATCAGATTGCATATATTAAACTCCAAAATTAATCGCTCTTCTTTTATTCTTTAAGTACTTTAATGATATCAGAATTAGACATTTTTAGGCTTGTTCAATTTGTCACGTATAGAAGCTTGATTTAACCCCAAGCATACAACATTAAGAGATGGGTTGATCCTTCAATTGATGTGACAAAAATTTTAATTATAGTTCGAGTACTTGATTTGAGCTCATTAATATAACTTCATCTATTTTTAACCAAGCTTATAAACATGATCTAATGCACATAGTATTTAGTTTTATAATTAGGTCAGGCGCAATACTTCACACCATTTTGTTATGGATTATCATGGTTGATATTTTCTAGGGTTTTTAACATTCCATATGAAATCATTATCAAACAACTATATCAATGGGATTGATGGGATTAATTTAAATACACACATTTTTCTTTTCTTTTTTTTTTTGCAAAATATTTTCTCTATTTCTTATTACTTCTTAAAGAAAATTCTTAGTATAAAAATTAAAAATTTTGTTCTAGAAAACTGTTTTAAGAACCAGAAAGAAAGTCATCCCAAACAAAGCCTTAGATAAAAGTAGAAAGCTCAATCTTTTATTTGCGAACAAGAATGACAAATTTATATTTAAAAATATCTATTGCATAATAAAAATTGCAATGAAAATATATTTTTGAATTAGCACAAAGTGGACCAGAGCCCAAACCAAACCACTCCCATCTCCTTCTCATTCACATGCAACATCTCACGTGCGTGAAGGAAGCAATAACTACCTTTGCTGACTCTACTCTATCTAGCTAGATCCGGAGGCCACCAAATCCGCTCTTGTAAATAATAAAAAAATGATTCGCTAATAGGGTGGTATCATATGGCCCACAAGAAGCTTAGATGATTCATAGATGGAGATTGTGAGGGAGATCCTTCAGCCCAAGGTAATTACCAATTCAACTGTATTTAAGAGTTATTGAGATGACTTATGAAGAAATTAAGAACTCAAATTGAAGCTCTCGAAAAGGTTTCTTGAGCAAAACCATATGAACACACCACTACGTAAAAGTCCTGCTAATATGAAGAGATTATTACGTGCAATCATAAGATTGTCAGGAGGCCAGTCAGGATGCGCCACGTCACCAGATACACAGCTGTACACAGTAACAATACATAGCGTATTAATGACTTGGGGCGTCCTTATTGGCCTTCAGAGAGTGTCCGACCGCACGTAATAATTTCACACTAATATGACATCATCATGTCAGTATTTATTATTATCATGAACACATTGTTGATGAAGTCTGCATCAAATATTTAGAAAATTTTTTAATTTACAAATGGCTCTTTAGTCAATGACTTCTCTTTGATATAAGCAACAAACATATCATCCATTGTTGCTTTTTCATAACCAAAAACACCATTTTCTATCATGATTATCTAAAAAAACGGGCCAACAAAAGTAGCTCCCATTGTTTGTTGAAGTTGTCGCATACCGTATTGAAGTTGTTCCTTCAATTTCTTTTAAGATGTTCAAATTTTGTTCTGAAATAAAGGATCTGACTTCTCAAGCATTACTATCAATCAAACATGATCGCTACACGTACAACCGTATATAGTAAGTCAACCTATTTATGTGTTATGTAATTGTACTAAGCTATCAACTATCTAACATTAGCACTTTTCTTGACAAATAAATAAGAGATCATTGGGCATGTAGAGGAAAGCAAAATCATAAATTCAACGGCAAAACCTAAAACAAAATATCTCAATCCCTAAATTATTTCATTATTATTTATTAACCTCCCTTTTGGCATTAGTCACTTATATGATCTTGTTGTACATATTATGAGCGGTATGTCTTCTTGTACGCTAGCTACACGTACCATTGTGTTTGACAAAGGGTCAAATTGCACATAATACTTCGATTCATTACCGGCTTTGAGATTTATTCATTTTGGTCATATATGGTCCGTCGTTACATTTGAAAATATTTGTGATTGGGTTGACTTCAATTTGACAAGTATTTTGCGTGCATTTGAACCCTCCACGCGCATCTGCATTCCATAAGTAGAATCTTTCGATTGAGACCTCATTCTGCAAAACGGAGTGCACTTAGTGCATCTGGCTCGTCGAGAAGGATCAAATGAGTCCATTCATTCTCAAATTGAATGTCGTTTGATGCGTGTTGAGGGGAAAGAACTAAAGATTATTATTATTATTATTATTATTATTATTATTATTATTATTATTGCATATTATACAGTCCTAATTAAGCTCTCTTAATTAAATATTTTTAACTCCTTAGGATAAAGCCCTCTTATCTTGCATATATAAGATGATTGATTGTATTTAAGATATTAGCTGGTAGCTTTCACCAGGTAGCTTTCACCAGACAAGCATAAGCTTATATTATAAACCCTCAGTGTGTCTGCTCTAACTCATATAAATTTTAAATCTATAATTTGTTATAGGATAGTAAATTCATCTTTAATCTTTTAAACTCAAAAATTTAATCAAATATTCATATATTTAAAAATTTAGTACTTACTAAAGATTAAGAGAAGAGATTTATCCTCTTTAGATTAGAAGAATTTTGGAACTCCTATTATGCATCAAACCAACATCATAGAGTATTTTTTAGTCGAGGTCTAAGATATAATAAACCATAGGATTTACAACCACGGGGAATCGACACTTATATTAAATAAACCTCATTCGAGTTGATATATCGAATGAAAAAAATCTTGTAGCTATCTAGTTATACATATTATTATCCATCAAGATATATATATGTAGGCAAATTAAATATGTTATTCTCAATGGATAATCATATGTATAATTTCATCTGCTCTCTCATTAGCCTGCTTGCGTAGAGTGTAAATGTCTGTGGCCATTTTGTCCTATGGGATAATGCAATCGTACTCTTTGCATTCTAACCCGACCACAAATAACATCCTTTTGGATACCCACATTATTCAATTTATTGTTCTCTTCTAAACCATAAGGTTTTTTATCTCTTTCCTTACACGCCTTTTTTACCTTTCTTATTTTATTCTAGTATTTTGAGCATGATTCATTACCTAATAAAATATTGACCATCTTTCATGTATAAAGTCAGGCCTAAAACCCTGCCTTCCATGTTAAGTGGTCTAATAAATTTTTATTAACTCTACATGTTGCGTCCCGAACATTCGCAGCTATAGAGAGATATAGAGTTTAGTGTCATAGTTTTGTATGAAAATCCAACACACTAATAAATAAGAGAGAATGGTGCATCGTTCATAAGTAACATCAGAGATTGTACATGAAAAACCCTAAAAAGGGGAAAAATCATCGAGCCTGGCCCAGTCGAAATTAATTCACGAGTGTTGGTGATTGACTACAAATAATGCCCCTCCTCAGAAGAGGGTATTGGCTCAATGAAATAAATATACATTGTAAAGAGACATTACATAGCGAGAGAATGACATGATAGTTGTTCTCAATTAGAGAATGTTGTCCTGCTTGTTCGATTAGCAGGGCCATAGTCAGATGATAATGGTTAAAAATATTGTAGTTGATAAGAGACTGCCGGAGGTTGGAAGGATAGTAGTCATGCAATGATAATTAGAGGGATCGTATTCGGTGGGCAACGGAGGTTGGAAGGATCATAGTTGGAGGGTGATGGTGGTTAGAATGACCGTAGTCAGGTAACATAGGTTGGAAGGATCGTAGTCATAAGACTGTGGTTGGACGGATTGTAGTTCATGGGCGACATTAGAGGAAGGCTTGTCAATGGCTACCATATGGAGGTCTGACGTCGATGGTCAGGGAGAAATTCAATAGTGGCCTAGTTGTGCCAATTCGTTGACGATGGTGCTGGGGTGGAGCTCCATGATTCTTCAAGCCTTAGAGCTTTTTTTTTCTTCCTCCTCTTTCCTCCCTCTCGTTATGTGAAGAATGAATGTTACATATAGTTTTTTAAAAGTGTCATGCTTAGTAAATATGGAGAATATCTAGGATAAATTTGGAGTATTATATCAGATGGCTCATATTGATTCTCTTGATTATAGAGCATTTGTTAGGAATTTAAGTTCTTGTTGGATACATCTTGTCGAGCCGCTCGATTCAACTATAAGCATGTCATATGTGGATATCATTTGGTCTTCCAATTAATATTTTGAAGCTTTCAAGTAGGCTATGGTCCTTCAGCTTGTGCTCATTTAGGCTCAGATTAGATTGAATTTGGTGTTATCGGATTCATCTCCTTGAGTTGTTCAATTTGACTCTAAACTTACTGAAATCAGAGTTTGGATGGTTCCAAATTTAATCTCAAAAGTTTCCAATTCAGATTTGCATCCAGATTCATCTCTAATCAAGACGAATTTTGATGTCATGTAACTACCATTTTATAAATGATTTTATTTTATTTTTTTCTCCCATCTAAATTCTATTTCGTTTAAGCTTCTTTTTGTCACTATCATCTTGCATATAAGAAATCAAGCTCAGCCGACATTAATAAATAAACATATTGATGCATGCAATAAGTAAATAATGCTAAGGATATCTCCAATATTTCAAAGAAGACCAAGACATGATAAGTAGCATTAATCACTTATCCAAAAGCTTAAGCACATGACTCACAGCTCACACAACATGAATATTTTAAAACGTCTAAGTTGACTCGGCTTTAAAGGATCTATATACAAATACAAAAATAATCTTGCTAAATAAGAAGGATAATGTTTTCTTTATGAAATGATTATTGTGACTCCATAGTCAATGCTTCCAATCTTTATGGCTGTCGAGGGACAAAATCTATATGATGGTTGGATAAAATAAATGAACTTTTAAATGTATGATATCCATATTTTTAAATAACCAAATTAGAATATCAAATTCTTTAAAGTTAAAAGAGCTTTGCCCTGATTAGCTCTATTCATGTCTATCAAAACTTGAGCATATCTTGTTTCTGTGATTTTTCTGTGTTGGTTTTTTGTTTTCTTGTGGTTGTTCTCTTTTAGCTTGTGATGCTTAGTCCTCTTTTGGACTTGTTTGTATCTTTCCCTTTTTTATGGAATAAGCTTTTCTTTAAAAAATAAAAAAAAAGTGTGCCTATCTTGCTATTTATTCTTGTTATTTTTAATTAAAAAGATCAAAGCGGGATAACTATTCTCTGATCTGAAATTGAACCAACTTGAATCCCTTTAAATCGGACCTGTTGCGTTTACTGCTGCAAACGAATCGAGCCGAGCCGAATATATGAGTGTTCATGTTTGAGTTCGTTTATCATTAGCTTGTTCAAGTTCGGTTCATGTTTGATTCGAGCTTTTTTATTTGTGTTCATGTTTGGTTCGTTTAATTTAAGGGTGTTCATGTTCAATTCGTTTAATGTTTATCTAGCTTTAAACAAACAAGCCTTAACGAGCTATGTTCATGAGCATATTTAACAAACAAACATTAAATTTGTTTATGAACATCTTAAACAAATAATCTAGCAAATATGGACAAATGTGAAATGTCTTTTGATTAATTAGAAAATTAAATTTATAATAAAAGCAGTTGTCTATTTAAAATGAAAATATGATTAATCTATATGAATATATTCTTAAATGAAGCTTACATATTTTTTTCTCTCCATTCGAGCTTTTATCGAGCTTTTTGTTGAGCTTAATGTCGAGCTTGTTCACAAACTTCAAATGACGTTGTTCGCGAACTTAAATGAACCGAACGCATTAGTGTTCAAGCTTGTTTATTTAAGGACCGAGCATTTAAAATATTGTTTAAGTGTTTGTTTAGTTAGTTAAACGATCACAAACGAGCTTTAATCGAACTGAGCATCGAGTAGCTCGCCGAACGTTTGGTTCGCTTGCAGCCCTAGTCTCGTTTAATAAATACGTCAAAAAGGTGGACCCAAACTCAACTTGCTAGCAACCCGAATGAAACGAAAGTTTTGAATAAGAATATTTTTCTATAACGTTTAATAAAAAAAAAAGAAGAAGATTATACCTATAGGCATAATAACTTAAGAGAAAAAAATAAATGCGTCACTCTTAGATAGAAATTGGATTCAATGATCAATACGAACCGGCCCGTTTAATAAATGGTTTGAAATTCCGGACACAAATTTGGTCATTTTATTAACAAAGTCAAATCCATTCATCAAAGTGGTTTTTATAAATATAAATTTTATTATATCCATTGAAAATAAATTTGATGACCAAGATGAGCTTTTTTTATACTATATTTATCAAATATGATTCGAATCCATTTTATACGAAGATATTTATTGTCAAAAATATAATTTTCTTATATATATATATATATATATATATATAAGAGAATTTGATGGATCCTGTTATTGGATCATATCAATATTTTTTAATTATTTATAAAATTTATTATATCAGAGGCTTCCATCAATCGTCCCACAATCATTGGAGAAATTATTCTGTGCAGTCATCTGACCATTTGGAGGATAATCAAGATGTCTCACGTCACTCGGTACACAATACCAGTACACAACAAAAAAAAATGACGCGGCGCATCCTAATTTACCTCTGGACATGCTCTCGTGAATCCGTGATAATATTTATGTTTGATATAAAATTATGTTATTTTGATTTAGAGATAAATTTAAAATGATGATAATATTTACTGTAAAATATTTGATGGTTTACATCATAACCCTCAAAGCTATAATATTTATAAATTTAATATATAAGTTTTATCAAAATCCCAAACAATAAAAATGAAGTCGAGATAAGATGAAAAAAGAGCGGATAAAATAGCAACATGGGATTTAATAGGATTTAAGAGGCTAATGACACAAAAAAGGATGACGATGTGAAAAAGTAACGATGAGATATAGTCGGTGAAAGGCACATGAAAGACAAAAAATTTGACGACATGATGGTAAAGAAGAGGAGGAGGTTAGAATTTTTGTAAGTTATTTAAATTTTAAATTGTTTTATACTGATTATAAAATATAAATATTAAATATATAAATAAGTTAATATTCAGTATTGATACCTCATCAAAAAATTATCTTGATCGAGCGCGAATCTCGAGGCAAAATCAATTGGAAACTTCAAAAATTAAATCGAAGACCATCTGAATTCCGATTTCAGCAAACTTATAGTCGAACTGAGCGTCTCGGACACACGAACGCAGCGACACCAAATTCAACTCAATCCGAGCCCAAATGGATCCAAATCAAGGACCCGAAGCGCTGTTGAAAGGTTCGAATCACAATTTGAGTTACCAAACGGTCTCCGATTTTAACGATCTTGTACTCAAATCGAACGGCTCGATGAGACGAATCCAACGAGCCCAAGATCACCGAATTCTGACATCAGTAAGGCCTTCAAATGTCCAACGAACGGTGCACGATCATGGGATTAAATATCAGCCATCCATTCGGCCACTCCCTATTTGCCCCTGATCTCACACCTATTTACAAGCTATGCCACTCCAGAAAATCTATAAATAGACCCCTCATTCCTCATGAGGAAGGAGGAAGCCAAGAGAGAAGAAGGAAGAGAAGGAAGAAAGCTCTAGCCACCTAGCTCCTCCTCGACCACCGCCGAAGTGCTGCCGCACCACCGCCGTAGGTCTGCCGCACCACCGCCGGACTACCAAGGGACGTCGGAGTGCTGCCGCCATAGTTCTGTCGCACCACCGACAGACCACCAAGGGACGCCGAAGTGCCATCCGAAGCTGAAGTACACCCCCTGACACTGAAGTGCCACTATCGACCCACCGCCTGACACCGGAGTGCCGCCAGACCACCATCTGACAGTGGAGTGACGTTGAACTTTTGCAAAACTCTCAGTTGATATTTGTAATCTGGTCGTGTTCAAGGAAAAGTCAGACCATTGTACTCTCCTCAAATTTTAGTGGAATTATTTTCAACTGGGCTAGGCCCCGTGGTTTTTTCCCTTTCCGGGTTTTCCACGTAAAAAATATTGTGTTCTCTGTGTGTGAGCTGGATATCCGTGCAACGCTAAGACGTAGAATTATAACTCTATCGCCGCGTATATTCTAGCCCGCAACAAGTATATATATATATATATATATATATATATATATATATATATATATATATATATATATACACTGGTGGTATTAGCTATGGGTGCAAATGAATCTAGTCAAACTCGAGTCAAAGTCAAGCGCGACTGTCAAATACCGAGCTCAAGCTCGAACTCGACTCAAGCTCAAAAGAAGAGCTTGAGCTCGACTCGTCTCATGAAACGAGTCCAGTCGAGCGTCATCTTGAGCTACGTTGAAGTCGCGAGCTCCATTGTTCCGTCGTCCTGTCGTTCTTCGAGCTCCATTGTTCGTTTGTCCAGGCGAGCTACGTTGAAGTCGCGAGCTCCATCGTTCCGTCATCCTGTCGTTCTTCGAGCTCCATTGTTCGTCATCTCGTCGAGCTCCATTGTTGGTTGTCCCGGCGAGCTCCGTCGAAGCCACGAGCTTGGTCGTTCGTCATCCTGGTGAGCTCTGTCGAAGCCACGAGCTCGTCGTCCTGACCAGGCTAGCCTTGGTAGCAACACACGAGCTCTGAGCTTCAGACATCCATCATCCCAAGCTATTTTGATATCTGGTTTGAAAGTTCCAGTAAGAGAAAAGTGCAATAAACTTCAAGTCCATTAAACTGTGACAAACTGCATTCAAGAAGCATGAAAAGTGGGTGGATATGACATTCCGAAAGTCACCATAGGTGGGCGTGGCGCGCAAAGCCCGCCAGCACAAAGTGTGGGTACCCAATTGGTACTCAACCAAGACCCCATGTAGGGCTTTGACTAGTGGTCACTTTATTTGTTGCTTTAGTCTTGTAATTGTTATTTTGTCATTTTTTGAACTTGCTTGTAGCCCTTTATTTTTGTTGAAATAAATTTTCTTTTCTTAAAAATAAAAAATAAAAAATCATGGCTGTATCTTAGATGGTCATATTACGAATCGCAAAGCAAATCTAAGGGCAATCCTCCACCATACAACCAGTTATGTTTAAAAAGCTCCGTACGTTCTCCTACTCCTCCGGAACCATTTACCGAACCAACAAAACAGCCTGCCAGCTTGGCAGAACATGCCGAAGAAGAAAGATGGCTCCTGGACAGAAGCATAGCAATCGGTTATTAAACGGTGTCGGTGGACCATGGAGCACCCTGTATTATTCTTATTATAAATCCCATTACGATAAGATTATGATAATAACACTCAACATATACAGCTTTCTACGCCGCACATCTGGACCAGGCATCATAGCGTGGACGGCCATATCACCACCGACCGACCACTGACAACCAATCCCAGCCGTCAGATCCCATTCACCGGCCTCAATCACGAAACTTCATAATACGAAGAGGTTACGCCGACACGAATCGCACGTGGGACCCATTCGGGTTGCGCGTGTTCGCATGAGTGGTCCATTTGGTAGACGAACTATAACAGGTCCACGTCAGCAGCCTCAAGTTATGGCGGATATACTGATGGGTGGTGGTGGGGTCAGCGCTTCGCGCGCACGTCAGTCGTCTCCACCGCGGATTATTTTGTTTCAATCGCACAATTTATTTTAAATGATTAAGATTGGTCCAATTTTTAATTATTTTATATTAATATAGTCAATTTTAGGCATTTAAAACTAGTTAATTTTTTTATTAACTTAATTACACCTTCTTATATTTTATAAGGAAAAATGAAAAAAATTGTAAAAGGATCTCTTGGCAGAAAATTTACAAGGATCTATTAGATAAATAAATTAGGCTTCGTTTAGAATGATTTTCTTACTATTTATTAAAATAGTTTTCTATTAAAAAAAATATATTAGAAAGCTGATTTAAGAAGTAGAAAAAAAGTCATCCCAAACGAACCATTACTATGGAGCTCATTCAATTGAAATATTTCATCATCTAAGTGTGGTTATAAAAATATATTTATCCTCTCAATTGGAGAATACGAGATTATAATATATAAAATACTAGCTCGTCTTCCTATAGCTATAGACTATAGTAAAGAATTGTAGAGAAATAATGAAGGATTGTGATAATGGTTGAGAGTGTTGATAAACCCGATACAGCAAGAAACAGGAAAATGCTAAACGGAGCAAGATAGAAAGACGAAGAATTATATTCTATAATAATTCTTAATACAGGAGTGAATATATAGAACAGCTTGAGTAAAGCCGTTAGAAAGAAAGTACAATTTAAAGAAGGTACACATTTGATGTTAAATCTGGACCGTCCACGTGTAGGGTCCTAACACCCCCCCTCAAACTGATGTCTACCAGGTAGAAATGAGTTTGCTGGAAAGGTTGCGAAATCGTGCTGACGTGAGCGGTTTGGTAAACAGATCGGCTATTTGATCGTTAGTACAGATATGATGAACGGTGAGCTGCTTTTTGATGATACAGTCGCGTATAAAGTGACAATCGACATCTATATGTTTCGTTCTAGCATGGAAAATAGGGTTGTTAGCTAGAGCGATTGCTGATGTATTATCACAATAGATGATCGTTGGCGACTGTTGCGGTATGTTAAAGTCTTCCAACAGTCGACGTAGCTAAATAATTTCTGAAGCTTCTACTGCGAGAGCCCGATATTCTGCTTCTGTTGATGAACGGGCGATAGTGTTTTGCTTCTTGACTTGCCAGGAGATGATCGAGTCACCTAGAAAGTTACAGAAGCCGGACGTGGACTTACGATCTAAGGTGTCTGTAATATCTCGTTCCCTTACTGTTCCTCTCTGAATTGGATTTTCCTCCCAGAATCGTCCAGGACGAAGTTGGATCGTCCGGGACGATCGGTACAGGTTGTGTAGAAAAATCCTGTTTGGCTGTCTGGTTCGTCTGGACGAAATCAGGATCGTCTGGACGAAAATAAGTCAGTGAACCCTTCGCCAGGGACGATATGTAATTTTTCGTCTGGACGAAATTCTTCTCTTCATGGATCGTCCGGGACGAAGCTCGATCGTCCAGGACGATCAGTCTGGATATATATAGAAATGAGATATTTTGAAGAGAGAGAAATATCTGAAGAGAGAGAAAGAGAAAAGGAAAAAGAGAAAAGCTGGTTTTCGGAGACCGCGGAGCACTTTTCGTCCGACGCTGCTGTTGGGAAAAGTGAAGATCTCGTGGTAAGGACTCCGAATCCTATTTCCGTTTTCAAAGAAGTTGTGTTTTGACCGAGTTGGGATCTGTTTTGTGTTTTCGTAGTCGACTTTTCGACATGATTTTGATTTGACACAACTTTCACCGCACAACTTCTAGTATGTTATAGATATGATTATTGTACACGATTTGACTGTATTCTACGAATTTTCTTCCGGTCGGAATTGGTTCTACGCGATTTTAATTGAATAGAAAATTATCAGGATGTTTTCGGACTTGGTTTCTATAGAATAATAGTCTTGCATTGATGTTATAGATATTCTATTGTAATTTGGTAGAATTTAGAAATCGTGTCTTTTTGCAGGATTTTTGTGTAAATTTGACCGACTGCCGTTACTCTGCCCGATTTTTGTATGATTCCTGATTTGACTGAAATTGATAGATTGAATCGATATGAATATGATTATTGATATGATTGTTCTAATATTGATTATTGATTGCTTATTGATACTGAAACACGTATAACCTGGTTGAACATTGGTTGGAGATGATACCTGTACAGGATGGTGGGCCGACGGGCTTTCCTTTAAATCACAGATCATGGATCATGGATATAACGATGGGAGTCATAAGGAGATTATATGCCGACGGGCGGCCGACGGGCAATAGAGTGACGACTCTTTTCATAGAACCAATGTATTGATATCTACAACAGCAATATGAAATCTACAACAGCAACATGACCATTGATTATACATTGTTCAGTATTATCGTATTGATTGCATGTTTAATGTATTGATTTACGGATTTTACGGATTTGATCGAGTTTACTGTATCGTACGATTTCACTGATTTCATCGATTGACCACTGAACATTGATACTACTGAGCATTGATATAGACATTGATAGATATAGATACTGTATTGATAGCATGGACATGGACATCGTATAGATTCATTGATATTGCTGCCTATAGATTTTATAGACTCGCTACTGCCTACTGTTCTACACCGTATTGACTGTTGTATAGATTTCTTGTCAGAATGGATTGAAATTTATCGTATTGCTTTCCTCGATTGATTTCATTATATAGATCGTATTGATTTGACGGATATTGATTGATTGATTGAATTGAAATGATTGAATTGCCTACCGCTGCATTGACTGGTTTTATTGACTATTGATTTTCGGATTGCATCGATTACTGATTTGATTTCCACTGCATAGACTCATTGACCATTGACTGATATAGATTGATTGACTGTGATTGATTGACATGCATATTGATAGCATAGCCGTGCTTTGATTTCAGTTATAGGTATTAGGTGACCTGCTGGGCTTTGTAAAGCTCATTATATGTGGTTGATATTTTCAGGTCAGGGCTCGGGAGCAGGAGATAGGAATTGACCAAGATCTTCAGGTTTTCGTCTTTTGATCGATAGATGATTCTTTTGTACTCAGGACAGGATAGATTTCTCTACTTGTATTGATAGTTTAGTTCCTGAGTATTGTATATGATGTTTTGAGATGTGAATCGACTTGTATATTGATGTTTAAATTTTATAGATGTTTGATAGATTGCTTACTGAAGGTTTATAGATAACTCTGGTAAATTGTTGTGAAATTGATTGACATTCTTTCCAAGTTAGATCTTGGGGCATCACAGTGTCGCTGGCCCAATCCGCGTCAACGTAGCCTCGGAGGGTAAGATTTGTTCGGTTGAGGTTGATGCCTGTGTTGGAAGTACCATGAATGTATATGAGGAGACGCTTAAGTGATTCATGGTGTGCGTTGAGCGGTCTTTGCATATGCTGAGATAATTGCTGGACTGCAAACTGGATGTCCGGTCGAGTGAGTGTGAGATATTGTAGAGAGCCAATGAGCTATCTGTACAGATTTGGATTGCTGAATTCGATGCTGGAGTTGTCCCGGATGGTGTGCTTGCAGACAGTTGGTGTGAATACAGGTTTGGAGTTTGCCATACCAGCCCGCTCAATGATGCGGCGAGCGTATGGTTGCTGATGTAGAATCAGGCCGGTCTTTGTGGGGATTGTTTGAATGCCGAGGAATTGCGAGAGATTTCCTAGATGACGCATCTGAAAGGTAGATTGAAGATTAGAGAGTAATCTAGAAATTTCGTTCGGAGAATTACCTGTGAGGAGAATATCATCCACGTAAACGAGGATGTAAAGTTGTGTGTTGCCGGCTTTGAATGTGAATAAGGAATGATCAGAGTTGCTGATCTTAAAGCCGTACTGAAGAAGATGATTGGATAGCGTGGAGTACCATTCTCGAGGTGACTGCTTTAATCCGTAGAGTGCTTTCTTTAATTTGCACACATGGTTGGGATAGAGGGTATCTTTGAATCCTTGAGGTTGTTGCATGTACACGGTTTCGGAGAGATTGCCATGGAGAAAAGCATTCGAGACGTCTAGCTGATGAATGTTCCAATTGTGATGAAGTGCGATAAGAATTAGGACCCGGATAGTCGGCATCTTGGCTACGGGGCTAAACGTCTCTGTGTAGTCAATGCCGTGTTCTTGGTCATAGCCTTTGGCGACGAGACGTGCCTTGTAGCGAGCGATAGTGCCGTCCGAGTTGTATTTAGTGCGAAACGTCCACTTGCAACCCAGAATGTTTTGAGACGGATCGGGTTGTACTAGTTCCCATGTTCCCTGTTCCTGCAAAGCTTGAAATTCTTGCGACATTGCTTTTCGCCAGTGTTCATTTTTAACTGCCTGCGTGTAGTTGGTTGGCTCGTCTGCAATAATTGTAAGAAACATGTCGAATATCTGTTTCGGTGTAGATATCCCACTTTTAAGCCTTGTAGTCATGTGATGAGTTGATTTTGGTGGTGCAGTAGCGATAGACTGCTGTGAAGTGGTCAGATCGTTGGGAGCCGGTGTTATTTGTATGCCAGGGAGCGAGCCGGGATCAGTAGGTAAAGGTGTTTGAGTGGTTTGCTGTGGTGGGGCAAAGGGCTGATTGTCATTGTTGGACGTGTATTGGTGTGTGTTGAGTGCACAAGGGATTTGAGACGCTGGAACCAAAAGAAGAGGTGGCGTGGGGGAAACAGTATTGTAATTTGTGTGCCGAGGCGTGGGTTGATAAGAAAAGGGAAAAACATTCTCATTAAAGACGACATGACAAGAGGTATACACCTTATAGGTTACCGGATCAAGACAACGGTATCCTTTTTGGTTGTGAGGATAGCCAATGAAGATGCAAGGTGTAGATAGCTGGGATAATTTAGTGGCCGAGTAAGGTTTAAGCCAGGGGTAACACAGACACCCGAAAACCCGAAGGTTGTGGTAGTTCGGTGGTGTGTTATAGAGGAGTTCGTAGGGAGATTTATGTTGAGTGTTGGGTGAAGGTAGCCGGTTAATAAGATAGGCGGCTGTGAGAAGAGTATCGACCCAAAGTGTGTGAGGTACGGAGGCTTCGAGTAGTAAGGTGCGGGTGGTTTCGGTGAGGTGACGGTGCTTACGCTCCGCTACTCCGTTTTGAGACGGTGTATACGGACAGGAAGATTGATGAATTATCCCGGTTTGCTTGCAAAAATTTTCGAATTTGTTATTTATAAATTCTCCCCCATTGTCGGTGCGGAGAATGTGAATTTTATGTTGAAATTGCCTTTCAGTAAGCTTTTGAAATTCAAGAAAATTATCGAAAACTTCAGATTTGCAAGTAAGTGGATACACCCATGTATATTTTGTGAAATCATCAATAAAGGAGACATAATACCTATATCCTTTTGTAGAGGGCGTTTGAAAGGGGCCCCATACATCGGCATGAACAAGAAAAAGAGGTACAGTAGTAATAGAATGTGAAGTGTGTGAAGGTAGCTGATGGCTTTTGGCCATTTTGCAAGTATTACAGAAGTGATGTTTTATGTCAATTTTGATGTCCCGGTTTGCGCGAGCAATTTTGACGAGAGTGTAGTTGGACGGGTGACCCAATCTGCGGTGCCAGAGTGCCGGTACATGCTGAATGGAGATGAGAGCCAGCTGTTGATTAGAAATTTGCGAAGGACCGGTGTGTTGGAGCGGATATAACCCGTTAATACACGGACCCGTGAGAAGAAGGCGGTGGGTCTTCCGATCCTTAATGGCATAACCAGAAGAGAAGAAGGTGATATCGCAATTGTTATCCGTAGTTAATTTATGAACAGAAAGTAAGTTAAATGCAAGATTAGGAACAAGATTTAATTTGGAGAGAGTTAGGCTACCTGCGGGCGTAGGGAGGATACCCTTGCCCGTGGTGTGAATTGGGATTTGATTCCCGTTACCAAGTGTTACTTGAGTATTGCCATGATATGGTTGCGGTTGTTGTATATGCGTTGGGTCGGAGGTTAGATGAGACGAGGCGCCGCTATCCAAGAACCACTGAGAGGTAGAAGCCGATGTTGGAGATGTGAACAATGCGGAAGGTGGATCAGTATTGTATTGATCGTCGTGGCGGTGCCAGCACTTAATCGCGGAGTGACCAAATTTGCCGCAGATTTGGCATGTGATGGACGGACGGTTGGATTTGCCGTTCCGGGTGTGCGGCTGGGAGGAGCGGTTGTCGGGATTGCTGCGACTGTTGATGTTGCGTCCACGGCCACGGCCGCGAGTGGCGGTGAGAGCCGTGGAGTGTCCAGAGATTTGTAAAGACTGAAGATCTTTTGCAGTTTCATGAGCAAGATTTAGCTCTTCGCTGCAGAGCAGAGTGTAAAGTTCGTCGAGGGTGACCGGTCGTAAATTTGTACAGATTGCCGTCTTGAACGCTTGATAGGTGTTAGGCAGGCCATTCAATGTATAGTGAATGACGTCTTCAGCTGCTAGTTGAGAGCCGGCGGCGGAGAGAGCATCGACCTTGGATTTTACCTCTAGGAGATATTGGCTCATGGTTTTATCTTTCATGGAAAGAAAGTGAAGTTCATTTCGTAATTGGCTAATTCTGGACCGTGTGGAGGATTGAAGACGATGATCAAGAATTGACCAGATCTCGTGGCAATGGTCCGCCGTGAGGACATATGGTAGGATTGTGTTTGTAATGACAGAGTAAAGCGCGGCGGCGAGGTTTTGATCAATCAAGGTCCAGGTATTAAAAGAAGATTGAGAGTTAGCTGTAGAAGATTCTTGAGATGGGCATTTGGCGGTGCCAGTCAAGAAGCCTTCGTAGCCGTTTGCGCGAAAGAGCTTTAGAACTTGGGATCGCCAGAGAGCATGGTTATCGGCGGTAAGAGGTTGAGCAATGACATGTTTGACGTTGCTCATTAGGAATTTGAGAGACGAGGGGATTTGGGGAGAGAAGAACTCATCTGTGGAGTCCGCCTGAGCGAGAGATGTTTGCGTTGCAGAGTCTGTCATGGAGTTGGATCAAACGGAGACTTCTGATACCATGTTGATAAACCCGATACAGCAAGAAACAGGAAAATGCTAAACGGAGCGAGATAGAAAGACGAAGAATTATATTCTATAATAATTCTTAATACAGGAGTGAATATATAGAACAGCTTGAGTAAAGCCGTTAGAAAGAAAGTACAATTTAAAGAAGGTACACATTTGATGTTAAATCTGGACCGTCCACGTGTAGGGTCCTAACAGAGAGATGGTTATTAGGTGATGGTAGTTGTGCAATTCTAGTTAGATGACGATTTGTCAAGTAATGATAGGCTCAGAATAATGATCAGATGACGATTAGACTATGCTAATCTAATGATGATAGCCAGGTGATCAATGTCGAATGATGACAATCGAGCTAAAATAGAAAGGTGATGTGATCGTTAATGTCGATTGTTAAACAGGAATTTGAACTTCTTATGATCTACATAAACTCTTTTCAAATTTAAGTTTTTTTATGTATAAAATGTTGGCGCACTTGAATTTTTTTTATATCCTTTGGACAAGTTAAATCAAAATATGTAAACACTCAATCTAAGGATCCAGATAGATTTTCTCAATCATAAATCATTTATTTAGTATCTAAATGTCATAATGACATTGTAATTGAATTTTATTGAATAATGACATTGAAATTGAGTTTTATTGATATCGTTGGATTCTTATCGTTCAGATATTCAATTATAAGAATATGGTTCTTAAATTATTATAAAAAAGAATTTAATTACGGTTTAAATATATTTTTTAGACTCATATGAACTAGGATAAAAAAAATTTAGTATTAAAAAAATCCTCAAAAAATGCTTACTCGAATTTATTAAATATATTTTGAAAATTTTTAAATAAATAAGTAAAGGCATCTTATAAGAAATTGAACTCTACCTCGCATTTTTTTTTATAAAATGTTTTATAATTTTTTTACATAGAAAACACATTTAATTGTGACTTTTAATTTTTTTTATTTTTATTAGCATGCTTTTGTGATCCATTTAAAACTAGTTAAATTATTAATCAAGAAAACCAATAAATCCATTAAATTTTAAATTACCAAATTATTAAATTCAAAACTAGAATGCAACAATAAAACATTACAAGTTCAATATGAGCTAAACAAGTCTAAGATTTTCGTCATTTGAGACAGTTTTCTCACTACTTTCAAAGAAATTTTTTAGCATAAAATTTTTTTGAATTAAAATTTTTGTAATAGAAAGTTGTTTCATAAAGTAATAAGAAAGCTATTCCAAACTAAGCTTAAATAACTATATTTTGAATTCAGAATTCTTTTGTGATAATTTTCTTACTGCTTTGCTTTTTAAATCACAACCATAATTTCTATTTAATTGTTATTTTTTCATTACTTTCAACAAATTTTTGTTCTAAAAACTATTTTCTACAACAGATTTTAAAAAAGCTACTCTCCACAATAACTTTATAATTATATTTATAAAAAATTGTAATAATTCCTAATGAGGCATAACTAAATTTGTATTTTGAATATTATTAAATATTTTTAATCATTTACATAACTATTAAAAAACCCGAATATGTAAATAAAGAAATCACCGAAATTAAAACTATCTGGTGGCCGGTGGACCTAACGCGGCGGAGCCGACTTCTCCGGTCTCGATCAAGCTCGTCTCTCCAACTTTATTTAAGTTGGCGATAGTGGTTCGGAATCATCCAATTGGTCGGAGGCTAAAAGGAGAAATATTAGAGGAAAATAAATTTTAAAAAAAATTAAAATTATATTAATTAATTAATTATAAGTTGCTCAACTTATAGTAAATTCTGAAGTTTTAAAACGAAATATAATCAACTTTTGGCCAACATATATTCACTTTTTTTAATAATTAAATTGGCGTTATATCCAAAAGAAATTCGTGATATTCTGCTTAATTTTTATATGAATGAGCCTAAAAAATTAATATATGTTATTTTTATCATATTTAAATAAATGAAGTTACATTATGAAAAATAATTAAAATAGTCATTATGGCATATATGCAAAATATTTAAATGTTTAGGAACCTAACCATAAAAAACTACAAATGATAGCAAATCTATGATAATTAAGCTTCATGAAGCTTAAATTTTATCTAAAATTCCAACAAAGATTGGAGATGAAGATGTAGTTAATTACGAGTTTGCTTATAACTCCAAATTGTTTTATGAGGAGAGAAAATATGTTAAAGCTCGTCTTTAATATTTTTAGTGTTCTAATGCTTTGCATATAAAGTATTTATTGAATTTTAATGGCTTGTAATGACTCATATAACCTCTAATAATTTATAAATTTTATGATCTAAATTCACTAATACATCATTGTTGTGTTTGCATCCTGAAGCATTTGCGGCGGTAGAGATATATAGAGTATAGCATGTAAGCTTTGTACGAAGATCCAACATACTGACATATAAGAGAGATCGATGAGTGCAAAAGTCATAAGAGACACCAAAAATTTCATATAAAGAACCTGAAAAAGGAGAAAAGTCATGGGGCCTAACCCAATTAAAATGATTATACTAATATTTCTTGTTGAATACAAATGAGACCCTTCCTTGGGGAGAAGACATTGGCTCGATATAACAATTATACATCATATATGATATGTTATATAGTGAAAGTTGGAAGATAATGATATGAGAATTATTTTGAAGAGAGTGTTGGTATGTTCGTTTGATCGGTAGGATCATAATCAGGCAATGGAAGTCGGAGGGACTGTAGTCAGAGGGAGATAGTGGTCAGAGGAATCATAGTTAGTGAGCGACAGTGATCTAAGGTGTGATAACCCAAATTTCTAAAATGATTTTTTTAAATGAAAAAAAAAATCAAAATTTCTTCGTTGTGCCTTGCCGAAGAAGGACGAGGAGGAAGGGAAGGAAAGAGGAAAGATTAAAAAAAAAAGAGAAAAATATATTTTAGCATCTTGATCTTGATAGGAAATACTTGAGTTCACAAGTAACCATAATGGGAAATACTTGTGTTCGCAAGCAAACCTTACTATAATCGATAAAACAATGAGAAAAATAGAAGAAATTTGGTGGAAATAATAAAAAATAGTAGATAATCTTATAGGAATCAAAGCGAAGCAAGAAACAAAGATACAATTGATCTTTAATTCTAGAGAATGATTGTTTTCTCCCAATCTCTAAACTAGAAGTCTAAAGCCCAAAATACCATAGAGAACTCCAAGAGAAACAATAATCATGCATGAAAACCTAACCCTAATTCCTTCATCCTACTTAAGGCATACAATTAATTAGTTAAGCCAAATTACTCCCTTGCCCTTGCCGCCCTCTCCTTTGCCTCCACATAGTTTGAATTTGAATTCCTAGTGGGGCCCACTTCTCTCTCTCTATCTCTCTCTCTCTCTCTCTCTCTCTCTCTCTCTCTCTCTCTCTCTCTCTCTCTCTCTCCTTGGGCTTGTCACACCCCTCCTCCTTTAGCAAAGAACCAGCCCCTTCAAGGGGGCCGGTTGGGGTTGGACCAGTCTACTAGGGACCTCTATAATATTACCGCCCTCCCAAAGAGTTATCTTGTCCTCAAGATAAAAATATGAAAACTGATGTTCCATCCTCTCATATGGTTCCCACATGGCCTCGAAGTTCAGAAGACTTTTCCATTTGATCAGCATTTCTTCAATCCCATTTTCCCACTTGCGAACCCCTATCAACTCTAAGGGTTCCAATATCACATCTAAGTCATCCATGAGAGTCCATGGTAATTTCGAGGTGGTTGCATATTCTCCAATTGCCCTTCTCAATTGGGATACATAGAAAATCGGATGTATCGTCGCCTTTAGGGGTAGTTTTAGTCGATATGCTACTGCTCCAATCTTTTCCAACACTTCATAAAGTCCAAAGTATCTTGGAATAAGCTTCTCATTCCTCATGTTAGCTGTTGTCTTCTATCTGTATGGTCGGAGCTTCAAGAACACCCTCTCCCCTACTTTGAACTTGACGTCCTTTCATGCGCATTAGCTTAATTATTTCTTCATAATCTGTTGTGCCCTCAGCAGATGTCTCTTCATCTCCTCTAACACTATGTCCCTCTCCTCCAAGTACTCCTCCACCGAAAAAATTGGAGTACTGCTACAAAATGATCTTCACTTTTTGTAGCATAAATACAAATTTGATCTAAAAAATAATCAAAATACAAAATTATTAAAAAAAAAAAAAGTGTTATTATTCTTTATAATGAGATGGACAAATTTTCCAATAGGGTTAACGGATGAAAATAACTTTATGGTCTCCAAATCCAAACCTCTATTTTTTCTCCTTTTATTTCACTCTTAGAATCCTTTTTCCTTTCTTTCTTACTAGCTTCCCAAAGAGATTATAATGGATTTAAAAGATTAGCTTCACGGTGAATTAAGATATTTTAATAAAATAACAATATAATAATACAATATATTTAAATTTTAGTATAAAATTCATATAAATTCTTTTGGGATTTAAAATTATAAGAAAATATTTATAAAACAACTTATTTTATTTAAAAAATATTTGTGATATCAGTTTGTAAAACAGACACCCAACGGTTGCGGTTTGCTAACGATTCGCACTAGTTCTAAAAAATTACAAAAAATTTAGTATTATTAAAACAAAATAATAACTATCATATGATAAAAATGATTTATGATTTGGACTTAAAATAACACCTAAAAATTATTTGTTTGGGTTAAAATACATAATATTATAGAAATTACTATTGGTACAATGTTACTATTGCTGATACTATTATTGACTGATTGATTATGTGACTTACTGAGCACGTGATTAGATATTGTATTGATGTATATAATATGATTAATGTTATCAGTTTACTACATTAATATTATTGCTCTTAGTTTACTGCATTGATATGATTTACAATAGTCTTTACCAATGCTTTATTTCTATTAGTATATATGATTTCCTTACCAATTGTTACATATATGATTGCTATTTTATAATGTCGGCACATATACTAGTTTTCACACTATACTGCTTTACTGTTCTCATACCGTACTATTATATATATATATATATATATATATATATATATATATATATATATATATATATATATATATATATATATATATACTTCTTAATTATGCTTTAGTTCAATTGTAGGATTTGGTGACTAGCTTGGCTATTTAACTTAATATACATGGCTTAAATGATTTCAGGACATAACAGATGATCAAGAGTGTAAGGCTGATCAGGTTTCTCCAAGTTTAATATTATTCATTTCTTTTTGTCTGTAGTTATCCTTTTGTACTCGAGATTGAAACGATAAATTATATTTGTATGATTCATGAGTATTGTATATACTTTTGAAGAAATGAAAAGAAATGCTCATGAATATTTTGATCAACAAAAATTGCTTCCACTAATATTTAATTTTATTATCGATAAATAAAATTAAATAGCTCTAATCATTATCTAATAAAAAAAAGAAAGAATTTTTTTCAAATTTAATTATAGATCGTCACAAGAGGAACGATAGTCGGAGGGACAGTAGTCGGCGGGTGACGGAGGTCGGAGGGATCATAGTCGGTGGACGACACATACAGAAGGGATCATACTCGACATATAATGGTGGACAGATGGACTATAGTAAGCGGTGCAATAGAGGTCAGATGGACTATAATCAACAGGTGATAGAGGTCAAGGGACCATAGTTGTCGTGAGATAGGGGACGGAACTATAGTCGGCAGGTGACTGTGGTCGCAGAGACTATATTCGACGGGCGACTGTGGTGGGAGGGACCGTAGTCAGGCAGGTGACCGTTGTCAGATGACCATAATAGGCGGGTGAAGGTGGTCGAGGGACCATAGTCGACAGGCGAACGTAGACAGAGAGACTATCATCGTCGGATGATAGAGTCTAGAGGGAACATACTCGGTGGGAAACAAAGTTCGGAAGGACAATAGTTGAGAGACGGTGGTCGGAGGGACCATAAATTGTGGGTGACGGTGGTCGGAGGGATCATAATTAAAGGGAGAAGGTGGCCGAAGGGACCATAATCGATCGGCGACAGTAGTAGAAGGAACCGTAGTTGAGCGACAATGGTCAGAGGGTCCGTAGTTGAGCAATGGTGATCGGTAGGACCTCAGTGTATAAGCAACAGTGGTTAGAGGGCCCGTAGTTGGCGGGCAACAGTGGCGAGAGGGACTGTAGCCTGCAAGCGACAGTGGTCAGAGTGGTGTGTAGGTGGTAGCCGGGCGAAGGTTTGGCGGCATTGTCGAGGCTAGGCAGGGATCAGTGTCTGAGAGGAGGACCAACGACTGTTGTCAGACGAGCAGTGGTCTGGCTACGATCGTCGGATAGGCGGTGGCCCGGCGGCTGAGCGGAGGTCTAGCAGTGGTTGATGGAAGTTCACCGTCGGTGGTGCCTATATAGAATTCCAAGATTCTTGAAGCCTCGGAGCTCTCTCCAATTTAGAGCCAAAGGTCCCTTCATGAAGAGATCATGAGCCTATTTATAAGTTTTTGTGAGTTTCTTGCTCTATAAATATGGAGAAGATGCAGAATGCTCATCTAAGAGCTTCTATCGATTCCCCTAATCTTATAACATTTAGTCATGCATTTAATTACTTTAATGATGTCTGAATTAAACGATCTTAGGCCACTGGATTCGTCTTGCGAGCCCCTCGATTTAACTATCAGCATACTATATTTGAACATCTTTTAATCATCCAATATATTCTTTAAGATTATTCTCATAAAAAACATTTTAAGAGATATTCTGACCCAATTTTTTTCTTCAATTGAACCTCAGAAGCGTGCGTCAGGTCGGCTCCCTGTAGCTCATCATTTCTCTCTTGCGTGTGGCCTTTTCTGTTTCACAAGAAAGCTCCAAGCGTGGCAAGAAGATAAACCATAATCAATATTTTATTATTATTTTCCGTGGCCGGTAATCAAATCCTAATAACATCCTCTGTATAATTAGACATCTAAGTACAGACAAACCGCGTAAACAAGAGAGATAGAAGAGACCCAGCGGCGGCTGATGAAGCCAGACATGGGGAGGAAAGAGGTAGGAAGAACGCCGCTGGTGCCATCGCCGCCGACGCCGGGTGGAAGGAGAGAGAAACAGTTCCGGGGAGTAAGGATGAGAAAGTGGGGGAAGTGGGTGGCGGAGATAAGAGAGCCGAACAAACGGTCTAGGATATGGCTTGGATCCTACTCGACTCCGGTGGCGGCGGCGAGGGCTTACGACACAGCCGTTTATCTCCTGAGAGGACGCTCGGCGCGGCTTAACTTCCCGGAGGAGATCGAAGTCGAGGAGGTGACAAACGATTTCAACAGCGGAATCACGGCGGCTTCTATTAGGAAGAAGGCTTCGGAGGTTGGGGCAAGAGTGGACGCTCTGCAGGCGGGCGTCATCCCACCGCCTCCGCCTCCACCACCGCCGCCGTCGAGATCGTGGAAATACCCGGACCTCAATTTGGAGCCGAGCCCCGAGACTTCCGATGAAGAGTGAAGAAGTCTCTGTATTTTTTTTTCTTTTACAGGATGGAGAAGATGACGATTTTGGTCAGAAGGGAAGACTGTTCTATTTCCTTGAAGAAGGACTTATGGAGGGGATCGCCGGTGTTGTCCGCCTGCAACGGCGTGGTTGAGTGAGTGAAGACGGCCGGTAAGCGAGACGACCGCGTCAAGTTGCGGTTACTGCTTTCCTCTGTAAATTTCTCCCTTTGTCCGTTTAAAAAAACGATTTTTATTAATAACAAAGAGAGTAAAAGAAGTTAATTTGAGCTGCATAATTCTTCCCTGCAAGTTCGAAGCTTTTCTTTGTTTTTTACTCTTCTTAACTGTGGTCCTTGGAATACATGAAAATTTTGCGAATAACTGAGACCGGCGAACGATCAGTCACGGGTGTGGTAATTGAAAAGACAATTCAATTTTGCTGTAATTAAATAAAATTATACAGTTCGCTGTAGTTATATGTTTTCTTGTCTGGTAATACTGATTAGGTTAGCACTCCAGTTGGCTCAGTCAATTTGATTGATCAGATATCAGTTTTCTACCCCATACGCCAAATCTAATTCCACAAAAAACCAAGATTTAAGCTTCGTTTGGGACGGCTTTCTTACTGTTTCTTAAAACAAAAGTGTTTTGTACAAAAAGTTTTCTGCTTTAAGAAGCAATAAGGAAGCCGTCCCAAACAAAACCCTAGCTGAGAATTGCTGAACCTGCCCAAATCACTCTGGAATCTTAAAAAAGACCCATTGATCATTATTAAGAATTTTTCATAATGAGTTGCTCTATGTGAGTTTTTACTATTAGCTAAAAATTTTTGGATTTGAGTCTTTTATATCTGATGTGTGTGTGAATTTGCTTTAATTGACCTAAACATCCTTCAAAAAATAACGAGCAACTCTAACAACGGTGCAGATAACATCCAACATACATAAGCTGACTGACATAGTTAAATATAGTTGACAAGTACTTCTACGTCGAATATGTCGAAAGGTGCTCCATAGCCATCCAACTAGTCATGCCATTCTAACCGTTCCTGCTTGATGATTCCTATTCTCCAATCTCTTCTTGCAACGTTGCTCATACGAAGCACATGTCTGAAAATTTTATCTTATATCAGTCATATCATCGACTACATCAAACATCTCCTCACCATCACATTTGTCTTGATTTTCTATAGTCAAATTGGTAATGTTGATGTTGTTTGTATGTTGATATAACATTTATTTCTCAAGTAGAAACAATCAAAGTAGTAGGCTCCCTTAGACTTTGATTAGGCTTTGTTGTTATTGTCCATTTTTTTCTCATTTATTTGTTGAACCTTCATTGTATGTTGTAGGTGGGTTATTCATCTGCCGCCAACATTATTTAAGGCCCTCCATTTCTTTCTCATAGTTTGCTTTAAGAACAATCTATAGCTGTTTGATTAAACTACATATCTAAAGTATTGTAATGTGACTCTTTAGTACTGTTCTAGATGCCTTCTCTGGCATATTATTGTGCTGCTACTACATATAGCTGGACCTCTCAGTTTCTCCAAGTCCAAAGCTACTCTTTTTCTAGCTAAAACCAGCTCACCACTAAGCCTTCTTATGAGACAGCTTTATTATTATTTTTTGAAATGATTTTTTTAGTATAAAAATTTTTTGAATTAATTTTTTTTTCAAAAAGTAATAATAAAACCGTCTCGAACAAAATCTATTGTAGTTTTCGATATTGATGATTTGTTCTAATGGCTTCAATTTAGATTTTATTTGAGATGACTTTCTTACTGTTTTTTAAAACAGTTTTAGGCTTCATTTGAAATGATTTTTTTATTACTTCTTGAAGCAATTTTTTAGTACAAAAATTTTAATTTTTATACCAAAAAGCTGCTTCAAACGAAGCCTTAAAAAGTACTATAAAGCCCTTTTTAAAAAGTAATAAGAAAGCTATTCCAAACGAAGGTTTTCTTCCTGCTTCTTAAAACAGCTTTATAGTACAAAAATTAAAATTTTTGTGCTAAAAAGCTGCTTTAAAAAGTAATAAAAAAGCTATCCCAATAGAAACCTTAGTTGTTGTGATATTCTCAGATCAATTTAAAATTAGTTATATGTAACTAATTTTTATTTCATATTTAAAATATATTTTCAATAACATTTAATGCATGAATCAGAAAGATGAAACTTGATCCAAAAGAAAGCAAAACTGAAGAAAATGCAAAAACTAATCAAACGAAAACAGGTGAGAGAGAATGAATGAAAACGAAAAGAAAAAATCAGAATATCTTGAAGCAAATCACATCTTAAATATCATTAATTCTATACTAAAATTAGTAAAAATAGAAAAAAATGCACTATTCTTACTATAAAATGGACGGATTTCAAATTCTCCCCAATATAAAAATTTTTTTTGTCCATCAAAATAGCTTCGGGAGGGATTAATTATTTTGTGCGGTCACCCGAAGACATTTGGAGACGAATCAGAGAATATCACGTCATTTTTTTTTCTGTGTAACAGTGTTGCATATCAGGTGACGTGACACACTCTCATTCGTCTCCGAATGATCCTAAGGAACCAATCAATAGACTTTTTGCCCAAATGGTTTATATTTGTTTTTACGTATATGAATAGACGCATTATTTGACTTTGTAGCATGACGTTAATTAATGGCTATTAGCTTCGTATTAAGTAGCAGAGGAATGCATGAATCAGGTGGGCATCTCAGCCTACCTAATGTGGCAAATATAAATGCTACGTGCCTAAAAGCAGAAGAAAGAAGGGAAAAAGATGACAAGCTTCCAAAGACTTGTATAATTTGATTTTCTGTTCTTCTTTCGGCAGTCAATTAACCAATCTCTCTTTTAAATAAGAGGCCAAAAGAGAAAGAATTAGGACATTTAGCATTTTACAGTTGTTGGTTGTCATTAAGCTGATTCAAGTTTCTTAAGGGATAGAATATTAGTGACAAAAGATAAAGATTTTTTATTTTATTTTATTAATATTGTATAAAAATTCAATGGTATATGTAAATAGGGGTGTCAATTTCGGGTCATGGGTCGGACCCAGAACTGATCCGGGTTCAAACGGGTAAACCCTAACCCGACCCGGTTAGGTAAACGGGTCAGAAATGCCAACCCGGATCCGACCCGGCGGGTTGCCGGGTTGACCCGACCCGACTCGGGAAAGCTGGGTTGAGCGGTAGGGCGGGCAGGCTCGGTCGCGCGGAGTGGTCGCAGGCTCGCAGCGGGGCGGGGGCGCAGAGTCGTCACAGCGGGCTCGCGGGGTCGTCGCGCGAGGAGTGGTCGCGCACGGAGTGGTCGTGCGGGGTCGCGCGCGGAGTGGTCGCAACGAAGCGGTCGCGGGGCTGGTGCGTCGCGCGGGGCTGGGTCGCGGGCAGCAGCGGGGTCACGGGGTCACGCAGCAGCGGGGGTTCGGTTAAACCGAGTTTGCGGGTTGACCCAGCAACTCGTCGGGTCAACTCGAACCCGACCCGTTTTGAAATCGGGTCGGGTCCAACCCGAATTTTTCGGGTAGGGTCCAGGTCGGGTTCTCGTGTCGTGTCAAATATTAACACCCCTATATATAAATATGTAGAGAAGATAGGTAAATGTAGGACTGCAAACGAACCGAGCCGAGCCGAGTATGTGAGTGTTCATGTTTGAGTTCGTTTATCATTAGCTTGTTCAAATTCAATTTGTGTTTGATTCGAGCTTTATTATTTGTGTTAATGTTTGGTTTGTTTAATTTAAGGGAGTTCATGTTTGGTTCATATTTGATTCGTTTAATGTTTATCGAGCTTTAAACAAACAAGTCTTAATGAGCTATGTTCGTGAACATATTTAACAAACAAACATTAAATTTTTTCATGAACATCTTAAATAAACAATCTAGCAAACATAGATAAATGTGAAATGTCTTTTGTTCAGAAAATTAAATTTATAATAAAATCAATTTTCTATTTAAAATGAAAATATAATTAATCTTTATGAATATATTCTTAAATGAAGCTTATATGTTGCAATTCTCTCCATTCGAGCTTTTTATCGAGTTTAGTGTTGAACTTGTTCACAAACTCCAAATGATGTTGTTCGTGAACATAAATGAACCGAACACATTAGTGTTCAAGCTTGTTTATTTAAGCGTCAAGTATTTAAAATGTTATTCATGTTTGTTTGTCTAGTTAGTTAAACGATCAAAAACGAGCTTTAATCGAACCAAGCATCGAGTAGCTCATCAAACGCTTGATTCGCTTGCAGCCCTAGGTAAATGTGAAGGCACAGTTGTGAAAGATAGAGGAGAAGTCTATACAAAAGAAAAAAAATATCAGATAAGGCACTTGGATTTCTAAATGGTTAACAAAATTTTAAGAATTATCTCCACTAAAAATTCTCCTGAAATTACTTATTATTTTCTAATACAACTTTTCTATACAAAAATTTCTAATTAAAAAAAAATTATATTAAAAAAAATTACTTTATAAAACAATATAAAAGCGGTCACAAACAAAGCATTTATCCATTCAAACTTAGGCTATGTTTGAAATAACTTTTTTATTCCTTCTTAAATTAACTTCTTAGTACGAAAATTAAGAACCTACTGTAAAAAGTAATAAGAAAACTGTTCCGAACGAAACCTTAAACTCGATGTGCTCCTAATATTGTTGGATTCATCTCATTAAACCTTATTGTCTTACCTAAAAATTTTCTAAAAAATAACATTACAATGGATCTTGAAGCAACTTCAAAATTTCTAAACAAGATTCTTTTATCCTTTGAAATATAAAATATAAAAAATAGCATCAAAATTCGTGATTTAGCTTATGAATTTTTGTTGGAGCATCAATTAAACCTTGATTTTTTTGACACCAAAATCTAAGTTCAAAAAAAAAAAAAAAACCGAAAACTAGAAGAAGATAAAGAGGGTTTGAGACCGAACAAAATAGAGTCAATAAAAACCCCCCATCAAAACTTTTACAATTCACAAACGCAAAGGAACCACCAACCAACAATAGAGCTACAAGCAATTAGATCAATAGAAGGCTTTCACTCCAATTCCATCCAAATCTTCTAATGATTTCGGAAGAATAAGATATGATATTGTTCTAAACTGGGCTCATTCAAATCAAACAAAAAAAAATTACGTTTCATTTGGGATGACTTCCTTCATGCTTCTTAAAACAACTTTCTAATAAAAAAAACTTAATATTTATATTAAAAAACTATTAAAAAAACAATAAAAAAATCATCGTTTAGAAGCCTGATTAAATTTGCAAACCAGAATCAAATCTGAACAAATCAAAGCATTGAATGCACATTAATTTAAATTTTCGAAACATTTAAACATCCCAATGCAAGTTTTATCAAAATTCATGCAACTAAAATGAAATTATTGCCACTTAAAAGCTGGTTCACCTTGAAACCAGTTCACAAAGAATATAAAATTTTCAAATAAAGCAGCATATTCCTAGAGCACAAAACACGAACAGTCACAATTTTTATCTGAATAATTTAGTTATAATTAGGGAGTGCTGTGATATGCAAGCAGAAGAGTACAACAAGGTGGTCATTCCAAAGTTATTGAGCTGTTAATTCTACTCCCAGACATTATTGTGTTAACTGACTTTTGAGTTCTAAAAATATGGAATTGTTTAAGAAAAAATATTTGGCCACTATTCATAATAAGCTACCGGCATCGAAGAAGTGGATTCAAAACAAACAGTACAGATTTACCAAAAGCATAGAACTTACCTGCCAGTTTAGCCACAGCTAGAGAGCAAGAAAGTAGCTCGATAAAATCTACAAGGGAATAAGGAGTTTTCATAACTCAGGTTTGTCAACATAAATCACTTCAGCTAACAAAGCGAGATTCCACTTCAGCTAAACGCAGCATATTTACCAGTGTGGAATTTACAAGCAAGGCAAGCAATTAATCGATCTAAATATTTTCCCCCATTCAATTCACAAGGTGCAAAAGAGAAAGATGGGGAAGATGAACATAGCCAATCAAGAGTTGACACATGAAATTTTTACACACTTGCACACAACTACCTACTTATTGCATTACTAAAATTCATTAGGTTTCTAAGCTAAAGATATTTATATTCATCATTAAAATAATTTCATTTTGGTTCATCCAAAATCAAACTGAACTGACAAAAAAAGTTTGGTTATATATAATTTAATTTGAAAAATAATGTGGTTGGCTCAGTTTTCAAAATTTCATAATTAAAATCAATTGATTTAACTAATTCATAAATCAAACCATTCAAATTAACTAAAATGCACACCCCTACCACAATCCCATCCCATTCCCTTTAATCTTCGCATGACCACATTAATATTTTATTCCTTGTCCTTTATAGAGTTTCATGTCATTCTCCTCCATTCTCTACATCATATGCCTATACAAAAAATGCAAAGATCTTATGCATTTAACAAAGCAATTTAGATTCAATAAATCTACTCAAAAAAAAAAAAACTATAACACCTTACCATAAAAATATAACTCAAAACCCAACAACATCTCCATGCCTTGCGCATCGACTCCCACCAAACCCTGTTGCAAGGAACATCACTTGATCCCATCTAACATAAGCCAAGGACTTGCCACCCCCCAACCTCTTTCTTCTTCATAATTTCTCCATGAAATCCTGTTATCAAACAAACTCACCCAAATTTCCTCCCTAAAACTGCTGCTTAGAATTTTACAATATCTTTCCATACTATCAAACCATCCTAAATTTATCCCAAACCAAAAACGATGAATTGTTTCCTAAGTAAGACAATCTTTTCAAATTGGGTGATTCAAATCTTTCAATACGAAGAGAATCATATCTTTCATGGTCCTTCCTCCCATTCTTTGCAAAAATACCAAAATCAATCCTTATTGATGCGCCATTAGTTATCATAGATAGCTTCCTATCCACTATTTCTTACAATGACACTAAGAATGATTATCAAATATTCGATTAACGTCCCTGTTAAAATTCATGGTTGAATGATTTTAGCAACTTGAAGATGACATCAAAGAATTTGATTGCAAAAAGGTAATTAATTCCACGCACTCACAAGTCACACTAAAATTTGCTTTTCTTACAGTTCTACCGCAAGTGGCAAATCTCCAAGTGAATAAAACATTGATCAATTCCTTCACAATTGGAAGGATTTAGCAACTTGAAATTAGATTAAAAGAAATTGATCACAAGAATGAATATGATTTCAAACACTCACAAATCACACCAAAATTCACTGCCCTTCCAATAACACTTCAATCAGGTCCTCTTCAAAAACATAAACAGAAACCAAATAAATCATTAAAAAACATTTAGTGTCAATTGCCTTTGAAACCAATCCTCTTGAAACTTTAAAGACAAATATTGTTTGCAAAAGAATTTAAACTTAAAAAGAGTTATTAATTGAAGTTCCTAAATCAAAGACTGACGCACATGAACTTGAGATTTAAGAACCATTAGTCGTTGATGTATATTGTCTATCTTTACCAGATGACACTTGTAAAAGCAGTTCCATCTGATGATTTTATGCAATAGAAGATTGTTCCAACTCCAATTGTAATTCAAGTTCCTTTGGAGATGTGTTGATTATATCTTGTTGTATTGCTACTAACACATGTCCATTGTGCCTCCTTCATCTTACAGCTGCATAGGCTATCAAACTTGTTATATTGATAAAAATGAATGATGGTCGAATGAGAAATACATTGTCTTTTATCCTCCTCTCTTCTTCCTCCTCTCTGGGATGATTTTCTCCCTCTCTTCATAGGGTTGCTTAACATTTCTTCCTCTCTCCACTGCCCTCTCTCACTTTGGATTATTGAATAACCATTAACCAAAATCTAAAATCAACCTTAACAATCATTTCTTTAAATTTTCTATGCATATTTGATATTAGAGCAAAATCCAATGAAGGCATTTAAAGTGAATAAAAAAATGCTTTTAAGGTAGAACATCTCCATTGCCCTCCCATGCCTTCAAACACTTTTTTGAATTGCTTTCTTATCTCCCATGAAAATTATGAACATATTTAAATAATTTTTTTCAACAACATAAACAAATTTTAACAACTTCACAAAGTAATGTTGTCTCAGTCATTTACCCTAATACATGAACTTGGAATTGAATAACATTTTTTATGGATCTTCCAAAATCATCCATCCAAATCGACTAATGCTATACTTCCAAAATATAATCTCAAAAAGTTTTGAAATTTTATTGATTCTTGTGCTGATGTTAATGCTTACATGGCCTATATAAAATAGAAAAATATTCTATAAATGCTAATGAAAGGAAAGAATTCAATATATGCTAGCTACTAGAAAATATCCCATGAAAGTTAAAATAATGCATGAGAATCGAGAAAATCCATTTCATGTTTAGGTTTGTTTGGGGAGCGGGAGCATTATTCCTCCAAATGTTGAGGCATTCCAAAATCACATAACCTTTCTATCAACCCAAACAACCTCAAATTCCTGAGTTTAATTATGCTCCACCACCATCCTCTCCCACCTCAATTATCAGCCACAGCCTTCTTTCCATTACCAGCCAACTTCTTCTCCACCTCCCAACACCCCTAATATTTCCAACCACAGATCCACCAAATTTCCTTCCATGTGTTATCAAAATTTGCAAAGATATTGTTTGAGTTGTATACTATCATGCAATTCATGACATATCTATTTTCTTATAAAAACTAATCTCCTTTCTAAATCATTTTGTTCCTCATCGCTATCATATCAAATCACACGTATACCATAATTATAACTTTATTGGCCGCCATCTTTGGCCCAATTAAGAAATATAAACTTTCCCAAGTAAACCATTTTCATATAATACCATAACTTTCTTACACCCTCCTTCACAAATGGCTTTTATTAGTCTCATGACCAAGTTTTATGATGACCTTTACTCCTACTCCAAGTCATCTAAGAAGTATACACTTCGTACCCATTCCTCGTCACAACTCACAACCTAAAACATACAACGTTCATAAGTTTGTTTTGTCTATATGTCACCAAGTTAGGTTTTTTGAGCCTACTCATTACTACTTACATTCTTCTTCCCCTAGCAAATCTCATTATTTGAGAAGTACTAGTGCATCTTATTATGATTATGAGTGGCTATATTATGAATATGAATATGATTATGATAATTGTTTTGATTCTAGATCTAACTGGTATTCATCTTATGCTTATGAATTTAATGCACAACCAGATTTTTATCAATCATCCAATTCAACATCTTCTATTGATGCATATGATAAAAAAAAAACTCAACAAGAAGACACTTCTAGTTCTAGCAAAAATGCCCTCATGAATGAACTAGAAGTATCAATTACACAAAGACAATCCCCTTCTACCCATCCTATACATACCGAACAACAACTACATTCTAGAATTCCTTTATTCCAAAAAACATGTGATTGAACTTTGTGCTTCTAATTTATATGCCGATGGTCCTCGTAAAGATTATTATGATATAGAACAATCACTTTTGTTGATTTCAACTATAAGGATGCTTATGATGTAACACGACTTAAGTTTGCTACATTTTTATAAGTTGAGCCAAAGCCCACTTTTGATGGATGACAGAACAAAACCAGCAACTTGAGGCTGATCTTGTGCCATAGCCAGATAGAGTTGCATCAAATTTTGTAGACATTCCTTCAACTAAGCTTTGAATAGTGGGGTTCCATTTCCAATGATCCTAGCTCCCTCAGCTAAGCTTCTAATATTGGTTCCATCTCCAATGACGGTAACCCCTCCCGCCCTCTCACACTGCCACTACACATCCAACAACAATTACATGAAGAGAGCAAGAGCTTTATCAGCTACCATTTTGCAAAATTATGTATTCAAGAATAACAAAAACCTAATATAAATAAACATTCAATGAATGCCTAGAAATTTTTTACAAAAAAATTGCTTAAAGGGAAAGCAGCTTGATTCAATATTTCCAAATCAAATATTGGTAAAAAGATTCAAAATAGTTTGCAGCATATGTAACGCACGTTTAAAAGAACACTATAATTATAGTATCATACCAGGAATATTAAGATCACCAAAAATATATCATTCTCTAAATAATTGGATTTCTAGAGAACTAAATGTCATCTTCATTGAGAACTAAATTTCATTTTTCAAGGAAGAACCGAACATAACCAAACTGCAAACTCAATCGAAATTTCAAGATAAAAATTTCAGGAGAAAACATATCGAAAATAGAAGAATATTCAAGCAAAATTGTTGGACAGGTTTGAAAAACGATATAAAAAGTCATGTAACATGTATCCAGTCTCAAAGATAGAATAACATAAGCATCGATGACATAACAAAACTTGACAAACTCGTAGCGGAAGTACCATGATGCAGACGAATTAAATCATGCGTTCCATAACTGAAACAAGGTTGCACTAACAGAGTTCATTCAACGGCGCTCTGAACATCTAAAGTAAACCCCAAAAAAAATAAGCAAGGATGGAGGCCCCAAACTGTAGACCTAACGGTAAGATTTCTGGAACCTTGCACGAGCGCCGCGACCACCGAACTTCTTGGGCTCGCAGCGGCGCGGATCAGCAACTAACAGTGTACGATCATACCTAATGAAGATGTCCTTGACCTCCTTCTTGGAGTGTTCGTCGACGTACTTCTGGTAGTAGGCAACAAGAGCCTTGGCGATGCTCTGGCGAATGGCGTAGATCTGAGATGTCTTACCGCCTCCACGGACACGGATGCGCATGTCGACGCCACGGAAGCGCTCTATGCCGGCAAGGAGGATCGGTTCGAAGGCTTTGTAGCGTAGGATCTCAGGTTTCACGAGTTCGATCGGCACGCCATTAACCTTGATCAAGCCCTTTCCAGCCTTGCAATGAGTAACGGCAACCGCCGTCTTCTTGCGTCCAAAACACTGGACGGAGTTTGCAGCAACCTTTGTCGCCATGGACGTCGACTTCAACCGTCGATGAAAAGGGAAGATGAAGCAAGAGAAGGCCGGCGGCGTGCGAGTGAAGGCGTACAATATGAAGAGTGACAAACTAGGGTTTTTAATCAAAGCTTTCTTTAGTTTTGTACTCTTGTCCAACTTATTTTTCTATTAAGCCCAAAAGGCCCAAACAAAAGCCCAACATGCCCACAAGATTAACCAGGTCTTGTTGGGCCCATTGACCGCCTTAATATAATTGAATGCGGGTTAATGCTGGTTTTGGACGAATTTCTTCTTACTTCTTAAAGTAGCTTTTTATTATAAAAATTAAATTTTTTTATAAAAAAAACTACTTTAAGAAGTAGTAAGAATGTCATTCGAAACGAAATTTTACTCGAGCGGTCGCCAAACCCGCCACCTCATGTGCCAAAGTCAAACGGTTGTTCTTCCTTCCCCACTCCCTCTTTTTTCTTTTTCTACATATGCGGTTAGGCAATAGCTCTATATGACAAAAATAAGAAAGAGGAATCTTATGGAAATATCATGGAATAAGGTTTGATCATATTCATGGAGATTCCATAAATATCTCATTCCAAAAAGAGAGAGTTTGAAACAATTGGGACTTTTTCGTAGATTGGATGCAGTTACTAATTAATGATCTGGCATGTACAGAATGAAAACTCAATTAATATGGGGCTAGAACTCAAGCGCGATTGAGTCAAGCTTGTACATTGAGCTCAGCTTGAGTCTTGAAAATAAATGTAAGCTCAAGCTCAATTCGTTAAACTAATCATAAACTCGAGATTATAAAAAAACTCGTCAACATTAGAGAAGGATCATAGGGTGTTGTAGCGGCAGCTAGCAGGAGAAGAAGCCAATTATAGGTAGAAGTCACCGATGGAATTTGATGGAAGAAGAAATTATTCTGTGTGGAGTTCAGACAGGAACAACCATCTTGACTGTGAGTATACACACTGTGTAACTGATTTGTTTACACACTATGTATACATGTATACACATTGTGTACACTCATATATCCGCACTAGTATTTCCATCCGGACTCCGCACAGAATAATTTCTCTGATGGAGGAGTGCCACTATTTTTTAAGGGACAAAAATTAATATCGCTAGCTTTATGTTACAAAGATGCTTTAATGCAAAAAATGGCACAAATGAAGCTTTAATGGAATAAATGACTGCAATTGTACCTCCTTAGCTTTCAAAATTTTGAAAAAAAATGCATTTAATGTTGGAAATGAAAGCAGCGTTATTTATCTGCTGCTCTTAATTTTTATTTTAAATACTAAACATATTATTTTGAATAATTTGAGCTGGCTCTTTAGCCAGCAACCCGAGTTATGTCAAATTTGAACTCAAGCTCATTTTATATTGAAATTCAAGCTTCAGCTCAAGCTCAAGCTCAAGCTCAAGCTCGCGGCTTAATAAGCTCAACTCGTGAGCTTGTTAATAAATCGAGTTCACTCACTCATTTACTCTCTTTGTTGCGGCAAACCCATGATAAAAAAGAAAATCATCCATAAGCTTTGCCAAGTGATTAAAAAAAAAAGCTATATTTTGGCCAAATTAATAATGACTTATAAGAGAAAAGATTCACGAAAAAAAAAATCAGAGAAAATCCCAGAAAACATTGGTGAAGCATATGTAAATGATAAACAAGTGTAATTAGTGTTAATGATAAATAAGTATTATATTTGCAGCCAATCTTCATATTATCACCAGCCCTATATTCAAATAAACACTAATCAATATATGAATTATCATTAGAAAAATAACAAATAAGCAAACACTTAGCAGCTATGAGCCAATCAAGTCTCCTATTAGATCTTAATGGTGATCAATCATTATAGAGGATCAACATTTTGAAACCCATTTACAAAAAGGCGGTTAAGCAATAACTAAGATTTCGTTTGGGATAGTTTTCTTCGTGCTTCTTAAAACAGCTTTCAAGTATAAAAACTGCTTTAGAAAATAGTAAGAAAGTCATCCCAAACAAAACTTAAATGCTTACAATGAATAAATAGTATCAACCAATTCTAATTAAAAGTGCCCGAAGTCCAAATGGCATGGGATGACTCACAATACACATACCATAGTTTCATGCATGAATGACGTAATTACATAATAAAGTGTCTTATGGTTCACTTACCAATAAAATTAAAAAAAAAAAGGTAAGCAAGTGATGAAGCATTTTCCATTAATAAGGCACATGTTGATATTTTCCATTCCTTTAGTTGCGAAAATTATATTGGTTGTTGTAGGCGACCTCGGTCCTATTCTTATCTTTGATGATTTTGACTTATTATCTTTTTTTTCTTTCAAAGTTGATAAAATATTATATCTTACAATCTAGCCAATTTTTATCGTGCACGTTTTGATATGTTATAAGTATAATTATTCTGCACATTTTGATATGATCATCCTTTATTTTCATCATTTCTTTTGGAAATTATTATATTTCATATATTTTAATGAGTCTATTGATTTTGATAGAAATTGCTATAGTTGATAAAAAAGCTTCTAAATGTTAACATGAATGTTACATATGAATATTATGATTAGTTGATTTCCATACAAAATATAACCCTTGTGAATCTTATTGCAACATTATGTTATAGATCGACAAGTATATATATATATCGTAAATGATTGTCAATACTGCATAAATGACATGAGATATGTGTAATTATTAGAGTTAGGTGTATTTCATATGAATTATATGCGGTATAATGTTTGTAAGCAAAAAAAAAAAAAAAAACTAGTTCAATATGATTTTGTTTAATAAAGATATATGTTCCTATACATGAGTGGAAGCTTATGAGATTTCTTTAATTGTGGGTTAGTGGTGTTAAACCCATTTATGATATGTAGAGCGATAGAAAAATATGATATGATATGCAAAATGGGTGTCGACGGGCTGGGGGATGACGACTCTTATGTATGATATGATACCCTAGCTACTCCGACATGACTTGTATAAGGAAAACACCACAAAATGAGCAAGATATCGTAACTCGCATATTATAGTATACAAATATGAATATATATAGATTTTATAAATGTTAATTACATGATTTGATATTATAGTGGTACAAGTTGGTAGTGCATATGATTGTTGAATCTCCTCAGCAACGGCAGAAGAAGAAATTTGAAAACAAAAGATTAACTGAAAAGAAGAATAGAAGAAGATTGAGGTAAGCCTTGTGTACTGTTCATCATTCTGTGAAAAGTTGATGAACTATTACAGCCTTAAGGAATATATGTAGCATAGTTGGTTATGAACCAACGCTCGAGATTTAACAGCAGTAATGTAGTGGCTAAGTTAAAAAGAGATACAAGAATGTTTCAGATGCAGTGGAGCAGCAAATCGAGAACTGAGCCGACTTATGCATAGACTAAATAACTTCTCAATTCTCCTTATCAGCCCCCCTCAAGGTAACAATAAATTGGTTGTTTTGTTAACTTGTTACGAAGTTGAGAATAGCATGTAGCACTGAGAGGTTTAGTGAAGAGGTCAGCTGGTTGATCTTGAGAGCAGATATGATGCACTATAATATATTGTGATCGAATGCAATCCCGTATAGAATGAAAATCAATTTTCATGTGCTTGGTTCTTGCATTAAATATGGGATAATTGATCAAGATGATCGCAACCGCGATCAAAAGGCATTCCACATTATAAACATGAATTATTAAATTTATGTTTTGTTCTAGTAACTATAATATTGATTTAAAAAATAGTATCTAGCAAAATATGATCGCCTATAGAGTCTTTGATGCTGAAAAACATTGAAAGAAATAAATTATATGTCATATTGGATGTTAATAAATGACTTGATTTACCAACTTAATCATAAATATTCGGATTCTAGTTGACCCGCTAACTCAATATTGACTTGAACATGACTCGTTTAATATTTTTTCCCCTTAAATAATTTCTCTTTTTGGCAAGATCTTATTATTTTTTTATCAATTATCTAAATTTATTGTTGACAAGTTATAAATATAAATCAAATGAGTTGGGTCAGGTCATTCAGTTTCCAACGGGTCGAATTTGGATCCACCATTTTGACTCATTTATTAAATAACTCAAATCAATTTCAAGTTAGACCTAAATCTGACTCACCCATTGTTATTCCATTTTGACACTCCAATATAAGATAATTTATTTTTAAAAATACTTTAGTGGAAGAATCAAATACTTTTAATACATTCCTTATCTTAGAATTACTTCTCTCAAGTACCATCTGTAACTTTTTGAAATAAATCATGAAGAACATGTACAAAATGTAAGGTACTATCATACATATAGTAGGTAGAATTTCACTTAGGTTTCATACGAGTATGACACCTTGTAGTTGACACCTCAACTAATTGTGTTGACTAGCCAACTGACTTCATATGTGAAAGTGGCTTTTACTATACGCTATTAATTTTCTAACCATTGAGATAATGCTATCAATTCCATCGGGTTTAGCTGAGTTAGTGGGCGAACATGATTGAGAATCCCCAACTCATATCTGATTCCTCTCTCATGCGGCAAGACTCCTTAAACAGGGGGAAAATAATTGTGTGGCCCTGCACCTATTGGGTTGGTTGCTGGTAGGCCTACCGAGAGATTAGTTAGGCCGCATATGCCTCATTTGGAGGAATTATTCTGTGCAGACGCCGAACGCCGTCCAAAGCCCAATAAAAAATGCGCCACATCACCCCCCACTCGGTACTTGATGACATGGCTGCACCTGATTCATTTTTGGACTGTAAGTTGTGTCCGATGTCCGCACTGAGCAATCTCTCCCTCCTTTGAAAGTCACAGTGAGTAAATACTCCATTCAAAAAAAAAAAAAAAAAAACCAAACTCTTTAGGACCATCATAAAATTAAGGTCTTAATATCATGTTGCAAATTTAAACTTTGAATCCATTTTCCTCATTAATTCTTCTCCTCTTCCACTGCAAGCGGGGACAAAGTCGTAATGGATACAACGAAGAGAAACGGAAAGAGATCACAAAGACAGAGAACGCTGTGCTTCTCACAGCATGTAAGACAATTAAACAAAGATAAAGAAAGCATACGAAATCCAAATACACCATCAACACCACAGAAGAAATTAAAGACAGTATAACAACCAATAAATACTTGTTCAGCTAACACGGCGGCAGAGAGTAATGCCATCACTGACCGGAAGCTGACAGATCTCCACGCGCTTATCTGCGGCCAAGGCCTTATTCAACTCGATCACGAAATCGCGGTAATATCTGATATATTTCCGCATGGGCGTGTCGGCCGGCTCCGCCACCGAACCATTCCATAGCGTGTTATCGTAGCCGATCACGCCGCCGAGCTTAACGAGGTCGATGAGGCGTTTATGGTAGTTGAGGTAATTATCTTTGTCGGCGTCGACGAAGATGAAGTCGAAGGAGCCGTGGTTGTTCTCATCCTTAAGGAGCTCGTCGAGAACAGGGAGGGCGGGACCTTCGCGGAAGTCGATCTTGTGAGCCACGCCGGCTTTCTCAATCACCGGGAGGCCGAGTTCGTAGTTCTCCCGGTTTATATCCATGGCGAGAATCTGCGCCATTTTTATATATGTTATTTTTAATGATTTGTTTTCAGTAAAAAAAAATAATCTTTTTGAAGAAATTAGAACAATATGAACATTAATGGGCTCTTTTCTCTTGATTTGAAGATAAATTTATGATTTTTTTATATGCTATTTAAGAGAAATTGATACCTTGCCATCGTCGGGAAGAGCGAGGGCGGTGGCAAGGAGAGAGTAGCCTGTGTATACGCCAATCTCCATCGTCTTCTTCGCATTTATCAGCTTTAAAAGCATGCTCAGAAATTGTCCCTCATCCGCTGATGTGGTCATCAGATTCCTTCATCCAACATAATATAAATACCCAAATTAATATATATTTCTTATTTTTTCTGAAAGAGCTCTGTCGGATCTAATAAATTATAAGAATAAACGAACCATGGATGCTTGGCTGTGATCTCTCGGAGCTCCTTCATGCTCTCTGGCTCACGGGGGTAGACGCTCGTCTCCAAAATATACTGCAAAAAAATATAAGATAAACTGAGAAATTAATAAAAGTCATACCTTTTTATATTTATCTTGAGATTAAGAAAATAACTAACTATAATTTTATCAAGTTTATTTAAAAGCGAATTTAATGAATAAAAATCCTCTGATTTGGCGTACCTGATAGAGAGCATCGCTTTTAAGAAGACTCTTATGGCCGACCTCTTGATGTCTGGTCTTCTGCTCTCCGTTCTGGTTCTCGGCCTTAGTTTGAACCTCGGCGGCGGCGGTCGCCATTACTGCCTTTTGCTATCTCTTTTCTCTCTGTTTTCCTCTTCTCTGATGGGGAGGTAGAAGACGAGCGGAGGATTACTGATTGGGGGAAGAATGAAGGGGAAAACACTTATATAAACTGGGTGGCAGTGAATAGTCCACGGGGCCAATAGCATTTAAGGTTGTGGGCCCCAGCACTCCAAGTGCTCGGGTGGGCACGGGATGGGTGAGCGGTTTTATTTATTCGGTTTTTTTATTCGGAAGGCGCGGTAGATTCTGGACCGGTCCGAGGGTGTGGGGCCCGCTCACCAACCGCGCTATGTATTGTAAAATAATGACTCACAATGAAATCGTGCTGTCCACTTAGGAATCAGAGATTGCACTTTTACGAGAAATACATGTCGTATATAGGGCAAATTATCGGATCAGGTAACCGGACACGAAAAATAAGTTCGGACATCTAATAAAAATTTGCCGCGTCATCTGCGTTTTTGATTTATGCTTTAGTTGCACTTTACTTACGTTTTACATGCGCTTTACCAGCGCTTTTTGACTTGCGGTTTAGTTTCGCTTTACTTGCACTTTTGTTGCGCTTTACCTGCTCTTTACATGCGCTTTACTTGCGCTTTCCTGCGCTTAATTTAAAATAATATTTTATTAATATCCGGACCTATCTCTGCGTCCGGTCACCTGACCCAATAATTTGCTCGTATATAGCCATGGCATACAATAAATAGGTGACGTGCCATATTTTGATTCATCTCTCAACGACGTCCGAGATAAGCATAGAGATTATTGAATTAGAACTTGATGTGTCATCCGGTCTATAGCCGTGATACACAATAAAAGGTTGATGTAACGTGTTTTGATTCGTCTGTTGCAACTAGGGGTGTAAGTGAGCCGAGCCGGCTCGCGAGCCTGCTCGAGCTCGACTCATTTATGGGTTCGCGAGCCGAGCTTATCGAGCTCACGAGTCGAGCTCGTTTAGTAAATGAGCTAGAGTTCTAGCTTGAGCCGGTTCGAATAAATATTAATATTTTTAAAATAATTTTATTTTATTTATTAAATTTAAATATTAACAAATAATAATAAAATCACCTAAAATTTATTTAAATGTTAAACATTTCATTTTTCTTTAAATTTTATCTAAGTTTTAAAAATCTCGCTTAAATTTTAAAAATCTAGCCTAATTTTTAAAATTCCCGCCTAAATTTAAAATTTCCCGCTCATGGCTGGAGAGCCGGCTCGAGCTCGTTTTATAGTGATGCGTGCTCGACTCGAACTTCAGCTTGAGTTCGAGCTCTCTTTCCATCTAACGAGCCGTGTTCGATAAGAGCCTAAACTTGACTCGACTCGACTCGACTCGTTTACACCCCTAGCTGCAACGTCCGGAATATGCACAGAATAATTTCACACGTGAGAGAGCATTTCTCCTCTTTTTATTAATTTTATTCTACTTTTTTTTAATTCTACCTACTTCTTTTCTCATGTCCTAAGATCTAAAAATCATAGGACTTTAGAGGAAAAGAAAATATATGGAAGACTTTGATAAACATCATTAATAAAAAAATTAAATAATTGCATTTGCGAAAGAACAATATTCACAATTTAGTATGAAAGGGCTCCACGAATTCATTTATTTAATTTTTTTAATTAATTGGGTGCGACTATACCAGCAGCAGCGCACTGAATCTATTAAAATATTACAGTTAATACTATGATGGGTGACATCTTGGAAAGTCTGTGTTACGGCCCCTTTTGATGTCTTTTTTACTCTAAGTAAGATACATTGGAAAAAAAGAATTTATATAACCAACCCCACGTAATCAGATAAAAGCTTGATGTTATTATTGTTATTGTTTTAGAACTAAATAATTTTTATAAGAAAAATTGATTTAAAAAATAGCATGAAAGTTGGCCTAAACTAAGGCTTCGTTTGGGACGGCTTTTTTATTGCTTTCTAAAACGGAGTTTTAGTACAAAAAAAAATTTTTGTACTAAAATTTGTACTAAAACTCCGTTTTAGAAAGCAGTAAAAAAACCGTCCCAAACGAAGCCTTTGAGGGAGCTTTCTTATTACTTTTTAAAGCAGCTTTTTAGTAGAAAAATTTTCTAAAATAAAATTTTTTTACCAGAAAATCGTTTTAAAAAGTAATAAGAAAGCTGTCACAAATGAAGCCTAAGCCTAAAAATGAACTTTAAGATTAAAGAAGTTATGATCATAATGAGAAACTCTAATAGCATAAAATTTATTACAGTAAAATGATAAAATGCAAGAAATTAACAGTTCTGAAAGAATTAAGTGGATTTTTTTTTAATATTTGATAATTATTATCTAACTATATAAAAAAAAAACTTAGAAATATTTTCAAATGAAACCTTAAATATTTTTTGAAATAATCAATAAAAATCATGTACAGTATTTAGTATGGAAAATAGTCTTTTTTAATTCATTCGAACTTCAATAATTGGTTGACTTCATATTTCTATTACATGACTGTAATGATAATAATTAGTCTTATTAATATATACGATTTAAAAATAATGCGCACTTCTATGTTCCGAGGAACGAACGAATATGTACGAGAAATTACTAATGAGGAATAAAAACAAACATTTGGTGATCAACGGAAACGGGAAAAGGTCGTCGATGGTGGGAAGAGTTTGGTGAGGGAGTTGGTAGGCGGACCCCACATTTGTTGGTCCAACCCGGGGGCCGGTTGGTGATGATGGCTAAGTTGACCTAACTACGATTTTATTTATATATTTATTTAAAATTAAATATCACAATATAAATTATGAGTAGCTCCAGTACAAGATAAGATTAGAAAGAGTCGTCTTAGATGGTTTGGTCACATAAAACGGCGGCCTTCCAACGACCCGGTTAGGAGAGTAGATGTATTAGATTTGACTTATGTTAAGAAAGGTAGAAGCAGACCTAAAAAGACTTGGTTAGAAAATATTAGGAATGACCTTTCTTTATTAGATTTAAACGAGAATTTGACCTTTAATAGGACACAATAGAGAAAAATGATTCATGTAGCCGAACCCACGTAGTGGGATAAAGGCTTGATGTTGTTGTATAAATTATGAGATTAAAAAGTATTAAATCTATTTTAAATTAATAGTATATATAAAAAATGGAGATGTAGGTAGGAGCTCATACAATAAGAAATTTGTACGGTCTCATTTTATTAGTATCAATATTCCCCTAAATGATTTTTATTGTGATCGCATCTTATAAATAATAGTTTCCTCAAAAAAGTCAGACCATAGATCTCTCGACATTCCAATAAAAAAAAATTTGGTTGACTCTCACCCTCTCGGCCGCCTGAGAAAGAGGATGTTAATAAATCTACTAAAGTCTATTAATGTAGGCATGATCTTACAATAATAGATGATTGCCTAGGCGTAGTGGTTTCATCGCATACATTTCGGTGTGATGGAAAATCATTATTTGAAAAGATAAGAAGTGGAGTTGGTGAGGATTGGAGGCATGCACTTCATACTCGATCAAATTTGTTAAGCTATTCTTCAAGTGGCCTCAAGTTCGATATCATAAATAATAGATGGGGTCATTCTATTATCCCCTTAGGTTCAACTGAGGGTTGCACTTCCACAATGCACTTAATAGCTTGAAGGTAGACTAAGAAGTCTTTAAAATGACATTTATCGATGAGTTTCTCGATCAATAATCTCAACATGCAACACTTAGTATTGTGACTATTATCATTTGTTATATAATCAGAGTTTAAATGCGTATAGATGCTCAAATGTCTTCACATTGATGTATGTCACTTACAGTACTACAAACTCCAAATTGTGGACATAATTTTTATGACTAATTGGTTCATCGTATATATGTTGTACTAAATAATCTAATTAGAGGTGCTAATATAGGTCTTCTTTGCTCGAGATGGTGAGGTCTTTGAAAGGGACCTCTCCAATGAGAGAAATTTGCCTTTAACTACTACTTTGTGGTGATGGACAAGATAACTACTCCCCATCTCAACTTTTTTCCATTGAAAAGGCAAGGGTAAAGTAGGCATATTTTTACAATTCCAAATCAAAGTCTTCACTATTGATAAACATCAAATCTTTTTGAAGAAGATCATTTATAGATAGATATAGGAACCCTCAAGTAAAAGTTATTATATCTAGATTTTTTATCACAAATAACAACAATATTGAATCTATGCACATAAAATCCCAAGGAATTTTCCTCTCCACATATATATATAATAATAATAATTATTATTATTATTATGAGAAATATAATCATGTCAAAAAAATTACCAATCTATAGATGAAGATCATCAAATTAGACTTTAAGGTGATCTCAAGTGACAAAAAATTACTTATTGAGAGATCTATATGAGAAAGAGCCAAATTAGATTGGATCTAAAATTCAAAATTGTGCTTGTTTAAGTTTCAATCCATCATGATTCCTTTAAACAGTCAAAATAGCCAAATTTCCTAAAAGCTACACCAAGAAAGTAGATAAAATAATCTAATACAACATACCCAAGAAGATAAAGGAAAAAAGCAAAAGGATTATAGTTTAATTAATTGGAAAAAAATAGGAAAATTATTACTCTAAGAGGCTATTCCATGAACAAGTGGATAGAAATAAAAAGGTAATCAAACAAAGAGCATAAGAAAAACCTACAAGTGATTCAATCATACAACCTAAGTCTTCTATAGAGTCAATTGAAGGAACAATTATTACGTCCTCCAACCGGACGTAGAGCTATGTCCTCCAACCGGACGTAGAGCTATGTCCAGTCGGAGCTAAAATCACGCCAAAAAATGAGAAATATCGAGCAATATCAAACAATAACGAGGAATATCATCATGTGAAGAGCCAATATCGAGTTATACCGAGCAATACCAAGTTGTACAAAAAAATACCGAGTACAACTCGATATTTTTTTGTACAACTCGGTATTGCTTGATATAGCTCGGTATAACTCGGTATTGGGTCTTCACATGATGGTATTCCTCGTTATTACCAAATAATACCTAGCAATACCGAGCAAATACCGAATTTTTTGGCGGGATTTTAGTGCCAACCAGACGTTCCTCTACGTACGTTCACCGGACCAAATAAAAGTTCCAATTGAAGAGCTTTATAATGCATTCAATAATTACTTGAGGGAGAATCTTATTAGTTTTAGCTTTGCTTAAAATGAAAATAAAGGAGATAAATTACAATAGGCAGAAGTGCAATGTGAAGAAATATATGAGATAAAAAGTTACCAATAGATTAAGAATAGAACAAAAAAACCAAGCCAACACTAAGCAAGAATGAGACTTAAGCTTCATTTGAAACAACTTTTTTGTTACTTTATAAAACTATTTTTCAGTTAACAAATTTCTAATTAAAAAATTTTTGTACTTAAAAATCATTTTAAAAAACAGCAAAAAATTATCCCTAACATAACCTTAATTATAAGTAGTCATACATATTACTTTTGACAAGTTTTCACCTCATCTCTTCTCAGTGTAGCCTAATTGGTTATCAATATTTACAAGTGTCAACACATTTTGATGTTATTTATATAGATGATTCTCTATAATTACCATAAGTAGTTATTTTTTTAGTATTTCTAATTTTTCATATTCATTTTTGGCATTTTCAGACCCTATGAAACTATGGAGACCATTTTAGAAGATTTTGAATTTTTATATTGGAAGATATGTCAATAATGTTCTGAGCTTTTACACATACATTAGCACAACAAGAAAGTGGAAGACTTCATACAGACATAAAAGAAAGCTTCATTTTTCCTATGGCTTATGAAGTGACCTCTTCATTGGTTACATTCTTTTCACAAAGAGCAACTCAGGTTAGTAAGTTCCTTTCAAAAGTTAAACATTTATAAAGCTGAGACCCAGTTCTTTAATAAAAATATGATATAACTAGTTCAAATCGACAAAGTTTCCCTTCCTGCAAATGACTGAAAATCTTCAAAAAAGAAAAAAAAAAAAAAAAAAAGAGAAATGCAGCATCAGAACTCAAGAGATTCTGCCTTGATATCACTACCACCTAAGCTCCTTCGAGGTTGCAAGCTGCATTTGATTAAAAATATATAAAAAGGGCCAAAAGCCACATTGAGAAATTGGTTGCAGGAAAAAGGTAGAAGAACACAAAGTTACCCATGCAAGTGATGTATATTGAACTGGAGGTCTGAACTTCTACGTAGCATGTTTTGTGTTCCCTCTCTGCCTATGATGCCTGTCTGCAACTGAACATGGTCTTCCAACACCGAGCATTCGCCTCCAAAATGTGGCACCGATGTCTTCATTCGATCTTCAAATTCAGATTGCAATTCAGAAGACAAGCAAACTAACAAAAAAGTTTCTACATTGGAAGATTGATGAAGCTCATGTGGATAGGTGCAAATTTAAATTCACAATGAATTAAATATAAAGTGCAGGCAAATTACACAGGTCCAGGTATAAATCATGCTTCACATCAGCCCACATTTTTAAAAATATCATAGTTAGGCACCTAAGATTGAATTGTTCTATTCACAATTCTTTTAATAACAAAAATATCCTCATGTTCTAAGCTTTTAATTCTCAATTTGTGAAATGATCTTTCTTTATTAGATTTAAATGAGAATTTTGACTTTTAACAGGACAAAATGGCGAAAAAGGATTCATGTAGCCGACCCCACGTAGTGGGACAAAGGCTTGATGTTGTTGTTGTTGTTATAAGCTTATATGGGATCTTTTTTTATAGACAAATTGAGACTTTGTAGCGATTGCATCTATTGTCTCCCTCCGTGCTTCTCATTGTGAGATAGCTCCCACGACTTCCTATGAAGCTAGAGTCATAGTCGAGAAGCTTTTGTAAGGTGGAGCCATGAATATGAGTTCTATAGGTAGTCCATTCTCATCATAAAATTTAGGGGGGCTTGGCTTACATTTGTTAAAGGATTCATGGTAAGGGTTTAGGGTAGCATTTGTTAATGATTTTTTTTTTTGGCTTGCATTCTTCAAGCACATTTCATTCTTTTTGCCTAGTGTTTTCACAATTTAATCCACTAAGATTTGCCTTTTTCTTATTTAGTGTTTTTAAAAAGGTTGACAAAGTGAAGTGCGATCTATAACTCAATAACCATCGTGTAATTTATCAATTATTTTTTAGGATATTGTAATTGTTAACACAATGTAATGCAAGATTTTAGATTGATTGAAAGACAACAGAAACTAATGTTCTCACCAATAAATAGTGTGGAATGGCATCGGACTTCGGGTTCGTTTAGGACAGCTTTCTTAATGCTTTCTAAAACAATGTTTTACTTAAAACATTTCTTAAATTAGAATTTTTTTAATTAAAAAAACAGTTTTAGAAAGCAATGAGAAAGCTATCCCAAACGATGGCTTCATTGACTTCAAGAATAGCATTTGTGTTCAATCATTTTGTATGTGAAAAACAAATCCTTATATTTGAGGGATTTGTTGGATTTAAAACCAAATGTTGATTTCTAAGCTCCAAAGCTTCCAACCAAATGGTACAATCTGACTAATTTTGTTTTTTCAAACATGTTTATTTCATTAAAAGTAACCAAATGAGCCCCAAAATAAAAAGAAAGTGATGGAACTTGCAGATGGCATAATCAAGGAAGATGGCATACCAGTTGTATTTCTTGCAGAAGACCCTGCATCTAACTGCTGTTGCAATACTATGCCATCAGCTAGCATCTACAAATAAACAAAGAGAAGTTTGCTTAAGAAATATAAGTTTGAACTCTATAATTTAAATCCCAACAGAAGAGTTTAGTAAAAATGTTCCAACTAACATCAGAAAACTGCAAAATTTATTGAACCTGAAAATTGATAAATTTACCTCAGCAGACATGGGTAACTGAAAGGTTTCCTGTGAAGCAGCAAGGCTAGTTACAATGGTTTGAATTTGATGGGAGGATGCGTGCTGATTCTGTGAAAAGGATTCTTGGTTAAGAGGCAGCATTCCTTTACCCATGTTCAGTGCTATCCTGTTGTCGCCATTGAATCCCATGCAGATTTCGGAAGCTTGAAGCGGCGATTGCACCATTCCCGATAGATACATATCATGCAAATTCAGACCATTCCTCATTGACAGCATCTGAAACAACAAAACTCCATAGGAGTCGAACCGGAATATTACTAGTTTACTTAATAGTAACTCTCTATCCAAACAATTTCCCTAATTATTTAATCGAGAAAAATGTTAAAATAACCCCTGAACTACTTTTATAGAGTTATCTTAGGTTTTGTTTGGGATGACTTTCTTACTATTTCTTAAAGCAGTTTTCTAGTACAAAATTTTAATTTTTTAATAAAAAACTGCTTTAAGAAACAACAAGAAAGCCGTCTCAAACGAAACCTTAGTTACAAACTATAAATGTGTTCAACTGGATCTTGCAACTCAAAAATGATCCAAAAGTCCCATTGCTGAATTATTTTGGATCAAATTCGAGGAGTCAAAATACTATTTTAGACTAGATTTGAAAACTCATGGAACTAAATTGGATACAATAAATAATCTGGAACAAAAAAGGCCCACACAAACAGTCCAGAGATCATTTTAATATTTTCTCTTATACAATTCAAATAAAAACTTGACTATTGTTTACTGTTTTCATTATTTTATGTTTTACCTCACAACACAATACAAAAAAATGTTTTAATGAAATTTTTTTTATCTTCTTCGATAACTAATCAATATTGAATTATCATCATCCTCTCGTTAATAGTCTTATCACAATTGTTTGGGTTTAGGAATTTTTTTCTCTAATAGTTCATGCTAAAGTACTAGGTTAATATATATTTGCACATATTCTATCAATATTATTTTTAGTCGGCCCCTTCACATTGGTTTTATTCAATAATCTTATTATTGCATACATTCATGTTCCGTTTTGCTTGATAAGGACACCCTCCAACAACAACAACAACATCAAGCCTTTATGTCACTACATGAGATCAGTTACATGAATCATTTTTATCCATTGTATCCTATTAAGAATCAAATTCTCATTTAAATCTAATTAAAAAAACTATCATTTCTAATATTTTCTTACCAAGCCTTTTTAGATCTACCTCTACCTTTCTTAACATAGGTCAAATCTAAGATATTTACTCTCCTAATCGGGCAAATCATCTAAGGCGACGCTCCCTCTAATCCTATCTGCCATAGGAGCTACTCCAAACTTTTTACGTATATATCGTTTTACATTGTCTCTAAAAATGAAGCCACTCATCCACCTAAGCATCCTCATCTCAACAGCACTTAACTTAATTGTATGCTTCTCTTTTAATGACCAACATTCTGCACCATTAAGCATTGCAAGTCTAACCACCATCTTATAAAATTTTCCCTTAAGTTTGAGGAAACTCATATGTTATCAAAATCCTAAATGCTATTGATAGTCAAAGGTAATATTCAAAGGGAACTACGAAAGCATAGGCCTTTTGAGGGCAATCTTGTTCACAAGTCAAACTCTTTTACCATGCATGGACTCTCAAACAAAAACAAAAACTTAGTAAGACACAACAATAAGGTGTATTATTATTTATTTCCTTTAAGACGAACTTGTAACACAATTCAGATACTTTTTCAACTTGGCACAATTGAAAAGTTGGTTGCTTATTTTTTCGATTTCTAAATTAGCGTGATGGGCTCTTCATGCACTACGCTACAAATTTTTTTAGAACCTTAAGCTCATACTTTCAAGTTGAGATCAAAACTTTTTATTCAATATGATAAATACAGTATCATAGCTACCTGATGTACATAATCCCATTTCATAAACATGTAGCCCAATCTAAGTCCTTACTCACCTTTAATAAAAGATGGATTATAGGAACAAAGAGGAAGAAATTATTCTGAAAAATAAATGGGCCAATGCTTACAATTTTTTGTGCACACAAATCATTACATATCATGACAAATTATTAAATAAGCAACATTAACATTAGTAGCATATCATTATTTTGCGGTTCAAGTGCTAAAAAATTTTGTTTCAAGTCTAGTAAGGAGCATCTCTTCAAGAACTCTAGTAATTGAAAAGTGCAACAACAACAACAACATCAAGCCTTTGTCCCACTACATGAGGTTGGCTACATGAATCCTTTTTCGCCATTGTGTCGTGTTAAAAGTTAAATACTCGTTTAAATCTAATAAAAAAAGATCATTTCTAATATTTTCTAACCAAGTCTTTTTAGGTCTAACTCTACCTTTCTTAACATAAGTCAAATTTAATACCTCAACTTTTCTAACCGGGTCATCAAAACGCCTCCGTTTAATGTGACCAAACCATCTTAGGCGACTCTGTCTAATCTTATCTTCCATTGGAGCTACTCCAACCTTTTCACGTAGATGCTCATTTCGTATCCTATCTCTAAGGGTAAAGCCACTCATCCACCTAGGCATCCTCATCTCTGCAACACTTAACTTAGTATTATGCTTCTCTTTTAATGGTCAATATTCGGCACCATAAAGCATTGCAGGTCTCACCACCATCTTATAGAATTTTCCCTTAAGTTTGAGTGGGACTTTTATATAGCACAACAAGCCCAATGCATTCCTCCACTTCAACCATCCAACTTGAATTCTGTTGATAATATCCCCATCTATTTCACCATCACTCTAAACAATAGATCCAAGATATCTAAAATGTGTACTCTTATTAATGACTTGATCGCCCAAAATCACAATCGCTACTAAAATTACACTTCATATATTCAGTTTTAGATCTCCGTAATTGAACAGTGCAAGAAAAATAAATATAATACAGTCAACAAATAGTGTGGCAGTCTATACATTTACTATTTGTAGTATGTTGTAAGAGTTCAGAGTCATTTTATCAATTACAAAGGATAACTGGGTCATTTTATGTGAGGTAGATTTAATGATCATATTTACTTTTTGCCAGAGTTATCTTAAGTATATGGCATCCATTTCATTGGCAGTTTTTTGCAATTTGTTAGATTTTCCCTTTTTGCTTGCTTATAAATAGATGTATTATTCTATTATTATTTATCAGAGATAATTTATGGAAGGACTACATTCTTATTTTGGAAGTAAAGGATATTCTACAATTATAATGAGATTTTGACCCTTAATCAAGTAGAATTAAAATCTTCCGGGTGAGGTGATATCTCTGTTCAAGCTTGAAGCTTTTTTGCTTATCTATTTCCTTAGCTCAATCATTCCACTTTAACTTTATCTTAACCATATTTGCCAGTTCTTTCAAAGCCATCTTTCATAAGCTACTTCATATTTTGTTAAGTAAAATTTACATAAATAAATGAGTTCAAGGTTCCTTCCTCATGTAAACTGTGTGAGGCTCTATCAAGTGGGGGTCAAAGAATAAATGCAAGGAAAAAGCTCAATTCCTGCTTGTGACTAATTACACTTTCCCATGTGAAGGTTCCAAGAGCTTGAAACCAAGTGGCTGATAAGGGCTTGGCAAGAAGATCAGCTGTTTGATCCACTGAATGAATGTATTGAACCCTTATCGCCTAAGATTTGATGTGATCACTAATGAAATGATAATCTATTTCAATGTATTTGATCAGGGCGTGAAAAACTGAATTGTTTGCGTGGGCCAAGGCCAAATTATTATCACAGTAAAGTGGTGTAGCTTTGAGGTACTTGGAACTCTGCCATGAGACTTCTAAGCCAAATAACATATGATGTAGCAGCTGCCAAAGCCCAATTTTCAGTCTTCGTGGATGATTTTGCCACCGTTGTTTGCTTCTTGACACTCCATGAGATCAGGTTACCACCTAAGTGCAAAAATCATAGACGGATTTGCGATCTAAGAGAACAGCGGCCCAATCGGCATCTGTATAAGTGCTCAGCTGCAGCAAACTGCTTACGACGAGAAGGCCAGGGGAGAGGGTACCTCAGATATAGTGAAGTAGTCATTAGAGGGCTTGATAGTGGGTGTTTGTGGGGTTATGCATATGTTGACAGATTTGATTTGTGGTAAAGGTAATATCTGATCTTGTGATGGTGAGATATTGGCGAAAACCAGCTAACCGATGATAGAGAGCTGAATTGGTAAATGGTTGATCGACATCTTGACATTTGGAAGGTTTGGTAGATATAGGAGCTAAGGCAGGCTTGCAATTGTCAAATCTAGAGGCCTTGAGAATGTCTTGAGCATAATGTGTTTGATTGAGGAAGTAACCTTGTGAAGTGTGTTGAATTTGAATGTCGAGGAACAGGGAAGCTAAGCTCAGTTCTTTGAGTGTAAAAGCTGCACATAAATGAGAAATGATCTGGCGAATTGTGGGAGGGTGATTACCTGTGATAAGCATGGCATCTACATATATTAATAAGTAAATTTGTATGTTGGGTTGAGTTTAAATGAGTAAGGATGGATCAGATTTGAATTTGTGATGTGAATTTGTGAAAGTGTGAAACCATTGCCTTGGAGCCTGCTTGAGACCGTAGGTAGCTTTGTGAAGCTTGCAGACGTGATGAGAAAATTGATCATCGATGTTTAAAAAAAAAAAAGATATATATATATATATATACACACACACACACACACACATATATATATATATATTGAATGAATATTTACAAAGGGGTCGATCAAGCATGAGTTAGCAAAAAGATTCACTAAAATGTGAAAACAAACTCTCTGATTCTTAAGCATTGAAATTCCAATGCTTATAATAAGAGCTTTATTGAATGACTAAACATGACCCAACACGAAGAATGTTCCAGTCATTATACAATACAAGTCTTTGAAACATGTAAAATGCAGCTCTAAATATAAAATATTTGAAAGCCAACATTATATATCAAATTACCAAGAAGTCATTGGCAATATATATTTCTTTGTGGATCTAGTACGAGACAAATTACTATGATTTTATCTTATGATATATGTTATCATCATACTCCTAAATTCATTCAACATATAATTATGTGAATGAATTCAATAAAGAGATGCTAAATTTGTTAACAGTCAATACTCATCGCATGGGAATGACAAATATTGCTATGAGCAATTATGATAGAAATGAGTTGTCCAAAGTTTTGATGCAAATATGTTAATAACGTATTGTTGGATGCCCCATGCAGAAGCATTGGTATCATATGAAATTATCCATTGAGTTTTCTAAGACTTTTGAGAAAGCAGACAAAGAAATGGATGTTGAATGTTCTACAATAATATGGCTCTTTGAGGCATTGAGACAAACACTATGTGTGCGCAATATAATCAAGATGTAACCACTAATTTAACTATAGTTTATAGTGACAACTGTAAATTAAGATTAAATTTGGATACCTACTCACCCGAAGTAATCAAATTACATAACTTTAAGCTTTAAATGGTGATTTATGTATAACAATAAAGATTGAAAAAAATAATTTATATGTATATAATTGAAATAACAATAGTTTAAACAAACAATTCAGATACAAATAATTAGAATAATTGCATTTATATTCAAATAAGTTAGAGCCAGTATTTTGAGTTTTTGAATTTGTTGGATGCTTGCATAAAAAAAAAGACAATTAATTACATAGTTTGGAATGCATAAAGGGCAAATTGACAATGTATATTATAATTTATTCATGCATTTGTTTCACTATTTGATTTAAAAATATATGTATGTATAACTAAAGCTTGACATCATACCCACGTTGTTGTCACGATCTGCCCACGTTGCCTTCATGATTGCGGTCAAAGAAACTGCTTTGATTCATATAAAGTAACAATGAAATGAGCAGAGTTTTTTTTTAGGCTTACAAACTCACGCTTTCAGATTTTGGGGCATAGAGAAATCTATGTTCTTTCCTTTTGACACCGAGATCCCCAAGTTCGATCGCACACACAAACCTTCGGGCACCTTCAATCCACAGCTTTGGTTTACTTCAGCTTGTTCTGATTCACTCAAGAGAAATTCTGATCAGCCTTGCCCTCTTCAAAATCGCTCATCCGTCTCCGGCAAAGCCCCGAACCGCACAGACCTTCAAAACGGCCTCCCTGCAACCCACACAAGCGGAACTTTGTTTTTTGTCCAACTTCCTCACGTGAAATAACAGCAAGCCTCGTTGCATTGATTGCCGCAATCAAGTTTTCAACCAGATGAATTCTTTTAGGTGTGAACCTGATTTCCGCCTCTACACGATCTTTGGCATTTTTTATTTCTTCTGTGTGAAAGAACTAAACTCCGTTATCTCTCCGGCTTTAAAACTCCTGCACTTGTTCCGCCTCTATCAATTTCCTTTAACTATTTCTTGAATAGTTATGAATCTTGAAGTATAATATTTAATTATCATTGTTAATAAGATTTATTAACAATAATAATTAAATTTGAATAAGAGTTTTATTTTCTCTAATCTCTATCAATTTCCTTAATCTATTTTCAAACATTAAGGAATATTAAAGAATAATATTTAATTATTATTGTTAGTAAGGTATATTAATAATAATAATTAAAATTGAATAAGAATTATTATATTCTTATTACTGTCAATAAAATATCAGTAATAATTATAAATAATATTAATTAATATGCCACAATCGCCAATTAAAGAAAGTCCCAGGGTTGATACAGTCCCCCGAAGCCCTTGGCCGTCGAGCTAATCTGGCTGAGTGATCAAAGACATTAATGGAATCGATTCACTCTCCCAATCTCCTCGCCGTCAATTTATTCCGACAGCCGAGTATAGTGCCGATGCCCCTTACTCGGTTGAGTCGAGCAACTCCTTACCTCCTGACGCCGGGAAAGGGACGCCAGAAGGATGCCGAATTTTTCGGGGAAATAAATTTTTTTAATTTTATTATTTCTTTAAATTTAAATTAAAAATAATAGGCACAACAACAGAAGATTGAAGGAAGTCCCGGGGTTTGATTCGGTCCCCTGAAGCCCTCGATCGTCGAGTTTATCCGACCGAGGGATTGAAGACTTGAAGACCTTTAAGGGATCGATTCGCTCTCCCAATCTCCTCGCCATCGATTTATTCCGGCTAAGTCAAGCTACTCCTTACCTACCGGCGCTGGGGAGGGTATGCCGGGAGACTGCCAAAATTTTTTTTCAAAAACTTTGGACTTAGGCAAATTGGAGAATATTCAATTGAGCGCTTCAATTCAATTAATTTGAATTTTTTTAAGTATAATTTAATTTGAATCCCTGAAATTTTAAATTCAATATTTTGGGAAGATTATGGTCGATTGAACACTTGAATTTTTGATTGCTCAGGAAAAATCTTTTCATTACAGGATGCAAACCCCGCTCTCACAAACTTAGGGTTCACTTTAATTTTTTCTGAGGTTGATTGAGTTTAATATTTAACCAGCTTTCCCCTAAGAGTAGTGTCAGGGTTTATTTAGATCTGGGTTCTACTTCCTATGCGCAAGCCCTCATAATTAATTATCTCTCCTAACGTATTAGAAGAGCACTTTCTAATTAAGGATGAAACATACTTAATTTTGTGTAAGAAGTGTGAAAAATGTGCAACAGAGATTTAAATTTAGTTATGGGGAGATGAAGGTACACCCGATCAATATCTTATAGTTCTGTCATCTCGGGTATACCGTGGGTTCAATCTACCAACACTAATAACCATTGATTATAGTGTTCAGGGAATCTGATTAGCAGCCATGGGTTGCCTCATCTCAGAGATCCCGAGTAGAGATATGTGAATTTTATTTTAGTTTAATTTGGGTTGAGTTTTATGGCTTCCTTAGAAGTTGCTCGTTAATTTGTTTAATTTGGAGCTTACAGCTCCAATTAGGAGTTGTCCGTGTGATTTGATTTTGGTAGAGACTTATGACTTCCTTAGAAGTTGCATGTTAATTTGTATAATTTAGGGCTTACGGCTCCAATTAGGAGTTACCCAAAGAATTTTATTTGGGTAGGGCTTATGACTTCCTTAGAAGTTGCCTGAAGATTTCTTTTTGTTGAATAGGTTTTATGACTTCCTTAGAAGTTGCCTAATGATGAGTCTTACGACCTAGCCCTGTAAGCTAAGTGGCCCATGTAGTGGGGCATACAATCTGGCCCTATAGACCAGGATGCCCAAGTGAGGGGTTTAAGGTTATGTTATTACCTAAATATTTTTTCTCAAAGGTCAGACTTACGGCTTCTATAAAAAGTGGCCGGTTGGTGAATTTGGGGATTAGGGGTTAGGTCATTTTTGCCTAAAGATTTCTCCTAAAGTCAGACTTATTGCTTTCATTGAAAGTTGTCGGATGGTGGGTCTTACAACCTAATTCTTATAAATACGGCTGCCCATTGTGGTTAAGTTTTGGGTTTAGGTTCGCTCACTTAGAAGTTCCCTAACACGCGGGTCTTACTGCTTCACTTAAAAGTAGTCCAAATATCGGGTCTAACAACTTAGCCCTATAGGCTAAGATGTCCAAAGGGATTTGAGTTTTGGTTATAGGGTCGTTCGTTTAGAAGTTCCCTAACATGTGGATCTTACTGCTTCGCTTAGAAGTAGCCCAGAGATTTTTTAATGGGGGGTTAAAGGTTAGGTCATTTTACCTAAGATTTTACCCTAATGTTGGACTTACGGCTTTCATTTGAAAGTTAACGGGTGGTAGATCTCACAACCTAGTTCTTATAAACCAAACTACCTAATTGATTAGAGTTTTAGAACTAGGGTCGTTCATTTAAAAGTTCCATTGTACACGGTCTTACTGCTTCGTTTTAAAGTAGCCCAAATAACGGGTCTTACAACTTAGCCCTATAAACTAAGATGACCAAAGGGATTTGAGTTTTGGTTATAGGGATGTCCGTTTAGAAGTTCCCTAACACACGGGTTTTACTGCTTCGCTTAGAAGTAACCTAAATAGCGGGTCTTACAACTTAGCCCTATAGGATAAGATGCCCATTGTGGTTTGAATGTTTATTTATTAGTTTTGACACTAACCTTTAGTTTTGACACCTACTTATGGTAGTTTGTTTTCGTACCCTAGCTTTCAGTAGTGTACTTTGTTGTTTGTTTTTTGTGATAGTAGCTCTCTTTATGCTATAGTTGCTTGTATTTTGTTTTGTTATTTTTGTGCTCGCTTTTGTCTACTTGTTTGCAGGTATTCGTAGTCAGCGGTTCTGGGAGCCCCATAGGTAGATACAATTTCGACTACAACTAAGGGACTTAGTGAGTTTTAACTTTGGTTTGAGAGAATTTTAGAGCTGCTGTGCGATCAACTTAGAGAGTTTTTTTTTTTTTTTGGAAAGCTTTGAGGTCGTTTGTTGGAGAGAGCTGCTCAATATTTGAGAGCTACCGGAGAGTTGTTTGGAGAGCACTTGTATTTGAGAGCTGCTCAGTTGTTTGGAGGGTCGTAGCCTATACTTAAGTTGGATTAATTGAAAATATTATTTTTATGATATTTTATTTTATGTTTATTTCGATTTAATTAATTGCAAAGATTAATTAAGTTGATCAATTAAAATGTTGAATTTTAATTGAAATTTAATTTGCTTAATTTGATTGATTTAAGTTTTAATTTATCTAAAGTTTTGATTTTAATTAAGCCCTTAAATTGATTCAAAGTTTTCTGGTTAAAGTTTGTGAACTTAAGTTTTAGATTAAATTCAACTTTTATTTTTGAAATTAGTTAATTCCATTACTTATTTCAGTTAGATTTAATTTTTAAGTTTTAAAATCATTTTAAGTTTATGATTTTAAGTCTTTTTTTTTTCTGAATGGCTAAAAGATTACAAAATTTTGAATTTAGTTAAGCTTTTCATATTAATCGTCTCAATTGTATTTTATTAGTATTTTAGTTGATTATTATTTACATTATCTTTTAATTAGTCCTTTAAATTTATGTTAAGGAAATGTTAAGTTAATCTAATTAATTGACTAGATAGTTAATTGGAATATTTGATTTCGATAAAATTGGTTACTTATTTCATTAATTCATTTCAAGTTAAATTATATTAGTTGATGAATAACTTGAAGTTTTGAATGACTTATTTAGTTAAATATAAGTTTAATCAGTTAAGGTTTTTTTAAAGTATAATTTAATTTGAATCCCTGAAATTTTAAATTCAATATTTTGGGAAAATTATGGTCGATTGAACACTCGAATTTTTTTTATCATACAAAATTTTTCAAATTGATTGAATTGAAGTGCTCAATTGAATATTATCCAATTTGCCTAAAAGTCCAGAGTTTTCGAGAAAATTTTGACAGCCTCCGAGCGTCCCCTCCCCGGTGCCGGGAGGTAAGGAGTGGCTCAACTCAGCCGTAATAAATCGATGGCGAGGAGATTGGGAGAGCGAATAGATCCCATAAAGGCCTTCAAGCCTGCAATCCCTCGGTCGGATAAGCTCGACGATCGAGGGCTTCGGGGACTGAATCAAATCGGGGACTTCCTTCAATCTTCTGTTGTTATGCATGTTAATTTTTTTATTTAAATTAAAATAATAATAAAATAAAATAAAATTTTATTTTCCTGGAAAATCTGACAGCCTTTAGGCATTCCCTCCCTGGCGTCAGGAGGTAAGGAGTGGCTCGACTCGGACGGAATAAAACGACGGCCAGGAGGTAAGGAGTGGCTCGACTCGATCGGAATAAAACGACAACAAGGAGACTGTGAGAGCGAATTGATCCCAATAATGTCTTCGATCAATCGGCCAAATTAACTTGACGGCTGAGGGCTTCGGGGGACTGTATCAACCCCAGGACTTCCTTCAATTGGCGATTACGACGTATCAATTAATATTACTTATAATTATTATTGATATTTTATTGATAGTAATAAGAATATAATAATTATTATTCAATTTTAATTATTATTGTTAATATATCTTGCTAATAATAATAATTAAATATTATTTTTTAATATTCCTTAATGTTTCAAAACATATTAAGAAATTTGATAGAGAAAAAGAAACTCTTATTTAAATTTAATTATTATTGTTAATAAAATTATTAACAATGATAATTAAATATTATACTTCAAGATTTCTTACTGTTTCAAGAAACAAATAAAGAAAATTGATAGAGGCGGAATAAGTGCAGGAGTTTTAAAGCCGGAGAGAAAACAGAGTTTAGTTCTTTCACACAAAAGAAAGAAAAAATGCCAAAGATCGTGTAGAGGCGGAAATCAGGTTCACACCTAAAAGAATTATTCTGGTTAAAAACTTGATTGCGACAATCAAAGCAATGAGGCTTATTGTTATTTCATGTGAGAAAGTCGGACAGAGAACGAAGTTCCGCTTGCATGGGTTACTCGGCCAGCAGCGGGGAGCCCGTTTTGAAGATCTCCACGGTTCAAGGCTTTGCCTGAGACGGATGAGCAGCTCTGAAGAGGGCAAGGCTGATCAAAATTTCTCTCGAGTGAATCGGAACAGGCTGAAGAAAACCAAAGCTGCGGGTTGAAGGCGCTTGAGGGTCTGTGTGTGCGATCGGACTTGGGGATCAGTGCTAAATTCAAAATCTGCAAGCGTGAATTTGTAAGCCTAAAAAAACTCAGCTCATTTCATTGTTATTTTATACGAATCAAAGCAGTTTCTTTAACTGCAATCGTGAAGACAACGTGGGCAGATCATGACAATGACGTGTGTATGATGACAAGCTTCAGTTATATATACATATATTTTTAAATCAAATAGCGAAACAAATGCATGAATAAATTATAATATTTGTTGTCAATTTGCCCTTTTTACATTCACAAATATGTAATTAATTGTCTTTTTTTTATGCAAGCATCCAGCAAATTCATCAACTCAAAATACTGGCTTTAACTTATTTGAATATAAATGCAATTATCACAGTTATCTGTATCTGAATTATTTGTATAAACTATTGTTATTGCAATTATACACATATAAATTTCTTCTTTCAATTTTTATTGTTATACATAAATCACCATTTAAGCTTAAAGTTATGCAATTTGATTACTTCAGGTGAGTAGGTCTCCAAATTAAATCTTAATTTACAGCTATCACTACAAACTATAGTTAAATTAGTGGCTGCATCTTGATTATATTGCGCACATATAATGTTTGTCTCAATGTCTCAAAAGCTATATTATTATATAACATTAAACACCCATTTCTTTGCATGCTTTCTCAAAAGCCTTAGAAAGCTCAATGGCTAATTCCATATGATACCATTGCTTTTGCATGGGGCATCAAACAATATTTTATTAACATATTTGCATCTCAAAATTATGAACAACTCCTTTTTATCATAATTACTCATAACAATATTTGTCATTCTCATGTGATGGGTATTGACTGTTAACAACTTTAGCATCTCTTCCTTTAACTCATTCACATAATTATATGTTGAACGAATTTAGGAGTTGGATGATAGCAGAAATCATAAGGCAGAATCATAGTAATTTGTCTCGTACTAGATTCACACAGAAATATATATTGCTAATGATTTCTTGGTAATTTGCTATAATATTGGCTTTCAAATATTTTGTATTTAGAGCTGCATTTTACATGTTTCAAAAACTTGTATTGTATAATAAATTAATAACTGGAACATTCTTCGTGTTGGGTCATGTTTAGTCATTCAATAAAGCTCTTCTTATAAGCATTGGAATTTCAATGCTCAAGAATCCAAGAGAATGTTTTCATATTTTAGTAAATCTTTTTGCTAACTCATGCGTGATCGACCCCTTTATAAATATTCATTCAATATATGTGTATATATATTCTTTTTTTTTTAATTTGTGAAGTCAGGAGGTTGGTGCATGTAAACATCTTGATGGAGCTCGTCGTAGAGGAAGGCGTTGGAGACATCAACTGAAGGACATTCTAGCTACGGTTGAGGGCTATGGTGAGTAAGATGCGAATCGTGGAAAACATCGCCACTGGGCTGAATGTCTCTTGGTAATCGATGTCGTGTTTTTGGTTGAAGCCTTGAGTCACTAGTCTTGCTTTATAGCAATCTAGTTTGGAGTCAGGATGGAGTTTGGTTTTGTAAGTCCAACGACAACCAAGGATGAGCTGATTTGAGGGAGCTGGGACCAAGGACCAGGTTCCTTGTTTCTGCAATGCGTGAAATTCTTTAGACATTGTTACACGCCAATGCTTGGATTTTGATGCTTGGGTATAACAGGTAGGAGTGGGGGAGGATGGCAAAGTGGCCGAGAGGTCAAAGATGATTTTGGGTTTGAGATTACCAATTTTGAATCGAGTCTGCATGTGGGATGTGTTGGAACTCGTTCAATATGAATTAGGATGTTAAGCCTAGTTAATTGTCCCAAGGCTAACCAAGAGGGGGGGGGGTGAATTGGTAATTTAAAAAATATACTTCTACTCTTGAATTTTTAGAAAACCTTTTTAATTATTAATGCAAGTTAAATTTAAAGTTTAAAAAATAAACTTTTCAACCAGAGTAAACAACTTGCAATGAAATTAAATGCGGAAGAAAAATAAGAAAGAACACACCAGATTTATAGTGGTTCGGTCAAACCTTGACCTACGTCCACTCCCCGAAGGCACCCTCCGAGTATTGCACTAATACCACAAAGTGACTCTCCTTTTGCCCCCACAACAAGGCGGAGAAGCCTGTACAAAATCACTTTCACCTTCCCCGGTGCGGCGGAGTAGCCGGGTTCTTTGACACCAAAGAGATCTTCTTCTCGCCAAAACTTCCCTCAAGATGACCCTTGAATCCGATGGTACTGAAGTGCAAGTTCGCCGGAGCAACTGTGTGAATATCCCCTACACACTCCCTTGAAATCCCCTCCAAGGATCTTCTCCCTCTCAAACTCCACCCTTTCCTCTCTCCCTTTCAAGTTCTCTCTTCTAGTTTTCTCCCAAAGAACAAAGACATAATGGCTGTCAAAGATACACTTTGTCGTCCTTTTACACTCTCCAAGTGTCGGCAGAGAACCGGACCGATGTTGTTGAACTTCACTTGAGAGCCTTCAAAGGAGATGGGAAGAAACAAAGAGATCTTCTTCTTCAAGTAACCTTGTGAATCCCTCACAAACCCCTCACTTGATCTCTCACTCTTCACTCTTACAATCTCTCTCAAACTCTCACTCTCAATGATCCCTCTCAAGAGAAAACAACTCCAAAAGCATTTGTAATAGTTTCTAGGACTCCTTATATAGAAAGGACAAGAAAAACCGTCCAAAAAACTGCTAATTTCATGTTTTTCTGCGCAGTGGATCGTCCCGTACGAACCTGAGTTAGTCCCGTATGAACTGTGCAAAAACTGTCCCGTACGAACCATTTGAGCATCAGTACGAACCAATTTCGTCCTGGACGAAATAGGTTCGTCCCGTACGAATAAATTTCGTCCGGTACGAACAGTTATATCAAAAGTTGGTTCCGAAAACTGCAGAATGTTGCCAGAAACTGCCATAGTCGGTTCCCATCGTCCTGGACGAACAGGACTTTGTCTGGACGAAATTTTTACAGAGAGCAACTCGTCCTGGGACGAAAATGATTTCGTCTGGACGATCAGAACTTAGAAAAATTTTCTTGTTCAGTTCCTGTTCGTTCCATTGCTCTTACAAAGAGATAACTGATCTGATCGTCCCGTACGAACAATGTTCGTCCCGTACGATCATCACAAAAACTTTTTCAAGATCTCCTTTAGTGTGTGTGTTTTAATTCACTCAATTTACAATCACTCCCTTTCAAGTTTATTTCAAAGAAAAGTACAAGCTTCAAATCATAGAGTATTTCATGATGAATTGATTTTGAAGTCTTCGTTTGTCTGGAGTTCGATTGTCCTGAAATGTTAGTCCACACAAGAGCAAAAACAAATATTCTAAAAAATGTTAGGAGATAACAACACATAAAACAATAATATTTTGAATCATCAAAACTATACAAGTTGCAAGAATGTAAAACATGCAAATAGCAACTTTCCTAACAGGATGAGTGGTGGAAAGTGATTGTGAGGAAGAATGGGGGAGATGTGGAGTTGTTATGCAAGAAGTGGTGGGAGAATTCGATAGTGATGCAGTGGTGAGTGGTGTAGGAGGGGTGGAGACCGTCTAGATTTTGCAGAAATGGTAGAGCTTGGGATGAGTAGAAGAGGAGAGGTTGAGGTGAGAGGTAAGGAAGAGATCGAGGAGGAAGAGATGGATGCATAGGGAAAGGTTTTTTATGAAAGGTGACATGTCTGGAGATGAGGATTTTCTTGATTTGAGGATCATAACATCTAAAGCCTTTGTGGGAGGGCAAGTAGCCGAGGAAGATGCATGCACAGGATCAAGGAGAGAGTTTGTGGGGAGCTAAGTGATGCAGGACGGAAATGCCGGCTTTGTTACGGAGAGGATCTCCTCTCCAAAATCTGAAGGAAATTCTGATTTCTTTGCCCAAAACCTGAGAAGAATCTCATATTTTCTCTTGGGAGGGGAGGGGAAGCAAACTCCAAGCTTCTTTCTCTAAAATCTGAAAACGGTCTCAGATTTCCACCAAAAACCTGAGAGAAATTCTCAGGTTTCCATGCTTGGGAGCAAGGAGAATTAGAAGGGAAGGTTTACTTGTGAGGAGAGGTGGAGAAAGAAACAACCAAGAAGAGTCTTTGAAGTTCTCGGCCAGCAGCAGCTTTACTTCTTCAAAATTTTCCCAAAAATGAATAATGTCCCGTGGGCAGATTTGTTTTTAATTAAATTAATAATGGGTGGCGGTAAGCTGGAAAGGAATTAGGTGAATATTTCCTAAATTCCTTTCTCACAGATTTGGAAACTAATTAGAGATCTTAGCTTTACAAGTTTCGGCTTGCATGAGGTGGAGGCTTAATTTGAAAATTGATTTCAAATTTAAGAGACCATTAATGCTTAATTGGGGGAATTAATTTGGATTAATTTGATTGGAAAGAGGATGAGGGGAGACGGGTAGGAATTTGGAGAGGATTTGAAATCCCTAATTAATCTCCTAAGATTAAGGAGTCAATTAGTTGGAAGCAGTAAGATGAAATTTCGGTTATGAGGGGATGGGGGGATTTTGAAATATTTCCTAAAGGGTTGGGGTTAGGAAACAAATTGAGAGAAAATTAATGGGGTAAAGAGGGAGCTGGAGGCTTGCATGAGGGTGGGAGGATTCTATGGGATTGATTAAGGCTTCCTAATTTAAGTTTTGACATTAGGAAAGTTTTAAATTAAATCCAATTGAAATTTAAAATTCAAAAGAGATCTAATTCAATTACTTTCCTAAAATAGAGTAGCGAAATTAGGAAGGAACTTGAATGCATTTTCAAAATCATCCCAAATCAATCCTCGGTCCGGTTAGGAAATTCAAGGGTGAAGGGGAATGGTTGAGGCCGGCGGGTTGGGTGTCATGGCCGGCGGGTTGGGGCCTTGGCCGGCGGCCAAAATGAGGACGGGTGGTGGTGGTCGAGGTTATGAGGAATGTTAATGGAGCTTGTTGTGTGGATGGAGTTGAGGGAAATTTGGTAGAGTTGGGAGTGACGACAATGAATGAAAGACGATGACAAGGGAAGGTGAGAATACAAAGAGGCAAACCACGAACCCGACTGTCTCCAAGGTTGGTGGGTGATTCGTTTTCCCTTCTCCAAGGACTTCACGTCACGAGCCCGGACCCATCCTGCGGCTGGTGAAGATTTCGATTCATCCCATAGGAATCTCACTCTCGTCTTCTCTCAAGAAGAACACAAGTGTGAAAAACACAAAAAAAAAATTTATATTCATCAACCATCAATTACAATAGCTTAAGGGCCTTATTTATAGGCCATAACATGAGAAAATAGAAAATTACAAAAATGTCCCTTGGGCCACAACACTCAAATAAATTAACCTAGGGATAAAATAGAAACTAAAATGCATAAAATAATTCATAAATGACAACTTAAATTAGAGCCGTCGATTTACGACGCCTCCTGTGATAGATGCGCCAGATCTTCGTGCCGATGTCCGCATCACTAAGTGTCTGATATGTGAGAAGCAGAGACACCCAAACGTGTGTAAATGAATGTAGGTAGGAGGTTGACCGTAAAGTAGCTGGAATGGTGTTTGGAAGTGGCGGGTTTTGATGGGTAGACGATTGATGAGATATTTGGAGGTGAGAACTGCTTTGGCCTAGAAGTTGAGGGGTAGATGAGCAGCATGTAGGAGCGTGCGAATTGTGTCCAGGAGATGACAGTTCTTACGTTCAACAATGTCATTTTATTCTGGTGTATAGGTACAGTTGAACTGATGGATTATGCCATGATGAGATAGCAATTGTTAAAAGGTAGAGCTGGTGAATTCTCCGCCCCCGTCGGAATGGAGAGTTTTTATTTTAGTGTTGAATTGGTTTTGGATTAGGGTGAGAAACGGTAGAAATTTGGAGGTTGTTTCTTCTTTGCTATGCATAAGAATAGCCAACAAAAGCGAGAGTGATCATCGATAAAAGTTATATAATAGCGATAGCCATTAAAGGACGAAACAGGGGCCGGACCACAAACATTTGAATTTATTAAAGATAAAGGTGAACTAACATGAGTTGAACTTTGTGGAAGAAAAACTTGTGACTCTTACCCACATTATATGATTAACATAAAATTGGAGAAAAGAAAATACATAAAGAGGGATGAATTTTTCTGTAGTGTTCATAACTTGAGAGTGGGGATGACCTAGGTGAGCATGCCATAGTGAGCTAGAGGAAGGGTTGCTATGGAATGCTATGAGAGAGGGTGAGAGAGGGTGAGAGTCAAGGGGGACATGGGGTAGATGCCGTCACGGTTGCGGCCACAAAGCAAGATCTGATAGTCCGATAGATCCTTGGTGGTGAATCTCGATGAGTTAAAGGAAATGGAGCAATTGTTGTCAGATGAAAGCTTGTAGATAAAAAGAAGATTATGAGATAAGGAAGGAACATGAAGAAGATTATGAAGAAATAACTTACAAGAGGAATCGGGAAGGGGAAGAATGCCTCAACTACTGTGATGGATGGTAGGGAGCTTCCGTTTGTAATGGAAACATTATTTGAACCTTGATATGGAATAGGTTGTCGAAGGTTTCTGGCATCGACTATCAGGTGAGTAGACACTCCTGAATCAAGTACCCATTCCGTGGGATTGTTGAGTTGTTGCTGGGAGAAGAGGGGCCGAGAAGAGAAACTGGATTGCAGCGAGTATTGTAGATTACAGCGGTTCCAACAGGAGAGAGCGGTGTGACCATGTTTATTACAAATTTGGCACGCAGGATGCCCGACGATGGATACAGATTGTCCTTGACCAGTGCCAGGTGATGGTTTGGAGAAGTTTCCTCTACGGCCTTGATTGGTCTGTTTGGGTGAGTACAATGCCAAGTTCACTTTGAGTGGATTTGATTCTTTGAGGGCTTCATTTTATAGATTGATCTCCTCACTACAGAGCAGCGAGTAGAACACATCTAGACTGATGGGATGAAGAGATGTGCGGATGGATGATTTGAAGGAGCTATAAGTCGATGGTAAGCCATTAAGCATATATAAGATTATATCCTCTGAATCTATATGAGAGCCGGCTCCGGCTATGTTGTCAACAAGTGTTTTGATTTGGGTAAGGTATTGATTCATGGTGTTATCTCCCATTTGAATATGGTGTAATTCGTTTTTCAATTTAAATACACGAGACCTATTTGTCGGTTGAAGTATGTGTTCTAAGATACTCTAGACTTCATGAGTTGTGGTAAGAGTGAGAACATATGAAAAAATTGAGAGGTGATATGCTAGAGAAAAGAGCTGAAACCAAGTTTCAATCAATGAGATGCCACAGATGGTAATCTATAATTGCTGAGGAGAGTGAGGTGGTGGTCGGAGCTGGTTCGGGTGCGCAGCGAGTTCGACCAGTCAAATATCCATCAAATCCATTGGTCAAGAAGAGCTTGTCCACTTAAAGATGCCATATAGGGTAGTTGTCGTTTGCAAGCTTAGTGTTCACTATAAGTTTGATATTGGAGATAAGTAATTTAAGTGGAGATGGTATAGAATATTCTGCCATGGAAGCAAAAATAGAGGCAATGGATTGAGCATTGGACGAATCTTGATCGACCATTTGACAAAGAGAAAGCTATGAAACTTATAGCTTTGATACCATGTTGAAAGTCATGGCAAGGTAAAGAGAAACATAGAAGGAAAAAAGCATAGAAGAAAACTGTAATTGAAAAATATTTCATTCACTCGATCATTACAACATATGAGCAGTGGTATATATATATATATATATATATATATAGCATTAGAGAATACAGGTTTGTTATACACATATGCTAGGACTGCAAATAAATCGAGCGTTCGACGAACTACTCGTAGCTCGACTCGATGAGAGCTCGTTTATGTTCGTTCTATAAGGTAAATGAACAAACTTGAACAACCTAGTGTTTGGCTCGTTTATGTTCACGAACAACATCGTTTAGAGCTTGTGAATATGTTCGTTAAGATGCTCGATTAAAAAGCTCGATTATGCCTTATTTAATTAAAAATAAATATTAAATATGTTCAATAACATTATTATATATATATTAATAACTTTTTAAAAATAATCTGTTTAATAAAGTTATGAAATACCCTAAATAACGTTATTTAAATAATATATTTAGATAATACATTTAATATTTATTTTTTATTTTTTTAACTCCCACCTCTCTCTCTCTCTCTCTCCTCATTTTTGCATTTTTATTCTCCCACCCTCCTGCCACTCTCTCTCCTCCGTGGCCACAAGAAAACCAAAAAAAACTGTGGGGTTTAGTCCTACACTGCCTAGAAAAGAGGGATTTTTTTATTTAAAAACAAATGAATATGCAGACGATTCGCTGAATAGCAGGCAACTGGCGGACTTGGGCTAGCTTTTCTAGACATGGACGACAACGAGCTGCTCTTCTCGATTATAATAAAATAAGTATATTTTGTGAATAGCGGTCGGGTCGGGTCGGCTCGGCTCGTTTAAACGAGCCGCTCGATAAGAGGCTCGACAAGCTTGAAATTAAACAAGCTCAGACCCGAACACAAGCCGAGCTTGAACATGGCAGTTTACACGAGCTTGAGCTCGAACAGTTGTCCAAGAAGCTCGACGAGCTTCGAGCCGAGCTTGAGCATGGTTTTGACAAACGAGCTTAAACTCAAACAGACCGAAGCTTGGCTCGGTTCGGTTCGTTTGCAGCCCTAACATATGTTGTTGGTAGTGGCTGCATAAGGTAACCGTGCACATGGTGAGAGTCACATGGATACAAGTGACATGTGCCATTCAGTTTTATCATGTGAGGTGGATTTCTGCTAACATCCCTTTGTAATAACATTAATCTAATGTTATTGTATCATGGTGGCACATAACTTAAAAGAATATAGTTACAAACAAATGTAAATGTATTCTTGTAATGAGGAATTCTTAAAGGTAGAAAGGTTAGATGAAAAAACATACTTGCAATTTAACCATCATGTTGTTCTTGTATTTGCAAATAAAAAGCCTTCTTCAAATAATTATCTGCAACACTTTTTTTTTAGGCTCATATCCTTTTATCATAAATAATTCTTTTTTGATATTGACATCATCAGCTTGAATAAAATATGAAGCAAAATAGCATGAACTATAAATATTAAGCAGTGATATATGTTTAGGAAGAGTTCTTTTGGTCATTGCCTTAGCTTCGCAAATTTACCTTTGTATTTAATTCAACTATGATGAATTGGCTTTAGGACAAATTTTAATTTGATGATCAATAATACCTAACAAATATCATTTCACTCAAAACTATGAGCCTTTGTAAATGACATTATAATAATTGCATTTTAATGCAATATATCATCCACCTTTAGAAGATTTTTCAACTTAGTTAAATGACTCTACAAAGGCTTATTGTCTTCAACATTAGACTTTGTTGAATCACCACCACTTCAAGATCAACATTCACTAAAACTCATTATCCATTTATAGACTATTTAAAAATCAACATAAAGTCTTAAAAGTAAAGTAGAACAAATGTTTAAACTTGGAACTTAATTGCGAAAAGATTATGAATATATCAAAACTTGCAATTGATCAAAATTAAAATAGTGATGAAACACTCATGATCGAGCGACGATCATGATCATAACAAGATGCACATGATCGAGTGAACCAATGGTGATGTGCATGACTAGAAAGGAATCCAAATCATTGAGTATATGGGTACCAGGACAATTGACTTGGAAGACTCAAAGGTCAACCAAGGTGTGTGTGCACTGGTCGAGCTCGAGCATGATGAAAGCGAGATCAACACTTATCTTCAATAAATGTAATTCGAGTAATTTCTCTAATCTAGTATAATCATTCTTTGATTAATCAATTTTAATTTTGTCATGAATCCATGCATTCTTACTGATGTGACAGTCAACTTAGTTATCAATGTCTTTTTTATAGCCCAACATTAGAATTCATAGAACACCATCAACATAATTGTAATGTTATAAAATTTAACTTTAAGCCACCATAATTTTATTTTATCACATAACATTCCTAAGACATTTCTTCATTTTAACCACTTAGACTTAATTATGGAAGTTGTAACCTCCCTCCTATGTTTATTTTCACTTTAACTATGAGAATTCCTAAGATTCTTGGTCTCAATCTCTCTTCATGATCTCCCTCTCTCCTTTTATAATATTCCTAAGGTCGATGAAACTAACCCCCACGCATCTTTCTGTTTCTTGTCGTATTCCAAAGAAGGAATGACTCTTAAGATGACCTAAGTCCTGAGATTGTGCGACTCTCTCTGTTTCTCTCCTATGTAAATACCTATGGATTGATATCATAAAAGAGTACAAACAAAACAAAAGCCAATTCTAAGAGAATAACGAAGAAGAAGACCAAGAAGAAATTCATCATGTATTTTCTCTTCAACGAAATTCTTGAGACTCTAGACCTACCTCTCTCCTCATTATCTCTCTTTTCTTACATATGATTCCCAAGATATTTAAGACCATCCCCATTCAAATTCTATACAATTCCTAAAATGATATGAGTTCCAAGATTCTATAATTCTCACCATACTATAAAACGCCTGGATCGAATTCAAAAAAGAACATAAACAAAATCAATGCCATTATAAAAGAAGAAGAAGACCAAGAAGTTCATCAACAAGGGACTATCATCAAATTGGCATCAAATCTTTTTTTCTGTCTCCCTCCTAAGTAAAACTAGGTGTCTTGATCAATGCCCCACACATCCCACAGTGGATGTCATTCAAACACCCATATCGATGGGTTGAAGAGAAGGTTTAGTGATAGTCAACCCTTCAAACAATAAAAGGCTATAGACTTTTGTATACTAAATAATACTATACTATTTATAATATTTCTTTTAGAGATCCTTTGAAGTTAAACCTAGGGTGAAATTGAGTCAAGCTAGCTTAAACTCGGCTCATGAACTAAGCTCAATGAGATAATGAACCAAATTTGAGCCAACCCCAATAACTCGGCTATTTAAAAAAGAATTAATATAAAATAAACTTAAAAATACATGGATTTAAGTACAAAATTATCAAAAATCTAAATGAAAGTAACAATCTAAACGCACTCATTCTTATTTCTCGTTTGATTAATCATTCTATCATTCTGTTATTGCAACTGTTCAAAGCGAAAGCATCTCCTACTTCTCATAAAAAAAGAACTAGTTCATATTCATAGAATTGAGCTCAAGGTCATGCTCAAACTTGCTTAATCAGCCAAGCTCAAGCTCAAATAAGGGATGGCTTGAACTCGACTAAGCATTTACACTCTTGCAGTAGGCTGTTAGACCGGTCCAGCCGGTCCAGGCGGGACCGGTTCACGGGCGAAAATCGCGAACAGGCGGAGAATCTGCCTCTGGCGGAGAACGAGCGGCCCAACCAGCCCTCGTAGAGCCGTTTAGGAAGTTTTTTTGAGCGTTTTGAGAGGAAAATTTGAACTTAGGGACTGTTTAGGGAATTCCTTTTGATTTGTTTGCATTAAATAGTTGATTTTGCTAGGGTTTAAGTATCTTGAATTTGGCTGAAATTTGAGATCACCGAGATTTAGATTTTCTTTGGGCTCTAGCGGCGTCTAGAGATTTGGGAGAGATCGATCCTCCTCTCGAATTGAGGATCAATTGTATCTTGCTATTTTATTCATCTTCTAGTGAAATACAAGCCTTCTACTTGTGTTTTTCTAGCTGTTTTCCCTATTTCCTGCAGTTTTACTGTTGTGGACAGCAGTTTTGCTGTTGTATTTGTACTGGTTTGGGTTAGGATTGCTTGCGAACTCAAGTATTACCTTAGGGTTACTTGCGAACTCAAGCGTTTCCTATCAAATTGATATCAGAGCATCGTTTTTGGGACCGTTGGCGGCTGAAACCCTGAAATTTCAGCGGGAGTTTCTTTTCCGGAAAAAGATCTTCGTGAATCTTGAGAAGAACAATGGCCGGAAAGAAAGTTGACGTCTTGGAAGGCGAAGTCGGCCAATTGAAAGCCAATTTGGAGGAAAAATTCTTCAACCTTCAAAATCAAATCACCTCCAACAATGAAAGGTTGGAGGGGAAGTTCACCGCAATTGAGGAAATATTGAAGAAACTACTTGAGATGAAAACCAATCCGGCGACATCGGAAGTAAGAGAGACTGCCAACGGCCATAGCATGGGAGGAAATCCGAACCCCATGCGGGGGAGGAGAAATTCGAAGGTGGAGATTCTAGAGGAAGAGAACGACATGCCTCCTCTAGAGCCTCTTTCGAGGGAAGAGATGAGTATGGGATATGACAGAAGGGGACTGAGTTTGGTGGGAGGAGAGATGGATCTCATCGCCGAGGTGCTGAATTCGAAAGAATTCAGCATCGAGGGGGGATTTTGAAGGAAGAAGGGAGGAACGTCATCGTCGAGGTGCTGAAGTTGAAGATATTCAACGTCGAGGTGATGATGTTGAAGGGAGGAGAGGTGAGTATGAAGAGGGGTTAGAGTATATTCGTCGGAGGGACGATAAGGACAATTGGGGAACGCCTCCTCTGAGGGGAATGGGAGGCTATGGAGGATACCGGTGAGATCCCAAGGTGAGGAAATTGAAGATGTCCGTTTTCGAGGGGGAAGACGGCCATGGCTGGATCTACAAGGTGGAGCGTTACTTTGCTGTCAATGGGTTGACAGAGGATGAGAAGCTGATGGCGGCAGGATTGTATCTGGAAGGAAAGGCTTTGTCATGGTATCAGTGGCGTGACAGGAGGGAGCCTATCAGGAACTGGAGGGAATTCAAAAACTGCATAATAGAACGTTTCCAAACCGACCGGGGAGGAGATTTCTATGAGCAATTCTTTGCTCTGGTGCATGAGGGATCAGTAGCAGACTACCGTGAGCGGTTCAAGCACCTGGCTAGTAGGGTGGAGCGATTATCAGATAGCGTATTAGAAGGAAACTTTATGAAGGGGTTGAAGGCAAAGATCTGAGCGGCAGTTAAAGTTCTGATGTCTAGTGATTTAGAGGAGGCAATGAAGTTGGCACAGCTGGTAGAAAATCAGAATAATCTGGAGAAGGGAGCCAGGAGCAGCAGCTCAAGAAGCTCTTACAAGACTACGACCACTCTTTTAACACCAAAGGGGCCTGCATCAGTCAACAATAATGAGATCACCAGGGAGAAGCCAGTAGGAGGAGGGAGTAGGGATAACTTTAATAAGCTCACTGAGACAGAATTACAGGAGAAGAGGGCAAAAGGGCTTTGTTTGTGACGAGAGGAATACGCCGGGGCACAGGTGTAAGGACCGAACTCTTCAAGTTCTTACTGTTTGTGATGAAGAAGGAATGGAGGGTGTCGTCTTTCCACCTTGCGGACAAGGTGGATCTTTGGGAGGGGAGTATTGTTAGACCGGTCCAGGCGGGACCGGTTCACGGGCGAAAATCGCGAACAGGCGGAGAATCCGCCTCTGGAGGAGAACGAGCGGCCCGACCAGCCCCCGTAGAGCGGTTTAGGAAGTTTTTTTGAGCGTTTTGAGAGGGAAATTTGAACTTAGGGACTGTTTAGGGAATTCCTTTTGATTTGTTTGCATTAAATAGTTGATTTTGCTAGGGTTTGAGTATCTTGAATTTGGCTGAAATTTGAGATCAACGAGATTTAGATTTTCTTTGGGCTCTAGCGGCGTCTAGAGATTTGGGAGAGATCGATCCTCCTCTCGAATTGAGGATCAATTGTATCTTGCTATTTTATTCATCTTCTAGTGAAATACAAGCCTTCTACTTGTGTTTTTCTAGCTGTTTTCCCTATTTCCTGCAGTTTTACTGTTGTGGACAACAGTTTTGCTGTTGTATTTGTACTGGTTTGGGTTAGGATTGCTTGCGAACTCAAGTATTACCTTAGGGTTACTTGCGAACTCAAGCGTTTCCTATCATAGGCCAAGTAACCAACTTAAGCATCAATCATCTTCTTTGTTCAAACCTTTGTGATTAAATCCTTACTCAGCCAGCAAACTCAGTGTCACATGCAGCCCTTAACTCAGTCTTAAGCACAATAATTTTACCAAAGACAGCATTATTACCTCATTCATTGAGTCAACAATTGCCAGAAAAAAACAAATTACAACAAAACCTAAGGCAAGTAACTTTCAGGATGTCTTAGAGATGACTCCTTGAGTCTATTATTTGGAAAAATACTACCGCTCAATTGTTAGGTCATCAAAGTTGAGCAATTTTGTTGAGCTCATGTATAGATGAAAGTTGCAAGTATGTGCACGTGATTGCATTAGCCTCATTTAAAATGAACTGCTTTCAAAAAAGAAGCGTATAGATGGATGATTTCTATTAATTATATATGCTTTTGCCAGGAAAACCAAAAAAATAGTCTCTTAATGAAAGGAGTACATCAAGCATTAAAAAAAATCATCCTAAAAGGGATCAATATGGTACATGTGAAATGGTGGAGGAATTTATTGCAACCAATTTAAACTTACATAAAGAGGATTCCACAAGTCACCACATATTGATCTATAGACTTATTAATTTTATGAGTAAAGATGAAAAGTACTTTTCATGAAAAAAATCAGTATTATAGGATTCAGAAATGAATTAGTTTTCCATCATATCATAAAAGTCTCTTTGTAGAAGCTATTTGACCCGTAAAGCGGTCATTCAATGACAAGATAATACAATCACAGATTGCTGGGATTTATCCAAAAGCAATTGTACCTAAATGCTTCATATGGAAAAGACCTAACCTGAAAAAAATTATTTTTTGTTAGCTAAACTAACCTTAAGTTTTAGGTAAACACTTTAACATAATGGAAACATTCAAAAATCAATTAAGTTCATAAATTTTCAATTACAAACTGAAATCAAAAGCACCTTTTGCCAAACAGCAAATATACCAAAAGCATTTTGGGAATGAAAATATTGATAAGGAATTTTTTTAGGACCTGGCATAGTACAGTGTGTTAGAATGGAAATAGTGAAGAATAATAACATGTATATATTTCAGGCAACTTAACAACAAGAATTGAATATAAATTGCAATTTTTTCCATATGAAGCGTGCCTAAACAAAAATTCAGAAAGTGCCATTCAAGTGTTCCTGATATATCCTCAAAATTTATAGCTAGTTCGAGCCATTCAAAAAAATAGCATTGATTTCTTCAAGTGAGAAAGCAATTTTTTTTGAAAAAAACTATGAATTTTATCTTAATTCCTCAAAAGTGAGGATTTTATTGTCTCTAAAAATGAATGAAAGCCAAAAACATGACTTTCTGAAGCTTGCTTTGCATTTTACAAGCAACCAAATGAGCCCTTAAAGCTCTAACAAAAAACTTAAACAGTTCTAGTTTGGATTTTAACGGTAGCATCCACTAACCTGAACTTGAAGCTGTAATTGCTTCAGGTATTCAATCGCCTCGTCAAGCATTGAAGCCTTGTCAGTCTGTTCAGGCACAATTTTCATTTTTGTGGCTTTAAGTAGTAGCACAAATCAAGCAAAAATAACCAAACAAAGTATTTCCAACAACTAATCTAAAAGCAAAAGGCAACCTTGTTAGAATTAGGAATCAGGTTCTGCAAGGCTCTCATCTTCTCATTTATTCTACTCCTCCTCCTCTGACAAGGAAGGATAACAGCTTGAGGGGGTAAAAAAAATCAAAGAAAAACCAGAAACAGGGAAACCAGCCAACAAAGCTACCACCTTTTCCGACAAGTTATGAACTTCAGCTGCTCTGCTCCTCTTCGAGCCAGAGCCGCTGCGCGTCGACGCCACTGGCTTCGCTACCTCCTCCGCCGCCTCCTATAATAGCACACATCAGCAAACCCGGACAACCAATCCACCAAATCCATCTCAAGAAGAAAAGCCCATTCACCATTACCTCGACTTCTAACTCAAGTTTCTCAGTGATCGGATACCCACTCCTTTCCCTGAATCCAGCAGAAGAAGAAGAGAATGGAAGAGGAACTTGCTCGCTGAAGAAGCGGGATATCTGCTCCTGCGCCGCAGACGAGCAGGAAGGCCCGCCGCCGTAGCTGCTATCCATGAATCTCTGAATCTGCTTCCCTTGCTCGCAAAGGAGACTCCTTTATGACTGCAGCGAGAGAGAACCGAGGGAATGAGGGTTTATGTGCTTGAGGGTTTAAGCAAAAGAGAGATTTTCAGTCTGCTGAGGTGTTTTGATTCTGGGTAAAGTGGAAAAAGAAAGTACGGGAATAAATCATGACTTGTTCATCTCTGTTTTGCGATTTGCCTGCTCGGCTTCTCTGCTTTCGTGTTTATGAGTTTGTGCGTTGCTCGTGGGTGAAGGGTTTAAATGCGGGCTTTGGGAGGGGAGCTGTGAAAGCGAGAGGGACGAAGCAGACATCTATAATTGTTATTTAATGCGGCGGGATGAGAGAGAGAGAGAGAGAGCGCTTTGGTTGGATTCGTGTGGAGGCCAAAACATTCGAATTGCGGCGCATCCAATAACTATCTACCACATGTCTATAATCATTTTCTATACATATTTAACATAAATTTAACATATTAAAATTCTTTCTAAAAGCATAAATATATTCAAATTGAACCTTGATTTTTTATCAATTAAATTAAATAGTATCTACAAATCAAATTATGAATTATTTACCGCTATTTTTTGGATTGATTATTGATACTTCATCAAAAAATTATCTTAATCAGGCACAAATTTTGATGCAAAATCAAGTTCGAAACTTCCGAAATTAAAATTGGGACTATCTAAACTTTGATTTCAACAAACTTATAGTCAAATTGAACATCTCGAGAATACGAACCCAACGATACCAAATTCGCCCCAATCCGAGCCCAAATGGGTCCAAATCAAAGGTTAAAAGCGCCATTGGAAGGTTCGAACCACAATTTGGATTACCAAACGGTTTCTAAACTTAACGTGCTTATCGTCGAATTGAGCAGCTCAACGAGACAAATTCAATGAGCCTAAGATCACTGAATTTCAACATCACTTAGACATTCAAATGTCCATCAAACGGCCTATGATCATGGGATTCAATATCGACCGTTCATCCAACCACTCCTCATTTGCCCTTGATCTCCCACCTATTTAAGGGTCATGTCACTCCAAAAATCTATAAATATAGCACCCTTTTATTTTAAAAAGGGACCACAAGCCCAAGAGATTCAAGAGAGAGATCGGAGATCGCTCTTGCCTCATTGCTCCTCCTCGACCACCACGCTTGAGTTCTGCCAGAACATCGTCTGACATCGTTGCTCTACCGGACCACCACCTGAGGGGCTAAACTCCGTCGGACCACCACCTAAGGGTCGGAGCTCCGCTGGACCACCACCTGAGGGCCTAAACTCCATTGGACCACCACCTGAGGGCCTGAACTCCGCCAAACCACCACCTTAGGGCCTGAACTCCGCCGGACCACCACCTGAGGGTCTGAAACTTCGTTAGACCACCACCTGAGGGCCTGACCTTTGCCGGACCACCATATAAGGGTCTGAACTCCGCCGGACCACCACCTAAGGGCCTGAGCTCCGCCGGACTACCAACTAACGCAAGAGTTCCACCAAGTCATTGTCAAACTACTAATTGACACATGAACTTCCAGTGACGCTATATTTGACACTAGAATTCAACCATACAATTGACATTTGTAATCTGATCGCCCTCAAGGACGAGTCAGCCTACTGTACTCAACTCAAATTCTAGAGGAATCTTTTTCAACTAGGTTAGGCCACGTGGTTTTTTTCCTTTCCAGGATTTTCCACATAAAAAATCTTATGTTCTTTGTGTGTGAGCTGGATATCCATGCAACGCTAAGATGTAGAATTAAAACTCTATCGCCCCATATATTCTAGCCCGCAACAATTATTAAAAATAGAAAAAAAAAATTATACTAACTTCATAACAAAGGATAAAAATCTTGCAAATATATTAAATCATTCTCCTTAATATATATTATTTGGTTATAGTATTATTGACACCTAGCTATAAATTAATTTTTTATTATTTTATTAAGCTTCGACTCTAATTATTTTTTAAATATATTAATAGTAATGTTCCGTTCTTAAATAAAATGGATAGATAATTTTTTATTTTCTTCTTTCTGATTTTCTAATTTCGGTGTTCTAATTAAAAAAATAAGTCATAAATTAATATTAAATAAATATATCACAAAATAAATGAAATAATGTGAATTTTTTTTGGAAGTGAATTCAAATTAAATAAATAAATACAACGAACAGTATTTAATATTGGAGATATATGTATAATATTTCTTATAATCTTTTAAGCATAACATTTAATGAATCAAAATTATACAATTGACTCACTAACTAAATTGACATAGAATTTCTATAATTGATGGTTAACAAAGTGTATACTCTCATCAATATTGTGTGACATTAGAGGAATTTAACCAGCTTAGCTATATTTTAAGATGAATGAGTATGATGTTGATAATGTCTCAATGGAATACATTAATGGAGTCAACGCCATCCTTAGGAGCCACCAAGGAATGGTCGATCGACTAATTGATTATACATTAATGGAGTCAACGCCATCCTTAGGAGCCACTAAGGAATGGTCCTCGATAGTGGATCGACTAATTGATTATATCATCCTTAGGACCACCACTTGAAGTGGCAGAGGTGAAGTAATTTTCTATGATAGAAAATCAATTAGTCGATCCACTATTAAAGAACGACAACTCACATGCTACATTCATCTATAAACTTAACATGTCAATCAACAAAAAATCATGAGTAATGCAATTTGATAAGTTTCTTTGTTAATGCATATATATAAGTAATCACTTTGTCATAAGTCATGATAACCTCAAGTCATTTAGATACTATGAGGTTAAGTATTAATTATTTAATGGCATCCTCTATCGCAATAGCTTTTTTAGGATTTTTTGTTGTACATGTTATTAATCAAAGCTCAAAAGTTTTGAAGGGAGTAGACATTGGTGAGTGTGGACTCCTACTAATCATGATTTTGTTAAAAATAAACTCTTAAAATCTTTCTTTTAGCAAGCACTAAAGTAAGATGTAGTAGCATTTTTAGAAGATGTCACTCCTGTCAAATATGTTGAAAAACGCTCCATAAATATATATTAACATCTATACTCAATCATTAAACATTAGTCATTTGTTGTATGAGAGATTTGTTTTCTTAGTCATATCCTCTTGATTAGTAAGCATAGATATTTCTTATTAGTTTTGGTCAATGTCTTTTCAAAATGGTTTTAGTGAAGGCCCTCTAACAAAGATGGGCATTGATGTTGATATCAAATCACTCTATTCAATTATATTTTTCTAATGTGATTTTCATCTATCAATTATCACGAGTGATGGCATTTGGTTCATCAATAAAAAAATCCAACAACTCTTTACGAAGGTTGTGATGTAAATCTCGAGTTCCTTATTATATCTAATCAGAATGAGCATGCATATTCTTAATCTTCTTAAATAGCATTGCATAAATGTATTTAATTAATGCATTAAAACTTAAAAATATTTGAGTTATGTGATTCCTTTATTGGCACCCATGATTAACAAGTGTTGAACTCAATAACTTAATGTTGAGATGAATCAAAGTAATCAACCAAACAAAATGAATATGACATTTTGCTCTAAATTAGTCAAGCTCATTCATCCCTAAGGTAATTTGAAGGACTTGCTTTATATAAAGCAATGCTTATAACGATTTACCCTAGGCATGAAATGTTTGTGAAGTTGAATAATAATATATTTTTTAGCTTTATTTTCTAAAACAATTAAATAAATTTATAAGTAGAAATTTCCTTTATTAGACTGATGATAATTGCTTGAAAAGATAATATGATGGTTAACTCCCAACCCCATGACTTGACACTCCTACGTCATTTCAAATAAACCTGCAAGTGGAAACTAACCCAACCAAATTATTATGAATAGCGACTCATCACATCTACGCACTCAAATGCATTTTACTTAGTTAATAGAATGGCTTATTTGATATTATAGTGTTTGCACAACAAGTATGCTCGATTGTTCTCTCTCTTACCTAACTCAATCTTTTACTCATTTTTTAACAACCCTCCTAACATTCATAGCTATTCAAACTAAGACTAATGATTCATGACTAGGTGTTAGCTATTATTTGATTAGGGTCACCTTATAATTAGACACATGCATCATTCTCTTCTTCTACTCTACTTTGAGTGATATCTAATGAATGTTTTAAAAAAAGGTAATTCAAAATAATGTTAGAGGTGATCAAACCTTTCAATCGTTCACTTTCTTCGTAGTTATTATCAAAGTGAGACCCGCCAACATTACATTGATGAACCTATGATGGACTAACAAAACATTGCTCAACCTCAATGATTGAGACCCTCCTTCAAGTTACCATGTTATTAAGTTATCTACTCATGATCAGTTGATGTTTAACATCACTCTATCTTATTATGACCACCAACATACCATCATCAGAGGCATGTGTACCCCAACATGTTATCAACTCATATGTCACCAATTACCAACATTTTATGATTGGAATTTTAAATTATGTTCATCAACAAGCCATCAAATCAACTGAAGTGTCATGTCTCATTCATCAACATAGTGTCACATGTATAAGATTATACTAAACTTTTAACTCCACTAAAATGAGTTCTTAGGGTTGGGACAAACATTAAATGGGGATAATAATAATCAATTATATATTTGTTAAGCATGCTTCTACCTATTTAAAACATTATGGTCATGTGTGTCATTATGGTATCTGCTTTTACTTATTTAATTACAATGGTAAGAAGATCTCATGCTAACTCATTATTATGCATTCTATCATATGAAGATAAGTACTATATAAATAATGGCAAGTTAAGGCTTCATTTGTGATGGCTTTTTTATTGCTTCTTAAAGTAATTTTTATACTAAGAAGCTGCTTTAAGAAGCAGAAAGAAAGTAATCCCAAAGGAAGCCTAAATGTATGCTATTGTCGGTGCTTTGGACGAGCCTTTCAGCTATCATGGGCTTATTGGGTCTTTTGCGCTAGCAATACAGTTTCCCCCTCCAATGGAATTCAAGTAGAAAGTGTAGGGGATTTCAGCAAGTAAATATGAGCTTCTTATGCCATTGGTTTCATGAGTACCAATGGCCTCTTCTTGGTTTGCTAGCCTCAGTTGGTGCACCATACATAATCATTTTGGCAATGGTGGCTACTTCGTAGCCATTTGTTGGGCTCAACCATAACAAGTATGACAAAGGAAGCAAGCCAATTAGATGTGTCTATCTCTGAAATTAGAACTCTTTGGAACCCTATAATTCATCCATTCTCACATGAATCAAAGATGATAATTTAATGTTTAATGTGTGAAAGATGAGATTATTTCTTAAATTGAAAAATTAGGGTCATAAATTAATAGAATCACATACCATTTTTTAAATAATAATATTTTATATAATAATAACTATTGATATTGCCACTAAATCCTTTGTTTTACTATGTTCAAACATTTATAAAATATTGTTTTAAATTATAAAAATAAATTAACAAATATTATTTTAAATATTATTATAATTTGAATTTGTAATTTATTTAGCCACAATTTCCAAGATCAACTAAAACAATATAAATTTAGTTCTTACATCAATGCCACATGACATATAAATAAAAATAGAACAAAAAGTTATGATAAAATAGAAAAATTAGAGTACTAATGAGTGAAAAAATTTCATAGTCTATTTCATTTTGATTTCTATGTACCATTTAAAACTTTTTTCTTATTGCGGGCTGAGGAATTCGCAGTGATAATGTAAGGATTTTACTTCTTAGTGACGCACGAAAATTTAGCGCACAAACATGTAGTTGAAATGATAAAAAATGCCGAGATTTTCACGTGAAAAATCCTAAAAAATATGAAAATCATGAGATATTGTCCAATTGAAATGATTCCACTATTGTTTAAGTGGATTATAGTAGTCGAACAGTTCCTTAACTCATGGGACAATATTAATACAATATGTTGAAGATATTGCCAAACTCCTCGAATGAATGACAAATGTTGGGAATATGGTAGCAACAAGCAGAAGAATGTTTAGCTGAGGTTTGGCGACGGCGATGTCCAAACAACGGGCATAAGTCTAGCGACAGTCGATGGCCGAGAAAAGATCCAGCGACAGCCAACGAATGGGCAAAAGTCTGGCGAAAGTAGGTGGTCGGGAAGAAATTTGATGGCAATCAAAGAACGAACGGAAGTCTGATGACGATCATCAGTCGAGAACAAATCCGTTGGCAGCCAACAAATAAACATAAATTCAACGATGGTCAGGAAGAAATCTGACGGCGACCAACGAACAAACAAAAATATTTATGACGATCGGTGGTCGAGAAGAAATCCGACAGCGGTGAAGAATTCCGACAGCGGTCGATGGAAAAAGAGCTTTCAAATTTTCTTCTTTTTTCTCCATCCCCTCATGTGAAGAATGAGAGACTATTTATATTTTTTTTAGGATGACATGACTTTTAATTTGTAAATATGGAGAGATCAAGGGCATGTTGGAAGTGTTCAATCGGATGGCTAATAATGATTCCTTTGATCATAAAGCATCTATCAAGCCTTTATGTGACTTAATGATGTCATAATTGAGTGATCATATGCTTGTTGGATTCGTCTCGTCGAGCCGCTCGATTCTACTATAAGCATGTCATATTCGATGATCATTTGATCATCCAATTAATACATTAAACCTTTCAAGTATGATTCAGACCTTTGATTTGGGTCCATTGAAACTCGTATTGAACTGATTTTGGAGTCATTGGGTTTCTCTTCTTGAGATATTCAATTTGCCTACAAGCTTGTTGAAATTGGAGTTTATATGATCTTGATTTTAATTTTTGAAGTCTCAATCAAATATTTACATCGAGATTCGTGCCTGATCAAGACAATTTTTTGATGACATATCATTTCTATTATTTATATTTTATATTCAATAAGAATATTTTTATTAAATGAAATGCAGGTTTTTTAAAATATAAATAATATGTTTTTTACATGATAATATTTTAAATTGTTCTAGGAATAATGACTTCAATGTTCTCTTTGGCTTCAAATTTGCTCACTTTGAATTAGGTTTGGTTGATTTCTTGATAGAAGATGTATTAAGGAGCTTATGTATTATAAGGGAAAAAAAAAAAAAGATATGTTCTTTATTTGATTTTAATTTTTTAAATCTTAATTATAATTAGTCAAAACTAAAATCCTTTTTTGTGTTTTGATTCCATTTTCCTCAGCCGAGTAGATTTGGATCAGGGTTCAGAGATTAGGTTCACCGCACCGCCTCCGCGTTATAGTCCGACCGCCGAGTTCGTCGGCCGCGGGGCTGTGCATGGCGACTAACCGTCTCTTATCACCGAGCGCAGCCTTCCTGCACCCACGCGAAAACAATCTCTTTCTTCCATTCTTTCGTCTCCACACCCGCCAACGATCTCAACTCCGGCGACCCCCTTCCACCTCTCGCGACGCGGTACGACGCGGCGGAAACTTGAAGTTAGCTATCAAGAAAATTGCCCCGCCGACGAATCGCAGTCCTTCGCCTGAACATCTCAAGCGGCGAACACGCTCCGGTGTCGAGTTCGACCGCGAACTATACGAGCGATACGCCTCTGCCGGCCACGTCCCCGTAATGTTCTGCGAAGTCCTCGAAGCCTTCCGCATACCTCGGCTGCGCTCCTTCGTCGATTGCACTCTCGGTGCTGCCGGTCACAGTTCCGCAGTTTGTCTATCGTTCTCGTCTTCCTTCTGCTTTCTCCATAATTTTCATTTACTCTTCTAATTTTTTGTGATTGCTTGTCATTAATCAGATTATTGAAGCCCATAGGGAGCTGGAGCTTTTTGTGGGCTTGGATGTGGATACTCTCGCCGTTGACAAAGCTCGAACCAGGATTGAAGCACTCGTTAGTGACGGCTTCCGGGAGGAATTGAAAGTGTACACTCATGTGAGGAATTTTAAGTACATAAAGGCTGTGCTTGGCGGTGTTGATGAGAATCTACTTAGTGAAGGAGTGGATGGCATCTTCATGGACTTGGGAATTTCATCCATGCAGGTTTTCTACGTACCCTTGCCCGTTTCTGCTTGAAATATGGGAGTGGTTTGTTAACTTAATTTGAAATCCGATGTTATGCGTACTGTTATTCAAATTTCGTAGTAGCTATCAATTGAATCAGAGTTGTAGTGCGCTGGAAGGCTATATTGGTGTTGGAGTTCTTCAAGTTGGATAGTTTAGCTTGAGGCCGAGTCCCGCACATGAACAATTAAAAAAAAAAAGAATTTAACGTCGAATCTGAGGGCTTTCGCCTTAGGAAGGACCATGTGTGCTCATTGCTCAAATTAACTGAGAGGTCGAACTTGACAAATGGTAGGAGACAGAAGGATGCATGAATTGCCCAAGTATGGAAACGAAAATAATGAAACTTAGATCATTGGATGGGAGCTCCCAAATATGGAAGCTAAGCTCAGGGGCCCTCAAAAGGAAATAACTCAAATATTTGAGAATTTCCTTGCAACGATTTTTTTTATATAGCTGAAAAGTTCTTGATTATATTCTTAGTTCATGGTTATGAGGAAGTCCATATTCTTGTCAAAATTTGTGCGAAGAATGATATCCAATTTTCCCATGTTATGAATTGCTTAAACTTGTTAGGAAGTATAATCACACAGTGAAATAAACAAGAAAAATAAAAGCACAGTGAAGAAGAAAGAATATCAAGATTTAATGTGGAAAAAATTGAAACTGGGAAAAAACTATAGAGCCACACCAGACCACACCAATAAATCCACTATAAAATTGGGAGAAATTATATGGATCTCTTCTCATAATCACTCTTTTTTTTTTCTCTCTTCACTTTAGATGCACTAATATACTAAAAATAAATAAGAGACACTTAAAAACATCCAAAGAATGCAATCATTCAAGTGAAATAAGAAGAAAATGGAAGAAAAATTACTTAGCCCGACTCGTAGTGCCTTGAAGCTAGGGCTTGGAGTGCTGTAGCGATCCACTTTCTGTCTCTAGCTTAACTTTGACGTGCTGCAGTACAACACCACAATGCTGTATGGTTGTATGTACAAAAAAATATTGACTGACGGAATTGAGGTTTGAGTTAACAGTACCCGATTGATCGACATAGTAAGATTCCACACAGAACTAACAAAATCCCCTTCAAATGATCCAACTAAGGACCTTGTCACAAAGGGCCTCCTTCTCAAGCATAAAAGGAGTTCAATTGTTCTAGCCTCCCTCTTGCAGCAGTGGTGGCCGAGCTGTTACCAATGTCCGGGGTGGTGTTTATCTGAATGGTGATGTTAAAGAATTTCATCACTGGAAATGTGAGAAAAATTATGAAGAGGTTCAATAACTCTACTGATAAGTTCAGCCATCTTGGTCTCCAACATTGCTGAAGAACATTATGAGGCTATTTCTTGTAATGCAAGATCATTTCATGGCGAATGTTAGGCAACAAGGAGTGATAGTTTGAAGAAGTTTTGCGCATTTTTGGATTGAGGTGGTTGGTGGAGATCCTAACAAGATCACCTCCATTGGTCTCACATGTCATGGTTTATGCATCAGGCATGCTAGATGTGACCATGCCATTAGATTTTGTTTGGCCCTTATCCCTATCTAGTGTAGGATGCGTTAGGAAGCAACAACTCGGTCTAAAATATATCATGCCCAATATGCCTAGATTGACTCAATCTCTTTTAATTGATCCATTTTAGTGACTGTGATATGCTTGGAGTTTTATCGAGTTTCGTGCTATTCATTTTGATTTGTACTGAGTCTCGATAGGATTTTCTCATGAAACAATTTGTGTAATTGTCTATATGGCTTTTTTATCTAGAGTGATTTATAATTGTATAAGGAGTCAATTATGCTGAATCCAGAATTGTTTGTGAATTATATCAGAACTTTACTGAGACGATCCACAAAAAAGTGAACAAAGAGTAAGAGAGAGAAATATGGAGTTTAGAGTGAGAAAATATGGGATTTCACTAAATCAGTTTTAAGTGCAGAAAATTGCGTATCTTGAGCTCCACCTCTGACATCTTATTTATAGGTTTGGCTAAGGTTTAAACACTATAGGATTGACTACACATAGAGTTACATAATAAGGGAAATTACATGGCTATGCTAAAGGTAAGTAGCTATAAAATACATGAATCTTGTGGCCTAATTACTTCTTATCGTTAACTAACTTTAAATGAATGTTTTACTTAGCCGTTAGCTGGATAAAGTGAAGTTGTTGACTTATATGAAGGAAGTTGTCGAATAGCTTTTGGTCCTAAACGGGTATGTGCAAATATGCCTGGCAACTTCTTCACGAGCTGGAGAGTTTTTTTTAAGCTTAGCAAGTTTACCATGAGTTTGGCGAGTTCTTCATAAATTTGAACTGGGACATATCCTCTCTATCTATTTCTCACCCATGAAGATTTAGATATTTCACAAACATTCACTTTAGCCATATTAAGTGGTTATGCAAGCAATTTGCAATCTAAAGTAGCCAATAAACCAAACAAGAGACATCCATTATTAAGATAACATGACTTCAATATCCTATTGAACATAAAAAAAGTGTGATTCATGACTTAAAAAGAAATTTTAAGTTTTTTTTTCCTGATTGAATTGCAATTTTCTCATGTTCACATTGTGCTACTTTTTTGGCAGGTTGATAATTTAGAAAGAGGATTCAGTGTCCTTGGCGATGGGCCTCTAGATATGAGGATGGATCCTCAGGTGAGAGTCCCAGTAATTTAACTGGTACTTGTGTTTGGCCTCAAGTATTGTTTTTGCATGCTCCTAAAATATGCAAAGTTTGACATGGGCACTAACTTTAAGAACGTTTCTTGTGCAAATAGGCAATGTTTATGGTTGTGTTATCCAGTTCAGTTTTGTATGGTTTAGTATTCTTTTTTGGGATTGGCAATATTTTAGTTTCATATACAAATTAATTGAGCATACCATTTTTTAAGCGGTTTTATTTCAAGTTTGATGTTTTAGTACTCAGTAACGTTGCAATAGAGAAGCAAATTGAAATTGCTTAACTACGTTGAACTTGTTGTGTAACCTGTGGGGACCTACAAAATAAGTTGTGATGCATGAGGCTCAATCACATGGAATTAGTAATTTATGGAAATTGTTGGAAGCCTAAACCCTAAAATTTGCAACTAATTACTTAAAGAACTCTCTGGCCCCAAAAAGGTAAAATTAAGTGACACAGGCATAAAAGAACACACATGTAACATTATTAGGATGGGGAAAGTGGGGGTTTTGGAGTATGAGTGCGCGGATAGAAGCACATAAGTAGGCTTTTCTGGATTGTTGTAGAGGATACCTAAAAAAAGGTATTATTGTTTATTGGGAAGAAATATATAGAGGGTAAAATGTAGAACTAAAGAGAACTCCTCTTAGCATAGGGTCACGTCCAGAATAATTGTTATTAAAGAAATATTAAAGTAATCTCTTAAAAGTTGCTGTGGAAGATGTAATTAAAGTAGGATTTTCTGGATTGTTGTAGAAGTGCCTTGCAAATAATTGCAAGTTATCCCAAACACTTGGGTTATTGCTTGATAGTAATGGCTCACTTGTCGGGGAAGTAGATGAAGGAAAGAAATTATGCAGATTTTTTTTACCATAAATTTTCAAATGGGTGAGAAGGAAACTTATTTTGCAGTCTTTTTTGCATTAAGTTTATCTGATGCAGAAAAAGGTCTATTAGAATTTAAAAGCGGGTAAACTTTAGTAAGATCTTCCAAGTATAGTATATTCATAGGACGTGGACATTTGAGCATGTCGTGTGTGGAAGATGTAAGGCACTAAATGCTGAGGGCACGACTGCACTACCAATTCCATAAACTTTTTATTGTAACTAAAAAACTATACATGTATAATATGCATTAGAAGCTATATGATAAATTGCATGTTGGAATCTAATTTCTAATCAACAGTAACTAGCGAGACCTAACAACAGGAAATTTGCTTAATCAGTATTCGAGTCAAGAACTTTATATTAGTCATGTGTGTGTGTTTTCATCTGTCGGAGAGGTGTGGTGAGAGAAATGTCTAGTTTACATCTTCAACTTATCCTTGGTGTTTCCATTGATCAGAATTATTGGGCACTTTATAGAAAATGTTCTCTTGTATAGAGTTAGAATAGTAATGGTGTCTTACAAAATGAACATCATCCCTGTATCTGCTAGCAGATTACATATGATTTAGCAAGTTCAGTTTGGTGATGCCTAGGCTATTGTAGGATTTCTGAATCTTCATATTTTCTTATAACAGGCCATCTAGAAGTTTTCTTGCATTCAAGGAGCTGCAGTTAACTAGTTCTAAATATTTTCCGTGGTAGCTGGTTAGAGGAGGATGTAAACAAATGGAATATTTCTGTCCTTGATTTCCTTCATATAGGGCGTCAATCCGCTCTCCTTTCCATATTTTCTTTAAAAATTCTGCTCTTACAAGAAAGGGCTGCTGTTTTTTTTATTCGAAAATGATCTCAGGGTTTCATGGCGGTCCTCAAAACACATCCATCATTTCTTCATCACTTCATATGGTATTAACTGTATATTTTTTGCTGCTTGTTGTTTATCCCGAATGCTAGTCAAAAATAATTTCTAGAATATTCTTTAATCCTCCATGAAACTCTTTTGATTTGGGGTTTTATATATTTTTCCCATTTTATCTTTATTTTCTTTTTTTTAATTATTATCCGAAAATTCTCAGTTAATAGTTCATGTTATATAATCCTCATTGGATATAATCAGAGTAGTTCTTTTGAGCAGGCAGGATCATGAGAAAGGACCTAACCCCACTTTCTCTCGTTATATCTCTCTCTCTTTATATATATATATATATATATGAAATATTATTATTATTATTAATATGAATATTATTGAAAAAATATTTTGCATGCCATTCATACTCCATCTCACCCTAAGGTGTGAGGGACATCAACCCTCATAGAAAAATCATAAAAAAGGACCTAATCCCACTTCTATCTCCCTCATTCTCATACATTGCTCGTGTCTCTTGCTCTCGTGCTATCTCGTTCTCGCTTTCACTCTTTTTTCTTCCTTTCTTAGAGTAGCAGGAATAGATACTTGTGTCGCAAAAATAAGTATTTTTGCATGTCTTTCTTGATGCAGTGGGTAAATTTTACTTGCAAAATTTCTATGTTGGTATTAAGACCTATACGTGCCTTTCTTAGTGCGGTAGGAGTAGAAGTATAGGCTATGGTATTTACACCACCCATATATGCTTCAAGTCAACCGCTTAAAAACACTCATACATGTATCAAATAATAGCGCTCTTGCATGAACATAATTTTTCTAAATAAGACGAGTGGTTCACTTTTATGTATCATTATTCACGCAATCATTTCATAAAGATGCACAAGATGTGCCAAATCACTAAAAGCAACTTTTTTGCATGCGCTTTGATAAAATGCTAGTATGAAAATCTAAAAATCAAAATGCTATGCAGATTAAAAGATGAATCAAATTTCTCTCTCTCCGAGAATCATGCAACCATTTTGAAAGGCATGCAATTATTTTGAAATTTTTACAAACACTATTTTCAGATCAAAATTATTAGTACGTTACACAATGCTATCGAGCAAACAACTGTATTATAGGGCAAAGTCACAAGTCCTATTTTTAAAGTATGATCCTCATCCTGAATTCCAAAGTTGACAAGACTTTGCCTCTTGTAAATCACTAGAATGCCTATTGAAAGAGGGTTCTTTAATTCATTTTGCAACTAAATGCTCATATGTAAATCTTGCAAAACTGTTTGTTTTAACGTTTGCATAAGCCTTTAAAGTCTTTAACTAAGGAAATCTATTTTCAAAATACAAACTCCCGGTGCCATACCTACAAGAAATAATCATGAATTTTGTCTCATAGACCTTATTTTCTACATACGAAGGTTGAGTCAACAAGGTTTGTAATGCATAGAATGCCTCAATAAACTCAACAAGCGGGCATAATTGATAAGGTTTAATGCAATAAAGTATGATCATGAAAGATGGCCCATATGATGGGTGTAATCTTATGCTCTTAGATTTTACATATAAAAAGTCCAGCGTAGTGATTACCGCGTTGACTAAAAATATGAACCGGAGGGTATTCTATTTTCAAAATGTCCTAAAATCCTAATGCTAATTATTTTTGTTCCAAATTCATATAAAAGTACACAAAAATTTTAAAATTAAGAAAAAAAATTAAGTGAAATTTATTGATGCCAGTAAAGGTGAACCCCAATCCATTCTTTACAACAGTTATTCGTTGGTGAAAAGTTTAAGATAATGTCAATTTACAAAGAGCTAATGTCATATTAAACATATCACCAAAATAACTACCAAAAGATCTCACACTAGGAAGGATGTTGCATGTGCTCAATTGGGTGATTTTATCACCAAATGACACCATTAAATAATAGCTATGATCGAGGACCTTTGATCGATCGGTTTTGTCACAAAATAGTACAATTAAATTATGATTGTGATCAAAGTCTGATTGTTCTCTAATAGCTCTGCTTCTTGTGTTATGAATCATAGGATACGCTTGATAGCCACAAAGCTCTTTTGTTGAAGTCGACTTAAAGTTATCCCCCTTGACAAACATTTATCCTAAGTCTACAAGTTCCTCTTGAACGAAACAACAAATGGATGTTGATGTGATACATGTAAGGAGTTGACGAGAGATTAACAAGAGAATTTAATAAAAGTTATCCATCATAAAATTAAGCGTCAAATCAAAGTAAGATGTTAGAAATTCGCAGTCTTCCACTTGTTTAGGCAAAGAAATGCATGAAGATTAACCAAGACGTTCTTAATCAAATACAAAGGCAAACGTAATGTAATAGCTTATAACACAAATCCGAAATTTAATATTGAGATGTTCACCTTGAGGGTTTTCTCTCTCTCTCTACAGTTCTAAGGCTTAGCGGATGAAGATCTTCCATACTAGACTTGAAATGACCACTAGGGAGAAAGAGCCGAGGAGCTTGGTTGTTGGGAAGGTAGCCGGTGGTGGAGGAAGCAAGGATCGTCCGACGAGGAACCACGGGGTACTTGGTCGTTGAAGCTCGATAGTCTCGGCGAGACAGTGAATGATGTGGTTGACATAGCGTTCTACCGTGCCGTCGTATTCCCAATCCGTCTCGTAGAAGGGAGAGAGTAGGATGTCGATCTCGCCTTGTGTGTTGTAAGCAAAGCCGTGGTCGATCTCAGGATCGGCTATACACTATTGGAGAGAAGGAAGGGGAAGATTGTCTTCTTCATCGGCTTCCAAACATTAGGGAAATGGGTTCTTCAAGAGGGAAGAAATCCATTGGTGGGTAGCTTGGACAAGGCAAAATTAGAGATCATGTGAGTGGGTGAGGGGTGGAGAGAATATTTAGGAAAAGAACAAATCTGAAATTTTATTTTAGATTTTGAATTAGAGGGAGGGAGAATTAATGCGAATTCAAAAATCCCCAATTTGTTCTAAGGAGCCGGTGGTTTTAGGAGGGGATTAAGGGGGCATTAATTGTGATATGAATTGATTGGAGAGAGAAATTATGAGGGAGAGGGAGGCCGGCCATGTAGAGAGGGGAGAGAGGGCGTTTGTGTTTAATATGTGGGCCCCAAGGAAGTTAATGTGATTTTAATCAAATATGAATTTAATTTCAGATTTGATTTAAATAAGACGAAACTTCCAAATGGGATTTAACTCTCTTAGGAAGGGGTTTTGAAATTCAAAATAGATTGATTTCCAACAAGGATTCTTTCCTAAATCGCATAGAGATAATTTAGGAAAGTAATCATGACCAAATTTGAAATTCAAAATTCAAATTTGGGGGACTAGAGAGGATGGGCCGGTCGGTTGAGCAAGTAGAGGGGGAGAGGGAAGGGCTGGCCGGCGGCTGGACTGGTGGCCAACGGCTTGGGCGGCCAAGGGAAGGGCGGCGGGATGGGGCGAGGCTAGGGGTTTCGGATGAAGGAAAGGAATTTGGTTAGGGGGAAGTCAGCTGGTGATTGGCTAGGGGAGGAAGTGTAGGTAAAGGAAGAAGAAAGGTCGGGGCCGCGAACCTTGGAATCTTCTAATAGTTGACGGGTCTTGCTCTCACCCACCTAGGGTCTCTCCTCTCATGAACTCACTTAGAGATCAAACAAAGAAAATAAAATTTCATTCAATAATCATCATCCGATACAATAGAGGAGGCCACAATATATAGGCCTAAGGAAACAAAAATACAATGACGCAAATGCCCCTGGGGCTACAACTCAAGACAACTCTAAAGAAAGGGTACAATCGTAAATAGAAATTAATACATAAACACCAAAATAAAAAAACTAAGCATTAAAATAAAGGTTGTGGATCGTAGCCATCGATCTACCCCTCCTGCGCTGATATACTCGTCGAAAACGTCTGTCGATGGAATTAGTCTTGCTTGCTATGAATGCTTGCCCCTTTGCTTTCTTGGTGGCCAACATGTAAGCTTGTTTTTACTTCCCTATATTCTTTTGGTGTTGTAGTTCCACTTTGACAGAACATTGTTTATGCTCAGCATTTCTTGACTCTATCAAATCCGAAACTCCTCCCAGCAGCCCACCTCCAAGGTTATGAGCTCTTTCTTTCTTCCTGGAATACCAAGTGAAGCTGTAACGCCCAGTGCTTATCCAGTATCATATCTCGTGTCATTTGGCTGATTTAAAAGGGCTGTAACAGGGTACTTTAAAGGCAGAGGACATCCTGAATACTTGGCCGGAGGCTGAAGTGGGAAGGATATTGCGTGATTATGGAGAAGAAAGCAATTGGTGGTTCCTCCAGGAAAAGATTATTAATGCTCGAAAGAAGGGCGGATTGCATTCCAGTAGAGAACTTGTAGATCTTGTTCGTAAAGCCTCTGGAAAGTCAGGAGGTATATAACCTGCGTTGGGTTCATGATACTTTTATTTTATATGTTAAATTTCTTGTTGCTGTTATAGTGGGATATGGGTTGTTCTTGCACACTATTCTACAATATATTACTCTTTTGGGAAAAAAAAATCTAATTTCTGTTAATATCTTGTCAGCTTGATTTTCTTAAATGGGCTAGCTAAAATAACCTTTGTTTATCTTCTTATAGTACTGCTTCAATGATTTGAATATTTCATGTTTCCTGTAAATTGCAGGAAGGCTAGGCTGGATTAAGACAGCTACACGGGTGTTCCAAGCACTAAGGATAGTAGTCAATGATGAACTTCAAACTCTTGAAAACGCACTATATGCCTGCTTTGACTGCCTGTCCTCTGGAGGTCGGCTTGCTGTAATTTCATTCCACAGTTTAGAGGACAGAATAGTGAAGAAAACCTTTCTTGACATAATTGAAAATGAAGGAGAGGATGATGAGGAAGATTATACAGTCAAACGGAATGATAAAATTGGCACTGGAACACAAATTTGGAGTAAACAGAGGATAGTGGGGAGAAATGGGACCATCCTAACAAAGAGGCCAATAACACCATGTGAAGATGAGGAGAGATTAAATCGCAGGTGTAGAAGTGCTAAACTTCGGGTTATTCAAAAACATTAAAATCAATGTACCGTTTTTTTCAGAGAGCAGCACCAATCAACGTACGTTGAGGGTAAGTCTTGTTTGAGTTTTCTCTATTTATAAAAAGTTGTGGACTTAAAACCCCATGTTTGAAGTTAAGTGATGTTGGGAGCTTTCAGAACTTTGAATTTACTACATTAAAGTACTTTATGTGCTTAGGATATCTGCTATGGTTTGATTGTATTTTCCTTAAATTTTTTGGCCAAGTTTGGTTGTTTTCAAACTTGAATATACAAATAGAGTTAAACAGTCAGTCGCATGATGATTTACTATGGAAATGATTGAACATCTTCTAATAGTTTTATTTCGCTACCGTTTAATTTTATTTTATTTTAAGTTTACAACATTTAACAAGTTGTAAAAAAACATCTAAGATGTTTCATGTTCTCCCAAAAAAGGAACAGAACTTTCTGTTTTATGTTTGGGACTTAGGGTTATATCAATGATTATGTTTCAAAACTTAGTACTTTAGTGTGTAGTACTTGTAGATGATGATTTTGATATGTGGGATCTCTTATGAAGTGAGAAGTTAAAAAATCTGACTGCTGGAATTTCAATGTGGAGATTAGGGTTTAATAGAGTTTGGCTTAGGAGTTTTTATGGAATCAAGTGAATTAATTTTCAGTACTTGTTTGGAATTTGGTGGGATATTTTAGGTTTAATGATAGGAAACACTTGAAATCAAGTATTTCCCAGCTCAAATCAGTAGAAAACAGCAACCAAATTGCTGTTTACAGCAGTAAAACAGCCGCCAACAGAAGAAAAACAGGGAAAACGGAGAGTAAACTTGAGAGAAATCACACCAAAATATTTGATATTAATGGTAAATGCAAGAAAAACAACAAGATACAATTGATCCTCAATTCGAGAGGAGGATCGATCTCTCCCAAATCTCTAGACGCCGCTAGAGCCCAAAGAAAACCTAAATCTAAGAGATCTCAAATTTCAGCCAAATTCAAGATGATCAAACCCTAACAAAAACAACTATTTAATGCATACAAATCAAAAGGAAATCCCTAAACAGTCCCTACACTCAAATTTCTCTCTCAAAACCCTAAAAAAACTTCCTAAACGGCTCTACGTGGGCGGACAGGCCGCTCGATCTCCGCAGGAGGCGGAGATCCCGCCTCAGTTGCGAATTGCCGGTCCCGTGCGGACCGGCTGAACCGGTCCAGTGGACCGGTCTAACATTTAACTTCAATAAGAGAGCTCGGTGGTTTCACTAAATGTGGAAAAGAGTTTCCTTGAATAGAGAAAGGAATAAATTTAGTAGATTGATCCAAATCCTTTAATGGGGACAATGGTTAACTCTCTGGAATGAATGGATCATAAATGGATCGTGGGCTAATATGATATTTCTAGTTTAAGATTCACTAAAGCTATTAGATTATTGTCCAGAGAGGAGTGCATTCTAACTTACCCAAGACAACTAATAATCTAGCAAAAGAATACTATAAGCAATCATTCATTTTTTTTAATATTGCAATTATATAATTAGCGAAGATGCATGAAATCACAATTACATAGGATGAAAATGGTAAAAGAAAAAGTATAAATTCAGGCCAATACAAAGCATAGAGTAATGATTATCCTAGTGGAGTCGATCAGTATGGAGAAGATTAATAATGTACCCTATGCAAGGTTGACACGTAAATTGATAAATTATTTGTGTACGCAATCCACCTTAGTCTAGTGATTAGGAGCTTTGACTTCTATTATTGTAGAGGTCACGAGTTAGAAAGTTTAGTGTAAGCTTGTAAATCCCCTAAAAATAAATCACCAAATAATAATTCAAATCACACATTTCACAATTGTATAGAGAGAGAGCTTGCTTCCTTTGCAACTTGATAGTCACTCTTGCATACCATGATTTGTATTGGACCTTCACTTAGAATAGCGGAAATGGAATATTTATACGGGGATAAATTGTTCTCGTCTCAGGTACCCCTTATCTTTAATCATAAATTCCTCCTCAGAAGAAAGTTGGCAGCCTCAAAGCCACACCACAAACTTGCTTGGATATGAAAAGTTAACGCATGTTGCATGTCATATGTAGTTTTTCTATTTTGTTCAATCGCCCAAGTCGGAGCTATATTAAGAAAGGTAGAGGTAGCTCCACTGAAAAATAAGATTAGAGAGAGTCACCTTAAATGATTTGGTCATATAAAACGACGGCCTTTTGATGTTAGAGGTATTTGATTCGATTTATATTAAGATATTAAGAAAGGTTGAGGCAGATCTAAAAAGGCTTGGTTATAGAATGTTAGAAATGATCTTTGTTTATTAGATTTAAACGAGAATTTGACCTTTAACAAGACACAATGGAGAAAAAGGATTCATGTAGTCAACCCCACCTAGTGTGACAAAGATTTGATGTTGTTGTTGTTGCTGCCCACCAATTTCGCAGTTTTTGTGCTTCGTAGTTTTCTTCTCTCTATTGATAGCTAATTGCCACTTTTGAAAGGCATTTTCCTTCCATCTGGCTAAAGCATTATAGGCAATTACCGTATTTTTATTTATACTTTGTGCTACCTCGTTGCAGATATCTTCTCTGAAGAGAGCTGCTGAAGGACCTGCAGGTATGCAGCTGAGCTCCTGTTGATATTGGACTGTACAGAGACTAGAAGGAATGGAGAATGAGGATTAGATTATTGATGCTGATGTCGGGTGTTTATATTCTTTAGATCGAGGAGAAATTAAGTTTTCAATGAGTTGTATTTATTTTTTGTTTTGTTTTTGGGGCTGCTAACCATATGTTCTAACCATCAAGCGCAGAAGTACAAGTGAGTCTAGCCATCTCGATAAATGGCGGGTGAATTGAGCTCAGTGAGCTAATGAGTTAAACTTGAGCTAACTCTGAATGAACTCATTAGTTTGCAAGCTGTCTCATTTAAAATATATTAATATGTAATGCACTTAAAATATATTAGCATTCATGATTTTAATGATAAGGTTAAAAATGTTTAAAGATTATGTTTCACTTTCTTATAGGGTAAGTATTGTCATAATAATAATTTTTTTGCTCTATCCTATTATTTGGGGTAAGTTATATGAAATTTTTTTCTCTACTGTCTTCTTAAGAGTTAAGTTTATTTATTTATTTTTTTTAGAGTTAAATTCTTATTTAAATCTAATAAAGAAAAATTATTTCTAGTGTTTTTTAACCAAGATTTTTTAGTTCTATCTCTACCTTTCTTAACATAAGTTAAATTTAATGCATCTACCTTTCTAATCAGGTCATTGGAAGGCCGTCATTTTATGTGGTCAAACCATCTAAGACAACTCTCTCTATCTTATATTTCAGTAGAGCTATTCCAATCTTTTTATGTATATTCTCAATACATATCTTGTCTTTAAGAGTAAAGCCACTCATCCATTTGAGCATCTGCAAAACTTAATATTATGCTTGAAGCGCTCAATCATTAAATCAAGATATCAAGAATTCAAGATGGTCATGATGGGCAGTTAGTTTTTAGTATGTATCTCTTAGTTTTTGTTCCTGAAGGCTTCGATTGGGACAATTTTTTTTACTGTTTTTAAAAGTATTTTTTTAATACAAAAAATTTTGTATTAAAAAAATCATTTCAAAAAATAATAAAATAGCTGTGTTAAACGAGGGCTTTTATTTGGTCCGGTGAACGTACGTAGAGGAGCGTCCGGTCGGCACTAAAATCTCGCAAAACAACTCGGTATTTGCTCGGTATTGCTAGGTATTATTTGGTAATAACGACGAATATCATCATGTGAAGACCCTATACCGAGGTATACCGAGCAATACCGAGTTGTACTCGGTATTTTTTTTGACAACTCGGTATTGCTCGGTATACCTCGGTATAGGGTCTTCACATGATGATATTCGTCGTTATTGTTTGGCATTGCTCGGTATTTGCTCGATATTTTTCATTTTTTGACGCAATTTTAGCTCCGACTGGACGGAGGAAGTAATAATTGTTCGCTAAACTAAGCCTTACTCGACTCCGAAAGGCAAATTTTTTAATCGGACGTCTCTTATGTCTTCCATCTGGTTGTTGAGAGTTGCGAAGCTCCGCTCAAAGCCTTTGACAAGTCTTAGTAGAAGCAATAAAGAGAACAGAGCAACCTGAACATTTTTGTCTTCTACAGTTATTGAAGGGATTACAGGACTTGCATAGTTGATCCTGTTCTAGCTCAGATATATAATATTAATCTCATGAATGATACTGACTTGCAATTTATTACAACTTATGTAGACTGTCGCCCCTTCTGATGCCGAGATCCATCCTTCTATATTTTACTCATTTTCTAGATCCTTCCTTTTATATTTTACTCACTTTATAAATTTTTTTATATATTAACTCTAAAAACTAAAGAATTTAAAAAAATATATTAAGCGGGTCATTTTTTAAGCAAAGGCAAGTTTGCGGGATAATCGATAGTAGACTAATGGGTTAGAATTCTAGACCCGAACCCGATACATTAATTAAATAGGTTTATTCAAATTTGAATTGTTGAGTTGGGTTCGAGTTTGATGACGATTTAGGTCATTTATTGATGCCCCTTATATACACCCCCATTTGCCATAGGGATGTCGATTTAACTTCTAACATAATGAGAGTGAAACCCATTTATTAGTCCATATTTCCCTTAGGGTTGTTTGAAAATGGAATGCTGTGTTAAAAGAATATAGTGTAAAAAAAAAATGCAGTGTAAAAAGAATGTTAGAGCTGTTTGAATGGTGACATTATTATTATTTATTTTGACTGGTTTGAATTAAAGTGATTGCAATATAAAGTGAATAGTGGTGGCTTGAGGCGGCGGCCGTGGGGATGGTTGGCGGCGGTCGGCGGACGGTGGCAATGTCGGAGGAGGCGTCGGAGGTGGTGGGGCCGGTGGTAGCAGGAGGAGGTGGCCGATAGGCTGTGGTTGTTGGTGGACACAGGTGGTCGGCAAGAGGGTGGCAATGCTGTTGAGTTTGCGGTGTATTTGGAAATCAACAAAATTGAAGGACTTCCAAATATACCAAAAATAAACTAGAATGGAATACACTGTATTTACTTTACTTTAAATTTATTTTTCTTCCAACCAAACACCCAAAATTTCAAAAATTCAAAATCTTGCATTTGAATTACTATACATCGTAAATGCATCAAACCAAACAGCCCCTTATAATCCTCCAATGACTGAAGCAAGTTTTTCAACCTCCTGAGATTTTGATTAATTTTCATCCGCTTGTTTTTTTTTAATTTTTGAAGAGAAAAACCTCATTAATGCATATTTATATCATTTTTCCTGAATTATGTTTGTAATAAGATTCAGAGCTTGAGATTCTAATTTTCTGAAGATCTAAACAAGATGAAATATTAGCTAATCCTACATTAAAAATATGACTTTTCTAATATTAAGTGATTACTTTTCTGAATCTAATGAATAATATCTGCAATGAATATTTCACAGAATTTGATCCTTAGAAGTTATAATAAATTAAGTTTAAGTGATAACGCAATGTTTTCGTTTGGATGATGAAAAATATAGTACTAATACAAATATTAAACTTAACAATAAAGTTATGGAGATTCGTTCATTACATATATTCATATACAGATTTGAATACTGCTTCTCCTGTTACTAAAAAAACTCTATTATCTTATCATTTGTCGTGAAAGGAATAATAGAAGATTTCGGCATTACAGTAACAGCCAGTCAATCATCTCCTATAAAATTAAACTGGCGATCAGTCTCAGAATTCAGAAATGAAGCAAATATCCAAAAATTCTGGGCAGTATTCATCGACAAACTGTCTTTTTTTGGAGTTCTTTCTTTCCAGCGATGAATATGTCGCTGCATCCCCTCCTCTTGGATGGAGGTTATTCCGTGCAGATATCGGATGGAGAGAATCATCCGATTTTCTCTCTGTCTACAATAAAAACGTAGTTGTTATAGTAAAAGCACAGTTAAGAGAGAATACGAGACCGTTCTTCTCGTCCGATATCCGCACAAAATATGAGGGATGTTCTTATGATCATGAGTAATTGTTTCTTTGGCCTGTTTTAACGGATATATAAGCTGAGCATTGTAAGAGATTTGCTGCAGCTCTTATTATGTCTTCTTCTTCTGATTTTCATGCACTGTAATCAATAATCATAGATACTTACCCTTTTTTTTTTGTTATTCTCTGTATTAATGAAATGGGTTAACGGCTATATTTTCTAAGAAACAAGGAAAAAATAGAGCTTAGAGTAGAACAGTTTTATTTACAGCTTTAGCCAGCGAGAAATCTAACTTCACAGATGCGTTAAAGAAAAAATAAAAGCTGACATGAATGCAATGAGGAAGCGTGACTATTACGGAACTGAGGTTCCTTCCCTCTTTATCTTTTATCATTTCTGACTGAAATTAAGACCAGTAAATGCATCTGCTCCAGTCCTTACAGAAGGACCCCTTGTCAGTCTCCATTGTATTTTTTCTAAGGCTTATACTCCATGAAAAAAATTTAAATAAAAATAGGATTAAATTTCAAATAATACTTCAATTATTCGCATATAATCAGTTCAGTATCAGAATATAACAATGCTCTTATTTAATCCCTTGGTTAAATAAATTTGATCTAAGATAATTTATTTGATAAAGTTGAGAGACTAAAAGTTTTGTTTGGAATGGATTTTTTTATTGATTCTTAATAAAAATAAATTTTGAACTAAAAAATTTGGTATTTGAAAGATGTTTTAGAAAGCAATAAGAAAGTGCCTCCAAACGAGGCCTTCATTTGAGATAATTTTTGTATTACTTTATAAAATAAAAGTTTTTTAGCTAAAAAATTTTATACTAGGGAATTACTTTAGAAAGTAGTAAAATAGTTGTACCAAACGAAGTCTAAGGCTTGGTTTGGGATAGCTTCGACCACTACTTAGACGTTGCTTTAAGATATTTTTAGAAAAAAATTATTTTAGAAAGCAGTAAAAAAACTGACTCCAATTAAGCCTAAATAAGATCAATTTTATATCGCAATTACAAATTAAGAGAATTATTACTTGATAAAATAATCTTGATTTCGGTGACTTTTAAAAATTATAAATAGACCCCCACATACAAACGGAGGGATGGATTATTATGTGAAGGCTTATCCGGACGTGCCATGTCACCCAATGCATGTGTATTGGGTGATTTGCCGTGTCCGGATTGGCCTCCGGACGTATTCAGCGTATGCACGTAATAATTTTTCCAATAAAACTGGGGACAATTTTGACTTAAGATTCAAGAGAGCTCTTAAAACTTTGGACTAAGCCCCTTGGTTTATCTTTTTTTGTAGGTTTCGCACGTACAACTTTTATGTCTCTTACAAATCATTTTTTATTTGTATGTATTGAATATTAGTATGATACTAATTAAGTTAAATAACTTTTTGATTGTGAATATTTTGGAAATGAGTTGTACTTTTCTCAAATAAATTGTGTTGCATCTCAGAATGATTTGTGGCGATAAAGCGAGAATGAGCTAATCGTTTTAGCTTTGAACGAATATCCAACACATATACATATAAAAGAGAGATGTGTAAGAGTCATAAGAGATATAAGAAATTTTATGTCGAAACCCCTTAAATGTAAAAAATAATGGGGTCTGACACATTTGAAATGAATCCATTAATGTTTGTTGATGGTTACAACGGATGCTCTTCCACAAGGGAAGACATTGGCTTAATGTAGTAAATATACATAAAGTTGGATGAATCAAATGATGTGAGAGTTGTTTTGAAAAGAATGTTGGCTTGCTCGTTTTGGTCAATGTAACAATAGTTGGGGAATTTTGTGGTCAATAGAGGTTAGGGGGATCATAGTGGGCGGGCAACAGAGATTGAAAGGACCATAGTTGGGCTGAGCAGTTATGAGGGATCGTAGTCAGGTGATTGAGTTTGAAGGGACCGTTTTTAGATGATAAAGGTTGGAAGGATCGTAGTCAGCGACAACGGAGATTGGAAGGGCCATTGTCGTGCTGCAATGGTTAGAGGGACCATAGTCAATGGGAAACTATGTGTAAAACCCCTCAAAAGCTGATTTTTTTAGTGCAGTTAGTCCGTACGAACTGGCTTTAGTACGGGACGAACTGAAGAAAATTGTGAAGAAATCTGTCATTTTCGTCTGTACGAACCTGTAAGGGTCAGAACGAACCGTTGGGATGAACCGAACAGAGAGCATCGTCCAGGGACGAAATTATTTGGAATTAATTTCGTTTGTACGATCCGTGTCCAGAGGAGTTCGTCCCGGGGCGAATTTGGATCGTCCGGGACGATCAGTGTTGATAAATATCCGATAGAGATATTTTGGATTTATTTGAAGAGAGAGAAAGTGAAGGCAGGAGAGAGAGATAGAGAAGGAAAAAGCTTGGTTTTGGAGCCCGCGGAGCGCTTTTCGTCCGACGATGCAGTTGGAAGATTTGTTTGTCTCGCAGTAAGGAATCCAAATCCTTTTTCTGATTTCAAAGATTTCGAATTTTGATATTTCTGTGCTCAGATTTGTGTTTCCGTTATCGAAAAACGTGCATAATTTTGTATTGATGGAAGTTTTACCACACAACTTTTGATATGTTTCTAGTATGATATTTCTACACGATTTGAGTATTTTCTGTAAAGTTTCTACCGGGTATTTTGAGTTCTGTGCGATTTTTATCGAATAGAAAATTATCAGGATGTTGGAAATTATTGCTTCAGTACAAGTAAAGCTTTGTAATGTTGTTTTATTCGATTTCTGGTAATTTGATAAATTTCTGAATTTGTGATTTCTGTGTACATTTCGTGTACTGCCGTTATGCCGCCGATTTCTCGTACGACTTCTGATTTTCTGAATTGATGATTTGAATGATTGAATATGCATATGAATGTGGATATATAATTGAATATATATTACTATTACTGAAAGACAAGTGAATACTGGTTATTGAGCTATTGGATATGGATATGGATACGAATATATTTATGGATTTCTACAACAGCACTATGGATTATCGACTCGAAAAACATCTTAATAGCCAGTGATTGTACTTGTTCAGTAAGACTATTATATTGAATTGCATGTGTACGGTTGTAACATCAAAATCTGCTCCAGGATCTTCTAGGCCGATCTGGATCGTCCCGGGACGATTAGTGTAAATTCTGCTCCAGATTTTGTACAGAGGTTACAGGAACGATTTCCTGTAGGGATCGTCCGGGTCGATCTGGGATCGTCCCGGGACGATCAGTGGATGGCACAAGTCAGAGAGCATCGTCCTGGAAAATTAATTATCATCCTGAGAAATCGTCCCAGGCCGATCAGTTCAGTGCAAAAGACAGATAGCATCGTCCTGAGGATCGTCCAGGTAATCGGCCAGGCCGATGTGAATTTGGTCAGATCGTCTAGGATGATCGTGCGATCAGCCGGGCCGATCAGAGTAATTTAAAACTGAAATCAAGTCATTTTGAAGAGAGAGAAAATCATAAAAATATCTAATTTCAGTCTGAGGAGAGAGAAAGTCAAGGGCAAATTTGGAAAAGTTGATTTTCGGGCGACGCCGGGCCATTTTCGTCCGACGAGATTGTTCGAGATATTACTGTACGCAAGGTAAGGCACAATCCGCCTTTCTTAATTTTTAGAACCGTCGTGTTTGGCGGTATTATCTGTCCGGATTTTGTTTTTGTTAGCGAATTTCGTCCGTATTTTCCGATTGGTTCAGTTTTTACCGCGTAACTTTTGATATGTTTCTGAGGTGCCGAGTGTGCACATTTTGATTAATTTCTGGAGAATTTTGAACGGGTATTTTTGATTCCGCGGTGTTTTCTGTCGACTACAATTTTTCACGATGTCTAAAAATGTTGTGGCAGTAGAATAAAAGTCTTGCAATGTCGTTGTGAACATTCTGTGATACTTTGGTAATTTGTGATTTTTAGGAAATTTTTTGTAAATTCCATATACTGCCGTTACGCTGCCGGATTTTTGTATGAATTCTGAAATTGTCCGGAATTGTTCTGAAATGAATTGATATGATTGTGTGCTATAAAAAGGGAGTTATAAGGGGTCAGGATCCTGTGAGATCCTGTCTGTGTCAGGGAAAATCTGAAATGAGCTCTGAAATCTGTTTCTGAATACAAGTTCTGGATCCGATGATAATTTCTGTTCTGGTGCTATAAGCACATCTGTTCTGGTGCCGTGAGCACAAAGGGAGGCATAAGGGGCCAGAATCCGAGAGATTCTGTCAGTGTCTGGGAAGGGAGGCATAAGGGGCCAGAATCCGTTGTGATTCTGTCAGTGTTAGGGAATCTGATCTGACTTTTGATATGTTATGATTTCTGATTTCTGTACGATATAAATTGATTTGATCTGTACGGTTATGATTCTGACACGATTCTGTTCTGTTCTGATATGATCTACATTTATGATTTTCGTATGATTCTGATCTGTAAGATTCTGATATATTCTGATATACGATTCTGATTCTGTTCTGATTTGATATACGATTCCGTTCCGATTTCTGTTTGGATTTCTGTCTGATGTGTTTGATGTGGACTCTGAGGATTTTGATTGGAGGTTTGATGTCTTGCTGAGCTGTTGTAGCTCATCCTTGTTTTCTGCGTGGTTTTCAGATTCTAGGAAAGGGAAGGAAGTCCAGGAGTAGAGTTCAGAGTCTGATCTGTGATAGGTATTTTGCTCTTTTGATTTTTGTACAGTCATGGCTTTTCTGTTCTGTCTTTCTTTCTGTCTAAAAGCTATGAGCTGTATTTGTACATGATTCTTTTGAGGAAGAAGATAGATAATCTGTTCCACTGTGATTTAATGTTTATAGTAGCTCTGTGCGTCTGTTTTGAGTTGAAATATTTGGAAGAATCAGTTTCGAAGCAAATTCCAAAGCCAGATCCTGGAATCAGTTCAGTCAGTTTTGTTCTGTCTGGCCGCCGCGACCCGATGCGAGCGGGATCCGTCCCGGTCGGGTTGGGTCGTGACAACGGTATTGTCCTTATGATCTCATTATGGATTTTATTGACATTACCTTGTATGGATTTCCTGATATGAATTGATCTATTGATTTATTGATTACCCTACACATGATTGATATCGACGGATTTATTGTGGATGTACGAGTTTATTGTTACTGTACGATTTCATTGACATTCGCATCGTGTCATTGAACATTGATATTGATACTGATATTAATATGGATATCGATATTGCATTGACTTATTGATGCTATGAACATGGATACTATTGATTCATTGATACTTGTACATGTCACTGGATACAGTTACTGATATGAATATGGATATATGGATATTTCTACAACAACACAATGGATATATGAATATTTCTACAACAGCACAATGGATATATGGATATGGATATAACAACACAATGGATACAACGATACATCCAGTGATTGTACTTGTTCAGTAAGGCTATTGTGTTGTATTGATTCATTGATACTATTGCTTCATTGATACACCGTATTGAACTGCTGCATGTGATTCATTAACTGATATGGAATATGTTTTACTGTATTGATTTGATTTCAACCATTCTTACGATGTATTGATTTGATTGATTCTATTGATACGATATTGATTCAATGGTTATTATCGAGACAATGATTTTTCTCTATCGATTTGACTGATCGATTTAACTGAGATTCTTCTGAATATAGATTTTTCTACTGTTTGTGGATTCTTCTAAGATTTGACGTATGTACTGATTTATCGAGCTTTATGGATTTTTTCCTACTGTTTATCGATTTTTTTACCGATGATTGTATCGATCATGCATTGATTACTGATTTTCGTATATGCTGCATAGATTCACTGATCATGTGCAACTGACTGTTATGGATTTGACTGATTGACATGCATATTATTTCAGTTTCGTGCTTTGATTTCAGTTATAGGCTTAGGTGACCTGCTGGGCTATTTAAGCTCATTATATGTGGTTAACAATTTCAGGTCAGAGCAAGGGAGCATGAAGTGATGGTTGATCAAGACTGTCGACGAATCCTTTCACTATGGATGCCTGGGGCGTCACACTATGGTCGAAGGGATTATTGTCGACAACGGATGTCAAATGGACCATAGTCGAGCGACGGAGGTCCAAGGGACCATAGTTGATCGACTGAGGTTGAATGGACCTTCGTCGTGTGATAGAGGTCGGAGGGATTGTAGTCGGTGGACGATGGAGGATAGAGGGCTCATAGTCAGACGACTAAGATCGAAGGGATTGTTGTCTACGGACGATAAAGATCTGTGAGACCTCGTTCCCTTACTGTTCCTCTCTAATTTGGATTTTCCTCTCAGGATCGTCCGGGACGATAGTGGGATCGTCCAGGCCGATCTGCACTGTTCAAAATATCGTCCTGAACATAGTTCTGGGAGTCGTCCAGGACGATTGATTTTGGTCTGATCGTCCCGGGACGATTTGGCGATCGGCCGGGCCGATCAGACTAAGGATATATGAAAATGAGCTCGTTTTGAGGAGAGAGAAAATCATTTTTTATAAAATCAGATATTTTGAGGAGAGAGAAAGAGAAAGGGAAAAGAGGAAAAGCTTGGTTTTGGAGGCCGCGGAGCGCTTTTCGTCCGACGTCGCTGTTGGGAAAAGTGTAGATCTCGTGGTAAGGACTCCGAACCCTATTTCTGTTTTCAAAGATGTTGAGTTTTGACCGAGTTGTGATCTGTTTTGTGTTTTCGTAGTCGACTTTTCGACGTGATTTTGATTTGACACAACTTTCACCGCACAACTTTTGGTATGTTATAGATATGACTATTGTACACGATTTGAGTATTTTCTGCGAAGATTTTACCGATCGGAATTGATTCTACGCGATTTTAATCGAATAGAAAATAATCAGGACATGATTTGATTTGGTTTCTATAGAATAATAGTCTTGTATTGATGTCATAGATATTCTTCTGTAATTTGGAGAGATTTGGAATTTGTGCCTTTTTGCAGGATTTTTGTGTAAATTTGACCGACTGCCGTTACTCTGCCCGATTTTCGTACGATTATTGATTTTCCCGGAATTGATAGATTGAATTGATATGTGCATGACCATTGATATGATCGTTCTAGATTTCTTTAATATTGCTTATTGCATCGATTATTGCATTGACTATTGATTGACTTGATTTATTCTGAAAGACAAGTGGAAACCTAGTTGAACGTTGGTTATAGAAACCAACGTATGGATATCTACAACAGCAATATTGATTTCTACAACAGCACTATTGATAATAGCCAGTTAATCTGGTTGATTTCTACAACAGCACTATTGATAATAGCCAGTTAATCTGGTTGATTTCTACAACAGCACTATTGATAATAGCTAGTTAATCTGGTTGATTTCTACAACAGCACTATTGATAATAGCCAGTTAATCTGGTTGATTTCTACAACAGCACTATTGATAATGACTAGTGTTTGTGCTTGTCGAGTAAGACCATGGTATGAAATTGCATGTATATGATATTGCATCGCATAGATTTCCCGATCTGCATTGATTGATTGATTTCCGATTGATTTGATCGACTTGATAGTATAGACTGGATTTGATTGATTGATGATTTGACGGATTTATTGATTTTATTGATTTATCGTATTGCTTTTCCGATTGGATTTATCGTATTACTTTTCTGATTGATTTTCTCGACTTGATTGATTCATAGATACTGGCACCGATATTGATATGGATCCTGCGTATTGACACTGATATTGATATAGATTGTATCGATTGATAGATACCAATATCGACATTGATAGATATGATATTGACATATGGATACTATTGATACGACAAATCCTGATAGGTTATTGATATACTGATACATTGATTCGTCGTGCCGATTATCGATTGATTGATTGAATGGATTATTGCCGTATGGATTTGATTTATCGTAGGATAGATTTCTTTATGGAACTGATTGTATTGATTTCTATTGACCTGATGATTTCATTGTATTGATTTGATTTCAATTGATCTTTCGCCGTACTGATTTGATAGCTGGGGAATATTGATTTATCGATGTTTTTACCGTTGTGATTATTGATTATTGATTTCCGTACTGCATTGACTACTGATTTGATTTCCGCTGCATCGACTATTGATTTCATTGACGATGGATTTCCGTATTGCATAGACTCATTGACCATCGACTGATATGATTTGATTGACTGACATGCATATTGATAGCATCGCCGTGCTTTGATTTCAGTTGTAGGCTTTGGTGACCTGCTGGGCTAGTAAGCTCATTATATGTGGTTAAAATTTTCAGGTCCGAGCAAGGCAACTGGAATGGAGTTCGATCAGAATGTCAGACGAATCCTTTCACTATTGACACCTGGGTCGTCACAAGATCGATGGTGCAATAACATGAAAATACAAAAAGTGGTTAGCATGTATCATTTTCGATATGTGATAGTGGACAGATGAACCGTAGTTGATAGGTGACTATGGTTGGAGGACGAATATGGTCGGAGGGATCGTGGTCAGGATATGGATGTTGGAGGGATTGTAGTCGGGCGATAGATGACGAAGAGACCATAGTTGGTGGATGACAAATGTTTGAGTGAACGTTGTTGATGGGCAATGATGGCCCAGAGGGATCTTAGCGGGCAAGCGACTGTGAGTCTGTGGTCGGAGGGATCGTAGTCGTTGGACAACAAAAGTCAAAAACATTGTAGTCGGTAGGAAACACAGGTCGGAAGTGTGATTTAGTAAAAACTATAAATTTAGATTTTGAAAACTTAAGGCAGTTAAATCTTCAATATTGTTTGAATTACACATGTTAAATCTAGTTAAATCCATATGAATAGTTTGGCAACTCATTTCATAATTTAAGTCTATTAGTTAAAATAAAATTTTAATAATTATTATTAAAAACAAAACTAAAATAATATGATTATTTTCTATGATCATATTTATCATATTTTTAGCTAATATCTTTCATTAATGAACCACTACTAGATAGCATCTATGTTAGCAACTTTGCCACCAACTTCGTCCGTCCACTCAACTCTTGGATTTATTAAATTCGTTATTTAAATTTTGAATAAATCCAAGACCAAAAAGCTGTGGGTAAAATCTCTAAAATTATGATACTTCTAATATAAATAAATTAGTATTGAACATCATGATATGAATTTTATTTAAAAATAATTAAAAAATATTTTTTTATTAAATTAGAATATTTATTAAATGATTTCCATTTTAATTAAAAAGTTTACTTCACCAGAAAATAATATATAAATGAAACAAAAATAGTTTTTATTATAAAATATATTTTTTCAATTATTATGAAATATTAAGTTATATAATGCACACTAAGATCTAACATAACTACTTCCAAAAATTTTAATTATAATTTTACTTTTAAAAATAGTAAGAAAATTACCTCAAAGAGAAGCCTTAATTTTAAAACTTGATTTTAAATAATTAAATGTATATAAATATATACTGATTTATTAATTTAAATATTTATCAAAATAATTATCTAATGATATAAAGCGAGCTATGGGAAATATATTAATTTTCTTTTATTCAGTTTTATTTTTAGCTACTTTAGATTACATAATTAATATTATCTAAAATGATATAAAGCGAGCTATGTGACAATGATGCCCCTTATAAATGTGAGTAGGTGAGATTTATAGTCTGTTGTACTTAGTACTTCTCTCCACGACTAGATTTATAAGAGTTCCATTAAGCTTTCTATAATAAAATAATTTGGTTAGGTTGGAGATTTGGCGACAATGTTATTAAAAACGTGTAGTAGAATTACAGTAATTAATGGTACTTTGAGTTTTTAGAAATCAAATGTATATTTGTATTATTAGGCTTATTAGCCTTTTGAGTGGTCATATTTTGAGGTGTCAAAATCGGATTGCTAATTTGATTTGGATCGAATCTGGAACAGACTGACGCTATTTTGACATGATCTATTTTTGCAAACGGGTTATGAAACTCAAATCGGACCCAACCTATCGGGTTTTCTTTGGGTTGACCCGACCCAATACGAAACAGGTTATGATCGAAAAAGTGCACGAATGGGAGGAAGGCAACTCTTCTCTTCGAAGCCGTAGGATTGGACATGAAGGAATGTTGTTGAAGCCGGAGAAGAGAAGCAAAACTTATTGTAAAGCTGACGAAGAAGAAGGAACATCATCGGCGTGCAGACTACAGAATGCAGAGCTAGGGGCCTAACATCTAGCCTAAGGTTTAGCATAAGAAGGAATGTTGTCGGCCCCTCGACGGGACGTAGGGAGAAGTGGACGGCGAGGCCTTCAAGCCGGGTTGACTCGAGAGCCACGAGTGTGGGCGTGAATTGAATAAGGATTTTCGATTTCGTGTATAACTAAAATTTTCGGGCCTGATCGGGTCATTCTCGGGTGTCCGGTTCTACCCGAACTCGACCTGATTTTTAAAAGGGCTGGTTTGTTAAACTCACCATACTTGTTTGACAAACGGGTTGACCCTAATCCTAAAATTTTGAAATAGATTTTCGAGTTATGTCAAATATTGACACCCCACCCCTGATCATATTAAATGATCTGACATGACATAAAAATATGATACCATAGAAACTAAAGATTTTAGATTTTATTTAAGTCTAAAATGTATATCTACTTAGTTAGACAATTTTTTTTATTATTTCTTAAAGCAGCTTTCTAACTTTGTGCAAAACTGTAAATTGAACTTACCTTGGCGCCAACGAGAAGAAAATAAAATAACTAATATAAATTTAATATTCAAATATTTAATTATCTTTGCTAACAAAACTTTGTACTCTGAAATTAAAATATAATAAATTTTCATCGAAACAGGGATGGCGCCATTTCATTCGACAGCCTCGGCCCGGGTTTCAGTGGGGCCAACCAAACCGTCCGCTCGCGCGGATTCGGTTCACTTCCGTTGGCCGATTCACCTGTTTGTTGGCACTTGGCGCCATTGAGAAAACAAGCTACTAATTGAAAGCTCTTCAGAACTTTCTTTAAAATATTATAAGAAATTTATAATATATATATGTTGTTAAAAAAATTTTAAAATTATTTATCTAAATATTGGGAGAAGGTTGGTATACACTATACGAACAATTATTACCTCCTCTGATCGGACGTAGAGCTACGTTCGGCCGCCAATAATATGTCGTCATGTGCTCTTACTCTTTACCGCGCGGCCCGACGACTTGACCCGGACCGGAACCCGGGAATGCTATGTTCACGTATTGCGAGGTATTACTTGGTATAACTCGGTATTTGCTCGGTATTTGTTCGGTATTGGTTATTGCCGAGCAAAATCGATCAATACATAACAATACCGAGCAATACCTAGCAAAATCGAGAAATATCGAGCCATCCTGGGTCCGTTCCGGGTCGGGTTGTCGGGGCGCACGGTAAATAGTGAGAACGCGTAACGCGATTCTACTGGCGGAACGCGTAACGCGATTCTACTGACGGGCGAACGTAGAGCTACGTTCGGATCAAATAAAAGTTCACACTATACAGCGACGATTAGGTCGATCTGTATCTTTTCTTGGATTTTGTCGATGAAATTTAAATGCATTGCAACATTAAGAAATTTACTTTCTTCGGAAAATTTGCATCATAAAATGAGTAAACGAGAGAGTTCTTGGTGGGTACAATGCACGAATAAAAAGCTGGAATTTTGTGCTTGCAATAACATCAAACAAGCAAAAAAGAATATTTACTCTTCGTAATAGCATCAATAACCAAACGTTAATTAATCACGCAGACATGCAGTTCAGTTGTAAGGTATCACGGGCGGCGGCGGCGACGCATAGGACACTCCGACGACGGGCGGCAGAGGAGGATTCACCCCGCCTTCGCAGTTATCCGGCGGAGGCGGAGGTGAAGATGTAATTAGAGGCGGTAGAGGTGGCGGCTGGTGGTGTTCCTGAGGTGGTGGAGAGTGGAGTACTGGCTTTTTGGGCGGAGGCGGCGACTGATACACCGGTTGTTCCGTTGGAGGTGGTGTGTTGTGGACCGGTTGCTTTGATGGAGGCGGAGTGTGATGGGCCGGGTACTCCACTGGGGGTGGTGAGTGGTATTGTTCAGATGGAGGTGGTGAATGGTAGGCCGGTTGCTCTGCTGGAGGTGGCGAGTTGTGGACCGGTTGTTCCGATGGAGGTGACACTGCCGGAGGTGGGGAGTTGCGGACGGGTTGCGATGGAGATGGCGAGTTGTAGACCGGAGGTGGCGAGTGGTAGACAGGTTGCTCGGCCGGAGGGGGCGAATTCACAGGTTGCACCAATGGAGGTGGTGAGTGATACAATGGTTGCTCGGGCGGAGGCGGCGAGGGATAAACCGGATGCTCCAATGGGGGTGGAGAGTGGTGGGCCGGTGTCTCCGATGGAGGCGGCGAGTAATAACCTGGATGTTCCAAAGGAGGCGGTGAGCTGTGCACTGGTTGCCCCGCCAGAGGGGGCGTATTGTGGATAGGATGCTCCGTTGGAGGTGGCGACTCGCAGCCCGGTTGGCCCGAAGGGGGCGGCGAATGTTCGACAGGATGGTTCAACGGGGGTGGCGAGTTGTAAACTGGAGGCGGCGAAGAAAGCCCTGGGTTGTGGACTGGAGGTGGCGAGTTATGTATCGGTTCTGCTGGTGGAGGCGAATGGTGAATCGGTTTCACAGTATGAGGCGGGGAAGGGTAGACAGGATTCTCCGCCGTCGGTGGCGAAACAGGTTGCTTAGCTGGAGGCAAATGGTAGACAGGCGGAGACGAAGTTTTAGGTGGCGGTGCAGAGGAATGTGGCGGTTCCGCAGGTTCATTGCCAGAAGACGATGCTGGCGGCGGCGGCGGTGGCGGTGGAACCGGAGAGTGCTGAGAGCCGTGTCCGGTAGCAGGAGGCGGATGAGATTTAGTCGACGGAGATGACTCCGACGATGGCGGCGGAGGGGAAGAGAGCTGCCCTATGTGTCCCCCAGTAACAGGCGCCGGTGGCGGTGGCGATCTTCTTCCGCTACCCTTGACACCCTGCTTCGGTGGTGGCGGTGTGTTCAAACTCGGTCTCCCACCCGGGTGGGCCGGCGCTGGGAGCGGGAACTCTCCTGCACCGCACTTTGCCTTCGTACAATCAAACGGCAGCGTAGCAGCCGCCGTGCACTGACTCGGTGGCCGCTGGCTTGGAATTCCAAGAATGCAGTTTTCACTCCCATCCACAACAACACCTCTCCTCGCAACACATTCCGGGGCTTCGCCGGAGAAGAAATTATAAGAAAAGGTGAAATTTTGCAGCTTGGGCAGCGTACAAACGGCACCGGGAACAAATCCCGTAAGCTGATTTCTCCCCACATCAAGCTGCTCTACACTTGTCAACCCCGCAAAAGTCAGCGGAATCGGCCCCTGCAGCCTATTAAAGCTCACATCAAAGACAGTAAGTTTCTTCAACCTCCCAACCTCCGGCGGAATACACCCAGATAAATTATCATTAAGAAGAATAATCTCATTAAGGCTTCTCTCCATCCTTCCAATACTTGACGGAATGCACCCGCCAAGATCATTGTTTGCAAGCACAACAACAGAAACAGGGGAATTCCCCAAATTCCCCGGAATTCCACCACGGAGGCGGTTAGAGTTAAGGAAAATGGCATCAAGCGGGCGGTCGAAGAGCGCCGGCGGTATATTCCCTTCAAACTCATTGAACCGGAGGTCGAGGAATCGAAGCGACGGTAGCTTGAGGACAACGGCAGGGAACTTGCCGACGAATCGGTTGTTGCTGAGGTCGAGCTCGTAGAGAAGACTGAGGTTGCTAAATGTGGAAGGGACAACGCCGCAGAATCGGTTGGAGTTGAGGTGGAAGACGGCGAGATCAGACAGGAGCCCGAGTTCAGGGGGCAGGAATCCAGCGATGTCGGCACCATTGAGGTCGATGGCTGCGACGACGGTGAGGGAGGGTTGAAAGGGGAGAGGGGCGCAGAAGACGCCGGAGTAGGAGCAGACGTTGGGGCCCACCCATGAGGCGGTAAAGTTTTGGGGGTCGGAGAAGATGGCTGTGGTTTTCCAAGTTTGGAGGGCGATATAAGCCGCTCGGAGGCGGGGGTTTGGGAATCGGAATTGGTCGGGATTGGCGGCGTCGCTTTGGCTAAGTGCGGCTATGGATATTGCTGGAGATAATACGAGGAGGAAAAGGAAGAAGGGAAGAGACATTCCGGCGAGAGAGAAACAGGCTGCGACGGCGAGGTTTCGGTCACATGGAAGGTGGCGGAGAGGGGTTTGGGGAAGTGGTGCTTCGGGGAGGCCTGGCTTGGATTTGTACCACGTATTTAAAATGAAGCGGACATTTTTGGATTTATTTGTTTATTTGAATATTTGGATTTGACATAATATGATTTATTTTTATTTTATATTTATTTGAAATGGTAGGGTACTTTTTTTTTTTTTTAATGGGAAGAAACTTGATGAAGGTTTTGACTATCACCCTAAGGGCATCTCCAACCAAAACTCTCATTTTTCACTGCAAAATGCAGTAAAATTAAAAAGTGTCGTGATTCATCTCTAGTGGAATGCCATTTTACCTCCAAATCATCGTCCGTTTCTTTTGCTCCTTTCTCGGACGAGTTCGGTAGAGAGAAAGAAATGGTGCAAGTGAATAGTGCGACGCCAATATTGGCGTGACGCTGTTCAATTGCGATCAAATGGCGGAAGAAATGACGTTCGGTTGCGACGTTTGAGGGCCTCCATTCGGCTGTTTGCCGAACGGTTGGAGATGGTCTAAGGGAGTTGTGGCCATGAGATGGAGCATGATATCTAGAATTATGAAAGAGAATACAGTGAAATAATGAATGCATCTAAAGAAAGATATAAGTTGCATGAATATGGATGAAATTTTTATTATTTAAATTTGGAGAAATTATTCTATGCGGTGATCAAATGCAGAACGTCATTCGGAAACTAATCAGAATGCATCATGTCAGTTGTATCGCGGTACAAGTGGTATTGAGCGAAGGGTGATGTGGCGCATTTTAATTGGTCTCCGGACGGCGTTTGATGTCCGCACAGAATAACTAATCCTAAATTAGAGGTACAAATTAATAGAAAAGCTTAGAAATTTTGATCACAAAGAAAAAAAGAAACATCTTTTATGAGGCTTCTCTTAAATGGAGTAGAATAAAATCACTCATCTCTTCTTCTTCTTCTTCTTCTTCCTTCTCCAATATTAATGATGATTATGCTTCTTCTTCTTTTTGTTGTTCATCCTTCTATTTTTATGAAGTCTGAAAATTTTGAGTAAGATATATCGTTGATATGATGGTTGTCTTGTCAATATCTGTTGTCGTCAGCGTCAAGTGGAATGGCGACTGAGAGGGATGAATTGGATGGGCCCCTGGAAGCTTGTCGTCGTTGGCTAAGTCTCAGTCCTTGACTTCTTATTAAGATGTGACATGGTTGAATATCTTCAGAGTGTAGTCAAAGGGATGGACCATTGTGATGTGTAAGATCGTTATGTGATTGCCTTATTTTAGTTGAGAATGAGCTCACTCTATTTTAGGTGAGAAGGGGGGAGTGATGTCTTAACAAGACCTTTAGATTGATCTGGTTGCGAGAAAAATCTTGTTAGAGTGGTGTGTATCGCCATCTGTTTGATGTAACATTATATATGAAGCTTGGTTTTGACTTAGATGAATGGGACTTGTTTGTTTGAGAGATCGCCCTCGCATAGGGGCAACTGTCTAGAAGAGGTGGCCGATACTTGTAATAGCTCATACTCTTAACTATCGAGATATTATCCGCTTTGGTCTAAGGGCCTCAATATTTTGTCATGTTGGTGTAACTTCTCATGTAATCACCCATCCCAGAATTTCTCCAAGATGAGCATGCTTAATTGAGAATTTTTTTTAATGAAATTTCAACCATTACACTAAAAGGTGACTCGATATTTAAGAATTTATCCTTTTTACTTAAGGGGTTTCACAATCTTCCCCACTTAAGTAGCTGATGTCATTGTTAGAAATTTTATCCCAAAAACATCCATCAGGTAGATAAGATTCTAGAGGTGATATCAACAAGTTCTCAAAAAGTTCAAGTGGTGACTCCCACCACGTAGAACTTTATCTCATACAGGGTTCAAGAGGTGGTTCCCATGACCTAGCACTTTATCCTATACAAGGTTTAAGAGGGGGCTCCTATGACATAGCAGTTTGTCTTGTATGACACTTACTTACCACCTTCAGGTTGGTCTATTGCTCTGATACCATTTGTAATAGCCCAATTTCTTAACTATCCAGATATTATACACTTTTGCTAAGGGCCTTATAGTATTGTCATATTGATGTAACTTCCTAAGAGATCATCAATCCAAAGATTTCTCTAGGATGAGCACACTTAAGTGTAGAGTTTCTTTATGAAATTCTAATTATTATACTAAAATATGCCTCGATGTTTAAGAGTAGCTTTTTTACTTAAGGAGTTTTATAACGCTAGTCTAAAATGCTCCAGTAGTCTAGTGTTAATCTCCTTTATAACATTTGAGCACAACCCTCGAATGAACAACTCCAAAAGAGGAAGGTGTAGCAATTTAAATTTAAAATATTTTAAATGGTCAATATTACTTTTATTATAATGTGTGTAAAAGATAAGTAATGACTAGTTGATCCATTGGTTGAAGATTGATTGACCTGTATATGATTGTGGATCAACGAGCTTTCCTTTAAATTTATGATTAAGTGTTATCCTTTATTGATTCACGTGATACAACGATACAAAAATTGAGAATTATAAAGAGTTCTTACTATGCCGACGAGCAAAGAGTAATGACTCTATTTTTGAGCCAACAATTACTGATTATTAATTATTGACTACTAAAAAATAACATGATAACTAGACCTTCTTGTTTAAGTGTGACCATCAAAATGTATGTTATAGATTCATTATTACTGTACAGCTTTACTGATACTGTACTAATTTACTATCATTATCCATATTTACTATTAATGTATTACTTTAATGATACTATCACCAGCTTTACTAAGGCACTGTAATGATACAGTTATCAACATGAACATCAATACTGTTTGATACTACTACTGATTCAATGTTTCTGCCATCGATTTTCCTGACGATGTTGTACTAATACTGTTATCGATATAGGCATCAATACTGTTTGATACAATTACTAATTCATTATTACAGTTACTGATTCACAGTATTTATACTAAGCATGTGATATACTATACTGTTTGATACAGTTACTAATTCATTATTACAGTTACGTGATATATTGAGCATTATATGATTAAGATATTGATTTAATATTGATATAAAATAACTAAATAACATATCTACATTATTATAGAGTCATACTATATTGATATGATTCTGAAAATCTTTATCGATGCTTTGATTTTATTGCTTTATACGATTTCTTTACTAATTGATAATATTGATATGATGTCTGCTTTATCGATTCGGCACCCATATTAGTTTACTGGTTTCTCAATTATACTGTTTTACTGGCTTTCATATCGAACCATTTTACTATTTACATATTATACTACTACGGCGTGTGAGTTTTACTATTTTTATACTAATTCTTGATTATATATATATATATATATTCTTTATCGTATTTTAAATTTAATTTTAGGATTTTAGTAGCTTGTTGGGACTTTTAGCTCATTATATGTGATTTAAATAATTTCATGTTATAGAAGAGATTCAAAAGTGTGAGACTAATCAAGATTCCCCAAGTTTTATTTCTTTTTGTTTTAGTTATTCCCTTTTTACTTAGGAATGGAAGGATATGTTGCTATTATATGATTTATGAGTATTTGATATAATTTATTTTTAGGTCAATGAATACATATGTGTATTGATGTTCTGAATTATAAAATTTGTTTTCAGTGTTTATTATTTATAGATGAAATTAAATAGTTATGATTATTGTATAATAAAAGATAAAAGAAAGAATTTTTTCAAATTAGACTCTGGGTGTTACAGAGAGAGAGTCCTTATGCTTGACATGACACATGGGAATGAGTACCTCCACATATAGGCATTCATGGGTGTATAGGCGTAACCCAGCAGAGTTTAAGATGGGCATCCTTTATAACCTAGGTCAAATATTAATGAAATCATTTTAATTGGGCAAGACCCATTGGTTTTTTTCCCTTTTTGAAATTTTCATGTTAAAATTATGATGTCTCTTATGACTTTTGCACATCTTTTTCTTATTTTTGTATGTGCTAGATCTTCGTACTAAACTATGATGCTAAACTTTATTTCTCTCTACTGTCATAAATATCTCAGCACAAAACATTTCTAAATTATTAAACTTATAGTTGGGTTTGATTATATTATGAATTATTAAATAGAATTACTTAGATTTTATTTTAATTTTTTTAACTTTTTTATGCAAAAAAAATAAGTAATAAATCTAATATAAATTTGAAAAATAAAATTTTAATGTTATTTTAATTTTCTATTCTTTAATGTATTTTTAAATTATGACTTAGATACAATTTTAAAAGTAAAAATAAAAAAAACTTAAAATATCTAAAATAAAATTTTAATCAAAGCTTGGAAAAGATAAAACCGAAATTTATCATCGAAGTTTTGGTATAATACACAGCTCACATGTATCTGTTGGTTGAGAGCTTAGGTTTTATGTATGTGTTGTGTGCATGAATTTGACTTAAATGACCTTAATGTCCCAAAAAAAAAGTTTTTTTTTTATAATTTTGCTTTTTTATTAAATTTATTTTGTACACCAAATTTTCTTAAAAGAAAATCATTGTAGGTCCCACCCATCTGTTTACGTGACCCGCATCAACTGCAGTTTGCAGCGTGCACTGTCTTTTGCTGAATTACGAAACGAAATAAATAGATATTCAATTAAATAATTTTTTAATTTAAGTATCTAAATATCTTATTATACCCGAAAGCGCGTTCTGATCTGGAAAAGAAAGTTCAGCGCCGCGGCATTGGAAAGCTTGCATCGAACTGCGTTTGAAATTTTTTTTTATTTTAACTACTTTAATTTTTTTGAATAAAATTTGGGACTGCCGAAGTTCTTATAAAAATTTTTGGGGGAATTTTTTTTTTACAGGTGTCATAAAAAATGACAGCAGTGTCAAACTTGTTATTAAGAGATTTTTATGTTAGATATTTAACAATCAACTTAAAATTGAATGAATAATTATAAAAATTAGTCATTAAAAGATAAGCATAAAATTAAGTTAAGGGTTGTAGTACAAAACATAAACTAAAATACCTTAACTCCCCATAATAATACACGGGCTTTAGCAGTTCACATGTCTGTTACGCTTTTTTTCTTTTAATTAGGACACACGTATCAGATGCGTGTCCTTTTTAAATTTAATATTTTTTTAATCAGACACATCATTGCCATATTCAATACGTATCAGTGCTGTATCGGACACGTATCCGATACAATACATCTTCATAAATAGGTGTATCGATGCAAAATAGGGTTGTAAAAGTGATGATGCTGACATGATGAGTGATTTAACTCTTACAGATAAAATGCGAAATGAGTATACATAAAAACATTGGATTAGCTCCCGTGGAATTTAAGATTAGAGAGAGTCGTTTTAGATGGTTTGGTCACATAAAATGTTAGCCTTTCGTTAACACAATTATATGACTAGATGCATTAGATTTGACCTATAATAAGAAAGGTAGTGCCAGACCTAAAAAGATTTGGTTAGAAAGTTTTAAAAATGACATTTTTTATTAGATTTGAATAAGAATTTGACTCTTAACATAATACAATGAAGAAAAATTATTCATGTTGTCGATCTCGCGTGGTGGGATAAGAACTTGACGTTATTATTACGAAACTATCTTAAAAACAAATTTTTATCATAATTTTTTTAAAAAAATAGTGAAAAATTAATAGTCAAATAAAATTTGAAAAGAGTAATATTGTTTTTGTTTTTCTTAAATTATCTTAAAGCGAATAAACTGAATGTTTAAATTGAATTGTTATGAGAGCTGCCACATATTCGAGAAATTATTCTGTGCGAAAACCGGATGCAGAACGTCGTCAGTAAACCAACCAGAATATGTCACGTCAACGGTACCGAGCCGCAGTACCGAGCGAAGAGATGACATGATACATTCTGATTAATCTCTAGACAACGCTCAACATCCTCACAAAATAATTAATCCACAGATTCTGTGTTTCTCAAGCTGAACGTGCAGCAACAACTGCATAGAGGAAGAGAAAAATGAAATTATTTTGTGAAATATGAAGAAATAAATAAATAAATAAATATTGCTTCACATGGTGTTCGGTGGTTCTAATAATATGAATTTATTATTTATTTTTATTTGTTCCTTTTTAACTTCCAGCTTTACTCATTCCAAACTTGTCGTGTTCTCCACTCGGTGAATACGAATAATAGAATATTGCCCTCTCAAGCAATTACTTGCAGAGCAATATCAAACTTTCTAATAGGGCGGCAAACGAACCGAGCCGAGTATGTGAGTGTTCGTGTTTGTGTTCATTTAATATCAGCTTGTTCAAGTTTGGTTCATGTTTGTTCGAGCTTTAGCGTTTGTGTTCATGTTTGGTTCATTTAAATTAAGGAGTGTTCATGTTCGGTTCATGTTCAGTTCATGTTTGTTTGTTTAGTGTTTATCGAGCTTGTTCGCGAACATATTTAATGAATTTTTTTAACTATCAAACAAACATGTTCATGAACATATCTATGAACAAATACATTTATAATAAAATCAATTGTCTATATAGCAAATGTTATGATTGTTTACATTTATTAATTATATTGTCAAATATTAATTATTTTTATCAAACTTATTCACGAGTTCAAAATCGAACACGAATCGAGCTTCTTATCGAGCTTAATGTCGAGCTTGTTCACGAACTTCAAATGATGTTGTTCGCGAACATAAATGAGTCGAACACATTAGTGTTCAAGTTTGTTTATTTAAGAATCGAGTATTTAAAATATTGTTCAAGTTTGTTTGTTTAGTTAATTAAACGATCGCAAACGAGCTTTAATCGAACCGAACAACGAGTAGCTTGTCGAACGTTTGGTTCGCTTGCAGCCCTACTTTCTAAGGTCATTCAACATTTTTTTTTCATAATACTTTCATATATTAAATTTGATTTGCAAAAATATCATAGAAATGATGCAAATTGATTTAAATAAATTTTTGGTAAGTTAGAAATTTCAGCTTATTAGATTATGTGACATCATTTTATTAATAGAAGTAAGAAATAATTGCTGAGTACAATACATATATTTGGTAATGTGTGGATATTAAGAAAGCAACTGCTCAAATAAAAAAATAAATAACATATTAATTATAATATTCACAGTAACTTCAAAAAAAAATATTCCCACAAAAGTTTCACATAAAACATATACTTTATTTTAAAATTTAAATTTTTTTTTTACATATGATTCACAACCTAATATCCAAATGCCATCAAAATTTGAATATTTTGATCTAGAGATTAAGGGTTCATATGGAATGATTTTTTTACTGCTTCTTAAATCAATTTCTTAATTAAAAAATTAAAATTTTGTATTAAAAAGTTGATTTATGAAGTAGTAAGAAAGCCATTCCTTATGAAGCCTAAGAATGGAATAACTTTTTATTGATTTTTAAAATAAAGTTTTAATTAAAAAATTAAAATTTTTGTACTAAAACTCTGTTTAAAAAAACAATAAAAAAATCATCTCAAATGAAGGCTTTATTTGAGCGATTTTTTTACTACTTAAAATAATTTTTTAATAAAAAAAATTTAATTTTGTATAAGAAAAATGTTTTAAAAAATGGTAAAAAGGTAATTCCAAATGAAGCCTAAGCTTTTGTTTGGGACGGCTTTCTTCCTGCTTCTTAAAGCAGCTTTCTCATACAAAAATTAAATTTTTTTAAATAGAAACTCGCTTTAAGAGGCAGTTAGAAAGTCGTCCCAAACGAAGCCTAAATTAGCTTCGATTTTAACCAAGAAATGCATGAAATGATCTAAAGGATCAAATTAGCTCAGTTGTGAGCCCAAACCCCCATTGCTTCAGCATATTAAACAAGTAATAATAACAAATATTGGAAAATTGCTTAGAGATTCATGGGTATATGCATCAGTATTGTGGAGCTTCAGCTGCAGCTGCTGTGTTTGGCAGAGATTCTGGCCAAATCATGATGGCTCTTGATGCTTATCAACTGCTCAACCACCCAAAAACTGTACATTTACAGGTTATTATAATAGAAGTAAACGCATAACAGCTCCAGCAAGCTGAGAAACACATAAAATATTTGGGCATTCAACGCCTAAAATAATAAGTTAATCAAATTCTTTAGACAGATCATGCCCTCTACTTTTTTTTTTCCTCTGTGTAGAGTTCTAATTAAACAAAGAAAATTCGATTTTTTAGTGCTAAAAATTATTTTAAAAATAATAAGAAAACTAACTTAAATGAAACAAAAAATGAGTAGAATCCTACATTACACCCTCATATTATGTGAAAAACACCAAAAAATTTAAACAAAAATATTCTAATTAAAAATTCAATTATATTGAGTACATAGTTTTATGGTGTCAATTTCGGATCACAGGTCAGGTTCGAGTCGAACCCGAAACTGACCTGGCACTATTCGGGTCAACCCGAACACGACCCGCTTTGAATCCGGGTCAACCCGACACGACCCGTTTTCAACAAAAAATGGCTAATTTTCGGGTAAAAAACAGGGCAATCTCCTCGGGTCAATCTCGGATTGCTGGGTCAAAATCGGGTTTCTGTGTCAAAATCGGGTCACTTCGGGCCAATTTCGGGTCAAAGGGTTAACCCAAATCCGACCCGATTTTTGAAACAGGTCAAAATTATTTTTTGATTAAAATGTTCAAATACAAAAAATTTCCAACATACCTAAAACATATTCATTAAAAGACATAATGAATAAAATAACAATAATAAAAATGACAAACTTACTAATTAATGAATCAGACTTAAATAAATTTTAATTATAAAGAGAGCTCAAATATATTTTAGTAATTAAATAATATTTAATCTCAAAGATATTATTTATTTAATTTTAATTTAATCTCAAAACCATTGGGACTAATATTGCTTTTTTAATAATAATTGTTATAAAAACAATTTTTATTATCATATGAATTAAATAATATGCCGTTCATGTTTGTTTAATTATAATATTACATACATATCCCACGTCCATTTGATATTCTAAATATGAGTGTCTGAATCAATGCATCATAACTAAAACCTCTCCTCGAAGCACTCGCAAAACTAAGGTTTCATTTGCGAAAGTTTACTTATATCTTTTTAAAATAGCTTTTTAAATGAAACTTAAACCTTCACTTGGAACAGCTTTCATACTGTTTTTTAAAACAGTTTTTTAGTACAAAAAACTTTAAATTCAATAAACTTTTATACTACAAAACTGTTTTAGAAAGCAAGAAGAAAGCCGTCCCGAAGGTTTCGTTTGAGATGACTTATTTTGTTGCTCCTTAAAGCAACTTTATGATATAAAATTTTTAATTTTTATAATAAAACGCTGCTTTTAAACAGTAATAAAAAAATTATCCCAAACGAAACCTTGGGACGACTTTTTTATTGCTTCTTAAAAAAGAGTTTTGGTGCCTGCTTTTGGACTAAATATGATGACTGCAATTTAGTTTTTATGGCTTCTATGCGTGTTGGGTTTCTGTTTGACTTGGACATTGATGAGATCCCATACATAGGCGCCCCTTGGATGGTCTTCGGGCAACCAGGGTTTTCGTTTTTCGTACTGATTGGTTGTTATACTTCCTGAGTCTAGGCTTTTGGCAGAATTTTTTGATCTGCTCGGATTTTTTGATTGCACCACTACTTATATTTTGCTAATATGTAATTTTTCAAAGGGCTGCATGTTTTATTTTTTGGGCTCTTTTGAGCTTACTCCTTTTTTTCTGGGGCTTAGTTCTTCTTCTCCACACATGTAATCTCTTTTCGTTTAATATACGGGCTTAGCTCAAAATTTTCCCAAAAAAATAAAAGAGTTTTAGTACAGAAATTATTTTTGGCGGTTGTTTTTTCATTGCTTTAAAAGAATTTTTGTACTAAAAAAATCATCATAAAAAACAACAAAAAAATTATCCCAAATGAAACCTTAAAAATAACTTGATATCAAAAGAAATCTAGCAAGCATGAGGAGATGGAAACTTATCAGTAAATTTTCTTCTTGTTGAGTCCTCAAGGTTTGGCAAATTCAAGCATTGCTATACAATTTGATCAAAATTATGATTAGTAACCTATTGAATTATATTAAACAGATATTGTTGCTTACTTATCTTAACATGAGAATATCTGCATGCATTAAATCTTCACTCATCCCTCAGAAAGGCACCAGTCCACACCAGCACTCCAGGTTTTAGGCCAGTTACAGCATCGAAAATGTACTAGAACTAAATTTCAGTATTGACATGAGACATCCCAGATATTGCTAAGAATGTTATCCATGACTACAACAAATAAAAACATGAAAATATTTCTGTCAGGTACAAATAAATGGTGATAGGCTAAAAGTCTCCATATGTGTAGACATAAACGCTTCTGCTTATCATGTTTAAGATATCAGGTTAGATGTTGGGCTCCAGATTAACGTCATTTCTTTCTTAAACTGCTCAATATTTGGCTTTCCCTTCTGTATATCTGTTGTTTTTATGTTCTTTTGAAGGAAAGAAGAGGGAACACATGCAGAAGATGATCAAGCCAAGAGCCAAATACTCATCTAATAAGAGGTCAGTAATTTCTGTCGAGACAGACTCTTTCTGGAGGTTCTTTTATGAATTAATGCAAAATTAGTTTATTATTTGTGTTATTAAAACTGAAGCGTTGTATTAGTGAAAATGTGTCTTTATTGTGTCGGTTTGGGTTTTAGTTATTTTTATTTTAAAACTTTTGATGTACGTGAAAGGATAAGTAAGGAAAAAACTGAACCTTTTTATTCTCTGTATTTTTGCCTTTGCTTTAAGAGCTTTCTTGTTCGTGGAAGTTCATTAAGACATTTTTTGTTTTCTCCTATTTCTTTATTTTCTCCAACATTGTGGTATCAGAGCTCGATTTTGATTGAAGTGGGCGTCGAATTTCTGGATTGAAGCAAAATTTTAGAAGATTTCGTGTATAATTTTAAAAACAAGATGTGTGATTCTCATTCAAGTATTTTAAGAAATTTTTCATGGCAATAAACACTACTTCTCAACTTTTGATTCCCATCTTTAATGGTGAGAAGTATGAGTTTTGGAGTATCAAAATGAAGACCTTATTCAAGTCACAAGATTTGTGGGATCTTACGGTGAATGATGTGCAAATTGGAGAAGATGAATGAAGAAATAATGATAACAAGAAGAAGGATTCAAAGGCTTTATTTTTCATTCAACAAGCTATGGATGATAGTATATTTTCAAGAATTTCTATGGCAGAGACATCAAAAGAAGCTTGGGATATTTTGGATAAAGAATTTCAACTCAATAAGAGTAAAGACAGTAAAGCTGAAATCTATATATGTGACGTGACTTTGAAACTATGAATATGAATGAAGGAGAAGGCGTTCAAACTTATCTCTCTCGGGTATCAACAATTGTGAACAAAATGCAATCATTTGGAGACCAATATCTAATGAGAAGGTTGTATCCAAATTTCTGAGTCTTTCAACAAATTTCGAACATGTTGTGGTTGCTATTGAAGAATCCAAAGATCTTGCATTATATTCTTTTGATGAAATGATGAGTTCGTTGATGGAGCATGAGGAGAGAATAAACAAAAGAGAAGTGAAGACAGATGAGAAGGCATTTCAAGTGAAGGAAACTTCATCTAGTTGCAACAAAGGAGGTCTTGGTAGAGGAGCAAGAAGTGCTTATAGAGGAAGAGGTGGTCGTGGTACTTTTCATGAAAGTGGAGCTTATGGAGATAAAAGATCAAGTGGAGGTCAAAAGCAATGCTATTATTGTAAGAAGTTTGGTCATATTGAGATAAATTATTGTAACAAATAAAGGAATCAAGAAGGCAAAGACAAAGTGCAATGTGATTTTTATAAGAAGTTTGGACATTCATAAGTCATATATTGGTTAAAAAAAAAAGCCAATATTGCAGAGAAGACAATAGATCAAAATAATCTATTTATGACATATTTCCAAGGTGATTGTGATAATTCAGAAATTTAGTTCCTTGATAGTAGATGTGTAATCACATGACTGGAATGAAGTCTCTTTTCAGAGAGATTAATATGTCAAAAAAATTAGAAGTCAGATTTGGTGATAATAATGATGTTCAAGTTCATATGATGTTTTGTATGTTCCAAAGCTTACACAAATATTTCTAAGCATTGGATAATTAATTGATAGTAGATATAAAATTGAATTTGATGAAAAAGGCTTGTAAAATTGAAGACAAAAAAGTAAGCAATAAATTGCAAGAATTCATATAACTACAAATAAAATTTTTTCACTTATTATTTCAACAGTTCAAGAAAAAGTATTGATGGCTAAAAAGATATATGATGCAAAATTATGACATTTTAGATATGATTATTTATATATGTAAGGTTTAAAATTATTGTATCAAAAGAAGAAGTTTATGGTTTGCCTAAAGTTGACCATAGTGAAATTCGTGAAGCTTGTGTTATGGGAAAGCAAGCTAAAAAGCCTTTTCCTATGAAAACTCATGGGGAGCAAGAGGATATTTAGAGTTAATTCATGTAAATTTATGTGGTTCAAGGAATACACAATGTCATGGAGGGTATAACTATTTTCTTTTATTTGTTGATGATTATAATATAATGAATTGAGTGTATTTTTTGAAGCATAAATCAGAAGCCTTTAAAAAATTTATGCATTTTAAAGCATTTGTAGAGAATCAAAGTGATAAGAATATTAAAATTCTACGCAAAGATAGAGGTGCATAATTTACATCAAATGAGATTGGCAAATTTTGTGATAAGTATGAGATCTCTAGACAATTAAGTGCTCCTAATACACAACAGCCAAACGGGGTTATGGAAAGGAAGAATCGAACTATTGTAGAGATGACAATAAGTATGTTGAATATAAGCATAAATCAGAAGCCTTTAAAAAATTTATGCATTTTAAAGCATTTGTAGAGAATCAAAGTGATAAGAATATTAAAATTCTACACAAAGATAGAGGTGCAGAATTTACATCAAATGAGATTGGCAAATTTTGTGATAAGTATGAGATCTCTAGACAATTAAGTGCTCCTAATACACCACAGCCAAACGGGGTTATGGAAAGGAAGAATAGAACTGTTTTAGAGATGACAATAAGTATGTTGAATATGAAGAATTTACCAAATACATTTTGGGCAGAAGGTGTTTCAATTGCTATTTATATTTTGATTATTTCTCCAATAAAAGCTATTAAAAATATTATACATTATGAAACATGAAATGGTAGAAAGCCTGTTATTAGTCATATGAAAGTATTTGAAAGTATTGCTTATGCATTGGAGGATAGTCACAATAGAAGTAGGTTAGATATCAAATTTAGAAAGTTGATATTCATTGGCTACAACATTCAGTCAAAGGCATACAGATTGTTTGAACCACAATATGAGAAAATTATTATCAATAGAGATGTTTTTTTTTTTTTTTTGATGAAGATAGTATGTGGGATTAGAGTGAATCTATAATTCTTGATAAAGGAAAAGCAACAATTGAATTTGAGGAGAATCGTCAAATTAATATGACTAACAATCAAGAAGTTAGTGATGACTTGTCATCTAATTCTTCTCTTTTAAGTCCTAGATTAGTAGATTCAAGTACATTTGAAAAGAGACATCATAGAAACATGAGATATTCGCATGAGTTGTATGATTGTACATTTGCCCTTATGATTATAGATCCATTATGTTATGAAGATGCTTGTGAAAAAGAACAACGAGAAAATGTTATGAAAGAGGAGATTCAAAATATTGAGAAGAATGATACTTGGAGCTTGTTGATATGCTACAAGGAAAATATCCAATTGGTGTAAAGTGGATTTATAAGGTGAAGTACAATTCAAACTGAAGCATAAAAAATACAAAGCAAGGCTTGTTGTCAAAGGTTATGCACAAAAATATGGTATTGATTTCCATAAAACCTTTTCTCCTATTGCTAGATTTGAAACTGTTAGCTTACATTAGTTGCACAAATGAAGTGAAATATTTTTCAATTTTGATGTTAAATCTACATTTTTGGATGGTAATTTGAAGGAAGAAATATACATTAATACACCACATGGTTTCATTATCAATGGCAAAGAGGAGAAAGTTTATAAACTAAAGATGACACTTTATGGGCTTAAACATGTATGCACTAAGAGCATGGTATTGGATGCTTGATTCATACTTCCAAAAGAAGGGGTTTCATAGAAGTGAAAGTGTGCATACTTTGTATGTGTTCACTAAAAATGGTAATTTGCTTATTGTTTGTATTTATGTTGATAATATTATTTATTCAGGATCATCTAATATGTTAATTAAAAAGTTCAAGACTTACATGATGAAAGAATTTGATATGACTAATTTGAGGTTGCTGCACCATTTTTTGGACTTACAAATTATTCAACCAGAAGATGGAATTTTTATATCTCAGAAAAGATATACATTGGAGTTACTAAAGAAGTATAATATGCTGATTTGCAGGACTTTTTCAATACCCATGAATACGAATGAAAAGTTAGTTTAGAATGATGGTACAACTAAAGCTAGTGAGAAATTATTTAGAAGAATTATGGGTGGTCTTATGTATTTGATAAATAGCATGTCTGATATTATGTACTATGTCAATCTTATTTTAATGTTCATGCATAATCCTTATGTATATGATCTTGGAGCAGCTAAATGCATTCTTTGCTACATTTAGGAGACAATAAATTATGATATTTGGTACAAATCAATTTCTAACTTTAATTTAGTTGGTTTTACTGATAGTGATTGAACAGGTTCCATAGAAGATAGAAAGAGCACAAGTGGATTCATATTCAATTTTGGGTCTGGGCATAAAGAAGCAAGCTAATATTGCATTGTCATCTTCAGAAGCTGAATATATTGCAGCTTCATCAGCAACATATCAAGTAATTTGGATGCAAAGAATATTAGAAGATTTTCAACAACCTCAATTAAAAGTGATTGACATATTTTGTGATAATAAATTCACAATATCTATGACGAAGATTCTGGTGCATCATGGTAGATCGAAGCACATAGAGCTCCATCATCATTTTGTAAGAGAAGTTGTGGCAAAATGAATTATTGCAATTAAGTATTATTCTACTGAAGATCAAGTTGCTAATGGATTCACAAAAGTTCTCAATTTTAAAAAAATTGAGATATTCCGATCAAATCTGGGTGTAGGAATTTTGCAATATGGGGTTGTGTTATGAATTAATGCAAAATTAGTTTATTATTTGTGTTATTAAAACTGAAGCGTTATATTAGTGAAAAGGTGTCTTTACTGTGTCAATTTGGCTTTTAGTTATTTTTATTTTAAATTTTTGCTGTATGTGAAAGGATAAGTGAGAAAAAAATTGAACCTTTTTGTTCTATGTTTTTTGCCTTGGTTTTAACAGCTTTCCTGTTCGTCGTAGTTCATTAAGAAAATTTTTGTTTTCTTCAAATTCTTCATTTTCTCCAAGAGGTTCTTCCTCAGGTAACTGACAAAAATACAATGAAATAACAAAATATAATAGAGTTAATGAAAAACAGAAAATTCATTTAAGCAACAATACATTGGAGGATTACAAATTCATGATATAAAGCAGAAACATCCATTTCAATAATTAATTCTTCTCTACGGCTTTGTTTGGGACGACTTTTTTATTACTTATTGAAGCAGCCTTTTAATATAAAAATTAAAATTCTTAAACTAGAAAGCTGTTTCATCAAGCAATAAAAAAGCCGTCCCAAACAAAGCCTACATATAGTTCCAACCGCAATATTGGTATCAAGAAGCGATGGAAGTCATAGTCTGAAGGCATAAGTTATGTGTCAAAATGAACGTGCTGAAAAAATGATCTTTATTTTAGTTGCTTTGTGTGATTCTTTTAGGAGGTCTGGTTTGTGCATTTACTTCTAAATAAAGCATGTCTACAATATATTCTCTGATTCCCTTGGAATTACTATTTGGACAAATTAACAAGATTTGAGACATGATATCCGGAGTTTCTAAATTCTGTTACATTAAATTTTTGCAACTGTTACTATGACTAAGGTTTCGTTTGAGACGATTTTTTTACTGTTTCTTAATGCAGATTTTTAGTACAACAAATAAATTTTTTATACTAAAAAGCTGCTTTACGAAGCATAAAGAAAGCCGTCCCAAACGAAGCCTAAATTTCTATTTGTGACTTGTCTTTGCTTCAAGGTGATGAACTATGAGTGCTTGGGCCCCTGTTATGAGGTATGCTAAACAGTGGTAGAGCTATCGCAACAGGCTATAGGGGTGGATTGTGATTGGGCCCCCGTGGTGGATTGCAACAAATTATAGTTGCTATGAAAATGGAACTTAGAAAAGATGAGCTTCAAATTGTTAACGTACTCCACTTGACGTGCGGGTTCACCTTACCGCAGCGATCATTACCTCAAATGCCTGACACCTGAGCAGGCGGCGACATCTCTGCTCCAGCAACCAACGACCCAACGGTCTTTGTCATCTTCTCCATGAGCACTCTATATAACACACAGGATGTATCACAATGCCATGACGAGAAATACAATGCATTTTCCCTGATTCTCTTTTCTCTCCTCTCTGTGCTTTTCTTCTCTAACAGTGCAGGTCATCTAACATGGTATCAGAGCGGTAAACCCGGGATTTCTGCTCCTCTTCGTCAACAATGGCGGAACAGGATTCTTCCACTCAATCTAGATCTACTTCCACTCTATCGTCAACAATGGCAGCGACGGTCATTCCGCCTGCCTTGAAATTCCTGATGACCAACCTCAAATCCATTGTTCACACTCATCTCACCATTGACAACTATCCAATCTGGAGACTCCAGATTTATCAAGCTTTTACAGCAAACGGCTTTGATGGCTACATTACTGGCTCTCTACCTTGCCCAGCAGACACCAATGATGCTGATTACAAACTTTGGAGATTAGTAGATCAGAACCTAGTCTCAGCCTTGTTTTCCACCATTTCAGCGTCGGTTTTGCCATACATTCTGCATCTGAAAACCTCTAATGAAATCTGGACTGCATTGGAACTGCGACTACAGCCAGCGAACTGATCAAGAGTGCTGCAGCTCAAAAACGAACTTCACAACGTTCAGATGAAAGATCAGTCGATCTCTCAGTACTTGGCCAAGATCAAATCCCTAGTGGATAATATAGCTGCTGCAGGAAGTAAAATCGAAACTGAAGACATCATACTTTATACGCTCAAAGGGTTACCCGCTTCCTACAACCCATTCAAAGCAGCCATTAGAATTTCTCCGCTGTCCATAACTCTCGAATCTCTGTATTCATTATTAAGCAGTGAAGAAATAAATCTTCAAAATGAACTTCAACAGGACCTTGCTCCTCCTCGGAACCTCAGACGCTGTATGTCTTTCGAGGAAGAGGCCGCAGCACCAGTTACAGAGGAAACAGAGGCAGAGGAGCACCCTTCAGTCCCAGCAATCTTTCATCTAAACCTGCAGTCAACACGCCCAGATCCTCGGAGCGACCTACTTGCCAAATCTGTGGGAAAAGTGGTCATCTCGCCTCCATCTGCTGGCACAGATTTAATTCGAATTATACCGCTCCTCCAGCAAACAATCGTGCTCTTCTCACTCAGACGCCGACGGCTACCACCTCTGACTGGGTGCTCGACTCAGGTGCATCAACGCATTTGACGCCGGATCTTGCCAACCTGCAATATTCAACTCCCTACAATGGACAAGACACTATCTCTACAGCAAGTGGTTCTTCCCTCCCCATCCATCATACAGGTGCCGGTCTACTACCTCTTCCAGACTCAACTCGTAAGCTCAAACTTCACAACCTACTTCATGTTCCTTCTTTAGCTCACAATTTACTATCCATTTCCAAGCTAACCCAAGACAATAACTGCTCCATCTTATTTGATTCCACTGGTTTTACACTTAAGGATCTTCAGGACAACAAAACTCTCCTTCATGGCCGTAATCGTGAAGGGATCTACCCCATCCAGCTTCCTTCATCCGCCTCAGCTCAAGCACTCTCAGCCACCCGTGACTCCACAGCTCTATGGCATGCTCGTCTGGGTCATCCACATTTGCGTTCGATGGCTCATCTATCTAGTCTTTTACCTAATTTCAGCTCTAGGAGTTTATATTTCTTGTGCACCTCTTGTAAAATGGCTAAAAGCCATAAGTTACCTTTCTCTAAACATGTTTCCAATGTAACTACACCTTTCAATCTAATACATACAGATGTTTGGGGACCCTCGCCTATTCCCTCTCTTTCTGGTTTTCGCTATTTTATAATTTTTATTGACGACTACTCGCATTTCTGCTGGTTGTATCTCATGCATACCAAAAACGAAGCCAACATTAAATTTCAACAGTTTTATAATTTAATTCGCAATCAGTTCAACACCTCAATTAAAACTCTGCGCTCAGACGGTGGCGGAGAGTATACCGGTCATGATCTTCGAACATTTCTCCTCACCCACGGCATTCATCATGAACTCTGTTGCCCATACACACCCGAACAAAATGGGGTCTCCGAAAGGAAACATCGACACCTTTTAGAGACTACTCGAACTCTACTTCACGCTTCTTCCATGCCGTCAATGTTCTGGGCTGAAGCATTACAAACTTCCAACTATCTCATCAACCGGCTTCCCACCTCATCACTCAATGGCAAAATTCCCTATCAACTTCTACACCACAAACTTCCTTCATACAATCATCTTAGAGTTTTTGGCTGTCTCTGCTTTCCCTGGCTTAAGCCTTACACCTCTAACAAGTTTGAACCACGATCTCGTCCCTGCCTCTTTCTCGGATACTCCAGTTCTCACAAAGGGTTTCGATGCTACAATCTCCACACTAAGAAACTCTACATTTCTCGGCACGTCTCCTTCAATGAGTCTCAATTTCCCTGTACAGCCACGGTCTCCACTTCAACACCATCTCCATCACCAGATATTCCTCCTCTTCTTCTTATTCCCACCTCTGCTTCTCAACAACCTCTCACCATCACTCCTACCAACAACTCGTCGCTCCCTCCAGACAACTCAATCTCAACTCAAATAAGATATAACATGTTATCAACACGCAATACCGAGGAGCATTACTTGACCGGGTGACATTGATTGCATAAAAACTACGTTTGCTTCGAACTCCTTGAGCATATCTTGGTTAGCAAATTATCTTATTCATTGCATGCTAACCTCCTTTACTTGCAGAAGATTAGTGTATTTGATTGCATGAATGTTTGCGAGGGTTACACATCAACTACTATCATTCATATGTGATTCACAATATTTGTTAAGGGTTTTGTGTACTTGCTTGCAATCAAATTGTACATTACCTTCAATTTCATTGGTTGTGGGTGAATCATGTTGAAAATGTATCTATCTCAAGTCTTTTGTTCACTCATTTGTATTTGATTTTTGTTATTTTGTGAATTACAGTTTATTTTAAGCATATTTGGTCTAGTTCCATGTGATTTTTGTTGCAAGTTTAGTTCCCTGTAATTTGTTTAAATCTGATTCCTTGTCAGTTCAAATTTTGGCAACCTTCCACCACGTCAAAAAAGACGTGCATGATCAATGTTAGGCGACACCGCAGCCGTGGTCTTCTACCCACCACAGAAAGAAAAATATTTATGGGTTACATGGACATCTGCGCAAAAGACTTGAAATTTCTCTCTCGGCTTGAAAGCGCGTACGAATACTTAGATTTTATCTTGCCAGGCTAATAAAAGCATGCACAAGGTTCACACACCTTGCCTCAAGCGTCGCACCGATCTCTCTCCCACCGCGATAAGAAAAGCACACATAAGTGATCCGGATGTTGCACTGCAAGTGCCGAAAAAGGATTTGTATTTTTTTTTTAACTTTAGAAATCATTATACCTTGCGTGATATAGGTGACAATGACGGTATCAATGTGACGACGATTAATTCAAACACACAAATATGTTTTTTCTTCTCTATTTTTTTTTTAATCTCTCTTTTCTCTTTACTTTTATTTTCCTTTTTCTCTTTTTTTTTTTTTAATAACAATAATACCAAAGTAATAATAGAGAGAGCTGAACTTTAATAATAGAGAGAGAGGGATAAGGAAGAGAGATCGTGATAGTAAGCTTCTTTGGAAGTGAGCTATGCGAGTGGATGTGGGAGTATAGGTAGACTAGGTTTGGGCTGTAGATGGGCTATTTTGGGTTGGATTTGGGTGTGAGATGGCTGTTGGGCTTTAGAAGTGGGCTAATGTTGAGGTATGCTGGTGAGGAGACATGGGCTGCAAGTAATGGTTCTCCGCCGTCGTTGGCGAAACAGGTTGCTTAGCCGGAGGCAAATGGTAGACCGGCGGAGACGAAGTTTTAGGTGGCCGTGCAGAGGAATGTGGCGGTTCCGCAGGTTCATTGCCAGAAGACGATGGTGGCGGCGGTAGCGGTGGAACCGCAGAGTGCTGAGAGCCGTGTCCAGTAGCAGGAGGTGGGTGAGATTTAGTCGACGGAGATGACTCCGACGATGGCGGCGGTGGTGGTGGAGGGGAAGAGATCTGCCCCGTGTGTTCCCCACTAACAGGCGCTTGTGGCGGTGGCGAGCTTCTTCCGCTACCCTTAAAACCCTGCTTTGGTGATGGCGGTGTGTTCAAACTCGGTCTCCCTCCCAGGTGAGCCGGCCCTGGGAGCGGGAACTCTCCTGCGCCGCACTTTGCCATCGTACAATCAAACGGCGGCGTAGCATCCGCCGTGCACTGACTCGGTGGCCGCTGGCTCGGAATTCCAACAATGCAGTTTTCACTCCCATCTACAACCACCCCTCTCCTCCCAACACATTCCGGGGTCACGCCGGAGAAGAAATTATAAGAAAAGGTGAAATTTTGCAGCTTCGGCAGCGTACAAACGGCACCGGGAACAATTCCCGTAAGTTGATTTCTCCCCACATCAAGCTGCTCTAAACTTGTCAACCCCGCAGAAGTAGGCGGAATCGACCCTTGCAGCCTATTAAAGCTCACATCAAAGACAGAAAGTTTCTTCAACGTCCCAACCTCCGGCGGAATACACCCGCCAAGATTATCATTAAGAAGAATAATCTCATTAAGGCTTCTCTCCATCCTTTGAATACTTGACGGAATGCACCCGCCAAGATCATTGTCTGCAAGCACAACAACAGAAACAGGGGAATTCCCCAAATTCCCCGGAATTCCACCACGGAGGCGGTTAGAGTTAAGGAAGATGGCATCAAGCGGGCGGTCGAAGAGCGCAGGCGGTATATTCCCTTTAAACTCATTGAAACGGAGGTCGAGAAATCGAAGCGACGGTAGCTTGAGGACAACGGCAGGGAACTTGCCGACGAATCGGTTGTTGCTGAGGTCGAGCTCGTAGAGGAGCCTGAGGTGGCTAAATGTGGAAGGGACGCCGCCGGAGAAGCGGTTGGAGTTGAGGTGGAAGACGGCGAGGTCAGACAGGAGCCCGAGTTCAGGGGGCAGGAATCCGGCGATGTCGGCACCATTGAGGTCGATGGCTGCGACGACGGTGAGGGAGGGTTGAAAGGGGAGAGGGGCGCAGAAGACGCCGGAGTAGGAGCAGACGTTGGGGCCCATCCATGAGGCGGTAAGGTTTTGCGGGTCGGAGAAGATGGCTGTGGTTTTCCAAGTTCGGAGGGCGATATAAGCCGCTCGGAGGCGGAGGTTAGGGAATCGGAATTGGTCGGGATTGGTGGCGTCGCTTTGGTTAAGTGCCTCTGTAGATATCGCCGGAGATAATACGAGGAGGAAAAGAAAGAAGCGAAGAGACATTCCGGCGAGAGAGAAGGAGGCTGCGACGAGGTTTCAGTCACATGGAAGGTGGCGAAGAGGTGTTGGCGGAGTCGGTGCTTTGTGGATGTCTGGCTTGAATTTATACCTTGTATTTAAAATGAAGAGGACATTTTTGGATTTATTTGTTTATTTGAATATTTGGATTTGCCTTAACATGATTTGATTTATTTTTATTTTATATTTATTTTAAATGGTTTGATTTATGAATCATGATTTATTTTTGAGTCCGTGAATATAAATGTGTATTCATGCTCTGAATTAAAAAACTAATTTTCATTGTTTATTGCTGATGAATAAAATTAAAAAGCTTTGATTGTTGTATAATAAAAAATTAAAAAAAAAGATTTATTCTAAATTAAATTTTGGGCGTTATAGAGAGAGTGCTTATTGTGCTTCACAAGTGTATAGTCGTAACCAAGCAAAGTTTAAGATGAACATTCTTTATAACCAAGGACAAACACTAATGAAATCATTTTAATTAGACGAGATTGAATGATTTTTCCCCTTTTTTAAATTTTCTATATTAAAATTATGATGTCTCATATGACTCTTTCAGCTCTCTTTCTTAATTTTGTATGTACTAAATCTTCGTATAAAACTGCGATGCTAAACTTTATATTTCTATACGGTAAATATCCTGACACAACATTTCTAAATTATTAAGCTTATAATTGGGTTTGATTATATTATGAATTATTAAATAGAATTACTTAGATTTTATTTGTAATAGTTTATTTTACTGTTTTATGATAAGAAGAATAATTAATAAAAATAATATAAATTTTAAATTTTAAATTTTCAATGTTATTTTAATTTTCTATTTTAAAAATATTTTTAAATTATGGCTGAGAAAAAATTTTAAAACTTAAAACAGAAAAACTTAAATTACCTCAAATAAAATTTTAATCAGAAAGTTTGGAAAAAATTAAGGCGAAATTTATTTTCAAAGTTTTGTTATAAATTAGCTATTTTATTAAATTTATTTTGTACACCCAAATTTTGTTAAAAGAACTGCATCAACTGCAGTTTGCAGCTTGCACTGTCTTTTGCTGAATTACGAACGAAATAAATAAATATTTATTTAAATGTTTTTTTAATTTAAATATATAAATATCTTATTTTTCCCGAAAATGCGTTCTGATCCGGGAAAAAAAGAAGCGCCGCGGCATTGGAAAGCTCCCATTTTTTTTGGGGAAAATAAAAGCTAGCATTGAACTGCGTTTGAATTTATTTTTTGATAAGTGACCTAATGAATTAACCAGACATTGTTGCTTACTTATCTTACATAACATGAGAAAATCTGCATGCATTAAATCTTCACCCATCCCGCAGAAAGGCACCCGTTGGAGAAATTATTCTGTGCAGTCACCGGACGGTCCAGAGGCGAATCAGAATGGGCCACATCACTCAGCACATAGAGGTACACAACACCGATACATAGCTAATAAGTGATATGACGCGTCCTAATTCATCTCCGGACGACGTCTGATGACCAAACAGAATAATTTCACCACCAACCGACACCAGCACTCAAGGTTCTAGACGAAAATGCCCGTAACAGTATCGAAAATGTACTAGAACTATAATTCCAGTATTTGACATCCCAGATATTGCTAAGAATGTTATCCATGACTACAACAAATAAAAACATAAACAAGAAAATATTTCTGCTAGGTACAAATAAATGATGATAGGCTTAAAAGTCTCCATATATGTAGCCATAAACCCTCCTGCTTATTATGTTTTAAGATGTCAAGTTAGATGTTGGGCTCCAGAATAACGACTTTTCTTTCTTAAACTGCTCAATATTTGGCTTTCCGTTCTGTATATCTGTTGTTTTTAAGCTCTTTTGAAGGAAAGAAGAGGGGAACACATGCAGAAGATGATCTAGCCAAGAGCCAAATACTCAACTAATAAAAAGGTCAGTAATTTATGTTGAGACAGACTCTTTCTGGAGGTTCTTCCTCAGGTATCTGACATGAATGCACAAAAGACAATAGAGTTAATGGAAAACTGATAATTCATTTAAGCAACAACACATTCAAGGATTACAAATTAATGATATGAAGCAGAAAAAATCAAATTTCAATAATTAATTCTTCTCTACAAATAGTTCCAACCGCAGTATTGGTATCAAGAAGCCATGGAAGACATAAATGTACGTGCTGAAAAAAATGACCTTAATTTTAGTGGCTTTGTGTGATTTTTTAGGCGTTCTGGAAAGCATGTCTACAATGTTCCCTAATATGAGAATTAGTTGTATTCTCCGATTCCCTTGGAATTACTGTTTGCACAAATTAACAAAATTTGAGACATGATATCCGGAGTTTCTAAATTCAGTGACAGTAATTTTTTGCATATGTTTCTATGACTAAATTCTTATTTGTGGTTTGTCTTTACTTCGGGGTGGTGAACTACGGAGGCTTGCAACTGCAAATTTCGTTGCTGGAGGCTGAATGAGGTATGCTAAATAGACACACAACTCATCTTGATCTGTTGGTTGAGAGTTTAAGCTATCAACTAAGAGGTCTTAGGTTCGAGTCTTTATGTATGTGATTTGTGTGTGAGTTTGTCTTAATTGACATAAATGTCCCTAAAAAAAAGTAAGCTAAACAATGGTAGAGCTACGACAACAGACTATAGGGGTGGATTGCGGTTGGGTCCCCATGGTGGATTGCAACAAACTATAGATGCTATGAGGATGGATCTTAGAAAAGAGGAGCTTCATATAAGATATAACATGCTATCAACACGCAATACCGAGGAGCTATACTTGACCATGAATTTATTTAGAAAGCAATTGTTTGCACCCATACTCTTGGCCCCATGTTTCTTAAAATTAGAGTAGGGACTATGCCCGAGCTAATGTTTTCCCTTAAGAAGCCTTTGGACCATCACTTCACACAAACTGCTCTCCCCCACTCGCCCTCTTCGTTTCTTTGTTCGACCCCTTCAGCAATAGCCCGCAACTCCTCCATCTCTCCTCTACCCAAAGCACTCAGCATCCCACTTCCTCTTCACATGAAAATCCACCCAGCCGAACTTTCCTCCTCTCCATTACAACAGACATCTTTCTCAGCTCACAGATCTTTTTCTACCTGCTATCCTCATATGATTATTCTTCCCCTCAGTTTTCTTAATTTCCACCTTTGATTTACATGGCTTATAAAGGCATCTTTGTCTTGGCAGTTCTGTCGAAGCTCCTAATGCTTTCTACTATTGCAATCTTTAAAATTTAGTAATTTTTTTCTTTCGGTTTCATGTTATTCATGAACTAATACTCACCCACGTAAGGATTTATTTCTAATCTTACTCAATTCACAAATGATAAATTGATTCTATAATGCTTTTTTTTTGTGATCTTTTAGTGGCACTTTTTTTTTCGTATGTATTCATTCTTATTTCATGTTCTGTGACTTATTTCCAGCATGCTCAAACTGACCCCCAAGATTTTCTCATATTTCGTATGCCTAGATTTGTGTGTCGTTGCCTCAAAATTCATGTCACTCGTGCAAAGAATCAAAGCAAAATTACAGTTGTTCTTAGGTATTTTTGACGTTTCAAACTCAACAGTGAAGTCCGTTTTGCGAACGGGCATTTTTCAAATAATGTCGCTCCTGTAAATTGCCGATTTCAACCACCTTCGTTTAATTCAACTGCAAGGGATCCTCCCTTAGCTAAATTCGACGTTGATTGCATCAGCGCAATCCGTTTAGTGATCAAAAGCCATTCGAGCATTTAAATGAAGATTCGTGCTTGCCAAAGATCATGCTCATCGATTGTCACATTCTTCACTTTTGCTTGCACTGATTTGACGGATATGTGCAGGTCAACTCCATACAAACTTGATGCATGCCAGGAAATCTACAACACCAATTGTAAAATAGCATCTTTGGTAGAAACTCGTATAACCAAAGTTAAAGCTTCCTAATGTGGGCTCCAAAAATTCGGCCCCGGCCTCCACTCGCTGATGATTGTGCTTTTTATTCGGCGAGGGAGTTTTAACAGAATTAAGTTCCGGGGTAAATTTTGGAAGGCAGATAGATGGGTTTGTAGATAAGACACTACCCAGAGATTTCGCCCTCATTTTGTGACTTTATGATCTGAGTTCTGGTTTCCTATAGGCGCAAGCCCCTATAGTTAATTACCCCTCCCTATAACAAGAGAGAACTTTCGATTAAGGCTAGTCGTCAATTAAATACGTATAGAGATACGTGTTATCTGGCATATAGTAGCAGCATGAGCATTGGAAATTTGGAATTGATTAGAAGCTTGGAAATTTGAAAAGTTTGATATTTAAAATAAAAATTCAACCATCTTGCACTTAAAAAGGATGGTGGGGGAATTGATGATAAACCCGATCAAGATCCCATGGTTTCGTCGTCCCGGACCATCGTGGTCCCTGGTCTACTTAGTCAGAGGAGGTAGTCGAGACCCAATCTGACAGAAGGATCCTTGTCGGCAGCCATGGGTTGCTTCGTCCAAGGTGACCTTGTAAACCTGGGTTGGATATTTGCCTAAGGGGACAAATTTGAATTCACCTTAGCTAACATAGGGCTTTGTGCCCTATCAATCATATCCTATTGATTCATATCTCAAGGATTTGATGCCACTAAGAAACGTATTGGCTCCGGCCATAACCAGTATTTCGTGATGCCATTTGACAGCAAAACCACTCGGTTCAGAGGGCCTCGGGTCATAACCATTTATCCTGCGGTGCCATTTGGCGGCAAACCGTCGGTCAGAGGACACGTATCACGTCCTTACTGGCAGGAGATTGTTTTGAGAATGGATTCTAGTGATATGAATCCTTGAGATATGAATCAATAGGATATGAATCAATAGGATATGATCGATATGAATTGTTGTTGATAAGAGCTGTGACATTATATTCCTTCATTCAATTTGAGATGATCTTTGTAGGCTAATTATGATTGCTCAAATAAGCTTTATACCAAAGCTTGTAATGACTTCATGGGTGAATGTTTGTGTTAACCTTTGTACCAAAAAAAAAGAGAAAAAAAAAAGAAAAATCCATCATACATACCTTGAATCCGTCGGATCCTTGAATCATGCCGAGATCGCGTCGATTCGGCGCCGTTCGCATCACTTCCCTGCAAACCTGGCGCAAATCCTGCTCAAAACCAGCGATCTCGCCTCGACCGTGCTCCATCTTCGCGTCTATAAAACGAAGAGGGAGAGACTTCCATCGGCTGCTCTTCCACTCTCAACGACCGACCTCCAACTTCCTTCCCAAGTCTCCGATCTAAGCCTCACATCCCGCACCCATCCCGTCGCTACCTCCACACCAACGATCGACCACTGCTCCGACTAAATCCCGACCACCCTCTCCTCTGTCCGACTCCACACGATCTCGCCTCCTGCTTCTCCGGCCGAACTCCTCCTCTATTATGATCCTCTGCCTGTGCCGACCCCAAGCAGAGAGAGAGAGAGAGAGAGAGGGAGAGAGAGAGAGAGAGCGGGAGAGAGAGATCAACCTACCCGAGCCTCCGCCTCCCTCCTCCGATCGAAACCCGAAGCAACAACGGGAGCTCGCCTGTGGAGGTAGTGATCCCTCCTCCCCTTCGCAAGCTTCTCGGCCAAAACCCGTGCCTAACAGCCCTTATGGGCATTTTTTTTATTTTATTTTTTATTTTTTATTTTATTTATTATTATTTTATTTTTGTTTATTATTATTATTAATTATTAATTAATGATAATGATAATTATTCATAATTAGTTATTTAATTATGATTAATTATTTTGATTATAGTTAATTAAAATTAATATGTAATTAGTTTTAATTAATTAAAATAAATTATTTTAATTATAATTAATTAAATAATGATATTTAGTTATGATTAATTATTTAATCATAACTAATTATCTTTCATTTTAATTAATTATTATTAATTATAATTAATTTTAATTAATCAAAATTAATTATTTTAATTATGATTAACTACTAATTATGATAAATAGTTATAATTAATTACTTAATTATAATCAATTATCATTATCTTTTAACTAATTAATTATTATTAATTATAATTAACTAAAAATGCAAATGCTCCCCTCCACTCTCCTTCCTCGATGTTCGTGTCGGACCGGCAAACCACCTAAGCACGCCTTTAGTGGCCGTGGTAGGAGGGAACCCGGTGCGACACCTACGACGAGGTAGGCGAGTGACCCCTCGATCCATGTGTCAACCACGACAACCCCGCGGAGGTACGAATTCTTCTAAACTCAAAACCCTACTTCAATATTCATGGCAAACCGGAGAACCGTCCCAAGCACGCCTTTAGTGCGCGTGGTGGGATGGGACCCCGGTGCGGCACGTACGGCGAAGCGGGGTCACTTATAAGTACCCCAGGGTGGGGGGAAATCAAAAAAATTTTGCTTTTCAAAAAATGCTTTTTAAAACCCCAAGCACGCCTTTAGTGCGTGTGGTGGGAGAAAAAAACAAAAAATACAACCGCCGCGGTGTCTCACCAACACCAACCGTGCACGCCTTTAGTGGCGTGGCGGGTAGGCGGCCTCTTGGTTTTTCCCCTTAACGGGGGAGACGCCGGGAGGCTGCCGAAATTTTGTCTGAAATCAGACAAGGACTTGAATAAAAAATGGACTTACAAGTGGACTTGATTGCACTCGAATGACATGCAAGAACAACAGGGGACATGCACTTGAAATAGAACTTTGACATTGAACTTAAGTTTGTGGACTTTTAACTTGAACCAAACAAGACTACAAGAGTTTGGACATACAAAATTGACTACAAAGAACAAAGCATTGGGACTCAAATTTGAACTCAAATGATAAAGAGCTTGGTGCAAAGAACATTGAACTTGAACTGAACTCAAGCTTGAACTTACTTGGACAACATGGTACTCAAAGAACGGAAGAGGCTCATTTTGAGCCTGAACTTTATTTGAACATGTTTTGGGACTAGAACTGTGTCTTGAACTCAAAGGATGAATGAACCTAAACAAAACTTGAACCTAAATGAGCTTGGTACAAGAAGTTTTAACTTAGACTTGAGCATGACACTTTGAACTCAATCAGGGACTTGAAGAACTACATTTGAGCTCGAACTCAAAACATAGAAGAGCTTGAACTTGAATCAAATAAGCTAAGTACAAGGAACTCTAATTTGGGCAATTTGAGTACAAACAAATACTTTCAGTCTGACTCAGGAGACTCAAACAAATGTATAAGACTTTGATTTGGACTTGATCTAAACTTGAAGGAATGATGACTAGAGATTGTAATTTGGGGTGATCCCAAAGAACTCAAACAATTTCAATAAGGGACCGTGCTTTAAATGAATGAACATACAATCAAATGCAATTCAATAGCAAGCCACAATATTTGATCAATCATACACAAGCATAAAAGACCCGTTGTCTACTAGTAGTAAAAGACATGTAAAAGACCCGCTACATGTTCAAGATGTCATCCACGAGCAAACCTGAAGGAGTTCTAAATATGCTTACAGTCAGTAGCATAGGGTTTCCTACAAATGAACATAGTGATGTGTATGGTGAATGTGAACATTCACAAATGAACGAAGAGGAGTTCTCATTCATATAAAAGCCCACTTATGAGTGATAACCCTTGATGTATAGTGGATGCTAAATCATTCATACAATCAATAACCACTCAGCATCAGTCAAATATATCAGTCTTCTACAAGCAAGAATGAAAGATCTGCAATCCATACAAATCCTCTACGAATACAAATGTATGTACAACATCCATCAATGGGTAGACGCATAAAGACTACAGTAAATGCAGTATCCTGTAGTCAACTTCAGTCTAAGGATGAATATCTACCTCCAACAGTAATGGTCGTATTGCAAAGACCAAAATCACAGCATAATGCATAAAGACTACAAGTTCCTACGAGCTCAAATGATCCAAGGCAGGAGATTAGTTAGTGCACTATGATCCGCCTACCAAAATCAACAAATAGTGCACGACAGTCTACCTGTACGAGGCAGCGAACAACTCTATTCAAAAGCTGCTACGCCACGCCACTGAATCTGCAACATTCGTACAAGCAGACAGAAGGCGTCTATAAATATTCCAAAAATACCCCTCACATGCACAGTAGTTTGTATACACATAGATACACTAAAAGGGGTAAATACAATCAAAAACCCGCATGGGCCCCGGCGAGCGTGTTATTGGTACATACGTGACGTCTAGGGATGCTGCGCGGGTTGACGAGTGAATTCTAGTTCGAACCCTATCCTTCTATACGGTTCAATAGAAGTCGATAGGGTTCGAGCCAACAAACAAATATACGGTTGTGGCGACCGTTATATTTGTCTTAGGCCTTCAATGCCTATAACAATGAGAATTCACTATCAAGAGCATAAAGCCTACGAAATCCGATCCTCTGTCGACAGCCCGACAGAGTGACAAGGTTCAGTCCATAAAGGAAAATGACCCCGAACACCCTGATGATGGCCGTGTTGATTGTTTATCTCAACCGGAGGGGTTCTCAAATATTTTCAAACTCCACCCATAATGTCCATCCCAAAAATCCAAAGCTCCACCCAAAATCCCAGAAAATTACAAAAATCTCAAAATCCCAAAAATTCCAAAAATATTTAAAATTGAAATCTAACCATTAAACACTTAAAGCAAAATCATCCGCCCTCCGCAACAGTTTGCCGAGGCGGATAAATTGAAATTTACTCTAGCTCACAAAGAGCCAAATGCCTAGTCGAAAATATCACTAGGATCAATTCTCAAACAATCTTTTGCTAGTAAGGACGTGGTACGTGTCCTCTAACCGGCAGTTTCGCCGCCAAATGGCACTGCAGGTAAACGGTTATGACCCGGGGCCCTCTGAACCGAGTGGTTTTGCCGCCAAATGGCACCACAGATAGCGGTTATGGCCAGAGCCAATACGCTCCTTAATGGCGTTAAATCCTTGAGATATGAATCAATAGGATATGATCGATAGGGCACAAAGCCCTCTGTTAGCTAAGGTGGATTCAAATTTGTCCCCTTAGACAAACATTCAACCTCGGTCTACAAGGTCCCCTTGGACGAAGCAACCCATGGCTGCCGACAAGGATCCTTCTGTCAGGTTGGGTCGGCTAAGTAGACCAGGGACCACGATGGCCCGGGACGACGGAACCATGGGGATCTTGATCGGGCCCATCATCCATTCCCCCACCATCCGCTTTAAGTGCTAGATGATGAAATTTCAAGTTTTAAATATCAAACTTTTCAAACCTTTCTAAATTCTCAAATCCAAACTTTCCAAATTCCCAAATCCAACCCAAATTCCAAATCTTTCCAATCCAAACTCATTGCTGCTACTATATGCCAGATAACACGTATTTTATACGCATCTGATTGACGACTAGCCTTAATCGAAAGTTCTCTCTCGTGATCGGGAGGGGTAATTAACTATAGGGGCTTGCGACTATAGGAAACCAGAACTCAGATCATAAAGTCCTCGCAAAATGAGGGCGAAATCTCTGGGTAGTGTCTTATCTACAAACCCATCTGCCTTCCAAAATTTACCTCGGAACTTATTCAGTTAAAACTCCCTCGCCGAATAAGAAAAGCGAGCGGAGGCCATGGCCGAATTTTCGGAGCCCACTGCTGGCTTGGATGAAATTCAAATGGATCATCCTCTTTGATTTTACAACTCCTAATGGAATGACAATTCTTTAATCCTTATTGAGAGTTTATTGCTATGATCCAAACTCAAGCTTTATTATAATTCAAGTTCCAAGTATAAGTTCAAGTCTTCGTAGTTAAATTGCAAGTCTTTGCTTGTGTTCAGATCTTTGTTCATTTGATTTTTAAATGCAAGTTCAAGTTCATCGGATGCTTAAATCAAGTTCTTTGCTATCTTGTAGAGTCCAAGTCCGAGTTTAAATATCAAGCTCAAGTTCCAAATCCACAAGTTTGAGTTCAATGTCAAAGTTCACTTTATTCATGCTTGAGTTCCTTTGCTTAGTCATTTGAGTTCAAGATCAAGTTCAAAACATAAGTTCAAGCTTACAAGTCCAAGCTTGCAAGTTCTCTTGCTTATGTTCAAATCAGATTATATAAATATGATTCAAGTTTGAAATCAATGTCATTGTAGCTCATATCATTTTCAAGTACAAATCAAGCTTCAAATTATTTAAATTTAGCTTGAAATTATTTAGGTTCATTTATTTCAAGTTCACAAGTCTATTGTCCTCTCAAGTCCAAAGGTTCACAAGCTGAGTCCAAGTTCAATCGTCCTTCGAGTTCAATTAAGTCCAAATGTAGCATTGCGTTCACCCGAAATTTCGGCAACCTTCCGGCGTCTCCCCCGTTTAGGGGAAAACTACGAAAAACTGGGCCTTTCCCACCAAGCTAAGAAAAGCATGTATGGTAGGTGCCCTCTTTCAAGGACACCGCGGCCGCGTATTTTTGATCCCCCACCACGCTAAGAAAAGCGTGTATGGGTATTTTGAAAATATTTTGCAAGAAAAGCAGTTATTTCCCCGCAAGCGGGTACTTATAGGTATCCCCGCTTCGTCGTATGCATCGCACCGGGTTCCCATCCCACCACGCTAAGAAAAGCGTGTATAGGCGGTTTTCCAGTGCGCTACGAACTAATAAGAAGGAATTTTAGGTGATTACCCCCTTCGTCGCAAGCGTCGGGACGCACGTCCTCCCACCACGCTAAGAAAAGCGTGTATAGGTGATCGTTTTGTCTCGACAAATGCGTTGAAACGGATTTTCGGAGTTTTTAAGGTTTAAGGAGTTATACCTATGCGGGGTCGACGGCATTGGCTAAAAAATCGAGGGAGAGAAGCATAATATCTCTTTTTTTGCAACCAATTACGATTAAGAATAATTAATTATAATTAATAATATTAATTATAATTAACTAAAATTAATTGTAATTGATTATATAATTAATAATGAATAATTATAATTAATAAAAAAAGTTAATTACTAAAATTAATTATCATTAATAATAACTAATAATACTTAATGAAAATTAAATACAATTAATTATAATTAATAATAATTAACATTGCTTAATTATACTTAAGAAAATTAATTATAATTAATTATGACTAATTATGATTTTAAAAAATCATAATTAAAAAATTAGTTATAATTAATTTAAAATCAATTATAATTAATTTAGACTAATTATAATTAAAAAATAATTAATTATAATTAATGAAACTCAATTATAACTAATTAAAAGTTAAATACAATTAATTGTAATTAATTGCTATTAATAACAATTAATTACAACAAATCACAATTGACTTTGAACAGGTAGTTTGGGCATAAGACTTAGGCAGAGATTGAGCAAGATTTGAACTAATTTCTGCTTAATGTGGTCTGATGGTCCCATAAATCTCACGGCCGAATAAACCTTCTGTTCCCCTCTTTTTTTTTTTGATTTACGGGACCGAACCGAAGAAGCGCATGAAAGGGACAAAGCTACCTTCACTGCGAGCCGTTCTTTCTTCCGATCAGAAATGTCGGAACTTCCGAACCTACAGGAATGGGCGCCGAAGGAGGCGGAAGGGGCTCGGGTATGTATGCAGATCTCTCTCTCTCTCTCTCTCTCTCTCTCTCTCTCTCTCTCTCTCTCTCTCTCTCTCTCTCTCGATCGACATGCGAGATCGGGGAAGGTGGAGCTAGGGCAAGCCGACGGCAGGGCTGGCTTCGGCAGCCTGGAGGTGAAGAAGAGAGGTTGGACTGGAGGTTGTAGATTTCGGGAGGAGAAGCAGAGCAAGTGTCGTGGGAGGAGTTCGGTCGGCTTTTAAAGACGCGAAAGAACCTCCTCGTGTGGAGTTTGAGCAAGAATTGCGGGAAATCAACTGGAGCGGCGCCGTTTGCAGCGGGATTTCGGCACAATTTCGTGGATCCGACGGTCTACAGGTATGCTGATTTTTTTGTTCTTTTCGTTTCTTTATACAAAGGTCAACAACTAAAGTGAAAAATGAATGAATTTTGCATCTGAAAAGAAATCACTACTCGAGATGGTATAAGAGAATTGCATCACTAAAAGGAGCATGAGAGATTTGAAGAGTAAGATGTTGAAGCTATAGAGCAAAATGTATTGTTTTGTACAAGCTTGGCCCAACGAGGCAATTATTAGCTTAGAAATCCCCATGAGCAAGTTAAACTTAATGGTTACACAAGCAGATAGTGTGAGATTAAAAATGTAATTGAAAGTGAATTGGGGTTGGTCTTGATCAGAGCTACAGACAGTGAAAAAGTATTGCATCCTAAAGATAACAAAGAACTGATGAGAGACACCAGTAAATGAAGCATGAAAGATTACAAGAGTAATAAGTTAAGCTGCAGAGCAAAATGTATTGTTTTGTACAAGCCCGACCCAATGAGTCAATTATTAGCTAAGAAAACCCCCAAGCAAGTTAAACTTTTCAGTTGCACAAGCATCAAGTGGGCGATTACAAGCTTAACTAAAATCAAATAGAGTTAGGTGGGGTTTGACATTGTAGTTGTTTCACATATAAGAGGGCTTATAAATGAGTAGCGTATGAGGACTGACGATGGGTGTGATATGGGCACAAGGTTCACAAGAGCAATCATGGATGGAGGGTGTGCCTGTGCAAGGGTTGAGCGTGCTATGAGGTTGGTAGTGAAGCAAGAATGGTGAGCATATCATGAAAATAGTCAAAGCACCATAATGAAAAAATTGGATCTGGTTTTCTTGGAGAGTAAGGTCATGAGGGGTTGGGGCTTGATAGATTAGGAACGTCAAGACTACCTGGAAAGTGAGGATGCAAAAGAGCTATGATATACCAAATAGATGACGACAATGGAGAGAAAGATATAGATTAGTGGAAATGGAGAAACTGAAGATAAGGAGAAGAGAAAATAAAGTGATGCCAGAGGGCTAAAATAGAGTTTGCACATGAAATTAATTCATTCATTAACCAACCTTGCAATGTCCATGTGATCTTTTATGGGGGAGGAACCTTTAATACAAAATGAAACATACATAAAAATAACAAAATTAAATAAAACATGAAAATATAAAAGATGTGTTAGACGTGGATGAGAAATTGAATATAAATGTGAAAATGGAGTTATTGCTAGGCCTGCATCTTGCAATGGGCTGGATAGTGATTCCAAATAGCCTTCCTGACATAGTGACATGCACAACATCTAACCCTTTCCTTGACCAAATTGGAGTAAAATCTTTCAGGCGATATTACTTGTACAAATGGGAGGCTTGATTTATTGATTTCTTTTTCTTCTACTTTATTTATGCTCTCAAAATTATTGATTTGGTTAGCATTTTGAATGATTTTTTTCAAATTCAATACAATCTAGGTTTCTATAGATATATGATCTTAAATTGATTGTATGCTTTCACTTTATGAATTCTACATGTTATTTCTAGCAAATGATTATTAAAATGTCATCGATGTGTATTTCTTTGTATTTTCAATCTTCAGCTAAGATGAAAAAATTATCAAAATAAAGAGTTCATGATTTTTTTGTGTATTTGCATGATTTCCTGCATAACTTTGGATCCTAAGAAGTCCTACATTATGAAAGGCATAACTAAAAAAAATTCTTCAACCAATAGTTGAATGAAAAACAAACTTGTAGCTAAGGGGCTGTTTGGTTAGAAGAATACTTTAGGAAGTAAAGTAAAGTAAATGCATGGGTTTTAACTTTTAGGGTGTTTGGTTTGACACAAAGTAAAGTGAAATAAAATTCTAATGTATTTGGAACTCCCACGTTTAGTTCATTTTTCGCGTAGAGTAAACCTGCACAAAATCGAGCGTAGAGAAAATCCGCGGGTGAGAGAGTAGTCCGCTTTCTTCCTCTATTGTTGCGGTAACCATCTTCCATTCTTCTCCTCATTTCTTCCTCTGAGTTCAAAGCATCATCGGCGATGCGACAGAGGAAGCTGGGTCAGACGAATATGCCTTGTGATTCGAACATCCCTGTCTCGATTCTGAGTGATTCGAACGTCCAATTGGAGGTATCAAAATCTGCTACAACTCCAGCTGTTCGTCCGTCTCCTCCCATTCTGACAAGTTCGCACAACCCCGTCCCACCCAGGTTGCACACGCATCCCCATGGGAAAATTTTAGACCGGTCCAGCCAGTCCGACGGAACTGGCTTAGGCGGAACTCTTCGCCTCTCCTGTATGCCGCTCGGACCGCAGGAGTAAAAAAAAACATTTTAGGAAGTATTTTTGAGAGAGTTAGGAGGGAAATTTGAATGTATGGACTATGGACTATTTAGATATTTCCTTTTGAATTATATGTATTAAATAGTTTGTTTTCCTAGGGTTATGCATCTTGAATTTGGCTGAAGTTTGAGATCTCTGAGGTTTTCTTTGGGCTCTAGCTGCGTCTAGAGATTGGGAGAGATCTATCCTCCTCTCGAAAAGAGGATCAATTGTATCTTGGTATTTTCTGTTTCCCTTTCATCAAATAATACAAATTATCTACTGTTTTCGTGTTTTTGTGTGGAATTTTGTGGAGAAATCTCGCTGTTTTTTTAAGATTGATAGGAAATACTTGAGATATACAAGTGTTTCCTATCAAATTGGTATCAAAGCAATTTCCTGGCCAGAAATTGAAGTTTCCTAGCTAATTTTTTGTTGCGTTTCACTCGCCGAGTTGTTGTTTTTTGCTGTTTGAAGGCTAGAAACTCCTCTTTTTTGGTCGTTTTTGCTGTTTGGAGGATAGATCTGGGTACCGATTGTAGGGAAAAAGGTAAAATTGTTGGAAGGGGAGATCGAACAATTGAAAATTGAAATTTCAGATCTCCACACTCAACTTTCAGATGTCAAAAGTCAAAATTCAGCCATCTACGAGAAGATGGATGGGAATTTTTCCAGCCTTGGAGAGATGATAAAGAAGTTGCTCGAGGGCCAATCCAAAACGATATTGTCAGAGTGAGGGAAGCCTCCGACAACCCAGGAGGCGGAGAAAACTCTAATCCAATAAGGCAAAGAGGAGACCAGGAGGTAGAGACTCAAAATGGAAAAGAGAGAATCCCTCCCCTAGAGCCTGTTCGAGCTGGTTAGAGGGTATGGGAAAAGCGTGAGGAGGTGGAGCATGAACAAAAGGGTGCTGAATTTGAGAGGAGAGGGGAAGAATTCGAAAGGGAAAGGGGTGAATATGATCAAAGGGGGGCTGGAATTGAAAAGGGATGGACTTATTATGATCCAAGGGTTGTTGAATGATCCAAGGGTTGTTGAATTTGAAAGGAGACTGTGGGAATTTGATGAAAGGCTAGGGTATGAGAGTAGAAGGGATGATTGAGACACTTGGGGGGAACCACCCCCTTGGGTAAGGGGAGATTATGGAGGGAACAGAGGCGATCTGAGGGTGAGGAAGCTAAAGATGTCTATTTTTGAGGGAGAGGATGCTCATGGATGGATCTACAAGGTGGAAATGTACTTTATCGTCAACAGGTTGACGGAGGGGGAGAGACTGATGGCATTCAGAATGTGCTTGAAAGGGAAAGCTTTAGCATGGTACCAATAGAGGGATAAGAGGCGACTAATAAGGACCTAGAAGGAGTTTAAGAACTGCCTGCTTGAACGTTTCTAAACCAGCAGGGGAGAGGACTTCTACGAGCAATTCTTCTCTTTGATGCAGGCGGGGACAGTGGAGTACCATGAGCAATTTGAGTACCTTGCCTGTCGATTGGATCGGCTTCCAGAGACCATACTGGAGGGGAACTTTATGAAGTGACTGAAACAAAAGATCTCCGCAGTAGTCAGAGTGATGGGATCTCGGGACTTGTGATAGTCTATGGACCTAGCTCAGTTGGTGGAGGATCAGAGGCACCTGGAAAAAAGAGCAAGAGGCAGCAGTTCAAGAGGCTCTTATAGGATGAACAACACCTTTTTGGCACCCAAGGAGCCAACATCAAGTACTCTTAGGGAGACTTTGAAGGAGAAGACTACCGGAGGAAGACCTGGTGACACTTTCAAGAAGCTCACAAAAATAGAATTATAATAGAAGAGGGCGAAGGGGATTTGTTTCAGATGTGATGAGAGGTATACGCCGGGGCATAGGTGTAAGAACCAAACACTTCAAGTTCTTATCGTTTGTGATGAAGAAGGAATGAAGGAGGGTGTCATCTTTCCACGTTGCGGACAAGGTGGATTTTTTGAAGGGGAGTATTGTTAGACCGTTCCATTGGACCGGTCCACTCTTGTCAAGACCCGGCCCGGTTAGCTCGCAAGTACGAGGCGGGAACAGAGGTCGGACGTAAAAAATAAAAGAAACTTAACATAACATCAATTGAAACATCAACAATAAGGAAAGAGCCACTACAATTTCTCCAAAAACTAACCTTTTCTTTTTCTTTTCTTTCATTCAAAAACCACCAAATCAAGGGATTTAACATTAAAAGTACAAAAGTACACAAAAAGAGGATCTACAAGTATAATCTTTCTCTTGCATTCTAGTTCTAATTCTCCTATACAAAACATCAAAATACAAAAGAACCTGCCGCCCGTCGTCTCCCTACGACGGTAAGTACGCGGAGGTTGCTCAGCCATTACCCCTTTCTAGTTCCTCCTGAAAAGTATCCCCACAACGAGGGTGAGTCTTATACTCAATAGGTGAGAATGGAAATTCAAATAAACTTTAACATTAAGATAGAGAACTATAGCATGCTTGGGAAATTTTAATAAAAGAATCATCAATCATAAAAAAGTTGTACTCAAAGAAGAACATACCTTCACCTCAACTTTCAAAATGCATAATCCTTCCATAACCTTTCCTTTCATCCTTTAGAGAACATCATGCCTCAAGTAGTAATTTCAATTGTATATAACATGTATGAAACATTCATAAATAGTTTAATATATTTATAACTATACACCCGTCTCAGGAGTATCACTTGTACTGATCAGGTACACATAAATTGGCCATTTCCTTTTCCATTGGTTCATAGGAACCATCCTTTTCCATAGCTCATAAGAGCTTCCTTTTCCATGGCTCATAAGAGCCTCCTTTTCCATGTGATACTCCCGCGTCAACATGCACATACATATATTATTTATATAACCATAGGGTATGCTTGATGTAATTCATTCTTAGACTACTCACATGTGTATTTCCTTAAAGAAATGCATGCTTATGTACTTTTGCATGTAAGAGAAATGACATGTAAAACATAATTAGAGAATGAGCATGAAATCCATAGGTTGCACATTTGCATAAAGAGAACTTTGCATTCGTATCAAATATCCATAAGCTTACAAGGGAATATAAAACATAAAAGTCTCACAATAAACATAAAGGAACTTGTCATTTCAATGTAATTTGCAATTGAAAGAAAATTTGTTTAAAATTCATTTGAATATTCATTCCACCTACCTCAAACCGTGCCCCCCCCTTCGTTTGTCTGAACGAGTCCTTTCCTTCCACAGTTAAAATCTAAAAGAGCATACAACAATGCATAAGTAAATGTTTTTCCCTCACAATTTCCTAAATCCTTAAACGAAAGTAAATGCATAAATCAACCTAATGTCTTGTTTAAGTTTCAATTCAAACCTCACCCACAATTCATGATATCTCTCACCTCCATTCATTCTCAATGAGCGTTTATTTAAAACCATGGATCTTAAATAAGCAAACATTCTTCCTACAATCAAATATTAATTTAAACATTAATGACTTTCTTGGATTAAGGGAATCTACAATTAAGAAAACTTGTAAATAATTCTCTAGAATCTTTCTAAAAGCCTTTTTGGAATCGTAGGGATCAAAATTCCTTAATTAGGGAGAAACCCTAAATTCCTAACTCCAAATTTTTCATCGTTCAATTAATATTTTTCAATTAGAAGCTTTCTTAGGTTAATAGGAACCTCTTTTGTGAAGACATTTTCCAAGAAGATAAATTTTAAGCAAAACCCTAATTTCCAAATTCCATATTTTTCATGAAAACAACTCATTCATAGGTTTAAAAACATCCCTTAATCATTCTCTAAACCTTTCTCAAAAGAATCTTAAAGAAAACCTAATTTTTCCCAAAGCCCTAATTCCCTTTCTTTAGAGAAAACTCATGGAAGAAAGGAGAAAACTCATGGAATCCACATACCTTGACCTTCCCTTGGATTTCCCTATGTTTTCCTCCAAGACCGGCCGCCGGAAACCGCCGCCGGAGCCGCCGCCGAAGATGTCGTCGCCGCTCCTACCCGCGCCTCACGCTCCTTGGTTCCGCTCGGTTTGGTCGTGACAAGCGAATGGGAGAAGAGGGAAGGATTTCGGTTTAGTATAAAGGGAGAAATGGGAAAGTCCAAATGACATAATTACCCTCACTTAAACAATTTCGGCCTTCACAAGGCCTAGGGGTAACCTTGGCATTTCTATCCTTCCGAAAATTATAACTCTCAAACTACTCAAAATACAATACATGTTCTATACATCAAAACGATCAGAATTTTACGCTCTATTTTCTAAAATTATTCCCGTCGAAATCCGACAACCTCGAATTTTTCACTTAAATCTCGTCGCGGCGCTTTGAAAAGCGTGCGAAGCCTAAAACGACGTTTTGCGGGTTTTACAATTCTCCCTCCCTTATAAAAATTTCGTCCTCGAAATTTAGGACAAGAGTAAGAAATCGTACCTTAGTCAAATAGGTGAGGGTAGCTCTCCCTCATCTCTGATTCCTTCTCCCAAGTAGCATCTTTCTCGGTTCCATGCTTCCACATGACTTTAACATAAGGAATCTCTCTGCTACGAAGCTTCTTAACATCATAATCTATGATCTTTTCAGGCTCCTCTACAAAAGTCAGATCTGGTTGGATATCTACAGATTCAGCATTGATCTTCTGAACTTCATCTGAAATGTATTTCCTCAAAGAAGAGATGTGGAATACATTATGTACTCCACTCAAGTGAGATGGCAAAATCAATCTGTAAGCCACACTGCCTACTCTCTCAGAAATTTCAAATGGGCCAACATATCTTGGACTCAGTTTCCCAACTTTGCCAAATCTCTTCACACCTTTCATAGGACTTACCTTAAGGAAAACAAACTCTCCAACATTGAACTCCACAGATCTATGTTTGGCATCATAATACTTCTTCTGTCTGTCCTGTACAGCCTTCAATCTATCACGAATCAGCCTTATCTTTTCAGTAGCATCATCTACTAAATCAGCTCCAATGATCTTTCTTTCTCCTGTCTCCGCCCAACATAAAGGAGTTCTACACCTCCTTCCATACAAAGCTTCATAGGGTGTCATACCTATACTTGCTTGGAAGCTATTGTTATAGGCAAATTCAATCAAGGGAATGTGCGTCTCCCATTTGCCACCAAAGTCCAGTACACATAATCTGAGTAAATCCTCCAATGTCTGAATAGTCCTCTCTGATTGACCATCTGTTTGAGGGTGAAATGCCGTACTGAAAGTGAGTCTGGTGCCCATTGCCTCCTGAACTTTCCTCCACAATCTAGAGGTGAATCTCCCATCTCTATCTGAAACTATTGATCTAGGTACACCATGAAGTCTAACAATCTCATTAACATAAACACTTGCCAACTTCTCAACAGCATCAGATTGCTTGATAGGCAAGAAGTGTGCTGACTTGGTCAATCTATCAATGATCACCCATAAAGCATCATGACCAGTTCTAGATCTAGGCAATCCTACCACAAAATCCATGGCTATGTCTTCCCACTTCCATTCTGGTATAGGTAAAGGCTGCAATAAACCTCCTGGCTTTTGATGTTCTACCTTAACCATCTGACAAACTGTACACTTAGCCACAAATTCTGCTACACTTCTCTTCATCCCTGGCCACCAAAAGTATTCCTTCAGGTCTTGGTACATCTTGTTACTACCTGGATGAATGGTATAACTTGAATAGTGTGCTTCCTGAAGAATGTCCTTCCTCAAATCTCCAACATCAGGGATGCAAATTCTGCCTCTATACCGTAGTAACTCCTCTTCATCAAACTCAAACTCCTCTACATGACCAACCTTCACCAATTTTAGGATTTTCTCAAATTCTGCATCTTGTGGCAAAGCTTCCCTTATCCTATCCTTTAAGGTGGACTGAATGATCATCTGATTCAAAGCAACAAACTCTGCATCATCAAGCTGAACTACAGAAATCTCTAACTTCTCCAAGTCTCTAATCAATTCATGTTGTTGTGTAATCATCCAACTGGCACTGGAAGTCTTCCTGCTTAAAGCATCTGCTACAACATTTGCCTTGCCTGGATGATATTGGATATCCAAGTCATAGTCCTTGATAAGCTCCAACCATCTCCTCTGCCTCAAATTCAACTCTTTCTGAGTGAAGATGTATTTTAAACTTTGATGATCAGTAAATACCTCACACTTCACTCCATACAAGTAATGTCTCCATATCTTCAGGGCAAAGACCACTGCCGCTAACTCCAAATCATGGGTTGGGTAGTTTCTTTCGTGGTTCTTCAGTTGCCTTGAAGCATAGGCAATGACCCTTCCGTTTTGCATCAAAACACAACCCAACCCTTTGTGAGAGGCATCACTAAAAAGCTGAAAACCATCCGTCCCTGACGGAATGGTAAGTACTGGAGCAGTCACCAAACATTGCTTCAATCTTTGAAAAGCCTCTTCGCATTGATCTGTCCATACAAACTTCACTGCCTTTTGAGTCAATCTCGATAAGGGCATAGCTATACGGGAAAACCCCTCGACAAATCTTCTATAATAGCCAGCTAAACCCAAAAAGCTTCTGATCTCCGTCACAGTAGTGGGTCGTGGCCAATCTGCTATAGCTTGCACCTTGTGCTGGTCCACAGAGATCTCTCCATTGCTAATCACATGACCCAAAAAGTGTACACTCTTCAACCAAAATTCACATTTGGAGAACTTAGCATACAATTCATTTCCCTTCAATGCATTTAACACCATTCTCAAGTGATTTGCATGAATCTCTTCATTTGGGGAGTACACTAGAATGTCATCAATGAACACTATAACAAAAAGATCCATAAAGGGTTTGAAGATCCTGTTCATAAGATCCATGAACACTGCAGGGGCATTTGTAAGTCCAAAGGGCATCACCACAAATTCATAATGCCCATATCTAGTGTTGAATGCTGTCTTTGCTATGTCCTCTTCTCTGATCTTAAGCTGATAGTATCCTGATCTCAAATCTATCTTAGAGAACACAGAGGCACCCTCCAACTGATCAAACAAATCATCAATTCTCGGAAGAGGATACTTATTCTTTACAGTCAGCTTGTTCAACTCTCTGTAGTCTATGCAGAGCCTTAAACTTCCATCCTTCTTCTTCACAAAAAGCACAGGAGCACCCCAAGGCGAAGTGCTAGGTCTGATAAATCCTTTACTAAGTAACTCCTCCAACTGATCTTTTAGTTCCTTCAGCTCTTTTATGGCCATCCTATAAGGTGCTTTAGCAATAGGATCCGCTCCACTAACCAGCTCAATGGTGAAATCAACCTCCCTGCTTGGAGGCAAGCCAGGTAAATCATCAGCAAACACTTCTGGATACTCTTGCACAACAGGTATTTCCTCTATCCTCCTCTCTTCTTTCTTCTCTTCCTTAACATAGGCTAGAAAACCTTCATTACCCTTCCTCAATAGTTTGTAGGCCACCAATGAAGAGACTATCATGGAAGTTATGCCTCTTTCCCCTACAAATTTGAATTCTTTCTCCCCTGGCGTACAGAATTTGAGTTATTTCTTGTTACAGTCTATGGTCACAAAGTGACAAGACAACCAATCCATCCCTAGGATCATATCAAATTCGGTCAAGGGCAATAACATAGGGTCTGCACCAAGACTTCTATCACACACAATCAACTCCACATGACACCCTTTGTTGGTTTCCAACTGACTCCCATTGGGCATCATAACAGATAGGGGTTTGAGCATAAATGAGGAAGATAAACCAACAGACTTAACAAATTCCTCCGAAATGAAAGAATGAGAGGCTCCCATATCAAACAATACCTTAACAGGCTTGTTACAGACAAGAATCGTTCCTAAATATCATGCATGTAACATAACATAAAGCTTATTTTACTCAAAAAGCATAAAGGAATTCATTGACATTAAATAAAGTCCATACCTGTGATAACATCAGGAGAGTCCTTTGCTTCTTGTTGTGACATTCCATAAACTCTTGGTTGAACTGGTGGACGAGCTTGGCCTTGTGATGGGGTAGATCCAGTAGACTCTACAGTTCTTGGCCTGCCAGCTGTCCTCTGGGGAAAAGTGTTTCCTGTTCTGGCCGCTGGGGTAGACTTCTGTCCCAAGGTAGGGCAAAACTTTGCCATGTGCCCTGGCTGATGGCACCAAAAACAGGTATTGGTGCCAGAAAGGCACTCTCCCCTATGAGCCCTTCCACACTTATTGCACATAGCAGATGGTGTGCTGCTCTCTGAAGTGTTGAGCTTGGGCTTCTTCCAACTAGGCCTTCCAGAGTGAAAAGACTTGGCAGGTCTTGATCTATCTTCATTCTTCCTCTTCTGGAAGTCTCTCTTCCTCTGAACACTCTGATAATCAAGCTCAACCTTCCGTGCTTTATCAACTAATTTAGAGTAATCTTCAATCTCCAAAGCAACCAATGGCTGTCTAATGCTATCCCTCAAGCCACAAAGGAAACGGTGGCATTTCTCTTCTGCATTAGGAATCAGATGAGAGGCATACCTAGATAGCATCGTGAATTCAGTCTCATACTCTGCAACAGTCTTATCTCCCTGTACCAATCTATTAAATTTATCTTGCATTGCTCTCCTAGCAGTCATTGGCACATACCAATCTCTAAACACTTTGACAAATTCCACCCATGAGATTTGACTGCTAGATCTCCCAGTAAAAGTTTCTTCTAATTGTCTTCTCCACCATCTGTTTGCCTCCCCTCTGAAGGCATAAGTAGCTAAGGCTACCCTCCTATCCTGAGGGCATAGCATCCCCTCCAAAATCTTCTCAACTTCCATTAACCAGTCCTCTGCTTCTATAGCTCCACCTCCCACAAATGATGGTGGCTTCATGTCCTGGAATAAATTTAAATACTTGTCAATTGGAGCACTTCCACTACTTCCAGCTTGAGTCTGTGTATTCTTTATCATCCCCGTCATAGCCGCCATCATTTGGGTAAAAGAGTCCAAAGTAGCATTAATGCTACTGCCTTGAGGCTCTACTACAGATGGTAATTCCCTCCTGACTTCCCCTGTGTTGCCATCAGTGGCATCTAGTTCTGATTCCTCAGCCCTGAGACATAAAGCAACAAAGCAATCTAAGCATTAAATAACACAAGCACCTTATACCTACCCTAACCCATAAGATCATCCTATCGGCTCTTTTATGAAAATCAATATCCTCAAATCCTTGCTCTGATACCACTCTTGTCAAGACCCGGCCCGGTTAGCTCGCAAGTACGAGGCGGGAACAGAGGTCGGACGTAAAAAATAAAAGAAACTTAACATAACATCAATTGAAACATCAACAATAAGGAAAGAGCCACTACAATTTCTCCAAAAACTAACCTTTTCTTTTTCTTTTCTTTCATTCAAAAACCACCAAATCAAGGGATTTAACATTAAAAGTACAAAAGTACACAAAAAGAGGATCTACAAGTATAATCTTTCTCTTGCATTCTAGTTCTAATTCTCCTATACAAAACATCAAAATACAAAAGAACCTGCCGCCCGTCGTCTCCCTACGACGGTAAGTACGCGGAGGTTGCTCAGCCATTACCCCTTTCTAGTTCCTCCTGAAAAGTATCCCCACAACGAGGGTGAGTCTTATACTCAATAGGTGAGAATGGAAATTCAAATAAACTTTAACATTAAGATAGAGAACTATAGCATGCTTGGGAAATTTTAATAAAAGAATCATCAATCATAAAAAAGTTGTACTCAAAGAAGAACATACCTTCACCTCAACTTTCAAAATGCATAATCCTTCCATAACCTTTCCTTTCATCCTTTAGAGAACATCATGCCTCAAGTAGTAATTTCAATTGTATATAACATGTATGAAACATTCATAAATAGTTTAATATATTTATAACTATACACCCGTCTCAGGAGTATCACTTGTACTGATCAGGTACACATAAATTGGCCATTTCCTTTTCCATTGGTTCATAGGAACCATCCTTTTCCATAGCTCATAAGAGCTTCCTTTTCCATGGCTCATAAGAGCCTCCTTTTCCATGTGATACTCCCGCGTCAACATGCACATACATATATTATTTATATAACCATAGGGTATGCTTGATGTAATTCATTCTTAGACTACTCACATGTGTATTTCCTTAAAGAAATGCATGCTTATGTACTTTTGCATGTAAGAGAAATGACATGTAAAACATAATTAGAGAATGAGCATGAAATCCATAGGTTGCACATTTGCATAAAGAGAACTTTGCATTCGTATCAAATATCCATAAGCTTACAAGGGAATATAAAACATAAAAGTCTCACAATAAACATAAAGGAACTTGTCATTTCAATGTAATTTGCAATTGAAAGAAAATTTGTTTAAAATTCATTTGAATATTCATTCCACCTACCTCAAACCGTGCCCCCCCCTTCGTTTGTCTGAACGAGTCCTTTCCTTCCACAGTTAAAATCTAAAAGAGCATACAACAATGCATAAGTAAATGTTTTTCCCTCACAATTTCCTAAATCCTTAAACGAAAGTAAATGCATAAATCAACCTAATGTCTTGTTTAAGTTTCAATTCAAACCCCACCCACAATTCATGATATCTCTCACCTCCATTCATTCTCAATGAGCGTTTATTTAAAACCATGGATCTTAAATAAGCAAACATTCTTCCTACAATCAAATATTAATTTAAACATTAATGACTTTCTTGGATTAAGGGAATCTACAATTAAGAAAACTTGTAAATAATTCTCTAGAATCTTTCTAAAAGCCTTTTTGGAATCGTAGGGATCAAAATTCCTTAATTAGGGAGAAACCCTAAATTCCTAACTCCAAATTTTTCATCGTTCAATTAATATTTTTCAATTAGAAGCTTTCTTAGGTTAATAGGAACCTCTTTTGTGAAGACATTTTCCAAGAAGATAAATTTTAAGCAAAACCCTAATTTCCAAATTCCATATTTTTCATGAAAACAACTCATTCATAGGTTTAAAAACATCCCTTAATCATTCTCTAAACTTTTCTCAAAAGAATCTTAAAGAAAACCTAATTTTTCCCAAAGCCCTAATTCCCTTTCTTTAGAGAAAACTCATGGAAGAAAGGAGAAAACTCATGGAATCCACATACCTTGACCTTCCCTTGGATTTCCCTATGTTTTCCTCCAAGACCGGCCGCCGGAGCCGCCGCCGAAGATGTCGTCGCCGCTCCTACCCGCGCCTCACGCTCCTTGGTTCCGCTCGGTTTGGTCGTGACAAGCGAATGGGAGAAGAGGGAAGGATTTCGGTTTAGTATAAAGGGAGAAATGGGAAAGTCCAAATGACATAATTACCCTCACTTAAACAATTTCGGCCTTCACAAGGCCTAGGGGTAACCTTGGCATTTCTATCCTTCCGAAAATTATAACTCTCAAACTACTCAAAATACAATACATGTTCTATACATCAAAACGATCAGAATTTTACGCTCTATTTTCTAAAATTATTCCCGTCGAAATCCGACAACCTCGAATTTTTCACTTAAATCTCGTCGCGGCGCTTTGAAAAGCGTGCGAAGCCTAAAACGACGTTTTGCGGGTTTTACAAGTCGATCCGACGAAACCGGCTTAGGCAGAACTCTCCGCCTCTCATGTACGCCGATTGGAACGCAGGAGTAAAAAAAAGCATTTTAGGAAGGATTTTTGAGGGAGTTAGGAGGGAAATTTGAATGTAGGGACTGTTTAGAGATTTCCTTTTGAATTGTATGATTAAATAGTTTGTTTTCCTAGGGTTAGGGCATCTTGAATTTGGCTGAAATTTGAGATTCTGAGGTTTTCTTTGGGCTCTAGCGGCGTCTAGAGATTGGTAGAGATCGATCCTCCTCTCGAATAGAGGATCAATCGTATCTTGGTATTTTCTATTTCCCTTTCATCAAATAATACAATCTATCTACTGTTTTCGTGATTTTGTGTGGATTTTTGTGGAGAAATCTCGCTATTTTCCGAAGATTGATAGGAAATACTTGAGATCTACAAGTGTTTCCTATCAGAAAACAGTTCCCGTGTATTTAGATTGCAGACAACCAAATAGCCCTAAAGTACTCTAAATACACTGCATTTCTTTTTTAGGCAACCAAATAACCCCTAAGAGAACAATCAAATTTGAATCCATAACAGGTTGAACAAGTAAAGGTATCAATAAGAATACATATATTAACATAAGCTTACATGTACTCTGAAATTAAGTTTGCTACAATTATATAGCTCGTAGCTTTATAAAGGTCTCTAAAGTTGAAAATTATGCTTTTCATTACCTCTCCGATATCCCATTCCTTTAACCAGATCGTGTCATCAGCACCTATATCTTGCTTGTCCCTAGAATTAGAAAACAAAGTATTCTTCAGTCAGAAAATAATGCTTAATAAAGTCCCAACACAGCATCGAATTCTATCTTAACCACGTATAATTATGATAAACAAAATATTTCAAAAGAGGCTAGCTAGCATAGTTGCTCTCTTTTACGAGAGAGATTATTTTTTCCATTATTTGCAGCTTCATTAGATAAAGAAGATCAGGAATCTCAATCACAAACTCAACAGGACGCGTGGCTCCAACTCTACCCAACACAAGCCAAATTACATGCAAACTTTGACTAGAGAGGTTATTGATCAAATTTGAAAATAATCTCTTTCCTATGCTAGTTTAAGGCCAAGACCGCAATATAGAGTCAACCTCTTGCACTGCGTGCACAATTTTTACCCATATGATATTAGGAATGTCAAGGAAAATTGTGCCGAAACTCCTTAGCAAAATTTTATGATATAGTTTCAAAATTCTACACCTAAAGAAATATGCATATACAATGCATCTCCATGTTTAGTGTAACTAGACTTATTCTTTCGATCATTCAAGGTGGATTCAGCATAAATCTATTTGAACTGGCAAAAAACAAAACAAAATTCCGCTTGCATTCAGAAAAAAACAAAACGTTTCACTGATTTGAATTTTTATGAGAAAATGAATAATGCAAATTATCATGGAAAGCACAAAATTCCTCTCCCCAACCTAGCATAAAAACCAACACCACCACCATCATCATCACCATTATCATTAGCCATATTCACAATTGGCCTTATGAAGTCTCCTTCATCATTTATTCCTATTGAGTGCTACATAATATACATTAATCAAATTTGCATAAATCCTTGTACACTTTTATTTATGTTACCCTTTGTCTGGCCCTCATATTTCCTTATACTTTTAAGTACATCTTATTTATCCATTTTATTAGGGTATCTTCATCTTTACTATTTTTAATAATTACTACTCCCATCATCTCTCCAAAATAATCATTTCTTTCTTAGTTTTACCACACATTCATGTCAGCATTTTTATTTGTATAATACTCAATTTGGATGCCAATGATACTTTTAGATTATATTCCTGTTATGTTATGTGTCCATTAATGGGAAAACTTGCTTCCATTCTTGACGAGGACATCGGAGATCAACGGCTACGATTTTTTTTTAGTTATTTATTTATATGTTTTTGTACTAGTTTATTTTATATTGTTGTTTTTCCATTTATACCCTTATGGGTGGTCATGTAGTGTTGTAGCCCGAAGGGCATTTTAGTCTTTGTTATTTTTCTTTTCATGAGGCCTATTTATAGGCTAGCTTTCTTGTATTGAGGGATGATGATGGATAATGAAAAGTTTCATGTTTTTGTTGATCTCTTAGTGAGTTCACGTGATCTCTTAGTGAGTTCATGAGAGGAGAAGCCCGAGGAGGGTAATTTGCAATACCCGTCAATCTTTGGAAGAGTCCGAGGTTCGCGGTTCTTACGATCTCTTTGTGAGTTCGTTAGTTATCTCTATCTTTCTCGTATATTCTTGTTCTTCTCTTTTCTCCGCTCTTCATCCACAAAATATTCCCCTAGCTCCATTGCCACCGCCCCCTTGGAGTCCACCCGCCGGCCACCCTCACGGCTCCGGCCGGCCACTTTGCCGGCAACCTCCTCAACCGTCCACTCCTCCCTCCCGCATGCTCCAAATTTGAAATTTGAATTCCGAATTTCGAATTCTTTCCTAATTTGGAAATCCAATTTAGAAAAGTTTTATTTGATAAATTCCAATTTCAAATTAAATTAAGTTGGAGTTCTCATAACTTACCTCTACGTCATCACCCACCTTGTTCTTCAAATTTCGAAAATTCAAATTTGAATGAGCTCCAAAATTTCCATAATTGCCAAAGTCCAAATAAGGAAAGAATTGGATTGAATCCAATTCAAATTTCATGGCATGAGGAGTTACTAATTCTCATCCTAGGTGGCATCTTCCTAATCGGAAATTGATTTGTTCACACTAATCTCCCTCCTCTCCTCTCTACATGCCACCGGCCTCATCAAGGGGGAAATCCATTTAATGCTAGTTTAATGTTATCAATGCCTTGATCCAAAATTCAAATTTCAAAATAACCCCCTTAATTTCATTCATAATCTGAAATTAATTTCAGATTATGAAATGAAACTCCCATTCCCCTCTCTTGAAACCGCCGGCCTCCTCCCCTCTTGGCTCTCCTCCATTAATTCCCCCATTCAAGGCATTAATGCCTATGACTTGAAATTCAAAATTCAAGTCTTTCCCTCCCAATTTAATCAAAACTGAAATTAAATGTCAGTTTTTGATTAATCTCCCTTTAATTCCTTCCAAATCCACTACTCCTAAGTAAGGAATTAATTCAAACGCTTCCCCTCCTTGCTGGCCGAAATTCCCCACAGCTGTTGGCTGATTTTTCCTTCCCAAATCCCTTCCAAAACTCCAGGAAAACTGCTGCCCAACATCTCAATTTGTTGTTTGGAAATTCCTGCAGCAACCCACCGACGTCCAGCCATCCCGGGAGCAATAATTGCTGTCCAGATCTCAGGGACAGCCCTTCTTCCTGTCTAGAAGTTTCCCTGAGCACAATAGGTTGCTATCTTGTTGACCACAGCAAACTAGGGTGCTGTCTAGCCGCCCAGAACCAGTCCTAGCTGCTGTCCGGAGGAGATCTAGCGTCGTCCAGCCGCTCGAAGAGACACCCATTGCTGCTGAGTGGTTCCAGAAGTTTGAAGGCTGCTGCCCCTTCATTCCCACAATCGTCATAGCTTCATAACTCCTTTTTTTTTTGAGTAAACTCTTCACTCGCTCTCTATCTTCTGAGTTTACTCTACTCGTGGTTATAATTTGATTCACAAAGCGCATGTTTTATCGCCTCCGCTAAACCTAGTATTTGAATGAGTTGTGAGAGAGGCCCTTCATAATACTAATCTTATTGTTAGCATTGGAATTTCTCGTTAAAACCACTCATGTATGCAAAGTAAGACTTAGTTGACTATTTAATGATCTCAACCTCTCGCATGTGTTTAGACCAAAGCTATTTTATCACCTTATCATTTTATTTTGTCGTTTATCATCAAGAGAAAGCTTATAATTATTGTGCTCTAAAATTTAAGCGTGCAAACTTCCTTAATTTAATCATCCATGCTAATACGTTTCACATCAATTCTATTGTTCCTTTTGTGAGGCTAGCCCAATAGGTACTAGTCCAACTTACCCTGCAGCTGCCTGGTTAGATCCACTTTGAACAGCTTTAGGTCCATCAAGAGACCCTGATGATTGATTACTGCTGCTGCTAAAAAATTGAGGGATTGAACGTAAGGGGGCTTGCTCAGTTCCCATAGCCATGAAACCATTGGTGAAGTTGGACTTGCTTGGTCCTGGTGAACTTCCAAATTGTTGCAACCGCGGTTCACCAACAAATGTTCCTGCAACAACCTAAAGTATGAATCTCATATCAACCAGTTAAAATGAAAAAAAACAGTGTCTGCAGGTTTGCAAAAACCATTGGTTCTTCCAGAGTTGCTTGGTCCTGGTGAACTCCCAAATTGTTGCATTGGTAGTTGCCCACCTACAGTTCCTGCAAAAGTCAGAAGCATGAATATCATGTCAACCGGTAAATATGGAAATAAAGCTGAATCCACAGGTTTGCATAAATAGAAAATCAAAATCATTCGCTAGAAATTGAGCAAAGACGAATTATTTTATAGTTGCTTATTTAGCTTAACTTTGTAATCAGAGTAATAAACTAGGGATACAAGGCTTTTATCCTCGGTTTTGGTTTCAGTTTGGACATGCTACATAAGCTTTAGATTCAACCATTTAGGTGTTCATTTTCGGTATTATTCTTTTAATAAGCTTTAATAACTCAAGATTCAAAACATCTATATAGATCTCATTCAATTGCAATTTTAGAATTAAAAAATATTTTAATTAAGAGAAAATGATCAAAATGGTCATTTGACTCTTTATGAAGAATCAAAACGGTCTCCAATTATATTAAACAACAATTTTGGTCCATCAAATCTTTTAAAAGGAATCAAAATAGTCTCAAGGTTGGATTATTTTGGTTCATCTTTAAGGAGTTGAACATCCTTTAATATAGTTGGAAACTATTTTAATCTTTCATAAAGAGTACCATTTAATTCTTTTCATTTTTAATTAAGAACAATTTCTATATGCAAGAAACAAAGTACAAGTTCAGTTAAAAAGCATAATTAGAACATCATAGAAATGAACACCTATCCTTACCAAGGCTCGGAGAACATACAACTGAGATACTCTCTGAACAAGCATATATAACGAGCCAATAGCTAACCAAGTTTATATTGGGTGTCAAGGACAAAGAAAGATTTGAAAAAGCTACACTGCTTTGAACTAGACCAATAGTAAGAGAAAAAAAAATCTTGCATCAGAATTTAAACCAATATCCAGGATCTCCTAACCAATTTTGGGGTTGCCTTTATAAATTCTTATTTTTCACTCATTCCCATAATGAGTTGCATTAGATACCATTGAATGATCATGAGGCCCACATTACAACCGCCAGCCCAAATAAGGCTTCTGCCCTTCTCCCACACATGGCTAGTCATTGGTGAACCCACAGGTATTGGAGCCCACATTAGATTTGACACTTGGGTGGTTAAGGAGTGAGAGGTATTGGACTCCTAAGGTTAGCTTTAGGTTTCTAATAGGGAATGGTTTGTGCACATCTTTGGATCTTTCTCCCTTAATTTATCAGGTTGATGAGGACATCGTCAGCATTTTCGACGCCGGAGATCGACGGCCATGATCATGATCTGTATTTTCATCATTTTATGTAGTAGTTTATTTTATTTTATGTTTTTTTCCGTTTTTTGCCCTTATGGGTATTTGATAGCTATTGTAGCCCAAGGGGCATTTTAGTCTTTTGCTTCTTTGTCATTTTGAGGCCTATTTATAAGGCCATTTTCTCATGTAATAGTTAGTTATTGATGAATGAAAATTTTGACATTTCATGTTCTCTTTGTGAGTGCAAAACCTCCACGATCTCTTAGTGAGTTTGTAGGAGAAGCTAGATCTCTTTGTGAGTTCTAGGTTCTATTGTTCTTCCATTCTTCTTCGTTGAATTTTCTTGATCTCGTCGTCATCACGGTGGTTCGGGTGAAAGCATTTGTGGAAGATTGGAATTCACTCTTTAGATCCCTAGATTCTCCCTACTTCTTCCCCTCCCTGCTCTTTGCCGCCACCCCCTCCCTGGATTGCCCAGGCTGCCGGCCTGCAGCCCCAAACCGCCGGCTAGCAGCCACCGACCAGAACAATCCGCCGGCCAGCCCACCAGCCCCCGGCTCCCTTCCCCCCTTCCGGCCGCCACCTCCTCCCCACTCTTTGAATTTCGAATTTGAAATTTGAATGCTTTATGAACCATTACTTGTTTCCTAATTTAGCTCCTTAATTTTAGGCAATCAATTTAATTGAATTCCAATTTCAAATTTGAAATTCAAATTGCTCCAATTAATTGCCCTCAAATTTGGAAGTTATTTTCCCTTGTTAAATCTGAAATTTTATTTCAGATTTTGTAAAATTTGTTATTAAGTTTGTGGTCCCCATTGCATTAAAACCCAAATCCCTCTCTCCTAGTCTTGTGGCCGGCCCCTTAATGGCCCCCTCTCTCTCTCTCCAATTACAATCATTACTTCCCATTAACTCCCTTAATTCCTCACACAATTATCACCCCCTTCCTTTGGAAATGGTTTTGATTTTTCAAAGCAGTTTCCACTCTCCACGTGCCCTCACCAATTCGGTTTCAGAAAACTGAGAATTTTTCCTTCAGTTTTCTCTCCTACCCGAGCTCCTCTCTGCCATGGGTTTGATTTTCCTCACCAATTCTGCATGATGGCAATTTGCTGTCCAGCAGATTTCTGCAGGTCCACACTAGCTGGACAACTCCAGAAGGCAACCCATTGCTGTCCAGACCTCTCCTGTCTACTGTTTTGCATTTCACGCACTTGAAATCTGCTGTTTAGGAGGTCGGGAACATGCTTTCTTGCTGTCCAGCCCGCTAGAAGGTCTTCAAACACTGTCCAAACATTCCAGACCGCTGAACACACCTGTAAAAAACCGCTGTCAAGAATTCCATACTCTGGCCACCTATCCAAGAACGACGATCTTAGGCTCCTTCCTCGGAGTGACCTCGGTTCTAATGTGGAGACTCTTCTTCCGCTAAAGCCTAGACTAGTTGAGCGTATGGGCTCCAAAGGTGAAAGTTCTCATTATTAAGTTATGGATTCTTATGTATCATCGTAGTTTTACATTTATTCTTTGTGGTTTCTTAAATCGTTTGGGAATCGGATTTGCTCTTCTCTGCCTAAACAAGTTAAAACCCAAGAATTCTAAGGAGTAATCGTTGTTACAAGTAATAAACTTATTGTGGGATTATTTTGTTAAAACTGCTCTCTTTAATTTCCTTAAAATAACTCCTGAACAGATTTGTTTCACATCACAGGTACATGGTGTTGTCATAACGGGTATAATGACCAAAGCCTCCTTAGGACATGTAGTCTCGCAGCTCGAGGTTTCCAGCTTATATAACTCACATTAAAGAAGATGATACAAAAATAAACACAAATCACAAATAGGTTAAGACACAAAAGCTTGACTTGAAGTTCATTTGCTATTCCAATATTGTTGTGTTTAAAAACACATTTTAAATGGAGAGCTCTCTCTCTCTCTCTCTCTCTCTCTCTCTCTATTTTATAAGATTTTGCAATTTAACACCTACATTCCGTCAATTCATTCATGACATTATCACAATGGGGCACGAAGATCAAAGCCTCCTTAAGACATGCACTCCGCAGCTCGAGGTTTCCATCCTATAAACTTCATTGATAGAATTAGTATAAAAAGGTTTCAAATAGTTTTCTTTTTTTTATTTCATTTAATACTCATAGCAAATGAGTTTCAAACATAAGTTCTATTTTATATTTAGACAACTAAGCTTAATCTATTGCCCACAAAAAGACACACTACACAAACTAATACGCATATGAACCTAACATGCTAAAGCCTGAATTTTATTTTATTTTTCACATTTGTAACATATTATGGAAACTATATTTAAATGCTAAAAAATCATTAAGAGGTGATTTTTAAAGTAGCTCAAGTATTTTATTATTAAAATCTAGAAAAACCATCATAGCGAGGTCCGCTTCATCTGGAAAAATAATGATCCATATGGCATAAATGGGTGGCCTACACTACAAGCCTAATTGATCATATAAAGGTCAATAAGGTTCAAAAAGAGGGCAAACTTTGACCAACAAGACCAAAGCTTTGCTAGTGCACTAACTTATGACTAATGTCTAATACAATCCTACCATACATCATTGGGTGAAAGTAAAAGAATAGTCCATAGTGTGTGCAAATGTTACTAATTCATTCACAACAACAAAGTTGGTCTTAACAAGTTGTATAAATTATACCTGAATGGGAAGCAAGTCAAGGCATATGCATATACCCTGAGTCCTGACACAATGAAGGAGCCTCTCCAGAGGCCCGGGGAAAACACGAATTGTCAACCAAATACAAGGTTATGTGTGCACTTAGATCAATGTACAAAATTATGTATGGATAGTAATGAAGAATATTGCTAAAATCATGTAGCAAGCAAATCGAAAATGCAATGTTTTGTTAATGTTGGCGTACACATAATTAAAAAAATGCAATCCATTGAGCTATGGATGAATATGAAAATCGCAAATTGCATACCATGTTTGTAATTATCAAAATTAATAAATGAGGTTTGATTTCAATGCCTTCATGTGCACGTATATGTATTTTTGTTCATCGTAATGTCATAACTCAATCCCTTACAACATTGCTCCCACATGCGTATATTCCTTCCCCAATTCAAGTCAAATCTTGATGATCGAAGACCACGAATTTGATTGAGAACTGAATACTATAATTCATTTAAATTTCACATTTTAAGGACTCCATTCAATCTCAAAGATTAAATGAGGTCTCATACAATGAAGAACTCCACCATGAATTCATGAATATCCAAAATCAGACTTATGACATTCATGGCATATTGAATTTGAAAGGCCTCGTATTCTACTAAAGCATCTGAAAATGACCAATTAAATTCCTATAGCAATTTAAATTCCATTCTCTTCATTTCTTTTTTTTATCTAAGATTTACTGCATCTATCCAAACAATAAAGATAACAACTTTAAATCCTTTAGAAACTTGAATCCCATTACTTCATTCCTTTTTTAAGATAATCTATCAAACATGAAGACTTAAAATCCAGTTAAGCTTATAGAATGGCAATATAAACGAGCCTTAAATTGATACTAGCCACACAGGAAATATTCTACATGATATGCAATCTATCATATTTCAATTCGTGAAAGGTCCATTTTTGAAAATTTGAACAAGAGATGTTTCTACCACTCATTGTTAAGGAAGTTCCAAATCAAAATAATATCAGAATTTCTATTGAGGGATTTGATCAGTTAAGCTTAAACATTCATGACAAGTGTAAAGTATGCAAATCTATATGGAGATGTCATGTATTGCAAATTTCCCAGATGACCTTTTTTTTTGTAAAGACTAAATCCATGAAGTTTATACCTTAAGTGGCTGATGACAAAACTTCAACCTATGGGTGAGCAGTTGGTGACTAGAATCGGCTTCTGTAGCTTTGGGGTTGAAGAGCTGCTGCTAGGATTCAGTAGATGCAGGTGGAAGAGTTGGGAGGAGGAAGGGGATGTGTGAGAGGCTGCTTCAGTCAATGTTTAAAATTGCGTATTCGGGTATTGAGACGTTTTTCATTCGTGAGGCGAGGCGTAAGCCTCAAGGCGTCAAAAGATTGCGTAAAAATAAAATGATAATTTTTTTATATACTAATGAGTGAATAATATAAAACATAAAAAAGCATAAGATATGAAGTGAAATCAAAATATCTCAATAATAAGACAACATGAAATATAGTTCAACTCAAAATTCTATCTTTCCCAAATCCCAATAATTTTTTTCATTAACATATAATTCCAATTTCCAAAAATAAATAGCAATGATATATCACATAAGAACTCATAAGTCATCATCACTGTAATCACTAAGGGGTTTTTCATTTGAATCATCATTATGGTGAATTGCTCTCCCCTTCCTCCTCTCCTATAGAGTCCAATGTCGGACATTTACTTCAAGATTTATGTAAGTTTTAATATATATAGCGTGAGGCGTAAGCCTCATGCCAGTGAGGCGAGTCGGGCTTCAAGGCGGGCCTCAACCACGTTGAGACGCAAGCCTCATAAAAAAAACTCGAGGCGTAAGCATCGAGGCGTTTTTTACTGGAATTGCGCAAAGGCGGGCCTCAAGGCGAGCCTTATATTGCGCAATTTTAAACCATGTCTGCAGTGGAGATGGGGTGGTAAGGTGGGATGGTAGTGGGCTGTTCTGTTAGGAGTAGATCAAGGCTGTTTGGTTAGGAGTAGAGGGGGCTCGGGCCATGAGAAGGAGATGGGTGAGGGAGGACAGGCAGCTCGTGTGAGGATGAGATGTGGTCGGACGCAGGCTTTGTGAGTGGCTATAGTGGAGAGGAGAGGGCTCTGAGTGATTCGGTCATTTGCTATACGTGAATGGAAGGAGGCGTGAGGGAGAGAGACCCGATTACAGGTCTTCGACGATGGCCTGTGAGCTGGAGTCGGACAGGACTGGCAGTGTGAGCTAGAGTTGCAAGGGAGCTTAGCGGCTTCTTGTAGGGGTGCAAACGAGTCAAATTGAGCTCGACTTGCGAGTCAAATTCAGAGCTCTAACTTGAGTCGAGCTCGAGCTCGGCTCATGTCACTGAAAACGAGCTCGAAATAGCTCGCGAGCCTTCCACGGTTCGTTTCCATGGTTTGAGGTCCACTTCCGCAGTTCACAAGTCCTATTCCGCCTTCTGTCGTTAGCACGCATAGGAGCTTCGCACCTTCCGTGGTTCATAGTTCACACGTGCGACACAGCCAGTTCCCGCCTTCCGCGTTTCACACTTCTCACGCGCAGCCGATTCCGTTCTTCCGCGTTTCACAGTTCACAGCTCGAGAGTCGCGAGCCTTCCCCCTCCCACATAAAATCGAGCGGCTCGATGACCATCCCACGTATAATCGAGCCATGATAATCCAACGAGCTAGAAAATCTGCTCAAGCTTGGCCTCGAAACTCGATAAGCTCAAATCACAAGCTCAAGTCGGCTCAAGAGTCGTCTTAACTTAACTCGCCACAAGTCAACCAATTTTCATAGGGATCCTTGAGCACATAGATTAAGAGTTCTAACCATTGGATCGACCTTTTATGGCTCTTAGATTGTAGTTCGTGTGCCTCATCTACCTCTTGTTGCCGGTCCCACTTAGTGCTAGATTTTTGGAGAAGTCTATATCTATTTCTATACTTTGTACATAATCAAACAATTAAATTCAAAATAAATTTTTCTGCTTTCTACTTTTCTACATTTACTAAATTAATTTAAATAAATCAATATGAATAATTTCTGGCATAATTTCTCTACATAGTTCCCCTTTTACCACTTCATCAAATTAATCTTAATCCTTATCCAAAAGTCAAAAAGAGCTCGATGTATTCTTCTTTCTCATTCAATCATATAATGCAACATAAGGAGTTGATACAAACTCGATGAAATCTTTTTAGGGGTTGTTTGTTTTGATGCATCAGGAGTGTAAAATAGAATAAATATAGAGGTAGTAAATTTTTAAGTGTTTTAAAGTATTTCTCCAAGGTGCTTTAAATACCTCCAACCACTCATTTTTGACGAGTTTGAAACCAGTCCTAACTAAGTGAGCTCCGAATATATCATTTCCTCACAACCTCCACTCTCCCTTTGTTCATAAACTCTAGTATCCCCTTGCTCGATAATGAACTATGGCTCTCCCATGCTCATAAATTCCAGTGTCCCCTGCTTACACATGACTTCAGCCTTTCCTACGCTCGAAACCTTTAGCATCTTTGTGCTCGCTCATGACCTCTAGCTATCCCCAGCATCCACAAACTCTGTATCTAATTCTTTCCTACCCTTAAAATCTGCTTATGCTCGTACATGCATAATCTTGTGCTTGAGAAGTTCATGTGTCATTAGTGCAAAGTTTTAATAGATAGCAGGTAAGTACTATGAGCTACATTTGTGTAAAGCTTGTAAAGCAAACCGGGAAGCTCACTGATCAACCAAAAAAAGAGCTAACAATTCAGAACAGCATGACGTGCTATCAAAAGAATTTCTCTTAATAGTCCATGATATTCAAACAAGTTTTTTTTTTTATAAAAAAAAAAAAAAACCCTTCAATTTTAGTCTCTTGGACCTTGGGATTTAGTTACCTAGCAAAATTTTTTTTTATGTTCTAACTGCAATAAATAGAATATTGTTATAGAATGAATCTATGGGAAAGAGGAAAGGAAAAGAAAAGAATATTGATTATCTACTTTAAAAACGAGACATGAAATAATGAAGATCTGACCAGAAACACCAAATTTCATCTCAGATCTACCTGAAATTTGACTTGCAATTTTGGGAAAGCTTGGCTGAGTAAAAACAGTATTTGACGGAGTTCCTGATATCTGGCTTCCAGAACTGAACAAAAATATTTTAAGTAAACAACCACAAAATGCTGCTCTTTCTATCTTGATTATTAATGTTGAATCAATTTCAGGCAGCGGATGCCATACCTCATGAAAGGTGCAACACTAGCTGATGTTCCAAGCTGACTAAAACTTGAAAATGTTGGTGGTTTATTACTGAAAGGACTGACAGTCGAAGTGTTACTACTTACGGAAAATTGATTCACTGCAGTAAGACCAGAGCTTCGTATTACATACGGACTCCGAAGGAGATTATCAAATTCAGCTACCTTTGAATTCCATAAGTTTCTCTCCCTTTCAACCTGCAATAAGAAAAACGCCATATTCAACTACATGCTGAATGATGTTTTATCAACAATTCATAAATGAAAATAGTAGATAGATATCCATCAATTTCAGGGTAAGCTCTAAACGCAATTCTAACAAGATATACTGTTAATAATAGATTTTCAAATGACCTAGTATTAGATCCAGTAATCAGATTGACCAAGAGAGAGAGAGAGTTTAGAAGAAATCAAAAGTAGATAGATTAAAATTTTGAGAGTCTGATCTATTAATGAAAATTACCAATGATGGTAGTTCCTCGATTGCATCACTGAAAATGAAAAACAAGTGATTAGGAGTATGTTTTGCATTTGCCACAAAGCTAGTTTTGACCTGGAATCCAGCTAGCAAGCGAACTCCCGCCGTCGCTTCCAATCAAAATGTTGTAACTTCCGATCCGCTGGAAGGGAACTTCGTCCAAGGAGCGAAGTCGAACGGCTACAAAATAGCGCAGGAAAGGGAGAAAATGAAAACCTTTACAATGAGCAAACTCCCGCAGTCCCGCTGTTGCTTCCGATCAAAATGTTGTAACTTCTGATCCGACTGGAAGGGAACATCGTCCAAAGAGCGAAGCCAAACGACAACGAAGAAGCGCACGAAAGGGAGAAACCTTCACAGAGAGCGAACTCCTGCCGTTACTTCCGATCAAAATGTTGTAACTTCCCATCCGGCTGGAAGGGAACGTCGTCCCAAGCCTCCAAGGAGCGAAGTCGAATGGCAATGAAGAAGCGCACGAAAGGGAGAAACCTTCATAGCGAGCGAACTATGCGGGTCGGGTTCGGGTTGACCCGAATAGTACCGGGTCAACTTGGGGTTGGACCCGAACCTGACCTATGACCCGATTTGACAACCCTACTCACATGATGTTGGAGAAGCAATAGCAAACCCACATAATTATAAATAATGACATGATGATCATTAGATCAAAGCCAACTTCCAATTAAGTGATCTTTCATAGCACCATTTTACTAAGAATGTCTCAAGGAAGAAGGCAAAAAAGTTAAAAGTTGAATCCAATCTAGCATGGCCTTTCAAGATTTTAAGAAGATTGGAGGCCACGGATGCCAACTAGAGTTGCCACCATGCATTGAGATGCATTTGGTCGCCAATGAGAAGAACCGGAAATACCATTTGAGCCTTCATATTGGATGGTGAGGCAAGAGAAGCCCGGACTATAATGGAAGATCTACTGATGAAGAGAGATACCATTGGACTTGGACATTTACAGGAAAATAAAACACCATTGCAAGGCATAAGCTAAAGAAAACATGGAACGGACAAGCTAATCAGTTTCTGGTGTTGTGAAGTGGCATAGCAATGTAGCACTGAAATCGATCTTCCCTCATATGGCACAAAAATTTCACAAAAGTGAAATCATCCCAAAAAAAAAAAAAAAACAACTGGTGAAAAGGGGATTAGATCTTGAGGATGATTCAACAGATTTCCCACGAATGTGTTTTGGGCATCAAATAGATAAGAGATCAAACAAATAAAAAATAATGAAATTTTGACAGTCAGATCTATTGATGAATATTACAAATAATGATTATTCCCACATCGCATCATCAAGAATAAACAAGACACCCAGAGTTCACAGCTGAAGACTTTGTTCATCGGACACCTGATAAATAAGATCGGAAGGCAGAAATTATCAATCACTGGATGAGGATAAAGTGGGCAGCAAGGATGGCATGGTTGACCAATCCATGGAGTCTTATATGACCAGGCCAACCTGATAAAGATTAAACTTGAATGATTAGATACTGCAATTTGCTTATAAATAAGAATATATCCTGAATTAGAAGATCAATCGAATCCTCTCAAATCTTCTCTCCCTATCTTCCAACTGAAAATCCAATTTAGCATCACAAACCCTAACTCCTCCCTTGCCACTGCCACCCCTAGCTTGCCAGCTAGTACTAGTGCCGCCAATTACCATTACTGCCCTCTTTCACTGCCTGCAAGCTTTCAGAACAGCCATCTTTGCACTCTGCTGTCCTACTGCTGCCACCAGGAGATCTTCGGGTGCAAGTCCAGCCCCGTGACAAGGTAAAAAAGTTTCTGGTGGTTGTTCTGGCAAAACTATAATATTAAAGCAATCTGTGGTATAAGGGAACTTGTTGTCCGATAACAAGAAAAAAATTACTTCGACTTATCTGTATTTTAATTAATAGATCATTAGGATTCTATTAGAGAAATTATGGTACTATTTAAGTTGTGCAAATAAACCATTAATTATAGCACAATGAAATGAGATACACTCAGCTGGTAGATGAAAGGAGTTAGTGGGGAGAAATAATAACAACAATAAATCACCATTCAGCTTACAATTGACTGCAGTGGTAACCCTCTTTTTGCATCCTCATATGCATTTGCACGCAATTCTTCATAACTAATATCACCAACAATATCACATGGAAGACTGAAACAAAGCACACAATCAGAAGCAAATTAAACATCATCATATGACAATTTCCAAACAATAAGTGAACGGAATAAAATTCATACTGTACCAGATTATTTTTAAAGAAAGAAATTTCTAAGAGCACAATTTGTCTAAAGTTGCTGCATAAAAAAGTATAAAACTCACACATCGCATGATATTAAAGCTCTTCAATATTATCTTCCTTACTATTTCCAGTGGCCATAACAAGTAAGCTTCCAAAGAGGTGCCTCATTTTTTAGATCCTCTATTATTTGACGTTTGCATGACTCGGGATCTGTACACCTATTTGATCAAAACAAAAATTGTTTGAAAAATCTTACTAGCAAGAAAAACATAAAATGTAATGCAGGCAAAGGGCGGGGGGCAGAAAACTTACTCATGAACGGCTGCTTGTTTTTGAGTATCTGTTTCTTGGGAGGACGTAGAATTTGTTGTAGCTGTTGGCCGGATCCACTTATTTTCGAACAGCTGACCCAAATAGCACGATATTAGTATAAATGAAATCACACATCTAAAGAGCAGACTTGTCGATAAATAATATTACTGATCATAAAATTTACATTAAAGAATGGAAACATCTTGTATTATACGTTGAGAAATTCACTACATAGCAGCAAGAAGACCAACCTTAGAAGGATTTTGATTTCTAGCAACAAAATTGTTCACACCACTCAACTGGGTAGTATCCTGAACCCCAAATCCAAATGTATTGGGCTTTGGTTGCTGACTGGCTCGTGAAAACTGTGAAGAGCTTTGGGAGCCAAATCCAAAAGGATTGGACTTTGTTTGTGGCTGGGTAAGATGGAGAAACTTACAACGGTCTCCATACTGACAACTAGACAGAAGTGATGCAAGTGCATGAGTTTTCAAAGTTCAAAAAAAGGTTATGATTGTGTTCTAATAAATATTACAAAGGATTAAGGACAATATTATAAAAGTTCCAATGAAGGGTGAAAGATAAATATTCACGTGAAAGCGAATGCAATCTCAAAACAAAATAAAATCACTTAAAGCACAAAATTAAATACATTTTAACGGAGAAGGAAGTACACGTTTAGCAAACTACAATAACATGAACTGAGACCCGTGTCTGTGTGTTTGTACCATGCTTGAGTATTATTGAATTTGCTAGTTACAAGAAAAAGGCTATTTTGCACAAATAAAAGCACAATCCGGTAGAAGAAAGAAACCATATAACATGGCTCTTGTTAAACAGAACAGTTAACACTTCTTTTACCATTTATTAGCCTCTGTCAAGCAATATGGATGAAGAGCATCAGCCTAGCAGCTGATAGCATACTCGTCACATCATCTCAAGTCAGACTATAATGAGGTGATTAACTGCTGAGGACTTCTCTGATTAAATTCAAAGAGCCTAGGCTAATATTGCAGCTTGTGGCAATTGGCATTTATCATGGGTAGGCAAGGTGACTTTGATTAATTCCTTAGTTTTGAATCTGCCTATGAATCTTATTTCACATACTTTAGTGCCCTCATTTATTAAATCATACTTGGATCTTGGACATTCCCCTAAGCAAATAGCCCTCATTTATTAATGTTCAAAGGCTTGATACAATGCAGGTCTCAGAACTTCTTATGAAGCAATACCAACATTTTCCAACTTTCATGATCTCCTTGCAGTATTCAGCCAGCTTAAGCAATCTGACATTGCATGAGCTAGAATTTATTGTGCGGCCATTCACCAAAGCTGGAGTAATCATAATGCCACTAAACACAACCAGACAATAGCAACTTCAACTATTTTGGCAGCAACAATTCTTAAGGCCTTAACTAAACCATGGACTTCTCATTTCCAAGAGCAATGGAGCACCACTTGGCCCTCATTAGCCATTCTCAACTTCATTGTGGATTCCCCACCCCAAATCATGGATGGATTAAAGTTAATATTGTCATATTGATGGAGCCCTCCTTCCCTCTCACAAAGTTGGACTCGGTTCTATCATAAGAGATGATGAGGGCGGTTTTATAATGGCGGCTGGAACTCCTTGGGAGTATTGGGATGGTACAATGGTTGAAATGCAAGCAGTCGTCTTTCTTATTTATTCAACTATGGATATATGAGACTAAGGGCATTATTATTGAGGGCGATAATTATAGTCTCCTTAACTACCTCCGACAAAGCTTCCAACCAAATAGGTGGCATTCCCTACCCTTTCAAACTCCAGATCTGGGTTACCGTTTTTAATTTCAGCAGATTATCTTTCAGTATAATCCTCAATACTGCAACAAAGTTGCAGATATTTGTGCATGCTAGGTTTAAGAGGTGTTTTTGTATGAAAAAAATAGTGGTAGAAACAATCTTCCTTCTTCTTTTTTGCATTAGTTGAAGAAATTTGTAGATAGTGTATTGCGCAGCTAGTTATACTTTTGGTATATTATTGGTCTAGTAATAAATGCAATATGCACATTTCAGTAATGAGTCATGGAAAGCGCAAAGCAATTGCTGTGGTTCTCCTTGATCCCATTTAGCTTTTAGTGGAAAAAGATAAACTCTTAATTGCCATTTTAGGTAAGGTTTTATAAAATTTTCAATAAAAATTTATCCCAATTGTCTATTCAATTGTTTGTGAAATTGAAAAAGTTATTTTATTTTTCATATTATTATTTTTTATCATTCTTTTCTTCATCTGTAAATTTTTAAAAGAAGAAAGTACATGGAGCATCGGGCCCAAACACAGGATAGATAAAATATCTCACCTTTAAAAAAAATTGTTTTGATTGACACAAATGAAAATTCAAACATTATCTCTTAATTATCAATCATCTAAAAAAAGCAGATATTGTCCACCTGTTGATCCTCCCGAAACGAGTCATATGATGGAATATACCATCAAAAGCTTTTGCTTGTTTAAAATGAATATATATGGAAACTTAGTCTTTCAAAAAAAAATTTATAAGAATACCCTAACTAAACAATACTTAGGATGAGCTTTGCAACATTAGGATTACTTTGAGATAGGGGTGTAAGCGAGCCGAGCTGGCTCGCGCGAGCCGGCTCGAGCTCGACTCGTTAACGAGCATGCAAGCCGACCTTATAGAGCCACGAGCTCGAGCTCGAGTTCAAGCTTGATGAGGCTTAGCTCATGAGCTCGCGAGCTGGCTCGAATCATATTTTAAATAATTATTATTTTTATTTAAATGTTTAAAATAAAATTAATAATTATAATGCACGCATTAAATGTAATATATATATAAGACAACTATGAGTAAAGGTGTCGCTTTTAAGGCATTAAAACATACATCTTTTAAGGAAAATAAAAAGCTGCAAAGGCTAATTAAAGCATACAGCTTTTATTCTAACTGGTTCTTCTTCTTCCGCTCGATCTTCTTCTTCCACCCGCGACCTACCTGATCTTTTTTTTTTTCAACAAACTCGCGAGCCCGCCGTTACTACCATGAATCGAGCTTAAGCTCGACTCGAGTTTGAGCTCGCGATCTGGCTGATGAGTCAAACTCGAGTTAGGCATGACACGAGCTCGACTTGACTTGACTCGACTCGTTTACGCCCCTACTTTGAGATGAGTGCAATAAATAATTAATTTGTATTGCACTCATCTTAAAATAAATTTGAGGGCTTTAAGGCTCATCCTAACTGAAAATTTGGTCAAGTTATCCTAACCCTAATTTTTTTCCAACTTAATTATTAGTTTTCTTATAACTGGAGAAACGGTCCAACTATTGTTTATCCCATTCTACCAAATATGCTAATTGAGCTGCAACTAGTGATGGGGACATCAGATTTCGACACGTGTACCATCGCCGGCAGCGCAGATCGACGGCTACGATCCAAAGTCTCTATTTCTGATTTATTTACAGCTTATGTCATGTGTACTTTCTTTAGTTTTCCTAGTTTGCCTCTGAGGGCATTGTTTTGATTTTGTAGCCCTGAGGGCATTTCTGTCTTTTCAGTTTCTTCATTTTTGGGCCTCCTTATATGAGGCATCATGTATTGTAATGACTTAGTTTTTGAGAAAAAAAAAATTTGACATTTCATGTTCTCTTAGTGAGTGCAAACCTCCACGATCTCTTAGTGAGTTCGTAGAAGCTAGATCTCTTTGTGAGTTCTAGGTTCTTTCTTGCTCTATTATTCTCTTTCATTTCTCTTGGTCTCATCGTCGTTGCGAAGATTTGGATTGGAGCCTCTTGGAGGAAGTTGGAATTTCAATCTTTGGATCCCTAAAATTCTTCCCACAACCTCCCCTCCCTTGCTCTTGCCGCCGCCCCCTCCCTAGATTATCCAGGCCGCCGGCCTGCAGCTCAACCGCCGGCCAGCAGCCACCGGCCAACCCTTCCCCAGCCCGCCGGCCTGCAGCTCAACCGCCGGCCAGCAGCCACCCGCCGGCCGCCGCAGACCCCCTAGCCGTTGGTCACCATGGGGCTTTCCTCCCATTAATTCCTCAATTAAAGCATTAATGGTCTCTTAATTTGAAATCAAATTTCAAATTAAGTTCCCCCCAATTTCAATAAAAAATGAAGTTAAATTCAGATTTTGAAAATTCCTAAATTCAAATCAATGAGCCTTAATCCATCACCTTAATTGCTCCCTTGGTCCATTAGTGCTGTCGGCCCCTCTTCCAGATCTCAGCAATCTTCATTTAGTTGTTTCCTAATTCTAAGCCCCTTCTTTTGGAAATAATCTCAATTCCCGTAACTCTTGCCTGAGTCGAATTTCTCATGCATATCCTAGCTCTAAATTATTTCCTAATGCTAGAAGCGGGATTTAGGAAACAACAACCCACACCCTCTCCATCCCGTGAGCTACCCTCCCGTCTCCGCCCCTCCTCTTTCCTATCTGCATGAGAAGATCTCCCTAGTCCAGAGCACGTGAAGGAAATTACACTCAGCCTCCTACTCCTTCTCACGGCTAGACTCCTCCATGATCTCCTCATCCTAGCCTACCAAATTCTGAGATTTTCTCTCAGGTTTTCTGTAAAAAAAAAATCTGAGAATGTTTTCTCAGATCTTATAAGACGAAGTGCGGAGCTTGCAACGGCCTCCCTCTTTTGCTCACAGTTCGTTCGCTCGCCTCCCTTCTTTGGCTTCTTCACTCACTACCACCATGCATGGCGGACCCCGAGTTTGAGTGGGGACTTGTGTTCGACGCTCATGGCAACCTCGACATCCAACAATCGTCGTTCTTCGACGCGGGATTTGATTCCGACGACGATACCGTTGGAGCCTACTTGGATCGGATCCTACCGACCCTCATACATTGCATCGACAAACAACGTCCAGACTCCGAGTGGATCATTGACGGCCGCCCACCCGCTCCTCCAAATCCGGCTTCTTCCCCGGCGACGAGTCCTCCCGGGGCCACTTGTCTACTAGTGGCATCGCTAAGTCTACTTACGATTCTCCTCCGCTAGCCACCACTTTCAAAACGAGTGAAGAACTTCAAGGTGAATGATCTAGATATTAAATTTGGGGCTTTGTTATTCTTAGCTATTTGCATTACTTAAAATTTTGGTGTTATTTTGAAAAGCTCCTCAAATCTCTACATGTAATTTATTGTCATCGCTTAATCTATCAACGTCTTATTCTTAAACTCAACTTGAGCAAACAAAGAGTTTTGGTAGCAAGGTAAAAGTCATTACTTCTATTAATTTCTCAAGTGCAATTCTTAATTCACCGCCTGTTGTTTCACATCAACTAGTTACCTGTATTACACACAATACATACTCTACAGTTGCAGGATAACCAAGTGCAAGGCTCTAAACATCAACATCAGTGCGCTCTAAATATTACTAAGGCACTGTACCAGCTGCAAGTTATGATACCTACAACAAAAACAACATCAAGCCTTTATCCCACTAAGTGGGATCGGCTACATGAATCCGTTTTCTCCATTTGGTCCTATTACAAGTCAAATTCTCATTTAAATCTTATAAAGAAAGGTAATTTCTAATGTTTTCTAACGAAATTATTTTAGGTTTGCCTCTACCTTTCTTAACATATGCCAAATCTAATACATCTACTCTCCTAACTGGGTCATCGGAAGGCCACCATTTTACGTGACCAAACCATCTAAGGAGACTCTGTATAATCTTATCTACCATTGGAGCTACTACAATCTTTTCATACATATATGCTCGTTTTGTATCATGTCTCTAAGAGTAAAGTCACTCATCCACCTGAGCATCTCATCTCTGCAACATTTAACTTAATATTATGCTTCTCTTTTAAAGGCCAAGATTTTGCACCATAAGGAATTGCAGGTCTCACCACCACCTTATATAATTTTCCCTTAAATTTGAGAGACTTTTCTATCACACAACAAGCCCGATGCATTCCTCCACTTCAACCATCCAACTTGAATTCTACTAATAATATCCCCATCTATTTCACCATCAATCTGCACAATAGACCCAACATATAAAACTTGTACTCTTATTATTAATGACCCAAGTTCCGATACCTATTGCAACAAAAAAAAAATGCCGACTCCCAAGATCCTATCTTTAACCACCATTTCAACAGAATTCACCGAAACATAGACACATCAACAATTATATTGTTCCAAAAAAGCCACACGAAAAGAGTTTAATTTTATAAAGTTTAAAACACACAGGAAAGAAAAATAACAAAAGTAGTTGCACGATTTCTAGATGTTTAAATTCTATTCTGCCCTAATTGGAAGAAGATAACAAGGAGATAATAGGGAAGTGATTCCACGCGTGCTAGTACAACTCATGCACGGAAAAACGGAACTGAGGGTTTTAAACGGAGAAGGGTACCTTCCGCGTTGGAAATTTCTGCAGGGCTCCCGCCTTGGAATCATATCCTCGTTCTACGGGAGGCCACAAGCAGGACGTCGAACTAGCTTTCAGTAAGTCTTATCAGTTGGCGGTTCTATAAGATGGAGGAGGAAGGCCACATTAGCAGCTGAGACGGCCAAAGGCATATGAGGCTACAGCGAAGGAGAAAAGCAAAGGTGCAGACGGGGAGAAATAAAAGAGTAACAGGCCTATTCATATTCATATTTATATAATAGATTAATATTCAAATTACATAAAAATGTTATTATTAATTTATTAAAATTATAAATATATATTTTCATTAAATATATTTATTTTGATGTGATGTAGATATTAAGATATCATATAATTAAATGTAAAAAAATTGATGCTGCATATTCAAATATTTAAAAAATTTATGATATTGCATATAATTTGCCCAAAAAAAATTGCATAATTTTTTATGAAATTAATTAAATTAAATTTATAAAATTCATATATATATATAACTTGTACATAACTTAAATTTATATGTACAATAATATTCAAAATTAAAGAAATATACCAACTATTTCATTACTTGAAAACATATGCCTAAAATTTCATTTCTAACAAATTATTATTTTTTTGTGTGCGGATAATGTATATTGAAGTCGGCCACAAGCAAACTAGTTCTGATTTTTGTTCAAACATGATTCAATAATGTTCAAGCTAGGCTCAAATAAAACTTACTTGAATCTTGTTTTAAACTTTGTTCAAATAAAATTTGCATAAGGTCCATACATGATGCTAGTATGTTCGAACAAAATTCCATCCTTCATGGAAACGATCTAAGGATCACTTTCTAGTGGGCCTATTTCATGCCACTAATCATGATATCTCATCCAACTACCTATTCTCCTCACACATTCTTGATCCCACCATTGCCTTCCTGGCCAGCTACACTTGCAAAATATTCTTCCTTCATGCACTTAAACTCATTGATGAGCCCTCCAATCATGAAATCATTCTCATCTATAAGTTAGTCCTAATCGTAAGCCTCGAGCTTCACCAATTATGTTTGCAAGCTCCCAACTTCTATGGTTGCATTTGCTCTTATTTGTGAGCCCTGACAAGCACCCATTATAACAATTCTTGTTCTAGCACACTTCGTTGACCTAATTTCACGACTTTATTTCAAACATATTTGAAATTTGAGCTCATTCAAATCACTTTTTTGTGTCTTCAATAAGTATTTCAAGAATCCAAAAGAGAGTTAGTGAATTGAAAATAGGGATAATTTGGTGGGAAATGCACCAAGAGTTCATCACATTTTTTAATGCTAAATCTTGAATTATCTTAAAGAAACTTCTCATTTAAAACTGAAGTTAGAGAGGCTTTAAAGAAAATGAAGTGTGGAAAAGCTATTGGACCTGATGATATTCCAATAGAGGTGTGGAAATGCTTAGGAGATGATGGGATTTCTTGGCTTACTAAACTTTTTATACTATTTTGAAGACTAAAAAGATCCCAGATGAGTGGAGAATGAGTGTGTTAATTCCTATTTTTAAGAATAAAGGTGATGCACAAGATTGTTCGAATTATAGAGGTATTAAGTTAATGTTTCATACTTTAAAACTATGGGAGCGAGTTATGGAGCATAGGTTGCGGCGTAATACTAATGTTTCTCAAAATCAATTTGGATTCATGCCGGGTAGGTCGACTATGGAAGCCATACATTTATTAAGAGGTTTGATGGAGAAATAGAGAGAAAATAAAGAGGATCTACATATGATATTTATTGATTTAGAAAAAAGCATATGATAAAGTCCCAAGAGAAGTGCTATGGAGAGTTCTTGAAAAGAAAGGAGTCAATAATGCTTATATTCAAATCATTAAAGATATGTATGCAAGAGCTATTACTTGTGTTCAAACACAAGGTGGTTTGACCAAGTATTTCCCTATTTCGGTTGGGTTACATCAAGGATCAGCCTTAAGCCCATATCTTTTTGCTTTAGTCATGGATGTTCTCACTAGACATTTGCAAGAGGATGTACCTTGGTGTATGCTTTTTGCTGATGATATTTTTCTTGTTGATAAGATTAGAGATAGAGTTGAATGTAAACTTGAATTATGGAGGTCAACCTTAGAGTCTAAAGGTTTTTGCTTGAGTAGATCTAAAACGGAATATATAGAGTGTAATTTTAGTAGTAATAGACATAATGAGGATATTGTGACTTTGGGCGATCAAGTCATTAACAAGAATACACGTTTTAGATATCTTTGATCTATTGTTCAGAGTGATGGTGAAATAGATGGGGATATTATCATCAGAATTCAAGTTGGATGGTTGAAGTGGAGGAATGCATCGGGCTTGTTATGTGATAGAAATGTACCCCTCAAACTTAAGGGAAAATTCTATAAGATGGTAGTGAGGCCTGTAATGCTTTATGGTGCTGAATGTTGGCCATTAAAAGAGAAGCATAATACTAAGTTAAGTGTGGCAGAGATGAGGATGCTCAGGTGGATGAGTGGCTTTACCCTTAGAGATAGGATACGAAATGAGCATATACGTGAAAAGGTTGGAGTAGCTCCAGTAGAAGATAAGATTAGAGAGAGTCGCCTTAGATGGTTTGGTCACATAAAAAGGCGGCCTTCCGATGACCCGGTTAGGAGAGTAGAAGTATTAGATTTGACTTGTGTTAAGAAAGGTAGGGGTAGACCTAAAAAGACTTGGTTAGAAAATATTAGGAATGACCTTTCTTTATTAGATTTAAATGAGAATTTGACTTTTAATATGACACAATGGAGAAAAAGGATTCATGTAGCCGACCCCACGTAGTGGGATAAAGGCTTGATGTTGTTGTTGTTGTTGTAGAGTTGTATTGTGTATAGAAACAAATACTTATCATCTACATACGTTTAAATCAATTAATTAATTATATAATTAGATTTAGGTATTTTAAAATATTGATAATGTATTATATGATATAAATAGAATTAATCATAACATCATAACATTTCTCTAATGCATTTACATGATTTATAATTTTCCTATAAGTGTTTAAATCATCATATATTTATTTAATTATAACAATTATTAAAATATAATATAATATCCCATTAAAATAAAAGTTTAAATTTTTAATGTTATATTAATAATGTACGCTTCGATCTTGTATATGAGTTGAACTTGAGTGGTTTCTCTTAACGACCCATAAACTTCTATAAATAACAATTTTCTCTCCACATTAAAATTAATGGATTTTTAAAAAGGAGCAATTTTTTAGTCAGAATAAACAAAAGCAGCATCATTGAGAAAAAATTTAAGAACGAGCTAATACGCGGAAGAGTTTGGCGCATTTAAAATTCAATACGCTAAATAAATGAGCGTATTTGAGTTAGAGAGAGAAAATGAGAGGGATGGGAGAGAATGGCTGAGTGAGAGAGAGTAGAGAGGAGAGAGGTAAAGCAGAATGATGATTGGAGGGAGAGGTAGATGTGATAGGGGAGAGAAAGTACATAGAGTTTTGATAATTAAATATTAAAATAATAGTTTAACTAATAATCATTTTAATTATTATGTAAATAATTAAATATTTAAAAATAGTTAAAATAATATTTAAATATTTAATAATTACTTAAAATATATTTTGATTAATATTTAATATTTAATAATTATTTTAAATATAAAATAAATTTTTAGATATTTATAATATTACATAAATAATTTAGATATTTAATAATAAATTTTATTATTTAAATATTAAATTATGCTTTTTTATGGTTAAAAATAATACTTTTATTATATTTTTTGCTTAATTATAATATAATTATTTATGCTTCAAATTATTTTTTAAAGAAAATATTTATAAGAATTTAAATTATTTTGATTTTTTAAAATCTAATTTATTAAAAGATAATTAATTAATTAAATAAACTGTTTATGAATTATTATATTTAATTAAAACTTATAAATATTTTATTAGGGCTTAGGAGAGGAAGAGACCTGTAACTCTTCAATAAATTAGATTATATTCTTTTAATAAATTTAATTATTTATCTTTTAGTAAATTATATTTTAAAAAATCAAACTAATTTTAAATTCTAAAAATATTTTCTTAAAAAATAATTTTAGAGTATAAATAATTATATTATATGTAAACAAAAAATATAATAAAAATATTATATTTAAACATAAAAAAGCATAATTATATTTCAAATTTTATTATTAAATATCTAAATTATTTTTATAATATTATAAATATCTAAAAATTTATTTTTTAGTTTTATATTAATTGTATATATATATATATATATATATATATATTTAAAATAATCATTAAATATTAAATATTAGTCAAAATATATTTTAAGTAATTATTAAATATTTAAATATTATTTCAACTATTTTTAAATATTTAATTTTTTAGATAATAATTAAAATTATAGTTAAAATAGTTATTAGTTAAACTATTACTTTAATATTTAATATTTAATTATTAAAACTCTCTACTTTCTCTCCGTTGTCACATCTCCCCCTCTCTCTCACACAGCCGTTCTCTCATCCCTCTCATTTTCTCTCTCTAACTCAAATACGCCCATATATTTGGCGTATTAATAATACGCTGAACTCTTTCGCATATTTGCGCGTTCTTAAATTTTTTTGCAGCTATGCTGCTTCTGCATATTTTGACTAAAAATCTGCTTCATTTAAAAAATGCGCCTACTAATTTCACCCTTTACAGTTCCCACTTCCCAGCATACATTTTGTCTGTCAAATGCATGCTTTGGCTGCTTCTCAATAGTCAATCAAGTTTTTTATCCGACAGATGAACTGTATGTCTTAGATTTCATTTGGGACGACTTTCATATTGCTTTCTAAAACAACTTTTAAATATAAAAATTTCTAATTCAAAAAAAAATTATACTAAAATGTCGTTTTAGAAAGCAGCCAAAAAACTGTCCTAAACGAAACCTTAGGGCTAATTTAGACAGCTTTTTTACTGTTTCTTAAATCAGTTTTTTAGTTAAAAATAAAAAATTTTGTACAAGAAAATTAATTGATGCAGTAAGAAAGCAATTCCAAACGAAGCTTTGGGATGACTTTTTACTGCTTTCTAAAACAACTTTTTTAGTATATAAATTTCTTAAACTAAAAAAATTTATACTAAAAAATTGCTTCAGAAAATAGTAAGTCCTAAACGAAGCCTAAAAAGATCATTTAATTCACACACCAGCTGTCTGGAACAGTGGAACTAAAAGCCTCTAATGGCTATGGGATGGCTGTGCGTGATCATCGTCGATGGAATTCATATTTACTATCTCTTATATCAGTAAAATGGCATTAAATGCCTCACATAACAACAATAGCATCAATCAGCATAAAATTCATCTAACAGGTGTTCGATGAAAATCTCAGGTGGTCAAGAATAGAATAGAATAGAACAAAAAAAGGATTCCAGTTATTGTTAAATTCGCGAAAAACAATCCCACAGAGAATTCTAAGGAAAACTTACAAAATAGATCGATAAAAGCAGACACAGCGAAAAAAATTACATTATAGAAAATCTGCCAGGTTGGACATCTTACAGTTTCAGCTCATACAATGAAGATCAATTTTCTAACAATCACTGTGATGTATCCATTCATTCAGCCGTGCTCTAATCCTTCGCAAAAAACATATCTGAATAAATCAAAGATTAGTCAACATACTCCAATCTGCAAAAGAGCAGTGCTTCTCCCACTTCAGCTTTGTTTGGGATGACTTTTTTGCTGCTTTTTAAAGCAGCTTTTAAGTACAAAAATTTTCAACTTTTGTACTAGAAAATTGTTTTAGAAGCAGTAAAAAAACCGTCCCAAACGAAGCGTTCATCATTTCCCGCAGCAAGCCACAAGAGCATAACCGTTCACCAAATAACATTTCAGCTCTGATATGCCATGCTGCAGAGTCATGTTGTGTTTGGGAGTGTGGCATGTAAAGAATGCGGCAGGACATTGCTCGTGCATAACGACTTGCCAGCACTGTATTAGGCTTTATTTGGGGCAGCTTCCTTACTGTTTCTTAAAGCAACATTTTAGTACAAAAATTAAAAAATTTGTACTAAAAAATTGCTTTAAGAAGCAATAAGAAAATTGTCCGAAACGAAGCCTTAATCATGGATGTAGAAGGTGATTCCTGACTCGGAATAAGCAGGATATTGTTGAGTCGTCATTTTGTCCAAGTAAATGCTGTCATGTTACCGAAGATGGTGACTATGAGGCAGTAACAGCAAGGTGATCCAAGCTTGTATTTTTGTACAGCGAGCACATACTCCCATTAAATGTATCTATATCAAAATCATAACCAAGTTTCATTGATATCATAAGGAGCAGACAATAAAATTACTACATGGAACACAAGTATAGAGGAAAGAAATTTCTCTCGACAGAAAAGGAATAAAGGCACATTTAAACTCTCTACAGATGTCCTCAGTTGATTATTAGGTGTTAAATCGGAGAGAAATCTCGAGCACTTCCAATATCAGAGCTCATGGTCCACCGATTACAACAGAGTCATGGTCAACATAGCACTTTGAAACAATATAGTATTACAAAAAAAGTGTGCTTTGATGGCTCTCGATCCTACCATTTCTGAACTTAGATATGCAAATTCAATTGTATGGGCACAACAAATGGGACAATACGCCCACGAGCTCTGGTTTAGGCAAAATAAAGAAGTGCAGTTTACCATTTAAGTTTAATTTCACAAGGATGAGACTCATGCTTAAATGGGAGAGCAAACAAGTATATATATGACACAATAATAAACAAAAAGAGATCAATGCGGTTTAATAGTGTTGATTTGTCTAAGACTTCATTTGGGATAGCTTTATTTTAATACAGAATTTTTTTTTTTATTAAAACAGCTTTTAAGTACAAATATTAAAAAAAAATTGTTTTAATAAACAATAAAAAAGCCATCCAAACGAACCTAAGTCTTTGCCGGAGCTGTTGTCCATCTGCAGCTACAAAGGTATAGGATTAAGGGAAGGTTTGCAGTCAGCCATGCTGCATTTTTGGAGAAGTCCATGTGTATACTTCTCCCGATTAAGGAATAGTCCTAGTCCGAAAGGTATAGGAAGAAACTGAATTCCTAGAAAGAATGAGATGGAACCTTGCCGTTTCATTTTGAATTCCATATGCAAGTTTTCTATGAGCGTTAAAACAGCTTTGTTGCTACTGCCAGTAATAAGAATGCGGTTGACACATATGAGAAGGCATAAGTAGATCCAATTGTGATGAAGGATGAGAAGTGATCGATCAGCAATGCTAATTTGAATCCCTATAATAGAAAATTACCTCAAAAAAGTGGAGAACCATCATTGTATTAGTGCTTGTTGGAGCCCGTATATGGCTTTTTGTTGTAAGCAATCATGACAGGGATAGTGTCATGAAATGCGCAAGATTGATAGATGTATGGTATGTCATTGAGCTTATCATGAAAAATGCATTAGATAACTCAAGTTAAAGAATGTCCCAATTATATTGTAGTCATTAAAAGAGAAGCATAATACTAAGTTAAGTGTTGCAGAGATGAGGATGCTTAGCTGGATGAGTGGCTTTACCCTTAGAGATAGGATACGAAATGAGCATATACGTGAAAAGGTTGGAGTAGCTCCAGTGGAAGATAAGATTAGAGAGTCACCTTAGATGGTTTGGTCACATTAAACGGAGGCCTTCCAATGACCCAGTTAGGAAAGTTGAGGTATTAGATTTGACTTGTTAAGAAAGATAGAGGTAGACCTAAAAAGACTTAGTTAAAAAATATTAAAAAAAAATCTTTCTTTATTAGATTCAAATGAGAATTTGACTTTTAACAGGACAATGGCCAAAAAGGATTCATGTAGCCGACCCCCGTAGTGGGACAAATGCTTGATGTTGTTATTGTGTTGTTGTTGTATTTTAGCAATTGTGCTCAATGTTTTCTTGAAGTCCATCCCTTGCTCTTGTTTGAAATCTTGCAGTGAGGCAAGCTTTGTGTTGAGCTATGGTTCCATCAGAGTTAAGTTTGGCTTTGAATGTCCATCGGCTGCCAAGAATGAAGAAATTTGATGCAGATGTGGGGCTGCAAGTATCCAAGTTCTTTTTTGTTTTAGAGCATGGAATTCTTGAGACATCGCTTGCCTCCAGTGCAGTTATGAAGTTTTGAAGAGTGTTATTAGTATTTTCACCTTTGCTATCCAAATGAAGAAATTTGATGCAGATGTATGGTTGATTTTTTAACAAGTTGGAATTGCTTGAATTTGTGCGGAATTTTGATTTGGTGATCATAAGGAATAGCTAGTAAAAACAAGAAAATCATCTATAAAATATATGTATAATTTATAGCCTTGAACATAAATAAATGGGGATGGCCCTCATATATCAAACTTTTTTTTTTTTACCATAATTCTTTATTCGTAAACTCATATATCAAACTTAATAAGTCCTAAGGATTTGAAACTATATGCGGTAGACTCCGTAAATGGATGTTTTTTTACTGTGTGAAGCAACAAAAATTGAAATAAGTATGACTAAGGATACATAAGGATTTGGGATGTTTTGCGATGACAGAAAGAATGGAAGTATCGGGGTGGCCAAATCAATGATGCCAAAGAGCAATGGTTGAATTCTTGGATAGCATGGTAGTGTTGTAAGGCTAGTTTGATAGGGGTGAATGGCATAAATACCATTATTGCTATGGCACTTGAGGAATGTTTGATTTGTCATTAGGCCCTTGGTGAAAAAACCAACTTATGATGATGAGTGGGTAGAATGCCTTTTCATGTATTGGAGATTGGAATGGAATTCGGATTACGGACTAGCATTGTTTAATTCTTTGATATGGCAAGGGATGCTAAAGTTGCTCGATATCGGAGGTGAGGTGGGCAATCACTCTAGAGTCGAAGAAGCAGTAGGAGGAAGAAAATCAATAAGAAGCCCACCAAGTATTTGGTGCAAATTGTGAATTTGGTGGGCTGTATTTATGGTTTGAGTGATGCCAGCATGTGACAACATAATCATGCTTAGGCACAAATTTGGCAAATGATGGAAGTAGAGTGAGTTCTGCCTACCCTATTCTGAGTGAAATGGTTGTCCATATTTGTAGCAATTAGTGAAGTCACAACCACACCCACATGAGGAAGAAATAACATCCTATCCGCAGGAGACAGTGCACAATGATGATCAGTGGTCGTGTGATCCATGTTTGCTTCATTTGTAACACTGATTTCTTTGCTATGTAAGAGAAAATAGATATCATCAAGGCTAATGTGTGGGAGTTTGGAGTGGATTGAAATTTTGAAGGCTTACTAAGTGAATGGTAGACCATTGAGAATGTAGATGATTACATATTCATTGTCTACATGGGAGCCAGCAACTTTCAAGTTGTCCACTAGTGATTTAATTGCACTGAGTCATTGAGTTATTGTTTGATTTTGATGTGGTGATGCTCATTTTTCAATAAAATTACACTTGAACAATTTGTAAACTGTAGCCATTTTTCAATGGTCGTCCAAATGTCTGAGTAGGAGATCGTGGTTATCCTAATTTTGATTGTAGCAATCATTGTGAAATCTCTGCTCACGAACTGTAATTGTAATTGTTGATTCGCATTTTGATTTGAATGTAACTTTGAGTAAATTGAGATTGAGTACATAAAAGACAATGGAGGTTGTCATGGAGTATAGATGTACAATGAGATTTGATCTATCAGTTACCAGGTATTGTATTACGGATAGGAAGTGATCATGCATTCAGTGTTCATTATTTGGTTATATGAATAGGAGGAGAAGCCATCAAACCCATGTGCCTCAAATAATTTGAGCATCCGTTATTCTAAATGGGATAGTTAGCTACAGATAGTTAAGTGTTGATGATGTGTTCGATATTTGACATCAAGAACTGGAGTGGAGACGAAATGGTGGGCATCACTCATTTTGGTAAGAGCAGAGCCTTCCGTTTTTTTTACGTACATTTAGGATGATTCGAATTGATCCATAGGAGAGGATAATGGGGGATAGAATGTAGTTGTTATCAGGTAGAATCTCTAATACTGTGAAAACTGAAAACTCAATGTTAAGAATGCATTCCAATGTGGAAGAAAAAATGTTGTATAAATCAGATCAGCTATAGAGAAAGGATAAGAAATACATTCAGTGATAGTATATCCATTCATAGTTATTCGATATACTACATTCTATTTCAAATAGAGGTGTAAAGGCTGGTTCGGCCGGTTCAATTGAACGAACCGACCTACCCAAATTAGATCCAGGCGGACCGCAAGCGGCCCACGTGCGTGCAAGAACCCTCCTAGACGGCTCGGATCCCACCGTCGAGTGGACTTCTGCGATCGAACGTGAAAGGTAGCGACTCCTTATGAGAAATAACATCTTTTCACGCACTCCTGTGACAGAAAACACAAGTTACAACATCAATCGAGAGGATTGAGTGGAGAGGAAGAATGAAGGAGAAAGGAAGTAAGTTTGTTTATTTGTATTCATTTTTATTTAATCATTTATCCCATGAGTGAAACCTAAGGGAGAATCGACATTTAATTTGAATGTAGAGGAAGCAATTTGAGAGAGGAAAAGGAAGAAAATTGGAAGAATGCCAACAAAGTATTCGAGTGTAATTACCTTTAATTTAAGATTTATTTATGTTCAAATTTTTAGAAATTTACGATCGATGTGAATTCAAGTGTAGGATAATTTTCATAAATTGAAAAGTTAAAAACAGTATGAAGAAGAAAAAAAAAGAATTTAGCATTTGAAGTTATTTCATTTTCTGGCAACGGAGGAAATGATAAGTAATCTAATTATTATTTACATTCAAATTTATCATTTTGAATTTCTTTAATTGATGAAATAATAAGTGATCATCTAATAGGGAGAATAAAACTAGTGGTGAATCTCAACTTCAAAAAGAGATTTGAGGTAAGATTGTATTTGAAAAAATTTTATGTGAAATTAATGAAAATTAAAGATGGTAAGAGTTATGTAATTGGGTGTGCAATTTTAGGTTGCATTGCGGAATGCTATCTCAGGGACCAATTATTTGAAAGGAATTGAAGTACAGAAACAATTAAAGTAGGTAATTACAGTTATTTATGAAAATTTCATTGTATTATTTTATTTAAATTGTAAATGTAATACTTTGTATATTTACTTTACTTTTGTCGAATGTTATTATGTGCAAGATATGTTAATTCAAATGTATATTCAAATGTATATGTGATAATTAAAAATTGACAGTAAAGATATATGATTATTATCATAGATACATACATATATATATATATATATATATATATATATATATATATATATATATATATATATATATATATATATATATATATATATATATATATATATATATATATATATAGTATATTGATTTGAAATGCATGTAAAGATATATGTAAAGAATCATAAAATAAATTTATAATATGTAAATGAAAGCATAAATGAAAAAGAGAAAAGGAATATGTATGCAAATGACAGGAGTTCACCCCCATATGATACTAGCTGGGGAAACAACATACCCGTGCAAGTTAAATGAAAATAGAAATGGATGTACCTTTATTAGTACATTTAGACGGTGCTCTTATACTAAATGAAAAAGGGAAATAATATGTTATTTGATAACGACAAATAAAGAAAAATAAAGAATTTACTTTATTTGAAATTGAAATATATATATATATATATATATGCAAAAGAAAGCCCATGAATATGTTTCAATTGTTTAAGTAAAATTGTTATGCTATATGTATGATTTTTCACTGAGTTTACTTGGTAAACTCACTCTATTAAATTAGCATTTTCAGATAAGTCTTCTGATAAGTGAAAATGACTGAAAGAGAAGTATATCTACAGAAGACAACGCTCAAATAAAAACAGGTAAAATGTGTTTATATTTAAATGCATATTTACTGTACAAATAGTGTTAGTGGCTCATTAGTGTTTGAGGAATATTAGTCATTACTGTTATGTATAACTGTGGAAAAAATGTATTAACCATCCGACTATTCGTTCCCGCCTCATTAATTTGAGTCTTTGGGTCGGGTCGTGACAGAAGATGAGAAGGAGAGATAGGAAAGCAGCAGAAGTTACTTTTCCTTCAATGGATGTGATAGCTTGAGTTGTTATGCTTGAGTGGCTGATATAGATTTGCTCATTTGCAGAGGTAGTGTCTATACCAATACATGGAAGCTGCAACAACTCTGTGTTGTTATTACGTACATTATAAGTAATAATTTCAACCTAATAAAATGGCGTAAATTTTTTGGAAAAATATTAGCATGATAGAATGCATAAAACACAACCGAACCAGCTTCAAGATCAAAATTCATATATCTTTATGGAGCAGGAATATAGTTGCTGATGCAATAGAGGATAAACATATCTAAGCACGCACAAGCAACAAAAGGCTGCATTAAAGCCAGTCAACCAATCACGATTGAGCCTATATTACTATGTCAATTCTCTAGGATACTATGATAAAATTCTTGTTTTAAAGTGGAACAGTGGCACACTCAAATACTTATTAACGAGGGAAAAAAAAGCATCAATTTAAAAATATATAATCCAGAATCATATTCTAAGCTTAACTTCAGAGTGGCAACTTCAAAACGAAGAAAAATATTACTAAGCATAATCATCCTAATTCCAAGCAGCAGATAGAACATATGAAATCACATCATTTTAGCTTCCTGAGTCCTAAGCTTAGAAACATAAAAACCATAAGAGATATCTTGCTAACATTCCTTAATATACTAGAACAATACGAGAAGGCATGGATAGTACTTGCTTGCAGAACAATAGAGGGTTATGCTTCGTTCTATAGGTAGCAATTTGCCAATCTTTTACACAGACAAAAGTTTTATTATCACAGATATGTATGGGTATTCTAAAACAAATGAAATGTGATGCACCATAAACAGGAAAACCGAAAGCAATCTTGCCATAATTAATAGCCATAAGACTACACAGTATATGCTAACCTACCAATAAAAATAAATTTAAAATACTTACCGCAACTCAAAAACAGCCAAAGCCAAACGGACAAACTCATTGAAGCCAAAATTAGCACGTCAGCATCCTTTATTCTTCCAAATACTGCTGCTTCTAAAGTTTGAGAGGATAAAAATATAGATCATGATATTTTCTTCCGGTTAATTGGGGACAAAAACAATACCGGCAAGAGAAGTAACAGTGCTGATTTCTCACTAGCTTGTACATCTGCCAAGTTCTACTAATGGTCATCTTTGATCTCATCCTGCCCTTGACAGTCCTCTGCAATCCAATCATTCTTCAGACCCCTCTGAACACTGCGGTCATTTCTGATCCCAGATTGATGAGATATTCCAAAATAAGATATTACTAAGGACTAGCTACTTATGTTGTTCCACAAAATTTCTCCCTTGGTATTCACCTGCCTAGTGATCCTTCTCAAGCTTGTACATGGAGACATCATGGCAGCACCAGTTCAGAGTTTTCATGGTAAAACTCTGCAACTGAGGACTATAAACCTGATACGTCTTGGAGACAAAAACAGCAAACACAATGAAAAAACTGCAGAAATATGAATATAGATGGCTGATATTTTATTATAACTTCAATAAAAAAGAAAGATACAAGCGATCTACAATTCGAGAGGTAGGATCGATTCTCCCAAACAACCTAGATGCCGCTAGAAAAACCTCACCAAAAATAAACTACAACAACTCTCAAATAAATTTCTGCATAACCAAATCAAACCCTAAACTTAGCCTTGGATAAGCTTCTCCTATTTCCCTCCTAAATAAAAAAAAAATTGAAAAAAAAACCTATTTCCCTCCTAAATCAGAACCCCCCCCCCCCAAATAAATTTCCCTCTCTAATTTGAATTTCAATTAGGAAATTCTTTCTAAGTAATCTTTTCCTAAATCAGCCCCCCTTTCCTAATTTATTTCCCTCTCCAATTTGAATTTCAATTAGGAAATCATTCCTAATTGATCCCTTCCTTAATTCCTCTTCTCACATTTTAATGGGCCCCACAATGGGGGCCAAATCCCTTGCCCTTTCTGCCCCTAGCCTGTTGTGCTCTCCTGTATCAAAACCCTCCACAAGATTTACACAAAACTAAAAATTTGAAGAAAAAAAATTTATAAGAATGATTGGGCCATAAAAAAGGATCACATATTACATTAACAAAGAACAATACACATATTGGCTATGAAGAAAATTAAAAGCACAAAGCGAAACATTTGACAGCAAAGTTAAGCATCACCATCAAACGGTCTAGCATGAGGTTTACTAAATTTTATATTTGGAGTTCAGATATTGTAACTTGAAATAAAGAATGATTTCTTTAATGAAACCTTAAGGTGGAAGTATTCATCAAAGAAGTATTCATCCCAACAAGATTAGAAAATCAAAGAAACATCAATAAGATATGTAGACTAAGAAAATTTATATATGGCCTCGTGCAATCTCTTCATGCCTATTTTGATAAATGCTTTAAATATGTTGAAAAGCATAGGTACATTAAGTGTAAAACTGATCACACTCTCCTTCACCTAAGAAGGAAAAAAGTGATTCTTATCATGTACGCAGTTGACCTTATATTGTCATGAGACTTAGAGGAAGAGTTAATCAGATTAAAAGGATTTCTGATAAGAGAAATTGAGATAAAATACTTGAGAAATCTAAAATAGTTTCTTAGTATGGAAGCGGCACAATCAAAACACAGTATGTTATTTCCCAAAAAGAAATAAATTCTTCGTTTGCTTTAAAAGAAGAAAGCTTAGAGATAAGCCTACAAAAACTCTAATGAATCCAACAAAAAAATGGATCACCACTACAAGCAAACCTATTGATAAAGGTGGGTATAAATGCCTTGTGGGCAAACTCATCTACCTCTATCGCACCCATCCTAACATTGAGTTCCCTATTAGTATTGTAAACTAGTAGTCTAGTACATAAACAAACCTTACTACATGTTAATAAACGCATTTTAAGGTACTTCAAAAAAGCACAAAGAAAAGGCATGTTATATAAAAAGTCATCAAACAAAGAAAAAACAAATTTTTAATGGATGCTTAATAAGTTGAAGGCATTAGACTGAAGACCTCTTGTGATTGTACTTATTAGGGAAACAAAATTATATGGAGAAGAACGTAATAATCTATAATCTCAAGAAGTACTACTGAAGCTGAATATAGGGCATTGATAATTGGTGTTTGCGAAGGGATGATAGTTAAAAAGATTGTTAAAGGAATAAAATTATCAAGTGAAAATCTCCAAAAGTATACTCTGAAAATCATGTTGCAATAATTATTGCAAAAAAAATATGTCCACTATAATAGGACTAAATACATTAAAAATGGTCAACATTTCATCTCAATAAATTGAATATAGACTAGTCCAACAAAACTAAATTTCAACAAACTCTCAAACTGCATATATCCTCACTAAAGCTTTATCTAGAATGAGTTATGATAAAATAATCAATAAGTTGGGCATAATCAACATATACAACCTAGCTTGAAGGAAGGTCTAAATAATCCTAAGCATGTGGCCAACACATTTCCATCAATAACAACCTAGTATTTTGTTGACAACTTTCCATTTATAGCAATCTAACAATCTGTAGACAATAACTTTCAATCTACAATAATTCAACAATATGTGGATATAGGCTTTTTCATCAATAATGATCTACTAATACGTGAATATTAGCTTTCCATCAACAACAATCTAATAATCCATGGACAATAAAATTTTATTTATATTGCATAGTAAATTTTGGATTCCAAAATTAAAGACAAATTTCTATATTTATTTCTTTTCTTAATAATTATTTCTCTACTTAGTAATGTACAAATTCTCATCTTATTTTTTACATAAAATAAGAAAATAATATTTGATCATAAGATTCCCATTTTCAACTCTCTTCTCTTCTCAATCTAATTTTCAAAAGTTTACTATGTGCTAACAGCACTGAAACATACACTCACCAAGAGATTCAAAAATTAAAACTATCTCATTATCCCCCCCCCCCAAAGAAAAAAAGTCCCCTTACAAAAAAATTCAAACTAACTCGGCATAAAATTTAATTAATCATATAATATTCATATGCCATGCCCCGTCTTACTTTTAATATCAATAAAAATGATATTTTAACAACATATCAAACAATCTAATAAATTATTGTACGTTTGTTATGAAAATGGACTAGTTGGAGGCCAATTTGAGATGTGACCTTTTTAGCTCAAAGCCAAACCATTGAACATGGTTTAACCTTGCTTTATATGAATTATATAAAGTATAGGCGGGTCAAAAGCAATGATTGAGTTGCCTCTTGGGTAATCTAGAGATTCAAGTTTGAGTCACTGAAATAACCTCTCTACAAATATAAAGATAAGACCATAAACATCAACCCCTCAAACTTTATATTAGCAGGAGCTCCAAGAACTAAGTACACCCTTTTACGAATTATATAAAATCCAACTCCGCAACTACTTCAAGGAAATCATAATGTGTAATGGATTACTAACTAAAATTACCCATATATACATAAAATAAGTTTAAAAACATTTTTGGTTCATAAAAGGAAGATTTTTTAAATATTTAAGATTCTAATACACCTTAAAATAAATCATTAAAAGATATTGAAAAAAAAAACAAGACTACATACAACATAGAGCTTCCTTTAGCTCCAGAGAGTAATGATGTGGAGCATTATCACCTGTTAATTACTACATTCTTCACAAAAATGGATCAGTTAGATGCCAATTTAACTAGTTGGAGGCCAATTTAAGTTGTGACCATTTTAGCTCAAAGCCAAACCATTAAACATGGTTTTAACCTTGCCTTATAAGAATTATATAAAGTATACAATGGATCAAAAGCAATGATTAAGTTGGCTCTTGGGCGCTCCGCTGCAAGCGTAAAATATGAGACTTCATACACCTCAAAGCTCATAGGACGAAAAGAGGTTCTTTTGAGATCCTTATACTCATTATGCATGGCATTGAATGGACTGAGCATTAACCTTATAGGCTATAAACAGCGTACTATATAGACTATATTGGATACTTCTGCTTTCCTGAGTGGGGAAGGGAATCACTACTTCGGATGCTCAAGATATCCAAGTTTGCGTCACTGAAATAGCCTCTCTACAAATGTAAAGATAAGGCCATAAACATCAACCCCTCCTCATACTCTATATTAGTGGGAACTCCAAAAGCAAGTACAACCTTTTAGGAATTATATAAAGTCTAATCACACAAATACTTCAAATAAACCATAAAGTGCAATGGTTTACTACTAAAATTACCAATATATATGTAACATTGGTTAAAAAAACATTTTTGGTTCATAAAAGGAAGATTTTTTAAGTATTTAAGATTCTAATACACCTTAAAATAAATCATTAAAAGATGTTAAAAAAAGACTACTTACAACACAGAGAGGTTACTTTAGCTCCAAAGAGTAGTGATGTGGAGCATTATCTGATGAGGACATCGTCAGAGATTTCGACACATGTACCATCAGGAGACGCCGGAAATCGACGGCCACGATCATGAGTTTTATTTTGAGTCATTTATGTAGTAGTTTATTTGATTTTTATGTGTTTCCGTTTTGCCATTATGGGTACTTAGTCGCTATTGTAGCCCAAGGGACATTTTAGTCTTTTGCTGATGTAGACAAAGGGGGGGTCAACACAAGTCCAAAATAATTCTGATTTTGGCTTCCCTTGAGTCTAGTAGTTCAAATAAATTTGAGCTGAACTTTTAGCTCATTTATGAGCTGGACTTTAGTTCATTTATTGAACTAAGGGTTAGCTCATTATTAGCTAACATTTTAGTTCATTTATTATCCTATATTAAATATACTTTTTATGTTTTTTATGTGTTTCGTTATGTAAGTCTCTTGGAATTCCAAACCGGCTTTTGGAATTCCAAGAATTTGTTTTTCCCATGAGGTGACTCCTTGGTTTCCTCATGGGCTTTTTGTTTTTTCGTGTTTGACCCCTTGGAATCCGGCCGGCCGCTGGTTTCCCGTGCCCGTGCTCCCTCCCATGGCCGTGCCCCCTTGGTTCCCGCTCGGCCTCCTTGTTTCCCGTGGTGGTTGCTTCGGTTCCATGGCTTGGGATGTTTTTTCGTGCAATGCATTAATAGGTTTAATGCTTGTGATGTTTAGGTTCTTGTGTTAAGTTAATGTATTGTGTCTCTTGGTATTCCTCTTTCATACCTATAAATATGGGAGGATTTGTAATGTTTGAAGTTAGTTTATGAAATGTGATTTTTGGAAAAGTTTTAACCTGCGGGTTTGCTTTGGAAATCCTGCGGACTCTTTCCACCCTTCTTTCTCATCCCCTCCGGAAATCCTGCGGGCTCTTTCCACCCTTTGTTCTCGGGCTTCTAACCTCTTTCGTCTCTCCGCAAGTGTCACTCCACATGTATCCTTCTTCTCTAAGTGCAGCAACTTTAGGGTGTCTTGTTTGAATCGTTTGAGTCAAAGTTTGTAAGTCCTAATTTTATAATATTAAAGTTTGTTTTGTTTGTTTTGTCTATTTTGTATTGTTTTGTGTATTTCTTAGTTCTCTTGGAAAGTAATTTAGTCTGTTAAGCAAAAATATAGGCTCCCCTATATTTTTGCTTGCATCATTTGCTTTCTTTGTCATTTCGAGGCCTATTTATATGACCCTTTTCTTATGTAATAGTTAGTTTTGATGAAATGAAAATTTTATTTTTGAGTTCTCTTTATGAGTTCACCCTCCACAATCTCTTAGTGAGTTCGTAGGAGAACTAGATCTCTTTGTGAGTTCTATATTTTTCTTGTCTTTCATTTTTCTTTAGTTCTCTTGAGCACTTCGTGTTGTGGAGATTTGGATTGGAGCTTTTCGTGGGAAATTGTGTTTTCACTCGCCGAATCCCTAGAAATTTTCCCTCTCTTCCTTCCCTTGCTCTTGTCGCCACCCCCTCCATTGATTGCCCAGGCCGCCGGCCTGCAACCCTAATCCGCCGGCCAGCAGTCACCGGCCAGCCCAACCCGCCGGCCAGCAGCCGCCAGCCAGCCCACTAGCCCGCCGGCTCTCTTCCCCCCTTCCTGCCACCGCCTCTTGCCCCTCCTTTGGATTTCAAAATTGAAATTCAAACGGCTATGAGCCATTAATTGTTTCCTAAATTGCTTCCCTAAATCATGCCCTCAATTTAATTGAATTTTAAATTTCGAATTTTAAATTCAAAATCAATCTAATTGAATGTCTTTAATTTAGGAATATTTTCCCAAATAAAAACTGAAGTTTTAATTTCAGATTTTATTAAAATCCTGAAATTAAGACTAGTGGTCCCCACCTACTTAAAACCTCAACGCCACCTCACCTCCTACATGACCGGCCCCTTAATGGCCATCTCTCTCTCTCCTAATCACCTTAATAGCTCCACAAATTCAGCCCAAATCTTCTCCACATTGCCGCCCCTCTCCCTCCTTGGATTAATTTGAAATTCAAATTAAATCCCTCTCCTAAACCACTAAAATTTGAAATTTATTTCAGATTTCCTGCATTTGCCTCTTAGCCCCCACCATAGCCGCCTCCCCTTTTCTTCTCCCCTTTTGCTTCAACAAGTGGTCGGCTCAAGAAGGGAGTTCTCCACATCCATGGACGGCCGATCCCGACATCAACCACGACTTCGTCTTTGATGATCAAAGAAAAAAGGATAAGACGTTGGATGCTCTCTAGTCATCCCATGGACTACCCGCCACCGACTCCCACTCCAACGGACTACACTTTGTGCGCCATTTGTCTCCTAGTGGAATCGCTCGATTGCTCTCAATCTTCCTCCATTAAAAGTGTCACCAACAAGAGAGTGAGTGAGAGACCCAATGTGAAAAGTTCTATTTGTTAATTGTGGATTATTGTTTCTCTCCATAACATTACTATCTAATTCTATGTTGTCAATTTGATATTGTCCCATTAATCTAGTTGTAATCACATGCCTTACTTAATTTCGACTAGATAATTCCGAGAACTTAATTAGGGTAAGCATTAATTCTATAACTAGCAAAACTTTAACAATCTTATATTAAAATCCCCAAGCAGTTCTTGTTTCCATGCATTACGTTTCACATCATTATCACCTGTTAATTACTACATTCTCCCCAAAAATGGACTAGTAAGATACCAATTTGACTAGTTGGAGGCCAATTTAAACTGTGACCATTTTAGCTAAAAGCCAAACCATTGAACATGATTTTAACCTTGTCTTATATGAATTATATAAAATATAAGATGGTTCCAAAGTAATGATTAAGTTGCCTCTTGGGTAATCTAGAGACCCAAATTTAAGTCACTGAAATAGCCTCTCTACAAATGTAAAGATAAGGCCATAAACATCAACCCCTCCTCAAACTCTATATTAGTGGGAGCTCCAACCACTACGTACACCCTTTTATGAATTATATAAAGTCCAACCTTGCAAATACTTCAAGGAAATCATAATGTGCAATGGATTAATAACTAAAATTACCCACATATATGTAACATATGTTTAAAAACATTTTTGGTTCATAATAGGAAGATTTTTTAAGTATTTAAGATTCAAATAACCTTAAAATAAATCATTAAAAGAATGAAAAAAAAAACAAGACTATATACAATACAAGGAGTTTCCTTTAGCTCCAGAGAGTAGTGATGTGGAGCATTATCACCTGTTAATGACTACATTCTTCCCCGCCGCGCCGTGCCCCCCCCCCCCAAACACACACAAATATATATAGTTTCTCTGAAGTTTTCATAGTGATTATTTTTAGGAAGGAAATGGCTCTTTAAAAAGATTGATATGTTTCAGCTAGATGTGACTAGCCATTATTCATATTACACAAAGCGAAAATATTTATGATCCCAAAAGTATATGAATATCAGCTAATAAAAGAAATGTATTGTACCATTAACAAAAATATAACAGCAAAGCCATGCTTATTATCCAAAAAGAAGATTATTAGAAACACTAAGAGTCAAAACAAAATCAGCAACTTTCATACCAGAACTAGAACAGTGGCGCCATCAAAGCCTTCGTTTGCTTATTGTGAAGTTTGAAAGAATAGACACAAACATAATTTCATCGTCCAATCCAAGGTCAATGTGAAGATCGGTCATCAATGCAAAGAAGGGGCAGATTCAGCAAGAAGCTTGCATTCCTCATACAGTTGCAGTCACGTTGGAATTCCTAGCCCTTTGAAATCCAATCATCCATTAGGAAAGAGTCTTCAGGACCAATGCAGTCCCTTGGATCCGAATATAGTGGGGTATCCCTTAGACGGAGATTGTTTTGGACAAACTCAATATTGCAGAACATTTGCTGTTCGATGCAACTCCTTCCTTTGTCATGTATCTGCTCTGAGACATCCTTTTTAAGCTTGAATCTTGGAGCACCGCTACAAGGCTGGCTTAGGATTTTGATGGCAAATTTTTGCAACTCAGGACTCTGATACCCATAAGATGCCCACCATAACGCTGCAATTTGATGGAACATAAAACTTCAACAGTTCTAAACCTAAGATGGATAGTTCATAACAACAGCCCATAAAAACTCAACATGATTACATTCGATAAAAAAAAAAGGTAAAACCACATAAAAGGATATTTGACCACTATGCCAATGAGACATCCATTTGCTTACCAAATTCAACTATCCAAATTCCGTGAAAGGACAAATTAGATTCCTAATGCAGGGTAATGAAAAAGCTTTCTTTGCTTACTCTTTCAATTTACCCCTCTACTAATAGCATATGAATATTAAACAAAAACTAAATACAATTAGATTTTCTTGGCTAACTATAAGTTAGAAGGTAGCTTTAGCTAAAAGTTATACAATTTTTAAGTTCATTGTTCATGAAACATAGATCGTTTAGATTGTAATTCGGAGTGATTTTACAATTGCTAACACCTTATTTAAGAAAAGAGCGGAACATCCCCTCACTTATAAGAATGATTATAATAAAAATCATATTGATTATTTTTTTTATAAGAAAATAGATCTTTTAGATTGAAAATATTGTAAAATTATTCCGAGTAAAAGTTTATGTATGCAGTATTACTTATTACTTTAGGACTTTAAGATGAAAGGGTGAAATATGAAAAATAAAATAAATATTATCCTAGGATTAGATGGGGGCATTTAAAAAACACTAACAAAAATATTTTTAAGAATAAGATTCAAGATCTTAAGATTCTGACTGTACGTGAGAAAGTTAATATTATGTGGGAAAAATAACTAATGATATTAAGAATGCTACAAAGAATGTGCTTGGCGTATCAAAAGAAGAAGCTCCAAATAGTAAAAATAGTTGTTAGTTGAATCAAAATGTGCAAGAAAATATCAAAAATAAGAAATTTTGTTATAAAAATTAATTTAGACGTAAAAACTAAAAAAATTGGAAAAGATATAAATATGCATGTAAAAAGTATAAGAAAGTAATATGTGATGCAAAGAATTAGCTTTTAATGATTTATATAATAAATTAGATACTAAGGAGGCCGAGAGATATATGTATAAGTTAGCCAAGCAAAGAAATAGGATAAATAAGGATTTAGTTCAAGTGAAGTACATTAATGATGAAAATAAAAAAAATGCTTTTATTAGAAGAGAAAATTCAACAAAAATGGATGAAATATTTTAATAAGTTTTTCATTGAAAATAGTGAGAATATGATTGACTTCAATGACTTTAGCACCCTAAATGAAAATAATTTTTTTTTATTTTTATCGGTGAACTAGTAAAACCGAAGTTAGACAGGCTTCAAAAAGAATGTAGCATGAAAAAGTTGTTAAACTTGATGATATTCCAATAGAGGTGTGGAAATACTAAAGAGATGAATGAATTTCTTGGTTTATGAAACTTCTCAATATTATTTTGGAGACTAAAAAGATGTCAGATGAGTGGAAAAGAAGTGTGTTGATTCTTTTTTTTAAGAATAAAGGTGATGTCCAAGAGTGTGTGAATTATAGAATTATTAAGTTGATGTGTCATACTTTAAAACTATGGGAGAGTTGTTGAGTATAGGTTACAACATGATACTAATATTTCTGAAAATCAATTTGGATTCATGGCGGGTAAATCTACTATAAAAGTTATACATTTATAGAGAGGTTTGGTGGAGAAGTATAGAGAGAATAACAAGGATCTACATATGATATTTATTTAGAGAAAGCGTATGATAAAAGTTCAAGAGAAGTGCAATGGAGAGTTCTAGAAAAAAAAAAGGTTAATAATATTTATATTCAAGTCATTAAGGATATATAGGCATGAATTGTTACTTGTGTTCAAACACAAGAAGGTTTGACCAAGTATTTTTCTATTTCAGTTGGATTACATCAAGAATAAACCTTAAGCCCATATCTTTTTGCTTTAGTCATGGATGTTCTCACTAGACATTTGCAAGAGGTTGTACCCTTGTGTATGCTTGATATTCTTCTTGTTGATAAGACTAGAGAGGGAGTTGAAGATAAACTTGAATTACGGAAGTCAACATTAGAGTCTAAAGGTTTTCGTTTGATTAAATCTAAAACCGAATATATGGAGTATAATTTCAGTAGTAATAGATATAGTGGGGGAGGATTGTGACTTTGAGCGATCAAATCATTAATAAGAGTACACGTTTTAAAAATATTGGGTCTATTGTTCAAAGTGATGGTGAAATAAATGGGATATTATAAGTAGAATTCAAGTTGGATGGTTGAAGTGGAGGAATGCATTGGGTTTATTGTGTGATAGAAAAGTCCTGCTCAAACTTAAGGGAAAATTCTACAAGATGGTGCTGAGACCTGCAATTTTTTATGGTGCAGAATGTTGGCCATTAAAAGAGAAGCATAATATTAAGTTAAGTGTTGCAAAGATAAGATGTTCAAGTGGATTAGTGGCTTTACTATTAGAGACATGATACAAACGAGCATATATGTGAAAAGGTTGGAGTAGCCCCAGTGGAGGATAAGATGAAAGAGATCCGCATTAGATGATTTGGTCACATAAAATGGTGGCCTTCCAATGCCCGGTTAGGAGAGTAGATTTATTAGATTTGGCCTATGTTAAGAAAGGTAGAGAGGCATATCCAAAAAGATTTCGTAAGAAACATTAGAAATTACATTTCTTTATTAGATTTAAATGATAATTTGACCTATTAACATGACAAAATGCAGAAAAAGAATTCATATAGCCAACCCCACGTGATGGAATAAAGGCTTGATGTTGTTGTTGTTGTTGTTGTTGTAGTATTGTTCATGAAGCAAAATTTTATGTGCTAACAAAAGTTTGGAAAGTACATGCATCCATTGAAAATGCCCGGTGGATTTATCAAGTCTCTAGCTTGGAGTTGCATTGTCTTCAGCTCATTCCCTGGACAAGTGTTAAATAAAAGAAAACGTTCCTGTTGTTCTTTTTTTTTTACTTTTAATTAAATCACTTTCTTTCACTCTTTGAAGACCATCAAGAAAAGAGCAACATAAGCAGAACGTGAGAATAATGGCATTCCATACATGAAACATTGAATTAAATAGTAAAACAAAACACAAGTGCATCAATTTGTTTCTTCTAATACAAAAATTCAAGAAGAAAAATTACAATCAGCATTCCAATGCATAGTAATTCATGCTTTCCATGCAAATCTACGAAACTGTACACCTAAAAAATAAATATATTAGATGTTAAAAAAAAAACCTTAAACTTTATCCTCAATGACTAGAAAATGCAACATAGACAGTTAGGAATGACTTGACATAATTCAAAAAATTAGTTAAGAAAGAAAAAAATGATGAAAATTAAAGAAATCCTCATCTACAGACTACAGCTATATGTTTCGAACTAACCAGCAAGTCGTCACAGCTAAAAAAAGACAAGGATAAAAGTACCTTTCCATTTATGTATTATAAAAACCAATGTGAACAACGCGGATAAACATAAAAGAAAATGAGGCTTCCAAACCTGGTGGCATTTTTCGATCTTTGATCCACTGCCATCTCATTGAGGCTTGGCCCTGACAACAATGTATAAGCTTCAAGTTGTGGAACTATCATAGCTTGACTGGTAGGGCCCTCAACCATTCGGACTATGCAACCAAGGAGACCATTAGTGACCTCAGTGTCAACAAAGAAATCATTTGAGCAGAATAAATTTGGATTTAAATAATAACCAGCAGAATGAAGAGGACAGTGCAGATAATTGTCCCATATTTCATCAATTATAGACCAAAGGGGCAGGTATCTTGCTTCTTCACCTCCAAGATTTCCTTTAATTCCTTCTTTTGCTCTATCCATGGCATCATATAAGAATCCCATTGGAGCAGTATCACAACCATCAATCTTTTGCAGAACGCGAATAATTGGATTTGTGACCCTTGTAACATCAGCAGATGCAGCCCAAAAAAAAGGATCATTGACTAGCTCACAAATCCTTTTTCCAAGAGGTTTAGAAGCCAATTCGGAGCTGCTCCATGCTTCCGATCTGAACATTTGAATCAAGTTTTCTCTTTCAGACAATATGTTTCCCAGGGTCAGAAAATCTGAAATAGATTTCAATTTTGACTGTCTAACCAGATAGCTCCCTTGAATGTGCTTCCTCATCAGCTCAAAAGGCAGAAAATGACTGTAAATAAACCTTGTCATGGCCTTCGCATCAAACAAGACTTTCTTCACATGATCCAGCACTCCTATCTTCTCCAAAATGAGATTTATGCAGTAATCTGCACAGACTGTCCAGAATAAAGACCTGTACTTCTCCACTAGCTTCTTACCAGCAGCCTCCATGTAACATGACTTCTCATGGGCAATAACCTGAACAACATTCTGAGCTCCCACCTCCTCAACAACTTTACTGAACAACAAGAACAATGCATCAGCATTGCTGATTGCATCAGATGCATCAACAGATCTTAGGAATATTGTGCCTTGTGGGCTATCTACCAGAAAACGAATCAAGCTTCTTCCCTGTTGGTCAGTCCAACCATCTAACAGGATGCTGCATCCAGTTCTTTCCCAAGAAGATCTAACATTTTCAACATGCCTGCACACTTCTTTTAGTTGCTCATCAAGGATCCACCCCTTAAGCTCATCATGTCTGGGAACCCTAAACCCAAATCCACAGCTAATGCTAGCATCAATCATTTTCTGAAAAGATGATAATTTGATCACATTGGGATCAATACCTGCCTCAATGAAGAAGCAACCTATAAGCTTTGCTACATGTGAGAATGAATCGTCCTTGACTTCCTCCTTCACAATGACATCTGCATCTTCCATCTTGTTTAAAATATGGATGCCACCATAAACGCTTCCACTCTCACATGGTGGACACTCCATGACATTCTTTCCCTTATCCAATGAAGCTGGTTGACTTGGTCCAGCGTGGTCAACATCATTTTGATTCTCCCCATTTCTCATTTCTGTGGTACCTTCTCCATCACTTGATGTAGGCAAAAGGTGGATCAGCTTCGATTGCACACGTTTAGGGTCACTTAAAGTAGGTGAGATATGTCTCTTTAGAGGAAGATCGGGATGGTATATCTCCCCAACTTCCTTGAGAAGCCTCTCTTTCTTCTTTTCTAGCAATAAACCCTTCATCCGTGCCTTAACATCATCAGGGGCCCCAATGCATGCAGTTACATCATGACCAACACCTCCCAGGTGGTGTTTCAATCTGTTGAATCCACGTACTTCCTTCCCACAATAGTTACACTGCACCCTGCTCTTATCCTTGTCCACGGCCATCCCATGGGCCTCAATTGCATCTCCTGCTTCAGTGTTCATTGCTACCTTAAATAGAGAGAAATTACCAGATAATTACTAACTTCCCATGTATCTTAAACCCCACGTAGTAGCATCTATCATAGGTACACTTGTTGATTTAACAAAAAAGCAGCATTCAAACTGAAATGCTAAAATCGTTCATCATCTCCGTATCTCATTATATCAAAAACACCCAACCGTCACCAGTAGGCACTATCTCCATTCCTCCCTCTTCAGCTCCCCACAATTTTTGGAAGACTTTTAGAAAGGGAAACAACGGAGTAGCAAGATAAATTATGAAAGAACAACGAAGTTGAGCAGAACTAAGTGGCATTATCGTACGAAGCTTAAGCGGCCACAGAAGAAACCCTAAATACTTAACTGTCGAACGAAAAAATCACCCAGAAACCAATAAAAAAAATGCTAAAAAAATTATAAACTCCGCTAGGGATTCATTAAACTGTGCAAGGCTGAGCAAATAGTAACCCAAAGTTTTCACAGATCAAGTCGCATTATTGAACTCACGTGAATCGAAAGAATACAAACAAGAAAAATAAATAAAAAGAAAAAGTTTTGAGGAGTTTCGACGAAAGAATCACGCAAACCTACACTGACGCTGCAACCTCCCGATAGCTCTGCCTCTGGTATCTTTCGGCCTCCGTCGTTTCCTCTCACGCAGGTTTTAGCAAAACGAATGCGAACAGAGAGGCAGAGATTTTAGAAAAGAAGAGGGCATACGCAGTGTCATGGATCAGTGAGGCGCACTATGACTGCAATTTAGCTGAACCCGGAGGCGGGGTGGGGCCACCCGTATTTGTTGGATTCCCAAGTCTCTCATCATACTTGCTATTTTTTATTGCTCTGACTTGCACAGTTTTAGATTAATGTCTTTTATTTTTGTCCGATTAAAAATCCTTCAAATTACTTTTCTTACTCAGTTTTTCACTTTTTCTTTTCTAAGATTAAAATATGAGTAATAAGTTTTCTTATTCATATAAAAATTTGAAGGCATTTATTGATTATTTGATTTAAAATAAAATAAATATAAAATATTTTAAATATTGGGATTTTGAAAATATTAGAATTTGATTGAATAAAAAAGGAATGCAAAATAAAATAAAATAAATATAGAATAAATCATTTTGATTCATATTTGATATAAATTAAACTCGTCTAATTTTGAGCAAGAACTGATTACATCGCAAGTAAGAACGATTGACCACTACCACCCAACACCTCCGATCGCCACCACCCACTCTCCCACCACTGGTCACCGCCGCAAGCCACCACCACCGTCAACTACCATCGCAGACATCCATTGTCGGCGCCGCTAGCCAGCACCATCGTCGGCCGCTCCACCAGTAGTCGACCACCACTACAGCCACCCACCGCTGGCCATCGTCGTCGTTGCCACTCGCTGGGCGTCACTATCTTTGGTCTTTACACGACATTCATTTTACTGCAGATCAAACAAAAAAAAAATTACTTTACACTCATCCAAACAATTTTAAAATATTTTTTATATTGTATTCCTTTTATACTACATTCATTTTACATTGTATTCTTTTTTTAGCCAATTAAACAACCCCTAAAGCTCAAGCCTACTATTATCTTTCACCTTCTTTGTCGATCTCCTTAATAAATTGATTAGACGCCCACCTCCAGATTGAACATATTAAAGATCAAAGCTTTCAACAAATCTATCTTTCTCCATCCTTTCTGATGTCAATATATTATGAGATTTTTATTTATTTTTTATTTAGGTTACAATCCTTTCATTGTCCATTCCAATGTCATCCCTCTCATGGTGTTTTTTCGTGCTTGCAAATAAAATTAAAAAAAAAAAGATTAGCTTGAATGCTAAATTTGAACATGTGTTTTAAACACTAAGTTAAAACATATATTCAAAGTAGAACTTCAATCCAATTGGACAAAAGGTTGAACCTCTTATATGAGGTGTGAACCTAATTCAAACTCATAATATAGTGTTCGAACTTGGTTTGACTGTGCAATTTGTGTTTGAATCCGATTTAAACTTAGGTTTTGTTTGATACAGCTTTCTTACTGTTTTCAAAAGCAACTTTTTAGCTCAAAAAGTTATACTTCAATAAAATTTTGTGCTAAAAAACTATATTAAAAAACAGTAAGGAAGTCGTCTCAAACGAAGCCTTAGTTCAAAATTATGTTTCAAACTTTGAGTTTAAAATTATCTTCATAATACATTTTCAAAACTGGGCTCGAACTTAATTTGAATATGGAATATGGGGTTTGAACCATATCTAAACCTTATTCAAGCTTCCATTTCGAACAAAGAGTTCAAACATTAGCTTTGAAATTGTGTTTGAACTAAGTTCGAATTAAATGATCAAAATTGCAATGTCTCATGGTATCTGGATCAAATTCTTGCATTGACTTGCATTCATTTTCATTTGTTTGCCATGAATACAAATCAATCTCATAGTCTCTCTTCAAAATAAATATTACAATATTTAAATATAAGACTTCGTTTGTGACGACTTTTTTATTATTTTTTAAAACAGCTTTTTATTAAAAAAATTAACAATTTTTATACTTAAAAAGCTGATTTAAGAAGCAGTAAGAAAGCCGTTCCAAATGAAGCCTAAAATTTGAACTAAATCCAATAAGAATGTCCTTAATTATATGTCCAATAAGTTAGAATTGACTTATCAATGTTCTTTGCCTTAAATATTTAGAGAAAATTTTTAGTTATATATATATATATATAATCTTCTTTTTTATATCAACATTTCTCTATAAATTTTATTCAACAATTATGTGTATTGAAGAAATACTTGAACATAAAGTTCACTATATCAACCATCATTAAATTTGAGGTAATTTCAAGAACTGACCCTCACATACAAATAGTTACTCATATGCTATTTGTATAGAGAATGTTTAATTTTCTCCCTCAAATTCATGAAATACTAGAAGACATCACTCATCTATTAAATTCAACTACACATTTGGGCAGGGGGGAGGCAAATTCAATATAAGAATAATTAAATATTTAAAAATTATATATATTATGAAAAGTTGTTTAAAAAAAGTTTTTTTTTTCAGCTTTATATTTAATCTGAAAAAATGAGCCTTCATTACTACCTATTTTCACATCAATCAATTAAAAAAAAAAAAATAAAAGAATACATATATTGGGAGAAGATAAAACAGAAAATGCAATAGATGACAGAGATGAATCAAACAGTTAGAATCTGATGGCTCAAATATAAAGAGGACTGCATATGAGTGGTAATATCCATTGGATGCTTTAAAAGTGAAACATACAAGAAGTCATCATCGTCGTCATCATATTTTTGTTCATCATCATCTCTGTCTACTTTAAAATCAATGTACAATACATCATTAGTAGGTGCTAGACCGACAATCATACTTCATGCTCATTTACTACGAGTACAAATTCTTTTCTTTTAGCAAATATTTGATAGTACAATCATACTTCATGTTGCAGAATTCAACCGATTTTAACTATTCAACGCATAAACAAAGGCTTCAATGCAATACCTTAAATTAAAGTTTTAATATACATATAAATTGGGAAAAAAACAGCACCCAAATCTCTTCTATTCTCAAACATCTTTTGAAGTCTTGAATAACTTATTTCATGCTCAGCTTCAATGCTTGCTTATTGGACTTTCCTCTTCTTGCATTCGATCACCAAATCTTTATCTTTAGTAGGTGAGGAGATTGAATCGGCGGGTCGCACCGGTGAGGACTGGTCGGAGGACTCGGTCTGCGATTTCGAGGCTTGGTTTTGGTTTGAAGAAACCAAGGAATTTGTTGTATTCTGTTGCTCTTCAATTATCTTCTGCAAGTATCTTGAATGTTCCTCTACGCGTAGCTGCAAAGACCTTTGCACCTGGAATATGCAAAATATGAAGAGAATGGAGTCAAGTGAACTGACGATATGACAGAACCAATGATTTTCATAGAAGAACTGAGTTTCAAGCTGCTCATCACGTAGTTTTTGAGAAGGAAAGAAAGCGGTTAAGATAGAACAGTCAGAAGCATCGCATAATGATTTTTTTCTTCTCGCTATCATTTTTTCCCCCACAAAGTTGTTCCGAAAATACCCTTTACTTTAAAAGCAAGTGCGATAAATGAAGTACATTGAGAAGCATGTGAACACGTTATCCAAATGCATAAAAAAGTGTGTAACAAATGAGCATACAAAAAATCACACAAATGCATTGAAAATCATGGAATTCACTGTGCAAGTGCATAAAAAGCATGCAATATATTGTTTGGATGCATCCCAAGTTTAAAAAGGTGATCTCGGGAATAGAGGCATTTTGACTTAGCGAGGCAAGGCGTAAGCCTCAAGGCAGATCGAGGCGTAAGCCTTAAAACATAAAAATTAAATTACTAAAAAAATTATAAATAATTCATGAAATAATAAACATTATATAAATTATGAATTTAATGACTTGTTAGAAGATAAATATTACTTGAACACGAGATTCAAAATAAATACTCACAAAAATCACTATTTTCTCCATCAACCCAATTTTATGATGCCTCCATACCGATTCAATCATATAAATTTTAAAAAAGATCTTAATATAGAGGCCATTCAATCATATAAATTTTAAAAAAGTGAAAGCTATAGTAAATATGATTCAGATGAAAAAGAATTACTCGTAATGAAATTCATTCAAAATGTGCCATTGCAATTAAAGAAGTCTTGCAGCTAAAAATTGTGTATTCGTAAAGAAGAAAGCTATAACAAATACAATTATACCTCAGTGCTTAAGAAATTATGAAAATGAATTAGCTGTGATGACCAAATAATTACTTATGTCTTGCCCTAAACTAGAAAAAATAATAGTGTAAGATGAAATTGTTAAACTTTAACAAATATAAATTAAGCTTATCAAACTTTAACATAAATGTTTCGTGTAAGAAATGCACGTCTTAAATTTCCTAATTATTTATCACGAAAACATTGAAGCCTACACGGGTTCAAAAGGAAAAATGGATCGTTACCTCGACACAAAGAACTTATCCTGACACGAATCAAGGCCAAAGCAATGACATAAAGATTATAGAGTGTTTCTTTCGCTGCGAGCTGCAGAAGGGGGGCGAAGATTGGAACAAATGTTTAAAACTGACGAAATACTAAATATAGATTAAGTGCTCTCAACTCTTATGAACTAAAAAATATGCCTCAAACTGCCTCAAGGTGCTATGCCTCGAGAGGTACGCCTCAATGAAGAAAATCATAAGCCTCGGCCAAACCACCGAGGCTTAAGCCTCAAGACGTCCAAGTTGCGCCTCAAGGCATATGCTTTTAAACCATGGATGCATCAGAAAGTGTGCACACAATTTAAAAGATAAATTAGAATCCCTACATGTGCTTTGACAGGTGTCTGATAGGAAACACTTGGATTTCCAAGTGTTTCTCACCAAAACCCAGGAGATCTAGGAGAAAAGCTGCTGTCCACAGCAGAAATTCGGCTAAAAAACAGTGAAAATCTGAGAGAAATAGGGAAAAATCCTTGGAAAACAATAGAAACGATTGTATTCCACTAGTAGACAAACAAAACCAAAGCAAGATACAATGTTCTTCAATTCGAGAGGGAGAACAACTCTCCAACAATCTCCGGCAACGCCAAGAGCCCAAGCAAGAAAACCTAGAGGACAAATCTCATTCAAAATCCAGATAATCCCTAATCCCTCTCATAACTCTCAATTAATACAATCTAATTCAAAATAAAAGTAAAAGGACTTCTCTACCCTTCCTTCTCCCTCCAAAAACACTTAGACCATGTTTGAATTCCGAGTGGACCCCACCCCCGCCCCTTTTCCTTCTTCCGCCTGTTCTCGGGCTCGTCTCCGCCTGGAGAAAACCCGGACCGGCTGGGCCGGTCCAGGTTGAGCCGGTCCATGCTGGACCGGCATAACATTACCCCCCTCCCAAAGTACCACCTTGTCCTCAAGGTGGAAGGCAGGAAACTGCACTGCAATCCTCACCAATGGCTCCCATGTGGCTTCGTAATCTGGGAGGCCGCTCCATCTAATCTTCACTTCCTTTTCCCCTTTTTCATTGATGCGCACTCCTTCGACTGCTAGGGGCTCCAATGTCACTTCCATGTCCTCCCTCAATGTGCTGGGCAGCTCTGGGCTTACTGCATGCTCCCCCACCACTTTCCTCAACTGTGATACATGAAAAACGGGGTGTATTCTGGCTGTTGGAGGAAGCCTCAATCTGTATGCCACCTCCCCGATTTTCTCCTCCACTTCGAAAGGGCCAAAATATCTTGCTGCTAGCTTCTCATTTCTCCTTTGGGCTATAGTCCTCTGCCTGTATGGTCGGAGCTTCAAGTAGACCTTGTCTCCAACTCCAAATTGTATATCCCTCCTTTTACTGTCTGCTTGTTTCTTCATAATCTGTTGGGCTCTGAGAAGATGCCTCTTGAGGTCTTCCAACACTTGATCTCTTTCCTTCAGATGCTGATCTACTGCCGATACTGGAGTACTCCCATGGCCGTAATGTACCAGTGTGGGGGGTCTCTTCCATATAACACCTTGAAAGGTGTCATCTTGGTAGCCGAATGAGAGGAGGTATTGTACCAGTATTCTGCCCAGGCCAGCCATTTGGCCCACTGCTTCGGTGTCTCAGACACAAAGCATCTCAAGTATGTCTCCAAGCTTCTATTCACCACCTCCGTCTGCCCATCAGTCTGTGGGTGGTATGCTGTGCTCCTCTTCAATACTGTGCCCTGCATCCTAAATAACTCCCTCCAAAAATGGCTCAGGAACACCTTGTCCCTATCTGAGACAATAGACTCTGGTATCCCATGCAGGCGGACTATCTCTCTCACAAAGGCTGTTGCTACTGATACTGCAGTGTATGGGTGTCTCAAGGGGATGAAATGAGCATATTTGCTCAATCTGTCAACCACTACAAATATGACCGTGTACCCTTCTGATTTTGGAAGCCCATCAATAAAATCCATAGTAATCTCTTCCCAAACCTTCTCTGGTAGGGCCAGAGGCTGTAGTAATCCCCCTGGTGCCATCGTCATGTACTTGTTCCGCTGGCAGGTGTCACACTTAGCCACCATCTCCTCTATGTCTTTCCTCATCCCTTTCCAGTACAATTCAGCAGCAATTCGGCTATAAGTTTTCTGCACTCCTGAATGCCCTCCTATGGCACTTCCATGAAACTCCTGTAGCAGTTGGGGAATGTGAATGGAGGACCTAGGGATCACACTCCTTCCCTGATAGTACAATCTTTCTCCCACCACTGAGTATCCTGGGTGGCTGTTTTCATCTGATAGCACATCTTCTTTGATTCTCCTTAGCTCCTCATTCTGGATGCTCTCCTCTTTGATGGCTCCCCAATCTATCAGAACAGGTACTGATACCGCCATCCCCTGGAACTCCTCCATACAGCGTGATAAGGCATCCGCTGCCTTATTCTCTAGCCCTGGCCGATAGTGGATCTCAAAATCATATCCCAACAGCTTGGATAACCACCTCTGATGCTCCTCTGTGACCATCCTCTGCTCCAACAAGTACTTCAGGCTTCTCTGATCGGTTCTGACAATAAAGTGTCTGCCTAAAAGATAAGGTCTCCACTTTTGGATGGCCAGTACAATAGCCATCAGCTCTCTCTCGTATACCGACTTCAGCCTAGCCCGGGACGACAGTATCTGACTGAAGTAAGCTATGGCTCTATGGTTCTGCATCAACACTGCTCCCAATCCATAACCTGAAGCATCTGTCTCCAACACAAACACCTGATTGAAGTCTGGCAGAGCAAGCACTGGCACCGTCGTCATGGCCTTCTTCAGCTTCTCAAAAGCCTCAGAAGCTGCTTCCCCCCATAGAAAATTATCCTTCTTCAGCAGCTCTGTCAGTGGTCCTGCTATGGTGCTGTATCCTCTCACGAACCTCCTGTAGTAGCCGGTCAGTCCCAAAAATCCTCTGAGCCCCTTCAAGGTCTTGGGTTGAGGCCAGGCCAGCATTGCCTCTATCTTGGACTGATCTGCAGCCACTCCTTCTTGGGATATCACGTGTCCCAGATACTCCACTTGTGCCTGAGCAAAGTCGCACTTCTTGAAATTGGCCTTCAACTGGTGCTCCCTCAGCACCCCCAACACCACTCTCAGGTGCTCCAGGTGTTCCTCCTCAGTCCTGCTATAGATGAGAATGTCATCAAAAAATACCAACACAAACCTGCGAAGGTGTGGCCTGAAGATCCGGTTCATCAATGCCTGGAATGTAGCTGGTGCATTGGTGAGGCCAAAAGGCATCACCAGAAACTCGTAGTGGCCTTCATGAGTCCTGAAGGCTGTCTTCTGCACATCTTCCTTCCTCATCTTGATCTGATGATAGCCTGACTTCAGATCAATCTTGGTGAACAAAGCAGCTCCATGCAGCTCATCCATCAACTCGTCAATCACCGGGATGGGAAATTTATCAGGCACTGTCTCTTTGTTGAGAGCTCTGTAGTCAACACAGAACCTCCAACTCCCATCCTTCTTTTTCACCAGCAGAACTGGGCTAGAGAAAGGGCTCACACTGGGCTGAATGATCCCCCCTTCTAGCATTTCCTCCACCAATTTCTCAATCTCATCCTTTTGCACCTGAGGGTATCTGTAAGGCCTCACACTGATAGGGGAAACTCCCTCTTTCAGGATGATCTGATGCTCCCGCTCTCTGTCAGGTGGGAGTCCCACCGGAGGTTGGAACACATCCTCGAACTCCTGTAAAAAGGGCTGGACCAACGCAGGAATGGGTTTTTCTTCCCCCTCCTGTTGATCCTCCAAGCTCTGCAATTCCACCAGGAAACCTCCTCCTTCCTCATGGATAATTTTCACCATCGACCTGAGTGACACTCCAGCTCTGGACAAACCTGGTTCCCCCCTCAGTTTCACCCTCTTGCCTTCTACCATCAGTTCCATCACCATGGTTCCCCAGTTCACCTTGGTTTCACCCAAGGTCTGTAGCCATTTCATGCCCAAAATGACATCGGTGCTACCCAACCTCAGGGGTAGGAAATCCTCCACCACCCTGATCTCCTGTAGGCTCATCTCCACTCCTTTGCAGATCCCCGTGCTAGACTCAATCTTTCCTGTCCCCATCATCACCCCATAACTGCCTGTCTCAGTAGGCTCCATCCCCAGCTCCTCCGCCACCTGAGTGGATATGAAATTGTGGGTTGCCCCACTATCGATCAGTACTACTACCTCCCTCCCCTGGATCTTCCCCTTCACCTTCATGGTATGACTAGGAGTAAATCCCATCACTGAATTGAGGGATACCTCGGCCACCTCCAACTGGGGGTCACTCTGTTCCTCATCAGAGTCATCACCCTCCTCAGGCGCCTCGTCTATATAGACGGTGAGAGCCCGAAGAGCGCGATCCTTGCATCTGTGCCCTGGAACAAACTTCTCCTCACATCTCAAAACAAAGACCCTTGGCCCTCTTCTCCTGCATCTCTTCCTCAGTCAATTTCTTGAAACTTCCTGCAGTTCTAGTCACTCTGCTCTTCTCCTTTCCACTCTCTCTAGGGACACTAGGGCTTGGCCCTTTTGGAGCCAAGTAAGTGGTAGTGGTCCTGGTGGGACCTCCTGAGTGGTTGTTCCTCCACGAGCGGGCGTTGGTCTTCTGGTTCTCCACCAACTGAGCTAACTCCATCGCTTCCCTCAGATCTCTTGGTCTCATGACCTTCACTGCATCTCTGATCTCGGGTTTGAGACCCTTCATAAAGTTCCCCCCCAACGTACTGTTTGATAGGCCCTCCATGTCTCCCACCAAGCTCTCGAATTTCTTCCTGTATTCCTCCACTGTTCCCTCCTGAGTGAGGGCATAGAACTGCTCGGAGATCTCCCATGGGCTGCTCCCCCTGAATCTCTCCCTGATAGCTTCCTTGAAGTCCCTCCAAGTCCTCACTGGATCCCACTTATCCATGTACTTGAACCAGGCAAACGCCGCCCCTTCCAAGCACATACTAGCCGCCATCAATCTCTCCTCCTCCATCAGGCCATTCACTGCAAAATACCTCTCCACCTTGTGGATCCACTCATCCACATTCCCCTCTTCGAAAACTGGCATTTTCAGCTTTCTGGCCCTCGTGTCCACCCCGTATGCCCTATTCCCCCCATGGCCTCCTCTATCCCAGGCAATGGGATCTTCCAAGTTCCTCTCTCTCCATATCGGGGCTCATCATCCCTCCTCGGCCGTCGATAGCCATCTTCCCCTCGTGCCCCGCCATGGTGGTTATGGATCCCCCATGGCCGGTCCACTGGGTCGGGCCTCCGACGATGCCAATCATCCTCTCTTTCTTCCCGCCTGATGGACTCCCGATGCAGCATTCTTCCGTTGCTACCAAGCAGTTCCACCTCCTCTTCCCCTTCCGGCTTTGCCTTCTCCTTGCCCTTGCTCCCACTACCTTCTCCTCTTTCCTCCGCTGGCACAGCTCTTGCTTGCCCTTCCAACAACTTTTTCATCATCTCCTCCAATGCCATGAATTTCCCTTCCATATTCTCACTCAACGTCGCCATCTTTTCCTCCAGATCCGCCTTAAATTGACCCACTTCGGTCTCCAAGACTTCTACACGTTTAGATGCCATGGGAACCACGAAATGGTCTCCGGATCTCTCCCGATCAGCAAAAATCTGCTGCGAAAAAGTGGAAAAAACAGCCCCCCCACCGTCCGGATCTTCGCTCTGATACCAATTTGATAGGAAACACTTGGATTTCCAAGTGTTTCTCACCAAAACCCAGGAGATCTAGGAGAAAAGCTGCTGTCCACAGCAGAAATTCGGCTCAAAAACAGTGAAAATCTGAGAGAAATAGGGAAAAATCCTTGGAAAACAATAGAAACGATTGTATTCCACTAGTAGACAAACAAAACCAAAGCAAGATACAATGTTCTTCAATTCGAGAGGGAGAACAACTCTCCAACAATCTCCGGCAACGCCAAGAGCCCAAGCAAGAAAACCTAGAGGACAAATCTCATTCAAAATCCAGATAATCCCTAATCCCTCTCATAACTCTCAATTAATACAATCTAATTCAAAATAAAAGTAAAAGGACTTCTCTACCCTTCCTTCTCCCTCCAAAAACACTTAGACCATGTTTGAATTCCGAGTGGACCCCACCCCCGCCCCTTTTCCTTCTTCCGCCTGTTCTCGGGCTCGTCTCCGCCTGGAGAAAACCCGGACCGGCTGGGCCGGTCCAGGTTGAGCCGGTCCATGCTGGACCGGCATAACAGTGTCCTAAATGCTCAAATAAAAAAATTGTACATGGGATCCAAAGAAAGTTAAATTAATTTTTTTTTTTAATTGAAACATCCGCATGTGCTCCGATAGGTGCACTAAATGTTTGAAATTGTTGTTTGAGAATGTTACATGACAAAAAATAAAAATAAACATAAATGAGATCAAACCATCTACAAGTATGTTGCCAGAGTCAATAAGATCAAAAATAACGAAGTAAAAATATTTAAATACCTCGATGATGACCAACCTAAAAGAAAATTTCAATCGGAGGGGTCTATTCTCAAAATTAATTTTTTATGTTATAAATATAAATACTTATAGTGATTTCAATGTCACCTCGATGATGCTGCGTTAAAAATAAATCTCAATCAAATGGGTAAATTCTCAAAATCAAATTTTTATGTTGTAAATATATATACTTTAATTGACTCCAGTATCTCCCCAATAATAGTTGCGTTGAAAGTAAATCTCAACCAGAAGGGACTCTATCTATAAAAATCCCTCAAACCTGTCCTTCTTTCTTCTTCAAAAGTCTAATGCAAATTACAAGACAAGTAAAGGACTGTTGATTACAAACTCTACACTGCATCAACTGGTTTTCCAATGCAATGGTAAGGGTTCAAATCCCTTCACAAAGAAAAGGTGTAGCAATGAGGAATCTGGAATCAAACAATATTTGAAGAGTAAATTCTATTATGAACTTCCAGATAAAGCAATCACCTAACATCAGTTGCCATAGAATAGAGCAGACAAGCTGCCAAGGCCACAGATATATCCAACCAAATTCACAAAGATATGAAGATCACCTCAAGCTGTTCATGTAGCATCTTTTGAACCTCCATTTGAATTCTGAGCGCCTCTGTAACTTGAATGTTTCTTATACAGAAAAGTAAATACATCAACACAAGAAATATTATAGAAAGCAAAGGCCAAAAAAATTAGAAACTTACCAACCAAAGTTTCAGATTAAGAAAGGAAGAACTTCAGTAATTTCTTGAAGGAAAGGGACGAATTTTTTTTTAAGTTTTACCTCTTCAAAGCTGTGTCACTACCATGACTACTAGATATTTCTCTCGTGTCTTCAGCATGAGAAGCATTTTTGTCTTTGCAGGTTTGAAAGGAACAAAAAATAAAGCAGAAATCAGTACAGAAGGTCATTAATGAGTTTCTAATTTACTTAAAGTGAAAACACTTCTATAAAGTTACAAATAAAATCGATGAAGGTTTCATGGCGTCAGTTTATAAGATTCATTGTTAGCCAAGTTCTTTCCTTTCGAACTTTGCCTATTTTTTATAATGTATAATGTTGAATACCAGCAGCTGCTCAACGGAATATATATATATATATATATATATATATATATATATATATATATATATATATATATATATATGAAAGGATAAATTCTATTTACCTTATACCATATTTGGAGTTTTCTCTAGATAGAAACCTAGCAAATAAATGGCCGGATGGGCTTCGCAGTTTCCAGCTCCTTGGCTGGCGCAATTAAGGACAACTATTTTCTTGAAACTTCCTCTCATGGCAAAACCAGCTGACGTTGCTTCCCTGGATGATAAGTCCAACTATTTTCTCCACATGCCAAGCTACGGATTGGGCTGGAATCGAAGGCAGATAGAGGGTTGCTTGAGGACTAATTTCTAAGGATTCTATCAATTGCATTTTGTAGTCTTTCAATTAAATCAGCAGTAATATTACAATTTTCCTTTCAGAATAAGATGTATTAATTTCTTGCCTATTTTTTCACCTTCGTAAATCTCTATTAATAGGGCAAGTTTTGGCCAACTTAATGAAGCAAACATTTCATCCCGTTGTCAATTTTCTTTTCTTCTATATCTCTTTTCTGAGATTATATCAAAGATGATTTCGCGTTAATCAATGGTCGATGGTTGCATGAGGGCCCTAACTGAAGGAGCCCTTAGCTGGCGGAGACGAAGAGAAGAACAAAACAGCGAAACAGAGGAATGAAGAAATAAATGTATATTTCGTATGTGGCAAATGTATACAGAGGTAGTATAAATAGAAAAGGTCACGAGTAAAATGTTACAAGGAAACAATATAAGTAAACTAGTTCCACACGTATGGGTTCACTCACATGCCCCCGCAAAATTATCATTCGTCTGATGAATGTTCATTTTGTTACAAAGTGTGGTGAATCGTGCCGTGGGTAGTGGCTTGATGAAAATATCGGCGATCTGATCAATTGAGCTGAGATGAACGATCGTTATGTTGCCGGAATTGAGATGCTCGCGGATAAAGTGATGATCGATCTCAATATGCTTTGTTCTAGCATGGAATACAGGATTATGAGCAAGAGCAATCGCGGATGTGTTGACGTAGTGAATGGTGGTAGGTGAATTTTGAGATATTTGAAGTTCTTCGACGAGGCGACGAAGCCATAGAACATCCGAGACGGCGGTGGAGAGTGCCCTGTATTCAGCTTCAGTAGATGATTTTGCGACGGTGGTATGTTTCTTAGAAGACCATGAGATGATGTTAGGACCAAGAAATGTACAGAACCCTGATATGGACTTGCAATCTAAAGAATCCGCCGTCCAATCTGCGTCAACAAAAGTGCAAAGCTGAAGGTCTCCGCGGGTAAGCATGAGATCGAAGTGTGAGGTTCCTTTAATGTAGCGGAGTAGACGTTTAAGAGAATTAAAATCTGATGTTGTGGGATTGTGCATATGTTGGCAAATTGAATTGATGGCGAAAGCGATGTATGGTCGTGTTATGGAGAGGTACTGTAGGGAGCCAGCTATCGTGCGGTAAAGCTGAGGGTCCGTGTATAGTTGAGTTGAAGTGTTGTCGTGCTTTGATTGGGGGGTGATCGATGTAGGAGCGGGTTTGCAGTTGGCGAAGCCTGCCTTCTCAAGCAAATTGGTGGCATAATGTTGTTGCTGGAGGAGAAATCCTATTGAAGTTTTGGTAACTTGAATGCCCAAGAATAGTGAAACATCGCCCATTTGCTTGATTTTGAAGGTGGAATGCAGGTGTGTTAGGACACGTTGGATGGTGTCATTGTCGTTGCCTGTGAGAAGAATATCATCGACATATATGAGAAAATATAAATGAACATTTTTGGATGTGTAAAGAAGAAGGGAGGCGACAAAACCGGAAGCCTTTCTGAAGTAGGAAGGTTGTAAGTTTCTGGAACCATTGTCGCGGAGCCTGTTTAAGTCCATAAAGAGACTTGTGGAGCTTGCAGACATGATTGGGTAATTGCGAGTCAGTGAAACCGGGTGGATGCCGCATGTAGACGTCTTCAGAGAGATTGCCGTGGAGAAAGGCATTTGAGACGTCTAGTTGAAGTACAGACCAATCGCGATGAAGAGCTAGTGTATGTAAAATTCGTATGGTTGGTACTTTTGCAACTGGGCTGAAAGTTTCGTTGTAATTGATGCCAAATTGCTACGAGAACCCTTGAGCCACTAGTCTTGTTTTGTATTTATCTACTTGTCCGGATGGTAGAGTTTTGATTTTGTACGTCCATTTTCACCCAAGAACTGGTTTGTTGGCGAGGTGAGGTACTAAGGACCATGTTCCCTGTTGTTGTAAGGCAAGAAATTCAGCTAACATAGCCGAAAGCCAATGCTGATGTTGAATGTCCTGAGAATATATTGTGGGGGCTGTCTGAGATGATGTATTTGCTAGCAGATCAAAGATCTGCTTTGGCTTAGTGATGCCCGATTTTAATCTAGTTGTCATGAGGTGTGCTGGGGCGAGTTGATGAGGTTGATGGGATGAGCCGGATTGTGGGTGGATGGTTGTGGTCGTAGAGGGAGATGTGGAGAGGGAATTGGATGTGAGTGGTGAGGAATTTAGTTGAGATGTGTTGGCGGAAGAGTGAAAGTTGAGGTTTGTTCATGTTTTCGGTGTGGTAGGGATGGTTGAGTGAGGAATCAGAAGAAGTGGTGAGATGACATTTTTTTATTGATCGGGAGTAGTGTTATTGGGAGGGACGGATGCGTAGGGGAAGATGTTTACATGGAAGACGATGTGTCTTGAAATGTGAGTTTTGCCGAAGATTGTATTGAAGCACTTGTATCCTTTGTTAGTGGAAGAGTATCCTAAGAAGATACATTCTTGAGATCGAGGAGAGAATTTATTTGAAGTGTATGATTTTAGCCAGGGAAAATAGAGACAACCGAACGTGCGAAGGTGAGAGTATGTGGGAACCTGTCCATGAAGGCGTTGATACGGAGTTTGAAAGGAGATGGATTTGGAAGAAGGAGATTGATAAGATAATTTGCGGTGGAGAGAGCTTCGGCCCAGAAGCGATGCGGAAGAGAGGAGGCACGTAAAAGAGTGCGAGTGAAATCGAGTAAGTGCCTGTGTTTGCGTTTGGCTAAACCATTTTTCTCATGGGTATGGGGACATCTTATTTGATGAAATATTCCTTTTTCCTGAAGGAAGAGTTTGAATTCGTTGCTGGTGAATTCGCCACCCCCGTCGGAGCAAAAGATTTTTGGGGTGGAGGTAAATTGATTTGCGATGAGGTTACATAAATTCTTGAATTTCGTAAATGTTTCATGTTTAGAGTGCATCGAGTATATTCAGGAGAATCTCGTGTAATCATCGATAAAAAGAACATAGTAATTAAATCCATCTAAAGATGGTTGCGAAGCAGAGCCCCAAACATCAGAATGTATCAAATTGAAGGGAGAAGAGGAAACAATAATGCTGTTATTAAACGAAAGTTTATGACTTTTAGCCATGCTACAAGATTTGCAGACAAAAGATGAAGGTACAAAGGTAATATCGGGAATGAGCCGAGCTAGAATAGAAATCAGTTTGTTGTGAGGATGTCCTAAGCAAGCATGCCACTGTTGTGGTGAATTTGTGGTGGCCTGAAGAGCTGTAGATGTGGTAGGAGGGGAGAGCCGAAGTTGATAGAAACCATTACGAAGATGCCTATGAAGAAGTGGTCGATGATCCTGCATATCCTTAATAGTAAATTCATTAGAATCGAAACAAATGCATACATAATTATCGAATGTTAATTTCGAAACGGATAAAAGATTGTGGGTTAAGGAGGGAACGTGAAGGAGATTAGACAACGTAGCTTATGCTCTGTGTCCTGTAGCAGGAGAATGCCTTGTCCAATGTTGTGAATAGGTAATGACGAGCCATTGGCTATTGAAACTATGTCAGAGCCTCTGTAAGAAGCCGAAGAGGTGATGTTTGTAGCATCTGGAGTTAGATGAGTCGATGCCCCAGAGTGAAGAACCTAATCTTGAGTCGAATTGGGCGATGGTTGTGCCAGCATAGCGTGTGGTTGCTAGGAGTTGGTTGGGGCATATTTAAAGTTACAGCGATGTCAACAGTTTATGGCTACATGGCCAATTTTACCGCATATTTGGCACGTTGGGCGGACGACTGAATTGACGGGGGGGGAGGAGGTAAGGAAGCAGTGGGAACAAACGAGGCAGAGTTGTTCTTGTTTTTAAAGAACCTTTTATGGTTTCGTTCGCGAGAAGAATTTGGGGGGGGGGGGGGGAGTAGAGGGTGAGTGTGTCAGTGGAGGAGATGGTGTCTTTTGAAGTTCTTGGTGAACATGAATTTCCTTATTGCAAAGAAGCGAGTAAAGGGTATCAAGATCGACGGGAAGGAGTGAGGTTTGGATGGTTGTTTTAAAGGAGTTGTAGGTGGATGGGATACCGTTGAGAATATAAAGAATGATGTCTTCGGGATCCACAGCGGATCCAGAGGAGGCTATAGTGGCAATGATCTGCTTGATTTTCGCAAGGTATTGCTGCATAGAGCAGACTTTAAGTTGGACATGGTGCAAATCGTTTTTGAGTTGAATGACTCGCGAACGGCTTGAAGATTGGAGGCGTTTCTCAAGAATTGTCCAAACGTCATGCGCAGTGGAGGAAGAGAGCACATAAGGGAGAATTGAAGGGAAGATAGTTGAGAAGAGAGCAGAGATTAAGTTCTTGTCAACAAGATGCCAAACCGTGAAGTCAAGATGGGAAGGATCGGTGGGGCGGATGGATTTACCGGTGAGATCTCCGGCGAACCCGTTGGCCATGAAATTTTGAAGGAGTTGAAGGCGCCAGATTGCATGGTTGTCGGCGGTGAGTTGAGTTGGAACAAGATTCTTGAGATTTGATATCAAGAATTTTAGTGGCGTCGACACTGTGAATTCGGCGAAGGAGGAGAGAGAGGAGTTGGGGAGGTGGGAGGTCGCCGAATTTTGGTCTGCCATGGATCGTTTCTGATACCATGAAGGAGCCCTTAGCTGGCGGAGACGGAGAGAAGAACCAAACAGCGAAATAGAGGAATGAAAGAAATGTATATTTCGTAAGTGGCAGATGTATACAGAGGTAGTATAAAGAAAAAAGGTCATGAGTAAATGTTACAAGGAAACAATATAAGTAAACTAGTTCAACACGTATGGGTTCACTCACACTAACCAAGTCAAGCAAAGATCGAGAGAAGTTGGGCTCTTCCTCTTTACCAACCCAACCCATCAATTCAAGAGTCTTGATGGAGCACTCATCACTGCAAATCACATCTTATAAATTTAATGAGAATATCCAATGATCATGGTCGCTTCAAGTGGTTCGAGGAAGACAAAATATTGGGCACCTAAATGGTATCATTTGTAAAACCAAAATTGGCAACTCTTCCATTCCAAAGTGGGATGCCATATCTTTATTTATAAATTATGTGGAAGAACATATTGGATCAATGTACTTGGTCCACAACACTGCTCAAGCAATTTGTGATAAAGTCCCAAATTGTTGCTCTTGTTACTTCTCTTAAGTGAGTTTTTATCCTCCACCAACTAGGCTAACTCCATAGCCTCGCCCAACCCTCGAGCAGCCATACTCTTTGGCTTGAGTCCCTTCATGAAATTCTCCTAGAACACTGTCTCAAAAAGCCTTCACAATTGGCTAGAAAGGTACTCAAACCTCTCCCGATAATCCATCATTGTCCGTTCAACAAGAACAAAGAACTGCTCGTAGATATCTCCTTCCCTATTGGTTCGAAAATGTTCTAATAAACTATCTTTGAACTCCCTCCACGATCGAATTGGTCCTCTCATGTCTCTCCACCGATACCAAGACAAGGCCTTCCCTTCCAAACATAAAACCGCCACTGTGAGTCTCTTTTCATCCGTCAGTCATTCACTGCTATCTCTCCACCCTATAGATCCACTATCTCATACTTGCTACAAATGAAAATTGTTAGAAAAATCTAGATCTCTTAAAAGAAATGCATACTATGGGAAAGCAAACTTGTTAACACTCCAACTGATCCTAACCCAAAATTAGATGACCGAAGCATTGGTACTCCAATAAATAAGGAAAGATATTATATTATATCCTACCATACCTGACATCACCATTGTTGGAATTATAAGTCATGCATGCACCATACAAAAAATACATAAGTGATGTCAGAAAAATAGTCGAGTACCCATGAAGAGAGCTACTCTTAAAAAAGTGAGGGGGGGGGGGGGGGGGGGGGGGGGTATATCGAACAAAAGAAACCTATAGTGACAATGATTGTGGTTTCTCTATAGATGATAAGAGATCTATATCAGGATATTGTACTTCTGTATGGTTTAATCTTATAACCGAGATAAAAGAAATATAAAATGCCTTGGTATTGAGTAGTGCAGAAGTTGACCTTAGATTATTGGCTAGTAGGATTAATGAATTAACTTGGCTTAGGCTACATCTAAAAGAACTTCAAGAGAGCGTCAAGACTTCTATGATCTTATACTAAGACAATAAAATTGCTATTAGTAAAGCACACAATCTTGTCTATCATGAATGAACTAAACATACGGAGGTAAATTGACGCCTATTAAAGAAAAAAAAAAACTCAAAAAGATTGTGTTTTATATATTTCATCCTCCAATCAAACTGATGAAATCCTGAACAAAGGTTTAACAAGACCTTTATTTGAAAAAATGATTGACAAACTTAGCTTGTATGATGTGTACAAACCAGCTTGAGAGGAATTGCTAAATATCAGCTTCTGCACACTACAAAAAAAGGAAAGTATAAATTATATTTACCTTCTTCCATACTTGGAGTTTTCTCTAGATAGAAATCAAGAATATAAATGACAGGATGGCTAGTGGGTTCAAGACCCTTTGTTGAAGCAATTAAGGGCAATAAGCGAAACGTCCTCCCATTTAAAAACTAGCTAGCAGAGCTTCCCTAGATTGCAAATCTAGCTATTTTCTCCACATGGAAAGATGCAGGCTACGCTGAAATGGAAGGAAACTGGCGTGGGGCTATTCGGGGGCTAATTCCTCGGGATTTTATCATTTGTATTTTTTCAAGTATATCTGCTGTAATATTTCAGATTTTGGTTCTTGTTAGGATGTATACATTTCTTTCTTATTTTTCGTCTTTGTAACAGTCTATTTATAGGAGGTAAGTTTTGATCAATTGAATCAAGCAAGCAATCCACCATCTTGTCTCTTTTCTTCTCTTCTACATCTCTTTCCTAACACATAGATTTAGCAGCCAATTCATATAACAGAACTTCAATGATGTTGAAATGTATCCATCCCGCTAAAAGGGTCTATGAGATGACATGGCATCATGGTTATGAATATCTCCAAAACAATCAAAACACTAAAAAACCAAGCTAATTGCCTGACAAATAAGCAAGTCGCTTTTAGTTTTACCACAGAAACAAAAATATTATACTAAAATATTTTTTTCTTGAGAACGTTAAGTTTCTGACATATATCAGAGGTAATCACCTTCTATTGTATCTGGAAGAAACTTGGCAAGTCGATATTTCTGCATGAAAAATTGAAGATAAGTTTAGTTCAGAAAGTTCCCAGTAAGGAAATAGATTGCTTGTCAAACCAAAGATTCAGTTACTACCTGCAAATGACTTTTTATGTGATAAATGGTCAAGCCTTCGGTATTCATAAGCATCAAAACACCTTTTGGAGTTGCCTCTGATTCAGTGATTGAGAGACATTCAAGTTAAGTAGGAGTTCCATAATTTACTGCAACTTATCTGACATTGCACTTACTCTCAGGTCCATCAAGCTTGTTAACTGCATCAACAAAACGCTCATGGAGTTCAAGAGTCCACCTCAATCTTGGTTTAACAATAGATAATGATCCAGAAGTTGAGTAACTAGAATGAGTTCTAACTTTAGCTGGAGTGCTCAGTTTTTCATGTGCCTGTAAGAAACCGGATTGGAATGATGGAAAGCCAGAACTCTGAGGTGTCTCATATATATCCTGAATGAGAACTTAGTACGTTAGCTTTGCATAAGATATGCAAAAGGTATAAGAGATGGTAAAGCGAGTCATATGAGATTTGCATAAGAGAAATATAGAAAGTGAGAAAGATTCTTGAAGAAATGGAGAAGGAGAAAGTGAGTATATCGAACAAGAAATAGAAAGTGCATGAGTAAGTGAAAAGAGGAGAGAAAGGTTAGGTGCATATTGTATAAGTGATAGGGAGAGTTAATGTTAGAGAGCGAGGTGTAATAGTTGAGGGAGCACGTTATCAAAGGAATGAAGAGAGAGGGAGAGAGGTTGCATATTGCATGAAAACTATAGTCTGCATGATGGAGGGATGGAGATAGCAGGATAAATGGAGGGCTATGTAATATGACACAGAGTATATTAGAAAGGGAAACTAGGATAAAGGAAGGAGTCATGTGATATGAAAATAAAAGATGAAGGGTGAAGTATGTCTAGGAGAGAGTGTGAGAAAGAGATCATACAATAAACTAAAATTGATGTAGATGTATAGAAGGAGAAAACATTTATGTTGACAAACTAATGTAACTCATTGTCTTTGACATACAGACAAACAAAAAAACAAATTTAGCCATATATATCTTTAGCCAAAATAAAGCTTAAGGACAACAAACCAATTTTCTTTTAAATATCCAAAGACAATATTTAAAAATAATATTGACTAGAAAGAATGAAGTAATACGATGACCAAGGGCGGAACTGCCTTATGTATGCCCGGGGGGTCAATTGCCCTCCCTAAAAAAGTTAAATATTTATAATGGGGACAGTTTGGGAAATTTATAATGAGGAACTGTGTTGGATGGACCACTAGCCAATGGAAAAGAAACAAAAGCTCCCAATCATCAACCACGTTAGTCTTCATTCCATCCCATTCTTTACTTTTCTTTTTAAAAGTTAAGCGAATAATTAAATTTATAGTTTTGGTGCATTCGAATTGGGGCAAGGCAAACAGACTTCTCAGTCTCAACCTAAGTCCATATTTTACTAAGTATAAATTTGATGTAATTTAGATATGAAAAGTGCTAACATTTATTATAAAAAAATGATCGCATTCAGCATCGCAAAATGGCAAAGAACAGTCCTATAATGCTAAACGCGAAGCAGTTCTAAAAAAGGATTTTTTTTTTTCTTTTGAAATACAATAATTTCTCTTTCCTTATTGAAGTAGGATTTATTTTGGGACTTTTATTGATTCTTAAAACAGAGTTTTAGTACAAATTTTTAATTTTTGTATTAAAACTCTGTTTTTAAAAACAATAAAATTTCGTCCCAAATGAAGCCTAAGAATTCCTTTGGGACAGCTTTCTTGTTATTTTATAAAATAAATTTTTAGTATAAAATTTTTGTGAATTAAACATTTTTATGCTAAAAAAATGCTTCATAAAGCATTAAGAATTAAGAAAGTTATCCCAATGCTTTGTTCGGAATAGCTTTTTTAGCGTTTTTAAAGCAGCTTTTTGCTACAAGTTTTTTTTAGATTTAGATATTTTTGTGTTAAAAATTTGCTTAGAAAGTAGTGAGAAAGCTGCCCCAAACAAAAGTTTAAATCATCCAAATTGCTCTACCTTCATGAAGAAGCTTAGGATCTTATATATATTTTTATTTTTTTTATGAGTTTGCCCCCTCTAAGAATTAAGGTTAATTCTGCCCCTGACTATGACCAAGCTTTTCAGAAATTAACTTGGGCTGGGGAACCTGCTTCAAGTATATGTCAAAGCTGGGATTACCAAATAAAATTTATAAAGATAGAAATAGTATATGCAGATGTTCTTACATCTAAGGAAGGGCAATCCCCATTGTCTGTGATAGCTATTCCAAGTTGCTCGGACAAAATCTGTAAATCCATCTGCTCCATCAGTGGCATGTTACTACTGTTGTGATTTCCATCGTGAATTCTATCACCTGAAATTTCTCCTGAAAGATTAAGGAATTCCTTCGTGAGATCATCTGAGTGCTTGGGCTTGTTATTCACCCCCTCTTGACCAGATTTGGGATGTTGAGCGTGGAAAGGCAAATTATTCAGTAGCCCGCAGGTTTCTGAGTTAGTTGAATTTGAAGAATATAATTTGGTACAGAATGTAGAAGTTCGAGAAAATGCATATTCCAATTTTTGAGGATGAGACATGGAAGAGGGAGGTGTCTGCGGTGCAGAGTCCATACTCGATTGTTTAAGTTGACAAGGAAAGCCTGCGTAAATTAGAAGGCAATATGAGAGGTGAGCATATGAGAAATTGCATCTGAAGACCTTGCAGTCTGCTAAAAATTTAAAGAGTTCAAGAGTAGAAGATGGCACAAATTGATAGGTTCAAATTCTGCCTGGCAAATTCCTCCGTTTCACTCATGCCAACAATGTTATTCACGGTGTTCATTATTTCCAGCCTTGTCCACCTAAAAAGTTGTAGGATTAAGGATGCAAAGACTAATCCATTTTTATCCAACGCTGCAGCATTTCAAATTGAATAATTATAATGAATGAGCAGATGTTTAGTTTAAATATGCATAAAAATGAAATTATCATATATATGACTAGGAGATTGTATGCATGACAAGAGCTTCAAACAAGTTTCACATGGAAATTTGAGAAAGTGATAAATGAAAACAAATACAATTTTATGCAAAATCCACAAGTGTCCAAGAACCAAAGACACTGAGTTCATTGTTAAGAACTGACATTCTATCCTAGATATCCTAAACACTTAGGACTGAGATATTTTGAAATACAAGTGTTTGTTCGGACTAAAGTGGTTGATACACGGCTTAGCAAATAAGTTCAAGTGTGTGTTTAACAGAAAGGAGATGAAAGTGAAAGTGACTTTGATGGGGACATCAGAGCATGGAAAGTATATCAGAGGCGTGGCCGTCGATCTACGGCCACGATCGAGTCGATGTATTTTTGAGTCATTTCATGTATTTGTTCTATTATGTTATTTGTTATTTATGTTGTATTTATTTTTTCCGTTTTACCCCTTACTTAAGGGAGGTCGTATGTAAGTCCTAAGGGCAATGTCGTATTTTATCTTTAAGTCCTTTTGTACAAGGCTATTTGATGAGGACATCGTCAGTGATTTCTACACGTGTACCATCGGAGACATCGGAGATCGACGGCCACGATCAAGAGTTTATATTTTGAGTTATTTTATGTAGTAGTTTATTTTATTTTTCAGTTTTAGTTTTTTACTCTTATGGATGGTCATTTGATATTGTAACCCCGAGGGCATTTATGTCTTTTAGTTTTTGTTTCATTTTCGCCTATTTATAGGAGGCCTCATGCATTGTATGAGGGAATGAATTGATGAATGAAATTTTTTTCTTGTTGATCTCTTTGTGAGTTCTAAAATTTTCCTGGATCTCTTTCTGAGTTCTTTAGGAGAGAGCATCTTGGATCTCTTTGTGAGTTCTGGGATTCCCAATACCTCTTTGTGAGATCTTGAGGAAGAGGTACTTGAGGTTTGTAGATCTTCAAATTTTCTCTTTCCCACACCTCTTTCTTCTTCTTCTTCCCCTACCTAGCCGAAACCCCATCACCCTCTCTAACCCCCACCGCCACCCTAGCTCCACCACCGGCCTCCCTTGACCGGCCCAACTAACTGCAGCCCACCCAAATCCCACGGCCGGCCGCCAGGCCGCCGGCTCCAACCGCCGCCCCCTTGGCCTACCACCTTGCCGCCGGTTCCCCCTAGACCCGATTCCCTTTGAAATTCAAATTCCCATTGATTAAATTAATTTCCTAATTAGTATCCTCTATTTAGGAAAGTCATTTAAGGGAATTCAATCCTATTTTAAAATTCAAACCTTTTCCCTCTCATTTTAAACCCATTTAGGAAGTTATTTCAAATTTAATCAAATCTGAAATTTAATCAAATCTGAAATTAAGTTCAGATTTGATTAGAATTTAATTCCTAATCTTTGGTCCCCACCTACTTAATTCCCCAAAGCCCCTCTCTCCTCCTCACATGGCCGACCACCCCACCCTCTCCCTCTCCCATTAATACACCAAAATTTGAAATTAAACCCCTCTTTTAATGGAAACCTGAAATTAAATTCAGGTTTATTCCTCCCTCTCCCTCTAGCTCACGGCCAACCCCCTCTCTTCCCAAACCGCCACTTCCAGTCTTCCACCCACCCTCCCCTCCCTCTTCTCTTCTCCATTTATTACGAACATGAATGACGGATCCATAATTTGATCACGGATTTGTGTATGACTTTCAAGGAGACATCGACGTCGTCCGTTCGCCATTCTTTGACGTTGGGTTCGGCTTCGACCACACCGTCGAGGATTACTTGAACCGTATTCTTCCCACCCTCGTGGACGTCATCGACGAACAACTTCCAGCCGACGATTGGATCATCAACGGGCGTCCACCATCTTCCCCAAATCCAGCTTCTTCTCCGGCGACTAGTCTTCTCGGCATCACTTGTGTGATAGTGGCATCTTTAAGCGTGCTTGCAATCCTCCTCCGCTAACCTCCACTTTCGAGAGATTGAATGAAGGATCTCAAGGTGAACTATCTAGATTTTAAACTTGTGGCTTTTGTTAGATTTGCATTACCTATTAGTCATTGGCTGTTATTTTGCAAGTCCTATTAATCTCAAGTTGTAACCTATTGCTATTGTTTAATCACTCATGTCATCTTCTTAAACTTTCATTTGAGTAAACAAGGAGTTTGTTGGTAGTAAAGCAACGTTTATCACTTCTATTAATATCTTAATTGCAATTCTTATCTTTCACATTTAGTATCACATCACTATTTATAGCCCTTATGTTATTATTCTATAGTTAATGAATGATTGATAAAATTTTTCCCTGACTAGATTTCTTTGTGAGATCTTGAGAGTGTTTGAGAGATAAATCCCTAGAAGAGGGAAATCGGATAACCCACCAACCTTGGAGACGGTCGAATTCATGGTTCTATCTTCTCTACCTTTTTCTCACCTCATTCCCCCTCAACTAGACGCCGGCCTAGAGCTCCTCCCCATCTCCTTAAGTCGATGGCCACCATACAGCTTTCACTCTCCATTGGTTAGACCCAACTCCACTTCCACCCTCACCCGACCCCTTCTCCCCACCCCACCTATCGTTCACCCACCAAGCCATCGGCCCTTTGCTCCACTTTGGATTCCCTCCATCAATGCTTGCCATTATTTCCTTCCTAATTGGGTTTTAATATCTTAGGTAACTCAATTAATTTGCAAATTCAAATCATTACCTAATATGCAAATCCTACGTTAGGAAAGTTGCCAAATTTCACCCCCATTGAATTTTAAAATTAATTGGGAATTAATTAAGCCCTTCCTAATTTAATAATTCAATTTAAGGAGGCTTGGTCTTATTTCCCAAACCCCTCTCTCTCTTTCTCCATGCCGCCGGCCCCCTACGGGTTTCCAAAAGGATTTATTTCCTAAATCCAATTGACACTCTTAGAAATATTTCCAAACACTTCCCCCTCTCACCTTGGCTGAAATTTCCTAATCCCCTACACCTCTTTATTTCTTCCAAAGTCAAATATTAAGATTTGGAAACAAATTCCCTAACCTCCCCAATACCGCCAGCCCTTTCTCCTATCCGCCCCTTCTCTCTCTTTCAAATTTCCCTCCCCCACATTAAATCCTTTCCCCCTTGCATCCTAAGCACTCCACAAAGATTTTGACAAAGGATTTCCTTCAACCTTTCTCCAACATTTGAAAGCTTGAAAGAACGTTTTCTTTCAAGGAGAAATTCTTGAGGAAGACAAAAGAAAAGGGACGTCGTCTACAACACATCCCTCCTTCGACGTGATGCATGGCCGATCCCGACCTTGACTACGGCCTTGCTACGACGAGCAAGGTTTCGTGCACATTCAGCTTCATTCAACGTTCTTCAACGTCAATCCGAATATCGACAACACCATCGAGGAATACGTGGATCGCATTCTAGATACTCTTGTCGAAGCTATAGAAGAGCAACTTGGCACCACTCAATGGAGGATTGCAATCCAACTGTGATAAAGGTTTACCAATCTTTCGTCTCTTGTATCTTCATTGTCTAACTTGCTCTTGTGATTTGATTGATTCATGAAGATCTTGTTCACCTATTTTTGTCAAGCCTAGTAATCGTAGGACTTGAGTTTGGTCTCTATACTTCTAATCTCATTGTTAGCATAGGAATTTTGTTTGAAAGCTACTTAATTTGCATGTTATTGATATTCTACGTTATTTTGATAAATCAAGCATTTGGCAAGCAGCTTAGCCTAAACATATGCACCCCTCTCTTGTTTTCTTTTGTCGTTTTGGGTTGCTAAAAGTTTTAATCCTAATTGTTTTATTCAAGAAATCGTGCAAATTCTTAATGCATGCAATTAAAACATTTTAGTCATGCATCGGGCTTTTTATGCTTTTATTTTTGAAATTATCATTCAATTTTTCTTCTAACAATAGTGTCATGACCTGGCAAGGAGAGAACGGACAAATTAAACAAAGTTTTTAAATTACATCTATCAGCACAAAAATTAATATCAAAATAAAATTTCTTAAACCTTCTTGTAATATCATCATCCAATACACAAAAAGGGCAACTACCACATATAGTTCATTTTAAATAAAAGTACAAAAAATCTACTATTGTTTGTCATCCATTGTAAGAAATAATCATCACTCGACTAAAAAATTACCCGATATCAAATGATAATGGAAAAGTTATTTTTTTTTAAATGATAATGGAAAAGTTCTGGTTTAATGTGCTTTATTTTAGGGTCTGATCATCCATTAGAAATAAAACAACACATGAAACAGCCTAAATCTCAATTTAACCATTGCTACAAAATATGCTTCAATCCTGTTGTAGAATACCCATGCTAGATAAAGCCGTTACCAAATGGCAAATAATAACTTTACGAGGTAGGATAATAGTATAACTAAAAGCTCGTGCAATCTTGTCACTACCAAGACCAGCTCATACTTCCACTTAAGCAGTCCATCAAGCAAAAAATTTTAGCATGTACTACAGCCAATTAAGTTTAGCCTAAAACCTGCTCGGAATGATCCCTGCAATACCCTCAATCCTAACAAATCTAAAGATAAGAACAAAACAACTTTGATCATTATGTTCCTTAGGTCTATGTGGCCTGGTCAGTAGAAAGGCTTGGCACAAAATAGGCCAAGCTCCAAGAGTCTATTTTTCCTTGGTGAGTAAACTTTAATCCTCTATCTTTCTCTAAAAGAGTACCCTACCACCTTTCAACTTGTGGGAATGTCATGGCCATTCAGATCTTTTGAGTTTATATTCTTCGCACTTACCTAGCTGCTCGACCAAAATATGCAACTTTCTTTGACTACACTAAAGGCTTCATTTGGGCAGCTTTCTTATTGCTCTTCATTTGGGGCGGCTTTCTTATTGCTTCTTCAAATATCTTAAAACCGTCCCAAGGCTTCCTTACTATTTTTAAAGCAGCTTTTTAAGTAAAAAATTAAAATTTTGGTATTAGAAAGCTGATTTAAAAAGCAGTAATAAAGCCATCCAAACGAAGCCTAAATATACCTTATTCCAACCCTAGCTTTGAGATACGAACCCATGTTCCAAAGCGTGAATCGGTCGCAACAGCACAGACTAGTTCAAACACAACATAGAGAACACAAGCCTTCGACAAATTTGCTGATCACCTTCACAGGAAAACAAAACAAAACAAGCAAATTCACAGAACATTTATCAAGAAAAACCAAATTCACAGAACATTTATCAAGAAAAACCAGTCGTTCATTCCTACCCATTTCCCATTTGTAGGTTTTACCCCGACACAGAGAATCAGATCTCAAATGCTGTACATTACAAAAGGATGAAGTAGAGAAATTGGCCAGCACAAACAGAATTATTTAATGAAACAAAAAAAAAACACTCTCACCAGCAGAATCAGCCCCAGCCGCCAGAAATTAAGGATCCATCACTCATTTCCTCCTTGGAAATGATTGGAGCTGCCACCTTTCCCTTTCCTTCTAATGCCTAAACCACGGTGATAAACATTCCAGCAAAAGCCCTTTCAGTCTTTCACGGTGCAAACGCCAACCAGCCCCCGCTCTGCCAGCTCTCTCTCTCTCTCTCTCTCTCTCTCTCTCTCGAAGCTGACGTCTTTCTCTTTGCTTTCTCTCCGTTACGTCATTGCACGACAAAAGATCACTTACTGGAAAAGATGAGAGAAAAGGATTGAACTGAACTGTAATGTAAACAAGCAATTTAGTTTTGCGTGTCTCTAAGTGGAGTAATTATTACTATCGGAAAAAAAAAAAACTGAAAATCAAGATGTATATCGAGTAATATCGAGTTTCCGGTGAAGTGACACGTGATTATCAGACTCTAGATGCGTCCAGTGACCTGATATAATAATTGCTCCTCTAAGTGGAGCAATTATTACGTCTGGTCAACCGAACGCGTTCATAGACTAATAACCACGAGCCACGTCACCTGAAACTCAGTATTGAGCACTCGATATTACTCTATATATATTCAGATACGTTCTGTTTTGACCGGACGTAATAATTGCTCCTCTAAGTGTATCTTTATTGGACAAACAATTAGTTTGGCACGCTTTTTTTATTATTTTTTCAAATAGTTATTTAATTTTAGTTGAAAATTTTGGCTAATAATTAAATTTTTTTGGGAAAAAAATTTATATGATGTGTATGAATTTATCTTAATCACTTAAAAGACCCCAAAAAAATTTTGACACAATTGTTTACATTTAAAAGTATAATTATAAAATATATTTAAATATTTATAAATATCCTATAGTTTCAATATAAATTTTTATAAAAAAAAGTTTGTAGGTTATATTGAGATTTCATTAATATGTTAAAAATTGCATGCTGATCAAAAGATGCAAGCGAAAAAAAAAAAAGCATTAATTATTTGGAGAGGGATATAAGAGTTAAAAATAATTAAACATTTCAAACATTTGAGATGTAAATTAAGCTACCCAAAATAATAATAAAGAGATAAATAGACTTAGAACATAGAAGATAAGGAGAAAAAAATACATATCTCAACATACCATCCCAACTGCAAATGAGCAGGGGAAGGCTGAGAAATAAAAGCAACAGTTACATGATGAGAGAAAGAGATAATGTCCTTGATGCCATCATAATAGCAATGCATTTTGTTATATGTGAAAATTTTACATTGAAATAAAAGATAGGGGTTCAAAAGTGTATTCCCTGTTCTACAATATTCTCAACAGACTCGATGGATGAATCTCAAGCTTTAACCGCCAAATCTCCTCTTTTTGTTCTCACATTTCTCCTCCTTTCTTCTCTAGCAAGATTGCTAGGAATTGTTTCAAAAACTACTAATATGGCCTAGCATTGTGGCGCCTACCTCTCCAACGCCATAGTGCTCTAAGAGAATCTTTCAGATTCTCTGAGAATATTTCCATATGAGACTTGGTGCCGCAGTGGAGTCACGTAGCGCTGCAGCGCACGATCAATTTCTTCCCACCACCCGAGACCGAGAGGATAATGTCACGGCGCTGTCAATCCCAATGCCACTGTGCTCATAAAACAGTTTTTGATAATTTGGAATTTAACTTCTCCGACCCATTTCCAGTTCACTTAAGGTCTCCTTAAGCACTCAAAGGCTGATAATTACAAAGTAAATCAAAATTAAATAAACATGTAGTTTGATTAATCTTAATATTATTTCAAAATAGCTGATATAGAAAGATAACCTACAATTATTGTATTAGAACATGTTGGTAGCTAGGGTTTCTGGAGGAGGCAGGAGGTGTTCGATGGTTGTGATAGAGTATGGTCAAGAGGAGAGTGATAGTGACAAGATAGGAGAGACTTTATTATTCTATGCGGAGTTCGGAGGGCGTCGAGAGACCAATAATAATGCACCACGTCACTCAAAAAATGTAACGTGCTCGGTACCCGTGCTCGGTACCACTCGCTCGGTACCGAGCGCGTAACCTGACGGGAGAATCGTCCAGTGTCCGCACAGAATAATAGCTCGTGAGAGCGAAAATCGGGTGATAAAAACAAAAGATTTATCAAAGCCTAACTGAAAGAACAAGATATATGTATCAAAATGGAGCTCAGTAGAAGAATTAAGAAGGAAATATCCCATCAGTGGTACCATTGCAGTATAGAAAGCTCATAGAGTAGGAAAAGCCGCATTGAGTTGCACCAAGACGACTTATAATGAAGTCTTTCTAAATTATAATTATAAAGATATCTTATGATAAGTCTATCTATTAGAAAGAATATTAAGATAATCTTAATATGAAGTATTTCAGAATAAATAACAAATGTAGAACTAAATGAAGTATACCTATTCCTCTTTCTACACAAATATGTATGAGAATCCGCTTTTGGAAATTGGATTATTCTTCTTCCATACTCATCTTCATCGTCTTTCTATCTTTCTTTTCAAAACACCTTTTTTGTTTTGAAAGAAAAGATAGAAAAGAGTTTTTTATGAGTTCCCGATTCTCAAGACATTCATTTGGATGAAGTTATAGGGATGAAATTTCAGTGCTAAAATTGGATGCATTTGTGCACTTCATATGCTTTTATCATAGAATTTAATCAAAGCAACTTGATAAATAGTCTTTTTTGGACATCCCTGTTACATGCTATGGCGTGGCCCTGCTGGCTTAGGGTTCGTTTGTGATTGCTTTCTTAATGCTTTCTAAAACAATGTTTTAGTTAAAAAATTTCTTAAATTAGAATTTTTTTGTATTAAAATGTTGTTTTAAAAAGCAATGAAAAAGCTGTCCCAAACGAAGCCTTACGTTTCGAGTAAAATTTAGCCCAAAAAAGCCTCAATCCTTAAGGTCAGAGAGAAGTAAGCTTTAAACAGAAATGCTTAGCACTAGCTTTACTGGTAGGTGTAAAATACTGAGTCCTTTGTTGATTTTTTCTTTAAGAAAATTCTACTGCATGCATTAAGAACAACTAATAAAAATTGCTCAATGGTAATGAACACGGTGAAGAAACAAACAGGATTTGAGATTAAATTTTTGAAGATTCAAAGATTTTTCCTTTGAAATTAAAGCTAACAAAAGTACAAATGCTTATAGCTACATGTAAACAAGGCCACCAGAAAAGATATCGAAATGGTATAGTTAGAACAATTGTGGTGATGCTTTGAAGTAACGAGGTGGCAACATAAAATCTTAAATTGTATGCTTTGAACAAAATAGTTTCCTGCTTGGTGATTTTTTGCATTATTATGACAAGCAGGTGTATTGGCCCCTGCGTCCTTCAGACAAAAATATTTTTATATGGTGTTTACTAAGGCTGTTACATGGCGCATTCAAAATCTACATTTGATTTGAATGTTCAAACCTACTGTATTTATTCCTACAGTAAAATCATCTATTATTGACGGCAATTTTTGGAGGTATCCATCAATTTTTTGGTCGTTTTAAGACTGCCGGAATATATCGCGTAGGAAATCGAAACTGGCAATATATTTTTGGCGGTAATATTTTCCGACAGCTATAACAGTTAGAAATTACTATTCCAGTGCAAATACCACGGGTTAACCGTCGGTCATTATCCATGGTATTATCGACGATCAAACCGCCTGATATCCATCGGTAATAACCGGCAGTTTTTTCACCCATCCGGTATCTAAGTTTCTGAGTCTCTGGGCGAACATTCTTTGCAAATTCCTAAGTGCAGAAGTCCAACTCTGTGGAAAAAGATACGTTATGAAATGAGCTACAGTTTGAATTTGTTGTGAGGATTGATGCATCATGTCAAATAAAATGATTAAAAGTTGAGAGCTTGACGACTTATCTTGAAATCTTTAAGTATTTTCTGCTTGCACTGAATAAAAAACATAAGAGGCCAATATTTCACAGGGAGGAAAGAGTTGGGCATATCAAATAAGGGATGTAGTTCAATTATTTAGAAATTCTTTTAACGCCTCATAAGCTAGAAGATTAAGGCTTCGTTTGGAACGGATTTCTTCATGATTCTTAAAACAGCTTTTTAGTACTAGAAAATTGCTTTAAGATAATCATAAAAAAGTCGTCCCAAACGAAGCCTAAATGCCTCTGTTTCAATTAAATAAAGAGAATATTATGAAATAATTGAAGTTATATGATATTGGGAGAATTTTTTAGGGCGTTTTCAGATTAGCGACAATCTATTTTGAGATTAATGTTTGCATATAAGGGTATAACTAGGGGTGTCAATATTTGACACGACACGAAAATCCGACCGGACTCGACCCGGAAAATCCGGGTTGGACCCGACTCGATTTCAAAACGGGTCGGGTTCGGGTTGACCCGGCGGGTTGCCGGGTCAACCCGCCAACCCGTTTAATTTAAAAAAATTCGAATTCCCGCCCACTGCCCGTTGCCCGCTGCCACGCGCTGCTGCCCCGTGCTGCCGCTCTCGAGCTCGCGCTGCGCGTGCTGCCGCCCTTGCGCCTAGCGCCTCGCGTGCCGTGCTGCGCGCTCGTGCTCGCGCTGCCGTGTGCAGTGCTGCCGAGCTCGCTCTCGCGCTGTTGCCATCGCCCGCTGCCGCGCAGGTCGGGTCGGGTCAACCCGGCAACCCACCGGGTCGAGTCTGGGTTCGGATTTTCGACCTGTTTCTCTACCCGGGTCGGGTTAGGGTCGACCCATTTTTCACCCGGGTCAGGTCAGGTTCGACCCAAACCCGACGCGTGACCCGAAATTGACACCCCTAGGTATAACTGAGTTGAGTACTGTCTAATAGAAATAAACTCGTTTAATTTTTAGCGAGCCCAACCTTGGATCGTTAAAAAATTCTAGGCTTGAGTCAGGTTCAATTAATCTTGAGCTCTAAATAGTTGTAATTATTCCGAGCCATGCTCGAGCTTTCCAAAAAAAATTTTAAAGTATATTTTAATTTAAACGAGAGGCTCAATAAGCTAACTAGCAGAGTCGGGCTAAGCTCGAGCTCAAACTCATAGCTCGATAAACTCGTCTCGTGAGATCGTTAACGTGTAAAATTCAAGCCAACTCGCGAGGTGACTCAGCTCACTTACACCCCCTACTTGTATAAATTGGGGCTTATATTGTCACAAGCCGACCTGATATCACACAGGTCATACCATATCAGATTGTGATAAGATTGGCCCCAAGATCCGATCGGAAAAATACTGAAACAAAACTTATAATTTATACACTACACAAAACAACTATTGAATTGCAATATAAAGTGGAAGACTACTGAATATCAAAGTTATGAATAAGACGGTTTATGATTTAGACTTATAATGACTCCTAAATAAATTCTTAACTATTATAGGTAAAAATGCCGTTTTCAAAATTTTGAATTATAATATATACGAAATAGAAATAATTTCAGTGTTGAAGATGGATAAGAAGTCTTGACAAACATTATTTTAAGAAGAGACTATCACCCATACGCAACAACCATTATTGTTCAAGTGACATATTTAATTACCAATTAAAAATATATACAGTAAAATCAATCGGTGCATAAAAAAAAAAAAAAAAAAAGAATTCTCACTAGACATTTGCAAGAGGATGTACCTTGGTGTATGCTTTTTGCTGATGATATTCTTCTTGTTGATAAGATTAGAGAGGGAGTTGAAGGTAAACTTGAATTATGGAGGTCAACCTTAGAGTCTAAAGATTTTCGCTTGAGTAGATCTAAAATGGAATATATGGAGTGTAATTTTAGTAGTAATAGACCCAGTGAGGGGATTGTGACTTTGGGCGATCTAGTCATTAATAAGAGTACATGTTTTAGATATATTGGATCTATTGTTCAAAGTGATGGTGAAATAGATGGAGATATTATCAGTAGAATTCAAATTGGATGGTTGAAGTGGAGGAATGCATCGGGCTTGTTATGTGATAGAAATGTACCCCTCAAACTTAAGGGAAAATTCTATAAGATGGTAGTGAGGCCTGCAATGCTTTATGGTGCCGAATGTTGACCATTAAAAGAGAAGCATAATACTAAGTTAAGTGTGGTAGAGATGAGGATGCTCAGGTGGATGAGTGGCTTTACCCTTAGAGATAGGATACAAAATGAGCATATACGTGAAAAGGTTGGAGTAGCTTCTGTAGAAGATAAGATTAGAGAGAGTCGCCTTAGATGGTTTGGTCACATAAAAAGACGGCCTTCCGATGACCCGGTTAGGAGAGTAGAGGTATTAGATTTGACTTGTGTTAAGAAATGTAGGGGTAGACCTGAAAAGACTTGGTTAGAAAATATTAGGATTGACCTTTCTTTATTAGATTTAAACGAGAATTTGACTTTTAATAGGACACAATGGAGAAAAAAGATTCATGTAGCCGACCCCACATAGTGGGATAAAGGCTTAATGTTGTTGTTGTTGGGTTAAGGTGCGTAGAAACCCAAAAATTTTTGATTGGTAATCAAAACTTCTAACCAACACATTAAGATGAGCTGCGTAATGTAGAATAAATTCAATATCTAAATAATAGCCTTCCAAATGCATTCCAATCAACTCAAAGCTCATCAATGCTATTTGCATGACCCAAAAGACTTAGGATGACAAATTCATAGTTTAGGGTCATTTAAATTGTGATGTGCTGAACTCTCTGCTTAAACAAATTTATAATAAATGATCATTATAAGCATTTCAATATCAATGGAGAACTGTAACAGTAAAATGATAGCTTCCATTGAGAACGTATCATAAAAATTATTTATCTTAGTAACTAAACAAAACAGGCATATTACTTATCCCAAGTTTTATTAACATCTCTGTTCACCCATATTTATTAATCAATTTAAATGTAACTTAAATCGGGTTCTATAACTTTCAAGATATTGAGTACTATATTATCCTTACTCCATGATAATTGAGACTAGGGGTATAACCAAGTCAAGCCGACTCGCAACATATTTGACGAGTCGAGCTTTTTCGAGCTCGAGAGTTGAGCTTGAACACGATTTCGAGCTCGACGGCTTATCGAGCTCGAACAGACTTGAGCTCGACTAATTAGGTTGTTGAGCAGCTCGCGGAGGTGACTGGCGAGAAAAGAAAATCTCAGTTGGTGCGGGCGGGAGGATGAATCAAAGGGCTGGTGGGAAAACCAAAAAGATGGAGCACGCGGATCTCAACGGCAGAGCTCGGGACAACGACGGACGGGTTCAAGACAACGGACGGGATGACGAGCTCAAGATGATGGATCTCGATGGTGGACACGACATGAACGACTACAGACCTCAGAACGACAACGAACACGATGACGAGTTTGGGACGACGAATCTCGACGGTTGAGCTCGGGACTATGAGGAAGCTCAGGGCGACAATGGATGCTACGACGAGTCTACTGGGGACGGAGCTCGACAATGGAGCTCGAGACTGAGCTCGACGATCTGCTTGACATGAGATGAGTCGACCTCAAGCTCGAATTTTGGGCTCGAGCTCGAGCTCGGTATTTGACAATCAAGCTCAGCTCGAACATCCTCTGATACGCGCTCGACTCGACTTATTTGCACCCCTAATTGAAACTCATCAAAACGGCTAGATTGATAAGCCATTCTAGATCAATATGGTTTTCAAGTACCAAATAAATATATAAGCTAATTTGTAATTCACAGGAACAACCGCATGATTAAATAAAGTTTTATTTGAGATAATTTTCTTATTGTTTACTAAAATAATTTTTTGTTATTTTTTTTAATTATAAATTTTGGTCCTAAAAAATTGATTTAAAAAATATTAAGAAAGCTGTCCATCATACCTTAAATAATATGACTGCATAAAACGACAAAAAATGTCATTATCTAAGTTGAATATTTGTCTCATTGCCTTGTTCTACTAATTATTTAGGCTTCGTTTGGGACGGCTTTTTTATTGCTTTCTAAAACGGAGTTTTAGTACAAAAATAAAAAAATTTGTACTAAAACTCCGTTTTATAAAGTAATAAAAAAGCCGTCCCAAACGAAGCCTTAATCCAATGTATATAAGCAACATGCTATATTTTATTTTATTTTATTATAATTAACAGAGATGATAAATTTGATAATATATATAGTTTAAAGAAAATTTTGCGAAATAACCAAATTATTACTGTCCTCAAAGCTTAATAATTGATTAAGGTTTTGTTTGGAACAATTTTTTTGCTGCTTTTTAAAATAATTATTTTTTAATTTTTATATTAAAAAATTACTTTAAGAAGCGATAAGAAAACCGTTCCGAAAGAAATCTTAGTCAAAATTTATCCTTTTTATGCTGATACCAAAGGCATTAAATATGCAACCAAGTGTTATTATTTCTTAGGATAATTATCATTTATCGCATCTAAAATTTAGGTGAATATCATATAGCCCCTTAAAGTTTGAGAAATATCAAATGTTTCTCTCTCTGTTTGATTTTTTCGTCACCATTAAAATAAATCTAACTAATTTAGAATTTAAGCTAATAATTTAATATGTATGTATAATTCAAAATTATCTATTATTAATATAAAAAATATATATTTATGATGAATTTTTGTATTTTTTGATGTTTTATTATAAAATTTTAATTATTTATACAAATAAAATTACAAATTGATAACATAAAAATCGAAATAATTAAAAAGTTGAAAGAAAACTAGTCAGCTTTATTAATTTATTAATGAAGTTATTATTTTTGTTAATTATATCTTTAAAATTTAAAACTTATTTTTAAAAATTTTATCATATACATGATTCAATTTTTTGAATAAAATGAATTATGTAAAGTATTAAAAATTTAAAATTTATTTTTTTTGAAAAAAATATAAATATCAAAGAAATTATTTAATATTTATCACAAAAGTAATAACCAAAAGCCATCACAAATAAAATTCTAGACTTAGGCTTCGTTTGGGACGGCTTTCTTTCTGCTTCAAAAAGTAGCTTCCTGGTACTAAAAAGCTACTTGAAGAAGCAGCAAGAAAGCCGTCCCAAACGAAGCCTTAGTTTGAAATGCTTTTTTTATTGCTTTTCTTTTTAAATTGTAATCATAATTTTTATTTGGCTATCATTCTTTTCATTGTTTTGAAAATTTTGGTACTATAAATCTATTTTTTATAATAAATTTAAAATATTATTAAAAGTCGTGTCAAACGAAGCCCTAATCTTAAAGCAAAATTAAATTTACTAGAGCTCAAATATTAGCAGTCACCATTTTTGACTCAAGGCGCAAATCATAAACCGTGCGGCTCGACGACCAGACCCAGACCGGAACCCGGTATTGCTATGTATTAACTGATTTGTGTAGACTAGAGTATTGCTAGGTTTTGCTCGGTATTTTTCGATAATGAAAAATATTATTGTGTCAAAACCAATACCTACCAATACCGAGCAATACTCCGGTTTTGCTAGGTATTGCTTGGTATTGGTCTTGATAGAGCGGTATTTCTCATTATTGTCAAGCAATACCTAGCAATACCGAGCAATACCTAGCGATACATGAACATAGCAATACTGGATTCGAGTCCGGGTCGGGTCGTCGGGCCGTACGGTAAAGAGTAAGAGCACGTGGCGACATGTTATTGGCGTCCGGATGTAGAGCTACGCCAGGTGTCCGGACCTAATAAAAATTCCTCCTAAGGACATCTTCAAACCAAAAAACCAAATTTTCCACTAAAAAATGCATTAATTCATCTCCAATCGAACTCCATTTCTTCTCCTCTTTCGCGTGCTTCTTAATCTCACTGCAAAGGTAATTGTCTTTCTCCTTTTTCGCGTGCTTCTTCGGCAAATCCCGTAATCCAATTTTTTGGACCGGGTACATGAACAATGCGATGTCAATATTAACGTCGCACAGTTCACCTACCGAATTTTGGATTGTGATTTAACATTTGAATTGAGTGAATAACGGACGACATATCACTATATACAGTTCAGTTGGAGATGGTCTAATATTAACGCCTTTAAATATTATTCTGATTCTTTGATTGACTGAGGATGGAGAATCATCTTGCTATCTTTAAGCAATGAAAGACCAAAGGTGACCTTGAGACTCAATATTGATGCTAATTAAGATCTTAATTAGATGATCAAACCTATGTTGAAAGCTCTAATTAAGATAGGTAGAAGCCAATAATGATCTATATTAGTACTAATTAATATTCCTTATAAAATTAGAATATAGAGAACAGCATAATAAATTTCGAGCTCCTATTGAGTCCAAATTTGTCTATATCATCCTATCAATGCCAAAAAAACATATTTGTTATATTAAATATAAATTTACCACATTGTTTGTGCCGTATATATTGACTTTGATGCTCTAAACATTAGATCAATAATTTGTCTTTTTCTTTATTTTGATGTAGTAATTATTGATTTGGGTCAACTTAGTCAACTTCTCTCTAGCTATACTACATATGGAAAGGAATTGTGAATTTATGATGTGATTATATAGCGGGTATGAATTCATTTATCTCATCTCCTGACTACAACTTATAATATGTGTTTAATACGAGCTAATTTTGGCTTTATTTGGGACAATTTTCTTATTATTTTCTAAAACAGTTTTCTAGAACAGAAATTTTTGTATTAAGAAGCTGCTTTAGAAAGCAGTAAAAAAATCATAAAAAACAAAGCATTTATCTCTTGTGCTTTCGTTGTTGTACTGTTGGAGAATTCTTTTTGTTGACTTTGAGATAATTTTAATTTATGTTTGTATTTCAATTTACTTTTAGGAGTTATATATATTGTGCATAAATGTAAGGCTATTTTTTAAAAGGTTTGTGCTCATACTTTATCTCTGTTTAAATTAGTGTCAAATATAAGCTTTCCTCTCTAATTATGGATTAATTATTCTGTACGGACGTCGAAAGTCATCCAAAATGTGCCACATCACCTCTTGCTAGGCACCGCAGCTTGGTACTGTTGATGTGGCGAATTCTAGTTGGTCTCCGGACGATGTTCTGCGTCCGATCTCCGTACAAAATAATTTGACATGATTATATATATATGTAGATGTTTTATGAATTCTAATGGGCTCCGAATAGCATCTTATGCGGATGATTAAATATATACATGCACAAATAGACGATAATATGTCAAGAATGGACGAAGGTGTCGATCACATGTAACTCATAAGAGCTGTTCTATGAAAAAATTATGTTAGGATATTCTAATACAAAGTACATTATAAAGAGTTTCAAAATCTTTAAATATACACTTAGATTAATATTATTCAAAATGTAATATCTATATAACATTAATTTTAATATATTTTATATCAAAATATTCTCACATAATTTTTAGTTTAAAAACTCTCACATATCATCACATAAATTAGTAATAATAACCAATGATGGTAATTGCTTGCCAACTTAGTCCACTACACCTAAGACCTAACCCTTTTGTTTTGATGCCTGCGCTTTCCACCGAAGCATTTCACCTTAGAAAGACATCCATTTCCATCAATTACAAAAGTGATAATCTCTGTTTTCTTTGACTTATTTTAATTGGGAGAATTATTTTGTCAAAAACTATAAAATGCTTTTTTAAGTGTATGATTATATGTGGAGGTAGGGGTGTCGATTTCGGGTCGAACCTGGAACTGACCCGGGTTCAAACGAGTCGACCCTAACCCGACCCGGGTAGGTAAACGGGTCGGAAATCCGAACCCGACCCGACTCGACACAGGAACAGACTCGCAGGCGGGTTGCGGCAGTGCGGGGTTTGTGCGCTGTGCGCGGACATGAGCGAGAGGCGGGCGCTGCAGCGCGGGTCGGGTGCGCGTACACGAGCGAGCGGCGGGCGCTGCAGCGCGGGTCGGGTGCGCGTACACGAACGAGCGGCGGGCGCTGCAGCTAGAGTTGTCAACATTTGACCCGACCCGAAAACCCGACCCGAACCCGACCCGAAAATTTCGAGTTCGGGTCAACCCGAACCCGAACCGGGTCGGGTTCAGGTTATAGATTTCGACCCGTTTGTAAAACTGGGTCGGGTTCGGGTTGACCCGGAAACCCGAAATCGACCCGGTTTGACCCGTTTTTAATTAATTTAATAGGATTTTAAAGGATTTTTATGAAATAAATAAATGATATTTCAAAAAATTATAAACATTGTTGCCCAAATTAAATTAATCTTGATTTATTTTAAATTAATTGAAGTAAATCTTACCTTAATTTAATTTAGATTTAAATAAATTGAATTAAATAAAAAAAATTTAATAAAATATACCCGAAGCGGGTCGGGTTTGGAAAATCGACCCGTTTGCAAAAACGGGTCGGATTGAACAGTGTCGGGTCAATTTCGGGTTGGACCCGAGCCCGACCCGTGACCCGTTTTTGACAGCTCCCGGGTGCGTGGGCACGATCGTGCCTCGTGTGTGTGTGTGTGTGTGTGGGGGGGGGGGGGGGGGGGGGGGGGGGGGTCCGCTCAGGGGGGCGCGGGCAGCCGCAACTACTCGAGCGTGCGTGCGGTCAGTCGCGCGGGCAGCCTTGAGCTTGAGGCAGTTGCGCGGGCAGCCGAACAGGGGCAGGCAGGTCCTCGGGCAACCAGACAGTCATTTTAAACAGGTTTACGGGTTGACCCGTCAACTCGTCAGGTCAACCCGAACCCGCCCTGTTTTTCAAAGGGGTCGAATCTGCGAACCCGAAGTCGACCCGTTTTGGAAACGGGTCGGGTCTAACCCGAAAATTTCAGGTCGGGTTCGGGTCGGATTTTCGTGTGGTGTCAAATATTGACACACGTATGTGGAGGGCTTTGATTTTTCTTCTCTCTATATGCAATATATTAGAATTTTATTTTTATTCAGAGGATGAGAATCACAGCAGCGTCTCCTCATTCCACTACTATGGTCGGATAGTTTTTTTTTTTTTTTTTTTTGATAATGCAAAAATATTATACAAAAAAATGTTTTAATTTAAATGTGTAAATAGTATTTAACTTCGTTGTAGATCTCGTTAAATGTGAAAAATAAATAAATGTAACAATTACTTTATAGAAGTTTAATAATTAAGGAGCTGTTTGATTTATTGTAAAAAATATGTAGAATAGAAAAAGTTGTGTATTTGAAATTGTTTAGATGAGAGTAAAAAGAATGCAAGAATTTTTTTTTTGTTTGAAGTAAAATGAATGTAATATAAAGTAAAGTGATGATGGTGACTTGTGGCAATGGTCTTTGGTGATGATGGGCCGATGGCTGGTGTCTGACGATGACATTTAACGATGGGTGGCAATTGGTGATGGTGGCTGGGGGAGATGATTGGTTGGTAGGTGGCGAGCAGCCGGTGGTCAAGGTGACATCTAGTTGTGACTAACGGTCATCGAATGATGGTTGAAAGTTGGAGGCCGACGAACTTGTGATACTGCTGGATAGATAGTGGCCAGTGATCGGCTACCAGCGATGGTGCCCAACAGGTGGCTGGCGATGGTAGCGAGAGGCAGCATGTGTTGTGGTTGGTGATTTGTCGACATTTGTTGGCAGCGATGGCCGACAAACCTGCCGAGGTGGAGGGCAACAATAACATAATTGGCTTACAATAAAAAATAAATTCCTTCAAAATTTGGCAAAATTACGATATATCAAAAATACATTAAAGATAGTTTATAGTGAGTTTTTTTTCTTCTCATAAAATCAAATACCTAAATTCTTATATTTTACATCTATTTAACAGCAAATAAAAAATCCTCTAAAAATAATATCTTATAAATTCAGATTAAAAAAAAAAAAAGAATAATCATGATATGCGACGCCCATCGTCATCACCTAAGCAATCATCCGAGATTATAAAATGGGATTTTTTAAAATGATGCAGAGTTGACAGCCGCCAGGAAAGTTTTGCACTCCCCTTATGTTTATATTATAAAATTTCTGCTTTTGGCGAGTGGAATCCTCATCCCATCATTCGAAGATTGCGTATATCTTAAAACAATTCAAAACAAATGTAAAGCTTATCCTTCATCTAATTAGTTTACGCTACGTGTGATTTAGTGGTCTTATTACTTTTGAATTTAATGTAATTGCCTAATTAGAAAGTAAAAAATAATGATATTTTTAGAATTTAGGGTAGTGAACAGGTGAAATTATTACGTGCGGGATCTGAACGTAGAGCTACATCCGGACTACAATCAAATGAATATGCGTGACTAATACATACTATGTATTGACCGTGTATTAACAATGTAGTGGTGTGTATTAGTTATGTATTGGCTAGTAGACACTGTGTATTAGTTGTGTATTTGTTGGGGATGAGGAAGGGTAAACACCATAATGACGAAACAAGCAAGAAAGTAAAACAACAGAAAAATGAAGGACATCAGGATTTAACGTGAAAAAATCCTAGATAGGAAAAAAATTGCGGAGCCACACCACACCAAAAAAATCCACTATGAAAATTGAAATAAATAAGTGGATCTCTCATCTCTCTTGCTCTCTCCTTGTTTCTCTTCTCACGTACATTGTTCTCTATATGTTATACCTCACTGAATACAACAGAAAGGCGAGTTAAATAACCCCAAGGGATGCAACACTTCATATAAACTAGAAAGAAAATCATCCAGACCATCTCGCAACGTTGAGACACCAGTTTGGGGCATTGCGGTGCTCAAACCTATGTCTTGATTCGCTACGACGCCGAATCTAGACCACTACAGCGCTCTGCTCTATATCATTCAGCGCTGGGGTGCTCGGGTACATAGTGTCGGGGTGCTATAAAAAAAAGAAAAACCGGGGGCAAGAAACTTGAAGTCCAAGGCAACATAACAACTCTATTGATCAAATAAATCAAATTAAACACATAACATTATTAGTTGTGTATTGATGTGTACTAGTTGTGACATGTGTATTATAGTACACAGTGTATACTAGCCAATACACAACGAAAGCACAACTAATACATAACAATACAAAGTTAATACACAATGTATATTAGCCATGTGTCGTCATTTGATCCGAGTTCTAATGTAGAGCTTCAGACATAGTTCTACGTCAGGACTCCACACATAATAATTTCTCAGTGAGTTGACGGGGAGCAAACTTTTTTTACTAATGCAAAAATAGTTGCCAAATTTAAAATATTTTTTTTGCCATTTGAGATTGAGGCTAACAACAACCATTTTAAAAATTTTATGGTATTAGAGTTATTAGTATAAAAAGATAAATTATATATTAAAATTCTTCTAATTGAGTGCGCCTAATCTTCATGTTGTTCTTATATATCATCTATAATCTCTCCCTTTTGAGTTCTCATGTTTTGAAATCATTTTATAATTATTTTATTATTAACATTATTAAAAATATCATTTTCAATACGAGGGCTAAGATAATAAATCATTTATCCGAGAACCTTTTATATGATAACGTGAATGATTCTTTATAATTTTCATAGTAGATATTACTCATTTTATTAGTTGGCGTAGCAATTGCTAATATCAAAACAAACTTTACGAGCATAAATACCAAATGATAAATATCATGCTTTTTAGTTTTCATTAATTTTTATACGGGCTTTCCAATTCCTATTAGCTTCATATCAATGATAATATTTTAAAGCTACCTGTCTAATATAATGAGATCTAAATGTGAAAATTTTGAAGGATAATTTTTTTTAGGCATATTAATCATTGCTTGTCAAAGCTCAAAGTGAATTTTAGGAATTCAAATATGCCATAGATAGACGTGGATGTGGCTCTATATTTATTTCATCAAATATATTATTGTACTTCTAAAATTTCATATATATTATAGAGTGTTACCCAATTTTAACCTTTGTGATACCCAATATCAAATACTATGCATTAGGAGAATGTCACCTAATGTTAGGTCTCTTCATGTTTTTACATTTATCCTCGAGTATTTCAAAAAAACATACTTCATCTCTTCTCTCAAAACTTATATTACGTCTTCTTCCTTGGAGTTTGATATTTAGTTATTTTCATCATTATTATCTAATCCTCATTCATGGGATACATATAAGATTCACTCTTTCCATGCTACCTTCAATGATACCATCCTATCGCTTTGTCTTTTATTATTATATGTCTATATCTACACTATATGATGCTGAACCATTTGAGTTATTCTCTCTTGAGATATGAAACAAACTTAGAACACTTTTATGATGAACGGGAGAAATATAAATGAATATATATATATATATATATATATAAGATGTAATTAACTATGAGAGCTTGTACCAATAAAGAATTATGTCTCTTAGAGTTAGCTAAATCATACTGATCAGTCCATGGGGACAAGCTCTCATAATTAATCTTATAAGGAGAAGGCTAGGTTTCATGATCATATGCCATCTCTACAATCTTATGCCAAGTCTAGGTTTCATGATCATAGAATTAGAACTCTTTGCCATCTTTATCAAAATGAACTACAATAATCATATGCATCTTATCATGATCATATGCCATCATTACAATGCTTATAAGGAGAGCTTTCTAAGGAGCTAGTTGGATTGCCACCCAAAGGTTGATTGTAGCTAGTGGCAATAACAAAATCTCTCTCACCATAATGATGGACATCTATCTCCTTCCACACACCAAGGGAAATGCTAGGTTGCTTAGATTAATTAGCCTAATCCATAAAATGACAAATTAGTCAATGTTTAACCTATTTTTTTAAGCTGCTCAGATATTTGTCATTCTTATAGTCATTGAAATCATCGTGATAAGAAATCGTTTTGACAGTAATTTCATGACGTTCAAATTTTCTTAGACCTCTGAAGATAATTTTAAAAATTAATGCGGTTCAACTCAGTCTAAGATTTATTCTGGACTATATAGGATTTTTTTATATCCAATAAAATCAAAGATAATACATATTTTAAATTTTATCTTGAATCAAATTTACTCAAATTCAACCATATGTCAACCTTCAATTACAAATGCACAATACCGATCAAACTTGAGCAAGTCAACTTAGGCTTTGCTTTTTTTAGGTTGATCGGTCTCGAAAAGTAAATTAGATGAATAACATTTGCTCAATTTAGATAGCTCACATTGGTTTGTTGATTGGGAGCTTAGGCTACCAGCCAAGAAATATTGGGTTGGAGTCTTGCGTATGTGATGTGTGTGTATGAGTTTGTCTTAATTTGCTTAAATGTCTAAAAATTATATATATTTATATCATTTTTATTGCCATTCCGCTATTTTTTACCGACCATAAAAAAATTGGAAAAGATCTATATATATAATATATATATATATATAACTAAAATGGGAACTATAAAAACTATATAAAAAAGTATTTCACTAATTAATTTTTTTTAGTTGTTGAACTCGTGGGAATGTAATTAAATAATGAAACCGGATCGACCAGAAAATCCGGGTTGGACCCGACCCGATTTCAAAACGGGTGGGTTGGGTTGACCCGGCGGGTTGCCGGGTCAACCCGCCACACGTTTAATTTAAAAAATTCGAATTCCCGCCCCTGCCCTGCCCGCTGCCCGCTGCGCCCGTGCTGCGCCTCAGCTGCGCGCCTGCTGCGCCTGCGCCTAGCGCGTCGCGTGCCGTGCTGCCGCGCTCGTGCTGGCTGCGTGTGCAGTGCTGCCGGCTCGCTCTCGCGCTGTTGCCATCGCCGCTGCCGGCAGGTAGGGTCGGGTCAACCGGCAACCCCGGGTCGGGTCCGGGTTCGGATTTTCGACCCGTTTTCTTACCGGGTCGGGTTTAGGGTCGACCCATTTTTCACCGGGTCGTTCAGGTTCGACCCAAACCCGAGCGTGACGAAAATTGACACCCTAGGTATAACTGAGTTGAGTACTGTCTAATAGAATAAACTCGTAATTTTTTTTCGAGCCCAACCTTGGATCGTTAAAAAATTCTAGGCTTGAGTCAGGTTTAATTAATCTTGAGCTCTAAATAGTTGTATTATTCCGAGCATGCTCGAGCTTTCCAAAAAAAATTTTAAAGTAATTTTAATTTAAACGAGAGGCTCAATAAGCTAACTGCAGGTCGGGCTAAGCTCGAGATCAAACTCTAGCTCGATAAACTGTCTCGTGAGATCGTTAACGTGTAAATTCAAGCCAACTCGCGGGTGACTCAGCTCACTTACCCCCCTTCTTGTATAAATTGGGGCTTATTATTGTCACAAGCCGACCTGATATACACAGGTCATACCATTCAGATTGTGATAAGAATTGGCCCCAAGATCCGATCGGAAAAATACTGAAACAAAACTTATAATTTATACAACTACACAAAACAACTATTGAATTGCAATATAAAGTGGAAGACTACTGAATATCAAGTATTATGAATAAGACGGTTTATGATTTGGATTTATATGACTCCTAAATAAATTCTTAACTATTATAGGTAAAAATGCCGTTTTCAAAATTTTGAATTATAATATATATGAAATAGAAAATAATTTCAGTGTTGAAGATGGATAAGAAGTCTTGACAACATTATTTTAAGAAGAGACTATCACCCTACGCAACAACCATTATTGTTCAAGTGACATATTTAATTACCAATTAAAAATATACAGTAAAATCAATCGTGCAATAAAAAAAAAAAAAAAAGAATTCTCACTAGACATTTGCAAGAGGATGTTCTTGTGTATGCTTTTTGCTGATGATATTCTTCTGTTGATAAGATTAGAGAGGGAGTTGAAGGTAAACTTGAATTATGGAGGTCAACCTTAGAGTCTAAAGATTTTCGCTTGAGTAGATCTAAAATGGAATATATGGAGTGTAATTTTAGTAGTAATAGACCCAGTGAGGGGATTGTGACTTTGGGGATCTAGTCTTAATAAGAGTACATGTTTTAGATATATTGATCTATTGTTCAAAGTGATGGTGAAATAGATGGGGATATTATCAGTAGAATTCAAATTGGATGGTTGAAGTGGAGGAATGCATCGGGCTTGTTATGTGATAGAAATGTACCCCTCAAACTTAAGGGAAAATTCTATAAGATGGTAGTGAGGCCTGCAATGCTTTTGGTGCCGAATGTGACCATTAAAAGAGAAGCATAATTACTAAGTTAAGTGTGGTAGAGTGAGGTGCTCAGGTGGATGAGTGGCTTTACCCTTAGAGATAGGATACAAAATGAGCATATACGTGAAAAGGTTGGAGTAGCTTCTGTAGAAGATAAGATTAGAGGAGAGCCTTAGATGGTTTGGTCACATAAAAAGACGGCCTTTCCGATGACCCGGTTAGGAGGAGTAGAGGTATTAGATTTGACTTGTGTTAAGAAAGTAGGGGTTAGACTAAAAGACTTGGTTAGAAAATTTAGGATGACCTATTCTTTATTAGATTTAAACGAGAATTTGACTTTTAATAGGACACAATGGAGAAAAAAGATTCATGTAGCCGACCCCACTAGTGGGATAAAGGCTTGATGTTGTTGTTGGGTATGGTGCGTAGAAACCAAAAATTTTTGATTGGTAATCAAAACTTCTTCCAACCATTAAGATGAGCTGCGTAATGTAGAATAAATTCAATATTAAATAATAGCCTTCCATACATTCATCAACTCAAAGCTCATCAATGCTATTTGCATGACCCAAAGACTTAGGATGACAAATTCATATTTAGGGTCATTAATTGTGATGTGCTGAACTCTCTGCTTAAACAATTATAATAAATGATCATTATAAGCATTTCAATATCAATGGAGAACTGTAACAGTAAATGATAGCTTCCATTGAGAACGTATAATAATTATTTATTTTTATTAGTAACTTAACAACAGGCTTATTTACTTTCCCAAGTTTTTTAACATCTCTGGTCACCTATTTTTTTAATCAATTTAAATGTAACTTTATCGGGTTCTATAACTTTCAAGATATTGAGTACTATATTATCCTTACTCCATGATAATTGAGACTAGGGGTATAACCAAGTCAAGCCGACTCGCAACTATTTGACGAGTCGAGTTTTTCGAGCTCGAGAGTTGAGCTTGAACACGTTTCGAGCTCGACGGGCTTATCGAGCTCGAACAGACTTGAGCTCGACTAATTAGGTTGTTGAGCAGCTCGCGGGGTGACTGGCGAGAAAAAAAAATCTGTTGGTGCGGGCGGGAGGATGAATCAAGGGTGGTGGGAAAACCAAAAAGATGGAGCACCGCGTCTCAACGGCAGAGCTCGGGACAACGACGGACGGGTTCAAGAAAACGGCGGGTGACGAGCTCAAGATGATGGATACTCGATGGTGGACACGACATGAACGACTACAGACCTCAGAACGACAACGAACACGATGACGAGTTTGGGACGACGAATCTCGACGGTGAGCTCGGCTATGAGGAAGCTCAGGGCGACAATGGAATGCTACGACGAGTCTACTGGGGACGGAGCTCGACATGGAGCTCGAGACTGAGCTCGACGATCTGCTTGACATGAGATGAGTCGACTCTCAGCTCGAATTTTGGGCTCGAGCTCGAGCTCGGTATTTGACAATCAAGCTCGCTCGAACACATCCTTGAACGCGCTCGACTCGACTTATTTGCACCCCTAATTGAAATCATCAAAAACGGCTAGATTGATAAGCCATCTAGATCAATATGGTTTTCAAGTACCAAATAAATTATATAAGCTAATTTGTAATTCACGGAAACAACCGCATGATAAATAAAGTTTTATTTGAGATAATTTTCTTATTGTTTACTAAAATAATTTTTTGTTATTTTTTTAATTATTAAATTTTGGTCCTAAAAAATTGATTTAAAAAATATTAAGAAAGCTGTCCATCATACCTTAAATAATATGACTGCATAAAAAACGACAAAAAATGTCTTATCTAAGTTGAATATTTGTCTCATTGCCTTGTTCTATAATTATTTAGGCTTCGTTTGGGACGGTTTTTTATTGCTTTCTAAAACGGAGTTTTAGTACAAAAATAAAAAAATTTGTTACTAAAACTCCGTTTTATAAAGTAATAAAAAAAGCCGTCCAAACGAAGCCTTAATCCAATGTATATAAGCAACATGCTATATTTTATTTTATTTATTATAATTAACAGAGATGATAAATTTGATAATATATATAGTTTAAAGAAAATTTTGCGAAATAACCAAATTATTACTGTCCTCAAAGCTTAATAATTGATTAAGGTTTTGTTTGGAACAATTTTTTTGCTGCTTTTTAAAATAATTATTTTTTAATTTTTATATTAAAAATTACTTTAAGAAGCGATAAGAAAACCGTTCCGAAAGAAACTTAGTCAAAATTTATTCTTTTTATGCTGATACCAAAGGCATTAAATATGCAACCAAGTGTTATTATTTCTTAGGATAATTATCATTTATCGCATCTAAAATTTAGGTGAATATCATATAGCCCCTTAAAGTTTGAGAATATCAAATGTTTCTCTCTCTGTTTGATTTTTTCGTCACCATTAAAATAAATCTAACTAATTTAGAATTTAAGCTAATAATTTAATATGTATGTTTAATTCAAAATTATCTATTATTAATATAAAAAATATATATTTATGATGAATTTTGTTATTTTTGATGTTTTATTATAAAATTTTAATTATTTATACAATAAAATTACAAATTGATAACATAAAAATCGAAATAATTAAAAAGTTGAAAGAAAACTAGTAGCTTTATTAATTTATTAATGAAGTTATTATTTTTGTTAATTATATCTTTAAAATTTAAAAATTATTTTTTAAATTTTTATCATATACATGATCATTTTTTTGAATAAAATGAATTATGTAAAGTATTAAAAATTTAAAATTTTATTTTTTTTGAAAAAAATATAAATATCAAAGAAATTATTTAATATTTATCACAAAAGTAATAACCAAAGCCATCACAAATAAAATTCTAGACTTAGGCTTCGTTTGGGACGGCTTTCTTTCTGCTTCAAAAGTAGCTCCTGGTACTAAAAAGCTACTTGAAGAAGCAGCAAGAAAGCCGTCCCAAACGAAGCCTTAGTTTGAAATGCTTTTTTATTGCTTTTCTTTTTAAATTGTAATCATAATTTTTTATTTGGCTTCATTCTTTTCATTGTTTTGAAATTTTGGTACTATAAATCTATTTTTTATAATAAATTTAAAATATTATTAAAAGTCGTGTCAAACGAAGCCCTAATCTTAAAGCAAAATTAAATTTACTAGAGCTCAAATATTAGCAGTCACCATTTTTGACTCAAGGCGCAAATCATAAACCGTGCGGCTCGACGACCAGACCCAGACCGGAACCCGGTATTGCTATGTATTAATGATTTGTGTAGACTAGAGTATTGCTAGGTTTTGCCTCGGTATTTTTCGATAATGAAAAATATTATTGTTGCAAAACCAATACCTACCAATACCGAGCAATACTCCGGTTTTTGCTAGGTATTGCTTGGTATTGGTCTTGATAGAGAGGTATTTCTCATTATTGTCAGCAATACCTAGCAATACCGAGCAATACCTAGCGATACATGAACGAACTAGCAATACTGGATTCGAGTCCGGGTCGGGTCGTCGGGCCGTACGGTTAAAGAGTAAGAGCACGTGGCGACATGTTTTTGGCGTCCGGATGTAGAGCTACGCCAGGTGTCCGGACCTATAAAAAATTCCTCCTAAGGACATCTTCAAACCAAAAACCAAATTTTCCACTAAAAAAATGCATTTTCTCTCAATCGAATCCATTTCTTCTCCTCTTTCGCGTGCTTCTTAATCTCACTGCAAAGGTAATTGTCTTTCTCCTTTTTCGCGTGCTTCTTCGGCAAATCCCGAATCCAATTTTTTTGGACCGGGTACATGAACAATGCGATGTCAATATTAACGTCGCACAGTTCACCTAACGAATTTTGGATTGTGATTTAACATTTGAATTGAGTGAATAACGGACGACATATCACTATATACAGTTCAGTTGGAGATGGTCTAATATTAACGCCTTTAAATATTATTCTGATTCTTTGATTGACTGGGATGGAGAATCATCTTGCTATCTTTAAGCAATGAAAGAAAAGGTGACCTTGAGACTCAATATTGATGCTAATTAAGATCTTAATTAGATGATCAAACTATGTTGAAAGCTCTAATTAAGATAGGTAGAAGCCAATAATGATCTATATTAGTACTAATTAATATTCCTTATAAAATTAGAATATAGAGAAAAGCATAATAAATTTCGAGCTCCTATTGAGTCCAAATTTGTCTATATCATCCTATCAATGCCAAAAAAACATATTTGTTATATTAATATAAATTTACCACATTGTTTGTGCCGTTTTATATGACTTTGATGCTCTAAACATTAGATCATAATTTGTCTTTTTCTTTATTTTGATGTAGTAATATTGATTTGGGTCAACTTAGTCAACTTCTCTCTAGCTATACTACATATGGAAAGATTGTGAATTTATGATGTGATTATATAGCGGGTATGAATTCATTTATCTACATTCCTGACTACAACTTATAATATGTGTTTAATACGAGCTAATTTTGGCTTTATTTGGGACAATTTTCTTATTATTTTCTAAACAGTTTTCTAGACAGAAATTTTTGTATTAAGAAGCTGCTTTAGAAAGCAGTAAAAAAAATCATAAAACAAAGCATTTATCTCTTGTGCTTTCGTGTTTGTAATGTTGGAGAATTCTTTTTGTTGACTTTGAGATATTTTAATTTATGTTGTATTTCAATTTACTTTTAGGAGGTTATATATATTGTGCATAAATGTAAGGCTATTTTTTAAAAGGTTTGTGCTCATACTTTATATCTCTGTTTAAATTAGTGTCAAAAATAAGCTTTCCTCTCTAATTATGGTTATTATTTTCTGTACGGACGTCGAAGTCATCCAAAATGTGCCACATCACCCTCTGCTAGGCACCGCAGCTTGGTAATGTTGATGTGGCGAATTCTAGTTGGTCTCCGGACGATGTTCTGGCTCCGATCTCCGTACAAAATAATTTGACATGATTATATATATATATGTAGATGTTTTATGATTCTAATGGGCTCCGAATGCATCTTATGCGGATGATTAAATATTTACATGCACAAATAGACGATAATATGTCAAGAATGGACGAAGGTGTCGATCACATGTAACTCATAAGAGCTGTCTTATAAAAAATTATGTTAGGATATTCAATACAAAGTACATTATAAAGAGTTTCAAAATCTTTAATATATACACTAGATTAATATTATTCAAAATGGAATATCTATATACATTATTTTAATATTTTATATCAAAATATTCTCACATAATTTTTAGTTTAAAAACTCTCACATAATCACATAATTAGTAATAATAACCAATGATGGTAATTGCTTGCCAACTTAGTCCACTACAACTAAGACCTAACCCTTTGTTTTGATGCCTGCGCTTTCCACCGAAGCATTTCACCTTAAAAGACATCCATTTCCATCAATTACAAAGTGATAATCTCTGTTTTCTTTGACTTATTTTAATTGGGAGAATTATTTTGTCAAAAACTATAAATGCTTTTTTAAGTGTATGATTATATGTGGAGGTAGGGGTGTCGATTTCGGGTCGAACCTGGAACTGACGGGTTCAACGAGTCGACCCTAACCCGACCCGGGTAGGTAAACGGTGGAAATCCGAACCCGACCCGACTCGACACAGGAACAGACTCGAGGCGGGTTGCGGCAGTGCGGGGTTTGTGCGCTGTGCGCGGACATGAGCGAGAGGGGGCGTGCAGAGCGGGTCGGGTGCGCGTACACGAGCGAGCGGCGGGCGCTGCAGCGCGGGGTGGGTGCGCGTACACGAACGAGCGGCGGGCGCTGCAGCTAGAGTTGTCAACATTTGACCCGACCCGAAAACACCACCCGACCCGCCCGACCCGAAAATTTCGAGTTCGGTCACCCGAACCCAAACCGGGTGGGTTCAGGTTATAGATTTCGACCCGTTTGTAAAACTGGGTCGGGTTCGGGTTGACCCGGAAACCGAAATCGACCCGGTTTGACCCGTTTTTAATTAATTTAATAGGATTTTAAAGGATTTTTATGAAATAAATAAATGATATTTCAAAAAATTATAAACATTGTTGCCCAAATTAAATTAATCTTGATTTATTTTAAATTAATTGAAGTAAATCTTACCTTAAATTTAATTTTGATTTAAATAAATTGAATTAAATAAAAAAATTTAATAAAATATACCCGAAGGGGTCGGGTTTGGAAAATCGACCCGTTTGCAAAACGGGTCGGATTGAACAGTGTCGGGTCAATTTCGGGTTGGACCGAGCCCGACCCGTGACCCGTTTTTGCAGCTCCCGGGTGCGTGGGCACGATCGTGCCTCGTGTGTGTGTGTTGTGTGTGTGGGGGGGGGGGGGGGGGGGGGGGGGGGGTCGCTCGGGGGGCGCGGGCAGCCGAACTACTCGGCGTGCGTCGCGTCGTGCCGCGGGCAGCCTTGAGCTTGAGGCAGTTGCGGCGGGCAGCCGAACAGGGGCAGGCAGGTCCTCGGGCAACCAGACAGTCATTTTAACAGGTTTTACGGGGTGACCCGTCAACTCGTCAGGTCAACCGAACCCGCCCTGTTTTTCAAAGGGGTCGAATCTGCGAACCGAAGTCGACCCGTTTTGGAAACGGGTCGGGTCTAACCCGAAAATTTCAGGTCGGGTTCGGGTCGGATTTTCGTGTGGTGTCAAATATTGACACACGTATGTGGAGGGCTTTGATTTTTCTTCTCTCTTATGCAATATATTAGAATTTATTTTTATTCAGAGGATGAGAATCACAGCAGCGTCTCCTCTTCCACTACTATGGTCGGATAGTTTTTTTTTTTTTTTTTTTTTGATAATGCAAAAATATTATACAAAAAATGTTTTAATTTAAATGTGTAAATAGTATTTAACTTCGTTGTAGATCTCGTTAATGTGAAAAATAAATAAATGTAACAATTACTTTATAGAAGTTTAATAATTAAGGAGCTGTTTGATTTATTGTAAAAAATATGTAGAATAAAAAAAGTTGTGTTTTTGAAATTGTTTATGAGAGAGTAAAAAGAATGCAAGAATTTTTTTTTTGTTTGAAGTAAAATGAATGTAATTATAAAGTAAGTGATGATGGTGACTTGTGGCAATGTCTTGGTGATGATGGGCCGAGGCTGGTGTTGACGATGCATTTAACGATGGGTGGCATTGGTGATGGTGGCTGGGGGAGATATTGGTTGGTAGGTGGCGAGCAGCCGGTGGTCAAGGTGACATCTAGTTGTGACTAACGGTCATCGAAGATGGTTGAAAGTTGGAGGCCGACGAACTTGTGATACTGCTGGATAGATAGTGGCCAGTGATCGGCTACCAGCGATGGTGCCCAACAGGTGGCTGGCGATGGTAGCGAGAGGCAGCATGGTTGTGGTTGGTGATTTGTCGACATTTGTTGGCAGCGATGGCCGACAAACCTGCCGAGGTGGAGGGCAACAATACATAATTGGCTTACAATAAAAAATAAATTCCTTCAAATTTGGCAAAATTACGATATATCAAAAATACATTAAAGATAGTTTATAGTGAGTTTTTTTTCTTCTCATAAAATCAAATACCTAAATTCTTATATTTTTACATCTATTTAACAGCAAATAAAAATCCTCTAAAAATAATATCTTATAAATTCAGATTAAAAAAAAAAAAAAGAATAATCATGAATATGCGACGCCCATCGTCATCACCTAAGCATCATCCGAGATTATAAAATGGGATTTTTTAAAATGATGCAGAGTTGACAGCCGCCAGGAAAGTTTTGCACTCCCCTTATGTTATATATATATAAATTTCTGCTTTTGGCGAGTGGAATCCTCATCCCATCATTCGAAGATTGCGTATATCTTAAAACAATTCAAAACAAATGTAAAGCTTATCCTTCATCTAATTAGTTTACGCTACGTGTGATTTAGTGGTCTTATTACTTTTGAATTTAATGTAATTGCCTAATTAGAAAGTAAAAATAATGATATTTTTAGAATTTAGGGTAGTGAACAGGTGAAATTATTACGTGCGGATCTGAACGTAGAGCTACATCGGACTAAAATCAAAATGAATATGCGTGACTAATACATACTATGTATTGACCGTGTATTAACAATGTAGTGGTGTGTATTAGTTATGTATTTGGCTAGTAGACACTGTATTAGTGTGTATTTGTTGGGGATGAGAGGGGTAAACACCATAATGACGAAAAGCAAGAAGAAAGTAAAAACAACAGAAAAATGAAGGACATCGGATTTAACGTGAAAAAATCCTAGATAGGAAAAAAATTGCGGAGCCACACCACACCAAAAAAATCCACTATGAAAATTGAAATATAAGTGGATCTCTCATCTCTCTTGCTCTTCCTTGTTTCTCTTCTCACGTACATTGTTCTCTATATGTTATACCTCACTGAATACAACAGAAAGGCGAGTTAAATAACCCCAAGGGATGCAACACTTCATATAAACTAGAAAGAAATCATCCAGACCATCTCGCAACGTTGAGACACCAGTTTGGGGCATTGCGGTGCTAAACCTATGTCTTGATTCGCTACGACGCCGAATCTAGACCACTACAGCGCTCTGCTCTATATCATTCAGCGCTGGGGTGCTCGGGTACATATTGGGGGGTGCTATAAAAAAAGAAAAACCGGGGGCAAGAAACTTGAAGTCCAAGGCAACATAACAACTCTATTGATCAAATAATATCAAATTAAACACATAAATTATTAGTTGTGTATGGTAGCTAGGGTTTCTGGAGGAGGCAGGAGGTGGTTCGATGGTTGTGATAGAGTATGGTCAAGAGGAGAGTGATAGTGACAGATAGGAGAGGACTTTATTATTCTATGCGGAGTTCGGAGGGCGTCGAGAGACCAATAATAATGCACCACGTCACTCAAAAAATGTATCGTGCTCAGTACCCGTGCTCGGTACCACTCGCTCGGTACCGTTATGCTACCGAGCGCGTAACCTGACGGGAGAATCGTCCAGTGTCCGCACAGAATAATAGCTCGTGAGAGCGAAAATCGGGTGATAAAAACAAAAGATTTATATCAAAGCCTAACTGAAAGAACAAGATATATGTATCAAAATGGAGCTCAGTAGAAGAATTAAGAAGGAAATATCCCATCAGTGGTACCATTGCAGTATAGAAAGCTCATAGAGTAGGAAAAGCCGCATTGAGTTGCACCAAGACGACTTATAATGAAGTCTTTCTAAATTATAATTATAAAGATATCTTATGATAAGTCTATCTATTAGAAAGAATATTAAGATAATCTTAATATGAAGTATTTCAAAATAAATAACAAATGTAGAACTAAATGAAGTATACCTATTCCTCTTTCTACACAAATATGTATGAGAATCCGCTTTTGAAAATTGGATTATTCTTCTTCCATACTCATCTTCATCGTCTTTCTATCTTTCTTTTCAAAACACCTTTTTTTTGTTTTGAAAGAAAAGATAGAAAAGAGTTTTTTATGAGTTCCCGATTCTCAAGACATTCATTTGGATGAAGTTATAGGGATGAAATTTCAGTGCTAAAATTGGATGCATTTGTGCACTTCATATGCTTTTATCATAGAATTTAATCAAAGCAACTTGATAAATAGTCTTTTTGGACATCCCTGTTACATGCTATGGCGTGGCCCTGCTGGCTTAGGGTTCGTTTGTGATTGCTTTCTTAATGCTTTCTAAAACAATGTTTTAGTTAAAAAATTTCTTAAATTAGAATTTTTTTGTATTAAAATGTTGTTTTAGAAAGCAATGAAAAAGCTGTCCCAAACGAAGCCTTACGTTTCGAGTAAAATTTAGCCCAAAAAAGCCTCAATCCTTAAGGTCAGAGAGAAGTAAGCTTTAAACAGAAATGCTTATCACTAGCTTTACTGATAGGTGTAAAATACTAAGTCCTTTGTTGATTTTTTTTTAAGAAAATTCTACTGCTTGCATTAAGAACAACTATTAAAATTTGCTCAATGGTAATGAACACGGTGAAGAAACAAACAGGATTTGAGATTAAATTTTTGAAGATTCAAAGATTTTTCCTTTGAAATTAAAGCTAACAAAAGTACAAATGCTTATAGCTACATGTAAACAAGGCCACCAGAAAAGATGTGAAAATGGTATAGTTAGAACAATTGTGGTGATGCTTTGAAGTAACGAGGTGGCAACATAAAATCTTAAATTGTATGCTTTGAACAAAATAGTTTCCTGCTTGGTGATTTTTTGCATTATTATGACAAGCAGGTGTATTGGCCCCTGCGTCCTGCAGAAAAAAAATATTTTTATATGGGGTTTATAAGGCTGTTACATGGCGCACTCTAAATCCACATTTGATTTGAATGTTCAAACCTACTGTATTTAATCCTACAGTAAAATCATCTATTATTGGCGGCAATTTTTTGAGGTATCCATCAATTTTTTGGTCTTTTTAAGACCGCCGGAATATATCGCATAGGAAATCGAAACTGGCAATATATTTTTGGCGGTAATATTTTCCGACAGCTATAACAGTTAGAAATTACTATTCCAGTGCAAATACCACAGGTTAACCGTCGGTCATTATCCATGGTATTATCGACGGTCAAACCGCCTGATATCCATCGGTAATAACCGGCAGTTTTTTCACCCATCCGGTATCTAAGTTTCTGAGTCTCTGGGCGAACATTCTTTGCAAATTCCAAAGTGCAGAAGTCCAACTCTGTGGAAAAAGATACGTTATGAAGTGAGCTACAGTTTGAATTTGTTGTGAGGATTGATGCATCATGTCAAATAAAATGATTAAAAGTTGAGAGCTTGACGACTTATCTTGAAATCTTTAAGTATTTTCTGCTTGCACTGAATAAAAAACATAAGAGGCCAATATTTCACAGGGAGGAAAGAGTTGGGCATATCAAATAAGGGATGTAGTTCAATTATTTAGAAATTCTTTTAACGCCTCATAAGCTAGAAGATTAAGGCTTCGTTTGGAACGGATTTCTTCATGATTCTTAAAACAGCTTTTTAGTACTAGAAAATTGCTTTAAGATAATCATAAAAAAGTCGTCCCAAACGAAGCCTAAATGCCTCTGTTTCAATTAAATAAAGAGAATATTATGAAATAATTGAAGTTATATGATATTGGGAGAATTTTTTAGGACGTTTTCAGATTAGCGAGAATCTATTTTGAGATTAATGTTTGCATATAAGGATATAACTAGGGGTGTCAATATTTGACACGACACGAAAATCCAACCCGGACTCGACCCAGAAAATCCGGGTTGGACCCGACCCGATTTCAAAACGGGTCGGGTTCGGGTTGACCCGGCGGGTTGCCGGGTCAACCCGCCAACCCGTTTAATTTAAAAAATTTCGAATTCCCGCCCACTGCCCGTTGCCCGCTGCCACGCGCTGCTGCCCCGTGCTGCCGCTCTCGAGCTCGCGCTGCCGCGTGCTGCCGCCCTTGCGCCTAGCGCCATCGCGTGCCGTGCTGCCGCGCTCGTGCTCGCGCTGCCGTGTGCAGTGCTGCCGAGCTCGCTCTCGCGCTGTTGCCATCGCCCGCTGCCGCGCAGGTAGGGTCGGGTCAACCCGGCAACCCACCGGGTCGGGTCCGGGTTCGGATTTTCGACCCGTTTCTCTACCCGGGTCGGGTTAGGGTCGACCCATTTTTCACCCGGGTCAGTTCAGGTTCGACCCAAACCCGATGCGTGATCCGAAATTGACACCCCTAGGTATAACTGAGTTGAGTACTGTCTAATAGAGATAAACTCGTTTAATTTTTAGCGAGCCCAACCTTGGATCGTTAAAAAATTCTAGGCTTGAGTCAGGTTCAATTAATCTTGAGCTCTAAATAGTTGTAATTATTCCGAGCCATGCTCGAGCTTTCCAAAAAAAAATTTTAAAGTATATTTTAATTTAAACGAGAGGCTCAATAAGCTAACTAGCAGAGTCGGGCTAAGCTCGAGCTCAAACTCATAGCTCGATAAACTCGTCTCGTGAGATCGTTAACGTGTAAAATTCAAGCCAACTCGCGAGGTGACTCAGCTCACTTACACCCCCTACTTGTATAAATTGGGGCTTATATTGTCACAAGCCGACCTGATATCACACAGGTCATACCATGTCAGATTGTGATAAGATTGGCCCCAAGATCCGATCGGAAAAATACTGAAACAAAACTTATAATTTATACACTACACAAAACAACTATTGAATTGCAATATAAAGTGGAAGACTACTGAATATCAAAGTTATGAATAAGACGGTTTATGATTTGGATTTATAATGACTCCTAAATAAATTCTTAACTATTATAGGTAAAAATGCCGTTTTCAAAATTTTGAATTATAATATATATGAAATAGAAATAATTTCAGTGTTGAAGATGGATAAGAAGTCTTGACAAACATTATTTTAAGAAGAGACTATCACCCATACGCAACAACCATTATTGTTCAAGTGACATATTTAATTACCAATTAAAAATATATACAGTAAAATCAATCAGTGCATAAAAAAAAAAAAAAAAAAATTCTCACTAGACATTTGCAAGAGGATGTACCTTGGTGTATGCTTTTTGCTGATGATATTCTTCTTGTTGATAAGATTAGAGAGGGAGTTGAAGGTAAACTTGAATTATGGAGGTCAACCTTAGAGTCTAAAGATTTTCGCTTGAGTAGATCTAAAATGGAATATATGGAGTGTAATTTTAGTAGTAATAGACCCAGTGAGGGGATTGTGACTTTGGGCGATCTAGTCATTAATAAGAGTACATGTTTTAGATATATTGGATCTATTGTTCAAAGTGATGGTGAAATAGATGGGGATATTATCAGTAGAATTCAAATTGGATGGTTGAAGTGGAGGAATGCATCGGGCTTGTTATGTGATAGAAATGTACCCCTCAAACTTAAGGGAAAATTCTATAAGATGGTAGTGAGGCCTGCAATGCTTTATGGTGCCGAATGTTGACCATTAAAAGAGAAGCATAATACTAAGTTAAGTGTGGTAGAGATGAGGATGCTCAGGTGGATGAGTGGCTTTACCCTTAGAGATAGGATACAAAATGAGCATATACGTGAAAAGGTTGGAGTAGCTTCTGCAGAAGATAAGATTAGAGAGAGTCGCCTTAGATGGTTTGGTCACATAAAAAGACGGCCTTCCGATGACCCGGTTAGGAGAGTAGAGGTATTAGATTTGACTTGTGTTAAGAAAGGTAGGGGTAGATCTAAAAAGACTTGGTTAGAAAATATTAGGATTGACCATTCTTTATTAGATTTAAACGAGAATTTGACTTTTAATAGGACACAATGGAGAAAAAAGATTCATGTAGCCGACCCCACGTAGTGGGATAAAGGCTTGATGTTGTTGTTGGGTTAAGGTGCGTAGAAACCCAAAAATTTTTGATTGGTAATCAAAACTTCTAACCAACACATTAAGATGAGCTGCGTAATGAAGAATAAATTCAATATCTAAATAATAGCCTTCCAAATACATTCCAATCAACTCAAAGCTCATCAATGCTATTTGCATGACCCAAAAGACTTAGGATGACAAATTCATAGTTTAGGGTCATTTAAATTGTGATGTGCTGAACTCTCTGCTTAAACAAATTTATAATAAATGATCATTATAAGCATTTCAATATCAATGGAGAACTGTAACAGTAAAATGATAGCTTCCATTGAGAACGTATCATAAAAATTATTTATCTTAGTAACTAAACAAAACAGGCATATTACTTATCCCAAGTTTTATTAACATCTCTGTTCACCCATATTTATTAATCAATTTAAATGTAACTTAAATCGGGTTCTATAACTTTCAAGATATTGAGTACTATATTATCCTTACTCCATGATAATTGAGACTAGGGGTATAACCAAGTCAAGCCGACTCGCAACATATTTGACGAGTCGAGCTTTTTCGAGCTCGAGAGTTGAGCTTGAACACGATTTCGAGCTCGACGGCTTATCGAGCTCGAACAGACTTGAGCTCGACTAATTAGGTTGTTGAGCAGCTCGCGGAGGTGACTGGCGAGAAAAGAAAATCTCAGTTGGTGCGGGCGGGAGGATGAATCAAAGGGCTGGTGGGAAAACCAAAAAGATGGAGCACGCGGATCTCAACGGCAGAGCTCGGGACAACGACGGACGGGTTCAAGACAACGGACGGGATGACGAGCTCAAGATGATGGATCTCGATGGTGGACACGACATGAACGACTACAGACCTCAGAACGACAACGAACACGATGACGAGTTTGGGACGACGAATCTCGACGGTTGAGCTCGGGACTATGAGGAAGCTCAGGGCGACAATGGATGCTACGACGAGTCTACTGGGGACGGAGCTCGACAATGGAGCTCGAGACTGAGCTCGACGATCTGCTTGACATGAGATGAGTCGACCTCAAGCTCGAATTTTGGGCTCGAGCTCGAGCTCGGTATTTGACAATCAAGCTCAGCTCGAACATCCTCTGATACGCGCTCGACTCGACTTATTTGCACCCCTAATTGAAACTCATCAAAACGGCTAGATTGATAAGCCATTCTAGATCAATATGGTTTTCAAGTACCAAATAAATATATAAGCTAATTTGTAATTCACAGGAACAACCGCATGATTAAATAAAGTTTTATTTGAGATAATTTTCTTATTGTTTACTAAAATAATTTTTTGTTATTTTTTTTAATTATAAATTTTGGTCCTAAAAAATTGATTTAAAAAATATTAAGAAAGCTGTCCATCATACCTTAAATAATATGACTGCATAAAACGACAAAAAATGTCATTATCTAAGTTGAATATTTGTCTCATTGCCTTGTTCTACTAATTATTTAGGCTTCGTTTGGGACGGCTTTTTTATTGCTTTCTAAAACGGAGTTTTAGTACAAAAATAAAAAAATTTGTACTAAAACTCCGTTTTATAAAGTAATAAAAAAAGCCGTCCCAAACGAAGCCTTAATCCAATGTATATAAGCAACATGCTATATTTTATTTTATTTTATTATAATTAACAGAGATGATAAATTTGATAATATATATAGTTTAAAGAAAATTTTGCGAAATAACCAAATTATTACTGTCCTCAAAGCTTAATAATTGATTAAGGTTTTGTTTGGAACAATTTTTTTGCTGCTTTTTAAAATAATTATTTTTTAATTTTTATATTAAAAAATTACTTTAAGAAGCGATAAGAAAACCGTTCCGAAAGAAATCTTAGTCAAAATTTATCCTTTTTATGCTGATACCAAAGGCATTAAATATGCAACCAAGTGTTATTATTTCTTAGGATAATTATCATTTATCGCATCTAAAATTTAGGTGAATATCATATAGCCCCTTAAAGTTTGAGAAATATCAAATGTTTCTCTCTCTGTTTGATTTTTTCGTCACCATTAAAATAAATCTAACTAATTTAGAATTTAAGCTAATAATTTAATATGTATGTATAATTCAAAATTATCTATTATTAATATAAAAAATATATATTTATGATGAATTTTTGTATTTTTTGATGTTTTATTATAAAATTTTAATTATTTATACAAATAAAATTACAAATTGATAACATAAAAATCGAAATAATTAAAAAGTTGAAAGAAAACTAGTCAGCTTTATTAATTTATTAATGAAGTTATTATTTTTGTTAATTATATCTTTAAAATTTAAAACTTATTTTTAAAAATTTTATCATATACATGATTCAATTTTTTGAATAAAATGAATTATGTAAAGTATTAAAAATTTAAAATTTATTTTTTTTGAAAAAAATATAAATATCAAAGAAATTATTTAATATTTATCACAAAAGTAATAACCAAAAGCCATCACAAATAAAATTCTAGACTTAGGCTTCGTTTGGGACGGCTTTCTTTCTGCTTCAAAAAGTAGCTTCCTGGTACTAAAAAGCTACTTGAAGAAGCAGCAAGAAAGCCGTCCCAAACGAAGCCTTAGTTTGAAATGCTTTTTTTATTGCTTTTCTTTTTAAATTGTAATCATAATTTTTATTTGGCTATCATTCTTTTCATTGTTTTGAAAATTTTGGTACTATAAATCTATTTTTTATAATAAATTTAAAATATTATTAAAAGTCGTGTCAAACGAAGCCCTAATCTTAAAGCAAAATTAAATTTACTAGAGCTCAAATATTAGCAGTCACCATTTTTGACTCAAGGCGCAAATCATAAACCGTGCGGCTCGACGACCAGACCCAGACCGGAACCCGGTATTGCTATGTATTAACTGATTTGTGTAGACTAGAGTATTGCTAGGTTTTGCTCGGTATTTTTCGATAATGAAAAATATTATTGTGTCAAAACCAATACCTACCAATACCGAGCAATACTCCGGTTTTGCTAGGTATTGCTTGGTATTGGTCTTGATAGAGCGGTATTTCTCATTATTGTCAAGCAATACCTAGCAATACCGAGCAATACCTAGCGATACATGAACATAGCAATACTGGATTCGAGTCCGGGTCGGGTCGTCGGGCCGTACGGTAAAGAGTAAGAGCACGTGGCGACATGTTATTGGCGTCCGGATGTAGAGCTACGCCAGGTGTCCGGACCTAATAAAAATTCCTCCTAAGGACATCTTCAAACCAAAAACCAAATTTTCCACTAAAAAATGCATTAATTCATCTCCAATCGAACTCCATTTCTTCTCCTCTTTCGCGTGCTTCTTAATCTCACTGCAAAGGTAATTGTCTTTCTCCTTTTTCGCGTGCTTCTTCGGCAAATCCCGTAATCCAATTTTTTGGACCGGGTACATGAACAATGCGATGTCAATATTAACGTCGCACAGTTCACCTACCGAATTTTGGATTGTGATTTAACATTTGAATTGAGTGAATAACGGACGACATATCACTATATACAGTTCAGTTGGAGATGGTCTAATATTAACGCCTTTAAATATTATTCTGATTCTTTGATTGACTGAGGATGGAGAATCATCTTGCTATCTTTAAGCAATGAAAGACCAAAGGTGACCTTGAGACTCAATATTGATGCTAATTAAGATCTTAATTAGATGATCAAACCTATGTTGAAAGCTCTAATTAAGATAGGTAGAAGCCAATAATGATCTATATTAGTACTAATTAATATTCCTTATAAAATTAGAATATAGAGAACAGCATAATAAATTTCGAGCTCCTATTGAGTCCAAATTTGTCTATATCATCCTATCAATGCCAAAAAAACATATTTGTTATATTAAATATAAATTTACCACATTGTTTGTGCCGTATATATTGACTTTGATGCTCTAAACATTAGATCATTAATTTGTCTTTTTCTTTATTTTGATGTAGTAATTATTGATTTGGGTCAACTTAGTCAACTTCTCTCTAGCTATACTACATATGGAAAGGAATTGTGAATTTATGATGTGATTATATAGCGGGTATGAATTCATTTATCTCATCTCCTGACTACAACTTATAATATGTGTTTAATACGAGCTAATTTTGGCTTTATTTGGGACAATTTTCTTATTATTTTCTAAAACAGTTTTCTAGAACAGAAATTTTTGTATTAAGAAGCTGCTTTAGAAAGCAGTAAAAAAATCATAAAAAACAAAGCATTTATCTCTTGTGCTTTCGTTGTTGTACTGTTGGAGAATTCTTTTTGTTGACTTTGAGATAATTTTAATTTATGTTTGTATTTCAATTTACTTTTAGGAGTTATATATATTGTGCATAAATGTAAGGCTATTTTTTAAAAGGTTTGTGCTCATACTTTATCTCTGTTTAAATTAGTGTCAAATATAAGCTTTCCTCTCTAATTATGGATTAATTATTCTGTACGGACGTCGAAAGTCATCCAAAATGTGCCACATCACCTCTTGCTAGGCACCGCAGCTTGGTACTGTTGATGTGGCGAATTCTAGTTGGTCTCCGGACGATGTTCTGCGTCCGATCTCCGTACAAAATAATTTGACATGATTATATATATATGTAGATGTTTTATGAATTCTAATGGGCTCCGAATAGCATCTTATGCGGATGATTAAATATATACATGCACAAATAGACGATAATATGTCAAGAATGGACGAAGGTGTCGATCACATGTAACTCATAAGAGCTGTTCTATGAAAAAATTATGTTAGGATATTCTAATACAAAGTACATTATAAAGAGTTTCAAAATCTTTAAATATACACTTAGATTAATATTATTCAAAATGTAATATCTATATAACATTAATTTTAATATATTTTATATCAAAATATTCTCACATAATTTTTAGTTTAAAAACTCTCACATATCATCACATAAATTAGTAATAATAACCAATGATGGTAATTGCTTGCCAACTTAGTCCACTACACCTAAGACCTAACCCTTTTGTTTTGATGCCTGCGCTTTCCACCGAAGCATTTCACCTTAGAAAGACATCCATTTCCATCAATTACAAAAGTGATAATCTCTGTTTTCTTTGACTTATTTTAATTGGGAGAATTATTTTGTCAAAAACTATAAAATGCTTTTTTAAGTGTATGATTATATGTGGAGGTAGGGGTGTCGATTTCGGGTCGAACCTGGAACTGACCCGGGTTCAAACGAGTCGACCCTAACCCGACCCGGGTAGGTAAACGGGTCGGAAATCCGAACCCGACCCGACTCGACACAGGAACAGACTCGCAGGCGGGTTGCGGCAGTGCGGGGTTTGTGCGCTGTGCGCGGACATGAGCGAGAGGCGGGCGCTGCAGCGCGGGTCGGGTGCGCGTACACGAGCGAGCGGCGGGCGCTGCAGCGCGGGTCGGGTGCGCGTACACGAACGAGCGGCGGGCGCTGCAGCTAGAGTTGTCAACATTTGACCCGACCCGAAAACCCGACCCGAACCCGACCCGAAAATTTCGAGTTCGGGTCAACCCGAACCCGAACCGGGTCGGGTTCAGGTTATAGATTTCGACCCGTTTGTAAAACTGGGTCGGGTTCGGGTTGACCCGGAAACCCGAAATCGACCCGGTTTGACCCGTTTTTAATTAATTTAATAGGATTTTAAAGGATTTTTATGAAATAAATAAATGATATTTCAAAAAATTATAAACATTGTTGCCCAAATTAAATTAATCTTGATTTATTTTAAATTAATTGAAGTAAATCTTACCTTAATTTAATTTAGATTTAAATAAATTGAATTAAATAAAAAAAATTTAATAAAATATACCCGAAGCGGGTCGGGTTTGGAAAATCGACCCGTTTGCAAAAACGGGTCGGATTGAACAGTGTCGGGTCAATTTCGGGTTGGACCCGAGCCCGACCCGTGACCCGTTTTTGACAGCTCCCGGGTGCGTGGGCACGATCGTGCCTCGTGTGTGTGTGTGTGTGTGTGGGGGGGGGGGGGGGGGGGGGGGGGTCCGCTCAGGGGGGCGCGGGCAGCCGCAACTACTCGAGCGTGCGTGCGGTCAGTCGCGCGGGCAGCCTTGAGCTTGAGGCAGTTGCGCGGGCAGCCGAACAGGGGCAGGCAGGTCCTCGGGCAACCAGACAGTCATTTTAAACAGGTTTACGGGTTGACCCGTCAACTCGTCAGGTCAACCCGAACCCGCCCTGTTTTTCAAAGGGGTCGAATCTGCGAACCCGAAGTCGACCCGTTTTGGAAACGGGTCGGGTCTAACCCGAAAATTTCAGGTCGGGTTCGGGTCGGATTTTCGTGTGGTGTCAAATATTGACACACGTATGTGGAGGGCTTTGATTTTTCTTCTCTCTATATGCAATATATTAGAATTTTATTTTTATTCAGAGGATGAGAATCACAGCAGCGTCTCCTCATTCCACTACTATGGTCGGATAGTTTTTTTTTTTTTTTTTTTTTGATAATGCAAAAATATTATACAAAAAAATGTTTTAATTTAAATGTGTAAATAGTATTTAACTTCGTTGTAGATCTCGTTAAATGTGAAAAATAAATAAATGTAACAATTACTTTATAGAAGTTTAATAATTAAGGAGCTGTTTGATTTATTGTAAAAAATATGTAGAATAGAAAAAGTTGTGTATTTGAAATTGTTTAGATGAGAGTAAAAAGAATGCAAGAATTTTTTTTTTGTTTGAAGTAAAATGAATGTAATATAAAGTAAAGTGATGATGGTGACTTGTGGCAATGGTCTTTGGTGATGATGGGCCGATGGCTGGTGTCTGACGATGACATTTAACGATGGGTGGCAATTGGTGATGGTGGCTGGGGGAGATGATTGGTTGGTAGGTGGCGAGCAGCCGGTGGTCAAGGTGACATCTAGTTGTGACTAACGGTCATCGAATGATGGTTGAAAGTTGGAGGCCGACGAACTTGTGATACTGCTGGATAGATAGTGGCCAGTGATCGGCTACCAGCGATGGTGCCCAACAGGTGGCTGGCGATGGTAGCGAGAGGCAGCATGTGTTGTGGTTGGTGATTTGTCGACATTTGTTGGCAGCGATGGCCGACAAACCTGCCGAGGTGGAGGGCAACAATAACATAATTGGCTTACAATAAAAAATAAATTCCTTCAAAATTTGGCAAAATTACGATATATCAAAAATACATTAAAGATAGTTTATAGTGAGTTTTTTTTCTTCTCATAAAATCAAATACCTAAATTCTTATATTTTACATCTATTTAACAGCAAATAAAAAATCCTCTAAAAATAATATCTTATAAATTCAGATTAAAAAAAAAAAAAAGAATAATCATGATATGCGACGCCCATCGTCATCACCTAAGCAATCATCCGAGATTATAAAATGGGATTTTTTAAAATGATGCAGAGTTGACAGCCGCCAGGAAAGTTTTGCACTCCCCTTATGTTTATATTATAAAATTTCTGCTTTTGGCGAGTGGAATCCTCATCCCATCATTCGAAGATTGCGTATATCTTAAAACAATTCAAAACAAATGTAAAGCTTATCCTTCATCTAATTAGTTTACGCTACGTGTGATTTAGTGGTCTTATTACTTTTGAATTTAATGTAATTGCCTAATTAGAAAGTAAAAAATAATGATATTTTTAGAATTTAGGGTAGTGAACAGGTGAAATTATTACGTGCGGGATCTGAACGTAGAGCTACATCCGGACTACAATCAAATGAATATGCGTGACTAATACATACTATGTATTGACCGTGTATTAACAATGTAGTGGTGTGTATTAGTTATGTATTGGCTAGTAGACACTGTGTATTAGTTGTGTATTTGTTGGGGATGAGGAAGGGTAAACACCATAATGACGAAACAAGCAAGAAAGTAAAAACAACAGAAAAATGAAGGACATCAGGATTTAACGTGAAAAAATCCTAGATAGGAAAAAAATTGCGGAGCCACACCACACCAAAAAAATCCACTATGAAAATTGAAATAAATAAGTGGATCTCTCATCTCTCTTGCTCTCTCCTTGTTTCTCTTCTCACGTACATTGTTCTCTATATGTTATACCTCACTGAATACAACAGAAAGGCGAGTTAAATAACCCCAAGGGATGCAACACTTCATATAAACTAGAAAGAAAATCATCCAGACCATCTCGCAACGTTGAGACACCAGTTTGGGGCATTGCGGTGCTCAAACCTATGTCTTGATTCGCTACGACGCCGAATCTAGACCACTACAGCGCTCTGCTCTATATCATTCAGCGCTGGGGTGCTCGGGTACATAGTGTCGGGGTGCTATAAAAAAAAGAAAAACCGGGGGCAAGAAACTTGAAGTCCAAGGCAACATAACAACTCTATTGATCAAATAAATCAAATTAAACACATAACATTATTAGTTGTGTATTGATGTGTACTAGTTGTGACATGTGTATTATAGTACACAGTGTATACTAGCCAATACACAACGAAAGCACAACTAATACATAACAATACAAAGTTAATACACAATGTATATTAGCCATGTGTCGTCATTTGATCCGAGTTCTAATGTAGAGCTTCAGACATAGTTCTACGTCAGGACTCCACACATAATAATTTCTCAGTGAGTTGACGGGGAGCAAACTTTTTTTACTAATGCAAAAATAGTTGCCAAATTTAAAAATATTTTTTTTGCCATTTGAGATTGAGGCTAACAACAACCATTTTAAAAATTTTATGGTATTAGAGTTATTAGTATAAAAAGATAAATTATATATTAAAATTCTTCTAATTGAGTGCGTCTAATCTTCATATTGTTCTTATATATCATCTATAATCTCTCCCGTTTGAGTTCTCATGTTTTGAAATCATTTTATAATTATTTTATTATTAACATTATTAAAAATATCATTTTCAATACGAGGGCTAAGATAATAAATCATTTATCCGAGAACCTTTTATATGATAACGTGAATGATTCTTTATAATTTTTATAGTAGATATTACTCATTTTATTAGTTGGCGTAGCAATTGCTAATATCAAAACAAACTTTACGAGCATAAATACCAAATGATAAATATCATGCTTTTTAGTTTTCATTAATTTTTATACGGGCTTTCCAATTCCTTTTAGCTTCATATCAATGATAATATTTTAAAGCTACCTGTCTAATATAATGAGATCTAAATGTGAAAATTTTGAAGGATAATTTTTTTTAGGCATATTAATCATTGCTTGTCAAAGCTCAAAGTGAATTTTAGGAATTCAAATATGCCATAGATAGACGTGGATGTGGCTCTATATTTATTTCATCAAATATATTATTGTACTTCTAAAATTTCATATATATTATAGAGAGTTACCCAATTTTAACCTTTGTGATACCCAATATCAAATACTATGCATTAGGAGAATGTCACCTAATGTTAGGTCTCTTCATGTTTTTACATTTATCCTCGAGTATTTCAAAAAAACAGACTTCATCTCTTCTCTCAAAACTTATATTACGTCTTCTTCCTTGGAGTTTGATATTTAGTTATTTTCATCATTATTATCTAATCCTCATTCATGGGATACATATAAGATTCACTCTTTCCATGCTACCTTCAATGATACCATCCTATCGCTTTGTCTTTTATTATTATATGTCTATATCTACACTATATGATGTTGAACCATTTGAGTTATTCTCTCTTGAGATATGAAACAAACTTAGAACACTTTTATGATGAACGGGAGAAATATAAATGAATATATATATATAAGATGTAATTAACTATGAGAGCTTGTACCAATAAAGAATTATGTCTCTTAGAGTTAGCTAAATCATACTGATCAGTCCATGGGGACAAGCTCTCATAATTAATCTTATAAGGAGAAGGCTAGGTTTCATGATCATATGCCATCTCTACAATCTTATGCCAAGTCTAGGTTTCATGATCATAGAATTAGAACTCTTTGCCATCTTTATCAAAATGAACTACAATAATCATATGCATCTTATCATGATCATATGCCATCATTACAATGCTTATAAGGAGAGCTTTCTAAGGAGCTAGTTGGATTGCCACCCAAAGGTTGATTGTAGCTAGTGGCAATAACAAAATCTCTCTCACCATAATGATGGACATCTATCTCCTTCCACACACCAAGGGAAATGCTAGGTTGCTTAGATTAATTAGCCTAATCCATAAAATGACAAATTAGTCAATGTTTAACCTATTTTTTTAAGCTGCTCAGATATTTGTCATTCTTATAGTCATTGAAATCATCGTGATAAGAAATCGTTTTGACAGTAATTTCATGACGTTCAAATTTTCTTAGACCTCTGAAGATAATTTTAAAAATTAATGCCGGTTCAACTCAGTCTAAGATTTATTCTGGACTATATAGGATTTTTTTATATCCAATAAAATCAAAGATAATACATATTTTAAATTTTATCTTGAATCAAATTTACTCAAATTCAACCATATGTCAACCTTCAATTACAAATGCACAATACCGATCAAACTTGAGCAAGTCAACTTAGGCTTTGCTTTTTTTAGGTTGATCGGTCTCGAAAAGTAAATTAGATGAATAACATTTGCTCAATTTAGATAGCTCACATTGGTTTGTTGATTGGGAGCTTAGGCTACCAGCCAAGAAATATTGGGTTGGAGTCTTGCGTATGTGATGTGTGTGTATGAGTTTGTCTTAATTTGCTTAAATGTCTAAAAATTATATATATTATATCATTTTTATTGCCATTCCGCTATTTTTTACCGACCATAAAAAAATTGGAAAAGATCTATATATATATATATATATATATATAACTAAATGGGAACTAAAAACTATATAAAAAAGTATTTCACTAATTATTTTGGTTTAGTTGTTGAACTCGTGGGAATGTAATTAAATAATGAATTAATGAAATTTGAAGTTCTCAAGCAATCTTATGAGCAGACTTATTTAGATCAATAAAATTAAAGCATAAATCGACGAGAGATAGATCTTTGAAATAATTACTAATTATTATAATATATAGATAAATTTTTTATTTTAAAAATTATATGAATTCTATGTATTTGAAAATTGAGGTATCACTATTTTATATTATAAAAGTATTCAGATTTAAATTAATAATTTATATTGTTCTCTATTCAAAACAAAAAATAAAATTCAGGACTTAGATTATAGAATTTATCGAAATGAAATTAATTTTTTGATGATCAAAATCAAATTAAAATTCAAAATAAATAATTTATCTTTGATTTAAAATTAGAAAGAATAAATAATTATTTTTATAATTTTTTGTTTTTTGTAACATTTTTTAAAAATTAAAAATAATTATTATAATTTTGATGATGAAATAATAAAATTAGAAGGATTTTATAAAAATTATAAAAAGTAATTAATTTATTTTAGAGATATTTATCATAACTCATAAGTCATAACTATTAATATTAATAATTTACCCGCCATACTTAAATGAAAAAAAAAAAATCTAATGGCTATTTTCTACCTCGAATAGCTCGCCTGTTTCTCACGGCGTGTAACCGTCTGTGTAGCCAACTTTGTATCTCAAATTCTCAATTCTCAAGCCAGTCGTCCTGGTCAACTTAACTGTCCGTAACTCGTAAGTCGTTCCTTTTAATCGGCCCTTCTCTGAGCAAATAAATCCCGAAGGCGTCAGCTCCTTAGCTCCATAGCTAGAGAGAGAACTAATCCACTCTTTTTGAAATCTGGCAAGTCTCACTTCAATCAGCGATCAATTGCTGGATTATTTCTTAATCTTTCAGGGTCAGTTCTTTCATGCAAAAATGTTTTTTCACATACTTTTCTGGATTTTCATGCGGAATTTGTTCTTACTCTTAATTTCATTTTGGATTTCCTAACATTTTGATGTTATCTCCGAAAAAAATGGAATGAGCCAATCTCGAAAAGAAAGGCAAGAGGGAACGAAATCATATAATCTATGATCTGTCCTCGTATCGCATAAAAAAGATGAAAATTTTATCCATTGTAGGAAGCTCTGCTTTATGCCAATGCAAACCCTTGCTATCAGAGTTTTTAATGGAATTTTAGCAATCCAATGAAGATTCCCGAGTCGAGGAGGGAATAAGAAATGGATTGATGTTCTGACTTTTATATTTATTTTCTTTGGCTGTGAATTAATGCATGTCGACAAAAATGGGGAGGATAATGGAGGGAACCATGAACTGCTTAAATTTCTCGTGTTCATTAATTTACATTGTGTGTAATGCTTATTCATAACATGAAGGAGAACTATTTTGAATGGTAAATGTTTACTTGATTTTAATTGTATTTTTGTAGATGGGAGAAGTGGCCGAGACGTATACTGTAGATGATGCTCTGATTTCACTGGGATTTGGGAAGTTCCAAACCTTCGTGCTTATTTATTCTGGAGTGGCTTATGCTGCAGAAGCAATGGAAGTGATGATTCTGTCTTTTATTGGTTCAGCTGTTCAATCAAAGTGGAATCTTTCTCCTCATGAAAAAAGTCTTATTTCAAGTGTTGTTTTCGCTGGTATGCTTGTGGGAGCCTATTCTTGGGGTGTAGTTTCTGACAACTATGGAAGGAGGCAAGTCCTTATTACATACCTTGCTAAACTAATATATGTTCATCGGCTCTTTCACATAGCAGCTTTATGTGTTTTGAATGTCCCCGTGAATTTTGTAGTTCCAAAATGTTGAATCTGCTCTATATAATCCTGCTCTTTTACACCTGTCCGGTTATGCTTTTTTTGCTTTCTGTAATTCATCCGAGCCTTTGAGGATAAGAATTAGGTCAAACAGAAGAACATAAGTGTCCCTGCAATAGCTTCTATTATTACACTTCAGTTCTTGATCTCAGGAATATCCTTCATTCATTACTTCAATAGAAAGCCTTCAATATCATGCCGATATATTTCAAATTCACAAGTTATAGAGAGACCTTGATGGCAGGAAGGGAAATAAGTTTGAATTAAATTAAATTTCATTCCTGTTTACTGTGTCATGAACTAATAGTTCTATGAAATTTCCTAATGCAAGTATTTCTAATGATGAATCTTCACCTATTTTCTGTCATTGAAGTGAAAATAGAAAAGAAATGTTCGGATTGCTCATCTGACTAAGAACTTTTAACAGTAAGCGTTGCTTCATAGACAGGCTTGGGAGCTTTGTTGAATGAATTGCATTCTGTCAAGCATAAGTTTGTGATGACTTTGGTCACAGTCATACCTTTTTCCCACTTTATGTGTGGTTGTTGGTGTCGTTAGCTTGTCTTTTAAGAGTGAGTGTAGAAGTCCTTCGACGTTTTGATCGCAGCAGTTTCATCTCTCCCTTCCTGACCTTCTGATGTTGTGGAGCCAGTTGGTCCCTACCTGAGACTCTTTTTGTTCATTCTCAGCTATGTTATTTTCCTTCTGTATGGTTTTGTTTTGCCTAGGCCTTTTTGGCCTTTGTTTTTTCTCTTTTTTCTTGTTATATTTTTCCATTAATATACGGCTGTGCCCCTAACTTTCCCCCCCAAAAAAGAAAGGATAAAGTTATTGCAGTCCCTTCTCTTTTGATGTGCCACATATTTTTCAAAAGATATTAATGAGGCAGTTGAGAAAATTGGTTTTTCCACTGTAATGGATAACTCAAAACTTTGTTGATGAAGACAAATTTGCATCTTGTTTTCATCCATTAGTTTATTTTTTAAGGATTTTTTAAGTGTTGGATCTCTAGTATATTGATCTAAATTTGACTCCTAGTAATCCTCATATCTTAATTATCTTAGCCTTGTCAAATATAAAAGGAAAAGTCTCTTTCATGTTTTTACCACTCTCCTTACATATACACTTTTTGCAGGAAGGGATTCCTTTTTACAGCACTAGTGACTAGCGGGGTTGGATTTCTCAGTACATTTTCCCCTAATTACATTGCTTTGGTCATCTTTCGTTTTTTTGTTGGTGTTGGATTGGGGGGAGGACCTGTTCTTTTCTCCTGGTGTCTTGAGTTTGTTCCTGCTCCTAATAGAGGTGCCTGGATGGTGGTATTTTCCTTTTTCTGGAGTATAGGCACAATCTTGGAGGCTTCGCTTGCATGGGTATGGTTCCTTTCCCAATTCCAAAAAAGCTCTTTTTGTAATTTAATACTGCCTCGTAGATTAGCACAAAATAAACACAACTTTTTTTTTTAAAACATTCTTCATACCATTGTATAAAAAAGTGGCTAAATTCCATAAACTGTTTGAAGTCTGCATGAGACTGTTTCGGATATATTTCTATTTTATTTTATCTCACTTAATTTTACTAATTTCAAGAAGGGGCATTTATTTTTACAACTCCAGCAACCAAGAGCTGTGACATCACAGCTTTCAATTCACTGTGACAAACTCCTTGTGAGAAATGGAAACCTGATTGTCTCCTATTCTCTTTGGGCTATCGTTGCTTGATCCAAGGGCTTGATCAAAGATAAACACTGGACTGGTTTTAATGGTTTATGAGATAGAAGATGTAAAACCAAATTGGGTCCTAATATATCATCGAAAAATTATATTGATTGGGCTTGAATCTCGAGGCAGAGTCAAGTTGGAAACTTCAAAAATTAATTCGGAGACCATCTCAACTCTGATTTCAGCAAACTTATAGTCGAACTGAGCGTCTCGGAAATACGAACCCAATGACACAAAATTCGATTCAATCCGAGCCCAGATGGGTACAAATCAAGGACCCCGAAGCAATGTTGGAAGGTTCAAACCACAATTTGAATTACCAAACGGTTTCCAAACATAACATGCTTATAGTCGAATCGAGTGGCTCAACGAGACGAATCCAATGAGCCCAAGATCATCAAATTCCGATATCATTAGAGCCTTCAAATACCTGATAAACGGTCCACGGTCAAGAGATTCAACATCGGCCGTCCATTCAAACCCCTCCCGATCCACCCATGATCTTCCATCTATTTACTGGCCATACCACTATCAGAAAACTATAAATAGACCCTTATTTCTCTTAAGAGGGGGACCAAAACAAGAAGACAAGAAAAGAAAGAAGAAAAGGAAAAGAAGGAAGAAAGCTCCTCCTCGACCATCGCTAGACTTTTACTCGGCAGCCAACTGACCTGGAGTTAAGCAAGGAGGCAAGAAGGGAAGGAAGAAGAGAAGGAAGAGACTCTTTCTCGACCACCGTCAGAGTTCCTCCCGAACTCCAAGTGGTGCCAGAGTTTCGCCCGACCTTCAAGGTACGCCAGAGTTCCTCTCGAACTCCAAGTGGCGTCGGAGTTTAGCCCGACCTCCAAGTGACGCCGGAATTCCTCCTCGACCAACGCTTGACTTTTACCCGGCAGGAAACCGACGCCAGAGTTAAATAAGGAGGCAAGAAGGGAAGGAAGAAGAGAAGGAAGAGACTCCTCCTCGACCACCGCCGGAGTTCCGCCCGAACTCCAAGTGGCGCTAGAGTTCCTACCGACCTTCAAGTGACACCGGAGTTCCTCCCACTCCAAGTGGCGCCGGAGTTTTTTCCGACCTCCAAGTGACGCCGTAATTCCTGCTCGACCATCGCCTGACTTTCACCCGGCTGCCGACTGACGTCGAATTTCTACCAGACGTCGGACTTCCGCCTGTTACCGGATTCCTATCAGGCACCAGACTTCCGTCTGTCACTGGAATTCTATCAGGCTTCTGATGCCAAACTTCTTCCCGTCGCCAGTCATTCATCGGACTTCTATCCAACGCTGGATTTCTCCCTGATGCCGTCCTTCCGACCCTCCGTCGTCAGACAACGGTCTTTATGACCTCCATCGCCCGCCGACTACGGTGCTTCCGACTTACGTCGCCCACCGAATACGGTCCTTCCGACCAAAGAGACACATCAACTGTGATTCTTTGTATTCATATCATGTAATGTACTCTATATGATGTACATCAAGCTAAGACCTTCCCCCAATGAAGGGCCTCATTTATAATCAACTACACATAATAGTGGATTCATTCAAACTGGGTAGGCCCCGTGTTTTTCCTCCTTTTTAGGGGTTTTCCACATAAAAATCTTGGTGTCTTTTATAAATATTGCACCCTCTTTCTTTCAACTGTGTGTGTGTTGGATCTTCGTACAAAGCTAAGACGTTAAACTTTATATTTCTCCACCGTTGTGAATACTCCAGGACGCATCAAGTCCTAAGATATTCCATCACCTGCAATCCAACAGGACAAAATGTGTGGCTTGTCAAGTTTCTTGTTTTGCTTTGGCTTTTCAAATGTGTGGCAATCCATGGCTTAACAATCAAGTGGTGTAGACCTACGTTATACTTAAAGATGCCTATCTAATGGATCATTGTAATTTTTTGAGATGTAATCACTTGATTTGGCAACATCGGATGGTTTGATTCTTGGTCTTTTAAATTCAACTAGACAATTTGAGCAAGGCCATCCATCATTTCTATATTTTTAGTGGGCTTTGAACTTCACTCCCTAGCCTCTGTTGAGAGGGTTTTAGGGTTTTTGGGTCAAAATTTCATTAAGATAAACTAGATTTAAGAGGAGAGATTACCTAAATATTTCATTCTAATTTAATGAAGATTTTATAACATGGTTTCAAATTTTTCATAGGTGCCCTCTCGATAATGAGAGAGACCTTTCGATTAAAGCTAGAGGTGTCAAATTGTGTCCACGGGTCAGATTCAAGTCAAACCCTACTTTGACCTGACAGTTTTTTACCCGACTCGATTCAGGATTTGGGTCACTTTTCCCAACCGGAACCCTACCTGGTTCAGGTTCGGGTCAACCCGACCCGACTTGTAAGCAATTAGAGTAATGACATTTACAAAATTAATTTTACATATATAAGAAACTGCAACAACAATTATGCCATGTATTGGCATTTGGCAAGCTAAAGTATACTAAAAACTTATAAGTATTGTATAAATTATTTGCACATTACAATGTTACATTTTTACATAATACATTACAATTTACACAAACTAAAATTATATACTCAACAACTTAGAAGCATAAATTAGAGACTAAGCAATCTAAAATATGAAATTATAGGTCCAATTTTGCAAAAATGCTAAAGATATCATAAACCCTCCTACTCTTTAAGTTGAATTAACTGCAAAAGAAAGATGATTAAACACTTAAAATTTAAAAGTCTTAAAAAGATAAAATTCTAAATCATGAGATAGTATAACTAGAAAGCTTTAAGAAATAGCTCAGGTTAACCTTCCAACTCATTCAACAACTAATGAAAAGTGAATAAATAATGAATATTTGATATTTCTAATTCTCTATTATCATCTAAGACAACAATTTGTATTAAACTTCATTTAGTATCTATTAAACAATATAGTATTTGCTCTTGATCTAAGCTAACACAAATGCTACCTGTTGCAATAGTATTTACCCCCGACGTCTCTCACTTTCAGTTTAGAAGGTTTCTCATTATTACTTGAGATTTGATAGCTTTATCCTTTACCTTAATTCATCAAACATATGACATCAAACATATGAAATTGATGAAGCATTAGAAGTTTAGATTCAACAACAGCCCACAACCCACAACCCACAGCCACAGCCACAACCCATAGGCCAACAACATTCAGGAAAAGATAACAATAGCCAACAAGCTTGGGGAACAACAACCAGTGGGCAAAATAGAGACCAAAAACAGACATCAAAACACACGTACAGAGAGAACTCAGAAATTGCCAAAAAATAGAGGAATCCTTCTAAACAGGTGTAATAATTAGTAGCATCATCTAAGTAGGTATAATAAACGACAACAGTTGCACAACAATGATAGTATGTTTTTCCAATAGATTTAATCATTGGCATTTTAAATAAAATTGTTTGATAACTATTAACTAATTACAGCAGCTAAACAGATATTATAACTGCATATAAGCATTTAAATTTTATGAATTGCTGTAACTGGTGCAACAATAAAGACTTAAGCATAAGAAAAGTCCAGGAGAATTCAGTATTCAACAAGTAGGTTAATTCAGCAATTAAGAAAATGCTTTAGGAGCACTACCTACTTGCACATTATCATCAAAAGGAGTACTTTCAACAACTGTGTTAGAATCCTCCATCTAACAAAGGCCATATGAAGTTAAAGTTAATGTAAATATGAAGCTACACTAGAGAAGCATGAGTTCAACGATATTTAAAAACTCAATCAGTGACAATAAACCATCATCAAGAGGATGAATAAGTCAACGAGCATATTACTGCTTTTCTTCACGATCAGATTAAACATTTAAGCTGATAGCTTGATACAAATTTATGCTTTACCATTCATTTCACTCACCAAACCAAGATGACAAGAATTCAAGAAGTATAGTTATAAGTAAATCAGATCACTGATTAAAAAAAAGGGCGTTTAATAAATGAATTTTTTCTACTTAAACTAAAATAAAAGGCTAAAATCCTACAAGCTTATCCTGTTATGCCAGATGGCCCAAACTGACGGAACATCATGGTAAGAGTGCTCGATAGGATGTAATCATATTTGAATAAAAATCATAAAGAACTAAAAGATATGTAGTAATATTTAGGATTGACATCAACTAAGGTTTCTCAATCATGCAAACACAATCTTGGATTTTTCGTTTGAGAAGCTCAAATATGAAAAAATTTTGTGGAAACTCATGATAAAGACTAAAATTCTTGCTAAGAAATCATCCTATCATCCCATTATCTTGAAATGAAAAAAGTTACCAGTTGTCGATAGATGCCGACAAAATCTTAATCCTGAAGGGGATACCTAACTACAAGGGGAAAAAAGGAGACCTAAATTCTTCGTCTGTGATCAGAGCTTAATTTATTGAGGAATGGAGCCTACAACAAGCACTCAAACATGAAGAACGCTGAACGCAGACAGGAACGAGGGCAAGGGTACCAGTGTGCTAACAGGGTCGACCCGAACCCGAAATTTTCAGGTCGGGTTCGGGTCGGGTTTTCGAGTCGTGTCAAATATTGGCACCCCTAATTAAAGCTAGTCATTAGAAGCTAAGTACTTGGCATATAATAACGCCAAATTTGTTGTAGGATTTGAAATTTACTACCTTACACTTATAGTAAATTATAGGGAGAATGATAATTAATCGGATTAAAATCCTATTGTTATGTCATTCTTTTTTTTCATGGTCCATTGTCTATTTAATTAGAGGAGGTTGTCGACTTAACCCGATCAAAGGATTGTTATTGGCAGCCATAGGTTGTTTCGGCTAAAAGAATATTGCAGATTTAGGTTGGATGTTTATCTAAAGGGACATTCAAGTTAATCATAGATAATAGAGGACTTTGTGCTCTATCAAGTGCACTTTATGATTCATTGCTTAAGGGTTTTTAGCTATGATGCACCGACACGGATATGTCTAAACGGACACGACACGACACTGACATGGAACACGATATTTTTTAAAAATATAGGACACGGGTGTGGCGTGGACACGGCATAATAAAATTTTAATATAATATATAGAAATTAAGATGACATTATATTAAAAATGACAAGCAATAATAAATCAATTTCATGATAACTTATTTAGCTAGGTACCGAGCATGTACCTAGCGATACCGAGCATGTACTGAGCGGTACAGAGCATGTACTGAGCGGTACCGAGCATGTACCTAGCGGTACCGAGCTTGTACCTAGTGGTACCAAGCATGTACTGAGCGGTACCTACCGGTACCGAGAATGTACATTAGCTTTTTTTAGTAAGTTTCAAAAAATAATAATTAATATTTTAGGCGTCAAGAGTCAGGCATTGATGCCATTTATCAGTCTCCGAGAGAGAAGATGAAAATACCTTCACTGCCAAAAAGAAATTAAAATGATAATATTTGATGATTGGGTATTAAGTGCGGACATTGATTTGGTGTTGTGGATAAAAAATAAGAAATTTAGTTTAAATCCCGCAAAATACAATAAATTATATTTAAAAAAATTCATAAAATATTTAAGATAAGCGTGTCGGACACGCGTGTCCAATTTGCATTTAATATTTTTTAATCGGACACGTTTTGGGCGTGTCCGACACGTGTCGGAGGAGTGTCGGACGAGTGTCATGTCGGACACGATGTCGGACACTGCACGCCTCTTTGAGGAGAAGTGTCGGTGCATCATAGGTTTTTAGCAATTAGAAACTTGTGAGTTTTGGTTGAGATCATAATTTAATGGTGCTATTTTGTAGTAAAATCATCTTGTCAAAAGGCCTTGATCATAATCTTTTATTTGTGATGCCATTTAGCGACAAATCACTAGTTAGAGGACACGTGTCACATTTTTATTGATGTAAGATCTTTTGGAAATAAATTGTAGAGATACACTCAACAAGACGTTGGGTATTTAATAGTTGAGGTTGTTCCCAAATTTATCACTTTTGACAAATGATTGCGGAGGGTAGATGAATTTTTCTTTTAAGTTTAAAAGAGTGGATTTTGCTGAAATATTTTCTTATTTGCAGTTGAGATTCACTATCACTAAGGCCATCATTAGGTTATTTGAATGATTTCATTTTATTATTTGAATATCATCAACTCTATTCACTTGCTAATAGAGGAATAGATTAAGGTATTAACTTTGTGAGCTACCATACGAGTAGTAAACACAAGATTTTACATTTTTATAATGAATTTCCTTCATAAAAGTCATTGAAGTCCTAACATGAAGAGCAGTGAATCCCCTTCTTTTATTGCCTCTCTGAGCTCGCTTATATGCTCAATCTAGACAATTCATCTTGCAACCACATTACATCATCCAAACACGACATCTTGGGGGTCATCCTCATAACTAATCTTGCCATATTTTAAGTTAATTTTAAGACAAAATTACCCTCATTTTATTAACTTGCAAACTACTGTAGATTAATTACACTTGCAAACTTTCAACTACTTTTCAAAGCTTGCAGAATATTACACCCACCTTATCAAGCTTTCAATGGAGCCATGACTTATCAATGCTTATGAACTATCATGGCTTATTTGACTTGTGCATTGTCAGCATATCCTAGTGCTTAAGAGACATCTATGCTAAGCCAACCGTTCATAGCTCGTTCTGACACTGATGAACTGCTCCTTGGTATCTAATATTCGAGAGCTCTAGACAAGCCCCATATTTCTTGTGAATCCCTCAGAGTTATCCTCGTTTCCATTAGCCTTATGCCCTTAACAAAGGTAAGGTCTTCTCCAACTGAATTCCAAATGCATGAATGGCGTCGCTCGCGAACTCCAGTCGAACGGCAAAACTTCCGGTATTTGGTTGCGGGTGAACAGTGCGACGTCAATATTAGCGTTGCACTGTTCTCCTGCGTTATTTTTCCGTCTCTTCGGGATTTGCCGAAGAAACGTGTGAAGGAGAAAGACGGTTACCTGGGCGCAAAATGGAGTTCGATTGCAGATGAATCACGCCATTTTTTTGTTATACATTTTGGAGTGAAAAATGAGATTTTCGGTTGGAGATGCCCTAAGTGCTAGAAAAATTCATAGGATTTTTGAGACAGCAAGAAAAAAACAGTTGGGTTTAGACCAGGATATGCCATCCCTTCTATTCTGTGGGAAAATCTATAAAAGAATGTATGGGGAAACTTGTGACATTCAAATTTCTATCGATTACTTTGTTTGTTGATTGTTCCATTTCTATACGAGCAAATTTTCGCTAAGCCATTCTGTATAAAGAAAAACACATTCTAGTGCTTGTACGAGAGCAGGCAAATATCTTTACATACCTTATGAATTCTGATAATGCTAACGATTAACTGCTCCAAACTGTTTATATGTAGGCAATCATGCCAACATTAGGCTGGAGGTGGTTGCTAGCGCTGTCCTCTTTGCCATCATTTCTGTTGCTTATATTTTATGCCTTCACGCCTGAATCACCAAGGTATCTCTGCATGAAAGGCAGAAAATCTGATGCATTGCGTGTTTTAGAGAGCATGGCTAGAATGAACAAGAAAGCTCTTCCTTCTGGCGAACTTACCTCTGACCGAAAGGCGGACCCTCAAGATTTTGATGAAAATACCCAACGCGCTCATGCAGAACAAGTCCACAAAGCTGGATCTTCTTTTAGTGAAGATGTGGCGTCTAAGGTCAAGTGTGTAGGTTCACTGTATAAGCTTCTAGCACCCAAGCTAATCAGAACAACTCTTCTTCTATGGATGGGCTTTTTTGGAAATGCTTTTACATATTATGGTGTTATCTTGCTAACCTCTGGATTAAGTGATGGAAATTCAAAATGTCGGTCAACAACATCGCATAATAGTACAAAAGAGGGAACCCATCTTTACAAAGATGTGTTCATCACTAGCTTGGCTGGTAGGTTGGTTGATAGGCTCTTTTTTTTGTTAGATTTGTTGAACCGATTTTTTTTTTATCATCAAGTAAGCTGTTCAGTAACTTTAGGTTTCTAATTTTGGCAGAGCTTCCAGGTCTTTTTTTATCAGCTGTGATTGTTGACAGGATTGGTAGAAAGCTTTCAGTTGCAACCATGCTGTTTATCACTTTTTCTTTCTTGCTTCCATTGATTTTTCATCATAAAGAATTGACTACAACAGCGCTTCTATTTTGTGCTCGGATTTGCATAACAGGAAGCATCACCACTCTTTCGATATATGCTCCAGAGGTCAGTATCCAGAGCACAATTCTTCTGTGGGAATCATTTTTTCAAACACCTGATGCTGCATTGATATCCAAATAAATGGCACTTGTAGATTTAAACGACAAACCTTGAACTAGATGAATAAAAGAAAATTGAAACTGAAGCATTTATGCAAATTGTGCATGGCCTCCATAATGCATGCCTTGTAGTTACCGTTAGAAGATAGTACATCTTTTATAGCTTCTTACTGAGCTGTGCGTTAAACTAAGAACCATGTAGCATGGACGAATTGCTAAACAAGAAGAGAGGAAGCTTTTGGATTACCTTTGCCTGCAGGGCAAAAGGAATAAAAGAAGCCTAGATATGTAAAACGGCATTGCAAAAAAGGAAATTACTGCTTGCTTTGGTGACAAACTGCCATGTGCTTTGTAATAAACTGCATAACTGCCTCCATAAATAGATGGTCAAAATCCTTTCAAGGTTGGGGACTCAATACTAACGATCTCTAACACTCAACTCGGCAAGAGAGTGCGAAGGGGTCAGCCTAATGAACTGAACTAGTCTCATTCTTGTTGTGCAGTATACAGTGAAAAATCAAACTAGAAATCACACAATCAACATAAAAAACACGACAATTTATGTAGTTCGATGAAGATGCCTACATCCACGGGAAGGGAATGATGATTTCATTATATTGGAGAAAAACATGGATTACAATTTTGCTCTCTAGCTCTCCTTACTCATATCTACAAGAGCCCTCAAACCTCTCTATTTATAGATTTGGGGCAAACAAAATAAGGAAAAAGCTTCATAATCTAACCCCTAATCAAATCAACTATTCAGGAAAATAATCCACTTCCTAATCAATTACAATTATTAACCATTAAAACTTTCCAAAATAAAGTTTATTTTGATTCAAAATTATTTCCAAATCAACAATTCTATGAATCTCGTTTTATCTCCAGACTAAGATCCACTGAGGCTTCTTGGTCTCTGAAGAGAAACAGAAACTTAATACAGTCCTCTCCACACCCTTATAAAATTTCTCAGTTAGTGTTGAAATACCAGCCCAAAATGACTTGATAAGTTGTTGTCTTTGAAGCAAGAAACTGTGAGATGCAAGTGAACCACATGAAGTCTCTTTAGCTTTGATGGCTTCAAAATATTTAAGACTCGCTGACCTTCATTCATTTTCCTTATTTTGCAGATTTATCCTACCTCAGTAAGGAGTACAGGTTACGGAACTGCGAACTCGTTTGGGAAAATTGGTGGGATCATTTGCCCCATTGTTGCTGTTGGCTTGGTAGATGATTGCCATCTATTAGCAGCTGTTCTTCTATTTGAAGGCATCATATTTTTGACAGGTCTTGCTGTAATCTTATTCCCCTTTGAAACAAAGGGCTGTGAGCTAAAAGATTCTGTGGAGAGTTCAATCTGTCCTGCCTGATTCCTGATTGCAGCTTTCAAATTTCTTTGGTCCTGTTTTTAAACTGTAATGTGAATTGATTCCATTGTCAAATAGTATGAAATAATTTATCGTAGGCTTCATTTGGGACGGCTTTCTTCTGCTGCTTAAAATGGCTTTCTAGCACAAAAGTTAAAATTTATGTATTCAAAAGTTTCTTTAAGAAGCAGTACAAAAGTCGTCCCAAATGAAGTCATAATCTCATTATAATCAAGAATGAATCTGCTTTTGGAGTAGTTTATCTTGGAAGAAATTTCATTCAAGATAGCTATAGATATGCAAGATTATTGATGTAATTTAAGTGAGGCTGCACAAATCTAGCTTTGGCCTCTATGTATACTGCTTTAATTATTTGTTTGTGTTGTGCAACAAAATCAGAGCTTTTTCTCTGATTGTTAATGAATTTGTTTCACGTAACTCATCTTGATCTGTTGATTGAGAGCTTTAGCTATTAATAAAGAAGTCTTGGGTTCGAGTCTTCCGTATGATGTGGATTAATTATTATGTGCAGATACTGAACACCGTCCGGAGACCAACCAGAATGCGCCACGTCACCCCTTCTCTCGGTATCGCGGTTTGGCACCGCTGACTTTGGCATTGTACCGCATTGTGGTTGGTCTCCAGATGTAAAGCTGCGTCCGGCCTCCGCATAGAATAATTTTTCCCATATGTGATGTGTGTGTGAGTTTACCTTGATTTGCTTAAATGTCCTTTTACTGCAAGCGTGCAATTCGGGTGCATATAAGTAATTTATTTTTTTTTAATAATTTTGTTTAATGAACCAATATCATATTTTCATTTGACTATAATTTTTTATATATTTTTAAAAATTTTTAAGATAGGAGTAGCTTTTTTCAGGGCAGAGGTCCAGAACTCTGCTATATGAAGCTAAAACGGCTTCTTCATTCCAAAATAAAAAGCTTCTTCAGAAGGATAGGCAAGTTTTATTTTTCTGAGTAGCAATTCTAAATTTTAGCTTTTCCATTCCATAAAGCAAATATGTTAGTATTAATAATAATGCTCATTTTGATCATTCAATTAATTTATATCATAGTTTCAATAACTTTTATCAAATAATTTCAACTCATATGAAAATTTTCACAACCTTAACATAAATTTCATCAAATAATCTTCTATTTAGTTCATAATAACATAACATCTGTGTTAAACAAAAGCTTCATTTGGGATAGTTTTCTTATTGTTTTTTAAAATAGCTTTCTAGTATAAAAGTTTCTTGAATTAGAAATTTTTGTACTAGAAAGCAATAAGAAAGCAATTTTAAACGTAGCCAAAGTCTTGCATATATTGATATTTAAAACTCTTGAACTGTGCTTAAAAGTGAATTGGGAAACTTGTTTGAAACATCTAACTTCATTTAGATGAGTCCTGTCAGTGTCTAAATGAAAAATATGGAAATTTGTTGGTTAAAATATTTTTATCCAAATCATATGCTAATGGGCTTTATAAATATCTATGAATAAAGCAAAATCTGCTATTAACAAAGGTGATGCTTGGCCTAATTAGATTTATGAGTTTTATATTGGTTTGTTATTCCCAAGAGTAAATATTTTTTAGATATCACATATTAAAAAAAGGTAATACTTGACCTAATAACATCAATTCATGGGTTCAATTCAGTTGCATGCTTGCTCTCCACATAGAACTACATTCGTCCAGTCAGTCTCTAATCAATGAGTTATGATGGTGTGTGATTCAAATAGGAATACATTTAAGCCCGCTTCATTAGTGATCAAATCCATTCTTAACCAAAATCTTAAATCTATATGTAAGGATCAACCACCACATAATTTCACCAGATAATCTATCTGATCATCGGGTGTATGTTAAGTTGGCGTATATGACAATCTAATTAATGTGTGATGTTCAATTATCACTTTGATTAGAGAGTATTCAAGTCTCATTAACTAATGTTTATTTTACTTTAAATTATTAATGACTCAAACTAATTTGTTAATATATTTTAAGACTTAAATTTGTATCATTAAAGGTTATAAAACACTCAATAGAGATAAGCATAACTTACCCTAGAGTGAAATATGCCATCACAAGGTTTGAGTCCTAGAACCTATATTTCAAAGAGTTCGTTGTTTTAAATAACAAGGAGATGGGAGAACCAATCTCCAAGTCCACTTAGGTGACAAGGTGCTAAAGGACTAAATGTTAATTCACTTTAAAATCTTAGATCCTATATCTAAAGGTCATGATCCAAACTAATGGAATGAGCAAGTGCTCAGTCCAATTGTCCCTAGCTTTTATATCTAAGGTAATCAAGATTTTATGATACTAGGAAAATCATGATATGCTTAAGTCATTTCTATATGATACATGCTCTTTTTTGTGGAACTTGTTCATATAGTAATTTTCTTCTCTATGACTTTTGAGTGTGCGTTTCTTCTATGAAACCCGTCCATGTTGTTATCCCTCCCACCAATACTCATTTCCTTGCTCCCCTCATTCAAACGTCATATTATTACCATCATCTATGACCTCCCCCTTGGATAGGAAGGGGCTCTGGATAAATATTTGATTATTTGCAGCTTGGTTCTTGTACTATGATGATACCTCCTTTCCCTTTTCCATCTACTGATCCATAGTGATTGAAGGTTTAGGTCTCATTGACTATGAACACTATTTGAGGAGCTACATCCCTCGATAATAGTTTCCCTATTGCTACTTGTGATAGACCATGCATTTGAACTACCGCCACACACTCATCTCTCTCGCTGAACATCATCATGTATCTCTATGTCATTTCCTCAACATCCATCTCTCGCAATGAGCTGAGAAGTATCTGAGATCGAAGGTTAGTCCTCTTAGCTAATTCGTTCCACACCCACAAACATAGCAAACCTGCTCCAGATTGAATCATCCTCGTCCGCTCAAGCTAGCTCAATCTAATCGAGATCATAGGAGTTGCTACCCCTGAGAGCCACAGGTCGATCATATGTGATGGGCAAATCAATTATGCTAATATACAATCATTTCAACCTTAAAGTTATATTATTCTCGCCTATAGGTGATGGATTGTTACATGCCTAATTACCTTTTCTAGACAGTTCCTAATGCCATATGAACACTTGCAATATATACATACACACAAATGTTTGTTCTACTGTCATTCAATATATAATTTTAGTTCTTAAGATTACAAAAAGATTACTTTAATATTATTAAATATACATCAGAAGTTATTTTTATATATGTGCCTTATAAACAATCAAAAAATCATAATATTTGACTGATTTTTACTCCTAATTTTTCTTATATATTATCTCTAAATTAATGACCTTGATTTTTTTTCTTGAGTGCTAATAATGGTTAAAGCTGGTAATTTAATATAAAATAGATAATATTTATCGATAATTTATATAAAAAACACAAACATGAGCTAATTCGTCCAAAAGCTCTTTGAACTTTGCTTCATATCTCACAAAGAATACAAAAAAGGCTTTGTAATTTACATAAGAAGCTATGGGGTGTTTTATGCAATATAAAATTATGTAGATAATGCAGATTCAAAATTACATATGCTTTAACGTTAAAAATGGTAACGTGTCGACGTGAAATTAAGCAATAATAATAATAATAATAATTAATTTATTTTGGAGAAAATTATGGTTGGCTATCCAAGAGAGAGCCACGAGATTTTATTTGTGGGCCCTGAATCTTAATTTAAAGCATTTGGCTTAACCTTTTCTTTCTTGGATTGTGACGTCCAGTAAGGTCTTATCTTCAAGGCATGAATGGGATATTTTTATTATTATTTTTTTAAAATTGTTTTTTTTAGTGTATATTTAAGTTATTTTTTATTTTATTTTAAAAATAAATTAGTATTTATTAAATGTAAAATAGATTTTAGGTATTTTGAGTGTTATTAAAAAAACTTCACCATCAGCCATTATTATCATCTCCATCATTGTCAGTGCCGACTATTACCACCATTTTCATCGATCATCGATGACCATTTATCGAAAATTACAGCCGCCATCACCACAATTACTATATAAACTAATAAAAACATGCATTTGTAATATCAAACATTGATATCTATAAAAATCTGCATAATTGATATGAATTTTGAGGCAAAATTAGAATTAAAAAATTTATAAATTAAATTCAAAATCTTATAAACTCCATTTTCAATAAGTTTATAGTCAAACCTAATGTCTCAATGAAACTAATCCGACGGTATAGAAGGTGGTCCAATCTGAGCCCAAAGAAGCCCACAAACACTTAAAATATAATTAAAAACTTCAAACATTAATTGGATGATCAAATGATCTCCAAATTAGATATGCTTATAGTCAAATCGAGCGGCTCAATAAGACGAATCCAATGAGCCAAAGATCACTCAATTTTGAAATCATCAAGGCTCTTAAACATTGAATAAAAGTTTTATGATCAAGAGAATATATATGGCATGTATGATGAAGTGTTTTAGATTTTGGTCTAAATTACCATAATGCTAATCTAAAAAAGCCTATAAATAGAGCTCATCTCCACACGAGGGAGGAAGAACAATAGAGAGAACTAGAGAGAGAGCTCTCTTTCATTTTTAAGCCATCGCCGCCAACGACCACCACCAACTATTGCTATCGACAATCATTGCCACCAATAATCAGTATAAAAAATCACCATCTCCATAATACTTACAAGATTTAACCTTGTTGTTGGGTATAGTTGTCTGCCTGTGGACATCTTCTTTTATACTTCGTATTTGAGAAATCAAGCCTTATTTTTGGGTGTTAATTGTACCTCTTTAGACACTTTGTTTTTGTAATTCCCCTCAAAGAAAACAAGATATTTATTTAATCCCCCTCTTCTTCAAGAGTGAAGAAATGATAATTCTTGTATCAATTACTATATAATGGATTTTTTAACCAGATAAAGCCATGTGATTTTTTCCCTTTTCGAGTTTTCCACATAAATTTTTTTTTATTTTGCTAATTTTATCTATACGTATTGAATTTTTTCAAAACTCTGAGACATAAAACATACTGTCTAAAGACACAAAATTTCTAACACATAATAAACATATTTTATTTTATATCATAATATAAATAAAATTAAAAAAAACAAAACAAAAATAAAAGTAATTCTAAACGATCCTTTAGGTTTTCTAAATGACAAAAAAAAAAAAAAAAAAAAAAAAAACTCCTATGATTGAATTTGTAAGATTAGTGTTATGCATTAGAAAACTCATGATGATAGTGAGATAATTTTATGTACTAGCTACATATGAAGATTTTATACATAGATTTATAAAAAGAGAGGAACATATGAGACGTTAGAGTTTTTAGATGAAACTTTCTAAGAAGAGAAAAAACATAGGATTACAAAGTAATAAACTTAAGTTTGATCTCATATAATTGTAACAGAGTTTGCTAGAAAAGTGGAGTCATAATGAAGGTGATCAAATGATGATAGTTAGATGGCAATAGTTGGACAATGACAATCAGTTAGTGATGATTAGATGAGGGTGCAATTACTTCACTTTTCTAGCACTATATAACCACCATCATTTGACGTCGATTGAATGATGGTGGTTAGATAGTGATAGTCAATTGTATGATGATGGATAATTGTGATCAAATGATGATGGTGGTTGGAAGTAATCATTGGCTCATGTACAATTATTCATACCCCTAAGCTTTCTATACATGCAACTGTCAAGTCTCTCTCATATGGAGAATGACGTTCAATTTATACTTTTTTGATAAAAGCATTTTGATAAATTAGATAAAATCTCAAAATACTCTATTAGATGACTCATATTAATTCCTTTAATTAAATTTTATTCTTTCTACATTAAGGGCCTTTATGAGCTTAAATGGTCGATCTTGGGCTCATTGGCAATGAGCATATGAAAATCACCTTACATTTAATCCCTCAATTAAAATTTCCAATAGTACACTTCTAGTGCTTAAGTTAGGCTCATTTGGGCACATATTTGATCATTTTTGCTATCATTGGATTTGTCTCATCGAGATATTCAGTTTGGCTATAAATTTGCTAAAATTAAACATCATATAACCCTAAATTTATTTTAAAAAGCTTTTTATTTAAATACTTCCTCAATATTTATACCCGATTAGTAGATTTTTAGATGATGCATCATCTCTCACAAAAATATACCATGAGTTATTGATAAAAGAAGTTACTTATTAGCATAAAATTCATTATTTTTTATTTATACAGTTTATGTAAATCTCCTTGATCTGGCAAGAATCTTAAGAAATACCTCTTGTTTTTAGGCTATCGATAAATCATAATTATTATCCTTATAATTAACGCAATAAGAAAGTTATCCTAAATAAAGCCTAATTCACTTACATAATACAGCTATATGTAACTGATTTTCCCCTTGACTTGATCTAATCCTTCATTTTCAATCCAGAGATATTCAAATCATTTATGCAATAATAAGTAATTAAAAGGTGTAGTTGGTAGCCTACTCTATAACGTCAAAGAAAGAAAAAATAATATCGTATGAAGAGAATTTCTTCTTCATTGGCTCAATTCAACTATAAGAGATTGATTTGAAATAATAAATATGAAGAAGTTCATTGGCGATGCTGTCGCTATGGCTTACTAGTTGAGCCTTGCAAGCCAAGTTTTTGGAGATTGGAAAGCTTTGAAATTTTATTTTTTTTTAAATATATTATTTTTCTTTCGGACATTTTGCATGTAACTGTCAATCTTGAAACTTTGGAAGTTTGCGGTTGTAATAATTTTGCCGACTATGTTAGGGCAAATTATTGCATCCGGTCACTGGACGCGAAAAATAGGCTCGGACATCTAATAAAAATTTACCACGTCACATGCGCTTTTGACTTGCGCTTTAGTTGCGCTTTGACTGTACTTTGACCTGCGTTTTACCTGCGCTTTACCTGCATTTTACCTGTGCTTCACCTGTACTTTACCTGCGCTTTTGTTGTGCTTAATTTAAAATAATATTTTATTAATATCCGGACCTATCTCCGTGTCCGGTGACCGGATGCAATAATTTGCCCTATGTTAGAGGAGCAATAGATATCTAAAAAATGAAGTATTTAGCAGTTTAATTGTACTGTTTGCATGATATGAGTTTAGTCTTCTTAATTATGTAGTAGAAATTGAGTTTAAAATATTAGGGATTGGTTTCAATTGTCTTAGCTTTTGTGATCTCAATTATGATTTCGTTTGAGACGACATTCTTATTGCTTCTCAAAGCAATTTTTTTAAATCTTTTAGCGGGACCCCTCTTTCACTTTGCTAGGGCTTTGCCCTAGCTCCTTCTCCAGTGCAATTTTGTGGCCCTCCGCTGCCGAATCTTGGATTGCTCTTTGCTGGAGGCTGCATGGAAGCTCTCTCTCCTTCTCCTATGGTTTTTTTTTTCTTTTGATTTTTCTGGTTTGGCTGCTTCGTCTTGTCCTCCTCCGACCGTCTTTGGCCGGAATGGCGGTTAGATGTGTGGCTGATCCAGGTTTTTTGGATGGCTCGTTTAAACCACGATCCTTTGTTGAAGCTCTTTTTGGCTCGCCGTCGTCTGCTTGTTTTCCTAAGATTCGTCAAGCTACTTTCTACGGTTTGCCTTCACTGTGGATTTCGGAAGAGGAAATTAATGCTCTTTCCAAGCCCTTTCAATTTGCCTTAGTGGGTCTTTTCCCGACTAAGCGTCTGTCTCTGGACTTGATTCGCAAGTTTTTTTTTTTTTTTTGCTTAGATGAATTCTTATTTTTCTGTCACGGTTCTGGATCAGATGCATATCCTAATTAAATTGTATAATGATCTAGATTACAATAGGGGTTTTTGTCATCGATCATATTTAGAGTATAACTGCTTCATGAAACTTTCAAAATGATCTCCATTATTAGATGTTGGTTTTGAATCCACTATCATTCTGATTTGGATCTAATTTCCAAATCTTATACCTCATATGTTCTCTCCTCAGATCCTCCATGCTTTGGGTTCGATCTTCGGGAAGCCTTTAAATGTTGATAACGCCACCTCTGTTGGGTCTAGACCTTCCCTAGCGCGTGTTCTGGTGGAGTTAGACATTTCTAAAAGCTACCCTTCGCAAATTTGGCTTGGGCCTGAGGTTTCGAGGTACATCCAACATGTGCAAATGGAAGTATTTCCTGAATTTTGTGTCCTACAAACGTCTTGGTCACCTGAAGGGTGCGTGTTCTACTTCTTCTTTGTCTTTTTCTCCACCTATTTCCTTTGAGCCTACTATCCGGCCTGTTTTGGAGGTTTCTTCTTTAGTGGGGAAAGGTACGTTAGGTGTGGAGGGTTGTGAGCTTGTTGCTCCTGTGTTTGTTGCTGAGGGTGTTAATGTTTTAGTTGAAGGCTTAATTGGCGCTTTGGGTGTTCCTGGTTCTTCCAATGGGCGTTTGGGTGGTGACTTGATCCCCTCCCCATTTGTCCCTCTTGAGAATTTAAGAGATTTGGCTTCTCCTTTGGGCCCTTCTCATTTTGCTCTTCTGTTTGGGGAGGTTGGAGTTAAGAACTGTGACACTAATTTAAAGGCTTGTTTGTCTGATGTGGAGGTTTTGCCCGAACCGATTGAATTATCTGGGGAACTCAATTCCGGGGTGCTTGCTATCCAGGGTTTGGTTGCTTTAGGAGTTTCTTCCCCTGCTCATTCTTTGATCCAAAATAAATTAGTTTCCCCTTTCACCAACGATTCTTCGGGTAGTTCAGCAATATTTGTTAATGTTCCAATTATTATTATGTCTAATAGTGAATTGCAGTCTTAAGTGGCTAAATCTGTTAAAAATTAATGATTGACTAATTTTGAGTGACTCTTCTTCGTTTGACAGGGAGGAAGAAGAGAATTTTGATGATTGTGATGAGGTTGAGCATGTTATGCTTGCAGTCACTAGTTGCTCTAATGATGGTAATAAGCGTAAAAACAAAGGTAAAAATAAATAGGTTCTGCCTCTTTTCTACTTGCTCCTCTGTGATGATTTTTGGTGGCTTGCTGGATAATGATGAGGAAGCCCCCAGCTTCCCCTCGCTGGCTTGTATGGTTGGCAATCGAGGTGATTTGTGCTTATGCTTGGATTGCTTGGTGGTTAGGTTGTTTGGGCGCTCTCACCTATGGCTGGTCGGTGGCTGGTCGCGTGGCTGGTGCAGGGGGCTTCCATTCCTTAGTTCGATTTTGATTTATTGTACTCTCACTATGTTGCCTCTAGCTATTGGTTTTGAGTAGAAGCAATTTTAAGTATAAAAATTAAAAATTTTGTATAAAAAACTATTTTAAGAAACAATAAGAAAGTCATCCCAAACGAAGTTTATGTTTAGTAGGTCGGTGAGAGTAGGGGTGTAACTTAGTCAGGTCGACTCACCCTAAGCGGTTTTTTCAATTAAAATTGATAATGGTCCTAATTTCAAAATAAATTCGATTCATATTTATATTGTTTTAATTCTAGAATTTATAATTAAGTATCTGATATCACTATATTTACTTAATTATGAATGCATATGTTATATGATCATGCTTAATATTTGATAAATAAGTACAGTGGTAGAGTCAGAAATTTTATTCAGGTGGGGCCTAAATTAGACACTACAGAAAAAGCAGTCATTACCGGTATAATTTTTCGACGGTTTTTCTATTTTTCAGTGGGTTGCCATCTCATTTGGAATGTTAGAATACATTAAAATAGTTATGTTTGTCAACTTATTACTGTAGCCCAAATGAGTTGTATGATCCAAATCAATAATGCAATATGTCAAGAGAGGCACAAAAAAAAAATGGCGAGAGAGGAGCAAAAAGGAAAACGAAAGTTGTGCTCGAGGTCGTAAGTCGCGAGTCGCGAGAAAGGAGCAAAGGGGAAAATGAAATAGACCGTTTGAGTCGAGGGAAATCAAGTTATTTGGGAGTGGTCTCCGTTTGGGCCTGCGAGATAGAGTAAAAAAATTATAATGATGTTATTGTGAAAATTATTAAGAAAATTATTTCGAACAAAGCCTAATGTATATTCTTGCATGTTAAATCATAGAATTGTTAGGTCTTATTTTTCATAAAAATAATGCTAATTTTCTTATGTTAATTGATCATCCAAACTTAAATTTGCTTTAAAATGAGTGCAACACATAAAAAATTCAATTAAAATGTATATTACACATATCTCAAAATAAATACAATACTTTTAAGATCCATTTTGACGAAAAAATCTAATCAATAAATTATGTAACTATTTTTTATGAATATATTACATGCATTAAAAATTATGATTGTAATTATAATTTGTACCTCCAACTCTTATTTTTCTTATTAAAAAAATTATTTTAATATCTTATATCATTTGTAGCCTAGGAAAAAAAAAATTTAGGCGGGGGGGGGGGGGCTCCGCCCTTGAATAAGTATTCATTATCTTGTAAAATTTTTAAATATATAATAACAACAACAACATCAAACTTTCATCCTATTATGTAGGGTCAGCTACATGAATCTTTTTTTTTTTCATTAAGTTATATTAATAGTTAAACTCTCATTTAAATTTGATAAAAAAAGTCTTTTTTGATACTTTCTTATCAAGTCTTTTTAGATCTACTTCTATCTTTCTTACCAGTTAACTTAAATCGAATCTAACACATCTCTCCTAAGTCCTAACAGAGTCATTTGAAGGCTGACATTTTATGTGATGAAAACATCTAAGATGGATCTCTCTAGTTATTTAGACCTTTTCACTTAAAATACTCTAAATAAAAAAAACAAAAAAATATAGATTTGAACCCAAAAAATCCAGCTAAATTAACCAATCCAACTCTAATTTTAATTATATTCCAATGGGTTATAATTCAAAAATAATGACACCAAACTGCCTAGAAATGAAAAACCTAGTCATCATATATCTCTCAAAAAGTCTATAAATCTTGTCGCACCAACAGCTCACGTGCCAGAAATTTGTGCTTACCACCACGCGTCCGACAGATGAAATCCGACGATCTGTTGGCAGCCTGAGTGTCCCCATGTAGCGAATTGGAACTTCCCCTCTCCTTGGCTTATTTGCAGACAAGACGCGCAGAACGGTAGAAGAAAAGAAAAAAATATATATAAGTTAAAATGTTTGTTAGTATGCTTAAGTACAGATATGTTATGTGGATTTGATTAACATAATAATTCATATAAGTAAAATATATTTAAAATCTATTTCGGAAAGCTGCAGCTAAGTTTTTTATAAATAAATTTTTAAAAATTGTTGTGATTATTACAAATATGTTTTTATAGAACAATAAATTTTTTTACAGCTATCACATATAGATAGATTTAGTTATAAAAATACTTTTTTATTATCAATTTTTTTTAAAAAAATTAATGAAAAAATATCAAGAAAATAATAACAAAAAAGAAATATGATTGTGTTTAAAAAATAAAATAGTAAAAAAAAGCTGCCCTCAAATCGGAGAGATTATTACGTTTGGACGACGAACATGTCATGAGAGAAATCAGAAGCTGCCACATCACGTAATGCATTGTGCATTAGGTGATGTGACGAATCCTGATTAACATTCGAATACGTTCTCACGTAATAATTTTTCCACAAATTGAATCTTAATATTAACTTCATGATAAACTTTAAAATCATGATGGTGTTATTTAGAGTTTAATGAATCAATAGTATTTCTTTTAAAATTTATTATTATTTCTTTGTTTCATCTTACATTAAATTTTATGGTGAACTCTTCTAAATTCGAATATTACAAGAGAAATACTAACAGTACTATTAGAATTTTAACAAGTTAAAATATTTCCCAAAAAAAGAATTATAATAAGTCTTTTGAAGGGAAAAAGCCAGTTCCACCCTCTTCGTTCGTATTGGAGGGAAGAAGGAAGCGCACGCTAGCTACTTTAAAAAGCTCAAAAGCTTACGTGAAAGAAACCCGGTTAGAGAAAGAGAGAGAGAGAGAGAGAGAGAGAGAAGCTTGTAATTTCCAAAGCATTTTGGTTTCCTGCGAAGCTTGGCAGGCCACACAGGTTAGTATTACTACTTAAAAAGATTTTTGAAATTGAATTTATCGTTCTTCCTCCAACTTCTTTCGCTTTTCGAGGACCATTTTTGTTAAGTTGTTAGGCTTTAAGAATGGGAATGTTGATGGTTAAAATTGAAGAGAAAATGAGTTGAATTATGAGAAGAAACAGATGATGATTTCAAGGTAGTCGAAGCCATGAAGCTTTATTGAATCTAACAAACGAACTCTAGTAATAGAAGAAAACTAGATTCTCACTGATTGCTTTGATGAAAAATGCTCTATTTGGTCCATTGTTGCTGCTGTGTTCTAGTTTTTTGAATTTCTTTTCTGTATTCTTCTACTGTGAGTTGCTTTTAAGTTAATACGCTGTGATCAGTGCAAACGAAGATGCTGGAGAAGCAAAATAACAGATGGATATATGATTTTAATTTTAATTGAGATATTGCAGATGGGAAATCAGAGGGATGTGTACACTGTGGATGAAGCGCTGATGTCATTGGGATTTGGGAAGTTCCAATTCTTTGTGCTTCTGTATTCTGGAATTGGTTATGCTGCGGAAGCAATGGAGATTATGATTCTTTCATTTATTGGCTCTCCAATTCAATCTGAATGGAAACTTTCTCCTCAGCAAGAGAGCTTTATATCTAGTGTTGTTTTTGCTGGAATGCTTCTGGGGCAATATTCTTGGGGCGTCATTTCAGACAATTATGGAAGGAGGCAAGTCCCTACCATTAACTTTGACCTCTCGTCTTTTTTAATAAATTTTCTTCAGCCAGGCTTGCAGTTGGGTGATTTTATTAGTTCTTCTGTTGACTCAATTGAGAATCTCTTTGCTTTAACATATTTATACATAATAAAAAGATTTTATGAAAGATAAGAGGGATCAGGTTTAATAAGAAGCTCTTCAAATGCAGAGGTCCAGTAATTGGGTTTTTGAAATTATGACTTTGAAATGCACCATCTAAATCGGAATATGTTCCAAAAGAGTTATTAAAGAGAGCTTTCTGTGGGCGTCAACTAGCTTAGGCTTCGTTTGGGACAGCTTTCGGACTGCTTCTTAAAACGGATTTTTAGTACAAAAAATTCGAAATTCAAGAAATTTTTGTCCTAGATAGCTGTTTTAGAAAGCAGAAGAAAATTGTCCCAAATGAAGGCTTAGTTAGTATAGACTTTTGAATTTGTTATCAAGGTTATGAAATTAAGGCTTCATTTAGAACGGTTTTCTTATTGCTTCTTAAAATAATTTTCTAGTTAAAAAATATTTTAGAAAATTATTTTAAGAATCAATAACAAAACAATCCCAAATGAAACCTAAATCTCCCACTCCTCCCCTATAACAAACAAACAAAATAGTTACAAAAAAGATTCAACATATTTGATTTACATCCGTTTAAGTGTCTATTTTCGTGAGTGGTTATGTCTATACTGAATAAATTTGCTCGCTGTAACATCGAAGTATTTTCCAGGAAAGGCTTCGTCTTTACGGCACTAGTTACCAGTGGAGCTGGTTTTCTCAGTGCCTTCTCCCCCAACTACATCACTTTCATCATCCTTCGTTTTTTAGTTGGCATTGGGTTGGGCGGTGGGCCAGTGCTGTTCTCCTGGTTTCTGGAGTTTGTCCCTGCTACCAATAGAGGTATATGGATGACCATCTTTTCTTTCTGTTGGAGCTTGGGCACAATTCTTGAGGCTTCACTTGCATGGGTATTTTTTTTATTCCATTGTCAATTCAGATTCTCTCAGATTGAACTTGTTCAGATATTTCATTCTTTTGACTTCTCTATAGTCAGATTCCAAGATCTGCTTCATATTATGAAAAATTCTTCTCTTCAGAATTCTGAATTAATAGTCTCTTTGTATTTATAACAGTTTTGAGTTGTAATAGGATATTTTGTTATTGAAAGTTTCTATTATTTCCTTCATATTTGATTTTATTTTGGTTGTATTTAATTATGTGTACATATAAAGCATTGATAAGAAGTGAAGACAGGTTTATTGCAATATAAATAGAAAACCTAAGATTTTGGCTGAAGAGAGGATCATTAGTTGCCAGGTCCCAAATTCTCGAAGAGAAAAGTAGATGATTGCATTAGGTAGTCGACATTCAACGTAAAACTTATCAAATGATTATGACATGAATCGTAGAAGCATAATCTTTAGTTAAGTTTTGTAGTGATAAGGATGCTCAGGTGGACGACTAGTTTGGCTTTACTCTTAGAGTCATGATACAAAACGAGCATATATGTGAAAAGGTTGGAGTAGCTCCAGTGGAAGATAAGGTCAGAGAGAGTTGCCTTGTATAGTTTGGTCACATAAAATGGCGGCCTTCCGATGACCCCGTTAAGAGACTAGATGTATTAATTAGATTTGACTTATGTTAAGAAGGGTAGAGATAAACCTAAAAAGACTTGGTTAAAAATATTAAAATAAACAAATAGGATTTATGGCACTACAATCGAAATTTTACTGTATTTCATAGAACAGTGAACTAATCAGTCCTAAATAGGATTTATGGACATTCATTAATATGTAAAGAAAGTAGAAGGCACCATAATATTGGAGAACTAAACAATGCCTTTGTGCTATTCTGACTAAGTAAACCACATCAAGGGGACCTTGTCCCAGCTCAAAACCTCTTCTATTCGTCAATATTTAGCATTCCAAACTTATTATTTGCAGGTAGTCATGCCTAACTTAGGCTGGAGGTGGCTTCTAGCACTCTCCTCTGTGCCAGTTCTCCTCCTACTTCTATTTTATGGTTTCACCCCCGAGTCACCAAGATACCTTTGCACTAAAGGTAGAACAGCTGATGCCATGCTTGTTTTGGAGAATATGGCTAGAATGAACAGCATGGAACTTCCTTCCGGTGCTCTTATTTCTGATTTCAAAGGGGAGTTTGATGGGGATCAAAATTTTCCTGAAACTTCACATTTGATTACAGTTCAAAATGATCAAACTGACATTGATCAAGATATGGAATCAAAGACTGGATTCATTAGCACACTGTGCAATCTCTTGTCTCCAAAATTAGTCAGATCAACTCTTCTCCTTTGGATTGGTTTCTTTGGAAACATTTTTGCATATTATGGAATTGTCTTGCTAACTTCAGCATTAAGTGATGGAAAAATGACATGTTCTTCTCCAAAGTTGCATTTCAATCCCTCAGAGGACATTAATCTTTATAAGGATGTGTTTATCACTAGCTTTGCTGGTAACGTGCTAAAGAAATTAAAAAAAAAAAACTTTTTTATTTGTCTCCTTACATTAGTACTAGTATTTTGGCTGGATTCATTAAAATTACTTCTTTGCTATATTTCCAGAGCTGCCTGGGCTTATTTTGTTGGCCGTGATGGTTGATAGGTTTGGCAGAAAGCTTTCAGTGGTAACCATGCTTTTAGCAGCTTTTGTTTTCTTGATCCCTTTGGCATTTCCTCAAACTGAAGGGTTTACAACAGCCCTTCTGTTTTGCACTCGATTATGCATCACTGCAAGTTCAACAGGCCTCTGCATATATGCTCCAGAGGTCAGTATGAAGAAAATGCATCCCATGGCCATGACTGTTTTTTTTTTCTTTTCTAGAAGATCCTTATGCAATTGGTTAGTGTTGGACCAGAAGGAAAATTTTACTTTTATGAACATCCATTTATTTCCAATCAGCACAGAAATTGTTATCATGTGTGCTTCGTGTTTCTTTTATGCTTATATAAAGACAGAAATTGTAAGTGTGGCGAGTTTTCCTTTGTGTTTGGTCAAATTTAAAACAGGTAATTAGCATAAAACATTGAAAATTTTGTGAAAAAATGAGTGCAAGCAAGTATGGTGACAACAATACCGACTCAGAAAAGTAGGAACTGATAGTTCAAAGGTGGCTATTTCCTGCTTATTGTTTATCTTTCAGATTGAGAAATAGGCGAAACTTCATTCAATTTCTGAGAGCAAAAAAGGATATCAATAGACAAAACATAAATAAATTTATATAGGTTCAATTAAGTGATGGCTATGTCCTATTTCTATTATTGCAGATTTCACTATTGTTTGATTATGGAGAATTGCAGCCAAAAGTCCTGCGACGCAATATAAATAACATCCATCTTATTATACAGAAAAATTAGAGATGTCACTAATGTTTATCGTTGATTAAGATTTCGTTTGAGACAATTTTCTTACTGCTTGCTTTATGAAGCAACTTTCTAATATAAAAAATTTTAATTTAAAAAATTTTTATACTAAAAATTGCTTTATAAAACAATAAGAAAGTTGTCCCAGGCTTCGTTTGGGATTACTTTCTTACTGCTTCTTAAAACAACTGTATAGTACAAAATTTTTAAAAAAATTGTCCTAAACGAGCCTAAGTTTTAGTAGAACATTTTTTTCATGGGCAAAAAATTAGGCTTTTTAAGCTATGGATTAGTACTTTGCTTTAATTTGCAAGTGCGACACTCTTTGCCATTACTTTTTAAATGTTCTGCTATAAATGGCCTTATCAATATGTGGTAATCACAAATTTTTCTTAGAACTCAACGCAATCTACATTATCATAAGCAGAATGATCTAACATAGAATTATTAAAGTCCTTTCTCTCAGTTCTATGGCCTTCTCCATAACAACAAATCGACGCAAACCTGTCTACTAAGATTAGTTGTTTTGCTTTCCAGATTTATCCAACTTCGCTAAGGAGCAGCGGTTATGGAACTGCAAGTGCTGTGGGTAGAATTGGTGGAATCATTTCTCCTCTTGTGGCTGTAGCTTTGGTAGATGACTGCCACCAGACTGAAGCTATTCTTCTCTTTGAAATTGTGATAAGTGTGTCAGCTATAGCTGTGGCTTTCTTCCCTATCGAAACGAAGGGCCGCAGTCTTGATGATTCTCTGGAGAGCTTAATCAGTTGAAATGCTCTCTGTTCAAGACTTTTGATTGTTATGAGCAGCTTCTATTGATCTTTGATCCTTGTACAGACTTGTTTCTGCATTATATTGTTTCAGTTTCATTTAATTTCTTATTGTCTGGGACCAAATTGTATGTTCTAGTACAGTCTAGTGTTTTACAGAGAAGCTTGAGAATTAGCAGAAATTGATCCCAGAAAGTAGCGAGAGAGGGAGATTATGTACAGTCTTGTTCAATTGTGTTTATACCTTCTTTTACATGAAGGCTTTGAATAATTCTAAGCTATTTACTATTTTCATACTATCTTGGCATTTGTTGGGGAAAATATCTGTTACATGATAGTAGCTAAAACTATTAGATGCATCATTTGTATTTATTCCAGAATTTTCGTAAACAAAGAATACATATTTGCTTCAAATCTGTGGATGCTTCAAAGGAAATTAATCAGATTAAGGTTTCGTTTGAGGCTGCTTTCTTACTGCTTCTTAAAGCAGCTTTTTAGTACAAACATTTTAAATTTTTTACTAGAAAGCTGCTTTAAGAAGCAGTCAAAAAGCCATCCCAAATGTAGCCTAAGGCTTCGTTTGGGACGGCTTTTTTATTGCTTTATAAAACGGAGTTTTAGTACAAAAATTTTAATTTTTGTACTAAAACTCCATTTTATAAAACAATAAAAAAGCCGTCCCAAACGAAGCCTAAGACTCCGTTTGGGATAGTTTTCTTACCCCTTTAAAAGCAGTAAGAAAGCCGTACAAAATACATGTGAATCCGATTTTATTCTTTTTTTTTATAATTCAATATTTTATGAAGAATGTGAAAAATACAATAATGATTAATTGAAGATAAGCCTTTCTAAAGATATAATTTTGCATGTATATTTGGCTAATCGTAGTTGTCGAATGTATGCAAGGCATCATTAACGATCAATCATTTGAAAATCTCTATATTTTAAAATTGCGAACAATTGTTCATACAATTAGAGTCATTCATTGTAAAAATGTTGAATCAAATGATCATAGAATTTTTTTGAAATTGTACATGCCACTAGTTTTAATGATGTTATGTAGAGTTGATGGATTTAATCTTTTACATACTTAAAAGTAGGAAATAAGTGATATGAGTGTTATGTGCTAGAATATTCATCTTGTGCTCACATTGATAAGTTTAAAGAAAAGTAATATAGGTAAGGGGAAAACTAGGGAGCTTGGCTTAGTTAAAATAGGAGATCAGGAAATCAGTAAGTTGCACATTGGAATTCAATGGCTGAGGAATGCAAGCAATCAATGGGAGGTCATTTTAGTTATTCTCATTATAATAGAGGAGACCATGTTAGGCTTTCAAGAAGATGACCGTTGAATGTCAAATGGTTGAGGATGTCAAACATTGGCCATCAGTAAATGTTGGGCAATATGTAGCATAGCGAGTCAGAAGTTGTGAGTGTTGGGAAGTAGGAAAACCTTTGTAAACATAAAGAGTGAAAAATTTGAAAATAAAATTAAAAAAATAATAATAATGAAAAAAAAAAAGAAAGAGAAATTATGTGCCCAACCGTAGGGTTGTGATTCTTCGGACTACCATCCAGCCATCATCGTTTGAGCACTTCTTAACCGTCGTTGTTGGACATTGACTGACCACTGCTTTTAGTACACAGCCTGACCATCGTCGCATCGCCGTCACCCGATTAGAATTCAACCACCTCCGTCGCCAAATTGTGATCACCAGACTACCATTACTCAACTATGGTTATCCGACCATATTTCCCAATTGCTATCCTCAGACAATCGTCGCCCAACTATAGTTCTCCAATTACACTTGCCCGATTACAATCCTTCGACCAAACTTCACCGACTATGATCCTCCAACCAAACGTTGTCAACTACGATCCTCTTGTGACACCACAAGGATTAGTATACAGTTCAACATGTGTTGGCTTGATCCGAAATAATGTAATCCACTGAATTTCAGCTTTTGAACCCTTCTGCATGTGATTCAAAGTGTTTTGTGTGCATATAAAAGTTTGCATGTATTTTGAAATTGGCTTTGGGGGTTTGCTTGCATATTCTGAAATATATGAAATTTTCTTCATAGGGCATCACGGCGCTGTGGTAGGCAGTGCTACGGTGCTTAGCTCTCCATAATTTTGGAAAATTAAATCATGCTATGACACTGGGGTGGTGTTGTAATGCTGTGGGTTCCCAAATGGAGCGTCACAATGCTCACAAGCTTTGGCGTCGCGGCGCTCGGCTAAATTTTTCTATTAAAATATCATTTTTTTACCATTCCATTCATTTCATCTCACTCAAGTGATCAGCTAGAGAGAGAGAGAGAGAGAGAGAGGAGAAAGAGAAAGCCGTAATTGTTTTTCTTTGGGTCATTTTTGCTAACGGTCCAATTCTGAAAGTTGTTTGGATTGAGATATGTGAGATTTTGTCTATCTTAATTTAAAAAAAAATTAATATTTCTATTTTTTATTTAAGTTACACTTTTGTAATCTAAAAACAACTATAACTTTACACCTGCAAAACTTTCAAAGTATAATTTTTTGTATGTTATATAGATAGAGATTCTGAATATTTAGGTATTTTTTTAAGAATTTTATATCCGGGATTTGAGAATAATGCTATTTAATTGATTAGAAAATAATCACAACTCTGAAAAATAATGTAATATTATAATTAAAGTATTTAAATATTATTATGAACAATCTCTGATAATTTGGTTACATTCTGTAATAGTAAATTTCTGCATAGCAGTGTCTTCTAGTGCATACCATTAAGGTATTTTGGTAACTTCTATAGTGATTTTATTTACATTCATGTTACTATAATTCAATGAATTATATGCTTATCTAATTGAATTGTGTGCTTTTGAGAAGATCTGCGGTGGATGGAGGAAGTTATACTCTGGTACTAAATGCACATCCTGGAGCCAATGACACATTTTGGTGTTATATGAACACTCTATTATGTTACTAAATATTAGGATCCACAAGTGTAAAAAATTCTCTAAATTTTATCTCTTGGGAGCCATTAGGGTTTGAATTATTGGAATTGTGTCGGTCAAGGTACAAGTATTAGAATTCTTTTAATCATGTCTAATATGAAGTATTTATTTATTTATTTTCTTAGCATTGTTATTTGAATTCCTGATAACTGCAATTACTCTTCTACTCAGCATAGTGATTTATTATATTATTTTTAGAACTCAATTAAATGCTAAATAATAAATTCATTTGTAAGTTTAGATTGGTAAATATGGCCTGATAAGCTATGCTAGCTCACAGTTATTACGCCTTTTATTTTTAGGATCTGAGAAAGTGAAAGAGTCTGTTGAGTAGCGGTTTTTAAGATTTGATCTGAGTATATATATGTACTTCTTTTTTGAATTTTTGTACGGTCTTGATTAATTATTTATTCTACTTTATTTTATATTCCAGTATGTAGCTATGTGTTATTGTGTAATTATTGTAGGTACATTTGATAATAAATGAACAAAATTTTATGAATGAGTTTATTTCTATACACTGAAATAGGGGTGTAAGTGAGCCAAGTCGGCTCGAGCTCGACTTATTAACGAGCTTACAAGTCTAGCTTATCAAGCCACAAGTTCGAGCTCGAGCGTATACTCGAGCTCGTATCTTAAACAAGCTCGAGCTCAAGCTCAAGCCTTGCTCGATTCAAAAGCTAATTGGGCCGCTCAATTAAATTAAAATAAATTTAATAATTAATTTGAATTTGTATTATATAATAAAATTTAATAGTTTTCAATTAATTCTATATAAAAAAATTAAATTAAAAAAAATTGAATTTTAATTTAAAATTAAGAAATCAAGCTCAACACTCGAATCGAGCTTAAGTTTTCTAAAAGAGCTCGAGCAATCGTGTCGAGCTTGAGCCAATGAATTTTTTAACGAGACTAGCTTGAGCTTAATAAACAAGCTCGAGTCGAGTTGAGCTCAAGCTCAGTAACAACTAAACAAGCTTAGCTCGATTAGGCTATTAATCGTCTCAACTCGACTTGTTTACACACCTACCTTAAAAACTTTTTACCAGCACTATGGTTTATTGTTTGTTTTAAAGTTAAAATTGGAAAAAAAATTTGAATGATATTTGAGTTAGTCTGTTGCAAACCAATACGATAGGACCTGACTTGTTTGTGGGTCTTATCAGGTTGGGTTGTGACACCTCTAACTTTTGCCCCCATACTTCATTACTCTGACCACCATCGTCAGACTACAGTTCTCCAACTTATGTCACCCGACTATGATCCTCTAGACCATCATCACCAAATTGCAATATTTCGACCATTATTATTTAACTAAGGTCCTCCAACCTCTGTTGTTGGACTATATACCTCCCGACCTTCGTTGACCGACTACAGACTTCTTGACCACTGTCACCCAATTGTTGTCTTTAGACCATGTAACAATCTGCCACCATCGCCAATTTATAGTCTTTTAACCATCATCTCTAGAATAACATACTCTTGAGTCTTGACCACTATCACTCGAGTGGTGTCATCCAACTACCATCACACTCAATATCATTTATAAAATTGATGCAAGCCATTAAAACCAACTCTAACCGTCAAGATTAGTATTGGCATTTATGTTGGATATATTGCTCTCTTATCTCTTCTTCTCTTTTTTTTTTTTTTGGGACTTATCTCTTCTTCTCAAAGGAGCACAACCGACCAATATAAGTAAATAATCTCTTAAATATAGCTCTCATGCTATACTGCTCTTCTAACTTCAACTACGTTAATATATTCTATATAGTACATCTTTGCTATATTGAATCAATGCCTTTCCTCTGAGAGAAAACTTCATTTATAACCGATGACAAACACTACTGGAATCATTTTGACTGAGTAATGTCTGTGATTTTTTCTCTTTAATAGCTTTTTACATAAAAACTCTGGTATATCTTATAAGTTCGCTTTTATCTATGTATATGTTGGATCTTCATACAAAACAAATATGCTAAACTATATCTCTCAATTGTTGTAAATATTTTGGCATGCAATAAATAATTTTTTTAATTGGGACATTTAGGTCAATGAAGGCATAATCACACACATATCATACACAAGATTCAAACACATGACCTCTTAGTTGGTAACCTAAGTTCCCAACCAACATACCAAAGTGAGCTTGTGTAATAAAAACATTAAAAAAAAAAATTTAATTATTAGATTTCACCTAATTCAATATATTAGAAACCAATGAGTGTGAAGAAAATAAGTTAATTCAATCGTAGGGTTTTATCAATAAAAAATCTGTAGTATTTATTGTAGAAATTGATATTCTAAATACACATATGATTATTATTTTTTTATATTTTTAGAAAAGTGGTAGATAAACAGCTTCAACAATTTAAAAATCTATCCTTACTCTATTTGGCTATTTTACTCCCAAATTTACATATTGCAGGACTTCCTGTAACTCCAGATCCTTCTTCACTTCCTCAGATTCCCGGAAAATTATTACGTCCAGAGCCACACCGGCTTCTCTCTCCTTCTAGATGCAGAAGAATGAGTGAGGGAGCTCTTCTTCTGCCTTCTCCCATCTTTTCCCCTCAACCAATCTCATTCGTTTCAAGGAAGCGGAGGACATGCTTGGCAGCAAGGGCGACGGCCGATCGGAAGAGAGCGAATCTCGTGGCCCAGAGGAAGGAGAGAGTGAAGCTTCCGAAGTACATGGACGGCCATGGTAGGTCGCTCTCTATTAGTGAATTCCTCAATCACCAATCGGGAGTGGAGGCCTTGCTCAACATCAGGGCATTGCAGGGTTTCGAATCGATCGGCTTCAATACCTATAGGTGGTTTTCGCTTTCTTTAACCAAATTTAGATTTTGGAGCTTTTGGTGAACTAATTTCTTCAATTATCTGGAGGAGAGTTTATCTAGTTGAACTTTTTTTTTTTTTTTTTTTGGGTTTTGAAGCAGGTGTACTTTGCATAAGATTCAGTTTATGATGTTTGAGGTTGCACCAGTGCTGGTCTTGAGAGTGATTCCTACGAGTGAGGACTGCACCGTTGAGTTGTTGTCCTGCAAGGTAAGATCTTTTGCAGCTCTTTTATAGAAGAAAATTTTGGTATGGACTCCCTTTTGTTCTCATGATTGATTTGGTAGTATTTGGATTAGCTTTGAGTTATTTTACTCATCTCAAAGCCAAAAAGCTAGAAAACCAGTCTGATGAAAAAAACTAATCTATTTTTCCCTTTTGTTGTGGCATAGCAGCAAAAGTTTTTCTTAATGGAATGAAGAATCTCTGTCAGGAGATATACACTTTTTGCTGATTTGACTATTTGCTTTACTATTGGTTAGTTATGATATCCAATTTGAAATATGAAATCCAGCCAGTAAATTGAAGCAGGGAAAAATGCATTTCTTCCCTTTACTAATGCATAAATATTATGAAAATTTCGGCTTTTGCCAATTTGAATAAGTCGTCATTTGGCAATGTTTTATGATGCTGTGTTGTGCTATCAAATTAAAAGGATTATAACTTGGTAAAATTGTTGTTAATTTTGTTTTCTGAACTGCTGTTATTGATAAACTTGTTTGAGGTAATGTGAATTGGTTTAATTATAAAAATAGATATGTATAATTATTAGCCAATAATTTTAACTATATTTATCTTATAATAGCTAATAAAATTAATAGTTAATGATTATGTATATGAATAAAAGTTAAATTAATATTAATGAAAATCATAGAATAATCTATGTAGTTTTGATAAGCAATTTTTTTAATGAACAATGAAATTTTATAACATCCATCCATCAAAAGCACCTAACATAGCAATTTGAATAAAATACATAATTGTTAGATTTTTCGTGTTTTTATATACACTGCAAAATAGCATATGTCAAATTTCATTAAATTTCATCAAATGTAGGTTAATTTTAACATTGAAGCATATAAAATTATTCTTAAATCAGCAATTCATATAGGGTCATCAACTCATGAACTTCATGATTTCTGAGTTGTCTAAGAGAAACATTTTAGCCATATATAAGACTACTAGAAGTTGATTAAATATATTTGAGTTGTCTAAGAGAAACATTTTAACGGCATTAACGGCAATTTGGCCAAATATGTCAATAAACACCTAGTTGCTAGCTAGGTAAGGCATAATAGTCCTGCTTTGCGAGTTTTGAAAAATGAGCGATGCTAAGAAAAGCACCTAACTTTTATGCTTGCATGACAAACATGAACGAATACAATGAACCACAATAATAAAGAGACCAAATTGTAGAAAGTAAAGGCACTTGAGGAAGAAGACAAAGAACAGGGAAGAAAACTTCAGAAAGAAATATTATTATCTTGTCCTAATCTGTGAGACACTGGTCTATTATATAGACCTTTAGGAGAACAGATACAAGAGACTTATAACCAGTGGTTTGTTTACACGTGTACAAGCTGTTAATACAGCAGCTTTTAATTTGTTTCTGCTAATACAAATAACACAAATGGGCATTAGAATTTATGTGGATCGGCTTAAGTCAAACCTGTATCACCAAGAGAGGAGAGAAAATATGATTCTCTAATAGTAAGAAATCAGAATTGTGCATAAAATACGAAGATATTGACCAGTCTTTCAAAAATTTTAGTAAACCATTGAATAAGGGTGTGAATTGAATTATAATTAACTCGCAATATTATAATAGTAGTTATTTTCCACTGATTTTATTCCATTTATACATATTATTGACTTTGGTTTGTTCATTATTTTTACACAGTTCGAGGGTCCAGAATATATAGAGAAACAAAATAATCTTTTCTCAGGTATATCTATCTTTAATCAGTGTTATTGTCTTCTTAATAAATACTCACTGCATCGAAGGCAAGAGCATAGATGTCTCTATCCAAATAAAAATAAAAATTCAGCTGAAATTATGTTCTTTACTTCATTAACCACATCAATTTCCTACTGATTATATTTTAATAGGATATATGAACCACAATTTTAGAAGACAGTTAACACCATGATGCGGTGCATTTTATGCTAGAGGTGTTCCCTAGGACACCTTATCTAGTTTGTTATTATTACCTTCTAGAATGCTCTTTTTGCTTTATAAATAGCAGGTTTTGTAATAGGGAAAGCATTGAATGATATATTACACTCTTTGAAGCCTGAGTTCTTCTTCTTCTTCTTCCCTGGATTGGGAAAAACCAAATCCTTCTTGCAGGTCGAGTCTTCCGACGATCCACTACATCACACCCTATCGTTATATATTCCTATAGAAATGCTAAGCCTTAGTTTGGGTTGAAGCAATTGAAAGAGGGGAATGAAAGGAGATGGAAATGTAATTAGTATAGGAATTGGATTAAATTAGTTTTAAACCACTTGTTTGGTTGAGAAATCGAGTGAAAAAAGCAATAACCAATAAATTGAAAAGTGAATACAACCTTGATAGTATTCATACTTCAGCTTTACGTCGCATTTTCCCTTTAATAATATAATCATATTGAGAAATAAGCAAATGCTCTAATTTTCTTATTTGAGTCAAAATCATATAAATTACGCCAAAAAAAAAAAAAGGAAAGATGTAATGATGATGTAAACAGTATTTCATTTCCCTGTAATTCCTGCAAACCAAGCAAAGCCTAAACGAATTTTTAAGTTTCTGATCTATGATCATTCTAATTTTCAACTTGATTTTTTTCTTCTAGTTGTTATGGGCGGGGTCCTTTTCTTTTTATGTTCCTTCTGACACTATTTCCTTATCTGTAGCTTCTATGAAAAACCATATAACATGGGAGATGGATGGTTCTAAGCCGTGTTTGGATGTTGATGTGAATCTGAGCGTGTCACTTGAGGTATTATGCTCTTACTTTGAAGTGAATCTGAACGTTAAAGCTATGTTTGATTGCTGCTTGTGTCCAAAACCTTTTCATTTCACTTTTTTGTATGCATCTGTATGGTTTATTGCTTTGCATATCCTTTAAAAACTTGTGATTAATGAGCTAAGCTTTAGGCTTCGTTTGGGACGGCTTTCTTATTGCTTCTTAAAACAGCTTTCTAGTTAAAAAATTAAAATTGTTGTACTAAAAAGCTACTTTAAGAAGCAGTAAGAAAGTCGTCTCAAATGAAACCTTAATCCTTTCATTGAAGCATGTGATAACTTAGCAGATCAATTATCTTCTATTGGAAAGCGATGACAAGAATTGCCACCTAGCTTCCCATGCGATGGATGACCTGAAAAATAGGGCCCAACTCATTTGACATGGCAATATCACATGGTTCTACAACTGGTTACTAGTGCGAAAACTTATTCAATCTTGCAAGTTTAATGACGAAATCAGCCAAGTTGAAAGATGAGATCTTGTCATGGTCAGAGAGCTTATGCGGACATTGTATGCTCAGTCAGTCGCCAGGTATGGAGACATCCGGCCATGGCAATGTGAGTTCTCTAGTGGTCTAGGGAGAACTTCAATCTCTGGTTTGTGTTTAACAAATTTTGCATTAGATCTAGTTGCATATTTTTCCCTTTGTGATCTGATTACCAATTTGAAAATTAAGTATATAAAATTGAAGTTGAGTCGGAAATTGTTGAGCATATTTTGTTGATGAACACCACATTCAAAAACAAGTGGATCGCACAGATGGGAGCATAATGAAATGCTACCATTAGACATACATTTTGTGCAGTACAACTTTGAAAAAACTTTGATTTATGATAAGAATTGGATATAGTTATTGTTGACCTCCATATGTATTTCACCATCGATTTGAGCATGTGCAATAAGAATGGGGACAAATTTGTTAAGTTACCACTTACTAAAGCATCATTATTAATCATCATGATCCATTTACACATGTAATGATACACACACCACCTTTTCCAACTGACCACTAACGGTCATCTGACATGCTCAGGGAACTTTTTCCCTTCAAGTTACTGTTCATCTTCTCCATCTCCAGTTTCTAATATGGTATCAGAGCGCGATTAAGCTTCACCGCTGATCCATTCTTCTCTAATGGCGGATCAAGGAGCTTCATCTCAGACGCAGTCCGCCTCCTTACAACCTCTGAATGCGTCCTCTCTATCTGCTACTATGGCCGACTTCACCGTCCCACCCCCTCTCAAATTTCTCATGTCGAACCTCAAGCTCCTGGTGCATAATCAGCTGACCGTCGACAACTATGCTTTGTGGCGATTGCAGATTCATCAGGCCTTCACTGCTAACGGATTCGAAGGCTATATCTCCGGCCAACTACCATGTCCTGAATCTGTCAGTGATCAGAAACTCTGGAAGTTAATTGATCAAAACTTGATCTCTGCCCTGTTTTCCACCATTTCGCCATCTGTTCTACCATACATTCTGCATTTGAAGTCGTCTCACGAGATATGGACGACTCTGGAGCGTCGCTTGCAGCCCTCCAACCGGTCCCGTGTGATTCAACTGAAGAATGAACTCCATAATGTGCAGATGCGGGATCAAACCATTTTGCAATACCTGTCGCAGATAAAATCTCTGGTTGATAACATTGCAGCTGCAGGATCTCATATTGATGTTGAGGACATCATTCTTTATACTTTAAAGGGACTTCCGCCTTCCTATAACCCATTCAAAGCTGCCATTCGCACCTCCCCTCACACCATCACCCTTGAGTCCCTCTATTCCCTATTATGCATCGAAGAGATCAATCTTCAATCGGAGCTTCTGCAAGAGACCACTCTGTCCGGTGACGTTCAGGCTCTCTACTCCTCACGAGGATAAGGACGCTCCTCTAATATCAAGAACAACAGAGGTCGAGGAGCTTCTTCCACGTCTATCAGTCCTTCCTCTAAAGCTCCGTCGCCACCTGCTCGCACCTCACCTCGGCCTGTATGTCAAATCTGTGGAAAAACCGGTCACTCAGCCTTGAGCTGCTGGCATCGATACAATTCGAATTATACAGCACCTCCAACGGCTAACACCAGAGCTTACCTCTCTCAGCCTCAGTCTGTACCGAATACCGACTGGATTTTAGACTCTGGAGCTTCTGCCCATCTCACGCCTGACATCCTCAACATCCAGCAACCCAATTCTTACAAAGGAACGAACTCTGTTTCTACAGCAAGCGGCTCATCCCTTCCCATTCATCATAGTGGATCTGATATTCTTCCATTACCAGACACTAATCGTAAGCTCAAACTTGCTCATCTTCTTCATGTTCCAAATCTATCACATAATCTCCTCTCGATCTCCAAACTTGTTACTGACAATCACTGTTCTGTTTCTTTTGATCCCGGTGGATTCATCATCAAGGATCTTCGGGACAACTCAACCATTCACCATGGCCATAATCAGATCACAAAGCTCTTCACACCATTTCCTCTCCGGCGATTCTCTGGCACGCCCGTCTCAACCACCCTCATCCTCGGGCGATGGCTGAATTATCTAAAATTATACCTGCTTTAGGAAATTGTTCTTTTTCTTTTACTTGTGTTTCATGTAACATGGATAAAAGCCATAGATTATCTTTTCCTACTTTAAGTACTCATGTATCAACCCCTTTTAGCTTAATACATTCCGATGTTTGGGGACCTTCCCCAGTCTCCTCTCTCAATGGATTTCGGTATTATACTGTTTTTATTGATGATGCTACTCATTACTGTTGGCTGTATCTAATGCATACTAAGAATGAAACCTTCACCAAATTCCAACAATTCGTCAGCATGGCTAAAACTCAGTTCAATGCTCAAATAAAAACCTTCCGATCTGACGCCGGAGGTGAATATACCAGTCACTCATTCCAACAATTCTTACCTTCTAACGGTATCCATCATGAATTCAGTTGCCCATATACTCCCCAACAAAATGGTGTATCCGAAAGGAAGCACAGACACCTCCTTGAAACCACTCGCACTCTCCTTCACGCTGCTCATCTCCCTTACAAATTTTGGGCTGAGGCTCTTCAAACAGCCAATTATCTGATCAATCGGCTACCCACCTCCGCTCTCAACTCTAAAATTCCATTCAGCTTACTACATGGACGAACTCCAAGCTATGATCATCTAAAATCCTTCGGGTGCTTGTGCTTCCCATGGTTACAACATCAATCTCCTCATAAACTAGCCCCTAAGTCTCTACCTTGCATCTTTCTTGGCTACTCATCGCATCACAAAGGTTACAGGTGTTTTCATTATCAAACTCAAAAGCTCTACATATCTAGGCATGTTAAATTCCATGAACAGCACCATCCTTACCCGCTCAGTTCTGTTCCTGACCAACCAACTCCACCTCCTACCTTCACACCTCCAATGCTCCTCACTCCAGTCTCTACTCTACAACCAATACCTTCTTCTAATATATCACCTATCCCTGCACCTCAAATCAGCAATTCCAATCTTTCCTCATCTCAATTACCTCACACCACAACTCCTGTTATCTATCCAACCGAAACTCCACCAACTATAACCATTCCCACTACCTCAAATCACCATATGGACACTCGCTCTAAAACTGGCCATTCCAAATCCAAAAAGGTGTTTGATCTTCTTGCTGTAACAGACATGTCCACGGTTCCTACATCTTACAATGTTGCTGCCAAGATCCCACAATGGGCAGATGCCATGTCCGTCGAAATGCAAGCTCTGCGTGATCAACAGACTTGGACTCTTGTTCCTATGCCGATCAATGCTCCTATAATAGGCTGCCGGTGGCTTTATAAAATTAAAACTCATGCTGATGGGGCAGTGGATAAATACAAGGCAAGATTGGTAGCTCAAGGCTACACTCAACAGTATGGGATTAACTACAAGGACACTTTCAGCCCGGTGGCTAAGATGCCCATCGTTAGAATTCTGCTGGTTGTTGCTATTCATCGCAACTGGCCCTTGCTGCAATTTGATATAGCAAATGCGTTTCTCCATGGAGATCTTCATGAGGAGGTGTACATGAAATAGCCTTCTGGCTTCATTAACAAAGATCAACCTACTCATGTCTGTAAGCTCCGGAAAGCCATCTATGGTCTCAAGCAATCACCACGACAGTGGTTCCATAAGCTCACCGGTTTTCTTCTCCACTTTGGCTTTCATTTTAGCAAGGCTGGCCCTTCCCTACTCATTTACAACCGGAACAATGTCCAGCTATATCTACTCATCTACGTGGATGATCTTCTGTTAACTGGAAACAATCAACAAGTCCTTGACGAACTCCTGCAGGCATTACAGATCTCCTTTGCTTTAAAACAACTGGGACAACCTCGTCTCTTTCTTGGCATTCAAATACATTACACCTCCACAGGTGCTTTTCTACACCAATCCCATTATGCCCGTGACATTCTCCTGGCTTCGGGATTGCAGGACTGCAAATCAGCCAGCACTCCGATATCTCCTTCTGGATGTCGAAGTGCTCCGGATCTTACACCTTATGACAATCCCACTCATTACAGGCAATTAGCAGGCTCGCTGCACTACCTAACAATCACGCGACCAGATCTCTCGTTTGCGACCAACACCATCTGCCAAACTATGCATAATCCCACAATGCATGACTATATGAGACTAAAACGACTTCTTCGTTATCTTAGAGGAACTCAACATCTTGGTCTCCCTATTTCCATAGGCTCCCTGGAACTTACTACCTACTGCGATGCCGATTGGGCTTCGGACACCACCGATCGCAAATCCATCACAGGATTTTGCACGTTCTTGGGTAACAATCTCATTTCTTGGAGTGTGAAGAAGCAAACAATGGTTGCTAAATCATCTACGGAGGCAGAATACAGAGCTCTTGCTTCGGCTCTGTCTGATGTCATTTGGCTACGACGCCTTCTTCTTGATTTTCAGATTCATCTTGATCAGCCAACTACAATATTCTGCGACAACATTTCAGCTCTTGCCCTCGCTCACAATCCAGTGTTTCACGCGAGAACAAAGCATATAGAAATTGATCATCATTTTATTAGTGATCACATCATGAAGAACACCATTGTTGCAGCTCATATCAACTCCGACGATCAGCCGGCTGACATTTTAACCAAGCCTCAGTCCACCTCTCGTTTCATTACACTCCGGAACAAATTAACTATCAGTAAACTAGATAGTTAATTTGAGGAGGGATGTTAAGTTACCACTTACTAAAGCTTCATTATTAATCATCATGATCCATTTACACATGTAATGATACACACACCACCTTTTCCAACTGACCACTAACGGTCATCTGACATGCTCAGGGAACTTTTCCCTTTTACTCTCTGTTATATACCGAAGGGCTGGAATGCATAAGCAAGTTTTTTCCCTTCAAGTTACTGTTCATCTTCTCCTTCTCCAGTTTCTAATAAAATTGACACGAAGTCACGTAAATAAGTTTGAAGCACCTTAACGACAACTAAAATTGCTCAAAACATATTTCGTTCATGAAACGAACCGGGTCGACGGGGTTGGAGAGTCAAAAATACCAATGAAAGTTGGTTCCACACTTGATTTGATCACACACGAAGAAAATGATGGATTACAACGGTGATGATGTGCGAAGTTTCCCAAACATCATCTATTCGTAAAACAGATCGCACTGACACGCTTTCGGAATGTCAAAATTATCCAGAGTTAAAAGCTGCCAAACAACATTTCAAGGGATTTTTGTTTGAGTGATTTATGATGTTTCAAATTTTCTTCTATTTATTGTATTATATTACTATAGAAGACAAAGCATTAAAATTGACCTTTCTATATATTGTAGGTGTATACAATGCCATTCAGCTTGCTTCCAATATCAGCAGTGGAGAAACCTGGAACCTTGTAAGTCAATAGCTATAAAATATTAATTCAGAATGTAAAATCATTCGATTTACTCTTCTCCTTTCCTGTATAAAAACATTCGATGCTCCAAAAAAAAAAAAAAGACATTAAACAAAATAAAGTTGGAAGACAAACTTAGTCTGCTCTCTATTGAAGAATTTATTTCCCGAATTAAATTTCTTTTTCTTCTTATGTAAGACCTAGCATATAAATTTTATGAAATATTGTGGCTTTTTTCCTGAGATAAGTTTGGTTAAGATGTCCTGACTCAAATTTGGTCAGCATAAATTTTCTATTTATAAATTATTACATTTGTTTTGATATAAGTATGATATAAGAGTTGATTAATTAATTATTTACTCTATTTATCTAAAAAATGGCTAAAAATTCATCCTGATCAAATTAGAATTAGACTTTCAAATTTTCATTTTTTTTGTTTTCATTTTTTTTTGAGTGGTGAGGCCTGCAATGCTTTATGGTGCCGAATGTTGGCCATTAAAAGAGAAGCATAATACTAAGTTAAGTGTGACAAAGATGAGGATGTTCAGGTGGATGGGTGGCTTTACCCTTAGAGATAGAATACGAAATGAGCATATTCATGAAAAGGTTGAAGTAGCTCCACTGAAAGATAAGATTAGAGAGAGTCGCCTTAGATGATAGGGTCACATAAAATGGCAGCCTTCTGATGACCCGGGTAGGAAAGTAGATGTATTAGATTTGACTTATGTTAAGAAAGTTAGAGGCAGACCTAAAAAGGCTTGATTAGAAAATATTAGAAATGATATTTCTCTATTAGATTTAAACGATAATTTGACTTTTAATAGGACACAATGGAGACAAAGGCTTCATGTAGTTGACCCCAAATAGTGGGATAAAGGCTTGATGTTCTTTTATTATTATTATTATTATTTTGAGTGCCGTCTCCTATAGTATTTAGGCAAGTTTTGTTTTCTTATGTATTTTCTTATGCGTGCAGGGTTATGCAAGGTCTTATTGACAGGCTTGTCCCCCTACTTGCAGAGCAGTTGCTTAATGATTATGCATCTTGGGTTGATCAGCAGCTTCAACTCTTTTCTTAGGTGGAACTAAACTACTGCAAGCAAACTTTATTTATTTATTTTTTTTGAAATTGGGAGGCTATCTGTGATGTTTCCTGTAATAAACATTATCCAATATTTTTTTCCAAACTCATTTATGTTAACCGAGTTCCCTCGATTATAAATGATATTTTGCTCTTGTTTTGAGATTTTTTTCTTTATAAAAAAATTTAATTAATCTTTATGTTTTGAGATTTTTTTTGTTCATTTGGTGTAGATTTAGGGCACCTCAATTATCTGTAAAAAATTAATAAAAATTAGATTTTTTTATATAAAATTATTATTATTTTTCTTCGATAAAAGGCAACCTTTTTTACATCTACCAAATTCTAATAGTTTTTCAGAAAAAAAAATAAAAAATAAAAATAGGAATTATATTTAAATAAGAAAAATTGGAAAACTATACGGTACTTAAACTAAGCTTGGAGTTTTTCGTATCTCAGAGTTGATTGAAATGATAGATACAATAAAAATTATAAATAAATAAGAAATGTTTAGTTTGCACTAGAAAATCTTTATTAGAAACTAATTACTATTTTAACTTAAAATTTCTACCTTCTTTTAATCTATAACTGGTCTGGCAAAATTATTTACCAGAGTCCTTTGAAAAATAGCACCGACTCTTTTTTGGTAATCCAGTTTATTTCCTTGGATTACACAAATGTTTAATTACAGATATCGTAAAATAATTTGCTACACATAAAATTTTCAACCAAAATATCATTAGGAAGTATTATATCCTACTGTTTTTTAAAAACATGAAAAAAATGAGATGAAATTGACTATTATTACGACGCATTCTTTTGCGTCGTATTTGAAAATTCAATGGAAAAATGAAATTGAAATAAAACTTCTTTAAGACCGAACATATGCAAAATAACTCAAAGATTGATGTACTACTAACAAAAGAATAATTTGCATATATTTCATGGATGGATCGGACGGTTCAGAGACCAATCAGAACATGTCACATCATCCTATATACGGCGGTACCGAACAAAAAAATAACATGACTCATTTTGATTCACTCCAGACACTGTCCAGGGTCTGCACAGAATAATTTCTCATGGGTGATTGTATCATCAAAGCTCAGAAAAAGGCTAAACGGAGGGATGAAATGACAATGTTATCCTTGTAATTAATCACTTTGCAAAAATGTAAAGTAGAACACAAATTTCACCCTTTCGGTCAAAAAAAGGGTAACATTTATAATGTCACAGTAATGGGGGCCGCTACCTTAAAAATACAATTTATAAGGAATTACAAAAAGGCTTCCGTCAACATTTTACTGGAAAGTAACGGATAGTACTAAAAAAAATGGAGTCCATTGAATCTAAATGAAACATATAATTGCAATTTACTAAATTCTAAGCATTTATTCAAAACTTTCTATAAGCATCAAATTTAGACGTTAGTATGTAGAGAAATACAGCAAAGTTTGAAAGATCATAAGCTTGCTTTCTTCACTAAATTCCTTCTATACATCTACATCTCCAGGTGCGATTGCCGAACCAGTTTGTGCTAGTTTAGCCAATGAAGCTTCAATTGATCTTCGGTTTCTGCCGCCTGGGTCTAAGCACAAACCAGAGAATCGCAAAAACAACCAGAAATGCAGGAATTGTAGTCAGGTCTAGTACTACATCAACTTTCCTTTGACGAGTACAGTGTACTGGATGCAACAAAGCAATGGTGGTGTTCACATGGTCTGCAAACCTGCAGAAGAAACAATTGGAAGATTCATTTACTACGGTAAAGAACAAGGATTCAGACCTCCAATTACAGAGGTAAAGATATCTGCAGCCAATCAATCTTTGGATTGTTGTGATTAATACAGATTGTTTGTGCATGCATCGGCATGTTTTTTTAATCATTTTGCTTTGAAAAAATAAAAAATATAAAAATCTCAAACATCCAATATGGATTTGATTAGCCAACTTTATCTCTCTAATTACAATGTTAATTGATAATTGGAGAGGATCGAGTCCATAGAACAGGAAGGATTAGTAAATGAGAGGGAAAGAGAGTTTCCCAAATAGAAGGCAAATTAAGCCAATGTTGTTTGTGATGCATGATGAGTAGGTTTGTAGTCGAAATCTTTTGCAGGCATGGAACTAGTAACTAACAGAAAACAACCTCACCAAATAAAAGCGTTGCTTGTAATAGCACAGGGAGCTAAATTGACCAAAAGTGTCATAAGCAGCTAAGCATTTAAGGTAAAATAGGTGACTGCAATTAATGTGAAATTACTCCCAGGAATACAAACCACTTTAGGATATTGTTGAATTCAAACTTATGTGTGGGTGATACCCAACCTTACAAGCAAGCAAGCTCAAGATGTCGGAATCAAAGAACCCATGGTGAGTATAAAAAGAAGAAACTTTTGGGGGAAAGTATTTCATTAACTCAATCGTATCTTTAGAAAGTAAGAAGATATTCAAAATACGTCTCTTCATTATTTATTTATTAGAATCCAAGGCCAATAGAGATAGTTACACCAAAAAAAGATAAAAAATACAAAAGTAAATGGGACCCAATATGAAATGCCAAGGGTGCGAGTCATGCTCTGATAAGCACAGAAAATAGCCATTGTTCCAATATGAACTACCAAGGACACTGTCATGCCCTGATGGACACTAGAAATAGCCATTATTTTTTGGTCCAACTCTATCGAGAGGTGAGTCCCTTGGTGCCTGAGTGCTCACAGGAATGTGGATGAAGGCGGATTTGCTAATGGATCAAACAAAAAGGACCGTTGTTGACTAGTCCTTCGATGGCTCCAACGACCTTTTGGATGCAGTCTGGGGATCGATTCAATGCAGGGGGTGAATTTTCTTAAGTTGCAGGATAGTGGATTTTGTAGCCGATTGAGTGTGAGGGGGAGAACTTCGAGTCTTCTTGGGACGGCCCTTGCCTACAGCTAAGTATGTAGAGTCCACTGATGACTCGCCACCTATAATAAGAGCGAGTTGTGTCCAAAGTGTATTCTCGCAGGAGGGACGAGTCCTCTCATCTTGCGAGATTATGTGTGAACCTATGGTGTTTACTTGAGAAGCTACTCCTGTCGTATAGCTTTATCGAGTTGGAAATGGCACCCCTAGGCGAGTCTTTGTTGACAAGGTCCACAAGGTGAGAGTTCGCCAATTGTAACCTCATAGCTAGCTATTATATATCTGAAAATGCATATGTGAGTATACATACAATTCTCCATCACTTGAACCTTTAGAGGTGAGTAGCAAAAAATTACAATTGAATAAATGGAGAGCATTTATTGTAGCTACTAAACAATTAAAGGAAAGTAAATGCAAGGTTACTGCCTTATTTTTGTTGTAGCATCGATTGTCGTGCAGATTTCTCAAGATGATAGTATTGTGACGCCACTCATATTTGGCTAATATAAGAATCAATCAATGCTTGAGGTCCTTACACTTGTGAATATTTAGTTGAACCTCTATGCACTGCGGATAAAATGGTCCCTATCAAGTTAGCAATGTCGAGTGCAAAGCTTGTGAGAATGGTTGCAATTCTCCTTTCCAGGGGAAAGAAAACGAAGGACGCTGAGATGGGTCCCCAAACTGAGCAAGGATCTACTAGGCTTGTTCCCCATTACTCGACGACGAAGGTGAAAGTGGAGCAAAGGCGACCTTCATGTCCCTGACAGAAGCTATGAACCCCCTGGATCCTGCTATTGGGGATGTGATAGAGGCAAATCTGAGGAAGATGACACTCTCCTAGAATTTTGAGGACATACCCTTGACTCTGTGACTGACGAGGCAAAAGTCCCTAGGGGACGTCTAATAGAGACAATAGTTATTGAGGAGGTAACCTCCATTGAGGTCACGACAACCTCAGTAGAAGCCGAGTTGACCACCTCACGTAACAAGTAGGGCAAGTACTCCTATTTTTCTGCGCTCACTTGTGAAACCATATAAGGGGCTTATAATAAGGGCAAGCTGGGAAGCAAGATTTATTCATCAAAAATTGATTTAAAATGATGTTGATGGAACTCCCTGTGTCAATCAATATACTATAGATTTGGTAGTTAATGATAGAAGTAATCGCAACCACTATATCATTTTAAGGGTTCCCTCCATAAGGCTTATTTTCTTCACATATAGTGACTAGGGCGATGCCAACCATTGCCACCCACGAAGTGGATGCTGAGTCGACTTCACCTACTTGAAGCATCTTGGCCACTGTGGAAGGCTCAGCTCGTTCTCCTCCTATAATGACAGGCATTGCTCGAGCAAGGATGAGATTGTTCCCATTGCTCTCCATTAGGGCCTTATATGGGCTCTAACTAGGGTCGGAAAGTATGAGCTCCTTTAGCTTCCCACCTTGATGAAATTTCAACTAGTCTGTGGAGGCAGTGAACTCCTCAGTGTCATGGTCGTGATCTTTGTAGAATGAGCAATACCTTGATGTATCCCTAATTTTTGCACTCGCATTCATAGGCATTGTGCGGTTAAAAAAACTACTTTTTATGGACGGCCTCTACTAGCTTAGCCATTAATACTCGCAAAGGGTGATTGCATGATAGTTGGGCGAACAGTGCATACTTTCTCCTTAAAGGACGAGTGGTGTAAGGAAGATCCTCCACCTTCAACATGGACATTCCAGTGATTCTAAGTGGCCTCACCCACATAAGTGCCCTTTGATACTCTAGGATAAGATGATCTTGCTGTATCATTGGACTCCTACCAGCTCTTCAATCTCTTGGGAAACTTCCCTCTTGCTCCTTTCTATGTTGTCGATCTCTCTTAATGGAAAGCTCTCATAAGATGGATGAATAAGACTCAACAACTCGATTATGCTCCGCTATGTTAACATGGTTGTTGGCGAGCTCCAACAACACAACCAACTTGATTGTTGCAAGCCAAGTGCATACTGGAACGTACCTTACATTAGTCTAAATGTCAAAGCAGCCTAGGAGGTGGAAGGCTCTAACTCTTTCACCTCGAGCATCTCACTATGGAACCTCAAAATGAAACTTCATAGCGACTTATTGGGTTCCTGTCGCATCTTAAGGAGATCTTGCAAATTCTTTTGAGGCTTCTGGGCCCTCACAAATTGGGTACAAATATCTTTCTAAATTATGCAAAAGAGGTGATCACTCATGCGGGCAAGAGACTGAACCACATGAGCATCAACCCCTAGAGAATCTCAAAGATAAGTCGACATTTCAAAACATCATTAATGTTCAACAACTTTATGAACTCAAGTTTAGCAAAGTGGTCTGTTGGGTCTCCTGCCCCTGTAAAACTCCAAATGAGGCATCTTGAATTTTAGAGGCAGACTCGCATTTGCTATTTCCCTAGAAAAAACATTAATCAATTCAAGCTCAGTCCTTCTTGCGTGTCAAGGTGGCAAATTATTCATCACTCAGCATTATGTGAGTGGGATTTGGATAGATCATCAGGGTCAGTAACCTACTTCCTTACCTTCTATGGCAAACAGCTGAGTCAGAAGATCTCTTAGGTGTGTTCTCCCTCAGTGCATGCCTTGGTAACCCTCCCATGTCATCTTGGATCATTTTTGTTAACCATTCCTCTATTTCCATACGATCACAACGAGTGGAGTGGTCTAGGTTTTCCACGTTCACAAATGGCTCAGGGTTGGCTTGTTTGTCAAGCTATGTTCACAACACCCTTTAGAATGTTGGATCTAAATTTGTCCGCCCAATCTTACTAGCAGGCAAGCTCAAGAGATTGGAACCCAAAAACCTATCATGAGTATGGAATAAAGATTTTTGGGGGTTAAGTATTTCAATAGCTCAGTAGTATCATTAGAAATATTCAAAATATCTAAAATATGATTGTTTACCCTCTGAGGCATGCATGAAAGATTACACCAACAACAACGACGATGATGATGACAGCATCAAGCTTTTATCCTATTACGTGAAGTCGGCTATATGAATCATTTTTTCTCCGGGGAAGGTTAAAGGACAAAAAATATAATAGTAAGTGGGACCCAATCCTATGACACGTTTCATGCTCTAATTGCCACTAGGAATAACCATTGTTTTATGGTCCAATTCCATCCAAGGGCAAGCCCCCTAGTGTTGAGTGCTCACAGACAAGTGGACACAAGCGAGTTCATTGATGGATTAAATAGAAAAGACTTTTGCTAATGAGTGCTTTTGCGATGCCGACAACCTTTTAGATTGAGTTTAGGGCTACCTAATGCACGGGCGAGTCTTCTTGAGTTGTGAGAATAGTTTACTCTATGGCTGGCTGAGTGTAAGGAGGCGAACTTGAGTCTTTTGGGGATGACCCCTCCTTGCAGCTAAGTATGTGAAGTCCAATGATGACTCGTTACCTGGGATGACGACAAGTTGTGTCAAAAGTGCACTTCTTGCATGAAGGTCGAGCCCTCCTAGCCTGCAAAAGTCTACATGGATCCAGGGCATTTCCCTAACAAGCGCCTCACTTCAAATAGCTTTGTCAAACTAGCGACGGTATTCCTGGACACGTCTTCGTTGTTGAGGTCCTCAATATGCGATTTCACCCATTGTAACCTATTAGATACCTATTATGCACCTGAGAAGGAATATACAAATATACTCCTCATGCTGTAGTGAAATTGGTGATCACAATATAGTTCAATCATCTTCTTCAAGTCTTATCCTAACTATTTGAGGTCAGCTTTATCAAAGGAGCCTTGATGGATCTTTAAGTAAGATGGAGCATAACACTTACCCAAAAATTATGGTACCTAAGTACAAAAAGTAAAAAGGGATAAGCATTTAGAATATACTTGATGCGGACATCCGATCATGAAGATTTTCAAAGGAGGAGATCGACGGCCGAGATCATTTTACCTTATCTTAATTTGTTATTTGTAATTTTTATTTTTATTATGAATTTTTTGTTTTTACCCTTACTTAAGAGGGTCGTCCTATGTAAGCCCTAGGGGCATATGTGTCTTGTTTTAGTTTCTTAGGCCTATATATAGAGGCACTTGCTTGTGTAATGTAATGTTAGACGATTAATAAAATTTTGTGTTTGCACTTATGTTCTTTGAGAAGAATCTTGGGTGAGATTCCTATGGGAGGAATTCATAGCTTCCACCAGCCGCAGTATGTGTCTGGGCTCGTTGCCTGAAGTCCCTTGGTGAAGGGCAACATAGTACCCGTCAGCTGCAGGATGTGTCCAGTCTCACCAAACTGCCGGCCACCTTCTTTCCTCCTTTACTCCACAAATCACTAATTATTCCTAATATTTTGATTTCAATTAAAGCAAGAAATTCAAATCTCAAATGTCCCCTTTTTTCCTTCTCATTCTACATCAATACTTCAATGTGGTGGTACAGGTAATAGGGAATTGGGGAGAGGAGGGATTTGATAAAAAAAGAAAATTAAATAACAGAGCGCTGGAAAATAGGTTGGAACATGGAGTGCCAATATCATTAACAAATGAGCAAAGAATTTACATTCACTATAATCAGCAAATGAAGTTCAGCAAAGCCCGAAAAAAAGTGTAATAAGCTAAGAATACTTCAAAAGAAAAATTGATCAAACTAAAACATAGGAAACAATAGACTAACCCTTTCGAAGAATTCTCAAGCAAATGTAAAAGTTTCATTGCATCACCATACCGCATCCCACTAGATATAGTTGCAATCTACAGAAAAGAAACAAGAAAATTGGATTAAGCAGCAACAAAGGGGCTAAATACATTGTTATAGCTAATTCTACTTACTCTTCTCCATAAACTAACAACTGAGTTGTATTTGTCCACCATTGTTCGCTCCTGAGATTTGAATAACCTAAAACCTTGTGCAGCTTATTTTTTGTCAAGGTAAAAAAATTTCAATGATCATAAATCTAAGAATGGAGATAACTCTCACGACAACTAAATATATTACAATCCGAGTACAGAAAATTGATGCATTTCCCTTGACATCAAGCATTACACCTATATGAAGACCACATGTATTCATGATGTAGACAAACAAGAGAAAACTGACACAATGAGTAGAACTTAAAACAAACTTTATTAAATAAAAGCAGACGACCCAAAACTTGACAAACACAATAAGAGATACTAGGAGATTTTAAAGAAATAAAGAAATTCAAAAGACGCTATCCTCAGACAACCGTCAGAGCGGGTTCCTCACATGCATCGAATTTGTAGGTTAACTAAGTAAAATGCATAGAACTAGCAAACCGATGGTCCACCACTGCAAGATTGTCCAAAACTCTTCAATAAATGCTTCAAATCAACTCTGATACGACACCCTAAAGTTGCTTTACTTTTGAGAAGAAGGATACAGATGGAGTGGCACTTGCGGAGAGACGGAGAGATTAGAAGCCCGAGAAGAAGGGTGGAAAGAGCCCGCAGGATTTCCGTAGGGGATGAGAAAGAAGGGTGGAAAGAGCCCGCAGGATTTCCAAACAAACCCGCAGGTTTAATAGCAAATATGCTCACAAATATCAACTCCCTCTCTTCACAACATTTTCTCATATTTATAGGCAAGAGAGAGGAATGCCAAGAGCCATAAGACTTTAATTTTTTCATGAGAACCAAAGCATTAAGCATAGGAATCTTCCCCCCAAGCTCACGGAAAAACACCCAAACCAGGAACCAAGAAGACAGCCACGGTAAACGAGGGACGGTCACGGAAGAAGGAGCCCAGCCGTGAGATCCCAAGAGGAAAAGCATCCCAACATAAATTCTTATGCATAGAAGTCATCTCCCAATAAATATAAGCCACGGATTCCCAAGAGACAAGAAGAAAGGGGAAGGGGAAGGGACAAGGCCACTCCAAAAGTAAGCTTCATAATGAGGTACCTTTTGAGAATTAAAGAGCTACTAGACTTCAGCTCAAGCAACTTAGAGAACAAGCTCAATACCGAATGCTCCAAAACAGCCAACCCGTGAACCACCAACAGCCAGGGACCAATCGAGCCAGCAAACCAAAGGTCTACCAGGCCATATGCACTACCTACCATGATCATTGGATGCTTTCCCATCATTGGATAGCTAAAAAAAGAAAAGAAAACAAAATATACTATTGTTTAAATAAAATAAAAAGTACAGAATTTCTTGATAGCATCAATTCAACATTGAATAATTTATAAAAACGTTCCAAGAAATAATTGCATGGCCTACTACATCAAGATTGAGGTTGAAATTAGCATGTTATTATGTCACTGTAACAAGATTACGGAAAGTTGCTTAGAGGGTAATTTTATAGGCTTATAGCTTAATAGTCAATCAAATCAATTCAATGCCATAAAAAACTACTAAGAAATAAATATCCGATGTTGTGAAAATATATTGCAGGTTTATTTTATTTCATCAGCTAGCAATTTGACACGTACGTAACAGAGGCTTGTACTGATCCTTCATGTAATGGTCAATTTGGAAACTTGTAGGCTTATTATGATCATCAGATTTCTTGATTGTGGAGGAGAGTTCAACAATTACTTGTGGTCAATTAACAAAAATGGTAGAATTGGATTCACCTTGATTCCTATGATATTGAATTTAAAAGGCCATTATAGTAAAATACCTGAATCAAAGAACCCCAACTAAAATGAAGCCATCCTCATAATGTAAATTTGGAGAATTATGTAATCTAAAAAATTCAGTTTCCATACGACTGAAGAGTTACTAAATGCATGAGGCTCCTGATAATGTGAGATCTGGGAAAGAGTTAAATGTAGACAATTTTAATCCTAGAACCCAGTATTGCAAAAAGATTGTTTTTCTGATTTGACACATGACCTCCAATCACAACAAAGGAAACATTATCATCACTCCAAGTCTGGCATCATATCGCTGTTGACCTGCATCTTATACACAAAAGAACAAAAAGAAAGAGGAAGCCAAAATCTAACGTGCATACCTCTTACCCGTCGGATCCGCGAATCTGGCTGAAATCGGCGCCGTTCGCATCACGTCTCCGCAAATCCTGCTGAAAATCTGCGACCTCACCTCAATCGAGAGCCCAAACGCGTTGTTAAATAGCAGAGCAAAGGGAGTCTTCGGGTGCTGCTCTCCCCCAAGCTCTTTCCTCCTCCATACGAATTGCTCTCGTTCTCCACGCTCCAAACCCAACGCTTCTTCGATCTGCTCTCCCCCAAGCTCTTTCCTCCTCCATACGAACTGCTCTCGTTCTCCACGCTCCAAACCCGACGCTTCTTTGATCTCCTCTCGCACAAGCTCTTCCTCCGATTCCCCCATCCCGTCGCCCCTTACCTGCTCCGACTCCTCCATTCCACAGAGAGAGAGAGAGAGAGAGAGAACCTTACCCGACTCCTCTACCTCTTGCCGCTGCTCTCCGATCCAGTCCAGGGATCCGACCGAGCTCTTCCCGAACTCCACCTGTAACAGCCGAAGCCCCCATCCCATCATCTCCACGCATCACCTCTCTCTACTCCAAGCCGCAGCCTACCTACAATCCCTCCTGCCCGACGCCTACCCCGATCTCCCCTCACCCGATTTCCTCCTCTATGTTTGTAACCCGATCCCTCTCTCCCTTTGCTTATATATTAGTATACTTTATATATATATATATATATATATATATATATATATATATATATATATATATATATATATATATATAATTCTAAAAAAATAAATATATAATAAAAAGGTTCTTTTGTCAATGCTTGCGACGGGCCGGCAAACCCCCAAGGCGCTCACGTAGCGTTGAGGGTGGGAAACCGGTGCGATGCTTGCGACGACTTAAGGATCCCTCTTCAATGCTTGCAACGAGCCGGCAAACCCCCGAGGCGCTCAAGTAGCGTTGTAGAGCGGGAAACCGGTGCGACGCTTGCGGCGAAGGGGATAAAAAATATTTTCTGTATTTTTATATAAGTACCCCCGAACGCCCACGTGATGCAGAGGGGGGAAATCTGTGTTTATTTCTAACGCCTGTTTTCTTCTTATAATCAACAAACATAAAAACCCTTAAATGCTCACGTAGCAGGCGGAGATAAAAAAATACAAAAATGCGACCGCGGTGTCATTTTTGACACCTACCTGAAGCGCTCACGTAGCGTAGAGGGGAAGGTTGCCTCTTGGTTTCTCCCGGGGATACGCCGGGAAGCTGCCGAAATTTCCACTGAAATTGAGGACTTGGAAAATCTTTGGAAAGCTTGAACTTTCAAGTGAACTTGATTGAACTCAAATGAAATTGGTGCAAAAGACAAGAACTCGAACTGAACTTGTACTCGGACATATACTTGGACTTGATTTGCACATCAAAGGAACAAAAAAGAGATTGTACCTGGACCTGATTGAACTCAAAAGACACTAATAAAAGGCTTAATTCAAACTCAAATTGAAAAGAACAAGAGCTTGAACTTGCAAGTGGCATATTATAACTACAAAGGCTTGTACTCAAACTGAACAGCATTTGAGCTTGAACTTCAATTAAATTTGAACCAGGACTGGGACAAGTTGACAGCGAATGTGCGGACTTGATTTGAACACTCATGCAAATTTTGAACTCGAAGAAATTACAATATACTCAAACTTGACAGTGGATCATATTTGATTTGAACTGAGCTCAAACCTGAATTTGACATGAACCACAGTGGACTTGATATTGAACATTCAAACTCGAATTACTTGAACAATTTTGTGATGAGTACAGAAGCTCGCACACAGTCAATGTTTCTCAAGTGAAAATAAACATTAGACTCCAACAAATGACAACGATCAATAACATGAAGTTTCTCATAAAGATCAAGAGTCCTCATGTAAATGTCAACTAGCAACAATACAAAGATCTTCAAACAAGTAGCCCCTTCGATCATTTAAATGTATTCAAAACAATGTAATGCATTCAAATAAGAATTTATGCATGAGTCCTTACACTTGTGAGAGTCATGTGGATTAGAATAAAGACATTGAGGATACTATCAAGTTCCTTACACTGGCTATAAATCAACTTTGAAGGCCAAAAACTCACAAGTGGGAATTTGGTTGTAAATAACAAGAAGATTGTGATGTTATGATATGGGAGCTATTAGAGCCTACGAGATCATTCACAAAATCAAATATGTAGGAATCATCATCTCAATTGAATGGTTATCATATAAAAGCTCCAATGGGTGTTGTAGTTGACCCCTAAAAGCAACTCCAACAAAAGTGCAAATCTTCTATCAACAATAATGAACTTGACAGAAGCTTGTAGTATCTTGAGGATACATGCAACAATTGTTAGAAGAATTGAAGAATGCACAAGCAAATACACCAATTGTAATGAACATATGCATGTGCAACGATGACAATCAACAACGAATAATAAATGCTACAACACATTTGCAGTCAATAAACAATCAATGGTTATAAAATACATTGATCCACTGCAAGCAAATATTGAAGATATGCAATGGATGTAGGCTCCTACAAGTTATCGTAGAAGACCCATTGTATGCCAAACGTGGTATTCACAAGCAAAATATAAAAGTGCTATGATAAATACCAAATCCTACAAGCCATTAAAGGAGGCATGTTATACATTTAACTCGATATCTGCGAGCAAATGTTAATGATCTGCAATACATACAATTTATCTACGAATACAGATGTATGTATAACATGCCATCTATGGGTAGATGCAGAAAGACTTCAGTAAATGCAGTATCCTGAAGTCAATTTTCGTCTGTGAAAGAATACATCTACCTGTCCACTCATACCAATGACGGATGTACTACATGAACCAAACAACTACAACGAATACAAGCATCTACGAACAAAGGCAAGAGATTAGTTAGTGCACTATGATCCGCCTACAAAAATCAACAAATAGTGCACGACAGTCTACCTGTATAAAGTAGCAAACAAATGATCCAGAAGCTGCTACTCCAAGCCACCGGATCTGCAACCTCCGTACGAGCGGACAGAAGGCGTCTATAAATATCCCAAAGATACCCCCTGCACGTGCACTATAAATTGTATACACATAGGTACACTAAAGGGGAAAATATATTCTCAACCCGCATGGGCCCCGACGAGCGTGTTATTGGTACACACATGACGTCTGGGGATGCTACGCAGGTTATTAAATTTTAAACCTGATCTTCCTTAGCAGGTAAAAAGGAATCGACAGGGTTTAATTATAAAATGCCCCCAAACCTGCATGGGCCCCGACGAGCGTGTTATTGGTGCACACGTGACGTCTAGAGATGCTGCGCGGGTCGACAAGTGAATTCAGTTTCGAAATTGATCCTTCTATACGGGTCAATAGAAGTCGACAGGGTTCGAACCAACAAAACAAATATACGGTTGTGGCGATCGTTATATTTGTCTTAACACATCCATATTAGGCCTTCAAGACCTATAACAATGAGAATTCACTATCAAAGGGCATAAAGCCTACGAAACCCGATCCTCTGTCCACGACCAGACAGAGTCGACAGGGTTCAAGCTTTAAATGAAAATGACCCCGAACACCCCGATGATAGCCGTGTTGAATGCAGATCTCAACCGGAGGGGTTTCCCAAATATTTTCAAATATCTCCCAAAAGTCTGCACAAAATCCAAAGCTCCACCCAAATACCCACGAAAATCCAAAAATCTACAAAATCCACAAATTCCAAAATCCCAAAAATATTTAAAAATGAAATAAATCCATCAACGCACTTAAAGCAAAATCCATCCGCCCTCCGCAACAGTTTGCTGAGGCGGACAAATTGAAATTTACTCTAGCTCACAAAAGAGCCAAATGCCTGGTCGAAAATATCACTAGGATCCATTCTCAAAACAGTCTCCTGCTAGTAAGGACGTAGTACGTGTCCTCTAACAGGCAGTTTCGCCGCCAAATGGCACTGCAGGTAAACGGTTATGACCCGGGGCCCTTTGAATCGAGTGGTTTTGCCGCTAAATGGCACCACAAATAGCGGTTATGGCCAGAGCCAATACGCTCCTTAATGGCGTTAAATCCTTGAGATATGAATCAATAGGATATGATCGATAGGGCACAAAGCCCTCTGTTAGCTAAGGTGGATTCAAATTTGTCCCCTTAGACAAACATCCAACCCCGGTCTACAAGGTCCCCTTGGACGAAGCAACCCATGGCTGCCGACAAGGATCCTTCTGTCAGGTTGGGTCGACTACCTCCTCTGACTAAGTAGACCAGGGACCACGATGGCCCGGGACGACGGAACCATGGGATCTTGATCGGGTTTATCATTCATTCCCCCACCATCCGCTTTAAGAGCAAGATGGTGCAATTTCTATTTTAAATATCCCAAATTTCCTAAATTCCCAAACCTCCAAACATTTCAAATTTCCAAACTCATTGCTGCTACTATACGCCAGATAACACGTACACTCTACGTATCTGATTAACGACTAGCCTTAATCGAAAGTTCTCTCTCGTGATCGGGAGAGGTAATTAACTATAGGGGTTTGCGCCTATAGGAAACCAAAACTCAGATCATAAAGTCCTAGCAAAATGAGGGCGAAATCTCTGGGTAGTGTCTTATCTACAAACCCATCTGCCTTCCAAAATTTACTCCGAAACTTATTCAGTTAAAACTCCCTCGCCGAATAAAAAAGAAATCACTCGGCGGGGAGGCCGGGGCCGAATTTTCGGAGCCCACAAATCAATATCAGCAAAATATCACTTGCGATTACAATTTTACTTTCTTAAATAATTTGCTCAAAGTTATCGCCAAAGAGTAGCCATTTGAATAAAATGACGTATGTAACTAATACTTTTCACGAGCTAATACTATGTAACTGATGCAAAAAGAGGATACTTGTTTGCTCAAGTACTAGGCGATGAATAACACCATTAACAGTCTGTATGGACTCCTCGAGAGCAGTGATGATATAGCTCCGAGCAATTGCATCAGTCTGGAACAGTGAAAGATGCCAGCCCTGAGAGGTGATTGATAGAGGACTGCAGCCCACAGACCATGTCCAGTCCTACACAAAATAAATTAAGAAAAATGAGATATAAAAAAGTAAATTCATAGATACTATTGCATCCAAGACTTCCAAGCAATCCTCTTTTTTGCAGTATTCAACCTCAGACCAGCACTTTCGGAGGATGAGTCGTAGCCTTCAGTCAGAAAAGAAGGGCACAGCAACAACTCTTTTTAAATGAAGATTGAACAAATAGAAAAATGCAAGGTAAAATCCCAACTACTAATCCAAAAGAAACACTACACAAGCAATAAAACTTAAACACCACAATTATATCCCAAATACTTAATCGAAAATTTCCAATTTAGTGCCAAATACCTTGAGAACAAATATATAAACATCCGAAGTAGACAACTTTCAGGAATATAAACTACCTTTATGAATGTGAAGGACATTGTCCAACTCACTCATTTTACAGCATGAGAAAAAAATTAATTTGGTGAACCATAAAGTTTGGTCCTAGTTTTACAAATAGTATAGTGTGATAACAATGCAATACTTGAGCATCAAAGAGAGGAGGGAAGAGAACTGGACTCCACCAATAGAAAGAGAGAGAAAGGATATGAGAGGAAGACAATTTTCAAGTCATTTACCAGCTGATCCAAAATACAGGGGTAGAAATAAATATTTATATAATAGGGTTATAAATATAGATCATGTATTATTAAATTTAATCCTAAATAATTCTAATTCAAAAATAATTTTGTCGAAAAGGATAATATATTTTAATTTCAACTAAAATAAATCCAAAAATCTTCATTTTAAGGAAATAACAGAAATAAATCCTAAAATAACATAAATTTAATTTCCTATGTTGAATCAATTCTCTTGGACACAACAAAACTCTTCGAGTCATACAAAAACCTTTTTTGTTGGAATTTTGGCAAAGATATTAGGAGCTAGATGAACTGCATCATGAACATTTTTTTAATCTTCAACATGTACAAACTGAACAAATAAGAAGCTACATGCTTTGGATCTAAGCAAAACAGCACATCATACGTTTTCTTCATAGTCACATTTAAATAACATCAATGGTAAACATGAACTCCACATCGTGGAAGTTTATATAATAATCTAATGTGATAGTCATGGATGGATTAAATCAATATGTGATGAAGAAGACATCAATTCAAGTTAGGGCACATGTATTTCCATCTGCAGGAGTTAGAGAGGAACAATAGTGATCGGAGAGTTCTCAAACTCATGAACAATAATGGCCTCAAATAAAATTTTGTAGGCTCCGAAAATTTGACTTCCAATGCCCTAGCCTTTCCGCATATATTCTGGAAAAGTTTTAACAAATTATGTAATGGGGGTAATTTTTAGAAGGCAAATTGATTAGAGATAAGATTTCACCCTCATATGCAATAACTTTTAAGATTTAAGCTTTAGTTTCCTATAGGCGAAAGCCCTATAATTAATTATCACTCCTGGTGATGAGAAAAAACTCTTGCATAAGGCTACTCATTAAGTAGATATTAAATATTTAGAATTAGAATTAGGAATTTATCATTGTGCACTTAAAGTGGATGGTTGGGGAAACGAAGATTAACCCGATCAAGATAACAAAGTTTCGTCGTCCCGAGTTATCATATTCCATAGTCTACTTAGTAAGATGAGGTAATGGATCCAACCTGACCAAAAGATCTTTATCAGCAGTCATGAGTTATTTCATATAAGGGTACCTTGTTGACCTAAGGCGAATGTTTGTATAAAGGACAAATTCAAATCAACCTTAGCTAATAAAGAATTTTGTGCCCTATCAATTATACCTTATGATTCATTACTCAAGTGCACTACTTATTGGTGAACTTACTAGCTTTAGTTATGACTGTAATATAGTGGAGTCGTTAGGCCAAGCCACCGGGTTAGAGGGCCTCGGTCATAACTGTTTATCACGTGGAGCCGTTGGGCCAAGCCACGAGTTCTATGTAGAGCCATTGGACTAAACCACTTATTTGAAGACCAGTCATAACCATTTATCACATGGAGCCGTTGGGCCAAGCCATCGATTAGAGGAAAAATGTCACGTCCTTACTGTCAGGAAATTATTTGAAAATGAGTTTTAACAATATTCTTAACTGGAAATTTGCTCATTATGAGCTAAAGTTATTCTTGAGTTCATCACCCTCGCCAAATAGTTGCAAAAGGTGGATGAATTTTGCTAAAGGTAATTAAATTTCACTTAAGATATTTTAAAAATTGATCAAAATATCCCCTAGAGGCCCAGACTATTCATGTGTGACTAATTTGGTTTTCAATGTATCACATCATCTCAACTTCATCCCTCAACTTTACAAAATTGATCAAAAATAGCCCCTCATGTAGTAATTGCAATATAAAATTGATCCTAATTTAGTTAAAAGGGATTATTTTGGAACAATTTTGTCTAGTCGAGAGATTAAATTGGAGCAATGTAGACTACATTAATTATATGCAAATTGTTTGAACTTGCATACTTATATATATATAGGAAATGATCTTATGGTTTGAATGAGTAAAAAGAGTTCATGTACAATTGAAGCAATAGGTTATAATATTTATGCTTTCTAGATGTTGATATTATATATATATATATATATATATATATATATATATATATATATATATATATATATATGCAAACATTCTATTATTCTAATACCACATCTTCCAAATACATCAAAAGAGCTATTAATCCATAAAGTTTAATCGGTTCAAAAATTTCATGACATATATATAACATTAAATTTTTATCTAATTATATGTTCCGACCTTAAAATTTCATGCTTCCGGGCCAGATTATGACATGAAATAAATGCTAATGTCCACATTAACCCACCTCACAGTTGGACTAGTATCACCTGCCTCCCACAATGATTCACTAGCAACCCAACATAAGGTGCATAAGGGCTAGAAAACACTCCCATACTGCTTCATCATGGCTGAAAATAACCAAAATCTCTATCATTAGCCCCATCAAGAGGCCCTAAGCCAAAAGCCGAAGGACCTAATCTAATTCACAGTTGCTTGAGTAAGGGTAATTACTCCCAACCACCACCAGCACTATCAAAACCCAACACTCACACCAGACCATCATTAATTAAAAGACCATTACATGTAGTAGGCCCAATCAGGTATATTTAGATAATCCATTTGGAACCAAGAGTTCCAATCGAACACCTGACTCAATTTCAACAAAACTCAACCTGTCCTCATGTCATCACCCATTGAGTCACATGTTCCCACCGATCACCTGTCTTTCCCTCACATTAATCATGCAATTATCTCAAGAACCTTACCATCTATCATCACTATAGCCTTACCTCAACCATCATAACTATAAACCTTGCCTTTTAATGCCATCAATGTTATTACCTTTGCTTAAAATCATCAACGTTGCAAGCCCTAAATCATTTTGTTGTTACCTTCATCTTGGTGTTAGAACGAAGTTGCATGCTTAATCTTGGCACAATAGACATATACCATAGCTGCTGACACTACGAACAGAATCACTAAGATCTATGCTCTACCACCAAAAATCCTATCATGATTGCCACCATTCTCCAATTCCAATTTCAATTTTATTGATAACCCCCAAACCAGAGAAGAAAAAAAAAAAAAAAAAAGTTATCATTCCTTTCATTTTTCTCTCTTTTTTTTTGGTTGGCTAGGTCATGTCATCTTGCCTCTGATGAGATTACCCCCTATCAATTCCTTGCTGGGTTATTGTTAGTGTTGGTGGACCGCAATAGATCTAGCTTCTCTCACGAAGCGCTACACTAGGAATTGAATACTTGGCGTCCATCACAACAAACAAGTTTTAATCTAACCTAAATACTATTTAGATAGAAACGAGATAAAAATTGACAGTATCCAAACCCTCATTTGTCAGCCTGATAAGAGTGAATGAAGTTTATAATTAATACTGGATGAAAGCTCCAGCTAGAAATCAAAATAGTATTATTCAACAAGCAATAAGTCATAAAATGTTACCACTCCAAAGTGTTTATACTACATTTTTCGACATCCACATCAGTGACAGGCCATAATAAGTAGTCATTATTAAGGCTTACAAATTTAACAATAACTATGAAATTGAGCTATTAAAATAGACTAATAGAAAGAAAAAGAAGAAAGTATATAGTTTAGCTTTCTAATTTGGGGTGAAGAGCACCAAATTGCATCAATTCTCCTCTTCTCCAGGAGAACTCGACTCAGATTCAGCAATTTTTGTGACTCCAATGTTCAATGGGAGGTAAGCATAGATGTCCAAAATGTTGAAAGATATTTAGTTCAAATGGAAGCTTAATGACATAAACTTTATCAGTAACTCATTTAGCTCTCGAGAAGGATCCCAACTTGGAATACGCACCCACATGAAAATGCTCTTCACAAAGGTGAATCATAACAAGGTAGCCCTCAATGAAAGTTTTGGAGTGTCGGTGCAGAGCTACATGCCACTTGTAAATACTGTTTGTTGTAAAGAGCTTGTTTTTAAATCCAAGAACATGCTTTCGAAGTTGGTGGCCATATCGGGAGATAGTTTACTCTGACTTCCAGGCAAGACTGCAAGATCCACAATATGATTAAGAACCTTGTTGTAACTAATGTTGAAACGTAATGCTACCATCGATAGATTAGTCAAAGTTACATACAAATTCAACTCAACAAAGAATATTGTCCCACAATTTAGGATGATCACCAGCAAGACAACAAACCATGTTGCTAAGTGTATGATTGATAGGGCTGCAAGCGAACCAAACGTTCGACGAACTACTCGTTGTTCGGTTCGATTAAAGCTCGTTCATGATCGTTTAATTAACTAACAAACAAACTTGAACAATATTTTAAATACTCGATTCTTAAATAAACAAGCTTGAGCACTAATGCGTTCAGCTCGTTTATGTTCGCGAACAACATCAGTTGATGTTCATGAACAAGCTCGATAAAAAGCTCGATTCGAGTTCGATTAAATATAAAAACTTTAATTATACCATAATATAATATAATTATTTGTTATTAATAAATTTTAAAGTAATAAAATATTATAACATATGTTCATATAAATTAATCATATTTTCATTTTAAATATACAACTGCTTTTATTTTAGAAATTTAATTTCATGAACAAGAAATATTTCATATTTGTCCATGTTTGTTAGATTGTTTGTTTAGAATGTTCATGAACAAATTTAATGTTTGCTTGTTCAATAGATTGTTTGCGAGATATGTTCACGAACATAGCTCGTTTAAAGCTCGATAAGCACTAAACAAACGAACATGAACCAAACATGAACACCCTTAAATTAAATGAACCAAACATGAACACAAATAATAAAGCTCGAATCAAACACAAACAAAACATGAACAAGCTAATGTTAAACAAACACAAACATGAACACTCACATACTCGGCTCGGCTCGGTTCGTTTGCAGCCCTAATGATTGAAATCCTCTGTTTGTCCACCTATTTACAAATGATAAACGAAACCCAGTCGGGGTTTGTTTGGAGTCGCTTCTATAACTCATGCTAAAAACAACTGATAAATTTAACTCAATTGGATGTTAAACTTTGTTGAAAGCCATAAAGCCAAACGATGACACCAAAGAAAAGTCGATAATGTTAATGGCATCAAATATTTTCCTACATCCTACAAAGAGTGCCATATTTGAGAAGTGATCAATGACCACCATCATGGAATTAGAACCCGCGCTTAGTTTGTGGGAGGCCTAACATAAAATCTAGATTATGACCTTCCCAAATAGATTCAGAAATCAGCAAAGGAGCATAAAGCCCTGTGTTCGATGAGCCTCCTTTGTACATTTGACAAATGAGGCACTTCCCAGTATAGTAACAAGCATAGTGATGCAATTTGGCAAAAAGATGCATGATTGCAGCTTTTTTTTGTCTTGTCACAATACATGTGGACAGCTAAACCATCATTGTGCATGTCTTTTATCAGCTGCTGCCAAAGAGAAGTGTTGGAGATGCACAACTGATTCCCCTTAAATAAAAAGGCTTGTTTTATAAAACAGTCTAATGTATATTGATTGGTGCGCTGCTCCCACTTGTTCAAGAAATCATTTGCTATAGCATAAAGTTCCCGCAATCCTTCCATGAATGAGTAGCTAGTATGTAAAGAGACAAATATACTTTCGCGGCTACTAAGGGCATCAGCCACACAATTCGAACTACTGGCTTTATTGGCTTTGTGGTTGATGATGAATGTGAAATTTTACAGAAATATTAACCATCGTGCATGCATGCAATTGAGAGTCCATTGCAAGTTTAAAAATTACAAAGATTGGCGATTGTTGGTCTAAATGGAGGTAATGTTTCCACTGTTTAATGCTCTAATAATAGTGCAAAGTTCTTGTTCATAAGTGGGCCATCTATGCCGAGTTATAGTTACCTTTTTATTGAAATTTTCAAATGATCTCCCATCTTGAGATAACATAGCCCTTATCCCATGGCCGAGGCATCATTCTCTACTTGGAAGGGTTTATAAAAATTGGGGAGTGCTAAAACAGAAGAAGGGTGTAACTTCTATTTAATTTCACCAAGGCTTTGCCATTCAAAAGCATCCCAATTAAAGGTTTTCTTTTTCCAATAGTCGGTGAGCAGGCCCATAAAGGTGCTAAATTTGTGAAGAAAATAGCGATAAAAAATTGCAAGACCATGGAAGCTCTTGATGTCGGTCATAGAGGTCAATTTCGACAAAGTTTGGATCGCTATACCTTGGTTGGGTTTACTTTGATGCCATCAGCACTGATTTTATAACCCAAGAAGTGCACATTATCCACTACAAATTCATATCTAGATAAGTTGAGATACAACTTGTCCCATAATGCAACAAGAATAGGCTTAAGGTGACTGGAATGTCCACTAAGTGAAGGGCCAACATTCAGAATGTTACAAAAATAAACATCCAAAACTTTCCAAAAAAGGGTTTAATTACCTCATTCATTACTCACATAAAAATGCTCAACACATTATGAAGACCAATGGCATCCTTCAGACATTTGAACTGTATCTTACAGTCCTATGGGCTCCATAAATTCGTAGTAATACACTCAGTCAAACATCTGCTCTTTGTGAGCTGAAGTTATTCTTTAATTCATCATCCTCGCAAAACCATTACATAGTGTGGATGAATTTTGGTTTTAAATTTGTGTTGACATATTTCATTATAAAGATTTAAATTCTTAGCAGGATTTGAGTTTAAGTTTTGATTGAATGACTTTAGAATTTTGAGGGGATTTTGAAGATTAAATAGTTCTCTTCAGTTTAAATTCCCTATTGACATGACTATTGTCAGAGTGTTTGAGCACTTTTAACAAATACCCAAAGCATTATCAAATCTCGAAGATCGAAGCACATGCGGAATATATCTTAGCATGTAGATCAATGCTATTGTAGAGCTGTTTGAACACTTTTAGCAACCTCGCGAGGCATTCTTAGATTTTGGATTCAAGGGCTTGACATAAAGATCGGAGCACATGAGGAATCGAAAACCTTCTGATGGGGGCATCAACTGGAAAGTCTACCGTCGACGTGGCCATAAATCAATGGCCACGATTTATCCCGATGTACTTTTGATTTTATTATTGTCTACTTATTGATGTAATTTTTTTTCAGCATTTTCCGTTTTTACCCTTGCTTGAGGGATTGAGTTTTGTAGCCCATTGAGGGTATTTGAGTCCTTTTGCTTTAAGTCATTGTATGAGGCTATTTATAGCCTTTATCTTGTTATTTTGAAGGTTAATGAATGATGATTATGAGAAATTTCTTGCCCTTATGTGTTGAGAGTGTTTGACAGTTCTTGGAGAGAACTTTGGAGAAATCCCTATGAGAGGGAGATCGGATCACCCACTAACCTTGGAGACGGCCGGGTTCGTGATCTTTCTTTATCTTTGTCTTTCCTCCTTCCACCACCACCACCGGACATCTTTACACCTAAACCGTTCTCCATCTCCCAGCCATTGTCTCCTCCCAATCGAACTTCCCCCCAACTTCACCATAAGCCGCCGGTCACCTCACCCGACCCCTCCTCCCTCAACCCACGGCCAACACCCCACCCGACCCTCCATACCCCGAGCCCTCATGCCGCCGGCCTCTATCCCCTAGCCGTCGAGCCAATCTCCTATTCCCCCACTCGTGCTTGTTTCCTATTTTAGATTGAGTTGAATGAGAGTAGATTTGAAATTCAAAATTGATCATTGTGAATTTCAAAATTTCTTTCCTAATTTAATAAATCTATTTTAGAAAAGTCTTTAATTACAAATAGATTTTAATTATTTGATTTCCTATTTTTCCAAACCTGACAGATTTCCCAAATCACCTCCTCAAATCCCTCTTTGGCTTCAATAGCCGCCAGCCCCAGTGAATAATTCCAAAAGGAATTGTTTCCTAAATCACACCCCACCTCTTTGGAAACAATTTGAAACCCCACCACTCTTGGCCGAATTCCCTTAAAACTTTAATTCCTAAATTAATTCCTAAACCAATTAAGGGAATTAGGAATTAAACTCCACCTCAGCCCCTCCATCCCGCCAACCTACCCGCCCCCTCTCCCTCTCTCTATCCAAACCCCTCTCTCTCACGTTCATACCATGCTTGAACAGGTGCTAGAGTTCTCCTTCCAATTTCCTTTACTCCTAAGCATAGAAATCTGAAAGTCTTCTCAGATTTTGGTCTCAGATTTTGGTTCCAAAATCTGAAATTCTTTTCAAGATTTTGGAAGAAGACTTGGGACTTAACCTCTCTCCACTTATAAGAGAAAATTCTTTCTTTTTGCTACCATCCGAGAGGTGTATCAAGAATATTCTCCGCAAAGGTGATATTATTCATTGATTCGTGTACTTTCATATTCTACTACTTCGTAGAGAGATTGTTCAAGCAAAAGATTTTGTTTCACTGTCGCCATCCATTAGTAACGTAGGATTGTTACTTCTTTGCTTTTAGACCTCTTGTTAGATCAAGGTTATGTTGAAAGCTACCTTGTACGCATTGCTTTAATTTTCTTAAATGTTTTGACTTTGCTTAGTCTCTCGCATAGCTTAGCCTAAATGGACATGACCGCTTAATAGTTTTATTTCGTGGTTTTAGTGGTTAATAACGAGAAATCCAAAGTTGTTCTTTAAATATTTCGTGCAAATTTCCTGTCTCGCATTTAGTCCTGCATCACCTTCGTTAGAGCTAATCATAACACTGTCTAAAGGATTTTTATGTTTGTACATATTGCTAAGGTCTACTTTATTTTTCTCATCTGAAGGGGTTTGATTAACACTTGTATTTATGGGCATGATAGACTCTCCAGAAGAAGAGTTGGTAGTTCCATCAAGTTCATTTGCTGCTTTCTGTCACATCTATGCTTCATGACACTTATCAAACATCATCTTGCATTGGGTTGTCAACTCCTGTTTTCTTCTTATGTTTTGCAAGAAATTTTGCATTTGAGTTATATTCTGAGTAGGAGAAATTGCTTGGGCACTAGAAAAATTATTGCATATTATAGGCTATACAATAACTGGTAATTTTTTAAGCTTTCTTGCAAATGCATATTTGCTTTGATATTCCTCTTTCCATTGTAATCATCTACAGTCTCCCTACATCCTTCCAAAATAGACCTTTCACAAGGATCCTATCCTTTATAAACCATTTTGTGACACTCTCGATAAGTTGCACTGGTTTGTTTGCAGACATGGATTTTGGATCTGCATTAACTATTGTAAGGGTGTACATGTCTGAAAACCTAGGAAGCTTTGAGGGAACAATCAACCCTGTACAGTTGAAGGATCCATGTTGGTGCCTTCATTCTAACATAATCCATACACTAGATAGTTAGATACTCATCACTTTAACAAGATCTTGTTGTGAGATTCGGTGCATGGGTCAATGGTCTCTTGTTAGTTGTTTGGCCATTTATTAACAAAGATGATTATTGGTCATTGTTACTACAATTACGTGATGAGCTCAACTTCTTTTTGGAGGGGAGTGAATGCAAGGACTAATGATTTTACAATTACTGTAGCTCATGCATCTGTATTGCCACACCACTAGTGACCTAATGTCTTGATCAAGGCTATCTAATTGTTTCCAAAAAAATGTCTCTCTAATTTGAGCACATGTTTCACAAAAGTATACAGGGAGAATGTTGAGTGAAACTATTAGCTATATCTTTCCTGCTTGCACTAATAAAGAAGTGTAGCATATTCTTGCATATTAAATCATAAAATTATTTGGTCTTATTTTTTTTATAAAAAAATATTGCAATGTAAACTGATCCTCCACCACATTTGTGTGGTCTTTTTTTTTATTAATTCAAATTACACATAATTGACTATTTTTAAATCATTTAAAGTGAAAATTTTTGTTTGAAATTAATTGTTTAAGGGTCCTTTGTTCAAAATTTTGACAGGCTTCCAATGTCCACTCCCTGCAAAGGGAGGTTGGGAGGCACTTTCCTTTAAATCATGCCGATCAGATCAAAGATTCATCGGTCAAGGGCTTCAAGACGATGATTGGTCCCGGCTCAGGTCTTCAAGCCTTCAATTTGCTCGCGATACCTATAAATTAAATATGATTTAATTAAAGCATAAGCTCTTCCATTTTACTTGAAAATTCGGCAACCTCCAGGTGTCTCCTCCCCGTGAAGGGAGGTTGGGAGGCACTTGCCTTTCAAATCCGCACGGCCATATCAAAGATTTAACGTCCGAGGGCTTTAGGACAATGATTGGTCCCGGGCCGCCGGCTAGGTTTTTTGGTCTTCAATTTGCAATACATGTTTATCATTATTATTTTTTTATATTTTTTTTACAAACAATCTTGCACACTCACATACTAACGTGCATGGCACCGGGTCGAGCCGATCGCGGGAGTGGGAGACTGGATGGTCGGGCTGGTCAAATTGACTGGATGGATTAGATGTAGGAGAACGGTCAGCCTAGGAGATCGCATGCGGGAGCAAGTAGCTATACACAGGTGCAGGAGGTCGAGCCAAAACGGATCGACGAGCGGAGACTGGAGAGTTCATGGGCGCAAGAGGATGAGGTTGAATCACATGCGGGCACAAGAGGTTAAAGTAAAAAATCGTGCATGGGCAATGGGATGCATGCGGGTCATGCAGTAGATCTGGGTTGGATCAGGCGCAAGCGAAGAAGACGAGAGCAAGGGTCAGACGTGAAGGAGATGAGAGGGAGCCTGTGATGCGACCAAAAAATATAGGGGACCCTATATTTTTTGATCACAAAGGAAACTGACACCGACACAACGAAGACTTCCAACGAAATGACTAAGGATGAGAAATAGGAAGAACAAACTCTTACATTTCAAATTAAAGAAATTAAAAGAAATTAAAAAAAACACAAACTCGACCGATCTCAAAGACACCCTAAAGTTGCTTCACTTAGAGAAGAAGGATACAGGTGGAGTGGAACTTGCGGAGAGACGAAAGAGGTTAGAAGCCCGAGAAGAAAGGTTGGAAAGAGCCCGTAGGATTTCCGGAGGGAATGAGAAAGAAGGGTGGAAAGAGCCCGCAGGATTTCCAAAGCAAACCCGCAGGTTAAAGCTTTTTCAAAAATAACATATCATTCACTTTCACTTAACTTTCAAACATTACAAGTCCCCCATACAATGTTTAAAATTGCGTATTCGGGTATTGAGGCGTTTTTCATTCGTGAGGCGAGGCGTAAGCCTCAAGGCGTTTTGAGGCGTAAGCCTCAAAATCAAAAGATTGCGTACACATAAAAAGATAAATTTTTTATATACTAATGAGTGAATAATATAAAACATAAAAAAGCATAAGATATGAAGTGAGATCAAAATATCTCAATAATAAGACAACATGAAATATAGTTCAACTCAAAATTCTATCTTTCCCAAATCCCAGTATTCTTTTTCATTAACATATAATTCCAATTTCCAAAAATAAATAGTAAAGACATATCACATAAGAACTCATAAGTCATCAGCAGTGTCATCACTAAGGGGTTCTTCATTTGAATCATCATTATGGTGAAATGCTCTCTCCCTTTCCTCCTCTCATATAGAGTCCAATGTCAAGCATTTACTTCAAGATTTATGTAAGTTTTAATATATATATATATATAGCATGAGGCGTAAGCCTCATGCCAGTGAGGCTAAGCGGGCCTCAAGGCGGGCCTCAACCAAGTTGAGGCGCAAGCCTCATAAAAAAAACTCAAGGCGTAAGCATCGAGGTGTTTTTTACTGGAATTGCGTAAAGGCGGGCCTCAAGGCGAGCCTCATATTGCGCAATTTTAAACCATGCCCCCATACATGGGCGGAGGGAGGGTGGGGCAAGGGGGGGCACGTGCCACCCCTAAAAAAATTGATTTTTTTTTAATCTCAATACAAAATTAAGTGGGTAACTTCAAAAATTAATTCGGAGACCATATGAACTCCGATTTCAGTAAACTTACAGTCGAACTGAACGTCTCAAAAACACAAACCTAACGACACCAAATTCAACTCAATCCGAACCCAAATGACTCCAAATCAAAGACCCGAAGCATATTTGGAAGGTTCAAACCATAACTTGGATTACCAAATGGTTTCCAAACATAACATGCTTATAGTCGAATCGAGCGGCTAGACAAGACGAATCCAACGAGCCTAAGATCGCCAAATTATGATATCACTAAGACATTTAAAAGCCCAATAAACAGTCCACGATCAAGAAATTTAACATCGGTCATCCATTCAAATCACTCACAATTTAATTTCCTATTCATTTACATTTTTTTTTTCTTGATTGATATTAGCTTAATCCTATATTGATTCGATCTTAAAGAGATTTTATGATTTTTTTTTAAATGAGATTTTTAATATCACGTATTTAGTTAATATATTTAATATCACATATTTAATTAATATATTTAATATTACGTATTTAGTTAATATATTAAACATGTTCTAGCAGAAATCGAGTGATTTGATGATTGAAGTCATTTTGTGAAAGAAAAAAATAAACTAATTCACTAACAAAGTTTTATCATTTTTAATATTGATTATATTGGTCCTAAGTCTGGATATAAAAAATTGAAGAAAAATAATAATATAATAAAAAAAATTTTAGGCCCCCCCTAGAAATATTTTCTGGCTCCGCCACTGCCCCCATATATATAGGAATGAAAGGGAATATTAAAAGACACAAACATTAATTTCCACTAGAACCTAAACATCACAACATTAAAATACAATTACTTTTCACGGAAAAACAGCCCAAAGCCAAGGAACCGAAGAGGCAGCCACAGGAGACGAGGAAGCCGCACGGAACCAAGGAGCCACGGCCACGGGAAAGAGCCCAGGCACGTGAAAACCAGCAGCCAGCCGGAGATCCAAGAGGCAAGGCACAAAATACAAAAAGCCATGGTGGAAGCCAAGGAGCCACCATGGGAAAACCAAACAACTTCTTGGGATTCCAAAAGCCCTTTTTGGAAACCCAAGAGACAACTTTAAGACATTAAAAACTATAATAAAAGTGCATTAAATAAAAGATAAATATGAGCTAAAATCATAATTAATAATGAGCTAACCCTTAGTTCAATAAATGAACTAAAGACCAGCTCATAAATGAGCTAAAATTTCAGCTCAATTTTGATTGAGCTAGTAGACTCAAGGGAAGCCAAAAATCTAATTATTTTTTATATGAGTTGACCCCCCCTTTGTCTACATCAGATTCTCCCCTTCTTGAAGAACTCATCTCCTGATGAGTTGGTTGTTGATTCCCTTGAGGAGGTGCATACTGTTCATCCAGCCCTTTGAGTTTCTCACCAAATCTCTTCAAAATTTCTTCCTGTTCCTTCTCGAATTGCTGTTGTAGATACCTTTTGTACTTCTCGAATTTTTGATCACATAGGAACATGTGATACTGAAATTTGTATAGACGATCTTGAAGTGGATCCGTTGAGTCACCTTCTATAGGAATCCATCTATCCAATGGAAGTAGGACATCAGGATTATCTTGATTAATCTCCTCCATGAATGAAGCCATTTTTTTGTTGTTTTTCATTTTTTGACAGACTCAAAAATTACCAGACTCACAATAGGACTCACGACAATACTCACAACTTGACTTGACTTGACAAAAAAAAACAAACTAAAATGAAATTTGACAAACTACAACTTGACAAACACAACTTAGAACTTCCTAACTTGCTCTGATACCAAATGATGCAATCAAAAATTATAGGGGACCCTACCAAATGATGCGATCAAAACATATAGGGGGCCCTATATTTTTTTATCAACAAAAAATAATAACAAAGACGACACAACAAAATGGTTAAAATTGAGAAATAGGAAAGAACAAACTCTTACATTTCAAATTAAAGAAATAAAAAGAAATTAAAAAAAACACAAACTCGACTCGATCTCAAAGACACCCTAAAGTTGCTTCACTTAGAGAAGAAGGATACAGGTGGAGTGGCACTTGCGGAGAGACAAAAGAGGTTAGAAGCCCGAGAAGAAAGGTTGGAAAGAGCCCGTAGGATTTCCGGAGGGGATGAGAAAGAAGGGTGTAAAGAGCCCGCAGGATTTCCAAAGCAAGCCCGCAGGTTAAAGCTTTTCCAAAAATAACATATCATTCACTTAACTTTCAAACCTTACAGGTCCCCCATATATATAGGTATGAAAGGGAATATTAAAAGACACAAACATTAATTTCCACTAGAACCTAAACATCACAACATTAAAACACAATTACTTTTCACGGAAAAACAGCCCAAAGCCAAGGAACCGAAGAGGCAGCCACGGGAGACGAGGAAGCCGCACGGAACCAAGGAGCCACGGCCACGGGAAAGAGCCCAGGCACGGGAAAACCAGTAGCCGGCCGGAGATCCAAGAGGCAAGGCACAAAATACAAAAAGCCATGGTGGAAGCCAATGAGCCACCATGGGAAAACCAAACAACTTCTTGGGATTCCAAAAGCCCTTTTTGGAAACCCAAGAGACAACTTTAAGACATTAAAAACTATAATAAAAGTGCATTAAATAAAAGATAAATATGAGCTAAAATCATAGCTAATAATGAGCTAACCTTTAGTTCAATAAATGAACTAAAGACCAGCTCATAAATGAGCTAAAATTTCAGCTCAATTTTGATTGAGCTAGTAGACTCAAGGGAAGCCAAAAATCTAATTATTTTTGACATGAGTTGACCCCCCCTTCGTCTACATCAGCCTGCCTTTCTTCCTTCGTGCGGTTTGTACAAAGACACACCAAAGAGGTAGAGGAAGTCGAGTGGTTGTCGTTCTTGCATTCGACAAAGAGAGATTGGAAGAGAAGACATAATCGTTCCTGCATGCGATTAAGGGAAGACGAGAGAGTTGAGTGTTCCGTTTCTTGCGTCCGTTTGTCGAATAAATCCTCCAACCATTCCTCATATAGTTTTGAGGAAACGAAAGAGTGTCGGTTGTGTCATGTGAAGTCGCGTCTTTTGGCGAGTGTGAGGTTGGGGCAATAGGGCTGGTTAGTGATCAACATATTGCCATATCAAATTTGAATCTAATGACAGTCGAAGTTCTAGATTAGAGAACATAGAGGCACCGTTCAATTTCTCCAACATTTCTTCCAACCAAGACACAGGAAAATGTTGTTTAACCATAATATTATTGAAAGTATGGTTGTCTGTGCAATGCCTCCTATTGTCCTCCTTCAAAGCAATCAATGTTGGTACAAAACAAGGGCTAAGACTATGAAGAATAAGATAATTGTCAAGCAAATCATTTATAATATCCCTTCATATTTTATGCTCACTTGGAGCCATCATCTAGAACAGCAAGCTTGGTAACAAGGCTTCCAGAATTACATCAATTTGGTGCTGAATTTTCTATTGTGGAGGAAGCTGTTCAAGCAGCTCTTGAGAAGTTAAATCGATGTATTGATCTAGACTTGGGCAACTGCTACCGGCAAAACAGGGAAGTCCATTGTTTTTTTGGTTGATGTTCAGTGACAAAAATAGCTAGTAAACTAGATTGTTCTTTAAATGCTACTAGTAGTCGTGACCCAATCACACAAGTGAAATTGCTTTCCCATAGGTGAAGGTGATGGCAAAATGTGCACTTTCTTACCCTTCCAATCAAATAAGCAAGCGTAGGCATGACAGCCATACCATGTGTCTGCATCTAATTGCCATGGCCGCCCAAGGATCATATGAAATACATCCCCATATAAGACCTCACACATTACATCACATACAAAATCCTTGCCAATTGAGAATGTCACTTGACATGTGTGATTTGATCATCAACACCTTTACGAACCCAACTGATTTTATATGGATTCGTTTGTAGTTCTCAATTGGAGCGACTTAATGAAGCCGCTGGATGTAATATTTCCAGTGCAACTGCTGTCAACGTCCAGGTTGCAAACATTGTCAGCAATTGTGCATCGAGTTCAAAAAACAGCATAAATTTGAGAAGCACTAGCTGTCTTGAGGCTAATCGAACCTTTTGAAGGATAGAATATAGAAATTTACCTTCGTCTACTAGGACATCATTGAATTTGTTTCTGGCAGTGGATGAATGCATGGCTCATCACCATTATGCTCCCTTTGAGCCAAGGTTTTAAATTGCGCCATTGGATATTGAGGCGTTTTTTAGGCTTAAACCTCAAAATCAAAAAATTGCGTAAAGTGAAAATAGAGGTTAAAAGTATTTTTATATAAAACACAAATAATATGTTAAAAGATGACATATTAACATTCCATTGAACTATTAAGTAACAAATTGACATACATATGAAACAAAAATCGTGTAGGACATAAAGTGGCAAGTGATAAATTGCTTGAAATAGGATTGAAATCCAAATATTACAAAAGTAAAACAATATAAAATATAAGAAATGTATAAAAGTATCATATAAAGTCAAGTTTAACTTCAAATTCCTTCTCACTTTCCTATTCATCCACGTTAAATTCCTGAAGAAAACTAAAATAGTTAGCAACAACCTAGAAATCATTTGCACTGTCATCACTGAGAGGGTCTTTATTTGAGTCGTCATCATCACAAATTGGTCACTCACCTACCTCATATTGTGGAGTCCAATGCCTCCCAATCTGCTTCTTTTTCAGTTATTTCGGTCATCTTCCTCGTTCATAAATGTCTGTCATCAATATAAAGATGAGATTAATACTCCAAAATTTTAGAGGAGGTGGTAGTGGTCTGTGGCTTTCAAGTGATCCCTAATGGCGACTACGACGATGGTAGGTACAGCGTAGGTGACGGATTGGAGGTCGAGGAAATTGAGAATAAGTTGTTGCGGCTCGGGGGTGCATGAAGACAAGACTTGTTCAAGGGTTTTAGTTTAGGATTTAGGTGAATTTTAATTAAAAAGTATATAAAAAGGGTGAGGTTTATGCATCACTCCCGAGAGGAGAGACGCGTCTCAAAGCAGGCCTCAGCCAAGCTGAGGCGCAAGCCTCATAAAAAAAGCTTGAGGCATAAGCCTGATTCATTTTTCACTGGAATTGTGCTGAGGCGAGCCTCATATTGCACAATTTTAAGCAATACTTTGAGAGATTGAACTTCTAGTCTTTATGGGCATTCATTTGATTTATTTCCCACTTGAAAGCATCAGTAGCATTTTGAAGGATTAGGTTTAGCATATTCATTGGTGCTGTTTGTTCCCATTCTAGATATTTCCTTCTGCTCCATTTATCCTTTTCATTGGTAGCTGACATTTGGGATTGATTAGCCACTTGGGAAGATTTTTGGTCATTTTCCAATATCAGTTCATTCTGTTGACACCAGCCACAAGTAAATCATGAGGAACAACTTAATTAAAGTTTTGATTTATAAGCGAAATTAATGGCCTAAGACAAAGACCAAATTGAATTTAACTCAAGTTTGTCTTGTATGGCATCTTTCAACCCTCTAAGATTGTTACGAGCATTTAATTGACAAAATTTCTCCATAAATGCACTCAAAACAAGATTCCTCAATAACATTGTTTGTAATCTATAGAAAGGAAATGATCCCTCAATAACTATTTCATTGACGCTCAATTTCTAACAATCCTCTTACCTTCCCTAAGGTGACATTAGCACATTTGCACCCAAAACGTTGTGGTCCCTCCGCTTTAATTTCTAATCTACATATTTCACCTACTTTTTGAAGTGATTTCCATATAATCAAAGAAGAGTCTTATAGCTTGCTCCAAATCCAAATTATCTTCTAAACGCAAATGCCCATCGAAAAAAGGGCAAATCAACTTTTACCTTGAAATCTACATGAGATTTCTCAAACTAATGTTTTTGTCAAGGCAGAGAGTCGAAAACCACGATTTCTTCTCCAAAGTTATAATTAGATAAATGAGTTTGTCGTTAAGGCATCCACTGTTCTTCAGAGGGAAATTCATTTGAGTTGGCATGTCAAATCTTTGAGGGTCTCCATGGAGTTTAATTTATTGTTACAATTCCTCCTAGAAATAGTATGGTAGCAAGGTTCACCGATGATGTTGTCAGGGGGAAGATGGCATAGCCTTTGATATTGCAAAACTCTTGTTAGACCTCTATCACAAATTGATGGAATTCTGTCACCAAGAATTTCAACTTCCGTTCGACCGCCGATTGATTTTCCCAAAATGAAACCCAACTCCAACCATCATCGTAAGATGGTTGCCTCTATCCGCCATGGTGGCGCTTTGATACCAAACTGATACATGATTGACATATGGGAAGTCAAAGGAAGAAGAAATAGAGACGGATTTGTGATGAAACCAAAAATGATATTGTTCAGCAACCAAAATGTTACAAAACAATTACCTCTTACAGGTGGTTATGTTACCTTTTTGGGTACCAAGAATTTGTGGAAGCCATAATAACTAATCATCATATAAAATAAAACATAAGTAGCAGTAATTGTGCAATTAAGCTACTAAAAAAGAGTAATAAAAACAGAAAGAATAAGGTAGATAGTTTAGCTTTCCTATTTGGAGTGCGGTATAGCTACATTGCATCAAAAACCATCCGTGTAAAAGAAAGCCCGGTTGCTTAATCAATTCTTCATAAGATGAGCATTTTCATGGATTAAAAAAAAAAAACTAGAATTATTTGCAATGTTACTGTTACTATGCATAATCAATAAAGCTCAAATACACAAAAGACCTGACTGCATTTCAGAATTCTCTCCTTTGAAATCAAGTTAACATTAAAAAAAATAAAGACAAACAACTCAGATAAAAGGAATTAAATTAGAAAAAAAAAACATTTTTATACCTCAAGAGCTGTTTCATGGACTTGACTGTACGCCAAGTGAAGAGGCAACAAACCAGAAAGATGTTCAGCAGTAGCAGCAATTGCAGCTTTTATGGGTCTCCTAAAGATATAAACATAGCCAAGATTATAGTGATATCACCAATATTCAACAAGTCATAACTCAAAACCAAGATGAAAAAAATAATGTAATATTAAGGATTAATAGACTTGAAGATAATGAAAATAAGAATCGTTTCAAGAATTCACCATTCAATATGGTTCATATATTTGATGAAAATTAATGATTTCAAAATTTGAATAATTTAAGGACGTTACAACCTCATGGGGAACCAATTTAATAAAATAAAAAACAAAGCAAATTCAAGACAGGTTCATGTTGATGTGACCTGACAATATAACTGAATTGTTCCAAACCTCAAAAGCCTACCTGAAAAATTATTTTGTGCGGTCACAGAACGGTGTCCAGAGGCAAATTAGAACAAGCCACGTCATTTTTTTTTTGTACCGCTCGGTACCGGGTGACATGATGTGTTCTTATTCGTCTCTGGACCATTAGATGACTGCATAGAATAATTTCCCCAAGTTGTGAACTGACATGAAAACCCAACCTTCACCCAACTAAAAACAAGTTTACATTAAGCTTCTTAGGTTTTGGGGATTGGTAGGATTGATTGGTGATGTAGACAAAGGGGGGGGTCAACTCATGTCAAAAATAATTAGATTTTCGGCTTCCCTTGAGTCTACTAGCTCAATCAAAATTGAGATGGAATTTTAGCTCATTTATGAGCTGGATTTTAGTTCATTAAATGGAACTAAAAGATAGCTCATTATTAGCTATGATTTTAGCTCATAGTTATCTTTTTATTAAATGTATTTTTATGCTTTTTATGTTTGTATTCATGTTTGTCTCTTGGAATTCCAAACCGGCCTTTGGAATTCCAAGATTTAGTTTTCCCATGAGGTGGCTCCTTGGCTTCCTCCATGGCCTTTAGTATTTTGTGCATTTGCCCCCTTGAATTCCGGCCGGCTGTTGGTTTTCTCGTGCAAGGGCTCTTTCCCGTGACCGTGCCCCTTGGTTCCGGGCGGTCTCCTTGGTTCCCATGGATGGCTCTTCGGTTCCTTGGCTTGGGATGTTTTTTTAGGTGTTTTAATGTTTGTAATGTTTAGAATTCCTATGGGAATTTAATGTTAGTGTCTTTTGGTCTTCCCTTTCATACCTATATATATGGGGGATTTGTAATGTTTGAAGTTAGTGAATGAAATGTGATTTTTGGAAAAGCTTTAACCTGCGGGTTTGCTTTGGAAATCCTGCGGGCTCTTTCCACCCTTCTTTCTCACCCCCTTCGGAAATCCTGCGAGCTCTTTCCAACCTTTCTTCTCGGGCTTCTAACCTCTTTCGTCTCTCCGCAAGTGTCACTCCACCTATTTCCTTCTTCTCTAAGTGAAGCAACTTTAGGGTGTCGTCAAGTGATTGAGTCGAGTTTGTAATTTTAATTTCTTTTGATTTCTTTAATTTGAAATGTAAGAGTTTGTTCTCTCTCTTACTAGTCTTATAGCGGGTCGTCGTCGTCGTATTGTTTTAATTTTTTGTGATAAAAAAATATAGAGTCCCCTATATTTTTTGACCGCATCAATTGGTTGGCAGACAAATTTTTTTCCTCAAGTTTGGCTGACATGTCTCAAAGTAAAAAAAAAAATAATTATTATTATTTACAACATGTGCCATTAAAACTATGAGTGGGTCAGCATTAGTCCTCTAAAACTAATCGATAACAACAACATCATCATCATCAAGCATTTATCCCACTACGTGCGGTCGGCTACATGAATCATTTTTCTTCATTGTGTCCTATTAAGGGGTCAAATTCTCATTTAAATCTAATAAAGAATGGTCATTTCTAATATTTTCTAACAAAATCTTTTTAGGTCTATCTCTATCTTTCTTAACATAGGCCAAATCTAATACATCTACACTCTCCTAACCGGTTCATCAGAAGGCCACCATCTAATGTGACCAAACCATCTAATGTCGCCAAACCATCTAAGGCGACTCTCTCTAATCTTATCTTCCACCGGAGCTACTTCAACCTTTTCATGTATATGCTCGTTTCGTACCCTGTCACTAAGAGTAAAGCCAATCATCCACATAAACATCCTCATCTCTACCACACTTGATATTATGCTTCTCTATTAATGGCCAACATTCTGCGCCATAAAGCATTGCAAGCCTCACCACCATCTAAAACTAATTAACCGAAGATAAAAAATTTTGTTCAATCTATTTTGCTTCATTTTTTTTAACATGGTAAAATTCCGTTGTTTGGTTATGGTTTGGTTTAGCCAAGAGGTAAACCAAATATACTAAAAAATGAACTAATGCCTTTTTTTGGGTATATTTATATCTATGTTTATGAATATGTTCCCTTCCATGCCTAATATATGTACATAAAACTATGTCTTGCACAAAATAAGTATTCAGTCCGATTTCAACATCTCGACAGGAAGAAATTGAACTGAATTAGCAGACATCTTAGTCATTATGTCATACCTATCATGTTTGGTTTAGACATAGAAAATCAAACAAACCAAGTTATTATAGTTGCTTCAACTTCTTTATATAATAAAAAAACATTCAGCTAGTTCAGCCATTTAAGGAAAATAGAACCAACAAGTTTCGGCTGGTTAAGCTTCCTCAGCTAATAATAACATTCAGTCGATCAAATCACAGCTTAATGAATTCAGTAGTATGAAAAAAGGAACATTGTCACTCATCAACATGATTACAATAACCAAAACACAAACTTGTGCCTGTCTTTATTGGGCCGGTTGTTAACCATAAAAAACTACATCAGCTTTAAGCCTATCACTGTTCATTGCCTTGCTAGGCCCCACTGCTCTCGCCTTGTTATTCACTACAAGAAAGTCAGCAATACAACATCAATACCAATGATACATTAAGAAGAGTGTACGTTAAACTTTAAATAGCATGCTAATGATATAGATGATCAAATTGTAGCGAATGAAATCGAGTTGCAGCTAGATGATATAGACTTAGACATTAAAGAGACATCGAAGATGTTAGGGATGTGGTCTCGTCAGATGGAAGTGAATCATCTAATGATTAATAGTTAAGAGGTAAATGTGAATCACCTAGTAATTTTTTTTACATGTTAGTATACATACAATAGTTTCTTTTTTTACATGTTAGCATACATATAGTACCTTTTTTTTTCACATATTAGCATACATACATTAGTTCCTTTTTTTACATATTAGCATACATACATTAGTTACTTTTTTTACAAGTTAGCATACATACAGTAGTTCTTTTTTTTACATGTTAGCATACAGACAATAGTTCCTTTTTTTTTACATGTTAGCATACATACAGTAGTACTTTTTTTACATATTACGGTAACAATAGTTACGACGACCGAGTATTGATGTTTGTGACGAAAATTCCGTAATAAATTGTGGCAGATTTGCGACAGCAAATCCGCTGCAATTTGTGCCGCAAATCCGCCAAAAAATTTTACGGAATTTGTGGTAGTCCACAAGGACAAGGACATCATTTTATCTGAGATAATTTTGTCAAAAATCTGTTGCAAATTTGATTTTCGACGGATTTACTCTGCCGAAAATACGTTTGCGATGCACAATTTACCATCGAATTAGAATCCGCCGCAAACTAGGATTTGTGACGGATTTATCGAGTTTTGCGGAGAATTGTTCTGCCGCAAATTGATGATTTTCTTGTAGTGACTCAACCTAGCAACTTGAGGTTATTGCTCATCCTCACCGCCCAGAGTAGGCTGATGCTTGCTTTGAACATTAACATAAAATCCCATCCGAGAAAATCATAGTTATCTTATTTGCTTTAAATCATGTCTGGGTTGGTTGGGTAAAGTTTAGAAAGAATGATGTTCAGAAATCAGCCGATAACAAAAGGTTCCTCATTTGCAAATTGCTGCTAAGACTCTCTACACATCCTCACCACTCAAACCCGACACTCACCATTGCCAAACTCATTGCTCACTCCAGCCCAATACTACAAAGGTATTTGAAGCCGCAAACAAATAAAAAAATATGAGGGAAAGCATGCTAAAGGGCATCAGTATCTAAACATACCAGGAAACTTAAACTTTTATGAGCAATAGAATTACGTTGACATAGATGAGCCGAAATTTGATAAATACATCATAAAAGAGGAATTTGGTCTACGTGCGTCAGCATTATTGCAAATTTATAATTTACAAGTTAAAACTCACTTATTCTACCCGCACAAACAATATTTATGCCAGTTTATCCTTGATCATTGATCATCCAAAAATCCTTAGCAACTCACCCAATCCACTCAAAACTGAAGTTTATCTTGGATCACATGCTCCTCCATTATCAATAAAATCACGTCATCACAAAGATCATAGGCCAATAATCACCTTTCAACCTCTATCTATCTTCTTCTCGAAATCTGCAAATTACTCTTAACCTAGAACCAACACACTTTGCATCACATTGACCCAAAACCTATATGGTTAGTGTTAGGGTTCATATTATCAACCCATACATTAAACAACATCATTGTTAGAGATGCTTCATGCTGTGTCAACATGTGTCAGACACCCATATATCGGCTAGAGCCAGGTGACAGGAGATCATAGCACCCCACAACCCCATTAGATGGGCTCCATTACTAATTGGTACTGAGTTGAGCGCCTTGCTTTGAGGGGCCAACAAGTGAGGTGATTAATTATCTTGATTTGAGAGATTGGTGCTAACACTATAAATGCTAACGAAGAGTTTTCCAATGATAATTTAACATTGTACGGTGGAAAACTAATACACATTGAGGGTGTCCGACGTTTTTGATAACTAATACTAAAAGAGATCCGTATTTGGGCCAATCATTACCAAGGTATGTCAACTTCAAGCTGGGATGAACGACCCATCAACCCAAATTAGTGCCCCTAATGCACAAATGCTGTGAAGTTCAATGCTTATAGCCCCCTACATTTTAAGGTTTTGTAATCTGTAAGCACTTTTTAGTGTAATCTTATAGCAAGCATGAATAGAGCATTAAAAACAATCAGTTTTTAGGGGAAAAGGAAGAAATGATAACCTTAAATCCCAAGCAATTGGCTTCCCATTGCATTGCAAGTGGCTCTCCCATACCGCTTTATCTGACTGAACAACAATGACCATGTCAGAAAGTGCCCTTGCTTGATAATGTTTATCTACCAGCACTGGATCATTGTGTATGAACCAGAAGATCGGAACTTCCAATGTAGACCTGGAATCTGAATGGATTCCTACATAATGTTTGAAAAAACAATATTCAATTTCTTATTTAAAAAATGCCAAAGGCAGACAAAGAAGTTTTTTTATCAAATATAAGAGCATGTGTATAATAATCAAAATGATAAAACAACAAGGAATAAATCCACATTGTTTTGACGATGACAAATACTATAGTAACTTGTGACAAATAAATTCTCTTAACATGGCTTGAACATTCTGCATTGAATAAACTCTGATGTTGACTTCTGACAAAATGATGAATAATAAGGTATGCTGCAAGACATGAAGATCCATGCACTCTGCAAAGCTAAAGAGGTTCTCCTTAATATCTTAGAGTCCTAGGCCTGGTATGTAAGCGTTCTGTATTTTTCCAAGCTTTATCATTACAATTACACTTCATTTAAAATTCATTTTTGTGAATTTCTATACAAAAAATTCACTTGGGACTTGTTTGGTTATATTTATGAAGACCTGGAAGCAGACCACTTCAGCTATTTTAGGTAGCCAGGGAAGTGGACAGTGCTTCCTCCCTGAGAAGTAACTAGTACAACTCTAAACAAATTGCCTTTAAGTTCATATGCTCCGAAGTAACACTTCCGCAAATCATTAAATGTGATACTCTAGCAGTCTCTAAATTGCAATGTCACTCACATACACACAGATATACGTTCATATATAAAAAATATAATTTAAGGTAAAGAATATTATAATATATATTAAAAAATATGCATAGTATTAATAGTTGATGCATACTTTAGTAATTTATGCTAAAAAAATGCATCATTAGATAATAATAATTTCTTATTTTTTTATAATTATAATATATATTATATAGAATAACAATTTTAAAAAATGATTATATAATGAAAAATTCTTTTGAAATAATTATTATAAAGTTCAAATACACTAAATATTTTTATATTTTATATACCTATACTTATGTACTACATATGTGCATGTGTGTTTGTGCATGCATATGTGTGTGTATACCAAAATATTACTTACGCATATGCATGCATACACATCTATATTTATAATTCAATGCAAAGGAATATAGTATTACAGTATAACATAATTATATTTAACAAGTGCTTTCTATTAATAAGCTTACATAGTATTCATGCACAAGTGAATTTGTACATTATATAATATATATTCCAGTATAACATAAATTATATTTAACAAGTGCTTTCTATTAGTAAGCTTACATAGTATTCATGCACGAGTGAATTTGTACATTATATAATATATATTCTATATATTCTCAACAATTTGATCCATATTCACTTTCTAGGGCATCAACATGGAGCCATTGTCAGGACTACAAACTGAGCCAGCTGACACGGCGCAATTCAACAACAAAATTGAGGCTCATTTATTGAAGTCAACAATGCCTTTGGCAATTACTATTTTGTGAAAGGTTTTTTAAAACTTAGAAAATCATTCAATATGCAAGCCAACTTCTCATTGTAATGTATTAAAGATGTTATAGTTGAACCAATGAATCTAGCATTGGCCTCCATACACTCTTTTTGCTGAACAATCATGTGGAAATTTTGTAGTTATTTAGTTAGGGTTGATCTTTGACCCCTGGATAAGATTTAAGGATCTTCTCCTTGTGCGGGAAGAAGTGTATGGAAGTTCTTCACTAGTTAAGAAGCCAGCTTACTGTATTTCAAAAGAGGGATTTGAATAGTGAATGTAGGCTAGGCTAGAAGCCAGATCACTTTTAATTATGTGTTCTCATTCTTGTGATAATTTTATTCTCTTTATGCTTTGCTCAAGCTCAATATAAATTCACCTCATTATTTTCAAGCAAAATTGATTATTTCTTAACAAACATTAAAAAAATGATATTTTCACTTAAACAACCATTGACCTCTTGGATCAACAAATGATCATCCAATAGAGTAATGTCCCCTTTGTTTGGTGATCCGGGCTAGTCCAGGTTTAATAGCTAGTATTAATTCCACCATTAAAAAGTGGTGTAAATAAGAGAAAATATCTTCCACAGACTAAATAAGTACAATAAAATCAGACTTTATCGCTGACACACTCATAACAGTAAAAGAAAAAACAACAGTAACGAAGAAAAATGTACCTTTGAGAGAACCATGATCACTAAGCTTCTGTAACTGCCGCTGCAAAATTAAGGAATCAAGGTAGGCACGCGTGGTCAATCTATATGTCCCATTAACTAGAAGAAGCGGCACTGCAGCAGCACGTCGAGCAACTGAGAACGCCATAGTAAGATCTGGATCTTCCGAAAGTGCCAGCCTAGAAATTATGGGAATTAAGGTGAATATTTAGTAGAGAATGCTGCGTGACTTATATCAACCATCTTTAGAAGTTCAATATAGGATCTTAAAAACATATCGTTTATTGAAGAAAATCCATGAAGTTTTTAATAAATTAAAAACCAGGAGCAGCAGATAAAGAATGCTTACAGGTGTTGGCTAAACATAACCTTTTGAAAAGCAACCGCCAAAGAAGAAAGGCCATCTGTAAGTGCCTTTAGGTTCACGGGTAGCTTCTTCATATTCCTCACTTTCTGTGAAAATATTCGCATTGTGGAAAAAAACGCAGCAAGTCAAAAGACCAAGCAAAAATGACAGGAAGACTTACCTCCTGCGTGATGAAATATATCTGAAATGATATCTTTTCATAGTAATGGTATGCCCCATCAGCCATTGATGGAGCAACTACATGTCTCAGAGAGCCCCACAATGTAGCCCCCAGATGAGACAGAAATGTATCATGCGCAACAGTATAGCTTTGGTATTCCTGCAAAGGGGTAACAATTAGAATGACAACAACAAGAACTAACCAAAACTTTCTCGATTTCTCTCATAGAAAATCTCTAATATAAAGAAATTGTATCATGAAAGCAGAAATACATTTTGATATTCCTGGTCCTAATTAGTTGCAATAAGCTAAGAAAGACAGGAATATAAATGTAAACCTCAGGAGTATCACCGAACAAATTCCATTTCTCCATCCTCTTCAAAGCATCAAGAGCCTTCTTTTTGTGGCTTTCATCAGAATCATCACTTTTGAATCCCTCCAGTTCACTTTTCAAATCATGCATCCTTTCTTCAAGCTCTGAATTTCCATTAGTAAATTATCAACAGGTTACCGACAAAAGTGGCTACAAGCCAGCAAAGTACTCAATATCACGTAAAACTGCGCATTTGTACAATTTTTAATTTAGTATTTAACATCCCATGAATTTGTTTATAATGTCATGAATGCATAAAAAATCCTTCCATATTAATTTTGCGGACACAAGTTCCAAGCCTTGCATGCCATTCTCAAGGCCACAACCAACAAACATAAACCAAATATTAAAAAAAAGCATGTTTAAGACCATTTAAGAAGCCAAAGTTCAAAGCTCTAAAAACACTACGATTGTCAAAAGATGGCATTAATAAAGTTAACTTTACAGAATAAATTAATAGTTCATTACCATTTGGTGGTGCACTTCTCTATATGGAAAACAAGACGGAAGGAATTCTTTCAAAAAAAAAAAAAGTGAATTGGCTTCAAAAGAAAGAAGCATGCCTTCACAGAGAGCAAGCTTTGTCCTTCTCCCTTTGCAATGTCTAAAAGCAAAGAGTTCATAAATATCAATCTCCGCTACAAGAATATCAATGGCTTGGTGGTCCTACAGGACAAGTCCAAAATACATAAAATTAACAAATCATTGTGCAAAGCAAAGGAGGCACACAGAAATAAATAAAAAGGAATTACCAGGAAAATGTTAAATATTTTACAACACCAAAAAATTGATATGTAAAGTGGTAAAAGAAGTAACTGAGAGCGATAAAATATACCATAAATTACTAAAGGATCACATCAATTAAAAAGAACCATTTTAAGGGCAGTTAAAACTGCTGCCGTAGTGCCGACGAGAACATAACTTCAGTTAAAGCAGGTGGTTTAGATGGAAAGTGTACTGAGAGTACTAAGCAATAACAAAATATTATGGATATTTATAAGTGAAGTTACAAAGACACAATAAAATTAGTTATGCTATACGAACCTAACAGTTGGGTAATAAAGAAAACATTAATATCTAAATGTTGGGCAATAAAGAAGGAATTTTCATACAAAGAGAGTGATGGAAATGAAAATTTTAACATAAATGTGGTATGATAAGAAAATACAGCGAGGTTATTTTCTTATGCATAATGAAGGGAGATAAATGAAGGTAGAAGAGTTAGATAAAAGGGGTAGGCAGAAAATAGCATGGCTTGAAGTTTTGCAAAAAGACTTGGGCAAAATAGAGTTACGTAGAACTCAACAGGAAGAAATGTAAGAAGATTCGTATAGCCAACCACAAATATGTAGGATAAGGTTAATGATGTTGATGAAATCGGTATATAAAGTAGTACTTACAAAAATACTGGAAAACAAACTAAAGAGACAAGAACCAGGTGTTCCAAGAATATATTCAACTATATCATCAAGATCAATCTAGCACGTCTTTAAACACCATTCTAAATCCTTAGACCAATCACAGGAATCAACAGCTAATGTTCCTCTAATGTGCATTTTCCAACTAGCTATAACTTCTTGGTACACCACCTATCGTCCTTAACAATCCACAAAGTTAATGGGATCTATGTATTGAGTGAGTAATATGCTACAAATAAAGGCAAACAACATTCATGCAGAAACAGCGAAAAATAAAAAACATGAATGCAGCAGAAGCAAGGATTTAAAGATGGGTCTATTGTAAGAACTAGTAAGAATAAATAAACAAAAGACTAGATTTGATGAAGCTTTCGGGTAATGTCTGTTTAATAAAAAGGCAATAAGAAAAAGCGGGTTTAGTTATGTAAAAAAGAGCAAGTAAGAATAAGGAAAATCTATGAAGCATAACCAGGCACCAGGTATATATGGAAACAAAACTAGGACAGTCGCAGAGCAAACCTTCCAAAAAAAGGAACATGATTTGCCTAGCCTAGGTTTATTACCTTTAAAATCACAGTTATATTCATATGGAATAAGAGCAATAAATTGTGAAATTTTTAATAAAACTAATTGAAGACCAAATTATCCTTAAAATTCATGAAATTATGCTTGCGGTTAGTTTAATCATGTTAATGAGAGTGGATGATTTTGACTTGGTTTTAAAGGTTATAACACCAAAATCTAATTAGGCAAAGCATGGCAATTTTCCTCCAAGGAGGAGAAAGCTTATATCATGAAAGAAGCAACGAGAGAAGAAAGGGACTACCAAGACTTTGGGTTTGAGTCAAGCTAGCATCACTCTGCTTTGCATTCTTAGAAGACTCCTTGATGTTGGCTTTTGTTTTTGTTGGATGAGCTAAAAATGGAAGTAGAAGATTGAAAGGCAAGACAACAATCGTGACACAAAAATCTTCCATGCATGAAAAGATGCCAAATCTTATGCTTCTTTAACAAGTACTTTGATTACACCAGTAATATTGAAGTTAAAAATGAGGTGATAGGGAATACCCCTCCCCCCTCCGACAGTAATGTTTTTGAGGTATAATTACAAATTCGACATAAGGAAAATCATTAAATATTTTTTCCACTTCTCTCCTAGGAGAATTGTCAATTTGTCATCCTCCACCCAAAAATATTCTAAAGTTTTGGCCTTCTAATGCAAAGATTAAAATCATCCACACTGCTAAACACATATAAATTAATTACATGCACAATTTTAAGAATGTTCAAGATCATTCATTAAAATGTTCACATCGGACAATTCCACAGAGAATAGACCATCAAATTACCTAAAATGAAATACATATTAATGATATTCAAAGTATATTCAATGAATTTGGTTATTATTACATGTGCAAAACTAAACTTTTAAGAAGACTTCTATATGTCGCTAAATCATCCTTGTTTTCTCACATAGTTGATGATGGTTAACTCAAGACCAAAAGCTCAAAATAGCCTTCCAACTATTGATAAATGTCTAATTTAGTCCCTGAGTTTCGCATTGCCCTAATTTAATCCCTCAACTATTAAAAATTGTCCAATTTGGTCCCTTTGTTAAAATTTCCGTTTAAATTAACAAAAGAAGTTGCAAGCAATCGCATCTTTACGGGTATTATAATAAAAATACTTACCTAATCATTCGCCTTCCAGCTATAATTCCCAGAGACTGAACTGGAGACCAATTTGTGTGAGGGAGAAGACCTTCAAACTACAAGCAAGGCATCATGCTTCAAACCACTGTGAGCGAGATGCGATAGGTCATGTTGTTGCGAGTGACCGCAAGTGACGCGAGAGGCCAAAAGCGAGATGCGACACGCTGCGAGCGAGACGTGAAACACCTGCTGTTGCGAGCAACCGTAAGTGATGCAAGAGGTTGTGCTACTGCAAGCGATCGTGAATGACATGAGAGCCCGAGCGATCATGATGCATTTCGACATCCAGGGACGGAGACGGCGAGCAATGTGCGACATTCGCAAGGAGACGGAGACAGTTTGCTTATCAATTACTCAGACAAAAAATTTAGATTTTCCTTTTAAAAAATATAATTTTTTTCATTAATTATTCACCATTATTAGTTAGTAGATTAAATATGAATTATAATTTATTAATAATAAAATAAAGCAATATATAAAATGCAATCTCACATACACTTGTACTACCTAAACAACCATCATATTTCACTTTAGAGTATATTTTAACACTTATTGAAGCCTCTAGGACTTAATTGGATCAATTTTAATAGTTAGAAATTAAATTGGGGCAATGTGAAACTCTAGGACGGAAATTTATTAGTAGTCGATGGACTATTTCGAGCTTTTACTCATTAACTCAACATAAAAAAAGATTAAATTTGATCGGTATATGATTCTCATATTATAGATCATAATAAATGATTTGATATTGAGTTTGAAGATTATATAAGTGGTATATTCAAAAAAAAATCAAGAGGAAAATAATATAAAACCTAACAATATGTCAAATCGTCAGAATAACACAAAACCTAATAATATGTCAAATCTTGACAATTAATGATGACAATAGACACAAACACATGAACAAAACCTAACAATAAGTCAAATGACTAGGGTATAATAAAAAAATGAGACGTGAGTGAAACTAAGAATAAAAAATTGAAGTACAATTTAATAAATAATCAAATTTGAGCAAAAACGGATGTTTGTGATTATGTCCAACAACATAACTACAGTGCATCCAAAGGGTGCCCAACTGCAATCCAAGCACAAACAAACACATTTTAAAATCAATTAAAATTTAAATGTAATTCAACAGAGTCCAAATTGTATTATATGAAAATTTCAACACAACAAGAGCGTAAGTGCTCCATAAGTGGAAATGCATAGAAATGAAAATGGGTGGTACAACACAAGCACAGTTAAAAATTCAAAACTTTAATATGACTGAAATTACACTAAATGCAGATTATAATATGAATGAATAGAAAGAAGTGAATCTAGAATCGATCAGCTTAAGAAGTTAACAATAAATGATAGTTGTTAAGTGTTAAGAAGAAAGAATATATGTGCTTTATCCACATAAGGATATTTTGTTATAATAGAAGAAAAAATGCAATATCATGAAGGACTACCAAATTAATTAGGACATATAGCCATATTAAAATACTTTTGCGAATATAAAAATATAAAGCTAAACTCCATCTAGTTATACATATTTGAAAACTGAAGAACTCCCAAAGGTTAGGTAAATATGTCTGCAAGTTGTTTTAGGCTGAAGATATGAGTAACAATCTTCTTTAACAGCACAGCATCGTGAATGAGTTTGATTCTTTGATGGAAAACTATATTAATAGTAATGTTGATAATTGCACGATTATCATAATATAAAATCATAGGCAACGTAGTTGAAAAATCAAATTTCTCAGTTTTTTGCCCCAAATCATCTCACAAGTGGAGTGTATGTATCATGGCTAATATATTTTTCCACTACACTTGACCTAGATATCAAATTTTATTCCCATGTGACCAAGTTAGCTCCAACAAATATGTAATATTCACATGTGAATTTCTTTTCTTCAACAGAGCCAAGGTAATTAGAGATAGAGAATGCTTCCACATTAAGATGCAATTACAAAGAATATAAAGAACAGCATCTCAATGTTGTTGGCAAGCTTGCAAATGCTAACTTACAATTACCACAACAAAATAAAAATTGGGTTTGGTGAAAATAAAATGGCTCAATTTACCAATCAACAAGTGATAGCATGAAGCATCCTAAAACAATTCTTCTTCATTAACACTAATTTAAGTGTCAATAAAAGTGCCAGCAAATTTACACCCTACAAGACAAATTTCTTCAAAGAGATTGGTAGCATATTTCCATTTGGATATTAAAACACCAATTTTGTTGTAAACAAACTCAATACCCAAGAAATATTTAGGCCGAAACAAACCACTGGTTAAAAAAAAATTTTGGTGGTAATATTTAACCTTAATCACACCCCCTTGATCACTCCCTATAAGAAGAATATTGTCAACATAAGTAACCAAAATAACAGAGTCTTAGGAGGTGTGTTTGACAAATATGGAAAGATATATAATACTATTATGAAGGCAACCTCAATCTAAACTTGTCATGCCATGCATGAGAACTTTAGTGAGGTTCATAATGTTCTTGTTAAGTTTACAAACCATGATCTCCTCTTGAGCAGCATACCGAAGAGATTGGTCCTTGTACATAGCTTCACAAAGGCAAGAAAATAGGAAGGCATTACAGACATCGATTTAAAATAATGATAATCCCTTATTGATAGTGAAAAATAACAACATATGGATTCAAAAGTTGCTGGAAAGAGGAAATGCAGAGAGTGGCCCCAACATTGGAGAAGTGCCACATGGCGCATGAGGGATGATGGCAATTGAAAAATGAATAGCAAATGTGAGAAATCAACCAAATATACCTCCTGACTTGAGGGAAGGATACAAGGGGATGTGGACGTCGTTGTTAAGTTGTTGATCAATTTTAGAGATACCGAACTATTAATGGGCTTATTGTCCTTGTGGGTGGCCGAAGACATATAGAAAGAGAGGAAGAGCAAGAAAAAAAAACCACTCATAAAGATGATGGTATATATTGTTTTGTTTTGTGGCCTATATTTACGATGCATAGTGTGGGGGAGAGGGTAAGGAGGATATAGTTCCAGTATGCAGTAAATAAATAATACATCTGGCAGGAAATGTCCACCTTACCCTAACGAGTGTAGCATGTTAGGTGAGGAATAAAGGAGAGGAAAAAATTTGATTGTTATATGGGGCAACCTAAGTTTCTAAATATTTTATGGAGAACACTTAGGAAAGCAATTAGAGAACTTCTTCCTTTCAGTAAAGCATAAACATCCACATATAAAACTAAAAGTAGAAACAAGTACTAGAAAGCAGCTTCAAAATCCGAAACATAAAGAAATGACAACAAAGCTACCCTCAAAACAACCAACAAGCGCTCACCTCAGATGCAAAGCTCGAAATATAAAGGATATGTGCTCAAAGGATAGATCTAATCCGGAATCCAACACTGAAACGATCTGGCACAAGTCCACTGATGTAGAATGGGAGCGGCTTTGCTAGGGAGAGGTGGAGATCCTCCACCTGATGCCTTCGAAGTGTTTGTCGATAGCTTCTACCAAAGTATCTAGGATCCGTTCCAAGTAATCTTCAACGGTGTGGTCAATCTCCAAATTCACGTCGAAGAAGGTGGATCGTAGGATGTCGGTGAAGCCGTCGTCGCCCCAAGTTATCCCATACTCAGTCGCCGGATCCGTCATTCATGGATGATTAAATGTATAATCTCCTTAGCACTTGATAGCACTCTTGAATGCTAGCAAAGAGAAAGAAGTTTCTCTTGCAAGGAAAGAGGAAGCAAGCCCCCAAATATCCTTCTAAAATCTGAAAATAGCTCATGTTTCAAGGTATTAGGAGAAAGGTGTTGGAGGGAGGAACATAAGACTTCACATTGAGGTGGAGAATTATTGGCTGAGAAACGTGGGAAGAAAGAGGGAGGGACGGTGGTTTTGGAGAGTAAAGGATTTGATTTGTTTCCAAACAAGGGGTTTCCCTTTGGAATAAATCAAGTTAAAAAAAAAAATCTGATGGGATTTCGGCTAGAGGGGAGTTATAATTACCTGGGCTTATTACCTAAGATAGGATTCTAGAATTAGGAAATTAATTCCAGCCCAAGTCCAGGGGGGCCGGCGGCATCAGTGGGAGGGGATTGAAATTATGGAGAGCCATTAATGTGATAGATTGGGATTTGAAGATTTGGAAAGGATATTTTAAATCCAATCCAATTAGAGATTAATGTGGATTTCATTTGAAAACTTTCCAAAAATAGAGTTCTAAATTTGGAAAGATTTCAAAATTCAAATTTGATTATTTTGGGGGTGAGATTTAGAATGAATTAAGTCATCCTAATTAATTCAAAATCAATGGAGGAAAAATTTGAAAACTTTCCTAAAGAGATTTTATAATTTATGAAAGAATTTGAATTTCAAATTTGGGGAAGTTTGAATTCAAAGACCAACTAAATTATGGCAATCCAAAATTAGGAATTATCCAAATTATGAAATGGGGGATGGGATAGGGTGTGGCCGGCGATTTGAATGGGGCGGGTAAGGGCTGACGGCAAGGTGGAGATGGAGACGATGTGATGGTGGAAATGGGAGAGGATGAAAATGACGACTAAGAGCAATAAGAAGGAACAAACAAAAAACAAGAGACAAAATATTAAAGATACAACCACGAGCCCGGACACATCCTGCAGCTGACGGGTACTATGTTGCCCTTCTCCAAGAGACTTCATGCCACGAGCCCAAACCCATCCTGCAGCTGGTGGAAACTCCGACTCCCTCCCATAGGGATTTCACTAACGTTCTTCCCAAAGAACACAAAGAACAAAACACAATTTTTTTTTATTATAATTCAATCATACCTAATACAAGAGAAGGGGCCTCTATATATAGGCCTCAAAAGAAATTAAAAGACACATTTGCCCCTTGGGCTTACATAAGACAAGAGGGTAAAAAAGGAAAATTGCAAAATTAAATCAAAATACACTTAATAAACTGAAATAAAACAAAGTGATCTCGGTCGTCGATCTTCATCTCCTCCTCGGATAGGCATGGACGGTTGGATGTCCGCGTCATCCACACTTGTCAGGCAAATACCAATCAAAACGTGGCAGCAGACACCACCAAGCTCATAAGAGAAGAAGGATATAGATGGAACGGGAAAATCGAAGCAACAACACAACTACCAAAGAGGGGGAAACCGAAGCGCCAAGGGGGGGAGGAGGAATTGAAGCATCCAAATAGCAGCCAAGGGGCGGCTTGATTGCATCATTATATAAGTTTAAACTATTTGATCTCTCCCACCCACCAAAGAAATATCACTCTAAAGTTTAGTCAAAGACCTTTTATAGTGAGGTAGAGAGTTTATATTAATTACTCTGAAAAATCAGTTGTGACCTTCTAAGAATGATGTGCAACCTGTTTCATCCTTTATGGTAGGCAATTATGTAAAGACACGTGTCACTTTTTTTATTGGTGTTGCATGGAGCATGTTTTAACTAGTTCGAAGACACGTCGCAATGCCTCATAATTCCATTAAGGACGATTGAACAAGCTGGCCCAAGGAGCAAAGAAATTGATATGCAATGGCTGATCAAAGAAAGGTATGTACAAAAGTAGAAGTCATAGGTTGGTGGCTAAGGAGGAATGTCATCAGGCAACCAACAGGTTCCCAACGTCGACCAATTGGCTGGTTTGGGGTAATCAACACTAGAGCATTGGTGCAAACCTTTCACCATAAGACAAGCTTTGTAAGGATTGATAGATATAGCAAGATTGTATTTAATGTGAAACACTCACTTGCATTTAGGGGGTCGCATAACTTGTGAGTGGATTCATTAAGAGGAGATGATAAAAGAGAGGTAGTGAAGTTGAGCTTAACATTTTTGGATAATGTTTTTACCTCATGTTCGCATGGAGACTATTGTTGGGTGCAAAAAGAATAAAAAGGTTTAAGAAGCAAGGTGATTTGAGGGCTCAAGAGATATATACTGAGCAAGGTGGGAGAGTCAGTGATAAGCATGTGGAGAGCTATCCTGGTGATTTCTCTCAGAGGTCTAAATTTGGGGGTAGAGTGAATAACAAAATTTTGGGGAGGTATGTTAGAGATGCCAAGTGCAAGGTAAATGACGTAGCTGTTATGCATGGGAAAATTAGTTGTATATGATGGGCAGATTGAGGAGATAGCTATCCATAGGAAGGTAACTTGAGTCAACTTATTGTTCCTGCATATTGATAGTAGGTGAAGGAATGGACATGAGATTTATATAGGGTTGGATTTAAAGAGTGAGGAGTGCAACTTTCCATATGGAAGTGGACAGAGTCAAGCTGTGGGTCTCGCAAATTAAATGCAGGCAAGGGAATTAGGAGTGGTATTTAAAAGAAGGTTGAACTAGATGGGAGCAAGAAATGAAGCAGTACATGCCAAATAGGGTGAGAATGTAACAATAAGAGCATCTTGAGAAGGGTGACAAGCAGTTAGTGGCATAGAAAAGTTCACAATTGGTAAAAAATTTATGTCAAAAACTCAAACCACTTAAAAAAAAAGGTCTGAAAAAAACCAATAAGAGACATAGGTCAATCAAATGAAATTTTTTGAGTCCACAAATAACAGCATTTAATCAGCAAACATTACTTACAATCAGCAAAACAAGTGGTACCCCTTACTCCAAGCATACAAAGGAAAGTAAATAGCATTAACGATTAAAGATATAAAGGATTAATCAAAAAATACACTTCATCAAGAACATATAAAGTTGCAGATGATGCATACATCACCAAATGACGAAAATCTTTCCCGAATTACATCCTGTAGTTTATCTTCAGCTTCATCTTCCTTTATTTCTGAAGTAGAAAGTGCATATTAAAAGAAAATCACAGATAAAGAATAATTTGAAGTAATGCGACCAGATAAATACAGATTATATTGTATTAATCTGCAATGCACCGTATCATATTTTTCTATTTTTTGGAATTAGAATAAGCACGTAGGAAGCAAGGTGCAAATGGGAATAGTACAATAATGAATCAAGCACATAGGCTATCAAACCAAAACATTTTCAAAATACCAAAAAATAAATACATTAAAATTTCTATCACCCATTCCCTAAAACAGTCAACATGCTCCAGAACCAAATCCAAATTTTTCAAAAAAAGCAAATCAACTACTTGGGTGTTTCTAGATGTCTAAAATAAAATTATCGTAATTTAAATTTCCTCTAATAAAAATTCTAGAGGACAGGCTTGGAGCAGTCTTTGACCTAGAGTTCATGGGTTCAAGTAATGACAAAGCCTCTCCGTAATGCAAGGATAAATGGCATAAATCAACCAATCACCAAACCATTTGTTCAGAAAATATTCTACGCATTTAAAAAAGAATAAAAATAAATGATAAAATAAACATGTAAGCAAAAGTAATTGTTAGCAGCTAAAAACTTATATGGTTTATGCTAAAAACGAATTTATTTCCTATCTAAGTAGAGTCATTAAAGTTGCTCCTTTTCAGCCTTTCAACCATTCAGCAACACATCCAACAAAATTAAGCTTAATGATGCAAAGTTTACAAAAGTTTACTAGCTTAAGTTCAATATTCTGATGTTTTTATGGTTTTTTTTCTTTTTAATTTGTGTTTTTTTTCAATTAAGTTTGACATCCAGCATGTAGGGAAGTAAATCAATCAGTTACCTTAACCTAGTTCATTTGTCAGTCCTTTTCTATTTTTCCAGTATAATTGTCGTTATTCTAAATTGTATGATTAATTAACATTTGTAATTTTGTACCATTATTTTGTATTTTATCTATCATGCCATTTATTGAATAAATTACAATTTGCCATAAATGGGAACTGTCCTATAATTCTTATTATTTATTTCGAGAAAAGGACCAAAATGGTCCCTCAACTCTTTATGAGGGACCAAAATGGTCCCAACTCTTTAAAACGAGATATTTTTTCCACTAACATCCAATGTTGGAGTTAATGGTATTAAATGTGATGGTACTTTGGTCATTTTTAATTAAATATAATTTTCAAATAATTATTATTTTTCTAAAAAAAATTATTAAATGTTTCTTTAATAGAAAAAATTAATAATAATTTTACTTTTAATTTCAAAAAAATTTAGTCATATTTTATAAAATATAATAGGTAAAAATATATGTGACAGTTGAAAATAACATCTATTTGCATTTGATTTCTCTAAATCAATAAATATCATATTTTATAAAATATGACCAATATTTTTTTTAATTAAAATTAAAATTATCTTTTTTTTTTAAGAAACGTTTAATAAATTTTTTTAGAAAAATTCTAATTTTCTTGAAAATTATATTTAATAAATGTTTAATTAAAAAATGAACAAAATACATTTACATTTAACACCATTAACTCCAGCATCGTCTGTTAGGATCAAAAAAATCTTATTTTAAAGAATTGAGGGACCAAAGTGGTCCCTCAAAGGAGTTGGGGACTATTTTGGTCCCTCACAAAAAGTTGAGGGATCATTTTCTCTATTTATTTCTATATAAGAACTTTTGGAAACTATACCCTTTCATGAACTTATTACTAAATTATGAGCAATGGATGAACACAAGTCCATAGATCAATTTTGTTTCTTATTAATTATTTCGGAGCTCTTGCCTAGTTTCACAATTACATTGCATGGAGAATGAATTTAAAATTTTGGTGCCTTTATTATAAAATTATAAGGTCTTTTTCATATCTAGTTATCTTAGACGTCTATGTCATTGATGCATTTCACGTGGATAAGAATCTACAAAAACATAAAGGAAGACGCACTTACAGAGCCCAGAGACAGAAACTTTTGTGCTGAGAAACCATAGAAGACAAATGGTTTTGCCTAATGCAAAAATTACAATTTATTTTCCATAAATTATTTGCCAAGTATTTCTATGATTTATTTCTACAGAATACATGGAAAGAATTGAGTTCAAAAGTTCATTGAACACCATCATTTATCAAATTAAATCAAGGATACAAGCTACTACTCAGCATGAACGAACATAGCTTGTTCAGCTAAGTACATGCATCGCATAAACAGAAAAAGAAATTAGGAACTCACGATTTTTATTCTATGTTCAAATACCCAGAACCAAAATTTTGGTTGGGTTCTCAATTCAAGCATTTGGGTTACCCAAAATAAAGTTCTACTAACGCTTCATATCCTACCAAAATTGTTAGCAATGCAATTCAAATATTTTCGTCCTCATATTGATCCTTACAACTTCAATTATATAACGAGAGACTTCAAGAATCACCCAAACTGATGTGAAACATACATGCAAAGATGAATTGCTCAATGAATTTGCACACTTAATATTCCTAGAACAAATAATTATATCTTAATGGTGAATTTAAACGACACAATAAAACACTAAGAGCGGTAAGACAAGCTTAAGCCGAATCACGTGCGTAAAAGTTAAGATCAGAAAACAATCAAGTTAATCTAACATTGCATACATGAATGGTTTCAACAATAAATCTCAATGCTAACAATAAGATTAGTCTCCACAAGAAGATTCCCTCAATCAACTTTTTCCAATTTCTAGGCGTTAGCGGATAAGTATTAACATTATCTTCATGACTCCACAATAACCACAACCGAGGGGTAAACTAGGAAAAATAAGATACTAGGAGGGAGAGTCTACCCAGAGAAAGAAGTTCTACGAAGCTCTGGTGGTAGTCTGCAGGTTTGAGTTGGGCGGCTGGACAGCAACAAATCCTTGCTAGAGTCTTTGGACAGCAAGCAGGCGGCCTGGGGCAGATTCCGGACAGCAGCTTTTGGTCCTCAAGGATGCTGGACAGCAGTTTTCTTGACTCCGAAATTCTGGACAGCAAATTACACCAACTTGAAATGCTGGACAGCAACTGGGCAGCCAGGGACAGCAGCTTGTAAGGCTAGGAACCCTTTGGACGGATCACAGGACTTCCCCAGAAGCCTGAGCAATAGCTTGGCGGAGAAAATTCTCAGATTTCCAAGGATTCCTACTGTGCATGGCAGCAGGAATAACCTTGGGATTCACATTAATTCTAAATGGGAGGCTTGATTGGGGGAATTAGGTTAGATTTGGGTGAGGAAAAGAAATTTTATCCCAAATCTGAAAATAATTTCAGGGTTTAAGCACAATAGGAGGGAAAACTAATTTGAATTTTGAATTCAAATTAATTAGAGAGAGGGGGCTTTAATGGGAATTAATGGGGCAAAGCCCATGCTAGGGCCGGCGGCATGAAGAGAGGGAGGGAGGGATTTTGGGGGAGGTTTTGTAACTTCCAAATCAATTTATGTCATTTAGGAAAGAGAATGACAACTCAAATCCAATTTGAAATTCAAATAGACTTGGAGTTCTGCACTTTTCTAATTTAGATTTGCAAATAATGAAAGTTTTTGAAATTTGAATTTCAAATTTCAAATTGAGGAAAGGGAATAATAAATCCAATTTGATTTATTTTGAAATTAGATTCATGATTGACACTTTCCTAATATGGGATTCCCTATATGGAAAGAATTTGAAATTCGAATTTGAATTTCAAAAGAATTCAAATTTTCCCTCTCACGCTTGAGCTAAATTAGGAAGTCATTATGGTGATTGAAATCAACATAATGAGGGGGAAATTAAGAGAGAGAGAGAGGGGGGGTGATGGTCGGCAGATAGGGGAGGGGCTCGGGTTAGGGAGAATTACAAAGAAAGGCTTTGGGGGAAATGAGGCAGGCGGGTGGGAAGTTTGGGGAGGGAATTTGATGCAAGAAAAATAGAAGAAAAAGAAAGATAAGAGAACTGCGAACCTTGGAATCCACCAAGATTGACGGGTATTTCTTTTGCCCCACTTGGGCCTCTCCTCTCACGAACTCACTGAGAGATCATCCAAAGAGAGAAAACTTAGAACTCACAAAGAGATCCATAAGCACAAGCTGAATTTTTTTTTCATATTAATCATCATCCCAAAATACAAAACAACTAGCCTATAAATAGGCCTCATGAAAAGAAAAGCAATAAAAGACTAAAATGCCCTTTGGGCTACAATACTACATGACCACCCGTAAGGGTTTAAAGGGAAAAACAACAACATAAAATAAACTAGTACAGAAAACATATAAATAAATAACTCAAAATCATAGCCGTTGATCTCCGATGTCCTCATCATAAACTTTCTCATGCATAAATTAACTAATAGAGTGATGAGGACATCCGACCTTGGAGAGTCTACCAGAGACAAGGCCGAAGATTAACGGCCACGATTGCACAGCTTTACTTTTAATTTAGTATTTGTATTGGAGTTATTATCAATGAATTGAGTTTATTATTACATTTTCCATTTGTACCCTCACGTGAGGGAATAGTCATATGTAAGCTCTAGGGTATGTTGGTCTTTTATTTTTCCTTCATTGTATGAGGCTATTTAAAAGCCACCTCCTCCTCTTTTAAGGTTAATGAATGATATTATGAAATTTTTGCACGTTTTTTGAGAGAGCTTGAAAGTTCTTGGAGAGATTGAAGTCCCTAGGTGAGAACATCGCAATACCCACCAACCGCAGGAAGTGTCCGGGTTCATGGTTGACTTCATCGCTCCCCATCCTCCCCTCTCTTCCCCTTAAACCGCCGGCCAAATCCCTTCCTCCCTCTCTCGGTCGAAACCACACCCTCCTTCTAACAGTCGGCCACTTCAATCCCTCTCTCCCTCTCCCGACCGAGACCCACCACCACCACATCCTATCCAGCCACCTCATCTCCCACCTCCAAACCGCTAAACTCCAACACTAACCCTACCCCTAGCCACCGGCCACATTCCTCTCCCCTTTGCCTCCAAAATTCAAATCCCTAATTAATACTTTCCATTTATTAAACATCCTCAATTTGGAAAGCTTTGATTTCAAATTCCAATCAATTTTAAAATTGGATTTATTTCCTAAAATAGGATGATCTATTTTTGGAAAGTTACTTAAATCAAGTATAATTCAATTTCTAATTGGAATTGATTTAAATCGCTTAACTCAATTTGCAATCCTTGATTAAGCATTAATTCCCTTTCCTTAAACCCTAACCCCACCTACTCATGTCGTCAGCCCCCTCCCTCTACCCTCTCTTTCTCCCACATTAAAACTCCTTCCCTTCTTGGAGCCTCAATCAACTATCCCATTAAGGAGTACCTTCCCTTTCTCCCCTTACTTGAGATTCAAAATTCAAAACCCTAAGCCCCTCCTATTCAAATCTGCAACCTAATTTCAAATTTTTGAAAAAAGATTTCCCTCCTAGTCTTGGTTGGCCATAACCCTTCTCTCCACCATTCGTCTGTGGCTTGATACATCACCTAAGAAAGAAAGGAGAGAAGAAACACACCACTCCCTCTCCACCACTTTACTAAATTTCTCTACCCATGCATGCAGATCCAGAACGTGACCACGGGTTCGTCTACAACGACCAAGATCAAGTCGATATCCTCAACTTACCATTCTTCAACATCAATCCAGAGATTGACCAAACCGTGGAGAAATACATTGAGAGGATCATCTTCACCCTCGCCGAAGCCATCGACGAACAACTCACCTCCGTACAGCGGCAGATCATCTCCAAACCTTGATCAAGGTGAATCTCTCCTCCAAATATTTTTCCTTTCTAAGTTTTACCTTAATTTGTGGCATCACAAAGATCATGCAATGTTTTCCCCATTTTACCGATCATTAAAAGAGTTGAGTGAGGGATCCAACTAGTGTTTATTCTTATTATTAATTTAGAGATTTCTATTGAAACTCCCCCATGTTTGCTAGTCTTGATTAGAATTGATTATCTGTGTTTCTAAACTCTTACATGTAGTTTGGCCTAAGCTGTAATCATCATTTTAATGTTCTAACTTTTTGTTTAAGTCAAGAGAAGCTAACATAATTATTATTGCCCAAATTCAACAGGCGTGTAATTTTAATATTGCATAACTTCGCATACATTCTAGTTTTACATCACAGAGGCTAGTAGAATTGTAACAAATTAAAAAATAAACATAGAGAGATTAAAAAGTAGCAATACAAGTATTTTGTGAGTTTCCTAACATAAGTAAGCACTTGAATCCGATCGATGCCAGGAACAACATAGCATTCCCCTACTATAACTTTAGTTTCCTGGCATGAGTAAGCATTTGAATCTGATAGATGCCAGGAAAAGCATGGCATTCCTCTACAACTTTACATGCTTCATAAATACTTAAAGGCTTTATAAGTTGACATGTACATGCTACATTAATGTACAGCTGGTTGAATGACATATTCATCAAAATCAAATTTCCCATTTACATTATACTATTGCATATTTCGAGCAAAAGAGGAAAGATAATCATGAATATCGTCAACTCCATATATAATATTACCTACTTCACCAAATGATTTGAAAATAATTTCCTTAATGCTTCAAACAATCATGCTTCAGCAGTACATTAAATCTAGATCCTTAATTTTCTACTCGGCACACATAAAGATAAATTTTACAGATAGTTCCAAGATCTTCAAGCCCAACAAAAAAAGCTCAGAGTACAGACATATATTTTTCCTTGATATCTTTAAGATAAGTGGATACATTCAAGGACCAAGGAACTTGTCAAGACCAACGTAGCCTTAGATGTAGGTGGTTTTACGCAGAGGACACACGAACATGGCCTACAAAAGAAGTTTGGATAAATGGATGTTGACTCTAGGCCTGCAGAAAACTCGGGCTTTTAAGTCTTTATGAAATCCAATCCAGTCAGATTCTTCATATTGGCATGACCAAATTATCAAAGTCAATTAAAATTTTTTGGATTAAATTAGATTAAACACCAAAACCTAATAAAATAATACTAGAAACAATGCCAATAATTTATTTATATATAAATATCAAATACATTTCCACTGAAACAACACATACAATCAAATCTTTATTCTAACCTTAAAGCCATCAGCTCATAAAAATTTAAATGTTCCAAATTTTTACTTATCTAAGAAGTGGTCTCACTTACCAAGATTAGCATATGCAAGATTAACATATGCAATTACCTTATCTTTAATATCTTACATAAAAATCTTTATAATCAATAAAAAATGATACAAAGGTAATGTTGAGCCTTCAATTAATTATTCTGTGATCGAAAACCCATTAGGCAATCCATAATTATTTCTAATGCTAACCACTGCTCCAAAAAATATCTTTGGTAACTTCAATATTTGAAGCAAGTATTTTTTTTTTTTTTTCAATGCCCACCACATTAATTCTCACGGAACCTCTCATATGCCAAGAGCAACAATAATGATAACAAGATGCTTCCATTGGCCTCTACACTACTCTTTTTTTTTTCCTTTGCAAAAAAATTGCATCTATAAATAATCTTATACACATACAACCAAATTAATTCCCCGATAACCCAATAGGAACGTTATTTTTCCTCAGCCAATGATTCATTACCACCTTCACAGCTTATGTATAATTGTGCATAGCCCATATGTTTGATTCCATAATAATTACCCTAAACCAGAAAATTCCTTTTTTCACAATTATTAATTGGAAAATTATTTCTCATCCTCTTATTCATTGTAATTTCAATTAAAGCATTGACAAACATACTATAATTATCTGTGCGTATATATTTAGAGAGAGGGGGGAAGGGATCGATTGATAAAAGTCGTTGTGGTAAAAAAAATAACCGAAAGTTATCTTTTAGCTACTATAAATATGAAATTTTCAAAAAATTTTAAATGAAGGAAGATGTGTAAGGATAAATGCTCTTATCATTCATATATATATATATATATATATATATATATATATTTTTTTTTTTTTTTTTTTTTTTTTTTTTTTTTTTGAATGACCTCTGATGCAAGCAAAAATTTGGGAAAGCCCCCAAATTTTTGCGAGCAAAAAGATAACTTTCCTTATTAATAGAAAATACACAAATTGCCAAAAAGATACAAAATACTACAAAAAGATACTTTTATATCATAATATAAAAACTCTTACAACAAAAGACGCTTACAAACGACGCATACAAACTTTGACGATAAAGCTCCTAAAGTTACATTTCTTGATTGAGAAGAAAGATACTGATGGGGTGGTCACTTGCGAAGAGAAAAAAGAGGTTAGAAGCCGAGACGAAGTAGAGGAAGACAAGCTCGCAAGCTTTCCCAAGAAGGAGAGGAAGAAGAAGTGGAACAAGCTCGCAAGCTTTTCCAACAAAACCCTCAAGTTTACATCTCCAAAAATAACTCAAATAACATCTCTTCTTAAACTATCACAATACTCCTAATATTTATAAGACAAGAAAGAAGAAATACAGTCACTTAAATAAGAAAGATGAAAGGCCAAGAGACAATCAGCACAGCAGCCCAAAAGACATCAGGAACCAACTAGAAAATCTCCACGGGACAGCAGAAACAGCAGCAGGAAAACTGCACAGAAAACAGGGAAGAAGCCACCGAAATTCCCCCCAAATAGTCATGGGAAACCAGCCAGCAAGGGACCCGAAAAGCCAGCACAGGAGGCAAAGCATCAGGGCACGAGAAACCAGCCAGCAAGGGACCCGAAGAGCCAGCACAGGAGACAAAGGGGCAAGGCACGGGAAACCAACCAGCAAGGGGAAACCGAGAAGACAAAAGGAGGAGAAGAGGCACAAGTCCACTCCATAATTAATTCTTGAAATAATAGCATACCTTTTTGAATTAATGAGCTAGAAAGTGCATTTAATCCCCAATCATTGAGCTAAACTTCAGCTCAAGCATTTATGAGCTAACACCAAGTAGAATCCAAATTTTTGAGCTCAATACCAAGCAACCAAGGCCCACGCGAGAGCAGCAACTTCACCAAACTGAAAACAGCAAGCAGCCCAAATATTCATTTTGTTTTGACCCCCCCCCCCCCCCCCTCGCCTACATCAGCCTCCCAATGAACATTCACCTTCTCACACAACTTTTTACAAATATATAATCCATTTTTAAGTATGAGTTACAGCCTATATAACTAACTTCTAAATGCAACTACCTATCTTACCCTATATCTAGGTTGTTTTAACATTGAAGTTTCATTTTACATCTTTTAGCAACCTATCTTACAAGATTAATAATTTCTCATGATTTAACTTCTATCATATTTTTCAACAGTTTCTTTATTTTACCTCCATTATACTTCTAAGGCATAAATCATTAATACTAGCAAATACCATGCAAAGAATATTCCTACTAGAATCACATAAATTATAGCAAAAATGTTTTTTTCTTTCCATCTTAGTAGAAATTAATGTGCTTATAATTATGCAGCTCAACTTTTGAAAATAATTATATCCAAAATCAAATTAATAAAATATAAAAGATTTGTCCTTCCCCTCACACCTTCAAATCTCTTCCCCATATTGACACAAACCATTAAACTTTTTGTTGCAATCTGCATCTGCCAACTCTCATCAAGATCAATAACAAATGACATTCCCAACTTTTTCTATGAGTTTCACACTCATTTTGTTTAGTTGATGTTATAAAAGCATAGTTTTCCCAATATTCTTCTCCCTTCAACCACCCTCACATAAATGAAGCATTGTTGAAATATATGGTCCTCTTCAAAAATTTCCCTTGTCACCATTTTGGAGGTTAATCATCCCCTCAACAATGTAATGTTGTTCCTATCAGCACTTAAGAGGAGTTGGCTAGATGAAGAGAATATAAGATTGTGGCTCTCATATGATTTGAGTTAGATCCGCCAACAAAACCTAAATATCTGGTCCAATCAGACCATGGATCAATATTGCAATACCGACTAAATCAAATTTCTACAGAAATAGATTGGATCAGGGAGGGGAGGGCTTACTTGTAATCCCAACATGTTTGCAAACCCATCTAACAAAAACTATGCTAATTTAGTAAATTTCAAAAAGTATTGATTACTTGTGTGGCGTTGGTAAAAGAGTTTATACTCTCAATATTAGAATATGTACATATAGTGGTGTATAGAGGATTCCTCAACCCAAACCTACTTAGATACTGTTTGGTTTGAAGTAGGTTTAAAGTAATCATTATAGATGGGTTTTGAAATATTGGTGTTCGGTCTTATGAAAAAGAAATGCAGAGTAAAATAAAAAAAGAATGTAATGTAAGGAATTTTAGTTCAATTTTGAGGTAGAGTAAACTCACCTAGTTTTGAGCAAAATTTCTTTAACGGCAAGCAAGCTATATGTCCACTCGTCGTCGCCCTCCACACCCCCCCCCCCCCCAAAAAAAATAAAAAAAATAGTCGTCCACCGCTACCATCCCCTATTGCCTACAACTCACCATTGCAACCGATGGCCACCTAAGCCACCCCACCCTCCCCATCACCGTCATCGGCACTACTGCCACCACTCATCACCGTCACCATCGATCGTCGCCCATCACTATCTGTCACCACTCGTCGCGATCCCCAGCACCACCTTTCGCCACCCCCCATGTCTCCCACCACCGCACTACATTCATTTTACTTTAAATCAAAAAAAAGCATTCACCTGTATTTATTTTACACTCATCCAAACTACACCAAAATATTTATTTTACACTGCATTCTTTTTGCATTGCATTCCTTTTCAGCCAACCAAACAGCCCCTTAATAATTCAAAATATACCCATAAAACACAATAAATTAACGGTTAAAATAATAATTCAAAATTACTTCATAATGTGCATACTTAAATGTGTTTGAATTGATACATATATTTGGAAACTAATATAATTTCATAACTTACACTATTATCATGTGTGCAAACAATATCAATGCATATGATATGTTTGTAATTCAAACCTAACCATCATGAGTTTGGTGCAGGTATGGGTACAGATTAACCCAGCCCATTAGCCCTAGACTAATAAGAGACAAACATACCTAAACTCAACCCATTGCCCAAAGTCAATTCTCAATTCCGCCCAATCTATAAGTGATGAAGACCGATATGGCAAGCTAGAGATGGGGCCATTGATTTCAGGAATTAAAAAACTTGCTAACATAAGAAGTTTAATTAAGGAAGGATTTTGAATCAACTCCTAATTAAAAAATTCAAACCAACCTGATTTGAGGGGGCTTCCTTAAATAATTCATCTTATTTTAGGAAGGAATTTCAAATTCACATAGATTGGAATCTAAAATTAAGAACTTCCCTACATTAAGATTCGCCCAATATAAAAGGAACTGAATAGCCAATTTGAAATTGTGGAGGCAATGGAAAAGGGGGATTTAAATTTGAATCTTCTCCAAACAAAGGAGAGAGGGAAGTGTGGGTCGGCCACTTAACGGGGACTTAATTGGATAATTAAAAAAGGGGTCACCAACTTAGGAAATTTAAATTAGGAAAGGATATTTAAATCATCTCTCATTTAAATTCAAATAGACATGATTTGAGGGGCTTTCTGTTATGCCGGTCCAGCTTGGACCGGCTCAACCTGGACCGGCCCAGCCGGTCCAGTTCTACCGAAGGCGGACACAGGGCCAGGCGGAAGAGAGAGGGAGCCAGGGAGTGGGGTCCACTTGCAATTCAAACATGAGCTAAGTGTTTTTGGAGGGAGAAGGAGGGGTAGAGTAGTCCTTTTGCTTTTGTTTTGAATTAGAATGCATTAAGTAGGGAGAAAGAGAGGAATTAGGGTTATGTGATGTTTTGTGAGAATTCCTTTTGTCTTCTTGGATAGAGAGGGCTCTAGATCGAAATCTAGAGATTGGGAGAGTGCGATCCTCCTCTCGAATAGAGGATCCTTGTATCTTTGCTATTTTCCTTGCACCTACTAGTAAAATACAAGTTGTTTCTTCATTTTTCTCTCAGATTTCCTCTGTTTTCTACTGTTTTTTTGCTGTTTTACTGCTGTGGACAGCAGTTTTCATCTTGGATCTATTTGATTTTGGTGAGAAACACTTGGAAATCCAAGTGTTTCCTATCAAATTGGTATCAGAGCCAAGATCCGGACGGCGGGGGGCTGTTTTCCACTGTCTCGCTGCAGATTTTTGCTTTTCGGAAGGGATCCGGAGACCATCTTTTGGTTCCCATGGCATCTAAACGTGTAGAAGTCTTGGAGACCGAGGTGGGTCAAATTAAGGCGGACCTGGAGGAGAAGATGGCGACGTTGAGTGAGAATGTGGAAGGAAAATTCATGGCTTTGGAGGAGATGATGAAAAAATTGTTGGAAGGGCAAACTAGGGCTGTGCCAGAGGAGGAAAGAGGAGAAGGTAGTGGGAGCAAGGGTAAGGAGAAGGCAAATCCGGAAGGAGAAGAGGAGGTGGAACTGCTTGGTAGCAACGGAAGAATGCTACATAGGGAATCCATCAGGAAGGAAGAGCATGATAGAAGAAGAGACTTCAGGGAAGACAGAGAGGAGGATTGGCGTCGTCGGAGGCCCGATCCAGTGGACCGACCATGGGGGATCCATAACCACCATGGCGGAGCGCGAGGGGAAGATGGCTATCGGCGGCCGAGGAGGGAGGATGAGCCCCGATATGGAGAAAGAGGAACTTAGGAAGACCCCATTGCCTGGGACAGGGGAGGCCATGGGGGGAACAGAGCATATGGGATGGACACTAGAGCCAGGAAGCTGAAAATGCCTGTTTTCGAAGAGGGAAACGTGGATGAGTGGATCCACAAGGTGGAAAGGTATTTTGCAGTAAATGGCCTTATGGAGGAGGAGAGATTGATGGCGGCTAGCATGTGCTTGGAAGGGGCGGCTTTTGCCTGGTTCAAATACATGGATAAGTGGGATCCGGTGAGAACTTGGAGAGATTTCAAGGAGGCCATCAGAGAGAGATTCAGGGGGGGCAGCCCATGGGAGATCTCCGAGCAGTTCTATGCCCTCACTCAGGAGGGAACAGTGGAGGAATACAGAAAGAAATTTGAGAGTCTGGTGGGAGACATGGAGGGCTTATCGAACAGCACGTTGGGGGGGAACTTCATGAAGGGGCTCAAGCCAGAAATTAGAGATGCTGTGAAGGTCATGAGACCGAGAGACCTGAGGGAGGCAATGGAGTTGGCTCAGCTGGTGGAGAACCAGAAGACCAACGCTCGAAGTTGGAGGAACAACCACTCAGGAGGTCCCACCAGGACAACTACCACGTACTTGGCTCCAAAAGGGCCAAGCCCTAGTGTCCCTAGAGAGAGTGGAAAGGAGAAAAGCGGGGTGACTAGAACTGCAGGAAGCTTCAAGAAATTGACTGATGAGGAGATGCAGGAGAAGAGGGCCAAGGGCCTTTGCTTCAGATGTGAGGAGAAGTTTGTTCCAGGGCACAGATGCAAGGATCGCGCTCTTCGGGCTCTCATCGTCTATATAGACGAGGCGCCTGAGGAGGGTGATGATTCTGATGAGGAGCAGAGTGACCCCCAGTTGGAGGTGGCCGAGGTATCCCTCAATTCAGTGATGGGATTTACTCCTAGTCATACCATGAAGGTGAAGGGGAAGATCCAAAGGAGGGAGGTAGTAGTACTGATCGATAGTGGGGCAACCCACAATTTCATATCCACTCAGGTGGCGGAGGAGCTGGGGATGGAGCCTACTGAGACAGGCAGTTATGGGGTGATGATGGGGACAGGAAAGATTGAGTCTAGCACGGGGATCTACAAAGGGGTGGAGATGATCCTCCAGGAGATCAGGGTGGTGGAGGACTTCCTACCCCTGAGATTGGGTAGCACGGATGTCATTTTGGGCATGAAATGGCTACAGACCTTGGGTGAAACCAAGGTGAACTGGGGAACCATGGTGATGGAACTGATGGTAGAAGGCAAGAGAGTGAAGCTGAAGGGGGAACCAGGATTGTCCAGAGCTGGAGTGTCACTCCGATCGATGGTGAAGATTATCCATGAGGAAGGAGGGGGTTTCCTGGTGGAGTTGCAGAGCTTGGAGGATCAGCCGGAGGGGGAAGATAAACCCATTCCGGCGTCGGTTCAGCCTCTCCTGCAGGAGTTCGAGGATGTGTTCCAATCTCCGGTGGGACTTCCACCTGACAGAGAGCGGGAGCATCAGATCATTCTGAAAGAGGGAGTCTCCCCTATCAGTGTGAGACCTTACCGATACCCTCAGGTGCAAAAGGATGAGATTGAGAAATTGGTGGGGGAAATGCTAGAAGGAGGGATCATTCAGCCCAGTGTGAGCCCTTTCTCTAGCCCAGTTCTGTTGGTGAAAAAGAAGGATGGGAGTTGGAGGTTCTGTGTTGACTACAGAGCTCTCAACAAAGAGACAGTGCCTGATAAGTTTCCCATCCCTGTGATTGACGAGTTGATGGATGAGCTGCATGGAGCTGCTTTGTTCACGAAGATTGATCTGAAGTCTGGCTATCATCAGATCAGGATGAGGAAGGAAGATGTGCAGAAGACAGCCTTCAGGACTCATGAGGGCCACTACGAGTTTCTGGTGATGCCTTTTGGCCTCACCAATGCACCAGCTACATTCCAGGCATTGATGAACCGGATCTTCAAGCCACACCTTCGCAGGTTTGTGTTGGTATTTTTTGATGACATTCTCATCTATAGCAGGACTGAGGAGGAACACCTAGAGCACCTGAGAGTGGTGTTGGGAGTGCTAAGGGAGCATCAGTTGAAGGCCAATTACAAGAAGTGCGACTTCGCTCAGGCACAAGTGGAGTACCTGGGGCACGTGATATCCCAGGAGGGAGTGGCTGCAGATCAGTCCAAGATAGAGGCAATGCTGGCTTGGCCTCAACCCAAGACCTTGAAGGGGCTCAGAGGATTTTTGGGATTGACCGGCTACTACAGGAGGTTCGTGAGAGGGTACAGCACCATAGCAGGACCACTGACAGAGCAGTTGAAGAAGGACAATTTTTTATGGGGGGAAGCAGCTTCTGAGGCTTTTGAAAAGCTTAAGAAGGCCATGACAACAGTGCCAGTGCTAGCTCTGCCAGACTTCAACCAGGTGTTTGTGCTGGAGACAGATGCCTCAGGCTATGAATTGGGAGCAGTGTTGATGCAGAACCACAGGGCCATAGCTTACTTCAGTCAGGTATTGTCGTCCCGGGCTAGGCTGAAGTCGGTCTATGAGAGAGAGCTGATGGCGATTGTACTGGCCATCCAAAAGTGGAGACCTTATTTATTGGGCAGACATTTTATTGTCAGGACTGATCAGAGGAGCCTGAAATACTTGCTAGAGCAGAGGATGGTCACAGAGGAGCATCAGAGGTGGTTGTCCAAGCTGCTCGGATATGATTTTGAGATCCACTATAGGCCAGGACTAGAGAATAAGGCAGCAGATGCCTTATCACGTTGAGGGATTGCTGTATCAGTACCTGTTCTGATTGATTGGGGAGCCATCAAAGAGGAGAGCATCCAGAATGAGGAGCTCAGGAAAATCAAAGAAGAAGTGCTTTCAGATGAAAACAGCCACCCAGGCTACACAGTTGTGGGGGAAAGACTGTACTATCAAGGAAGGAGTGTGATTCCCAGGTCTTCCATTCATATTCCCCATCTGCTACAGGAGTTTCATGGGAGCGCCATAGGAGGGCATTCAGGAGTGCAGAAAACTTATAGCAGGATTGCTGCTGAATTGTACTGGAAAGGGATGAGGAAAGACGTAGAGGAGATGGTGGCTAAGTGTGATACCTGCCAGCGGAGCAAGTACATGACGATGGCACCAGGGGGATTACTACAACCCCTGGCCCTACCAGAGAAGGTTTGGGAGGAGATTACTATGGATTTCATTGATGGGCTTCCAAAATCAGAAGGGTACACGGTCATATTTGTAGTGGTTGACAGGTTGAGCAAATATGCTCATTTCATTCCCTTGAGACACCCATACACAGCAGTATCTGTAGCAGCAGCCTTTGTGAGAGAGATAGTCCGCCTGCATGGGGTACCAGAGTCTATTGTTTCTGATAGGGACAAGGTGTTCCTGAGCCATTTTTGGAGGGAGTTATTTAGGATGCAGGGCACAGTATTGAAGAGGAGCACAGCATATCATCCACAGACTGATGGGCAGACGGAGGTGGTGAATAGAAGCTTGGAGACATACTTGAGATGCTTTGTGTCTGAGACACCGAAGCAGTGGGCCAAATGGCTAGCCTGGGCAGAATACTGGTACAACACCTCCTCTCACTCGGCTACCAAGATGACACCTTTTAAGGTGTTATATGGAAGAGACCCCCCACACCTGGTACACTGCAGCCATAGGAGTACTCCAGTATCTGCAGTGGATCAGCACTTGAAGGAAAGAGATCAAGTGTTGGATGAGCTCAAGAGGCATCTTCTCAGAGCCCAACAGATTATGAAGAAACAGGCGGACAGTAAAAGGAGGGATATACAGTTTAGAGTTGGAGACAAGGTCTACTTGAAGCTCCGACCATACAGACAGAGGACTATAGCCCAAAAGAGAAATGAGAAGCTAGCAGCGAGATATTTTGGCCCTTTCGAAGTGGAGGAGAAAATCGGGGAGGTGGCATACAGATTGAGGCTTCCTCCAACAGCCAGAATACACCCCGTTTTTCATGTATCACAGTTGAGGAAAGTGGTGGGGGAGCATGCAGTAAGCCCAGAGCTGCCCAGCACATTGAGGGAAGACATGGAAGTGACACTGGAGCCTCTAGCGATAGAAGGAATGCGCATCAATGAAAAAGGGGAAAAGGAAGTGAAAATTAGGTGGAGCGGCCTCCCAGATTATGAGGCCACATGGGAGCCATTGGAGAGGATTGCAGTGCAGTTTCCTGCCTTCCACCTTGAGGACAAGGTGGTACTTTGGGAGGGGGGTAATGTTATGCCGGTCCAGCTTGGACCGGCTCAACCTGGACCGGCCCAGCCGGTCCAGTTCTACCGAAGGCGGACACAGGGCCAGGCGGAAGAGAGAGGGAGCCAGGGAGTGGGGTCCACTTGCAATTCAAACATGAGCTAAGTGTTTTTGGAGGGAGGAGGGGTAGAGTAGTCCTTTTGCTTTTGTTTTGAATTAGAATGCATTAAGTAGGGAGAAAGAGAGGAATTAGGGTTATGTGATGTTTTGTGAGAATTCCTTTTGTCTTCTTGGATAGAGAGGGCTCTAGATCGAAATCTAGAGATTGGGAGAGTGCGATCCTCCTCTCGAATAGAGGATCCTTGTATCTTTGCTATTTTCCTTGCACCTACTAGTAAAATACAAGTTGTTTCTTCATTTTTCTCTCAGATTTCCTCTGTTTTCTACTGTTTTTTGGCTGTTTTACTGCTGTGGACAGCAGTTTTCATCTTGGATCTATTTGATTTTGGTGAGAAACACTTGGAAATCCAAGTGTTTCCTATCACTTTCCTAATATAGGTTTCCTCCCTTAGGAAATAAAATTCAAATTCAAATTCAATTGAATATGAATTTAGATAGTTTCCAAAATTAAATGGAGTTATTTTAGGAAAGGGTTTGAATGTTGTATTTTGAATTTGGAGCCAAAGGGACGGGATGTTGGCCGACGGCTTTGGGAATGGGATTGGGGCCAACAGTTGGTTGATGTTCGATCTTAGCCTTGGGTGGAGGGTCTCGGCCAAGGTAGGAAATGCAAAGGGGGGTGGCGGCTAGGGTTGGAGAGGGGAGGGCGGTTGGTTAAGGGTTTGGGCAAATGTGGTCGACGGTTGGGGATGAGGGCAGAGGGTTGGGTGGGTCTCGGTCAAGGGAGAAAGTGGGAGTTAGGGGCAGCCGCTAGAAGAAAGAAGAAAGCGAATTAGAGAAGAAGATAAACCACGAGCCCGGACGCTTCTTGCGGCTGATGGGTAATACTTTGCCCTCACCTAGGGACTTCAAATCACAAGCCCGAACGCTTCCTATGGCTAGTGGCTATTGTGTTGCCCTCACCTAGGGACTTCCACTCTCCTAAGAACTCCCATAGCTCTTAAGAACAAAATGCAGAAATTTTTTCTTAGTAATCATCCATTAACCTCAAATGATGAGGAGGAGGCTTTAAATAGCCAACATATAATGAAGGAAAACAAAAAAGACAAACATGCAACTAGGGCTTACATGGGACTACTCCCTCAAGTGAGAGTAGAAAAGAAAAAAATGCATAAATAATTCAAAATAAAGTGGGGAGATCATGGCCGTCAATTTTTTACTCCTATGATAAACTTTCACAGTCGGATGTCCTCATCAATAAGTCTAGTGAATGCGCAGTAATGGCTTGAAAACAAATTTATTATAACCATATCAAATTTCAGCAAATATATACTATGGTTAACATGGGAAAACTCAATATTATGGCGTGTGGCCATGCTGGAGTTTGCCACAGGTTATCGCAGCTATGTGCCAATGACAACAAATTCCTAATAAATGAACTAATTAATTACAAATTAGCTTTTAAATAATGCAAAATATGTACCTTTCTTCCAGATCTCATTTTCCTAATTTACAAATGGGGGTTGAACTATTCCACAACCATTAAATAGTTCTACTGCTACGAAGGTAGGAATATCAAATTAAATTTAAACTGTAGGTTTGGATCAGACTATTTCCAACTGAACCCATTTATGCCCAAGCGAGATCTTAACATATACTATAATATGATCAATATATCTAAAATCAAAAACAAAACATTAAGGAAGAAATGTATGAGTTAAGCTAATACTTGCAACCATCACGCAACATACATATGTGGGACAATTCATGTTGGAGTGTCTTTCTCCATCCCAACCTGGAATTAACCAAACCAACCCATCCATGCCAAAAGCAAACCTAAGCAGTCAAAGCTCAGGTATAAACAAGAATGTATAGAGGTTTGATTACTTAGAAACCAATCCTGTACTAATTTATAACACAACAGCGCCACACTACGCAAGCAAACTGTGTTGGTTGCTGAATGGAACTTATGATAAACATCAAAGCAGCACCGAAATATCACAACACCACCTCAAGCCTATAATCATCACTCCCCTTACAATGGTATGTTGGGCAGATATATTCACTCCAATTCCAGTAAACATCAACAATTCCTCAAAACCTTCCGTCAAGATAACTCAATTTCAGGTTCCACATCTTCCTCTCCATGAAACTGCAAGCAGTGCAACATCTTGATTGTTCTACAGCTGTTGATTTCCGAAGTAAGAAAATTTTCAGGTTGGACCAGATCAGACCGAGATGTATCTAGTCCAACCAAGTGAAAAACATCGTGTTTTCCCAATCAAAGACTCTGATCCAAGAAACTTTAATGAAAATCAAGATCATGATATTGATTTAAACCCTACAAAATAGCCATAATTGGCAACTAAAACTCACCGTGTGAAATTCAAACCACATTGCATGTAACTGAGTTGCAAAGATTCATGGCTTTCTTCAGAGTTCAGTGATTGTGCCCTAGTGAGTTAGGTTCATACTACTCTCAATTGAGTCATTGAAAGCTACCCCTATTGTCGGACCTTTGGATAAATCATTAGAGTAGGATTCTCAATCATTAAAGCAAAGTGCACTTTTTTTCTTTTAGGCATCTTCAAGTATCATTAACTTATTCAATAGCAGATAAAATCACGTTTTTACAATTCCAATTAATATCAAGAAATAATACAACAAAAAATTATTTGTAAACCAAAAATAACTTATAGCATCAATACTGATAACTAACAAGCACTGGATAATTGCAAGAAAGCAGCCTATTTCTATTTTTAAAAAAATTTATAATAGCTTTCAACACTTTATTTTTTTCACAACAATTCTATAATTAATTTTTACGGGCAACTGCAGTCATCCCACATAGACATTAAAACAAATTTTAAGAGAAACAAGCAAAAGTTGTACAATTTTTATCCAAATCAGTATTGTTTTTTTAATTAACTACTCTTCCTACCGTAAAAATAATTAAAAAGTAGTCACAAATGAAGCCTAAAGCTTTAAATATTAAATTTTGAGAAAGTAAACACAGCTGGTTTGAAATATCCGAGTCTAGTTGGTCCATTGTTGTCGAAACACCAAAAGGATAAAATGGAATCTATAACAAATGTAAAATGAATTAGTAGTGTTCAAAAACCATACTCATACCTGCAACAGCACCTATGGTTTTACCCACATTTGGAAGGCTAAGCTCTGTTCGAACACCTTCTCCTCCAACAGTAGGACCCCAAGAAAAGGGTCCTGCACTCAAATCAATAAACATCCACCTTGAACAGTACACGCACAACCTTCAGTCAAAAAGACTCCAAATCAATGATGCAGACTTACAATTCATTCCATGAATGTACCTATTTGCTCCAATCCATGTGTCCGTGAGACATTCAGCCTGGAGGCCTGTAAAATCCCCTGACTTTAGCCCTTCTCGCAATAGATCACTCAAATCATCCTTCTTACCATACAACATCTACAACGTGAAAGACAGTGAGAAACTAATCTGGAATTACAATTGAGATCAGGTGCAGAGTGGAAGAAGATACCTGAATAACTTTGCTAGAAAGAAGTTCTACATCATCCTTTCCTTCAGTTGATGACGCAGCATGAGTCAGGACATCTGAGCATTTTTTTGACCATTCAACCTGATCAAGAAAACAAGAGCAATAATCATGCATAACAACAGTTGAAGATCTAATGAATGACAAATATTGAAATAGTCGCCTTAGCACAACCGCATCATATACAGAATAACCTACATAGTAATTGTATTTCTTGAGATTTTAAACCACAGTAAAAGGCTATTTAACCGGCAATGAACAATAAAGGAAGCATTCACCCATCTTTTATGAATTACTACGCTGGGTCATTTAATAGAAAGTAATAATCAAGTAGCATAAGATAGGAAGGTGGTAGGTAGTAGACCTTATAACATGGAGTTCTTCATTGTGTTAGGTAACAAGTGCATAAATTATTGGCTGAAATTATAATTTCAGCAATATAGAATCAGAGATAAAGAAGAATCTTGTGGCAAAACACTTAAAGAGCCTTTAGATTGAAGAAATACGGAACAAGACAAATAAGATACAATGGATCTTCTATTGGAGAGAAAGATCCGGCTCTCCCTAATCTCTAGACATCACTAGAGCCCAAGCAAGAACTAAGAACCAAAGAAAATTCAGCAAAAACAGAGATAAAAAACTAACCCTAACCACCAAAACATACTTAAGCATACAATAATTAGGTAAATCCAAAATAGCTTCTTCTATTTGAATTTTTCCTCCTAAACCCTCCCACCCCCCCACCTCACCCACCCAAAAAATTCCCCTAATTAAGCTTGTGTACCCCACTAGGATTGGGGCGGCAATGATGGGGGGGCGGAACTCACCTGTTCCACCTCCTGTAGACTTGGACCGATCCTGGTTAGACCGGCTGGACCGATCCAGGGACCGGTCTATCACATTGTTGAGTCAATAAATAGAAAGAAAGATCATTGAATAATGACATACAAAAACTTACCGTGTCAATTTCTTCAGTGGTGGTCCACACAAAATTAGATGAAGGGCGGTTAACATACAATGGCCTTGGATCAATCTTATCGATTTCTGCAAGGGGAAGAAGGAACATTATTCAGCAAATTTTTCTTATCCTCATAAAAAACTATCACTTGGAATTATATGGAATATAGTGGCCATAACAAATGGTGTTCAGCCACGTAATTTCATTCTAAACTGAAACCTTCATATAAACAAACCAGTCACATGAAATCACGCATAGGGTAAACAGAAGATGAGCAACACAACTTCCAAACTTGCATTAGTATATATATAATGTTGCCAACAACAACAACAACATCAAGCCTTTGTCCCACTACGTGGGGTTGGCAACATGAATCCTTTTTCTCCATTGCGTCCTGTTAAAAATCGAATTCTCCTTTAAATTTAATAAAGAAAGATCATTTCTAATATTTTCTAACTAAGTCTTTTTTAGGTCTACCTCTACCTTTCTTAATATAAGTAAAATCTAATACCTCTATTTTCCTAACCGGGTCATTGGAAGGCCATCGTTTTATGTGACCAAACCATCTAAGACGACTCTCTCTAATATATAATGCTGCCAAGAAATGAAAAAAATTTAAATGTTCTTACCACTTGTAAATGTGGAAATAAATTTCATTAAGAGAGGCAATGTTCATTAAAGTTGATCAAGGTAAGTCATAGCTAAATCAGCACCTAAAAGATGTCTACTGTGAAAAAAGATTCCTCGTTTAATAGGTCTGTTCAAGGTTTTAAACATCTTAATAGTCCACTTCAACATTTGTGTCTTCAGCATAAAACTTATGGTAATCTAGGTTCCAATTGCATAAGAGTTAACGGACTAATATATTTAATAAAAACAAAAAAAATTATAAACGGATAGATGATGTGCATAAGGCATGCTGTTACTTACCCAGAGTTGGCCCTGTGACATGCTCTGACTGAAGAATTTTGGCTTGTACTGTCTTATTCTGGGAAATAAAAGACAGTTTCACCAGGCATAAGTTTAAAAAGAAAACTGATCCAAATATATATATAATAAGAGCGTAAAACAAAATTAAACCATTGAAATCAATTGATAAAGCATAATAAGGGGACTTCTTGACAAAGTTATATTAATTCTCTATTCCTGCGAAAGTTTGATTCTTCTAAATAAGCATAAACAGCTTTCACTGATTTTTGAATCCTTTCAGAACCATGCATCCAACTGCCTTATTTGCTGCCAAAAAATTTCCATTTCTACCAGGATGACTGGGAAAACTTTTACAGTATACATAGGTAAAGAGTGAAGCACAATCTTAAGGAAAATGAATATTTCACCTTCTCCTATCTTTAATTTTTTTTTGAAGATGCTAAATTTAGAGATTTAACAAAAAAAATGAAAATATGAAATATCTCAATTTTTCATACCATCACATCTAAAAAGAAGCATTATGCACACCATAATAAATGTAGAATAAATATTGCCGAAACAGAAAATAATGGAAACAAAAAAACAGAGAACTATGACACTCGAATTAAAATGAATAAACACCTAGGGTAAGTCTCAACAATAACTATACTGCGTCAACTAACTATAAAGAACCAAAGATTGAGAAAATAAAAACTAAGATTTACACAGTGAGTTACAAATGGGGCTTATTAATAAAGATTATACAAAGAAAATAGGAAGAAAGAGTGTTCCAACCACAGAAAGGGAATATGATTGAAGAAAATCAATGAAAACATATAGATACTTATGTATCCATCCCACCCTGCCGCACTACAGACAATCTAAAATAGAGTCACCGCTATAGTCTCAGAAACAAAAATAGCCGAAAGCAAGCACCCACTAGAAAGCAATAGCTGGAATTATAAAACAATTACCTGAGATGTGCTTCAACCCAAAGAAACTGATGAGCCTTAGCTCAAACAAACATGTTTTAATGTTAAATGCATATATTACGCACCAAGACTTTGGAAAGAAGGCAGAAATGCAACTTCATGTGGTAAACAAATTGTCTATTCAAAGCAGTAGTACTTCCACAGCAAAGCTTTTTTTTCTATCGCTCAGCTAGCCATCTTGTTTGGTTCTTTTTTTTTCCCTTCAGCTTAAGCGTTAAGTGTCTGGCCAAATTCTAGACACGGGACACAGGCATGGTGGAGACCTTTTAACCAGATGTTGATCTCCTTTTAAGCCTCTTCATCTTATGTAAGAGAACTGAAGAACCATTGAGAGAGAAAAGAGGAAAGAAGAGTGTTTCTCCTTTTTTTTTTTCAAGAAATCTAGACACAGAAAATCGGACTTACGAAATTTGTTGGAGATGGGCATCAAGAATTATAATTCCTACAAAATGCCTGAAGTACCTCAGGATGCATCTATGAGGAGTCGGAAGTTCTAGATTTTGCATGGAGAGGGAGAGAGACATGCAGTGAGAGGAGAGTCAGTGGAGTTTTGTGGTGGGGATTTGCTCAAGTGGGAAGGGTTTGTCACTAGGCACAACCCAGATGAGAAATATTCAGGGTGAAAAACTTGATTTTAGGTGGACATGATGATGGAAGTTTAATAAGGAAAAGGAGATAAAATTGGCTAAGGCTTCGTTTGGGACGGCTTTTTTATTGCTTTCTAAAACGGAGATTTAGTACAAAAATAAAAAAATTTGTACTAAAACTCCATTTTAGAAAACAGTAAAAAAGCCGTCCCAAATGAAGCCTAAGGTTTACAAGGATTTGTCTGATAATAAATTGGTAAAGACCTTAAGGAAGATCTTCTTGATTTTTTTCTTCTATTTGACATTACTTGTATTCTTCTTTGAGAGAGGCTAGAATTGTTCTTGTAGATAGATTTTAAAGAGAGGAAATAAGAGAGAGGGTATCGGTTCTTGTGGAAACTAAAAAGTGTCTGGCGTAAAGAGAGAGAGGAGGATCTGAAGCAACCTTATAAGAAGAAGTAGAGGGTTGTTAAGAGAGGAAATCAAGGGGGTTAAGAGAATGCTTTCAAATTATTTCATAACTAACTTAAATAGCATTCATTATACCTTATTTATAAAATTTGGGTTCACATATTTAAATTCAAACTAAAGCAAGACATTTAAAATTTTATTATCCAATTTAATACAAAATATATTATCATAAAAAGAAAATTTTCTATCTAATGTAAATAAAATATAAGCCTAATTCAAATATAAAATAAACATAATTTTACAAGCTGTTCTAATCTAGGTTCAATCTGAACTCAGGTCTTGTCATGAACCTGCCTGGGCTTAGGCAATTCTTGAAAGAATAACTGAGCACGGCGGGGCCTAGGAAAAGAATTGATCAATCAAATTGAGCTAATGACAAGGCCCCTGAACTATCCATTCGGAACTATTTCTCACCTTTAAAATCTTTATTCCCTAAATATTTCACAAATTATCAAGTTTACTTTTCTATTTTCTAATTATGTACTTGGAAGAAGTCCTCAATACAGAACTACCAAGGTTTAATCCACAAGTTCAAAAAACAAAAAAATAAAACTCCCAGCTGTTAATGCGCTATAAAAGAGCTAGATCTTATGAATTAACTGCTAAACATATGTCACCCAAGAAAACTAAAACGTGTACTCTTATTAATGACTTGATTGTCCAAAGTCACAATCCACCCACTATATCTATTACTACTAAAATTACACTCCATGTATTTTTCTTTAGATATACTCAAACGAAAACCTTTACGCTCTAAAGTTGACCTCAATAATTAAAGTTTACCTTCAACTCCCTCTCTAGTCTTATCAACAAGAAGAATATCATCAGCTAAAAAAGATATACCATGGTACATCCTCTTGCAAATGTTTAGTAAGAACATCCATGACTAAAGCAAAAAGACATGGGCTTAAGGCTGATCCTTGTTCTAATCCAACTGAAATGAACACAAGTAACAGCTCCTGCATACATATCCTTAATGACTTAAATATAAGCATTATTGACCCCTTTCTTTTCTAGAACTCTTCATAGCACTTATCTTGGAACGTTATCATATGTTTTCTCTAAATCAATAAATATCATAGGCAGATCCTCCTTATTCTCTCTACACTTCTTGTAAAGATTGTTTTTCCTCCCAGGATCGTCCGGGACGAAGTGGATCGTCCCGGGACGATCGGTACAGATTGTGAAGAAATCTGCTGGTTCGTCTGTACGAAATGGGTTCGTCCAGGGACGAAATTTTCCCGAGAGCATCGTCCAGGGACGAAGAAATTGGAATTTATTTTCGTTTGAACGATTTGAGTCCAGAGAAGATCGTCCCGGGACGATCGGGACATCGTCCGGGACAATCCTGTTTAATAAATATCTAAATGGTGTCATTTTTGAAGAGAGAGAAAGTCCATGAGAGAGAAAACCGTGGAAAGAGGAAGAAAAGAGGATTTTTGGGCGACTCCGGTCCGTTTTCGTCCTTTGTTATAGTTGGGAAAGTTGATCGACTCGAGGTAAGGCACATTCCGCCTTTTTCAATTTTCAGAAACGTGGCTTTTGACGACTTTTTTGTTCCGGATTTTGTTTCCGTTAGCGAATTTCTGGTATTATTTTCTTCTGACAAAGATTTTACCGCGCAACTTTTGGTACGTTTTTTAGATGATAGTTGTGCACGTTTTGAGTATTTTCTGGAAGATTTTTACCGGGTATTTTGAATTCTGTGGCGTTTTAATTGAATAACAATTTATCTGAATGTTTGATATTATTATTTCAGTACAGTAAAAGTCTTATAATGTCGTTGTGGATATTCTGTGGTAATTTGGTAAATTTCCGAATCTGTGACTTTTGTGTAAATTCCGTATACTGCCGTTATGCCGCTGATTTTTCGTACGAATTCTGATTTTTCTGAATTGATTCATTAAATGAATTGAAGTGTTCGTATGCTATCAGAAGGGAGTTATAAGGGGCCAGGATCCTTTGAGATTCTGTAAGTGTCAGGGAAATCTGAAATGAGCTCTGAAATCTGAAAATAAGTTCTGTTCCGGAATTCCGAATATCTGTTCTGTTCTGGTGCTATAAGCACAAAGGGAGACATAAGAGGCCAGAATCCGTTGAGATTCTGTAAGTGTCAGGAAGAGAGAAATAAGGGGCCAGAAGCCGTCGAGATTCTGTAAGTGTCAGGGAAGGGAGGCATAAGGGGCCAGAATCCGTCGAGATTCTGTAAGTGTCAGGGAAGGGAGGCATAAGAGGCCAGAATCCGTAGAGATTCTGTAAGGGTCTGGGAATCTGAAATTTGATGTTTGATATCTGATAATCTGTTCTGCTGTGACTTATCTGATCTGTTTTATGAATTATCTGATATATGATTTCTGATTTTTGTACGATTATGGTTATTCCGTACGATTCGGTCTGCTCTGTGACTTGAAAGCTTTATGATATCTATTTTGAACTCTGATTTGACATGACTTCAGTTTTCTGTATCAGTTGTTTGATTTCTGTTGATGAAGTATCTGTTCTGTATGTTCTATGATTTTCGTACGGTTATGTTCTGATGTGAATTTCTGATGATTTTGATTGGTGAGTGATGTCTTGCTGAGCTGTTAGCTCATCCTTATTTTCTGCGTGGTTTTCAGGTTCTGGGAAAGGGAATGAAGTCTTAGACTAGAAGTTCTGTGTCTGATCTGAGATTAGGTATTTTGTACTTTTGATTTTTGGTACAGTCATGGCTTTTCTGTTCTGTTATGTTATTTATGTCTGTAGCCATGGACTGTATTGTATATGATTGTTTTGATAAAAGAAAAGATAGATGAACTGTTATGTATTTGGATGTTTATAGTAGCTCTGTGTTTTTCTGTCTATTTAATATTTGGAAGAAAGTCTGAAGCAAATTCCAAAGCTAGATCCTGGATTTCAAGTTTAAGTTCCGTCGCGACCCGATACGAGCGGGATCCGTCCCGGTCGGGTTGGATCGTGACACTTCTCCATTAAACCTCTCAATAAATGTATAGTTTCCATAGTAAACCTAACTGTCATGAATCCAAATTGATTTTGAGAAACATTAATATCTCGTCGTAACCTATGCTCCATAACTCTTTCTCATAGTTTTAAAGTATGACACATTAACTTAATTCCTCTATAATTCGCGCAATCTTGTGCATCACCTTTATTCTTAAAAATAAAAATCAACAACTCTAGCATCTTTTTAGTCTTCAAAATAATATTAAAAAGATTAATAAGCCAAGAAATTTCATGTCCTATGCATTTCCATATCTTTATTAGAATATCATCAGGTCCATAATCTTTTCCACACTTCATTTTCTTTAAAGCCTCTCTAACTTCAATTTTACTAATACGCTAATAAAAAAGAAATTCTCTATTTTTATTTAGGATGCTAAGGTCACTAACATCAATCGTATTCTCACAATCTTCATTGAAAAGCTTAACAAAATATCTCATCCACCTTTGTCAAATACCATCTTCTAATAAAAGCACTTTTTTATCTTCAAATTTAATGCATTTCATTTGAATTAAATCATTATTACTCCTATCTCTTTTTTTGGATAACTTATACATATATTTTCACCCTCCTCGGTATCTAATCTATTATATAAATTATTAAAAGCTAAAATTTTTGCCTTGCATATTACTTTCTTAGTCTCCTTATGGGCCTCATCATTATATTTTCCCCACTTTTCAGATTTTTAATATCTAAACATATTTTTATAATAAAGTTTCTTAGCCTTCTTATTTTTTATCTTTTCTTGTACATTTACAGCACCAGGAAATTTTAGATATTATCTTTGCATTGTTATCATTTTTTTTCAAAAAAACTATTTGCAATGCAATATATTTTACATGGACATTAAATTATCTAATCTTTCTAAATTGCATAGTTGATATTTCAGCTAGTGCTTCATTTATTTGCAGTGAAAATTTTGCTTGCTAAGCCTATTAGTGACAGCATAATTATGAATTTTTTGGTTGCTGTTGGCATCATGAGGTGTACACACTTAATATTACAATTTTGTAGAGTTCTTAAGTTTGCACTTCTTAGTGAAGCCCATGTTTTGCATTTCCCATTGCACACAGTATTTCTATAAACCGCATTTGTAATGAGTGCTTTATAAACACTAGCAAGTTTCATCATCCCTGGAATTCTTTCATCATAGGAGAAACTTATGGCAATCAGCCAATCACGCTTGCATTTCTGAAGCACAAAGAGGTACACCAGTAGGTTTATTTTTTCACGCCTGTGAGACCTCTAGTGATCCATCGTGCTAGCTTACTTAAAGCAATATGCATAAAGTCGTGTGAGTGCTACCTTACTTAAAGCAATATGCATAAAGTGGTGTGAATGCTGATTCAAACACATGTAAAGAGCAATGTGATCCATGGTGTTCACTAAACAGAAGTGCCTATGATGAGGACATCCGACCGTGAAAGTTTATCATAGGAGGAGCCGAAGATCGACGGCCATGATCGCCCACTTTATTTTGAGTTATTATTTGTATTTTGAATTATTTATGCATTTTTTTATGTTTCTACCCTCACTTGAGGGAGTAGTCCTATGTAAGCGGCATGTTTGTCTTTTTTGTTTTCCTTCATTGTATGTTGGCTATTTAAAGCCTCATCCTCATCATTTGAGGTAAATGGATGATTACTAAGAAAAAATTTATGCACTTTGTTCTTAAGAGCTATAGGAGTTCTTAGGAGAGTGGAAGTCCCTAGGTGAGGGCAACGCAATAGCCACAACCGCAAAAAGCATTCGGGCTCGTGGTTTGAAGTCCCTGGGTGAGGGCAAAGTATTACCAATCAGCCGCAGGAAGCGTTTGGGCTCATGGTTTATCTTCTTCTCTAATTTATCTTATTTTTTCTTCTAGCTGCCGCCCCTAACTCCCTCTTTCTCCCTTAACCGAGACCCACCCAGCCCTCTGCACTCATCCCAAACCACCGACCACCTTGTCCCAAACCCTTAACCAACCTCCCTCCCCTCTCCAACCCTAGCCGCCACCCCCCTTTTCATTTACTGCCTTGGCCGAGACCTTCCACCCAAGGCCAAGACCGAACATCAACCAACCGCTGGCCCAATCCCATTCCCAAAGCCGCCGGCCAACACCCCCTCCCTTTGGCTCAAAATTCAGCATTCAAACCCTTTCCTAAAATAGCTCCCTTTAATTTTGGAAACTATCTAAATTCATATTCAATTGAATTTGAATTTGAATTTTATTTCTTGAGGGAGAAAACCTATATTAGGAAAGTTTCTCAAATCATGTCTATTTGAATTTAAATGGGAGATGATTTAAATATCCTTTCCTAATTTAAATTTCCTAACTAGGCAATCCCTTTTTTAATCATCCAATTAAGTCCCCATTAAGGGGCTGTCCCACACTTCTCTCTCTCCTTTATTTGGAGAAGATTCAAATTTAAATCCCCCTTTCCATTGCCTCCACAATTTCAAATTGGCTATTCATTACCTTCCATATTGGGTGAATCTTAATTTAGAAAAGTTCTTAATTTCATATTCCAATTTATGTGAATTTGAAATTCCTTCCTAAAATAAGATAAGTTATTTAAGGAAGCTCCCTCAAATCAGGCTAGTTTGAATTTTTTTTTAATTAGGAGTTAATTCAAAATCCTTCCTTAATTAAAATTCCTATGTTGGCAAGTTTTTTAATTCCTCAAATTAATGTCCCCATCTCTAGCTTGCCATATCGTTCTACATCAGCCTACTTAGGAACTCCGCAAAGTGAAACACCTTATGGTTAAAAAAAACGGAAATAAAGTTGAACTTTTTTAACACTAACAACTAGCAAGCACTGTAAGAAAATAGGCCTTCTAAAGAGCTCTAACTCAAGCTGTACACTCCCTAGTTTCAAGGTAATCAAAAATTTTAAACCAATTAAATTCATCATTGAACAATAATCCTACTGTAAAAATGTTAAACAAAGCTTTTAACAAATGATATCAAATTCCACCATCAACATTAAACATGGAAAACAAGCTAGACAAGAACAATGTTGTAGTAGTCATACCTCATTGAGAAATTTTATCTCCGATTCAGACAAGCCTCTCCTATAAATATAACAAAAGTTAAAATCAATTCAAGCACAAGTACTATTAAAGGGAAGCGTACCAAAGTAAATATACTACCACCACGCTAAAGGTTAAAAAACAAATAAGGCTCAAGTATAATTGATGGAGCTATTAGATTGCAAATGATAGTTGTATTTTGTGCACAACATAAACGTATGAGACAACCACTAGTTACTAAATTTTAAAAAATGCATCATCAAGAAAAATGTAGTCTACAAGAGAATGGTTAACCTTTCTATCATTCATGACTTACACTCTCGGGAAAATGCTGTTCCAGTTCAGAATATGACTGATTTCAATACCGACCAAGGTACATACACAATGGAGATGACCCTTGGATAAAAGTAAAAAAGGAAAACTTAGTGCGAGCTGGCGTTGTGATCCAACAGGGCAATGCAGAGGAACATATCAATGCTTGGCTTTGTATGATACTTGAACAGAGCCCATTAGGCGGTAATGTGTAAGAAAGAACAAAATCAATTCCTATATATAATCGCGGTTGGGATGTGTCACCATGTTCGTGGAAATATGCAAAATGAAATCATATCTTAAGCTATATTTTATATATGCTAGAAAGACACTAACCGATAGCCATAATGAAGTCTCTTGTTGTTGTACTTGGGATTCAGTATGAAAACGTTGTATGCATCCTCTAACTTGAGATGATCAATAAGAGTTGTAAGGATGTATCCCATTCTATCAATGTCCACTTGCCAAACAACATCTTCATCTGCTCTGCAAATAAGGACAAGAAAGAAATTCATAAGAAAAGTATCAAGAACTAAATGTCAGCCTCTCAGAGACACGTAAGATACATCATAAACTTTTATTGAATTTATGATGGGGTCTATGAGGGGAGAGCAGTTATACGAGCAACTAAATTGTGACAAACCCATTTCTCCATAACAAAGGTTAGAAGTTATACAGGATATGAAGCAGAAGAAAAAAATGAATTCAGTTTAGCAAACTGACATTAAATTTGATGAACCTTATAATGATTTTGCCATGTATGCTGAACAAGAATGTCAAGCATGGTACGTGTACATATTAGATGAATAGCAAGTCAAATCCAAATAAATTGTCAGCTAGACCTTTATAATTGTCATAACAACTCAATGAACTTCAAGGAGTACAGTTCTCTTTCATTTCACCAAGGAAGAGATTGATTTTTAGAATAAATGGCTGCGCCAGTTGATAATCTGTAAACATAACAGCAGGAAACCAAACACAGCAAGAGGAAAAACCAACATACAACCTGCCATTTAACAGTTCTTAAATCATATAATTACTATATATGAAAATTTAGATTTCGATAAAATATTACTCACTAAGCAAAAAGTCCAAACAAATACATTAAATTCAAAGGTTTTGGCACCAATATTGGAGTCTGTACCTAAGAGAATTTTCAAAGCACGCTACTTGGCTTCAAACAGCAAAGCTCAAAGCAAATTGATGGGGTCACAAATTCTGAATTTTAGTTTTTCATATTTATATATATATATATATAATTTTATGTCTTTTAGATTTCATTATTTTATTAGAATTATTATAGTCAATGAAATTAATTATTTTTACAATTATTTGTTATAAACATGTTGATACTGCAAGTTTTTTAGTGGATAACAGCTTTTTTTATACATTAATAAAAAAATTTGGAGTCCCATAAGATTGGTTATGATGTGAATAAAATTCTTTTCATGGATGTTGGGATATTTAATTTACCTTGAGGAATCAGCTATGGGACTTGAAGAATTCCGACTGAGGTTACCTCCACATATAAGGATGAGGCTAGCTTTCTTTGGTAGTAACTTCTTTCCCTCCTTTCTTTCTTTCTTCTTTCACTTATTTCTTTATACTTAAGTCTAGCTACTAATTTGTAATAAAAGGCCAAATATTTTTTATCTAAATTTATTTCCACGATGTTCCAATTTTCATAAAAGGTTATCAATAATTGTTTTGGTTTCCTAGCTTATGTCCTGCAAATTTTGCTTATCCACATAAATATAATTTCATCTGCTTTTCATGTAGAGAAATGAAGCAAATAATGTAGAAACAAGCAATTTATAAAGTTTAATCCATTTAAGAGTTTTTGGTTGGAGAATATATATTAACATGTTACCTTGAATCTAATATAACCTCTTTTCGTGACAAAGCTGCAACAGCTTGCTCAAAAACAGAAGTAACTTTCTCACCCATTTGTATAGCATGAACAGAAAAGCTGCATTAGTAGTGACAAAGAGATCAGTATAATTAAGTAGACAATAATAGGACTTAAATCACATTACAAAACATAATAACTGTCACCATGCAAGTTTAGAAAACAAGGTTATTTCCATAAAAAAGGAAGCTGTAGGACAAGAATAATCACTTGTAATTTACGTGACTAACTAGAGGTAGATGATAACGCTGGGACTTTTCAACACTGGTCTTATAGAATGGAGTTAAAATTTCTCCAATATGAGGAACCCTGGTATGCTCAAAGATGTGATCTATTTTAGTAAACCATCGCGACATTTCTTCTGGACCCAGCAAAAACTCTGCAAAATACTCCAGTTAAATAAATGGAATATAAAACCTTGTAATGTCATTAAAAAAATGGCACTGATACAATATATAACAAAGAATCATTTTAGCGGAGAAAATGCCAAAACAAGAAAAAGTAGGAAAAGTACCATGATTTCCTTTGCCTTCAAATCCGATAAAAATGAAGTTGATAGGGACAGGAAGGTATATGGAATCAACCTCTGACATCTTCAAAAAATTTGCAATGTTCCCTAGATGCAAAGAGGAAATATCTGAGTAAAAATGCAAGAAACAGTGGCCGAACCTCAACAGAAGGCTTTACATTGGTTTCCATACCTTTACACAAACCCTCCCACCACCACTGCCACTAGGCTGTTCTTAAATTCACACAACACGCACACAAACTTATTAACTATTGTACAAACTACAAAGTAACTCTTCTAAGGGAACATTTGGTTGAAGTTTAAAAATCTGTTATGACAAGTGAAAAAACTGGATTCCATTATTATGCTGAATGTATTAAGAGATTCAATATTAATTTTAAACCCTAAGCTCACCTTCAAAATCCCTCAAACATGATAATTTCATTTCACGCACAAATAAGTGAAACTAAATCATCACTTTCAAAGACATTTTTCGATCTCAAAGCAACCCAAAGAACATACAGAGAACAATCATATTAGCAATAGCACTCTCAGAAATTGAAAAGATACAGCGGAGAGGAATACAAAAGTTCTCTATTTGTTTACCAATCTAAACATTTAGAGAAAAGTGAATCATTATTGGATCCATCTTTCCTAAAATGAAGTAAGGCCTCTTCATTTCCATCTAGCAATGTTTAATATTAAATTAACTCTATTGTGAAAGAGGGCTGAGCATTGGAATTTAGGTTTCTTGCAAGTTAATTCCCAAGAAAAGGATAGAAATATATACATGAGGCCCATGAATCCATCACATTCAAAAACTTCTGCCTTCTAGTTGTCTTCTTGCAATTACCTGATAGATTTTTGCACTTTGAATTACCACACTCTTTCCTCCCTATAGTTAGTCTATTTCATCTTTTGATTTAAGCAGAGCAGTTATGATAAGTTTGACAAGTTATATATGCACAGCCCACCAGCAATCAAATTTTCCATTTAATTCAATGAAGAGGAGAAAAAATAGAAAAAGAAGCGGTTCAGAAATCAGAATATAATTACCTGCCTTGGTGTAGTTAACCACCTCCATTTTCCCATGGCCAGAGGGAACTGAGCCTTCCAAATCATCAAAATCTGAAAATTCAAAATTCCACATAATTCATCAGTCCCCTGCTTCACGAAACAAAAGCTCCCTCATCTCAAAAAGCATTACAAAAGAATAACATAAAGCATCACATTATGAATATAAAAGCTATCATTTCATTTTAACATCTTTTCTCAATGCCCAACTCAGTAGTATATGCTGCTTAATCGAGAATGCCAACAATAAGCATCCTAAACAAAATAAATAAATGAAGATTTACCCGTACGAATCAAGGATTCACTCCAAAATTTACTCTTGGATTTCAGATTGAATAGCGAAAACACGGAGGACTTCCCACTGCCACGGCTTACCCGCGAAGCCGCCCTCGTCTCCGCCACCAAAACCTACGAGATGACAACAAATACTGATAGAATGCACTCAACGGTCATAGCACGATAAGTTCTTCCGATAACTTTTACATATAAAAAAACGAACGAAGTAATAGAGAGCCTATGCGTGAAAACCAGACCATAACAAACTCAAAAAGTCTAGGGTTTAACTGAGAGAATTACTATAATAATTAGCAGAAGGATCCGGCAAAAAGAAAACATGCATCGCCTTGGGGTAGTTGAAGCGAGTTTCTTGGAAGCGGCATCCATGGCGCCTCCAGAAAACCCTCCAAAGAAGCTCCTGCGACTCGATTCGGAAGAGCGGGCACCAGCGTGGAGACACTAGATGCAGTTCTGAAGAAAGCATGAAGCCGGCTGGCCCGAACGGCTCGGTCGCGTTGCCTCGATCAAACCGCGCGTTCCACATTGGTCAGTTTGGGGCTTAAGCTTGATTCACACAAATCATCAAAATTTTATGATTGCAAATTTAACATATAAATCTAACTATTTATATGATATAGTATTGTCTTAATATATTTAGCAAAAATCACTTCAATCTAGGCAAACATGAGGAAATTGTGGCAAGATCTTGTGAGGATCACACCAATTGAACTCACTATGGCATGTATAGGAGAAGTCATGATTTAAGCATATTGTCAAAGGCATCAATGGGGTCATGATCAGGGGCGGAGTCAAATTTTTTTTTAATGGAGACGCAAATTAATATTAGCCATTAAATAACTCTTAAATAATATTTTTATTTAGCGTAATCATAGATCTTGAGATAAGATTTTAATAAAAAATATATTCAAAATAATAGTTGTTCCCATTAAAAAAATATAGATATATCACTCTCTATCTAATTATTTATTGAGAATTAATATTTTTCTCATAAGATTATGTTAATGAATTGAGTTTAAATACATTATTTTAATAGTTAAGATTATTTTGTTTGAATTAATTAAATTGAGTCTTAATTTTTAACTATAATTATAGTAATTTAATTGAAATTAGTTTAAGATAATATTCTAAATTAATTATATATTAAATTTATTTGATATAATGGTTTACATTTAGTTAAAGAAAAATAAAAATAATTAAAATTATGAAGTTAATATTATTTAATTAATTAATTTACTTTCTAAAAAATATTTAAAAAATTTATTAATTAATTAAGTTATTCCAACATAATACTACCTTACCTTTTCCTACAACATACCAATGTCTTATATTTTTCCCCAAAAAAAAAATCTCAAAAAAGTGAGGAAATAAATAGAAAGAAACAAAGAAAATGAAATACAAAAATAAGAGAGAGAGAGAGGGAGAGGAGAGGCTGCCCACGAGCCACGGGATCAGTAAAAAGAAAGAAATGAGTGCACAGAGGTGCGGAGGCGGAGAGAGTAATTTGTTTTAGAAATTGAATTTAATGTATAATTAATCTTATATATGCTAAATTTTATATTAATATGACTTGAAATGGGCTATTTTTAATTATTGGATCAGTGGGGTTCGTGCCCCCAGGGCCTCACTTTAGATCCACCCCTGATCATGATGCATGGAGAAGAATAATTCATGGAATATGTGAATCTAGCAACAAGATCTGGTTGAAGAACTAACAACAATATATGAAGAATAACAAATTGATCAATGACGTGTGGAGGGCAACAAAATCTAATTGGCAAATGATGATGGAAAAAGCAATGTGAAAAAGATAACAAAGATAGTTAGTTTATATGTTATTTTTTTAAGTTTTGAGTGTTGTGTGAATGAATAGTTAATGCTATATGTTAAATATGTAAATCGTAACTTTTTAAGTGTTAGTTATGCAAATTCCCCTAAATGAAAAATTGAGTTTCAGCTCATGTATTAATTATGACAAAGAGAATGATTTTGATTCAAATAGCTCTTTTAAAATATGTGATAAACATAATAAACTATATAAATTTAAAATAATAAAGAATCATATATAAGAAAGTGATTTTTACTTTTTAAATATTTTTAATGATATCTATTGAGTGTTATAAAATTCACAACAATAAAGAAGATGTGAGTTTATCATCTTTCGGTAGTACAAAGAACTTGCATGCACACACAAAATAAGATAAATCAAGAGAAATATATATGAGGGGAAATTTTGTTTATGTGAGAACCAAAAGATAAACTATAGGGCATAGCTTAATGAAATGGTTTTACTACCATATGTCATCAGTTATAAATAATGCTCATTCTTGTAAATAGGGAATGTGTTTATCCAATATATTAGACATGAAATGTTAATAGTGGATGTCATAGTCAAAATTTGTAAAGCCTTTGGGCATTTAAATTAGGGCTACAAATAAACCGAGCGTTCGTCGAGCTACTCATGGCTCGTTTCGATAATGGCTCGTTTATGTTCGTTTGATAAGGTAAATGAACAAGTTTGAACAACTTTGACAATACTTGATAGCTAAATAAACAAGCTTGAACACCCTGACGTTCGGCTCATTTATGTTCACAAATAATATCGTTTAGAGCTTGTGAACATGCTTGTTAAGAAACTCGATTAAAAAGCTTGATTATGTCTTATTTAATTAAAAAATATTTAACTATTAACTAAAAAGATATTTAACATTTATAACTAAAATCGTTTATATTAATGTATAAGTAATATTATAATGTTATTTAACTAACTATTATAACGTTATTTAACTATATATATATATATATATATATATATATATATATATATATATATATATATATATATATATATATATATATATATATATATATATATATATATTTATATATATTTAAATTTTAACTCCCGCCTCTCTCTCAAATTTCGCTATTTTAATTAACTCCCGCCCGCTGCCTCTGTACGGGGGGGGGGGGGGGGGGGGTTGTTTAGTCCCACACAGCCTGGAGTAGAAAGATTTCTCTACATAAAAGCAAATACAGCTACAACTCACTCCATAAGCAATGGGTAGCGGTTGGGCGAGACTTCCTTAGCAGACGGGTGGGCTTGAAATAAATAAATTTATTTTGTTAATTGTGGTCAGCTCAACTGGCTCATTCACGAGCCACTCGAGAAAAGGCTCAATAAGCTCGAAACGAATCAAACTCGAACACAAACCGAACCGAGCTCGAACATGGAAGTTTTAAACGAGCTTAAACTCGAACAGCTGTCCAAGAAGCTTGACGAGCTTCGAGTCGAGCTTGAGCTTGAGCTCGATTATGAAAAACGAGCCCGAACTCGAACAGGCCAAAGCTCAGCTCGGCTCGATTCGTTTGCAACCCTAATTTAAATTGTCTTAAAGTGATAGTTTGTTTTCTATTTGATCTTTCTCCATGGAGAAGATGAGACCAAAGGACAATAATTGCAATATATTTTTTGGTGTTAGCAACGGGAGTTAGTTTATGTATAATGACGTGTATATGCTTTATTGGTGATGACATACATCAATACTTTTTGGAGACAACATATGATAAAGTGGTGTGTGTTAGATTGTTAATGTTGGTGACGTCTATCAATGAAGTTTGGGACAATGGGAAAAGAATGTAATAACGTGAAATTGTGAAAATAATTTTAAAATGAAAATATAAAAAAATTGAATGAGAACGCTGCGGCACTATGTTAGCAAGCGCATTAGCGCAATGAAAATTGAGGCGTTGGATGGCAATGTGTTGATGTTGAGCTCTTTGTTCTACAATATTTCCGGATAAAATTATGTATATTTGCATGCACTTCATAGTGGTTATTGTGCATTTCATACATGTTTGTTGAATAACACAGCTTGTGATATTATTGATACATGATGAATGTGATATTTATATGTGAGCAAGAAAGACTGGCTAAAAATACTATAATAGTAAGAGTTGGCTATTAAAATATAATACTCTTTATATGAGGATGGATTGATGGCTTTTGTTTTAAAAAAAATTATGGTATAATACTAATTCTAGCCTATAATTGATTGATTGAATTAGACTAACGGATACAGAGTGATGACTCTTAATGATTTACTAAAAATGACCTATGAAGAAATCAAAGATTTATAAATAATGATGATAAGATAAAAATTGATGATTAAAAATTGATGATCAACTAGAGGATAGTTGAGGATAAAGATGTTGAAAACACCACATAAAAGATGGAGGTCCTCGCCTGTCAAACCAAATGATATTGAAGCATGCATTAATAACATATAAATACAGATAGAATAACTTATTCATTTCATAGCATATATATATATATATATATATATATATATATATATATATATATATATATATATATAGAGAGAGAGAGAGAGAGAGAGAGAGAGAGAGAGAGAGAGAGAGAGAGAGAGAGAGAGAGAGAGAGAGAGAGAGATTATAGAAAGGATATACTAATACAACATTCATATGCAAGCACTATAGATGAACATGACACATGTATATTCATGATTCATAAAAATAATAGAATAATAATATAGATAACTAAATACAGCATCGACATTTGCATTTCTATAACAGATTTATAGATTTCCTATATATTTCAGTGACATGTGATTTCTGACTTTTTAATTACCTTTTTATGATTATTTTAATTTATTGTATTCATTAATTTACTATTAGATTCATATGCATTTTGTACATATCATACTGATTAGTATGAGTTGGATAGAGCTTTGGTAGTATAGATTGCATTTTTTTTGCATATTTCATTAATTGCATATGTTGAGCTTGTAAGCTTAATTGATTAGGAAAGATAATTGTGTAAGTCCACAAATGGACCCCCTAGTCAAAATGATTAGGATATATATAATGAGCAAACTACAATAGCAATTCCAATGAGTTTGATTATTTGATGTAGCTTGCCAGTATACTTACACAGGTAATGCGCAATGCACGGAATAATAGACTAAACATAGCAAACCAAAAATTGATATTTACAAATGTTTCATAAGTTGAATCCCTCACTACTAAAAGGAGCAGTAGAACCACAAGTTATGGAGGATTGAAAAAAAATTTGACATTATGTAGTGTCCAGAAAAAAGAAAGCCCCATTGACTACATTTCTATTTGAAGGAGATGTTGAAAGGTGGTGAATGGAACAACAACGAGAGAAATTTCAAAGAAAAGTATAAGAAAAAATTTTGTGGTTAAAGTTCGTAGCTATATTCATAGACTGGTTCATACCAACCTCTACTCAATAACAAATGTAGGAGGCCTTTATGAAGTTGGAATAGGGTAACAGGACAATGATGCATTATGAAGCAAAATTTATTGTATTGGTCATAACAGCGGAACCAGGCTTAATTTTCATGAGAGACAAGCTTATAAGTAAATGTTGGTGTTGCCTCGAATTTGACTCGACCATTCACTACAAGAAAATGAGTCACCAAAAAGAAAGCTTGATATTAGCTACCAAAAGAAAACATTACGAATGGTTTGTTTAATCTTAAACAAAATTTAGTTTAAAGTATGGACGATTTATTTGCAAAAAAAAACAAAATGATGTAACATGATTAATCATACAATTTCTACAAAATATATGTTAGAGTTTCCTTGAATTTGGCTCTACCCCTATTTGTTCATATATTTGATCATTATACGCTTCACATATATGTCATGGGGTTTATGGGGGCAGCACCCCCGAAAATAATTTTGGTTGCAATGATATTTTAGAATTCGTTGCGGTTGTGTGTGTAAAGGCTGTTTCTCCCAGAATCGTCCGGGACGATCAGGGATATTGTCCAGGACGATCTGTACAGAATTGTGAAGAATCTGCCTATTCGTATGTACGAACCTGGAAGAGTCGGGACGAACTATCGGGACGAACCAAACCCGAGGGTTTCGTCCCGGGACGACGAAATTGGCATTTAATTTCGTCTGGACGATATGGTTCACGCTCTGGTCCTGAGGAGATCGTCTCGGGACGATCGAGGAAATCGTCCGGGACGATCCTGCTTAATAAATATCTGATTTAAGTCGTTTTGAAGAGAGAGAAAGTCCAGGAGAGAGAAACCCGAAGGGAAAAGAAGAAAAGTGGATTTTTGGGCGACTTCCGTCCATTTTCGTCCATCGCCGTAGTTGGAGAAGTTAACCGACTCGAGGTAAGGCACATTCCGCCTTTCTCAATTTTCATAAACGAGAATTTTGACGACTTTTCTGTTCCGAATTTTATTTCCGTTAGCGAATTTCTGGTGTTATTTTCTTCTGACAAAGGTTTTACCGCGTAGCTTTTGGTATGTCTTTGAGATGATAATTGTGCACGTTTTGAGTATTTTCTGGAAGATTTTTACCAGATATTTTGAATTCTGATGTGTTTTATTTGAACTGCAAATTATCAGGATGTTGAAAAGTGTTATGTCAGTACATTGAAAGTCTTATAATGTTGTTATGGATATTCTGTGGTAATTTGGTGAATTTCTGAATCTGTGATTTTTGTGTAAATTCCGTATACTGCCGTTACGCTGCCGATTTTCCGTACGAATTCTGAATTTTTCTGTATTGATATATTGAATGATCTGATGTGTGCATGCTATCAGAAAAGAGTTATAATGGGCCAGAATCTTTTGAGATTCTGTCTGTGTCCGGGAAATCTGAAATCTGAAATGAGCTCTGAAATTTGAAAATAAGTTATGTTCTAGAAATTCTGTATATCTGATCTGTTCTGGTGCTATAAGCACAAAGGGGTCAGAATCCGTCGAGATTCTGTCTGTGTCAGGGAAGGGAGGCATAAGGGGTCAGAATCCGTTGAGATTCTGTCAGGGTCTGAGAATCTGAAATCTGATATGTGATATGTTATCTGAAATCTGATGTTTGATATCTGATAATCTGTTCTGTGACTTATCTGATCTGTTTTATGAATTATCTGATATGAATGTGATTTTATCTGATTTCTCCACGATTCTGGTTATTCCGTACGATCCTGTCTTCTATGTAACTTGAAAGCTTTATGGTATCCGTTCTGAACTCCGATTCGACATGACTTCAATTTTCTGTATCAATTATTTGATTTCTGTTGGTCAAGTATCTGTTCTGTCTGTTCTACGATTTCCTTACGGCTATTTTCTGATGTGAATTTCTGATGATTTTGATTGGTGAGTGATGTCTTGCTGAGCTGTTAGCTCATCCTTATTTTCTGTGTGGTTTTCAGGTTCTGGGAAAAGGAAGGAAGTCTTGGATTAGAAGTTCAGAGTCTGATCAGTGATTAGGTATTTTATACTTTTGATTTTTGTACAGTTATGACTTTTCTGTTCTGTTATGTTCTTTCTGTCTGTAAGCCATGTACTGTATCTGTATATAATTATTTTGATGAAAGAAAAGATAGATGAACTGTTCTGTGTTTTGATGTTTATAGTAGCTCGGTGTTATGTATGTGGAATATTTGGAAGAAAGTCTGAAGCAAATTCCAAAGCTAGATCCTGGATTTGTTTGGCTCCGTCGCGACCCGATGCGAGCGGGATCCGTCCCGGTCGGGTTGGGTCGTGACAGTGTGAGGGAAAATATTGGCAGTTATTACAAGAAAGGGCAAAGTAAGAGGCTTTGGGGAGGGGGGATTATTTTTTAGGAGGGCCAATTACCCCCCGGGCCGACATCTATATGGTTCTGCCCCTAATTTGTCAGGTACACTTCATAGTTGATTAGCATAACAAAAGAAAAGTGTTATAGGTTTTTAAGTGGGCTTTAGGATGAGTTAAAACATTTGCAAGTACCGTTGACTCGTTGAGGATTCAAGACTTTTTTTGAGTTGGTTGAGAGTGTCAAATTAATATATAATTATTTAACAGTTCTAATATTTATACATGATATGAGTAGGAAGTGATCAGGAGACGACATGATCAAATGAGATAACAACGAAAAGAAATGTGGATCTTTTAATAACATGAAAGGATATGAGGCATTTGTAGGGATTGTATAGAAGTATGCCCAATGTGGCAGGAGGCATACTGGACAATGTCTTTGTTGTGAATAATAAGGACATCGGATGGACGATTTTCTACGTCAGTGACAAGGGACAGGATCAAGATTTAGAGCGGAACAATTCAGATAAAGTTATATATACAGGATCGTTGGATCTAGATGATACAATGAAAGGTCCGTGCACAAGACATATAAAAGATGAGCTAGTGAAAGTCAGAGAGAGCACAAACATTTTGTTACACTAGTACTAGCACCATTACGACTTAAAGTTTATAGTCTGATTCAACAAGATGATAGGGATGTACTTGGAGGATCCACCGATAGAGTTCTCAATCCTATGCATTATATTTGATTGATATTCATTGCATAACATGTATAATTGTATGAAATGCATAAATGTGTGATTGATTGATTAAACTCATTACTAATTGGATGAGATGAATGATAAGTTAGTGATGAATAGCTATTTTGGACTTTTATCAATAGTGGAATCAAAATGATTTGATTTTTTAATTGAATTAATTCTATTTTATTTTGTATTGAATATGTTTAGTTTTGATATGATTTTATACCGATAGTGGAAATATCGAGGATGATGTTTTTTTATGTCAGTAGATTGTAATGACCTAAAATTGTGAAAATATTTTTAAAATGGAAATCTAAAAAATTTGAACTAGTGTTGTTATGTTGTGCTAGCAAGCGCACCGGCGTTATGAATGTTGAGGCATTGGATGGCAATGCGATGGTGTTGAGCTCTCTGTTTTATAATACTTTTGGATTATGCATGCAACACTACGACACTTGGCACTAACAAATAATTTTTATTATATAAATCTCCATACCTCATCACCACCACCCCACCTATGTCAAGGATAAATGCTTTATGTATTTAAATGTTTAAGTATTATTGTAATTATCTGTAACTTCAGTTTCTATACGTTTACATATCTAATGTAATAACTATAAATAGTAGAGTCAGGTTGTATTACAGGTAAGGGAAAATAATATGAAATAATTCTTCTTGTTCTTCCTCTTCACTCGGTCTGCATCTAGCTTCTAGATTTCTACATGGTATCAAGAGTCTTTTTCTCCTGCACGGACTGATCCAATGGCGCATCAAGATTCCGCCGCCTCCTCTACCGGAGTCCCTACGAACTCCGTTTCAACGCCGTCGCTCATTCCACCAGCCCTCAAGTTTGTAATTTCGAATCTTAAACTTCTTGTTCCTCACGCTCTTACGCCGGATAATTTTCCGATATGGAGTACGCAAATAGCTAAGTTGTTCAAGGCGAACGGATTTGCGAGCTTTCTTGATTCCTCTGTCGCGCAAGAAAATGCCGATCCAAATCAAGATCCTAAAATAAGCCGCATCACCGATCAAAATCTTGCAACGGCAATGTGTTCTACCATTTCGCTGGCGGTTCTACCGTACGTCATCCATCTCGAATCCACGAGCGAAATCTGGACGACTCTTCATACAAGATTTCAGTCGTCAAATCGATCCAAAGTGATTCAGCTCAAACACGAATTACACAATGTTTCGATGCAAAATTCTTCCATGACTCAGTATCTCACTGACATAAAGAAAATCGTGGATCAGATTTCGTCCGCAGGGTCGTCTGTCGATCCGGAAGATGTAATCTTATACATCTTGAATGGTCTTCCTCCCGAGTATCTGCCGTTCACAACGAGCATACGCACGATGCAAGGTCCCTTGTCCCTGGATACTCTGTACGTGCTCCTCATGAGTGAAGAAATTCATCTCAAAACAGCTGCACTCAAGTATCCTAAACCACCGGACACACAATCGGCTCTCTACACGTTCAGAGGTCGTGGTCGCCGTGGTCGAGGACGATCGGGTCAAGAGCATCCTCCGCCAAGCAAATCTTCCCAGAATTCGGGTGTCATCTGTCAAATTTGCAAAAAGAAAGGGCATCTCGCTGACGCGTGTTGGCACCGGTTAAACATCAACTACGTCCCGAACTCCACAAACGCCTCTTCAAGACAGAACCCGGCATTGGTAGCTACCAATGACAGCAATTTGGCGGTTGACTGGTACCTTGATTCGGGAGCCTCGGCACATATGACAAATACCATCGATAATCTGGACGTCTACAATGCTTACAAAGGCAATGATTCGGTAACTATTGGGGATGGAAGGTCCGTTCCCATAGCTCACACGGGCTCAGGACTCCTTCCCACCCCGACTAGTAAGCTCAATTTAGCTCGCTTACTTCATATTCCTAATCTTTCGTATAATCTGTTATCTATATCTAACTTGGTTAAGGATAACCCAATTTCTATAATCTTTGATGAAAATGGTTTTGTTTTTAAGGACTGGACGACCAACAAAGTCATTCTCACAGGACCTTGTAGCAACGGTCTGTACAAAATCGCAAGCAAATCTCCGCAACATACTCCTCCTGCTTTCACTGCAATCGCTGCAACTTCACTGGATTGGCATTGCCGTCTAGGACACCCCCATCAGCGGGTTCTCCAGCAAATTTCCAAGAACAATCCACTTTTACATATTACGTCTTTTAATTCAGCATGTACACCTTGCCTTTCTTGTAAAGGTTACAAACTATCATTCGAAAAATCCATTAGTAAAACTCTCGCTCCACTTGAATTAATCCACTCTGATGTATGGGGTCCCTCACCGGTTTCATCTCATCAGGGATTCAAGTATTATGTGGTTTTTATAGATGCTTTTTCTCGATTTAGTTGGTTGTTTCCTCTCTTACATAAATCTGATGTCACTAATACTTTTATACATTTTCTTACCTTTATTGAAAGACAAACTAGTCATAAGGTAAAAACTGTCAGAACCGATGGCGGTGGCGAATTCGTCAATCGCAAATTTCAGGAATTTACAACCAAACACGGTATACGGCATCAAATCTCGTGTCCATACACTCCTGAACAAAACAGTATAGCCGAACGCAAGCATCGGCATATCATAACTATGACACGAACGCTTCTTAATACTGCCGCCTTACCCATGAACTATTGGTTGGAAGCTGCTTTTACAGCTACGTATATTATAAATCGTCTTCCCTCTCCTACGACCGAGAACATTTCACCGTTGCAAAGAATGTTTAATATCGTTCCGTCATATGACCATTTGCGGGTTTTTGGATGTGAATGTCATCCTCTTCTACCGTCGGTTCATCGCACCAAATTAAGCCCCACGTCTCCTACGTGTATCTTCCTCGGTTACTCAGAAAACTCAAAAGGCTACAAATGCTGGAACCCGGTAACAAACAAATTAATCATCTCGCGCAATGTCAAATTTAACGAAACTTCTTTTCCATTCAGGCACAAAGTGAACCCGGCTACTAACTCCACACCAGATATGCCGCCTGCGTTGCTTATTCCATCAACAATTCAACGCCAAACTCATACTATCCATACACCAAGGTCTGCTATTCCGGACCAAACTAATGTATACTCTGCTCGTAATCCAGCAACTACCGCCCCTACACCAGCTTCGGATGCAGTTGGTCCGATGCCAAGTTCTCAAGCAACACCTACTGCTCACCATATGACAACCAGATCAAAAACAGGCTCTCTTAAACCTGTTCAAAGACTTAATCTTCTTCATCACACCCAATTGCAATCCGACCCAACGTCCTATGCAGAAGCATGCAAAAAGATCGAATGGAGACGAGCAATGGCTGAAGAATTTTTAGCTTTGCAAAAACAGGGCACATGGACATTGGTGCCGCCTCCTGCAAACGGCCAAATATTGGGTTCAAAATGGACCTACCGAACAAAATATACATCAGATGGTGCAGTTGCGCGATTCAAAGCTCGTCTCGTAGCTCAAGGGAATCAACAGGAACATGGTCTCGATTATCAAGACACGTTCAGCCCGGTCGCTAAGCTTCCTACAATTCGAATCTTATTTGCAATTGCTTTGTTTCACAAATGGCCGGTTCATCAACTTGACGTTGCAAACGCATTCTTGCACGGCGAGATTCAGGATACGGTTCACATGAAACAACCCAAAGGGTTTGAAGATCCTTCCAAACCGAACCATGTCTGTCTTTTGAAGAAAGCCATCTACAGGCTCCGACAAGCACCGCAACAATGGTACACTACTTTCACATCTTATTTACTTCAAATTGGCTTTAATCATAGCAGGGCCGATCCATCACTATTAACTCTTCACCGTGAGCACGTTCAACTCTATCTACTGGTGTATGTCGACGACATACTTCTCACCGGCAACAATATTAAGGCAATGACTGATCTAGTGGATCAACTCAAATCAAAATTCGCTATGAAAGATTTGGGTCCAGCACATCAGTTTCTCGGCATTAAGATAGAATCCCATCCAGATAAGTACTTTCTATCTCAGAGTTTATACGCCAATTCTATTGTTCAAATGGCCGAGTTACAAAAATGCAACTCGGTCGCTAATCCATCATTTACTAAACCCACAGACCTGTCGGATGCAGGCCAGCCGCTCTTCGACGCAATCAGTTATCGCCGGATCATTGGGTCGCTGCAATACCTCATATTAACGAGACCAGACATCGCATATGCCGTCAACGCTCTATCTCAGCACATGCACAACCCGTCCGCCTCGCATACCAAAATGTTAAAGAAACTCATTAGGTACATCAAAGGCTCTACAGAATTCGGCTTTCCAATCACTCGCTCCAATTTGATTCTTCGGACCTTCTCGGACGCCGATTGGGCCTCGGATCCAATCACTCGCAAATCCACGTCTGGCTACTGTACATTTCTTGGCGATACTCTCGTGTCTTGGACTGTAAAGAAACAAAACACTGTCTCCCGATCCTCTACTGAGTCAGAATACAGGGCGTTAGCAGCCGCTACCGCCGATACTATCTGGATAAAGAGGCTTCTCGAGGATTTCTCTATTCAGCACTCTCAACCAGTCGATGTCTATTGCGACAACATCTCCACTATTGCACTAGCTAATAACCCTCTCTTTCATGCAAGAACAAAACATATCGAGATTGACCAGAGGTTCGTTAGAGATCACATCCAGCACAATGTCATTCGGCTACTACCCATAAGCACGGTCGATCAGATCGCGGACATTCTTACCAAGCCTCTGTCCACACCTCGATATAAACTCCTTCGCTCCAAACTGACCATTGGCTGCAATAATCAGTTTGAGGGGGAATGTCAAGGATAAATGCTTTATGTATTTAACTGTTTAAGTATTATTGTAATTATCTGTAACTTCAGTTTCTATACGTTTACATATCTAATGTAATAACTATAAATAGTAGAGTCAGGTTGTATTACAGGTAAGGGAAAATAATATGAAATAATTCTTCTTGTTCTTCCTCTTCACTCGGTCTGCATCTAGCTTCTAGATTTCTACAACCTATACCGCCTATTTCAGTTGTTTCCTAGGGAAGGAAGAGGAGGGAAAGGGAGAGTGAGGAGGAGAGAGAGAGAAGAGAAAAAATTGATCGAGGGATTTTCATTCGTTAATTATGTTCAAAGATTTCTTCTTATAGTAGGTAGGTAACCTGATTCCTACCCTATTTTCTTAGATTTTCTCTCTCCTAAATTGATAAAACTTAACTTTTCTCATGATTTAAAGAAAAGTTTTACCATATAACTTTTTATATATAGTAGATACGTTATTATGATCATTTTTTATTAAAAATTGCATGATTTCACTAGGTAGATTTATTGTTATGAATTTTATGAAGGTTTTGACTAGTTGATTAAATTATATAGATCGACACTCACTTCTTGTAATACCCAAAAATCTCAGGTAAAAATACGATGATTCTATTCATTAAACTGTACCCAAAATATTAAACTCTACAAAATTGTATGGAAATTATCACATTTGTTTTGAGTTTTTATTTTTCCAAAAGTTTAAATTCAAATCACTATTAATCTAATTAATGTAAATATCGTTAATTTAATTACTGTTACCAAAATTTGACATTAACAGTAATGAACTTGAATTATAACTATATATAGATAATTAAGATATTAACGCACTAACGCAAAAATACTAGACTAATATTATTAAATAGCACTCAGTATTCCACTACCTTAAACATGCAATAGCTAATTAAAAATCAGAGGGCTGTGATGGTTTAGGCAATAGGAACATAACAGCTCCAGTACACTACTTCTTACATTCGATTTCAGTCGCCCAAAAGCAGATTTTACGAGTTTTGTGGGGTTGGAGGTCGACTAAGGCTTCGTTTGGGACGGCTATTTTATTACTTTCTAGAACGGAGTTTTAATACAAATTTTTTTATTAAAACTCCGTTTTAGAAATCAGTAAAAAAGCCGTCCCAAAATGAAGCCTAAGGCTTCATTTGGGGCGTTTTTTTTACTGTTTCTTAAAGCAGCTTTTTATTATAAAAATTAAATTTTTTGTACTAAAAAACTGCTTTAAGAAGTAGTGAGAAATCCGTCCCAAACGAAGCCTATGGTTGGGAAGGCCACATTCTACGGTAGTTGGGGGAAAATACAGTGAGGGGAGGTGGCTTATTTGGTGGAGGAAGAAACAAAAAAAATGAAGGAGAAGGGAGAACAGTGAAAGTAGGGGCAGAAGGAAAAAAAAAAAGGAAAGATAAGCATTTGGTTGTTTTATAGTTATTTTATAGATTTTTTCTAATATTGGTAAAATTCTTAGAGGAACCCACCGCTACTTAGTCCATGTGGTGGAGAACCGGCTGGACAAAGCCCAGGTGCTGGGTTCTAATCCCCTCGACGGTAGTGCTAGTCTTAATTGTCGGCTTGGGTAAATTGGTGCGGGTTGCTCAGGTTGACCGAGGTTTTAACTGGCCTTTGGACAGTGTTTCCTCATCCAAAAATTTTTTTTTTCTTAGAGGAGATTATACCTAGTTATAATTTAGGATTCAACTGGTATATACGGAGTGGAGGTTGCAAGGTAAATTTGTTATTTTAGAAAAAATGTTTTTGTTCAATTGGTTTAAACATCGAATTATAGAAATTATAGGATTTGAGAAATGTAGATTATGTAGGTGATTTACAGGCGAAAAAGGAGAGGTGCTAGAATTGAGGAGGCAACTCGTCGCAGTGATAAGAAGTACAATTTTAATTAAAAAAATAAATAAATTTTAGTAATTTTAGGCATATACAATTGAAATTGAAAAAAAAAGGGGTGAAAAAGGTATTAAATTTATTGCAATTTGATTGAGTGACTTTATAGTTATATATTCAATTATGAACAACCACATATAAATTGTAATAATCCAAGCTTAAAATGATATTTCATATGATTACATAAATGTTTTCATAATTGACAATATTATTGGAAAGAAAAGTATCGAGCTATTTATTAATTTCATATTCTTCTTATGCAAGTATTATATAAATATGTCTTTTATATTAATGACTATATAGTATGACTATATTATTCTGACTAGTGTTTCCCAACTACGTTATCCCAACCATTGACATCCTACTATGATCTCTTAACTATTGTCACCCAATTCTAATGGAAATTTTATTAGGTGCGGAGTGCGGACGGGGTGAGAACCGTCCGCACAGACACAGGGTACCAAGCGGTACCCAGTGGTACCGAGTGGTACCGAATGGTACCGAGTGCCGTTTTATACTAGTGTGCGGATGGTTCTCCCATCCGCACTCCGTACCTAATAATTTCTCATTCTAATGATGCCCACTAATTTCATAACGTGCATTGCCAACAACATCAATGCACGCTATCTCTTAAAATAATGATACATGTTATTGCCTTAAGATACATGTTATTGCCACAAAGGTAGAGCAATGTTTGTTTGTTGATTTAATTATTTTCTTCTATTTTTCTATTAATTTTATAGTCATGGTTGTAGAGATAATTCGTCATGGCATATATTTTTATATAAATGATTATTAGTAGCTAATGTAGATGATAATAAATTTTAAAATAGGCAATTCTTCCAAATTAGATTATCGGCGTGACAAAGAGAACAATCAAATGACCATATGAGCTTCTAGAAGTAATTAGAGCTATATAATTCTTAATGATAATTGAGTCAAAAATATATAATTGATTATAATCAACATATATTTATTTGAGGGGGACATTCTCATCATTATCCATAGTTGTAATAAAATAATCCTCATTTTTATTGACAACAAATGCGCTAGATGACATCTTCGCCTTATTGTGAAGTGACAAAATGTTTCCTCCATTAGTTAGCTCGATTGACATATTTAGGCCTCTTTTAGATCAGACAACCTGTAATATCAAGATCTGCTCCAGTATCGTCCAGGACGATCTGGGATCGTCCTGGGACGATCAGTGGAATTCAGCTCCAGTTTTAGCCCAGTTTTGCTCGAGGTGATTTTCTGCATGCATCGTCCAGGCCGATTGGAGACATCGGCCAGGCCGATTGGCACTGTAGAAAATATCGTCCATGCAATAGCCCTGAAGGGAGACCAAGCCGATCCTTTTGGTCGGATCGTCCCGGGACGATGCTGCGATCGGCCGGGCCGATCTGTGTATTATAAAGCTGATTTCAAGTCATTTTGAGGAGAGAGAAAATCATTAAAAACGAAAATATCAGCCGAGGAGAGAGAAAGTCGAGGTGGATTTTGGAAAAGTGGATTTTCGGACGACGCGGAGCCGTTTTCGATCGAAGTGACTGTTGAGGAATTTGCTGTGCTCGAGGTAAGGCACATTCCGCCTTTCTCAATTTTCAGAACCGTCGTGTTTGGCGGTATTTTCTGTCCGGATTTTGTTTCCGTTAGCGATTTTCGTCCGTATCTTTTGAACGGTTCAGTTTTTACCGCGTAACTTTCTGTATATTGTTGACGTGCCGAGTGTGCACATTTTGGTTATTTTCTGAAGATTTTCGTCCGGGTATTTTTGATTCGACTGTGTTTTTAGTCGACCGGATTTTTCTGTGAAATTGGAATTTATCTGTGCAGTAGAATAAAGGTTCTGAAATGTTGATATCTGTATTCTGTGCGAATTCGGTAAATTTTCCTTGCAGGAATTTTTGTGTAAATTCCGTATACTGCCGTTGTGCTGCCCGATTTTTGGGTAATTTCTGAATTGTCCGTATTTCTTCTGAATTGAAATGCTATGTGTATAAGCTATAAAAAGGGAGCTATAAGGGGTCTGGATCCTATGAGATTCAGTTAGTGAAACGGGAAATCTGAAATGAGCTCAATCTGAAATCTGATATCTGTTCTGTTCCGGATCCGATGAATTCTGTTTTGGTGCTATAAGCACATCTGTTTTGGTGCCGTGAGCACAAAGGGAGACATAAGGGGCCTGAATCCTATGAGATTCAGTCAGTGTCTGGGAAGGGAGGCATAGGGGCCGGAATCCGTAGAGATTCCGTCAGTGTCAGGGCATTTAGCTATATGTATCTGTACTACTTTCTGTATCTGTTCTGTTCTGTACGAAATTGTGATTATGATATGATATGATCCGTACGATTCTGATTTCTGTTTCTGACTCTGTTGATTTGTTCTGTTCTGATACGATCTGTACGACTCTGATGCGATCTGATGTCTGTCCGTAAGTTTTGATTTCCGATTCTGTTCCGACTTCTGATCTGATTTCTGTCTGATAAGTTTGGTTTTGTTTTCTGAGGATTTAGATTGAGGTTTGTTGCTTTGCTGAGCTGTTGAGCTCACCCTTGCTTTCTGATGGTTTTCAGGTTCTGGGAAGGGCAAGGAAGTCCAGGATTAGATTTCAGAGTCTGATCAGATTAGGTACTTTTGTACTTTTGATTTTTTGTACAGTCATGGCTTTCCTGTTCTGTTTTTCTTTCTGTTGAAAGCCATGTACTGTTCTGTAGATGATTATTTTGAGGAAATGAAAAGATAGATGTTTTGTTCCGCTGCATTTGATGTTTTTAGTAGCTCTGTTGTCCTGTGTGCTTCTGTTGAGTTAAGAATTTGGAAGATCAGTTCAGTAACCTAATCCAAAGCCAGATCCTGGTTAGCTATTCTCCGTCGCGATCCGGCGCGGGCGGGATCCGTCTCGTCTCGGGTCGGGTCGTGACACAACCAGCAGGTGATTGGCGGAGGCGAGGCAACAATTGTCGATAGTGATGTCTCCCATTGAGAAATTGAATATATATATTCTCAATGCTATTGATGCAAAAAAATCCAATGATCTTGATATATGAATATTATGATGGTTTTATAAAGCTATAGGAATCTAAATCAAAGCCTATAAAGAATGGTGATAATAAAACACAATCTAGCATCAAAATGCCCTCACTTTTAGAGTAATCCAATGTCACTAATGGTTTCCGAATTATAATCATATAAGAGCTATAACAATCTTGGGAAGGCTTGCAAATCAAATTTGAGGGTTTAAAAATGTTGATAACATACTATCATTTTTAAGGCAAAGTCTTAGGCTTCATTTGGGACCACTTTGTTTTTGCTTCTTACATCAACTTTCTAGTATAAAAATTTTAATTTTTGTACTAAAAAATTGCTTTATGAAGCAGTAAGAAAGCCATCCCAAACGAATAGTCTTTCACATGTAAATCAAAATAAATGTATATATCTCACAAAAAAGAGGTTCATAGATATTGCCAAGTTTTTGAGAAGTTTAGGTATACATAAATGTATTATGTGAAATCCAAGAAATTAATAATGATTGGTATACCATGTTTATTGTTAGCTGTGAGGAGAGGTTAGGGGTAGGTTCAGCGGACCCCTTGCCCATTGAAGAGGCGATAACGATTGTATAAGGCACTTTCATAATTGTGAATAATCTAGTATTGAAAAGGAGAGAGTTGACGGAGTAAGGCTTCGTTTAGGACAGCTTTCTTCCTGCTCCTTAAAACAGCTTAATTTCTAGTACAATAACTAAATTTTTTTTACTAAAAGCTGTTTTAAGAAGCAGTAAAAAAGCCGTCTCAAACGAAGCCTAAGAAGGGTGCATATGGTCCACTTTGGTTGGCCAATCTTTGGCTTCTTTTGGGACAAATTTCTTATTAATTTCTAAAGCAATTTTCTAGTACAAAATTTTTTGTAGCCTTTGTTTAGTCCATTCATACTCGTTTTGCCTCAAACTATAATATCTATAAGGCCATTGGAATTATTTCAATTAAATAATTATTTTTGGCTATAAACACACAAAATTATAGATCATGAACCCATAACTAAAATTTAAAATTCTCGGGTGCTTTAAGATCTAACATGTACATCAAATTTAATGCTAATATGATTAGGCAATTTTGACGCCATATCAATGCCTTAACCTTATTCAGTAATGCAACCAAATTAAATTTGATTAGGTTAACTTTAAATATCAAACTAAAAAAATTACATCTAAACTCGACTATTTGTCAACTCAAGTAAGCCATGTTAATTAAATTTTTAGGCCCGGTTCTCTGTCGAGCTCTAGTGGAGCAATCCCATTTATGGTAGTTTAATTTTCTTAACCAAACATGTTATATTCTCTCACTTGTTTCCAAAAAAAAAAAGTATTAATAGTTGGCAATAGGGATGTAACTGAGTTAAGTCGACTAGCGAGTTGGCTCAGGCTCGACTTGTTACCAGGCTCAACGAGTCAAGCTTCTCAAGCTCGCGACTTGAGCTCGAGTGCTCGACGGCTTATCGAGCTCGAGTTCGAATAACTCTCAACTATAATCGCGAGCTTGTCGAGCAGCTCATGGAACTGACCTTTCATTGCTAGTAGGAAAATGAAACCACAGGCTCAAGCGAACAGGAGAAAACGGGACTTGGAGCTCGAGCGGCATGAAAATGAAACTTTGAGGCTGCAGCTCAGGTGAGCGGGAGCAGGAAAACGGAACTGAAGCTTTCGTGACGGACCTCATGTGTGACCTCAGGACGAAGCGGGACGAGGATGACGACCCTTGTAGGCTCGCAAGCTGCTCGACAAGCCGCTCCACGCAAGACGAGTCGAGCTTGAGCTCATCTTTTGAGCTCGACTCGGGTTCAAGCTAGGTTTTTGACAGTCGAGCTTGAGTCAGCTTGACTCGAACACCCCCTGACTCGATATCGACTCGACTCATTCACATCCTTAATTGGCAATGAATATAATACAAAGTTGTATAACACAAAGTCACATGATATTACAAAAAACTATTAAGCTTCCTCCCACCTTGTATTTCTTAATACAAATTCATTAAACTTTTTAAAATAGAAAGTGGGACATGCAGCATTTATGACCATTAATTTCTTGTATGTTAGGAGAAGCAAGTAGGTTGAGCCGTTGAGAAGTAGAAGATCAAATTTAATAATATAACCCATCTAATCCTACCAAATTAAGATTAATTTAAATCACTTCAATGATCGATTAGATCATTATTAATCAGCCATAGTCGACTTGCGCTTATCTTATTGCCTCAATCATACTATGCAACAAACAAGCTTTCTAATCCCACCCAGTAAAGTTTTGGGGATAAGATTTGCTAATATTTACTTATCCATCATGGCAACATCAATCAATGCCCCCTCTTTCCTTCTTCTGTAGCAATCATTTTCAGCCAAAAGCTCCACTATTGAATGTTCAATCAATTTATTATCGCTTTGCCATCTCTTTCCCTCTTACCGGTTTATTTCAGATCATATTTTTTTATTATATTTTCCATTGCTGTTCCCATAAATTTTTATGGTGAAAAATAATTTTTTAAAACATACTTATTAAAGTTCAATAGTTTTAAGATTCTGACAATATTTTATGGTGCAGAATATTGATCATTAAAAAAGATAAAAAAGTTCAGATGGATGAGTGACTTTACAATTAGATACAGAATGTGAAATGAATATCTATGTGAGGAAAAATTATTTTGTGCGGAGGCCGAACGTAGCTCTACGTCCGGGGGTGAATCAAGTGCAACCACGTCAGCAGTATCGAGCCGCGGTACAAAGTGAATGGGTGACATGGCGCATTCTGGTTTGTCTCTGGACGACATTCGATGTCCGCACAACATAATTAATTCTACATGAGAATGTTAGAGTAGTCTAGTGGCTGATAAGATTAAAGAGATCGATTCATCTTAGATGGTTTGGTCACATAAAACATCAGCCTTTCGATGACTTAAATAGGAGAGTAGATGTATTAGATCTGGTCTATAGTAAGAAAAGTAGAGGTTGATCTAAAAAAGACTTTATTATAAAATATTAAAAATGATATTTATTTATTAGATTTAAATGAGAATTAAACTGTTGGATACAACAAAGAAAAATGATTCGTATAGCCGACCCTACAGTAGGATGAAATCTTGATATTATTATTTTTAGTGTTGTAGTTTTAAGATATTTGTAAAATTAAATTATATATATATATATATATAATATTTTTTAATGATTTATTGAAAATACTTTGGTTGTCAAAGCCAATCCAACTCCGCATTGAAATAGAGAGTAGTTATAGGCTTATAGCCTTGCAAGAAACGTAAGCTTTTGTGGATGGCTATCCAGTTCAAATATTAATATTATTCTACAAAATATTTTAAAATATATTTCATAATAATGGTTTAGGAATATTTTCCTTTTTATATTCTTCAATTATTAGCCTATTTTTCTAATAATTAAAATACATCAGCTCTTTTAATTGTAGCATGAATAATATAATAAAATAATTAAAGAGATTAAGCAAATGAACATGAATAATATTGATCTATTTTTTTATTCTTTATAATATTTTAGCTAATTGTATCCATTTTATAAATATGAAAAATTATGTGCATGTCAATCACTCTAGCTACCACTGAGCTATTGAGGAACAACGGGAGATCCAGCCTCATAGAGTTCAACGCCCGTTCTCAACACATGAACAATGAGTCTGAAGCTTCTTTCGTAACTCCAGAAACTTCTTCGTAGTGTCTACGTTCCATGCCTCATTTCACAGGGAACCTCGATATGACTTTATTTCATTATATGACATCTATATCTGAGTTCCATTCATTTCATATCCCTTTTGTGTCATTGATATAAGAGACACCATTTATAATATATTTGTTTCTATCTATATAAATATGAAAATTTAAGGAATCATCATAGAATAGAAGTAGCTTATTTAATTGATTTAAGGGGTTTTTTTTATATATATAAATTAGCACAATATGGTTTAATAAAAGACCACAAAGCAGATTCAATGAAATAAACAGATTAATTAATTGAAGGGAAAAAATATTAATATAAGTCATTAAATCACTATTAATTTTATAATTAAGTTCAGGATTAGCATCTTGATTGGTGGGGACCAACATCAAAATGTCTCCCCTTAAATCTACTATTGATCATTAATATAACAGCCAAAAATATTTATATCCACTTTATTAGCTTGAGTGAGTGTGAATCAAGAGAAGATGCGATCAGATCTACTTTTTATTCAAAAGTTTAAGACTTCGTTTGAGATAACTTTCTTACTGTTTTCTAAAGCAATTTTAAAATTTTTTACTAAAAAACTGCTTTAGAAAACGGTAAAAAAATTATCATAAACGAAGCCTAAATCTATATGTGACAATTAATCCTTTGATATTTTCACTACATAATATATATATTTTAACCTAAGACTAATCCTCTCATATGAGGGCTCTTCATATTGAATATAAAATTTTTAGTATCATGAATTATCATGCATCAACAACTCACTCAATTATATGGAACAATCATGATAGGGAAAAAAAATCTTATGATGACATCATCAAAGTTTTAATTAGGAAAAATCTTAAATCCCTTGCTTGAACACACTTTGAGATTTGTGCAAAATATAAATGATTAATATTACATAATCCCACCACATTTTTGTCAAGATATATTAAAATGAAATTTTTTTCTCACTAAATTGATCTATTCATAAACTTTAATCATCAAGATAAAAAATTATAAACACATAAAAGTAATGAACTATATGAATTATTAGATCTAATTAAATTATCATTGATCTAATCTAAAAAAATTAGAATTAAATATGATATACATAAATAATTAATTTATTTTTCAATTAAAAACTTAATTCAATAAAATAAATGCTAATATATTTGTAAGATAATGAATACAAAAAGCCATAGTTGTCTTGATAGCACTCTCATGTCCTACTCTACAACACTTGTCCTTCAATTATGCTCTTCCATTTGCCACACTACATTCACTATTTAAATACCGCCCATTAGTTGTTTTCTTTCGCTTGCTATGTTTTCTAAGTGGATTGTAAAAGCTCAATTATAAGAAAAATTATTATGTGCGGAATCCGAATGCATTCGGAGACGAATCCAGATGCGCCACATCATCAGATGCACTGGGCCCCAGTAACGTGACATGCCCGGATTCGCCTCCGAACACGTTCGGATTCCACACACAATAATTTCTCCAATTATAGCCAATTAATCACCGCATACGTCTTTGGAGAGATTATTATGTGTGGAGTCCCGAGGAAATATAAATCTAAAGTCTATGAGTGTACACAATAAATAAATAGTAAATACATAATGTCTATAAATATTATGTATTTACTGTATACCCTCACAAATCTGAAAGATTCGAACTCCGCACGTAATAATTTCTCCACATGTGAGGTGTGTACTGTAAAGAGCTAAATGCTCTTTCACCGTATAAGTCTTTTCCACACTACATAAAATTATTCTTATTAAGAAGTATGTATGATTAAACTAATGCTAATTATTATTTTAATAATAATTAATGACCAATATGCTTATTTTTATTAATAAATAAATAAAAGTAGTGGTATCCTTAAAATCATAGTACAATGATGTCATCTAAGAGAACAATAAAATAATCAAGCAAGTAGCAAATTATGCTTAGAATTTATAACTATCAATCTCAAAAAGTTATTCACCTTATCCTTACATACAATCACTTCCCATCAAGGGGGGGGGGAAATAAAGGTATAATTAATTTTTAATATTATTTAAAAGTGTTTAGTGGATATAATCATAATGATTAAAAATTAATGATTATTCCATTTAAAACTTTGCCTCCACTAATAATTTAGGACAAAATAAGTAAAAAGTATTTGCGGCTAAATAATTGAAGGAGATTGTTTCTTCGAATTAGGGTTTCAAATAATAGATATTTTTCTTACTTTTTTAGCCCCATTTTGAAAAAAAAGGACAAAATAATAATGCTATGGATGTCTTGTAGTTAGAAGTTAATTTAAAATTATTAAAATTTCCCTGTAAGCAAAGATATGATTGTTAAATTCAATAATTGTAGTTTTTTTTTTTTTGACATTAAAGTTTTGTTTGAGATAATTTTTTTATGGCTATTTTACTTCTTTTTAAATCAGTTTTTTAGTATAAAAATTAAATTTTTGCACTAAAAATTTACTTTAAGAAACAACAAAAAAGCCGTCCCAGCTTTGTTTGGGATAAATTTTTTACTATTTTATGAACCATATTTCTAAAACAAAATATTAAATAAAAAAAATATCTAAAAAATTTACTTCATAAAGGAATAAAAAAAGCTGTCCCACTCAAGCTTAAATCATATAAAAAATATTGATCATATTCCAACCGTATTTTAAATTAATAATGTGATTTATATTAGATATTGGTAAGGAAAAAAGAAATAGGTGAAGAATCATCTGTTTAATTTTTTGCTACTATTTTTTTATTGCTTTTAAAAAATTATGTAAAAGAAAGTTATTTTTTACATGAGCTTTTAAATAAATTATTTTCTCTATAATAATTTTACAACTCATACTTGTAAAAATTGATCGTTGCCCCAATAGACCCTTAGTTTAAAACTTCTAAATTAAATATTATTTAAAATATTTTGGAGAGAAATTCTTTGACATTTTTTGCTCCGTCGACACTTCAACTTCATGGAATGCTTATATTATAATTAAGGATATTTTAATTGGTTCATGACTCCGATGGGAGATCAATATTGACGTCTAGAAAACTGTCGTGCCTCGTAATTATTCGATAAGGCCCAAGGGGCAAATGATACATCACAAAATAATCATATTGATTAGGCACAAATCTCAAGGCATATTTGAATTGAAAATTTTCAAAATTAAAATTGGGTCCATATGTACTTCAATCTTAGCAAACTTTTTGTCAAATAGACGTCTGGGCAATACGAATCCAATGACATCAAAATCAATCCAATTCTAGCTCAAGTGGACTCAATTAAAGCATACTTGAAATTTTCAAAGCATTAATTGGATGAACAAATGATTTTCAAATTAGACATGCTTATAGTTGAATCAAGTGGCTCGATGAGGCAAATCCAAAGAGCCTAAGTTACTCAATTCTTACATGATTAAATCACTTAAATGCTAAATAAATGCTCAATATTCAAGGGAATCAATATGAGTTGTACGATGGAGTGTTTTGGATTATTGTTTAAATTACCAAAATGCTCATAATAAAATATCTTTAAATAGTGCTCCATTCTTCATGTGAGGAGGAAGACTATAGAGAACTATAGAAATATCTCTCACATTTTTCAGTCGTAATCGTCGATGACCATTACCAGTTATTGCCGCCAACAACCACCATCACCACCAATGATCAGCATCAAAAATCACCAACGTCTCAATAATACAAACAAAATTTAAACCTTTTTGTCGGGTATATCTATCCGCTTGTTGACATATACTTTTTATAATGCCTAATAGAAAAATCAAGCCCAATTTTTGGGTGCGAATAGTCCCTTTGAGAACACTTGATTTATGTAATCTTTCTTAAAGAAAATCAGGCGTTTATTTAAACCCTCTCATATTCAACGAAGAAGAAATGAAGATTCTTATATCACTTACTTGATAGTGGATACAATTGGATCAGGCCTCGTAGTTTTTCCCCTTCTCGGGTTTTCCAGAAAAATTTTCTTGTCTTATTACTTTTATTTGTGCGTACTGAATTTTTGTACAATGCTAAGACGTAAAATATATACTCCACCGACTCAAATTTTCTAACATATAACAAGTGTGAAAACCTAACTTAGTTTTCAAGTAGGGTCTTGGGTAAGTACCATAGCTATTTTTATTCCAATAAAGCAGGAACATATCTATTACATGTCTACCTCTTGAAGTGCTTGCACTTTAGCATCATATCCCTCTAATTCTTCATTCCAGTGCCTCCAAACACAATCAAAGCTGAAAAAGCTATTGCATCTTACTAAAACTTAAATGTAACTGTTACATATGCTCTAAAAAAAATAGACAAAAAGTAGTGTTGGGAATTGAGAATCTCTGATCTGATTTTTACTTGAAAATTACAGCTGAAATAAAGTTTATAAGGCATTTAAGCTTTTTTAGAGCTAAATACGGCTTCCTTTAGATTGATTATTATGTGCGGTCAGGGAGGGCATTCGGAAACGAATAAGAGCGAGTCGCGCCATTTTTTTATGTGTACTGCTCAATATCGGGTGACGCGGTGCCATGAGCGGACCCCCCATGTGTTGAGGGGGGCAAATGCCCACCCTCAAAAAAAAAAAAAAGGATATTTTAGAATATTTTGGGTGTTTTGGGCATTTTTCCCCCTCTAAAAATTTTTTTTCCCCTAATTTTATTAATCCCAAGCGTCTTTGTCCATCCCCCATCAAAAATTTTTTTTTATCCACCCTGAAAAAAGAAGCTGGATCCGCCCCTGCGCGGCGCGCTCTCATTTGTCTCTGAATTGCCCGGTGACCGCACAAAATAAATTCTCTTTCATTTAAGACAGTTTTCTTACTGCTTCCTACATCAAATCTTTAGTATAAAAATTTCTTAAAAATAGCAGCAAAAAAAAAAAAAAGGCATAGCAAAATCTGCTAAAGCAGATTTATTCAAATATTGAATTCTGAAACAATCCCACCAAATACTGGATTTTTATCTGTTTCCAAACATGTTTTTTAGCTACATACAGCCAATGGGGCCTAAGTGGAATAAAAAGGCTTTGTTTTTTTTTTTTTTTTACGAAAATATTTTTTAAAGAACAATAGCAACAATTTAAATATTTAGGTGGAAATCACATTCTTTAAAATAAATTAAGTCAGTTGATATATAATTTTCATCTTTGATCGATTTGTCTTATGCTGCTAGTTTTCTGTATTTTTGTATAAATTCATAATAATTTATTAAAGATTAAATATTCAATCTATGATAAACAAAAAAAAAATGTCATAGTTTTATCTTTCTCATGAATTTTTGTTTGATTGGTGTTGACATGCTAACAATCATGATTTTTTATATAAATTTTGAGATCATTTCATACAAAATAATTGAGCTAGAAATTTGAAGAATTAATTTTGAGATTATCCAAATTTTCTTTAAAAAAAAAACCTAAAAAAAATTAGGTTTGACAGCACAAACCCAGCTACATCAAGAACATCTATATCTAAGTCTAAATTAGACTAATGTTTCATTTGGGACGGCTTTCTTACTGCTTTATAAAGATGTTTTTATAGTACAAAATTTTTTTAAAAGCAGACAAAAAGTGATGGTCTAAAGCTGTGCCAAACGAAGTACCCGACTCTCATTAATTGATTGAGATTTTGTTTGGGATGACTTCTTCAATGCTTCTTAAAGCAGCTTTTTAGTACATATTTTTTAAATTTTGTACTATAAAACAACTTTAAGAAGCAATAAAAAATTCATCCCAAACGAAGCCTAAGATTTTGATCCCTTAAAAGTTCTAATACATGATTCATGTTTATTACACTGCATTAACATTTTTTTAATTATAATGAATAACATCATTTATAATATTTAATTCATATTAATGAATTTATTTTCAATTATATTATGTTTATATTTTTTTTATTATTAAATTGATCACATAAAAAAAATCTCATGTCTCGTATGTATTATTCTCAACTTATTAGTATAAATACATAATCTTTGTACAACTCTAATATATCTCAATTATTAGGAATATTGAAGCAATTATTAGATGTGATGTTTAACAAACAATGCAAAATTAAAATTCCTTAAACAAACGATGCAAAGTAAAAAATTCTTCATGAATATAGAAAAGGAGTTTTATAAGCCTAACAATTATTTAAAGTGATCTATGTAGATTAGCAAGTCAAATATATCATTCATGAGGATGACATTAACGGACAAATATTAAGAGTTTGAAGTATTATGTGTTCTCATCTTCTTTTACTCGAGATATTTTCTGATCGCCTTTCCTTTTCTTCTAAAGAAAAAGAAATTTGAGGTATCGTTTGGGACGGCTTTTTTAGTGCTTCTTAAAGTTATTTTTTAGCACAACAATTTTAATTTTTATACTAAAAAATTATTTTAAGAAGCAGTAAGAAAGTCATCCCAAGCGAAGCTTGAATCTCTTGCTATCTTCAAAATTTGATCATTCAATTAAAATTTCGTCTTTCTTAAAATTTTGATTTTAGACTAAATTCATATTTTTTATTTAATCATTATTTTGTCACTATTTTTAATAAACTTTTATGAAATGAAGCTACTTTTTAAAAGATTTTTTTTTTTAAAAAAAAAGTTGTTTTCCTTACAATAACTTTACAAACATCTTTATTAAAAGCTTCAACCCTCTCAAATAGACTTTAAGATTTCGCATGGGACGGTTTTTTTATTATTTCTTAAAATAGTTTTTTGATTTTTGTACGAAAAAACTGTTTTAAGAAGCATAAGAAAGCTGCTTATCTTTTTTTTAAAAAAGTGAACAAATACACATTTTAAGAAGCAATAAAATTAATGCTTACTAGAAAGCTTTATAACACCGCAATATTTAGATCTTAACATGTAAAGATTGTGGTGTTGCTGCTCATCTTTTAAAACCAATACGCATTAATGTTTTTTTTTCTGCAATTAGACCCCTAATTAAGTACTGCTTTGATATATTTTCATGGATAACATAGATCCAATATAATAGGCAAAAAAATTAATAGGAGTACATAAAATTTAAAATTATTATTTTTGGGACATTTAGGCTATAGAAGATAAATTTATACATACAATATATATGTAAGATTCAAATTTAAGATCTAATAAATAAGAAATTATTCTGTGTGGAAATCGGATGCAATAGTCCGAAGACCAATCAGAATGTGCTACGTCAACAATACCCAATCATGATACCGAGCGGTAGGGGTGTCAATTTTTGACACGACCCGAACCCGACCTGGAAAATCCGGGTTCGGGTCAACCCGAACCCCAAACGGGTCGGGTTCGGGTTCAACAAATCAACCTGTTTTAAAATCGGGTCGGGTTCGGGTTGACCCAGCAACCCAAAATTGACCCGAAATTGACATGAAAGTGACACAAAAACTCATTTTTGACCCGAAAACCCGAGATTGACCCGTTTTGACATGAAAATCCGATATTGACTCGATTTTTGACAGGAAACCTAGCAATTATGAGTCAACCCAGGGTCAATCGTGTCGGGTCGGGTTGACTCGGACCCGAATTGGGTCGGGCTCAAGTTCAGAAGCCTGTATCGTTTTTAAAAACGGGTCGGGTTCGGGTTGACCTGAATAGTGTCGGGTCAGTTCCGGGTTCAACCCGAACTCGACCCGTTGACCCGAATTGACACCACTACCAAGCGGTTCCGAGCCGTGGTATCAAGCAAGATCGAGATGACATGACAAATTCTGATTATCTCGGAATGACATTCGGCATAAATCCGCACGTAATATTTTTTTTCTAATTAACAGATCAAATTGAGTTAGGTATTTAAGTTTATCAGTACTTAAGAAGTACACGCCAAACAGCCTAAATTATCTCCAATCTCTAAAGTCTAATCTCCACTCTTTGTTCGTTGATTTTGTACATGTTTTGCTATTTCCGCGGAGTACTGATTTGTCCTCCGATCCAACGCTCAATGTTGGATAAGACGGTAGGGTTAACTATTTCTGTACTAATTTCTCCTTTATCCTATCCTGAAAGGGATAGGAATTCTGATATCGCATCGACTTTATATTCATTCTCTACTATTAAAGTTTCTTTCTTGTGATATCTCCGGTCTATACTGGTTTCTCTCAACGTATACTGTTCTTATCGTAGGCTATAAGTAGCAGATATTTTTTTTTAGTTTTTTTGTGATCCATGGAGGGAGGCATGTGCTGAAATAGTTAAAAAGTTATAATTTTGATTAGACCTACAGTAAAAATTGAGAGTGCCAGCCGTCTCTTCGTTCAGAGGCGAGGGCGAGAAGGTATTGAAAGTTACGTGGAGGAAGAAGACACGGAAAAGGGGGAAAGGTTGCTTTATTGAAAGGTATTGCTTTTAGTTTTGGATGCTATAGCTAGCTCTGCTAGGACTGACTTATTGAGTGTGTTTGTTGGGCGACTTGGAGATCTAGTGCGTAATGAGTCAATAATGGGGTTTTGGGGTGTGATTCTTTACTATTATTCGCAACGTATTGCTGCTTCAGTTGATCTTGAAAGCAAAAATTGGGATCCCTGGTTGTTTTAGGGGTAGAGGAATGGGATCTGTGGGTTGAAGTCAAAAGCTGCTCTTTTTTGCTTCTTTCTGATTTTGCTTTCATAGCTGTATTATTTTGTTTTGGGGGCATTGTTTTAGATGGGAATGTTATTTGGATCTTCAACTATTTTACTTTTTAAGAACACTGGCTCTATCTGTTAGAAACTTTCTGCTGGCGTTGAAGTGATGCTTTTATTGGCATGATTTTTAAGGTAAGAGTTGTATAGTTTTCCTACTTCAATCCTCGCTTATGGTTGGCCTTGTGAGTTTTCTTTAACTGTGTGTAATGATTTCCTCACTGTTTGGGAGCTTAGAGGTTTCTTTTTGTTGTAGTTCTTTTGGGTGATTTAGGTGAAGTACGCATGAGGAATTATGTCTGTTTAACAAAGTCTGTTGCTTTTTGCCCTTTGCAGGAAAAAAACGGCGCACAAGCTCTTTTTCTTGGATCCTTTCTGCTAAGATGGACTGGAATTTGAAGGCTCCGTTGCAGTGGGAGTGGGAAAATCTGGCCTTGTTTTCTGGGAAAGAAAGTGAAATAACGAAGTTTACAACACAGGTTGAATGGAGGGCTGAAGATGGTGGAGTAATCAGTAATGGATCTGTGTATTCATCAGGGAGTGGAACTTCTTCTGGCTCAGAACTTGGTAATGGTTCATCCAAAAGTTCAATCTCTGCATCTGTTGGCTCTTCATCAAAAGTTGGAGCTACTATATCAGAGTTGAACTTTGAAGCAATTGAAGGCTTACATCAGAATCTGAACAAGAATAATATGCCGTTCAGGGGTGAAGATACTGGAACATCTCCTGTGATAGTTGGAAGAAGCGGTGCTGGGGAGCCACCTATAGGTCTAAAACTTGGCAAGAGAACTTATTTTGAGGATTTTGGCACCGCAAACGTCAAGACATCTTCGGTTTCTATCACACCAGATGATCCTTCTGTTAAGAAGTCTCGTCTATCTCATCAGGCCTCTCAGAATACTTACTGCCAGGTTGAAGGGTGCAACATTGATTTGATTGGAGCAAAAGATTATCATCGTAAGCACAGAGTATGTGAAAGCCATTCTAAAAGCCCTAAGGTTATTATTGCCGGTCAAGAGCGACGTTTTTGTCAGCAGTGTAGCAGGTATGGTTCCTTGCATTTGTTGCTGAAAGCAGATTATTATAGCTCATTTCCATTATTTTGTAGATGTAATTTTGTTTGATATTGAAGCCAATGAAGAAGCAGTGATGTGATTGTTATGCATGGGTTTTCTTTGTGCACCTCATTTAGATGTAGGCTTTGTTTGTGACGGCTTCCTTACTGCTCTTAAAGCGGCTTTCTAGTACAAAATCTTTAATTTTTATACTAAAAAGCTATTTTAAGAAGCAATAAAAAAGTCATCCCAAACAAAGCCTCAAACTACTGTGTTCTTGATACTGGTGGCCTAAAAAAATTTATAGATTGTCAAGAGATACACACATCGACAGGGAATTGAGATATAACTATCATTCAAATGGGATTTTATTGTAGTTAGCTAGTGAAACCTCCCTGAATTTATAGGATATGGCTTAGTTTCTTTTGTTTATGTTCCTTTGAATTCTTTATTGATGCGGCTTGACTCAACATTCGGTTTTATGGATTTTTGTTTTTGCTGCGTTTGTTTAAGGTTCCATGATTTGTCTGAGTTTGACCAGAAGAAAAGGAGCTGTCGGAAGCGCTTATCTGAACATAACTCACGTCGGCGAAAACCACAGCCTGAAGCAATTTCATTTAACTCACCGGTTCTTCCTTCTTCATTTTATGGTATGGAGCTGTCTTTCATATGTTTTGTTTAATTAAAATACTCAAATGATTAGTGCTAATGGTTTTTTATTTTGTCTGATACTAGTTCAAAGCCTAAGCTGTGATTTTATGTTATTATATTTACATCTTGAACCAAATAAATTTTCTCAGAGCTGATATATCACAGTTAGAATATTTGTTGCATGTAGTCATTGAAGGTGAATTTCATTATTTAGTAACTTACTCGTGCATTCCTTTTTTTTCTGTAATAACAAAAAAATTATGAGCTTAAGTAATAGAACGAAGTATTTGGACGGCTTATGTCGTCTGGTAAGGTTATTTCAATTCATGTTCTTTATATATAACTTTAACTGAGGGAAAAAGAGTTAATATCTTCTTATGAGCATGGCAGCTTGCTCAAATTAGGAAGTGATGGCAAAGAATGACGTGTTTGTTTCTGAATGTATGTTGCTCCCGCTTGAAGGACTTTTAGCTATTTAGATGCAAATCAATCACGGGCGGATCCCCACTCAAGTCAGGGTGGGCAAATGCCCACCCTCAAAAAAACTTGGGGGATTTACATACATATCACTTTATTTTATGTTATTTACATGTTTAACATCTGAAACTTTAATATTACATGCCTACCACCCATAGAACAAACATGAGTGAATGGAAAGTTTTAGATGTTAGATATATAAATAGCATGAAATAATGTGGCATGTATGTAAATCTTCCAAAAAACTAATGTATCGGAGGGGCAGTTTTGGAATTCTGTTCCCCTAAAAAAAAAAAAGCCCTAATTTTATCAATCCCGCACTTGCCTGCTCATCCGGACCACTCGCACTTCGTAGTTTGTAGCCACGTTCGCGAATCATCTTTGTAGTTCGCAGCCGCAATCACAAATTATTTTATTATTATTACTATTTGATGTTATCATTACTATTATTATTATTATTATTATTATTATTGTTGTCGTCTAATTAATTAAAATCTTGCCCACCCTGAAAAAAAAAGTTGAATCCGCCCCTTTTAATCAATGCTTTTTTTTCCTTGCAATTGTTATTTTGTGTATTCTTTTGGTATTCTGCATTGTCTATTGACTGATGGCTCTGCATGTTATCTTTATTTGTTAGCCAACTCATGCCTTGCCATATTCTTTATGTTGATGGGCAGCTGAGAGTTGTGTGGTTATCAGGTGCAATTCTGTATTAACAGAAGAAATGGATTTTTGTTTGGTGATCTTTGTTGACTACTTAATGCACTTATGCATTTTCAAATGTAAATTGATTTGATTATTAGTACTGTTTTACAGGCAGTTACTGAGCTCATTAACGAGCCTACTTTATTCATATCCTTGCTCGGAAATCTAAAGATATCGAGCTAACTGGAATGCTGGAGGAAATTTATTGAAAGGAAATGTAGTTGTAGTCATTAACTAACTTTAAAACACTAGATGACCAATTTTTGTAATATTAATCTGTTCTTGTAGCCTGGGAGATTTTCTTACATCTTGCTTTTCAGCCTTTTCATAAAACAGGGAATTTTTGGTTAACTTTGATATAAGGAGAGACAGGTTCCTTGCTATTATTAGTTATAATTCTATTTATTGGAATTGGAAAGTCAGAGGTAGGGGGGCTTGGGGTGGGTGGTTGAGGTGGGTGGTTGAGGTAGGGAATAGGTGCGGTTGTAGTGATGGTGGTTTCCATGTTGTCTACAGAAGAAAACAAAACCTCCTTGATAAGAGATTCTAGGAAAGTATTTCCACATCCACGAAACTCTCTCTTCTAATTTTGTCTAATTTTGTCCTTCTGCTTGTATCTCATTTACTGAGAATGATATGGAGTTGTTGCTTGAAGTGCAGCAAGTGTAGCATATCCTGTTTTTCTGAGATGCACTGCATGTAGCTTTCAAGCCATATACCTGAAAAAATAAGTGAGTTTAATATGCGAGTAGCATAATTTATATAAATTGTTAGGATTGGTCCAGTTTTATATTAAGTCATTCTGCAAGATATCACACTACGTAAATAACTATATATAAATGCCATGGGTTGATGTACAATTTGGGGAAAACTGAAGAAAGCTTTAGAAAGATTTTTCTCCTAAAATCTGTCATCTCTCCGTCTCCTCCCTTCTATCTCTCCCTCTATCTTGCAACAAGATCAAGAAGAGTTCAAGAGCTCTTCCCAATTTTATAACAAATGGTATTAGAACCTGGTGGAGGCGATTGACGAGTAGAAGGGTTCTTGTCCAAGAAGGGAAAGGAGAGGTCGGCAGTTGGGCAAGGCAAGGGCTCGCGATTGCCATCTGTAGCTAATCCAATGTCTCCATCTCGGTCATGAGCTCACGATCGCCTTGAACGGTAATGTGAATGAGCTTCTTGATGGCGACGACAACGACCTTATTGCAGTGTCAATGCTTGCTACTTTAGAAGTCTTCTTGGTACCATTGACATCAAAGGCAGAGGGATTGAAGGCGGAGGAGGAATCTTTATAGTGGATCTCATAGAGCATAAATGAGACGTTCTTATTGGAAGGGCGGTCGTCGGGGCGGCACTGGCAGACCGAGGGATGGCGGAAGAACTGAAGAAATAGTCAACATAGGTGTTTCTTCTTGGAGAAGTTGCGCTGGAGGTGAAGTCGATGGAGGTTGCTAGCAGATCTTGAAATATTTTGTGGTTAAGCTTGGCACCAATGAGGACACAGAGAACAAAGGTGCAAACGAACAACTGAACGCTTGGCATAGAGAGTCGTGTCTATTAGGGGTATGAAGCGATATTTGAACAATGACAAAAGTTTTGTTGTTGGGTCATCAATGTAGTTAGGATTTGAACAAGATCTGGACAATTGCAAGAGTGATGAAATATGGGCGACTCTAGTCTTAAATGAAATAGCAACTTAATTGTAAGATCTAGTGGGAGAGGCGCGATTGGCAAGCCTGGATAGGGGAAGAACAATGGCAGAAGATGGCATTTCTTGAATCGAGCAGTCAAAATTCATGTCGATCTGGAAAGCAGAAGGCGCCACGGGATGATCTTTCTCAACAAGAGGATAATTGATACGCTTTTGAGCATTTGGAGCAGCTGATTCACTCCACAAATTTTAGAAAGAAAGTTGAAAGAGAAAAGGAAACCTGGACAAGCACGCGTTTGTGTGCAGGAGCAAACGGATAACGTAGGAACGCGGTTTCGCGACAGGTAGGCTTGGAGCAGGCTGAACGCTCACAGGGGCATGTGTAGGAGCTAACGGGCATGGAGGAGGCTCAGTGTCGCGGTTAGGCCATGAAGCACGGACGACCGTGAATCATGCAAGCGTGAAATAGACGCTGGCATTCTGTCCGAGAGAAATTGTGTGGACCAGTCGCCGGGGCCCAGAGGCAGGGTGATGCGCATGTTTTTGAGCGAGATAGACGTGTAGAAGCCAGATGGTTGGAGACGCACACGGATTGTGTGTGTGCATTTCACTCGGGATTGGACGGCATGGACGAGTGGTGTTGCACGTGAGTTGGACTTCAGGTTTAGTCCATGAAGAAATGGGGAGATGAAATATGAATATTGTTCTTGATGGAAGCAGGTGAGTAGTGGCTCTCGGTCAAGGCAGGGAAGCATGAAAATCCGCCGCAAGGTGGAGGTGCAACTACTAGGAGGTGACCGGTGGAATGGAGAGCAAGGTGTTGTTTCTTGATCAAAGACAGTAAGATAACATTCAAGATTTCTCTTCCATTTTTTTTTTCATTGTAAAATCTGATTCAAGGTGAAGATTGTTAGGATTTGTCCAATTTTACATTAAGTCGTTCCGCAAGATTTCGTACCAATGTAAATACCTATATATACATGCGATATGTTGATATATAATTTGGAGAAAATTGAATAAAGATTTAGGAAAAATTTCCTCCTAAAATCTGTCATCTCTCCCTCTCCTCCCTTCTATCTCTCCCTCTCTCTTGCAAGAAGATCAATAAGAGCTCGAGAACTCCTCCCAATTTCTTAACATAAATTCATTTTGAATATGGCAAGCACAGCGAGGCAGTCTTGTGTTGGAGCATTGCAACAAGGCTGCTGCTTGCTATTGCCCATGTGCCAAGGTGGTCGTTCACAATGGCACAAGCATGAAAAAAAAAACAAGAGAAAACATGACCAGATTTGTTCCCAGGGGACCTCAGCACTCTTTTTTTTCTTCTGCCCTGCCCTTGGCAACACAAATCCTCTCCTTTTCCCCAATACACAGAAGGTAGGAATGTAGGATCCATGGGCGAAAGCGGGTACTTTAGACTTGTATGATCTTTTTGCATTCATTCCTGAGTTTTTCATGTTTGAAAACTTTTTCCTGTTTCTTACGTTGATGTAGCACCAAAACTTCAATGCTCTCTCTCTCTCTCTCTCTCTCTCTCTCTCTCTCTTCTATCAAATGTTTTTATGGTCCATCCAGCTCTGGATGCCACACTGGCCAGTTTGGAAGTAAGAACTATCCAAAAACAACAAATTTTTCAATTTGCTTCACAGCATGAATGCCATGAACTATTCTAGATACCAAATTTGTCAGTTTTGGAGTATATATATTTTTTCTTATATTTAGCATCTATCTGTTTGTTCTACCAACTATGAAGGTCTCGGACTTGTGTACAGATTATGCTATATGCTATAAGGTTGCATGTGCACCGGCATACAAGCAGACATGCTTTAAAGCCAATTTTTCTGATTAATTTTCTCAAAACTGAAACTAATTTATTGGATGCAGCAAATGGACAACAAATGAACTTTTTTCTAAGTCGAGGTCCAGTTAGTAATGTAAGGCCTTCGGCAAGTTCCTTGTGGGAAAAATCATCTGGCTTTAGCCTTTCAACAACAGAAGGATCTTGGCCCAAACCAACCAAAGCAAGTGTTGATGGAGCATTGCATTTGCCTTTTATGGATTTCTCTGATACCTTTCCTGCATCACATCACGGTTTCAATAGAACTATACCATTCAAGGGCACCACTGCTGAGGTCCTTAGTCAAGGTAATCTCTTATATTTTATATAATAGTTATGCCTCTTTTGACTTTCTGCATAGATTTGATTAATGTACCATGCACCATGGACTGCTGTGAATTTTACGTCTTTTACTTAAATTTATGATTGTGCCAATTAGGTTGTTCCATATTGAGAATACGAATTGCCACATGATTGCGAGGGCCTTTTATCTTTTCTAGTCTTCAATTATCTTTGCTTTCTTTTGTTTTGATGTAAATGTAATTTTGTTACATCAGTGATGTCAAAATCGAGCCACGGGTCGGGTTTGGGACTAACCTGGAATTGACCCGGCACTGTTCGTCCCGACCCGAACCCGATCCGTTTTTGCAAAAACGGGTCAATTTTTTGAACCCGAACCCGACCCACTTCGGGTATATTTTACTAAATTTTTTTATTTAATTTGATTTATTTAAACCTTAATCAAATCAAGGTAAGATTTACTTCAATCAATTTAAAATAAATCAAGCTTAATTCAATTTGGGCAATATGTTTTATTATTTTTTGGAAATAGCATTTACTTATTTCATAACAATCTTTTAAAACCCTCCTAAATTAATTAAAAATGGGTCAAACCGTCTTTATTTCGGATTTCCGGGTCAACCCGAACCCGAACCGGTTTTACAAATGGGTTGAATCCCTAACCCAAACCCGACTCGATTCGGGTTCAGGTTGACTTGAACCCGAAATTTTTGGGTCAGGTTTTCGGGTTGTATCAAATATTGACACCCCTTGATTCATGGATACTTTGAATTGAAAACTAGTCTCACTTGAACATGCAATTAAAACCTAAGTGGACAAACTTCACCTTCCTCCTGCAGGTCGAAGAAAGTTGCAATTTGTTTTCTGTTTTTCTGAGTTCTGATTTTCAAAATTTTATACCGGTTAAGATATGTGTTGCTTGTTCTTTTATGGTTAGTTTGATAGTTTACACCATCAATTTTGCCATCCAAGTTACATACTGTGTTATGACAACTTTGTCTGGAGTTCAAAAAAATAAAAAAACTTTGGAAATACATGTGATTTTAACTTTATATTCCATATCAAATCAGGACACAATGGCGAAAAAGGGTTCATGTAGCTAACCCCACGTAGTGGGACAAAGGCTTGATGTTGTTGTTGTATTCCATATCAATTGCGGGTGTTAATCACTTTCATAGTCTCATTCCTTTCACCTCACTTCCACCTCTCCCGAGTTTAACTGAGTATGCTAAACTTCCTCTTCTAGCTGAAGGAAAATGATTTCTTCTGTCAAGCAACTACACTTTTATGCTTGCTACAAACTTCTCTGCTTGAGCAATGAGCACCATGGTTTTCTTAAGCAAGTCTTAACTGCAATCCTGCAAGTTGGCTTTAGTCTGCAGTTTCTAGCTTTTAAAGTTTTCTCTTTGACCTTACCAATTGTATGTGCTTATAGAGAGAATCGCCGCGCTAGAAATCTAATTGTTTCTTTGTCTAAGAAGTTTAATTCTAGTGACCGCCTTCAGGATTATGCCAAGCTTCCAACTTCTAATGGTATACCAAGATATTTGAAAGAAACGATTTTGAGTTAATATGACAGTAGCATGATCACTTTGGCACTTTTTTATTCTTGTTAGGTACCAATTTGCTTCATATTCAATAACCTGTTTTACCATATCAGGTGAGTTGAGAAGCAAGAAAAAGTGTTCAAAACAAATATAAAGTGTTTAAAAAAAAGAAAATAAACTTCCAAAAACTTGCCTAAGGCTCAATAGTTGACATAAACAAATTTATTTCCTTGGTACTTTCACCCAGTGGATTAATCACAATTTAGAGGTAAATGGGATGAAAAGGCCGGCAATTTTCATATAATTGATTTATGGCTTTACCCTTAGAGATAGGATACGAAATGAGCATATACGTGAAAATGTTGGAGTAGCGCCAGTGGAAGATAAGATTAGAGATAGTCGCCTTAGATGGTTTGGTCACATTAAACGGAGCCCTTCCAATGACCCAGTTAGAAAAGTTGAGGTATTAGGTTTAACTTATGTTAAGAAAGGTAGAGGTAGACCTAAGAAGACTTGGTCAGAAAATATAAGAAATGATATTTCTTTATTAGATTAAAATGAGAATTTGACTTTTAATATGACACAATGGCGAAAAAGGATTCATGTAGCCGACCCCACGTAGTGGGACAAAGACTTGATGTTATTGTTGTTGTTGTATGGAAGAAACTTTCATGTTATACTTAACCACAAGAGTTTATTCCAATCCTTTGGGGCAAGAACCATCTACAAACATGCCTGATTTCCAGAGTTTATTCCAATCCTTTGGGGCAAGAACCATCTACAAACACGCCTGATTTCCCCCCATACTTTTACAAGACAACCCTTGTACTAATATTGTTTTGAACATCTATGTTTCTTCAGGTCTGGAAGCTTCTGTCTCAGCTTCCAACTTGAATGGAGCACCAGACCTTCGAAGTGCTCTCTCTCTTCTGTCAAACGATTCATGCGGTCCCTGCAACACTGGACAGAGCAATATGATCCAATTTGCAAGGACTAACCCCACTGTGGCTTCTCATCCTCCAGTTCCTGCTTCTACCTCCCTACCAGAATGTTGGCATGACGACCATTCTCTGACTGAGCAAGCTCTGGCTTTCAATTTCAACGGTTCTGGAAGTCACTTCCAAGAGTTCCATCTCAGCAAAGCTCCATTTGATAGTCCTTTATTTGAAAGCAATCAGGTTTTTTCAAAGTCAGATGGCCACTTCCTGGGGTTCAAGACCTGAATGGCTTGCTGCTTTTACTGCTATCTTAGACTTCGTTTGGGACAGCTTTCTTACTGCTTCTTAAAGCGGCTTTTTAATTCAAAAGTTTTAATTTTTGAACTAAAAAGTTATTTTAAAAAACAGTAAGAAAGTTGTCCCAAACGAAGCCTTAGTTTTGACAACTTTTTATTGTACCACTTCTACTTCTTGATTAATTACTGAACTGAATTTGATCTATGACTATTCGGAACTTGTTGTTCTGTTATTTTATGAGAGAATAAAGCATGGTTGAGAACAATTTATTTGCTTTTAGTGCTTCCTGGTTCCATTGAAGGTGATGATGAAAATATAAATGATAAAAGAGGGTGAGGATATCTGAATTTTTGAACTTTTGAATTTATTTTGAGATTTGTGTGATATAAAATTGATTGATTATTTAAATATTATATTTATGTTAAATTAAATTTAAGGGTTTTGAATTCATGATGAAATTCTGATATGATATCCTCACCCAAATTTTCTCATATATATTTTATATGATCCACTTTCTATTATAGTCCAATGTTAATGTGCATATCTTTTAATAAATTAATTTTGTGTATTTTGAAAATATAAAAGATGTGTGTATTTTTTTAAAATGTCTCAATTAAAAAAATAATATAAATAGGGATATTAAGATAAGAAAATCTTATTTAATATTGAGAAATTTATGAAAATATAATTAAATACTTATATATTTATATGCCAAATAATTAAAGTTCTATAATTATTAACATATAATGTTTTTATTTTTAAATAATATTTAAATATTATAATATAGTATAAATATATATATATATTAAATCCTCTTTTATATTTCTTTACTAATAGGTATGATCAATTGGAATATGTCTCAATAAATAATTTCAATGACTAAAATATCAATTATAATTGCCACCCAATCCTTCAAATTTATGACTTGTTGGTACAGTAATTTATTTTTTCTAAAATTAATGTCATTTAATTTAGTGTCAGAAACTTTTTCTGGACGTTGTGTGCATCGCCAATGATTTTTGCGTTCTACCATTGATTTTTACATAGACGTACACGATAAACCATTCAAGCCAGCTGCAGTGTTGTTTATTTATTTATAAAGCCTATTTATTGCTATTAGTAAACGTGACGTTTATCAAATGAAAGGGCTCCTTGATTGGCTAAAAAATAGATGTACTACAGAAGAAATAGAATTAAAAAATATAGAATACAAGGTGAATGATTTTTTTTGTTTTGTTTGAATTGGTGGCGGCGCTGATGGTTAGCAGAGGGGTGGTGGCAGCGATGACGGCGGTGGTGCTTGGAGGGGCGGCGGCGGCGGCGATGGTTAATAGAGGTCGGTGTGGTTGACGGCGATAGGTGGTAAAGAAACGGAGATCGAGCTTGACGCCGGAGATGAAGAAGAAAGTATTTTCTTGTCTTTATTGTTGAACAGTACATCCTATAAATAGATTCTACTAACAAGCCTAACACGTGTATGTACATGATTGGACAAGATATAATAAAGTGACAGATGGAATTTATTTAAGTCAGCTGTTATCCCCCCTCAAACGAACGGTCGGAGCTGACGGTGAGTTTGTTCCGAAGCTTTTTGAACCGCGGCGTCGACAGCGGCTTGGTGAGTATGTCAGCGATCTGATCGTCGGTCTTTATAGGAATCAGCCGAAGGTGATTGTTGCCGATGTGTTCACGGAGAAATCGATGATCGATCTCAATATGTTTGGTACGCGCGTGATACACCGGATTTTGTGCTAGAGCTATTGCAGAGGTGTTGTCGCAGTGGAGATCAACCGGAGCGTCGTGATGTATGAGGAAATCAGAGAGAAGACGCTTGAGCCAGATGGTGTCAGCTGTGGCCGCAGTGAGCGCCCTGTATTCAGATTCCGTTGAAGATCTTGAAACTGTTGTCTGTTTCTTTACAGTCCAAGAAACCAGTGTGCTGCCGAGGAAGGTGCAGTAGCCCGATGTAGATTTTCGGGTGACAGGGTCGCTTGCCCAGTCAGCGTCAGAGTAGGTTGTGAGATGAAGATCGGATTTCGTGATCGGGAGTCCAAAATCCGCCGTTCCTTGAATATATCGCAGGAGTCGTTTCAGAAGAAACAAGTGTTCGGGTTGAGGGGAGTGCATATGCTGGGACAAAGTGTTAACAACATATGCTATGTCCGGGCGAGTGAGGGTGAGGTACTGTAGTGCCCCGGTAAGCTTCCGATATAGCATAGGATCGGATGTCATAGTAGAGTCCTGTTTGGGATTGACAGGAAGTTTGGTACACGATGGGTTCGCTGCGGGATTACAATGTGTTAGATTTGCTTGGTTAATAATAGAACGAGCATACGATTCTTGAGAAAGAAAGTACTTATCTTTGTTGTGTTGAATTCTGATGCCCAGGAAGTGATGCGCAGGACCAAGATGTTTGAGAGTGAACGAACGAGCTAGTTGTTGGATAAACTGAGAAATTGCACTTTCGTCGTTACCGGTGATTAAAATGTCGTCCACGTAGACAAGTAGGAACATTATTGTATTTCCTTGATGATATGTGAGCAGGGATGGATCGGCCTTGCTGTGTGAGAAGCCGAGTCTGATGAGATGATCGCAAAACGTTGTGTACCACTGCTTGGGGGCCTGTTTGAGACCATACAGAGCTTTCTTTAGGAGGCAAACGTGATCCGGATGACTTGGATCTTCAAATCCTTTTGGCTGCCTCATATACACGGTTTCGTGAATGTCGCCGGGGAGGAATGCGTTCTCTACATCAAGTTGATGAATTTTCCATGCGAAATGAACAGCGATGGTGAACAGAACACGGATAGTAGGGAGTTTTGCCACGGGACTGAATGTTTCACCGTAGTCCAGGCCGTATTCTTGCCGATTTCCTTGAGCAACAAGTCTGGCCTTGAACCTGGCCACACTTCCATCAGCATGAAGTTTCGTTCGATACGTCCACTTACATCCCAAGATTTGTTTGTTTGCAGGAGCAGGAACCAGTTGCCAGGTATCCTGTTTTTGAAGCGCAAGAAACTCAGCTGCCATGGCATTGCGCCATTCTAGGGACTTGTTTGCAGCATTGTAACTTGTAGGATCTGATGAGCAGTTAGTGGTATGAAGTAGATTTAGGCGATTCGTAGGTTTGAGGGAGCCGGTCTGAGTGCGGGTAATCATCGGATGCCGAGGAGCAGGACAATGTTGAGAATGTGTATCTGTTTGTGTTGGAGTTGATATGGACGCGGTAGCAGTGGGAGAATGAGACTGAGAGGCAGAGTTCTGGACATGGTGCGGAACGGAAGGTTGTTCCATAGTATTCTGTCTTGAAGATTCCTGCGAGATAAGAGAAGAGGGAATTAGAAATGATGGTGGGACCGGTGTCGAAGAAGTTGTGGTAGATTTCGAAGACTTAGAGAAAGGAAACGAGGTTTCGATGAATTGAACATGACGGGATGTTATGATTCGATTAGTATCGCGTTGAAGACACTTATAGCCTTTGTAGTTGCTGGTGTAGCCAAGAAATACACACGATACAGAGTTAGGCTGGAGTTTGTGTCTGGAATGCTTCGGAAGGAGTGGGAAGCATTCACAACCAAATGTGCGTAGGTTGTTGTAGTCTGGATCCTGGTTGAACATGAGCTTGATAGGAGCGGTGTTATTCGTTGTCGGTGTGGGCATGCGATTGATAAGGTAAGCGGCTGTTAGAACAGCGTCGGGCCAAAATTCGGATGGCATAGATGCAGTGTGTAGTAATGTCCGTGCTGTCTCTATTATATGGCGATGTTTGCGTTCTGCGACGCCGTTTTGTTCCGGCGTGTATGGACACGAAAGCTGATGAAGAATTCCTTTGGTCTGAAGAAATGTGTTAAACTGGTGATTAACAAATTCAGACCCGCCGTCCGTGCGAACAACCTGAACTGAACGAGCACACTGTTTTTCAATAAAGGTAATGAAGTTAATGAAAATATTAGTAACCTCAGTTTTGAACATAAAGGGAAAAATCCATAGGTGGCGAGAGTAATCATCGACAATGTTTAGGTAATAACGGCAGCCTTGTATAGACGAAACAGGGGATGGACCCCAAACATCCGCATGAAGTAAAGCAAGAGGAAAATGTTTACGGTTTACAGATTTTGAGAAAGCTAACTTGTGACTTTTACATTCTTTACAAGCAGTACAATTATTAGAATTGTGTAGTATATGTAACGACGGATGTGTAGTGGAGATCTGATCAAGAATGTGCTGATGAGGGTGTCCAAGCCGTTCATGCCAGTTGAGAGAAGTTTTCTTGTGTGTCGTCAGAGCCCTGTGAGACGCAGCCGATTTCTTGATAGATAGAGAATACAATCCGTCTTTGCAAGGGCCACGAAGCAGTATTCTGTTAGTCTGCAGATCTTTCAACACAAACCCATTAGGCTCAAATGTAATAGCTATGTGATTATCAGAGACCAATTTAGAAATAGAGATAAGATTGTGAGAAATGGCCGGTATGTGAAGTAAATTAGATAGAAACAACTTACGCTCGGGGGTAGGAAGAATTCCCGAGCCAGTATGCGCAATGGGAACCGATCTTCCATCCCCGACCATGACATTGTTGGATCCTTGATATGACGACGGTTGAGCGAGATTATCACGACCGTAAGTCATGTGAGAGGAGGTTCCCGAGTCCAGGTACCAGTCGGATGAGGGTGATTCAGCAGTAGCTAGCAGGGCTTGACTGGTTGTTGTCGGCGGAGCAGATGGTGTAGTGTAATTTGGATTATGCCGGTGCCAACATACGTCGGCCGAATGACCACGTTTGGTACAGATCTGACAAACGAGAGATGATTTAGAACTTTGTTTAGATCCAGTGATGTTAGGCTGAGGTGGACGTCCACGGCCGCGACGACCGCGACCACGGTTAGCGTAGAGAGCAGTTTGATTGTCCTGGGTGTTGGAGAAGCGTTGAGAATCTTGACGAAGATGAATTTCTTCGCTTACTAGCATTGCATACAAGCTATCCAGCGACAGGGGAGTTTGAAGAGTTCTTATTGCAGTCTTAAATGATTGATAGGGAGGTGGTAGTCCGTTTAGTATGTGCAGAATGATATCCTCATTGTCAAGATTGCATCCAGCCGAGATGATGAGGTCGACAGTTTTCTTGATTTCCATAAGGTAATCTTGCATCGACAAGTTCCGCATAGAGATGTTTTGAAGCTCATTTTTGAGCTGCATAACTTTGGATCTATTCGCCGATTGGAATCTGGTTTGAAGAGCATTCCAGATTTCATAAGACGACTCAAGATGCATGACATAGGGGATTACATTTGCGGAAATGGTGGAAGAAATGGCTGCAGCAAGATTACGATCCGTAAGAAGCCATCTTGATGCTTCGGATTCGGGATCAGATAATTCTTGATCGGGGAAAGCCGAAGGAGGAGTTTCAAGAAATGACACAAATCCATTTGCTTTAAAAAGTTTGAGGACCTGATTCCGCCAAATTGGATAATTGTCCATGGACAACTGATGCGGAACAAGTGATTTCAGATGAGAGATGATGAATTTGAGAGAAGGATAGAGAAATGGCTTATCGGTTGTGTCGCCTATTGCATTCGTTGTGCGAGAGGAGGCAGCATCGGAGGTGGGAGAAGCCATGATAGAGAGGTCTCAGGAGATGACCGTCTCTGATACCATAAAGAAACGGAGATCGAGCTTGACGCCGGAGATGAAGAAGAAAGTATTTTCTTGTCTTTATTGTTGAACAGTACATCCTATAAATAGATTCTACTAACAAGCCTAACACGTGTATGTACATGATTGGACAAGATATAATAAAGTGACAGATGGAATTTATTTAAGTCAGCTGTTAGGTGGTGGTGGTGTCTGGTGGTGATTGTGATCGGTAGTGATCAAGCCAGCTTGTTTGCATTGTAAACTATTCTTGCTTAAAATTAGGCGAATTTGATTTACCACCAAATTGGACGAGTTTGCTTTACACTACATTAGCTTGAATTGTTTAAATTACATTTACTTTATGTTGCATTACTTTTCATCCAAATATGCTAATTTTCAAATTCCATTCATTTGAAAAATTTTATACCCTTATGTAATCCAATCAAACATCACCTAAACTAAGCTTTAAATTAGCATGGATTTAAAAGATAAATAGTCTTATGAAATAATTATTTAAATTTGTAATCTTGAAGTTTTGAAAACGTGCTATTATGACAAAAAAAAATTAATATTAAGCTCTACATTTTTTTTTTATCATCGCGTTTGCTTAGACTTCGGCTTTGTTTGGGACAGCTTTTATATTGCTTTCCAAAATGGAGTTTTAGTACAAATTTTTTTATTTTTGTATTAAAACTCCGTTTTAGAAAGCAGTAAAAAAGCCGTCCCAAACGAAGCCTTCATTTGAGACGGCTTTTTTATTGTTTCTTAAACTAATTTTTTTGTACGAAAATCAAAATTTGTGTACTAAAAAATTACTTTAAAATAGTAAGAAAGTCGTCACAAACGAAGCCTTAATCTAAGAGTGTTGCTACACTTCCCCAAACAAAATTTCAGTTTATGTACAGCCTTTTGTTTTTCAATTTGTCATTTTTTTATAATATTTGCTTATTTTTCTAGATGGATTTTTAAATGTGAAGTGGTTTATATTGATAAAATCCCAAAAATTCTGATCATACAGTTACATATAAAAAAAACATAACCTTACTATATAAAATCAGATAGCAACACAACACCATAAGACACTTTTCAACTTCAATTTAAATTTTATTTCAGACAGTTTTCTTATTAGTTCATAATATAAAACTTTTAATTCTATAATTAAAATATTATTTTAAAAATAATAAATAAGCCGTCCCAAATAAAATTTTAGTGTATATATAGAAGAGTGAGTCAATATAAATTATCATAAAATTTATCATTCTTCATTTATTTTGGATAATTACACTATCATTGTCAGGTCTCAAACTCTAAATAACAAAAATAAAGCATTATGTTCGGTCGTCATAACCAACTTAAAATTTATCAAATATTTATGTCATAAATTATTTAATACATTGCGTTAACTCGTAGTAGAACACGGTGGATAAAAATGATTTATATAATCGACCATACGTAATGACATAAAGGCTTGCCGTTATTTTTGTTTATTGTTGTATAATATTCTTAAAACAAGAAATTTGGGATTTCTTGCCAAAGATACATAACCAAATATGTTGAAGTTAGATAATGATAATCATTTTGGTTTAGTTTAAGTTCTATGATTTATATGTATTCTTTTATAGTTAGCGGTTATTATTATATATATGCTTTTGAGTTTAAAGCTTAAAGCATAATGTAAATATTTACAATTGAAGTATTCTAAAAAAATTATCTTGATCAAGCACGAATCTCGAGGCAAAATCTAACCGGAAACTTCAAAAATTAAAATCAAGAGCATTCGAACTCCGATTTCAGCGAGCTTATAGTCAAACTGAGCGTCTCGGAAATACGAACCCAACGACACCAAATTCGACCCAATCCAAGCCTAAATGGGTCCTAATCAAGGACCCGAAGCGCTGTTGGAATGTTCAAACCGCAATTTGAGTTACCAAACGGTCTCCAATTTTAACGAGCTTATACTCAAATCGAACAGCTCGACGAGACGAATCCAACGAGACCAAGATCGCTGAATTCCAACATCATTAAGGCTTCCAAATGTCCAACAAACGGTGCACAATCAAAGGGTTCAATATCGACCGTCCATTCGACCACTCCCTATTCGTCCATGATCTCACATCCATTTACAAGCCATGTCACTCCAGAAAAACTATAAATAGAGCCCTCATTCTTCACAAAAGGGACTCAAGGGAAGAGAGAGAAGAAGAAGGGAAGAAGAAGAGAAAGGGGAAAAGGAGAATCCTCTCCTCCTCGACCACCGTCGGAGCCCTTCCCACCGTCTGAATACGCAGGAACTCTGCCAGATTTTCGGGAAACGACGGGATTCTGCAAAACTTTGTAAATTTGCTTCAAGTTGTAATCTGATCGTCCCGATTTGTGGGATGAATCAGTTTCTTGTAATTTACGAAAACGCTAGTAGAACTTTTCAGCTGGGCGTGACCCCCGTGGTTTTTTCCCTCTTCTGGGTTTTCCACGTAAAAATCCTGGTGTTCATTTTCTTTTCTGTTTGCATGCCGAATATTCATGCAATGCTCGGACATGAATTTCTAAACTCTACCACCGCGCATATTCTAGCCCGCAACAACAATAATAATATAATTATATTTTTCTTGCTGTTTATTTATTTATTTAATATCATTAATCAATTCTTTTATCTTTTAACCTTCTTTTATCTTTCATTAATTCGATTTTTGCTTTTATTAAACTGCTTAAATAGAAAAGAAATTATATTAATTTTTTAAATATTAAAATAACAAAATTATTTAAATAAATATGTAACATAAATATTAATATGCACATTATATATTTAACATATACATTTTAATTATATTGTTTAAGTTAAAAATAATTATATTTATTAATAAAATTAATTATATTTGATTCATTTAAAATTAAACCAATCTGACTAAATTTAATTTTAATTAGTTAATTTGATTCGAAAAAATAATATGATATGTTCTTTTTTAATTTTTTTTAATTTAAAGATCAAAATTAATTGAGGTTAGCTCTAACGTGAAGCCGTGAAGGGATCGGGATCCCGCTATGTCGCGCATCGATCGGGTACTTCAATTGGACGGCCAAGATGTAATCATTCACGCATCACGGCGTGTCTACAAATGGCGAAATGGAATGATCTATAGCCGTCCGATTTGCCTTATGATGGGATTAGCAGGCTGATGCTATTTTTACATTTTTGGAAACTGGCTCCTACCCAAATGGCCTCGTTGTTTAGATAAATCGCTGTGTGCTCCCTCTCTCAGATTCCGGCAATTTAGGCGGCGGCGTGGCCATGGGGGAGGGATTGTTCTCGTCGGAGCCGATATCGTTGAGGATGGATAGGAGGTCGCCGGAGGCGGTGAGGTTGCGAGAGGCGGTCTCCAAGAAGCTATTGGACTTCCTCGGGAATTACTCCGACGACGTCTTAGCGGTATAACTTTCTCTAAAGTTAGCTCTCGTCTTATACAATGGAGTTTCGAGATCACTTTTCCTTTGTATAATTTGAGATTTTATCTTTTTAAATGTGAAATTCTGGACATTTGGATTGAATTTTATTGTTGGCCTATAGATGTACTTGCATTCTAATGGTTAGTGTTTCGGCTGCTTCTGTGATACTATATTTGTTTTTTGATTAGTCGATGGCCGCCGATGTGGCTTCCGAGCTTGCCTTAGGGTTCGGTGTGATACTGTAGTGTCTCTTTTGGATTGTGAATAACACTAGCTCAAGCGTGTCTGTCTTAGTTATTTTTTCTTCTTCTTTTTATTCGATGGATTGTTTTTCTATTCTTTGGTTCGGTATAATGGAGTGAGCTAAAGTTATGGTGATGGTGTGGGATTACCTCACTTAAACTAAGCTTTGTATGCTTCGGTAGGAACGTCTTTGGAGAGGTTGTGTTTAGGTTTAGCGGTTTTGGTCCTTCGGATGATGTATGGATTGAATTTATTGTGTTTTGTTTTGGATGGCATACATAATGTGACCAAGGGACCTGTCGAGGCTAGAAAGAGATGCGGGGGAGCTAGGGTTTCGATTAGAGAACCATGCCTGATGGCCCGACGAGGATTTGATGTGGATCCTTTATTGCTGATTTAATTAGAGCTTCCTCATATTCATCTTGCTTGAAATTATTTCTCTTTGTTCTGAACCACAAGTAGAGAGAAAGAAAGATTGTGCGTGTAAAGTGTGATAGCGGGTTGGCTATACTAGAGAGAGAGAGAGAGAAAATAATTTTTGGCTGATCAGAATCTAACTTCAAATATCTGAGGTTTCTTTAAGCTCACATTTATAGTAATAGGAGGGAATAATGAACTTTTAACTACGTTTATATTGCAAGTAGCTAGTCGTCTTGTTCATAAATTAAATAAAATGTATAATCATCATACTTAAGCTAAGGAATATGGTATTCCTGAAGAGGATGGTAGGTGATCTTGTCCTTAGCCATGGAATGGTGGTTGATAGACCATATGAAGGATAGTATGGCTTTATTTTGTGCACTCAATCATGATACAAAACTTTTTGTGCTCTAGTCTCCTTGTAGCCTATTTATTTATGTTGCCTTCTTTCATGTAGATTTTCATTTTACTCCGCGCATCCATGGACCTCAACATTACTAAACCTATTGGTCTAGTTTGTTTGAATTTACTTAAGGCTACTAACTTTATATTGGTCTTCTGATTTTATATGATATTGTCTTCCTCTTGCTGGAAGATTGAAAACATTTGCACAGGGATTAACAGTAACTGTTTGATAATGGAGTTTCTGCTTCTTTTTTGCTTAGGACGATTTATTGTTTTTGGTGAATAAAGAGCCCTCATCTTAAAATAATTTTGCACCTATGCAAGGACAAGCTTGTGTGGTTCAATAATTCTAAGTTTTTTCTTGTTTGGATGAACAATACTAATAAGTGATTTCTTGCTTAATTTGATAGTGCTGATATATAGTTGTCTTTGTTTTTATTCTACAGAGCAATGTCATTACATGTACTGCTATCTTGCAGGGGAGTTATTGTTTGATCCATGAAATTCCATCATGTTTATAATGACGGAACATTTGAATATGTGGTCGTGAGACAGGTTGCATAAACTTGAATAAGCTCTATGTAATGTAACAACCTAAAATAAGAGCTTTCCTATTGCACCTCTGTGGTCTTGTTGGACGCAAGTTTGGACCCTTAATCAATGTTGTTTGTCAACTCTTCCAGGACACACATTGTAGATGCTCAAACATGTTTGTAAATAAATTACACTCACATAGGATACAAATAATTCCCCTGTAAGTCCGGTATTTTCTAAGTCATTATTTCTTTAAAATTCTTGGTACTTGTTCTCCTTTTTCTTCACTCATCCTCATTTATGATTTTTCTATTTTGTTCTTGATAGAATGATGGAGTTATTTATGTTTAATGTTAGATTTTCTGCTAATAATTTTAGAGTTTTAGCTGTTGCATCCAATGGTGGAATCAATATTTAAAATAAGATAGGAAGAAACAACTTATCTTGAATTTATTGGGGGCTATCATATATAACTAGCTATAAGAGAGTTTATATGTGAAACTTGCATACTATACATGCCTACAAAAAGGTATATCACAAATCTAGATGAGTACTATTTTTTTTTTTTAAGAAGGATTGAGACTATTTCATTTCCACATCTTTTGACCCCCATAAATTTTGAATGACTAAGATTTAAATTAGCTAAGAATCTATTTGCTTCAATGCTATTTAAATAACACTATTATTTAAATATCATTGCAATTCAAAAATAACTTTATCTTTCAAATCTAATGAGTTTGATTAAATTTTATCTTGCTTAATAATGCAATTTTATTTAAAATAATTGATGGTTATTAATATATATATCTTTTTTTCCCCTTATTTTTAAAGGCATCAAAATTATGGTAGTCGAGATAACTTTTTACTTGGCTACTTTTTTGTGTACCTCAACCTTAGCTATTAATGTTATTACCTCAATGTGAAGGATACATCCAACCAATCAACAGTTTTCCTACATAACCTGACATTTTTTAAAGGAAACATTGAATCAAACAATCCTTTGCTATATATGTGATGGAGAGTAAAAGACATGGATGAAAATAGACTCTATCCTTCTAAAAGGATATTAGGCTAATTCTATCTTACTCTTTCTATCTCTCTCTTTTCTTCTGTTATATTATAGCTCCTTCTGTTGGTTATTAAGTTGCGGTTGTTATCTTTTTAAAGAAACGGTTATTCTTGTTGAATTAATTTGCATATGTAGTAAGTGTGACATGAATATGGGCGTTATTGACATTTTTATTTTCACTATGAAGGAGTACATTGTGGTGCTTGTTTGTAATGGCAAGCATCAAAATCAAGCACGTGATGACCTACAGGCATTTTTAGGGGAGGAGAGCGGGGCATTTGTAGCTTGGTATTTTTGACTCCTGGCTTTCAAGCTACTTGCTTTGGCTATTTTATTTCTCATTAAAAAAAGCTATACCTTATTGTCCTGGTTTTTTTACTTATAGTTATATGCAGTGATTTTTAATTAATAATTCTATGCTTTGTATTGCTCAGGCTTTGGGATTATCTTTCCAAAGAATTCATTTTGAAGGCGAATCGTGACCTCGCTGATCCAGAGGCCAAAGTAACAACTAATCATAGTAAAAGTTTGGACAGGGAAAATATAAGTAGCATTCTTGCAAATCATGATGCTCAATCAATTGGGCCACCAAAGGTAATCATTTGGTCTTAACTAGGCATCAAGCGCTTTAGTAGCATTTTGATAGCATTGACTAACTGATGAATTTGTAGACTAAGAATGGATCATTGGAACTGCCAACCTGTAGTACAACTTCAGAATACGTAAAACCTTTTCAATTGTCAGAGAGGCTCCAGCCTTGCCCCCCTAATTTAGATGAACGTTCAACTGAAGTAAATATGGAGAGGTTCAAGCCACAAGAGACTGCTCTTCAGAAGAGTTTCGGTTCAAAGAGTGGTAATTTCACTGCAGCAGCAAAAAATATGTTATCTTCAATTACGAGCTCTCATGAAGTTTCACCTGTTGGCAATCAGTCTTTACATTATGAACTTCAACACCGGAAGGTTGATAGACAAAGCCTTTTGTCTTAGTTTGTCAGACTATTTGTAGAAACAATGAGTCTAACTGCATCATTCCATATGATAGTACAGATACCAAAAAATGCTTCCAGTACTGTACCTTCTCAACGCCTGCCTGAACCAAAGACAGAACAGACTGCAATATGTTTGCGATCTGTCATTGCAGGCAAGGCCTTATTTCTGACTTATGTTCTGGCTGCTTGATTTTTATGCTGGGATTTCTTATCCATATGCATTAATTATGATTGTGCACTGTAATTTCAAGATATTAATCTCAATGTTCATTTCTCAACATTGCTTAACCTTTCCCTTTGTTCACATATTAAATAATCTGGGCATTGTTTCTTGTTAGTTCAAGTTTGTTTTTTGGCATCTGTGCTTGGCCCATGCTTCTTGATGACTAAAGTTTGAATCTTCATCACTTTGTTTTTCTGCAGAAGAACATCAATTGAGGACTTCATCCACTAGAGATTTTGCTGAAACAAGGCTGCCTTCAGCTGCTATGGATGATTTGTCGCATCAAACAGTTCGTTTACGTGGCAATGTTTGGGATAGATTAGGAAGGCCTCATGTAGAAGATAAACAACCAATTCAAAGAGAACTATCTGATCATCTTGATTTAATTGAAAGTGGAAAACTAGACCATCGAGAAGAACCACCAAATCCCAGGTTGACAAGGATTTCATCAGTGGCTAGCACAACTAGCAGCTTGAATAAACATTCTTATGCAGTTGATAGAGGCGATGCAGAAGGTGTATCGGATAAACTATCTGGTGAGTGTAGAACTTCAGATAAAATGGTCGATGGAAGTACATTAAAAAGGAAGAGAGAGATGGGTGAGCTTAACACCAACAATGGGTCATCCTGCAAGGAGAATTATCTTCAAGACAAAGGACATTATCAGCATGAACGGCATTCAATTCTTGTCAATCAGAACTGCCAACAAAGCGTTAACAAATTTGCTAGAGTAGCTGAATCTGATGCAAAGTTTTGTTTAATAAATCCTGCTTATACTGGGCAAGATTCCAAAGCCTCTGTAGTTTCTCAATCTCAAGTAAACAAGAATTTGATGATCTCAACTACGGAGAATCTGGTTCCTGTCAGCACAACATTACCAACTAATTCTAAATCTCAGAGTAAAACAGATAGTGGGAAAACCAATCAGAAGCCTGTGCAAGAAGTAAGTCTTTCTCACCAACAACCACCATCCCCTTTTTTCTTACCCATTTTTATCATGCACTACATTTGTTTATTGCAGGATGTTCTTGCTGTTAAATTAAGGCTTCATCAGATTGAAATGGATATGCTTAAGCTTCGTTCAAAGCAGGCAGCACGGAGCACCGATGGAAAACAAAACGTGTCTTCAGGTTTTCAAAAAAAAAGTTTCAGAATCCTGACTTTATCTTCAGTGCTGATTGTGGATAACATGTCTTTTATTATCTGAAGTTTGAATAACTATTTCCTGCAAGTTAAAAATATTGTTAAAGCATTAGATTTTATGCATTTTTTTATCCTAAGAAGTATTCATCAGGGTTAAAGTATTGTTAGAAAATTTTTTTAATCAATCCGTGCTATCTTTCTCGAAGTTTTCCTAGCATTTTATGGCTTCTTGAAAATTTTCTAGAATAAAATGGATTTGCTTAGGGCAGTGTACTGTGTGATCCTAGCTTGATTTGGTAGTGCCTTGATAAGAACTGTAAGATGATTCCTCGAAAGGATAAATTGAACTGAATCCCCAGGAAGGCAGATGGCAATTAGCGTCCTTGTATTTAAGAGAAGAGTAGCTTATGGTTTTGGAAGCATACCTGAGCAAAGAAGAATGGGTTTGTTTCGTGGTTAGACCTGCTTTAACTTTAGTTATGGGAGATATCATCAAGCCTATCATTTAAATTGAACAAACAACTTATTTTTAATTTTTGTTGTCTAAACTTACCATTTCTTCAATTTTCATCTCATGCAAAGTCTGTCATATTAAAGGATGCAAGTGATGGAAGAAGAATGACTGCAGTGGATGCATGAAGTGTTTTGTTTCTAACTCCAAAATCGACTTGTCATGATTTTAACCAATTTTTGCAAGAAGTGGTTGAGGGTAGATTCATGGGATGTTAGCAACAAGTAAGACGCCATACGTAGACTAATTATGGTAAGGAAACAATGATTGACATGGGCATGACACGCAACTGGTTTAGTTTACTATTCATTTGGATGTTAGATATGTAGTTAGTGCTCTTGTTGCTAACTTAGATTAGCACATAATTTTTAAGTTAATTTTGGGTAGAAATGAATGAATTGCTACACTTAACCTAAGAAAGAGTGGTTAATTATTGGTGGTAATTTTAATGGACTTATATAGGTTTCAACAAGGTGGATCATGAGAGGATTGATCATATTAATGTTATTTTGAGAAAATATTAATTGAGACCATTAAAGAAAAAGTTCTTTGGAAGGGTTGGATGAACATAATGCTGAAATATATATCGATGTAAAAATTAGAGTTGAATTAGTTTTGAAGACGATGGATAAAAGTAATCCTTCACATCTAAATGAGATATCTATTGAAATTCAGGTGGGTATTAGTGATATTGAAATTGTTTGGCTAATGAGTAGATAATAGTTTAGTATGGAGACTTTGAAGTAGATTTTATTGAATTGCATATTGGCCAGTTTTGCTGTATGGATTCAATTGATGAGGAATAAGAACTTTCACGTGCAATTAAAAGATAGTGATTGAAAGGTGAATATTAAGATTTATATGAAATATAAGAAGGATAGGGTGAAAGTTTATTCTGTTAGTCTTATTATGGGATTAACAAACATTGAAGGCAAGTTAATAAAAAAAATTTGATGGTTTGTCCATGAGAAAATGGTTAAAATGGTACTTGGATTATTTGTGAGGATAATTTTAGTACTAGAATATTTAAAATATCAAATTCAGTCCCTTGAATTCTCAAATATGATCCAAAATAATCCCATTGTTGGAATTGCTCTTTAATTTGACAAATTTTTAACAAATGATGTAGAGAATAAGGTTATTTTTAGGAAGTGAAGTTTTTAAACATCTTAATTTGCATAAAATATCCTCATTTTCCACCTCATTTATGAACTTTGCATGAAATCTTTGTCAAATTAAACAACGATCTAATTGTAACACTATTTTGGATCGTATTTGAGGAGTCAATAGACTAAATTGGGCATTTTAAATATTCTGACCAAACAAAAAAAATCCCAAGATTCATTTTAACCATTTTCTCGTGTAGGCATATATGATGGACGATAGAAGATGCATCATAAAACTTATAGTTAATTAATGTGATTGTGCTAAAAAAGGCAACCTTAGGATTTTTACTATGCAAATAGCTTTCTTGAATGTGAAAATCAAAGAACACATAAAAAAAGCATAGCCAACAATACATGCACACAGATTTGAAAACTAATTTACCATTTAAACGTTCGTTTTAAAAAAATCTTGAAATAGAAAAAATCAGCTAAAAATTCCTGCAATCCAAACTTATCCCAAAGACACTTATCATACAAATTAATTCACAACATCCTTATGTTTTAGCAAAAAAGATGCGGTAACTTCATAAGAGAATGACAAGAATAGCAAATAGCAAAACAGAGAACTAGTAAAGAATAGCAAGAACAAAATAAGGATTATGTTATTCACCATTGTGGGTGCCTACATTCATGTGGAGAAATTGAGACCTGGTTATTATGGAATCCAATATTCAACTTATTACACATATCAAACTTTCTATTTTTCTAATTCACAGATTTATGAAGCTAGCTAAAGTTTTCTTTGGGGATGTTTGGTTGGCGGAAAAAAGATTTTACTATAAAAGAAAGAGTGTAAAAGGAATGCATTAATTTGAAATATTTGGAGATTTTGGATATGTAGAGTAAATTCAGGTGATTATTATTTTTTTATTTAGTTTGAAGTAAAATGAGTGCGGTGTAAAGTCCCAAGATAGTGGTGGGCGGTGGTTGGTGATCGATAGCGATGACAGTGGTGGGGTGTTGTTAGTGGTTGGTGGGGGCTGACGGTTGTGGATGGTGGCAAAGGGTAGTGGCGAATGACAGTGGTGGTGGTGACGGCGAGTGGTGGTTGGTGGTAGCGGCTAGTAGGTCATTGACAGCCGACATTGGTGGGTGGTGGCTATTGGCGGCGGTGATAGTTGGCGGTAAACGGTGCGGGCCAGAGGCAACAAGGAGGCTTGCTTACCATGAAAAAGGAATTCGGCAAAACTGGTCGAGTTTTATCCAAGTAAAAATGTCAATATTTTTAAAATATCTGAATTTGAAATACTTTATAACCACTTTACTTCAAACCAAATAGCCCCTTTATCAAAACCAAATACTTGAATGGAAGAAATCAATAAAGGAAGAAATTGCTAGTGTCAAACTTTGATTTTCAGATGGTTTTGAAATGTTCATGTTGTGACAACGTTGGATGTCGATGTTGTGAAACCTAGCCGCGATCTGCTTGATAGAAATGAAACTTGTATGTTTAGGGAATGAAATATTGAGTGTGGGCAATTGATTAGGGGTTGTTGAGATGAAATAAAAAAAGTAGTTTTTTCTTTTTAATAAGTAAGAATTTAAAATATAAGACATTGTATTTCAAAATTTTCATAAAATATTTATGACAATTGTTTCAATTTTATTTTTAATATATTTTTAATCGGACATGTCTTCAACATTTCTGATATGTGTCGGAAGCATGTCCGATGCATGTCATGTTTGATACGTGTCAGACACTGCATACCTCATTGAGAAGTATTGGTGTATCATAGACCTGGGCAGAGATAGAAATAGAGAGCATAGGGATGTCGAAGGAGCTAGCTTTCATAAATAAGAGACAAAAATGTAAACCATCTTACCTTCGACACAACAGGTGTGACCTTCAATTACGTTGCGAACACCTGCGCTTGCAGAATTCAAAAGCAAAAACTACAGTCACAACGTTTAGGCGACGTTGTTGAACACCTTTGCTTCCAGAAATCAAAAGCACGCATAGCAGCTGCAATTGTCGAACACCCCAGCTTGAAAAAATCAAAAGCATGTAACTTGGGTCGTGATAAGGCGTATACGACTACTGCAAGAGAAATAGGATAACCCTAGGCAGCTGAATTGAGTTATGGGTGAAATGTTAGAGACGAAATGAGAGGATGGGGAAAAAATAGAAATTTTATTTGATAAAAAATTAATTCTATTAATAAATTATAACTTTAAAAATATCAGAAAAATTATATTTTAAATAATTTTTTGATTATATATAGGGATATGCATGTCCGATTTCATTTAAATATTATTATAATCAAATATGTTTTGCCTTGTTAGACACGTGTTTTGATCATGTTGGGCACATTTTTGTGTTCGACACTACATACGTTCTTATTGAGGTGTGTCGGTGCATCATTGGCAATGTTTCAAATTAGATGCAAGTGGAGCTAATACCAAAACGATGATATTAGTTATGATCATCATGGAGAACCTGCTAATCAAGAAGATCAATCTGACTTATGAAATTATGATCTAGTAGGGGTTCGAACAAGAAATGTAAAGGCTCCTAAAATAACATGATTTTGCTGATTTAATTGCTTATGCTCCTATCGCTTTTGAATAATTGCTAGGGGATGAGTTGGGATTATGCATAAAAGAAATAAACAATGATGGGAGTGTTTTATGGAAACAATCTATACACGAGGAAATGGAATTACTGGAAAGGAATAGAACATGGCAACTTGTTGAAAAACCACAATAAATGAATTGTGCGTTGCAAGTGAATCTTCAGGTACCCTTGCAAGCATTAATTGATATTGGTTTGACTTATGGAAAGAGGAATTGGTTAAAGAACAAATTGCATGGTTTGTAGACTAATATTATGTTGGGGATCTAGATAAAAGAATATTATTGACTATTTATTTCTCTCAGTATTTTGGAACAGTGTAAGTTGGAAAGCTAATCTGTAATTTGTTTTTGCTTCATCTAATACAAAGGCAGAATTCATAACTGATAATGAGGCTAGAAAGAAAGGTATGTGCCTATGTGGTTAAAAGAGTTATTGGAAAGGCTTAATAACAAATAAATGAAAACTGTAATATGGTATGATAGTGTCATACGACTTATGATAAATCATGCATTTCATGAAAATATATGATGCAACAAAGATTATGATGCGGACATCAATACGAAGATTTGGCGCATCTATCACAGGCGGCGTCGTAAATCGACGGCCATTATTTAAATTTTTATTTATGTATTATTTTCTAAATTTTAGTTCTTGTTTTATGTATTTCCTATTTTACCCCTAGGATAGTTTATGTGAGTATTTTGGCCCAAGGGGCATTTTTGTAATTTTCTATTTTTTCTCATGTTATGGCCTATAAATAAGGGTCTTAAGCTATTGTAAGAGATGGTTGATGAATATGAAAAATTGTTTCCCACACTTGTGTTCTTCTTGTGAGAAAGCGTTAGTGAGATTCCTATGAGAGGAATCAAAGTTGTCACCAGCCGCAGGATGGGTTCGGGCTCGTGATTTGAGTCCCTTGGAGAAGGGAAATCGTATCACCCACCAACCTTGGAGATGGCCGGGTTCGTGGTTTTATTCTTTTCGTTATCTTTTCATTTTCTCCTTGTTGACATCCCCATCTCCTCCTTCCACCGCCACCGGCCCCTTCCTCTTTCCCATTGAACTGCCAGTTTTAACAACCCCTCCATCACCCCAACCGAGAACCCCCACCTTTGCTCCAATTATTAATTGCCTTTTCTAAATTGGAGGGATTAAGTTAACGAAGGATTTGAATTCAAAATTCAAATTTGAATTCAAATTTATTGCTTAATTCATTCTTAATAATTAGGCATTTAATGATGTATTTAATTCTGAAAAAAAAATCTCAGAATTTTGAATTCAAAATCCCGCCGGCCTCCCTTAATCCTTCCCTTGTAATCAATTAGTTTCCAATTAGGGAAGAATTTGAATTCCAAAATTTGAATTCGAATTAGCATTATTCACACCATTAATCTCTCCCACCATTTAAGCCAATCATCATTAATTCTCAAATCTGAATTTAAATTCAGATTTAAGACATTAATTCCCTCAAATCACTCTCCAAATTAAATCACCTCCACCTTGGCTTCACTCACATTTATTACCCTTTTCCCCACATTGCTCTCAGCCGAATTTACTCAACTTTATTTCCTTTCTATTTCCCAAATCAAATCTCTGATTCTGGAAATAGAAAGTCTTCAGATTTTCTATTTTTTTTTCACCGTCTCCCTCTGTAATCCCTTGGCTTTAATTTATTTCCTAAAACTAGAGGTGGCATTTAGGAAACAAGAGCCTCAATTCAATTCAATCCCGTGAGCTTCTTCACATAACAGCGTAGGAATTAAATTTCCCATTCTTTCCCCTTGGATCCCGCAGCCCTTCACCTTTCCCGTCTCCCCTTACTGGCTGAAATTCTTCAAGGTTTTCCCACTGGATTTCCTATTCTAAACCTCTCCAAAACTCCACAAATCATGGATTCTCCTACTCCCTAATGCTGCAGCCGATATCTCAGCCATTGGCTTTGCATCCTAAGCACTTGAATGCTCAAAACTGCTGTTTGAATAGTGGAACTTGCTGTCCTGCACCGTTGGAAGTCTAAATTTGCTGTCCAGAATTCCTGTAGGCAAATTTTTCTCTGCTGTCCTCAAATTTCAGCAGGAATATTCACTGTCTTGCTTACTAGACAGCTTTTCCCTTGTTGGCCAGAAAATTCCAGCAAAGTGTTTTCTTTGCTGCCTTGCACGTTTTGAAGACTGTAGCTTGCTGTCAATTTTCTCTCAGGTTTTGAAAAAAAAAAAAAAAAAACCTGAAGCTAATTCCAGATTTCTAGAAGGGTTTCTATTCGTTCTACATCAGTTTGGTATCAGAGCATGGACTCGGATCAACTTGGACGGACTTTAGATTGGTTGGTAGGCCAACTGGGCGCCGTTAGTCAACATCTCAAGGAGGATCAAGCGAACTTAGCCGACCTCCATCGTCAAACAATCGAACGATTCGATCACCTAGAGCGAGGTAGGACTAACCCACCGTTTTATGCAAAAACCCCTTCATCGAAAGATAAAAAGAAGGCACTAAGAGACAGAGAGATAAGTGATAGAGTGGACAAATGGATGGAGGCTAATGAAGTTTTCAATCTCCCAATCACTGTGTAAATCAAAGAGGAACCTAAGGTGATCATAGAAGAACATGAAGAAGAATATGGATTGATTGACAAGGAGGCTAATGAAGAGGAAGTACTCGCTATTGATCCTGTCATAGGAGCTATTGCAGCTGGTAATGTTGTTGTCCTAAAGCCATCAGAAATTGCTCCATCCACATCAGCTTTGTTTGCTAGATTATTACCAAAGTATGTAGATAACTCTTGTATTAAAGTTGTTGAGGGCACTGTTCCTGAAACTACTGCACTTTTGGAACATAAATGGGACAAAATACTTTATACAGGATATGCAAAAGTTGGACACATTATTATGGCTGCAGCAGCAAAGCATTTAACTCCTGTAGTTTTGGAACTTGGTGGAAAATGTCCTGTTGTTGTGGATTTCAACATTGACTTAAAAGTTGCATAAAAAATGATTGTTGTTGGCAAGTGGGGGTCCAACAATGGTCAAGCTTGCATCGCACCCGATTATATCATTACAACAAAATCTTTTGCTCCACAATTGGTGGACGCTTTAAAAATCTCTCTCAAGAACATGAGCAGTTGTGATGCTTACTCGACAGAGTCGAGTATTCTCCCACCCGAGGAGAATGATGCGGACATCAATACGAAGATTTGGCGCATCTATCACAGGCGGCGTCATAAATCGACGACCATTATTTAAATTTTTATTTATGTATTATTTTCTAAATTTTAGCTCTTGTTTTATGTATTTTCTATTTTACCCCTAGGATAGTTTATGTGAGTGTTTTGGCCCAAGGGGCATTTTTGTAATTTTCTATTTTTTTTCTCATGTTATGGCCTATAAATAAGGGTCTTAAGCTATTGTAAGAGATGGTTGATGAATATGAAAAATTGTTTCCCACACTTGTGTTCTTCTTGTGAGAGAGCGTTAGTGAGATTCCTATGAGAGGAATCGAAGTTGTCACCAGCCGCAGGATGGGTCCGAGCTCGTGATTTGAGTTCCTTGGAGAAGGGAAATCGTATCACCCACCAACCTTGGAGATGGCCGGGTTCGTGGTTTTATTCTTTTCGTTATCTTTTCATTTTCTCCTTGTCGACATCCCTATCTCCTCCTTCCACCGCCACCGGCCCCTTCCTCTTTCCCATTGAACTGCCAGTTTTAACAACCCCTCCATCACCCCAACCGAGAACCCCCACCTTTGCTCCAATTATTAATTGCCTTTCCTAAATTGGAGGGATTAAGTTAACGAAGGATTTGAATTCAAAATTCAAATTTGAATTCAAATTTATTTATTGCTTAATTCATTCTTAATAATTAGGCATTTAATGATGTCTTTAATTCAGAAAAAAAATCTCAGAATTTTGAATTCAAAATCCCGCCGGCCTCCCTTAATCCTTCCCTTGTAATCAATTAGTTTCCAATTAGGGAAGAGCTCTTCATTAATGCAAATTTGAATTCCAAAATTTGAATTCGAATTAGCATTATTCACACCATTAATCTCTCCCACCATTTAAGCCAATCGTCATTAATTCCCAAATCTGAATTTAAATTCAGATTTAAGACATTAATTCCCTCAAATCACTCTCCAAATTAAATCACCTCCACCTTGGCTTCACTCACATTTATTACCCTTTTCCCCACATTGCTCTCAGCCGAATTTACTCAACTTTATTTCTTTTCTATTTCCCAAATCAAATCTCTGATTCTGGAAATAGAAAGTCTTCAGATTTTCTATTTTTCTTTCACCAGTCTCCCTCTGTAATCCCTTGGCTTTAATTTATTTCCTAAAACTAGAGGTGGCATTTAGGAAACAAGAGCCTCAATTCAATTCAATCCCGTGAGCTTCTTCACATAACAGCTTAGGAATTAAATTTCCCATTCTTTCCCCTTGGATCCCGCAGCCCCTTCACCTTTCCCGTCTCCCCTTACTGGCTGAAATTCTTCAAGGTTTTCCCACTGGATTTCCTACACTAAACCTCTCCAAAACTCCACAAATCATGGATTCTCCTACTCCCTAATGCTGCAGCCGATATCTCAGCCATTGGCTTTGCATCCTAAGCACTTGAATGCTCAAAACTGCTGTTTGAATAGTGGAACTTGCTGTCCTGCACCGTTGGAAGTCTAAATTTGCTGTCCAGAATTCCTGTAGGCAAATTCTTCTCTGATGTCCTCAAATTTTAGCAGGAATATTCACTATCCTGCTTACTAGACAGCTTTTCCCTTGCTGGCCAGAAAATTCCAGCAAAGTGTTTTCTTTGCTGCCTTGCACGTTTTGAAGACTGTAGCTTGCTGTCAATTTTCTCTCAGGTTTTGAGAAAAAAAAAAAAAAAAAAAAACTGAAGCTAATTCCAGATTTCTAGAAGGGTTTCTATTCGTTCTACATCAGATTATATGATTAAAAGTTTCACAAAAAGATTTGCATTGAATTGTGTTGAATTGTGTTTACACCTCATGTAGAACTCAAATGGCCAAAGTGGATTGATAAAGTTGACTCTAAGTAGTTGGGATAAATAATGATGGTGATGATCATAATCCTCCTTGCTTGATTTCTAAGCACCATATTTCTTAGTTTTATATATAATTTATTCTATTTTAGTTCATCATCCTCCTATAGAGGTCAAACATGCATGGTGACTTCTCACCTATTTAACTTGCTATGATTTTGTTCTTCAATATTAACCTTAAATATCTCTTAGACATGCTATGAGAAAGCTTCTTATGCTATGTTATTTGTTTACTGGTTGTGCCTCATTGTTATCTAATCTCTTTATCATATTTAAATTGCAGTTTAGGAACTGTTCAGTTATTCTTATCCCAGTTTTTCTTAATGCAGTTTTGCAAAATCTATCCGAGGAAGGTATCGATTCAAGAACAGTTCTGGTGGCAAATGTAAACTGCATAACTCGTCATATACGCACAAAATTCTTCGAATTTTAGTAGTTTCCATAAAGGATTATAACAAAAATGAATGACTTATGTAGTTTAGGGTTTAAAAGATGTTGATTTTGTCATATTTTCCTTTGTTTAAACCTTAGGTACATTTTGCTGCAACAAGAGAATCTTTGATTTCACACTTTGGAAAGTGCGGCACTATTGCTAAAGTAATAATGTTAACTGATGCTGTTACTGCGTTGCCTAAAGGGTATAATCCTTATTCTTTTGAAAATTGATGTTTTCCCTAGACCAGTTTATTATATTTCTTATGAAAAAAAAAAAAAAATCATCTCTGTTGTTATTGTTTACAGGGCAGCATACATTGTTTTTGCGAACAAGGAATCAGTTGACAAGGCTATTTCCCTTAGTGGAACCTCGTTCTTCTCTCGGATTCTTAAGGTATGACTTGGGTCAAAGTTAATAATTTACTGAAAATACAGATCTTTCCAGGTCCAAAATTCTTAAGGCTTCGTTTGAGATCGCTTTCTTACTACTTCTTAAAGCGGCTTTTTATTATAAGTTTTTTATTTTTGTACTAAGAAGCAGTAAGAAAGCCGTCTCAAACGAAGCCTAGGACAGCTTTTTTATTGCTTTCTAAAACGGAGTTTTAGTACAAATTTTTTAATTTTTGTATTAAAACTCCGTTTTAGAAAGCAATAAAAAAGCCGTCCCAAACGAAGCCTAAATCTGCATGACTTAGGCTTCGTTTGGTACAACTTTCTTATTGCTTCTTAAAGCAGCTTTTTGGTACAAAAAATTATTTTTTTCTACTGAAAAGCTGATTTAAGAAGTAGAAAGAAAGCCATCCCAAACGAAACCTTAGGCTTCGTTTTGGACGGCTTTCTTACTGCTTCATATAGCAGCCTTTTTATTACAAAAATTTTAATTTTTGAACTAAAAAGCTGCTTTAAGAAATAGTAAAAAAGCTGCCCCAAACGAAGCCTTAGTAGAGGGAATGCAAACAGATGGAGTTTATATTAATATATACCTTATTATCATCTTATTAAGGTTATTCGGAAGGTTGAAGTTCCTCCAGATTTCTTGGTTCCATCGCAGCCTACTCTGAAGCAGCCACAGCCATCTTATCCTCAGCCTTCCTATGGGAAGATTCCCATGCAGAAACCTTACACAAGCTCTCACCTTCAGTGGAGGCGCGACCAACGCTCCGGCTCCGGCGGCGAAAGCTCATTAACTCCATCGTCGAACGGGTTGGGATCATCAAATTCTGGAAACTAGGATTCCAGGTTCAAAATTTTATGCAGAAATCTTTGATGGAAGAAGGTATCAATAGTTAGCTTAGGACTATTAAACTGAGGTGCTGGAAATGAAGTATCTTTCTGAGCAGCTATTGCTTGAGAAGGATAATGGAACAAATGCTAGAAATATTATATTGGATGAATAATTTGTATTGGTTCAATTTTCTCGGCATCTTTCCCGTGTAATAACGATTTAAAGCCTTGTGCCCTTTTATAGGGGAAATTATTGGGTCAGGTCACCGGACGTGTTCGGAGCCCAATAAAAATGTGCCACATCATCTCCTACTCAGTATTGAGCTCAATACTGAGCTCGGTACTGAGCAGTACCAAACAACCAGTACCGAGCTCAGTACTGCTCGGTACTCAGTACTTCACAGTACCGAGCTCAATACTGTGAATACCGAATGTAAGCTGTGTCCGGTGACTTGATCCAATAATTTCCCCTTTTATAGAACCTGTGCCAGCCCATTCTCTTGATTATAGATATGTTAAATGTTTTGCTTGAGAAGTGGATGGAGGAGCTTCTGATCGGAATTACATTAACTGAAATTTATTAAAAGAGTCTAGTCTTACTAATTGATATAAGCAGCTCTATCAGATTCAGATTTTATTTGAGGTATTTTTTTTTAGTTTTTTATTATATATATTTTTTAAGTTCAAGAAATTTTATATTAAAAAATTATTTTAGAAAGAAATAAAAAAACTGTTCAAAATGAAACCTCAATGCTTGAAGTCTTATTGATGGGTCATAGTGCTATGTTTTCTTAATTGTTAATACTTAAACGTATCATGTTTAATCAAAAGAATAAATTTATCTTTTTTATTGGTTTTAGATTGGTGTAGAAGTAGCAAAAAGAAGATGATTACATCAATCCTGTAAATAAAATCCCTTTTGATGCATTGTGATCCAAGAAACAAAATAAGAATGAGATCCCAATAGGATCTTTAAAGGAATTCAAAGCGCTGAATCAGGAAAAAATTATTATGTGCGGACACCGGATGATGTTCGGAGCTGATCCGGTGAATCAGAGTATGTCATGTCAACATTTTGCTGTGTACTGCAGTTGTGTATCCATTGTATATTAGATGTCATGATGCGCTCTAATTCACTTCCGGAAACGGTAAGGTGTCCTTATAGAATAATTTTATGGAGACTTACTGCTTGTAGAAAAGTATCAAAAGGGCTATTTTATTCATTACTTTAGGAAAATGTTAAAAATTACTAATGCCTAGTGGTGGATAAGGGCACAAAAAAAATCTCTAAAATTTTATAATTCTTTTTTATCTTTCTTTAAAAAAAATTTATCTTGTTATTATTTATTTTTTATTACTATATATATTAATATTTAATTAAATTCAATAATTTTCAAAATTATTTTGATGCAATGATATAATTTTTTTTAGAAAAATTGAGATGAAAACAAGAATGCAATAAGAATAAATAAATTTCTTAATCACATTAGTACATCATTGCTGTTGCACACCTACCATTATATCCAATCTGAAGCCATAAAAAAAGACTAAGGTTTAACTGTTTATTAAAATAATTTTTTAGTACAGAAGTTAAAATTTTTGTACTTAAAAGCTGCTTTAAGAAGCAGTAAAAAGGCCGTACCAAACAAAGCCTAAGGCTTCTTTGGGAGCGCTAGCTTTTTAATTATTATACTAAAAAGTTATTTTAAGAATCATTAGAAAAGCCTTCCAAGTGATACCTAAGGCTAAGGGACGTCTTTTTTATTGCTTTATAAAAAATTTGGTACAAAAATTTTGTTTTGAGAAGCAAAAGGTTTTGTTTGTGATGATTTTTTTATTGTTTTTTAAATTAATTTTCAGTTCAAAAATTTTAATTTTTATATAAAAAATTGTTTTAAGAAAAAGTAAGAAAGATGTTGCAAACTAGTAAGTAGAATTGATATTGATATAATAATTAATATGATACTAATTTTCATCTTCTTATTTAGTTGAAAAAATTAAATTAAATTTTATTTTTTTGTGAAAAGGGGACATAAATTACAACACTAAACATTTTTTCCCTTGTTTCTCCCTAATATTGGGTAGAATATTTGATCACAATTTCTATAAAAATTTAAGCATTTATTAATTACTTTAAAATCACATAGTTAAAAAAAATAAGATTATGAGCTAATTATATTTGCATTTCCCCAAAATTTAGCTAATAGTTATTTTGTGTGTGTGATCATTAAACAAGCACATAATAATGTAGCCACTGTAATAATTACATTTACTTTTCTTTCCACTCCAATTTATGTAATCAAACATAATGCAAGTGCTTGCATCTCTTTGTTATCCAACTTGCTTAAAAATTTTCTATTTTAGCCACTTGAATCAATAATTTTTTAGCCAAGTTGCAAGGTATGGTCAATAGCTGTAATTACTCACTTAAAAAAACTTTTTATACTTCTAAGGCTTTGGTTTGATCCACAACTTTTTTCATTGCTATCTAAATAGTTTTTTAGTACAAAAAATTTTAGTTCAATTTTTTTTTTCATACTAAAAAGCTGCTTAAAATTAAATAAAGCTATCCCAAATGAAGCATGAAGCCTAAGGCTTCGTTTGGGATGACTTTCTTATTATTCCTTAAAGCTGTTTTTTTAGTACAAAAGTTTTAATTTTGGTACTAAAAACTGCTTCAGAAAGAAGTAAGAAAGCCGTCTCAAACGAAGCCTAGCTTGAGACGACTTTCTTATTGCTTCTTAAAGCAATTTTCTAGTAAAAAAAATTGTACTAGAAAGTTGATTTAAGAAGCAGTGAGAAAGACGTCCCAAACGAAGCATAAGTCTTCTTTGAATGCTAAACCACCATCTTCAGTTCATGCCAAGATCCCTCCCTGCCTTATACCTCTTCTTTCTGCCCAAATTTTTTATGATGAAATCAAGAAAGTGATTTCTCTTCATCCAAAAAAGCTGCTCTTGGTTCAAATGGTTTTAATTTTATTTTTAATCAAGCTGTGTTGGGAGGTGATTGGAGATCAAATCATCAAAGTGTGCAATGCTACCAAACCCTACTTCATTAAAGCTAAGTCCTTAAAAAAGTCAGTCACAGGTATTGCCCTTATCTCTAAGAACCATTAGTGCTACTGACATTTCATATTATAGGCTTATATCTCTTCGCACTACTTTTTACAAAATAATAGCTAAAATTACAAATTTAAGGCTTAGACCGATGATCATGCTTCACATTATTCATCCTAGTCAAGTTGGCTTCGTCCAAAATAGAAGATCTACCAGGTTCTCGTATCATGGTGATATACACATTAGAAAGTTGAATGTCATTTCTTGACACAACACTGATAAACCAAGACATTTTAGCCGTTTGGTATTGCTGCTCTTGTTGCCTTAAATTATGCTTATAAACATTCTCTTCTTTGGGATTAATCATTCTATGTGGACGTCGAACGTCATCCGGGACCAACCAGAATGCGTCACATCACCCCTTCGTTGTTTAACGCAGTTCGGTACTGTGGCTCAGTTTCGCTGATGTGACTACATCTGATTCGCCTCCGGACGTAAAGCTACATCCAACCTCCGCACAAAATAATTTCTCCTGACAACATGGTGGAATTATAAGTATATATACAATTTTGGAATACTTCTCATTTCTAGAAGAACTTAAAGTTAATTGCTGATGATATTAAAATGTTTATATTTATAGATTATCACATTGCAAGAAAATCTCAATATTTTGGAACCCATGGGGCAATGGTAAATTCATATATGGGATATTTGAATTATCCTCTCTTCCCCTCCGAGTTCTAATACTTCTGCTCCTCATATATTGCTTCTTAGATCATCTGAGTTATATTTTTGCACTTTGTCTAGTTGTAATTTTGTTTTGCAGTTAATGAAAAAAGTTTCAATTAGCTATAAAAAAACTTCCTTATAATGGAAAAAAGTGCAAAAAGGGAATTTTTTTTTTAATCCAAAGCCGAATAAAAAGTTATGAGAAATAGAAAGAAAAAGCCTCTTTGTTTAAATAAAAGATGAAACTAGCAAAGAAATTTCATTCAGCAAACGAAATAAGCAAAAAGAACCTATACATGCTAACAATATTTATTTAAATGATAGAACAGCAAGAAACAAGATAGCAACTCACTCTCTCCCCACTTGAACAGTCCTCTAATTAAATGCGCAAAAAACCAGCAGTTTTCTATCTTTCTTCAGCTTCGTTTGACATAACTTTCTTACTGCTTCTTAAATCAGTCTTTCAATATAAAAATTAAAAATTTTTAACTAAGAAATTGATTTAAGAAAGTAAAAAAGCCGTTGCCTTCATTTTCCCTCTGCCATTTCTCTTTGTGCTTGTTTCTCCTATTTTTGCTCAGAAATCATTGCCTTTACTTCGAGAAATTATTAGGTTCGGACAACGGACAACGAGAATCATAGATTTTTCTGTCTACAGTAAAAACGTAACTGCTATCATAACTGCGCTACAAATAGAAATTCGATGATTCTCTCAGTCCTATGTCCGATGTCCGGTGTTCTTTACTTCAGTCCACAGTCATGGGCAGGGTCATGCAACATCTGAAACGTGCACGGCGAACAGAACTGGCCAGTTCAGCTTGAACATTTTCGAGCAATTTTACAATGTCTGCAAAGGGTGGCCGAACATCAGGGTTCGCGTTCCAGCAACTGGTCATAATCTCGCCGAGCGCCGGAGGGCACTCGCTTGGTATGATCGGCCGGGCGCCTCTGTTAACCACCGCAAAAGCAGCTTGCACGGCCGTCATGTTCTGGAATGGAAGCATTCCTGTTATGAGCTCCCAGAGTACAATGCCAAAGCTATAGACATCTACCTTCTGCGTATAAGGTCTGCGCTGTATCATCTCTCTGCATATTGATTCAAATTAGATAATTAGGTTTAGGGTTTAGGTCTTCTAGAAACAAAAAAAACATGAACAGAAATTACAAGCTTAGATTTCTGTTTTGGGTGCAAGGTGAAGTGATTTAGGTTTCGTTTGGGACGGTTTTTATTGCTTCTTAAAGCAGCTTTCCTCAAGTATAAAATTTTTAATTTTTGTATTAAAAAGCTGCTTTAAGAAGCAGTAAAAAAACCGTTTTAAACGAAGCTTTAGGGTTTGTTTCTGCTAGTACTTTTATGGATAGATCAGGCCTATTTCAAGCTAAAAATTTCCCATCCTCTATGAACCTTGATGCTTTCATCTATAGTGAATAGGTAAAGTCTTAAACATGAAGTAGAAAACCTTTTTTCCACTTCTTAAGCGATGAGAGATTTAGGCTTCGTTTGGGACGGCTTTTTTGCTGCTTCTTAAAGCAGATTATTTTTGTACTAGAAAGCTGCTTTAACATGCAATAAAAAAGCCGTCTCAAAGGAAGCCTTAGAGAACACTGATGTTGGTGGGGGTCAATTTTGTGACTGCATGTAAGCTGATTGAAGGCAGTTTGTGGCAACCAGTTGATCCAAAGCAACGAGCTATGATACTTGCAATAAATTGAAGGATGCAATTCATGTTCATGTTTCAGTTTAATAGTAATGAAGAAAAAGTACAAAGAAGAGAAATCAAATATGACAAATAGACAAACACAAGCACATAAAATTTGCAGGATTCGGTGAGATTCACCTATGTCCATGGACACACTGAGATCCAATAATACACTAAACTTAAAAAAGGATACATGAAGAGATTAAAATTTATATAAATAAGAATACAAGTACCACTCTGCCTATGTAATTGGTGGAGAGAAAATGCACCATTTATAATGATGAAGAAAGTTGGATGTGGAGAAGAAGATGTTGATGTCATTAGAAGTTTTCCTTTAAAACTACAAACACTTGGTTTTTTTTTTTTTAAATACGAAGTCTCCTTTCTGAAAGCATCCAAAAAATTTGTCTTTGTTCCCTCAGTTGAAAACTCCTGCTTTACCTCCCTCTTCTCTTTATTTCCCTGTGGTAGTGAGATGTCAAACCTAAATTCTGAAGCTCTATTTATAGTGATGACAATGAATTATTTTAATACGATTTATTACAAGATTCCTAAACATACTTTTGTTTTGTTTTGTTTTTTTTTTAATTCCTAAACATACTATAATATCTCTCAAAGTCAATAAAAGATATGACAAAATCCTTCGGAATCAATAAATGAACTTTTAAGATCTCCAAATAATTTTTGTAGCCTCAAAAGAATAGATTGATTGAAGTCTACATTTAAAGAAGAGATTCAACAATACTTCGTAAACACATTATGAGAAAATTGGCTCCACAATTCCAACAATCTCCCACTTGAAAACATAATTTTTGATGTACCTAATTAGTAGTTGCATCGGAATACTTCATTGTTCAGTACCTCCTTTTATTAGTCATAAAGGTTAATTGAATATTTGTAAAGCCTCGTTTTCTTTGCGTGTGCAACTTTAGACAGCATATTTGTAGGATTTGTTGCTCCTTCAATTTTATAAAGATGCAAAACATCCTTTTCCAGCAAACTACAAATGAAGTAGTGCTTCTGTTGTATATGATTTATTTTAGAGTGAAAGGAAACTTTTTTTGTCAAGTAAATTTCGCTATGGCTATCACACAAGAGTGTGGCATCCTCATGTGTTCTTACTAGTTCTTAAATAAATCCTTTAAACGAATTGTCTCGTTGTTGGTTGGTTTTAAGTAATTGCTATGTATTATGCTTTTTTTTTCTTGATATTGCTACTATTTTCTGTTATTGTGACACCCACTAAATGGGAAAATTATTAGGTCCGGACACCGGACGTAGAGATAAGTCCGGAAGTCAATAAAATGTCGACACGTGGAGTGGACACGTGGATATTCAATATGTTTAATGTGTCCGCGGAACTATAAGCTAAGCGCACCAAAAGCGCAGTCAAAGCGCAGGTAAAAAGCGCACTAAGTGCAGCAAAAACGCAAGTAAAGCACAATCAAAACACTGTAAAAAAGAGCACTTAAAGCGCAACTAAAGCGCATGTAAAGCGCACAAAAAAGTGCAACTAAAGTGCACTACACATGTCAAATTTTTAGTGGATGATCGGATCTAGGTGTCCGGACCTAATAATTTTTCCACTAAATGAGGTGACATCCAAGGTCAAAATGTACCCTATGACACTTCACCATGTGTTTAGGCCACCTCCCAAACCCACATCAACATATCACTGCAAGTTTAGATTAACTTTTTTAAATTATACATAGTGATTTATTGTTTCAAGTAGCGCATGATCCACTCCACAACATCCCAATGTTCATTTTATTGATTTGGAATATGCCTACTGACAACTGTTGCATAAGCAAAGTGGCATATGTGCAAACCATGGCATGCAATAGATAACTAGCTATTGAGGTACATAGAACCAACTATTGAGGTGTAGGAAAATTTAGCCATATAGTTCATCTATTTATTTGGCTTCATGAATGTTCCTTTTAGACTAGAAATGGCTAGTAATGGGGGAGCTAACCGGCTTCGTTTTCATCATGTTGAATTTATCTGACAAAATTTCAATGCATATTGATTATAATATGTTTAGAATACCTGCAACTTTGATGTGATCAATTATCATCGTCGATATCGTTTTTGCTTACCCAAAATCCTTTATAAAATTCTTTTGACAAACATCTTCAAGTCATTGATTTTTTTTAATATTTCCCCCTAAAATTGACATGTCGTCGACATATAAAAGATAATAGTTTTTTTTTTTTGGTTACTTTTATGTATCAATAGTGATTGCATTACATTTGTTCAAATCAATCTTATGCATGAAGCCATCAAACTTTTGATATCACAAGCGAGGGGCTTACTTCAAACCATAGAGACTTTTGTTGTGCTTGTAGATTAAGCTTTCACTTCTTGGTACAAAAAAGCCTTGAGCTAAACCATACAAAAATCAAACTCGGCATGCTTAAGGTGCAAGTTTTTGTAGCTAAAATGCTTAATACTAATCATATAGTTGTTTATTTAACTACAATAGAAAATTTAAGAGAAGTAAATATATCCCTTCTATTGAAAGCCTTTCTCAAATACCCTCGCCTTACAATTTTTACTTCCATTTTGCTTCTCCTTGATTTTATAGATCCATTTATTTTGTAATGAAAGTTCTTTAATATAGGCTGCAATGAAAGTTCTTTAATGTATGTAGAGAGCATTTAATCTTTTGTCTGATCAATTATTCCCCCACCCATTGGTGGTACTTTGAACTTTGAGCTCTCCGATTAGGTCTTAGCAAGAGTGGCATTAAAGAAAATACTTGATTAAGAGATACTATTTATATGATAAAAAGCTAGGAGGATGATCAATTAAAAATTTCTAAGAGGTTTAGGAGATTTGTATAGGTAGTATGTTAATATATTTTAAATCTAAATTAAATAGTAGTGTAATTTGCATCTCAGGCTTATGGATTCCTATAGTAAAACTATATAAAAGAATACAGTTGAAGCGATGGTAGATGGATCATAGGTTCTAGGAGTAAAAAAAAAAAAATGTTAGACCACATTTTAGCAATATTAGTGTTGTTGCCGATAATCTTGCTCAGATGATGGCACTAGTAACTTGGCCAATTCAAGATTCTCGATCTCCCTCTAGTGGACATAATAGCACTATAATGAAAGGATACTTAAAGTTGTTATATGCAAACCAGCCCTTCTTATTATAGAAGTTAAAGGGTCTATTGAAGTTGATAATTGATTAATTATTGAAATATAGTTGATGACATATTCTGTCCTGAGGAGAAAAACTATCATTTATTACATTTGCACTAAAAGGTGAAGTGAAGAGATGGTGGGAAAAGTTTAGAGGTCAACCAAATTTTTGATTAAGTGGGAAAAGTTTAAAAAGATGTTTCAAGTGTGATTTGTGCTTTTCAACCAGAAGGCAAATGCAAGACAAATTTATAAGATTGGTACAAGGCAACCATTTGGTAATGCAATAGGAGGCATAACTTATAATGCTTTCAAGTCATTTGCCTCAATTAATTCATAATGCAAAAGAAAAATATTATCAATTCATATATGGGCAGAGGGATATAATTCGAAAACCCATAGTTCTTATAAGCATCAATTATTATTTTGTACATAAGCTAGAAAACCTTATGTCCACTTCTCAATAATTTGAATGTCTTCAAGAAAAAAAAAAGAATTAATTATAGAGCCAGATGTTATTTCATTGTCTCCTAATCCATATAAGAATCAATGATGTTTTTTCTTAACATTAGGAATTAATTAGTTGAAATGCATAACTTGCAAGCACTATAAATTATGCCTCGCATCGCATTACCAAACAATCTCATTACACAAATCTTAGAAATTTTCCTTGTATTTGCTAGAGGCACAAACCAGTTATGAAATATCTTCACAAATGCTACCTAAATTTTCAAATTTTAGGTTGATTTCCAAAATTTTCTTATTGCTAAACTTTCCACCATATGTTTGCTTCATCATTCAATGCCGACTATGGCAGACGGTGTATTTATATTTATATCTTCTACGCAGAACAAACCATTAATTATCTTCTTAATAAACAAACCAATTCCCAGCTTCAATAAGCCATTTATAGCCTCAATAAAAAGAGATGGTTGTATGTCTTGAAACATGTTTAAGCATCAATCTAATAATACTATTTCCACTAATTTGCAGTCAGAACTTTGACTTAACTAAGTTAATGCCACCATCATCTGAGTAAGGATACAACAACAATGTCAAGCCTTTATCCCACTATATTAGGTTGGCTACATGAATCATTTTTATCCATTGTGTCCTATTAAGAGTTAAATTTTTATTTAAATATAATAATAAAAATGTCATTTCTAATATTTTATAACAAAGTCTTTTTAAGTCTACCTCTCCTAACTGGGTCATCAGAAGGCCGACGTTTTATGTGAACAAACTATCTAAGGCGCCTCTCACTAATTTTATCTTCCACTGGAGCTACTCCTACCTTTTCTGGTATATACTCATTTTGCATTCTGTCTCTAAGAGTGAAGCCACTCATCCACCTAAGCATCCTTATCTATGCAACACTTAACTTAATTTTAGAAAAGACAACAATACTTATCCTGCATTTGCATTTGGCATTTGCTTCTTATTAGCCCATAGGCTAACATTTGCTTCTTGCACTCCCGAAGAATCAAATAGATCTATTCTAACTTCAACTATATTCCATATGTAACTTTTTCTACAGGAATATATAAGCATGAGTGCAAAAGGCATTAATATAATACATATTCAAATCACCTAGACCTCTTCCAAAATTTGTATTGATCATGATAGTGGCTCTTTTATAATAAATATTATCCCTTTAATCCAAAATTTTATTTGATACTACTCATGCATTCAAGTGACCAAAAAGGAACCAAATAAGAATGAAATTCCAATCAATAAAGAAAGCCCAAATATCTTTCTAGTTGAATTGTCAAAAGTGTCGCAAATTACAATGATAGAATTTATAATTGATGTACTACCAAGCTTAGAACCAATGGTAAAGGCCTGTATCGGAGACAATTAATAAATTACCTGAGTTGAAAAGTCAATTACAAGAATTATTGGAAACATCATACCAATATGTTACCTAGGGGAGCTCCAATAATATTCATAAAGAAAAAAAAAACAAAAACAAAAGTCTAGGATTATACATTGATGACAAAAAATTAAAGAAGAATACAATTAAAAACAAATATCATATACCAATGGTTGATAGCTTATTTCATCAACTTGAGTGAGCTTCAATTTTTTCTAAAATATATTTGAGGTTCAATTATCATCAATTTAAGGAATAGACAAAGAAGTCATTGCTAAGACAACATTAAGCATAAGGTATGATCATTATGATTTTGTAAAGATGTCATTCACACTGTCAAATGCTCCAATAGAGATTATGGATCTTACAAACAGAATCTTTAAACCATTCTTGAGCTCATTTGTGATTATTCATAGACAACATACATGTCTGCCCAAGGACCAATGCTAGTCATGTAAATTACTTGCATGTGGTACTGCAAAAATTTGTATCTACAATCATTATTTTCTGTATTAAGGTGGCATTCTAGACTTTTCTAAAAAACATTAAGGAAATTAAGTAATAGAATAATAAAATAAAGCTTGGAGTATATAATTGATTATCATTAGCTTTTTAAAAAACCTGTGGATAATCATAAAAAGACAAAACACATTGTCTACTTACGGAGCCATCCACCGGTATGTCCCAGTTTCGGGTGTCATTCCTTCCGTCTGCACTTCAATACGGGCCACTCCAAAGTCAGCAATTTTAATCGACTTATCCCCAAAAATGAGAAGATTATCCGATTTCAAATCCCTATGGATGAAACCTAACCCATGAACATACGCCATTCCCTTTGCAACATCCAGCGCTTGTCTCACTGCAATTTTCAGAGGCACCGACCGATTTTGCCTCCTCATCAGAAACTGTCGAACTGATCCACCTTTAGCATATTCTGTCACAATGCACCACACAGACTGCTTTCTACAAGCCCCGATGAATCTGACCACATTGAGATGCTTCAGTGTAGCAAGCATCATCACCTCCTGCGCAAATTGCTGCTCCATCAACTTAGCTCTATCAGGATCGTTTTCGGGTTTCTCCAACAGTTTAATTGCCACATCTTCTCCATTGTAAGATCCCCTGTAAAGCTTCCCAAATGCTCCTTGCGCAAAGGGCTCCCCCAAGTTCAATTGCCTAAGATCAAGAGTCCACTCATCGTAGTTGTCAAGGCCTTGCGTGGGTAAACCCGGGTCCATCAGAAACTGGGCTAGGGCGTCACTGCTTAAGGCATGCCTGACGCGACCAGCGCGGAAAACGCTGTGTCCAACCGAGCTTCCGCTGGCAGCAGCAACCTGGCGGAGAGCGTTGTGGTGGAGGATTCCTGTTTGTGAGTCGCTCGACCCAACGCTGCTGTTCTCAACCGACATCGCCACCGACCCGCCCCCGTTGCTCGACTGGATACTATCCACCGACATGTTCGTCTCCTCTCCAAGCTTCCGATAGTACGCCATTTCATATAAGTTTCCCCCGCCGCCATCGCCACCTCCAGCGATAATTCCAGTGAATTTCGTCGAATCCATTGATCTGCAGTGTACTACTCCCAACTTCAATATCGGAACTGAAAAGATAGATCTCTATCTACTTTTCCACGGAGGCCTTCCGAGATGAAAACATCAGAGTAATATGAATAAGAGAAAAAATACAGCGGCGGAATGAAGAGCAGCAGACAAATAGCTCGATCTACCAGCATACACCACCGTTTTCAACTGGGCTCGACCGGATATCTTCGTCCACCGAGCTCAATGAGGAAGGCGAGATCTAGCCAGTGAGGAGGGTGAGGATCGGAGAAAATGGAGACGTGGATGAAGGAGGAATTTAGTAATGACTCTTACTGCAGCGAAGAAGAGGCAAAGAGACGACCAAGCGAGAAGAAGTAGAATAGCAAGCTATCGAAGTTCTTTGAGCAGCGGAGGCACCACGTGGCTCATGCACCTTTTTCGTCTTACGCTGCATTTTATTGTGTGTTTATAAATGCTTGACGATTAGCGAGGCCCGTCTTACGGAATTGAATTCGCGTAAGCAGACGCAAATTTTAAATTGAAAAGTAAAACCAAATTAAATTCGATCAACTGAATAGTAATTCTCAAAATAATCTATTTGAGACAAATGGTGCGTTTGACACGATTTTCTTATTATTTTTTAAAATATTTTTTTAGTACAAAATTTTAAATATTTATATTAAAAATTTAATTTAAGAATCAGTAAGAAAGTAATCTCAAACAAAACTTTAAAATAAATTTTTAATGCAAAATTTTTTATTTTTGTACTAAGAAGTTGCTTCAAGCAACAGTAAAAAAGTCATCTCAAATAAAATCTTAGGCTTCATTTGGGACGGCTTTCTTCTTGCTTCTTAAAACAGCTTTTAAGTACAAAAATTCTAGAAAGCCGTCCCAAATGAAGCCTAAAACTTCTTTTAGGACTACTTTCTTAATGCTTTCTAATTTTTTTAGTCAAAAAAATAATTAAAAGTTTTTTACTAGAAAGCTGCTTTGGAAAATAATGAGGATGTTGTCTCAAACAAGATTAATTATTCCGTGCAGACGCCGAATGCCATTTGGAGACTAACCAGAATGTGCCACGTCTCTCCTTCGTTGTGTGCCAAGACTCAGTACTGCTCATTTCTTCTCGGTATTGAGACTCGGTACCCCTGGCGTAGCTGCACTTGATTCACCTCCGGACATAGAGTTGCGTCCGGCTTCTATACAAAATAATTTCTCCTCAAATTAAACCTAAATTGAGACCAGTTTTATAAAGTTGATGCACTAAATTTGGATTAATTTTATATAATCGAGGGATTAAATTGAGATAACGGATATTCTGAGACTAAATTGATTATATACAAATAGTTGAAAGATTATTTTGAAATTTTTATGATATAAATTATATATATACTATTTTTGACTGAGTAACTTCGATGAAGCTTAAAATGACTAATACAAACAACGTGTACTACTAGTTGGATTTTGGCGGTGGATTAAACACGAAAAGTCAGAACCGTAAAAAAAAAAAAAAGATTTGAATATTTTTTAGTTTTGAAAAGAAAACTTCGTGTCTTGAAATAAAAAACTATTTAAATTTTAAATATACCTTATGTCTTTTTCATGATTTTCGTGTATAGCTGTTTTATTACTTAGTTACGGTTCTTAATTAGTCGTATCAAATAAATCAATATCTGAATAGTCTTTATGTATATTTCATATGATTAAAAACATAAAGTTAACATCTCTTTTTTTTTTATGGTAAGATTTTGTTAGATTATATTCTATCATTCATATTATTATGCATTAGAAAATTTTCAAAAATAGATGGTAAATTTCAATGTCTCAGCTTTCATGAAGATCCAACACAAATACAGATAAAAAGAATGTCGTTGACACCAGAGTTTTTATGTAAAAATATGGGTGGATACACCCCCCTTACCCTTCCGAAATTTAGAAGTTACCGCTTACTCCCTCTTCTTCCCACTTACTCCCTCGTTGACCTTCCGTTGTCGCTACCAAGAGCCTAGCCAGCTTCGATGTGTACCAGCCATTGGTTGCCTCCAGCGAGAGGTCTGCTTCCGCTATTGCCACTGTTGAATGCTCCATCTGCTCATCCTCATTCCCTTAGAAAGAATATGTTTTTCGCAACTTGGATTGTTGTATCAGTCCTTCCGCCAATGTTGATCGAATGGATTCTAGCGTCTCCAATCGCATTGGTGACTTCTTGTTTGGGGAACGGGCTGAAGCATCGGTAGAGATCATGGTTAAGCTGCTGAGAAATGTGGCTTGAGAACCGAGGAGCGCGAAGTTTCGAAAGATCCATATGGGGAATCAGAGAATTAAGGAAGTAATTGGGGATGCGGTGGGAGGGTTAGAGTTGTTGGAATGTGTTGGGTTTAGGATCCATGAGAAGGATGGTGAGAAATGGGCAACATACGATGGGGGAGCCGATGCGAGAGAGGATTGCTGTAATCCAGGAGGTAGATTCTTTGTTGGAGGGGTGAATGGGAAAGAATGATGTGGCGGCTGAGGCAGACTATGGAGAAATTGGTTCCTTATGTCATCTCCAAATGAGAACTCTATTTTTCACGTCAAAATATCGCAAAAAACAAAAATGGCGTTGTGCTGCTCCAATCCAACGCCATTTTTGTGCTTCTGCGCCAAGGTAACGACCCTTCTCCTTTCCCGCATTTTTCCGGTTGACAGAGAAAAATGGCGTGGGTGAACAGGCGTTGCACTGTTCACCCGCAACCAAATGGAGGGATTTTTGGCGTTCGTCTGGAGCGAAGGAATGACGCCAAACGCTCGTTTGGCGTTCGGTTGGAGATGCCCTTAGAAGGAGAGCGAGCAAAAGTCAATTGACCGCAAGGTAGTGTGCTTTATCTACCTCTTTTTTCTAGGATTTAATATCAAACTCAACTTTGATGGTTTTAGCTTTTTCTCACCATCAACGAGGAGGATGACGAGAAATCTAATAGCTTCCAAATCAAAATTGTGTTGAAATATTTGATCCATTGAGAATTTATTATCAATGCATGTAATATAAGTTGATAGAACTTTATTATGAAATGGAATTAGAGAGCAGTGAATTAATAATATTTTAATCACTTATATTAAGAAATAAATATTTGATTTATTAATAATAAAATACTAATTTAATTATTTGAGAATATGAAGAATGTATTATAAATTATAAGTTTTTTATCATCTTAATGATATATTTTATTTGTTGGGATGATTTTTTTAGGTGACAATGCATTATGGTGCTAAGGCCTGAATTTAGTATCATATTGTTATTGATAATTTATATGTAATTAGAAAATTAATTCGGCCGAATACAAATATTATCATAATTTTTAGATTTTGAAATATGGATGTATTTGAATTAAATATTTTTAAAATAAAATTGTAGTTTATATAATCCAAATCTTAATAAGTTGTTAGTTAAATGAACGTGATGATGAAAAGAACCCAACAATATCAAGAATGTCTGGATTTGATGGAAGCATCTCCATGAGCCCAATATAGTCCAATTCTTATATCACTAAGCTATTAAGATGTCTAATAAAATTTGTATGATTAAGGGGGGTCAATATAAGTCACCCAATAATTTTTTCTAATTTTTTGTCAAAATGATCAAAATGTCCCTTTCAAAAAAAAAAAAAAAAAATCGAAAAATAAGCTATACTACCACATATTTGAAAAGTTTGGGATGAGTCCATAAGGACTCCGTAGAAGAAATTATAGGGTTATATTTGTTAGCACTCGACATCTGTTATTGACAACAACATTGACACCCTTCATTATCTCCAAGGCTAAGTGTTGTTGTGGACACCAACTTTGACATTCACCATTGCCAATAAGACGCAGTTGTTCACTCCAGGAAAATCGTTCATTACCAACGGCGATTTCCGGCAGTTTAGCTCAATTTTTTGACAGTAAGATTTCTGGCAACTTCAAAACCCTCGGAATAAACCGCGTAGGAAAGGGAAACCAGTGGTATATTTACGACAATAATATTTTACTGCGGCTTTCCAGCGGCTGTAACAGCCGAAAATTACGGGGCCCAAAATCGCAGGTAAACCGCCGGTGTTTCTGGTGGTCAAACTGTCGGCTAGCCACCGATTATTGTTGCCAACCTTGTAGTTGGCTTGCTCTTGATATCAATGTCGACATTCATTGTCATCACAAAGACAAACCTCATCATTGATACCATTGTTGACACTCATTGTCAAGTGTCAACACCAAGATTAGTGGTGTTCGTCGTCTATATCAAGGCAAACATTCAACTTCTTAGTCATTGGTCTTCCCACATCATTGAAACTAATGCAACACGACGCCGCACCATGATTGATTTTCATTGTCTCTATCAAGACGTATATATATGCTTTCTTGGTCATTGATCTCCCCTCCTATAATGAGAACAACCAAATAAATCTTTAATTAGTACTATAAGTGAACCAATGCATTCAATGATCAACTAGAATTCAACTCAACTAATACTCGTTCAAGTTATTATTAGTATAATTTTGGACATTTTTATAAGCTTGGAGATTAAAGAATCAACCTTGAACATTATCCCACTTATTTATTTACATTCCTAAACAACTTGCACCTTATTCAATAACTAATTTATTAAAGATAATATTAAACTTGATAATGGCTCATATACTGTACTATTAAAAAAATTAAACACAACTTATTAATATAGTATATATTTATTTCTCTCTTTTTTATTATTTTTCACATATCATTTTGCTCTTTTATTCTTTTCAATGCCCACTCTTTTTGATATAGCAACTTAAAGTTAATTTAATACATGTGGAATTGATGTAAACTAAATTATTATTATTATTATTTATATAAGTGAATTTCAAGTCCTACATAGCTCATTTTGATATAGTGGTTGATAACTTGGTCTACGAATAAAGGCTTCGTTTGGGATGGTTTTCTTAATTCTTCTTAAAGCAGCTTTTTAGTTAGGGTGTCAATTTCGAGTCACGGGTCAGGTTCGGGTCGAATCTGAAACTGACCCGGCACTATGCGGGTCAACCCGAATCCGACCCATTTTTACAAACAGGTTGGTTTTCTGAACCCGAACCCAACCCACTTCAGGTCTGATCAACCCGACCCGACCTGAATGATTCGGTTCAAACAAAAAACCGCTAATTTTTGGGTCCAAAAACGGGTCAATCTCCGCTCTTCGGGTCAAAAACTGGTAAAAAAAGGGACAATCTCGGGTTTAAGGTCAACTCGAACCCAAACCGATTTTTGAAGCGGGTCGAATTGTCGACCCCGAAACTGACCCCGCATTATTCGGAGAATCCGACCCTTTTTTATAAATAAGTCGATTTTTTGAACCCGAACACTACCCGCTTCGGGTCCAGGTCAACCCGACCTGACCTGAATGACCCGATGCAAACAAAAAACCACTAGTTTTAGGGTCCAAAAATGGGTCAATCTCAGCTTTTCAGGTCAAAAACAGGTAAAAAACGGGTCAATCTCGAGTTGCTAGGTCAAAAACGAGTTTTCGGGTGAAATACGGGTCAATTTCGGGTCAAATGGTCAACCCAAACCCGATTTGATTTTTGAAGCGAGTTGAATTGTTGAGCCCGAATCCGACCCGTTTCAGGTCAACCCAAAATTTTTAGGTCAGATTTGGATCAGGTTTTCGGGTTGGATCCAATATTGACACCCCTATTTTTAGTACAAAATTAAAAGCTGCTTTAACAAGTAGTCAAAAAGTCGTACCAAATAAAATCTAAGAGTTTAAGAGGTCTTAAATTCGAGTCTTATGTATATAATATGTGTGTAAATTTATCTTCATAATCATAAATAATAATAATAATAAAATTCCAGTCCCCCTAAAAATGAGTGATGACCCTTTTTCAATCTCCAATCGTAATTCGTAACTCGTCGTTGATATAATATAATAATTGCTATATTGCCATTCTAGCATTTAAAATTGATATAATAAATTAATAATATTCAAGAACCTAACTAACTTTTATTTTTTGAGTTAGTAATTTCATTCTGATAATAGCTAAATGTACAAAAATAGAAAATATATAAAATAAATTTCTATATTTGAACGAGATTGGGAGAGAGGATGAACAACCCAATTTTATGAGGTAAAATTATTTTCGGGGATTTACATACATATCATTTTATTTCATATTATTTATATATCTAATATCTAAAATTTTAATATTTCATATCTATCATATATATATCATTTTAATATATGAAAAAAAGATATTATATAATAAATGAAAAAAAAATGATTATATGCAAAATAAATTATTTTTGCATCCTTATATATTTTTATTTTTTTATAAGTTTGCACTTACCCCCCGAGAACTAAAGTTGGTTTCGTCCTTGATAGGTATGAAATATTAAAATTTTAGCTGTTAGATATATAAATAGTGATATACATGTAAATCTTCTAATAATTTTTTTAGGAGGGCAAATTCTCAAAATTACACCCCCTGATATTGTTGGAACTTTCATAATTTGTAAATAATTTTGCTTACTTTCTCAGAAAAAAAAAATCAATAATTATAAAATATATTGATTCATAGTATTCTTGCTTAAGTTTTTAATTGCTACCCATCCTCGCTTATATTGTTGGTGAAAAGCAGATTTTTTTCTTATATGTTTTATCTATAGGTTGCTATTGTAATTTTTATCTCTTCAATCATTTAATAAAATTCAAATTGAATATATTGATGAGATGAATCTAATAATATCAAAATTGATCTGATATGTGTTCAAATGAGCTCAAATCAAAAACTTAAAAGTAAAATTGAAAACTTTTTGACATTAATGAATAGATTAGACATTCTCCATATTTATAGTTAAATCAAGTGACTAGACAAGTTGAATCCAAAAATTCTAAGATCGCTCAATTTTGATGTCATTAAGGCTTAAATAGTAAATGAACGACCTTTGATTGAAGGATTTAGTTTGAGTCGTTCCATGAAGCAATGTAATTTTAGACAAATTTACGGAAGTGTCAATCATAAATTTTTTTAAATAGATAATCATCATTCACATGAAGGGGATATGAACTTGTGTTTGGAAAGAGCTTGGAGATTTAAAGAACTTTAAAACTCTGTTTGACATTCGACATCGATGATTCTTGTCCGACACCATCAATGCTAACTGTCATTTTTTTTATCATTGTGCTCGACTACTGTCATCCGAACTTTTGTCGCCAGATGATAATTATCTTACTACCATCTCCTGATCATCCCAACCACCTTATCATTGTTCGATTGTCATCTTCTACCTACTATTATCTAATTATCATCACCCAATCACAAATATTCGATCGTTACCCCCTACTGACCCATTTTCTTGTAAATAGATAATCATCATTCACATGAAGGGGATATGAACTTGTGTTTGGTAAGAGCTTGGAGATTTAAATAACTTTAAAATTCTGCTTGACATTCGACATCGATGATTCTTGTCCGACACCATCATTGTCTAGCTGTCATTTTTTCATCATCGTGCTCGACTACTGTCATCCGAACTTTGTCGTCTGACTATAATTATCTAACTACTATCTCCTAATCATCGATCCCAACCACCTCACCATTTTCCGACTGTCATCTTCTACCTACTATTATATAATTATTATCACTCAACCACAACTATCTAATAAGTATCCCCTATTGACCCATTTTCTTGTAGTGAAGGGTCGAGTCAAATTCGAGGCAACACCAACAGTTATGTATAAGTTATAAGCCCCCTTCACCCCCCAAAAATAAATGTTGGGTCTGCCCCTACAAACATATCACTTTATTTCATGCTATTTATATATCTAATACATTAAATATTAATATATTTAATATCCAAAATATAAATATTACATTCCTACCACTCATACCACCATTTAAACTTTAATATTTCATTCCATGCACCCATATTTATTCTATGATAGTATACATATAATATTAATATTTTAAATATTATATAGGTAGATAATATGAAATTAAGTGGTATGAATGTAAATCTCCTTTTTTTTTTCACTTTCTCTCGATAAAATAATTACAACTTTTCTTATTTGATTAGTATTTTCATATCAAGGATACAAGCAGCGTGCAGGCCATCAAAATTCCAAGCATCCAAACAACGCTAATGAAGGGGCAGTTAACCACTAATTTACCTTTGTACCCTTGGACGCTCCCGAATTAGTAAGTCAATTAAACCATTTCCAAAAGGGCATTCAAGTAATAAATAGGCCCTTCAAAAGCCGTCGACATCGGAAAGGTTGGCAACACGAGGAACCGGAGAAAGCTAGCGGAGACGCGAAACGAACCGTAGTCGTCCGGCGATCTCGCGGGAACCATCGTTGATCGACGGAGTCTTCGCCAGTGACGAAGATTAAGAAGCAAGGTAAGACGATCGGAAATGGGCCGAAGCGATTGACCATTCTCTTCCACCGCCAGGGGTGAGACGACCTGCACAGATGGGGAACTGCCTCTCTTCCAAGGATCCTAGGGCTCTTCCTAGCAGGAAATCAGGTGATCCTATCTCCTTTATCATCTTCTCTCTCGTAGCGTTTTTTGATGGAATGCATTTGATGCGTAAAAAGATAATGGCGCTATGGATTGTTGTACCATTATCAGATTTTCGTGTTTGACTGGATCTTAGAGGGGAAGGGGAATGCAGAAAATGGGTCTGAAAATTTCTTGCGTTGTGAAGATTGTGAATGTGTAGGTGTCAGAATGTAGAAGAAATTACGAAAATCTAGAAGGAAATGTTTTTGGAAAAATGGTAGAGATTGTGATACTTGATACCCTGCTAAAAAGTAACGGTTGCTTGGGTAAATTGAAAAAGGCTGAATGCCGAGTATAAAATGAATTTTCGCTTGTTCCTTTGGGGCGTTTTCGTAGCTGGTAAATTGGTAATGGATACAAGGAATATTGTAAGCTGCTATCAAGAAATTTTTTTTTTAAAGGTGGGGCACTATAAGCGAAAATAGGGTTTACTGTAATAATTTCAATCATATAAAATGCAAAACTCTTCTAAGAAAAAAGTACGAGGATGGTCTCACTAACAGTCGGCATGAGCCGCATAACACTGGTGACAATTTGATGACGCCTTCTCAAATAGTTATAAAACTGGTGATAAGTTGATGGCGCTTTTTCAAATAGACTATGAATACCTGAGGTGCATTTACCGATTTACGAACACCTTTGATCCTCCAACCCTTTATTCGTCAAAATTTTCAAATCTCCGGATGTAATATTCATGAATAAGAGGGGCGAAGGGTGGTTTGGATGTCCAATCGAGGGGTAACTAAGCTTTTAGACCCGATCTAGTTGGTGCATCAGCCCCCAGTGCTCTCATGCCTTGTCCGCATCTATGTTGAAGATTGTTTTTCTTATGGTAAGAATAAAGAATCGATACATAGTTCGGAAGCTAAACGAGCACCTTAGATGAAGCAAGTCCGAATGTCAAGGCTTTCTAAATTTGAAGTTAAATAAGCATTCTCTTGACAAATATTTGTGAAAACAACGAACATGCACGGCGGCTTACTTTCAAGTCTTCCAATTGAATATAAGTTATTTGAAAGTATTGGTACAACTTTTATTTAATTTCCCATACTCCAATATACTCGTGATTCTTAGGCAATGTTGTGTGGTCTTGAATTTTGGCATTTACCTTGATCATTTTAAGGCACTAACGATCATGAATTCAAGAGCGCAGAAAAGAGAATTTCTATGCTCTTGTGATACTCAAATAATGTGCTAACAACGAAAAAAATTATTTTATATTCTTGAACCAATTCGTGCACTGTTGCATTTCCTGTGCTTATATTTCTTCAGCGCTTATCCCAAAGTAATTTGTCAGAACATGAAATGTTCTTTATTTTATTTTTAGAATTTGTAAAAAATTGAAATTAGTTTCATGATTAATTATTTTCCCACCATTTTTGTGTTACTTCTGTAGATAAAATGCACTGCCCTCCAAGTCCTGGTTCATGTTCATGCACTGTAATATAAAGCTTTGCAAACTTCTATGTTAGCTTAATTGTAGTTATATACGTGTGGCATATCCTTGAATTTCTTCCGCATATATGACAAACAATTGTTTAAATTGCCTACCTCAAACCTCATTGTTTTTCTGTATGATATAAATATCAGCAAAACTCTGAGCTTCTAGATGTTTGCTGATTAAGCTTAGGAACATGAAATGGCTGTCATATAATTTTCAGAAAGCATTCTTGCTGTATTATTCAACTTGGTAGTTGCAACTCTATAGATATAAAGGTTTCCTTAATTTCTTTTTGATTAGATGGAAGTTTCAATGCAGTTATTCCATCAAATAGATTTGCAGTTGCACCGTCAAGGAGTAAAGCTCCCAGGCCATCTAAGAACAAAGCTGTCGTACCATCAGAAATTGATGTTACTGCACCAAAATATACCAAGGCGGCCATATCATCAGTGAAAGCTTCAATTGCACTATCACTTTCTCCAAATGAGGATGCAGACAGAACTGGCTATGTGGAGAGCAAGCCAGTGATGCATGGAGATGTGGAAGACTTTCAACAAATAACTAGTTATGGAAATGTTGTCATATTTACATATGATGAGTTGAGATTATCAACCAGGAACTTCCGAGAAGATCTAATCCTAGGAGAGGGTGGCTTTGGGCTTGTTTATAAGGGAGTCATAGACGAGAACATTCGGCCAGGTCTCAAGCCCATGTTTGTCGCTGTTAAGGATCTCAACCGAAATGGTCTACAAGGTGATAGGGAGTGGCTGGTGGGTTTCTTGTTCATGCTATGTTTATCCTTGCATTCTTTATATTATGCTGAATATATTTTATTAGCTTCTCATTCATTTCAACTGGATAAGATTACAAGAATCCAAAAAGGATGAAGATTGAAACTGCTGACAATTATACACTATAACATTTGCTAAATTAATGTTGCATTCTAAACTTGACCACAGCTTTTTACCATAAAATAAATCTCTTATAGAGTTCTTCTATCATCCACTAACCATGAAGCTGACTGAGATTTTATTGAACTTCTTGGGGTTTGAAGATATTGTTGCGCTTTCTAGCTGAATATATTAATTTGCTTTTTCTCAGAAGTTAGCATCTCATTATGATGATGATATGTTTATAAGAAGGATTTATGGGCTTTAAATGTTTTGCAGGCTGAAGTTAATTACCTCGGTCAATTGAGCCATCCTAATCTTGTCAAACTCATTGGATACTGTTGCCAAGATGATCACCGGATATTGGTTTACGAGTATATGGCTTTGGGTAGCCTAGAGAGGCATCTTTTCCAACGTATGCTGATGAATTCTCAAAGATATCATGATAATGCGTTGTTATTATTTAAATTTATTTATAAAATAACCATTTTATTTTAACATTCATATTTGGAAAGTGGTTTTTCCTTGGTATCAGCACTTTTATGGAAGCCCGCAAGTAATTTCTTCAAGTTAACCAACAAACACCTTTGACACTGAGTTCTTGTGGAGGGTAGTCATAATCATAAATGATGCTTACAAATGAAAATGATTACTGAAGACTGAAGCAGCATGTTCACTTTGAGTTCAGGAAAAAAATGTTCTTGTGATCGCACCACTCTTGGAAGATCGGAATAAGATTTTCATGCTTTATACATAATGATTGATCATTCAAATTTAAGAATGATTAGCCAGCTTCTTTAGCAAGTAGAAAGAAAATTCCACATAAAAAATCAGATTGGTGACCAATGAATGACAATATCTCTGGCAATCTTTCTTCTCTTCTCCAGAAAATTTTTTTTTTCATTTCATTTGGATTTATTGAAAATTTTCCCTCTTTTTTAGGTAACTGTATTTTTGCAAAGGGACCCACTGCCCAGTTTTTTAATGGGGAATGTCATCTGTATGTTTGAAACATGTGCTTTGCCCTGTTATCTCTAATCGAACTCTCTGAACAGGGGTACCTCAAACAATTGCGTGGGACACTAGGATAAAAATTGCTTTGGATGTTGCAAAGGGGCTTGCTTTTCTTCATGGAGCTAAAAGACCCATAATTTATCGTGACTTCAAGACCTCTAACATATTGCTTGATGCGGTTTGTTTCCTTAAAATATTGTTGCACCTTAAATCTTTTTCTTGCAACTTTTCATTTCAAAATATGTGAGGGAGAAAATTCAATTTCTTTGGAAAGTTAAAGGTATTTTAAAAATGAGCTAGATTTGAACTTGAACCTTGTTTGCTGTCTTGTAACTAATTTGAGGAGAGTTGTGTTTAATGCTCAAAGAAAGAATGGGTCGAAGGAGAAATAAATGCTCTAAAGGATCGAGTGACTGATAATGAAATAGTTAAATAACAATGCTTTTATTATCATAATTTCCTTCCTAGTTCTTGTTATTTGAATATTGTTTCTTTTCTTTCACTACAGGATTACAATGCCAAGCTTTCGGACTTTGGCCTTGCAAAGGAGGGACCGATAGGTGACAAAACACATGTTTCTACCAGAGTAATGGGTACCTATGGATATGCAGCTCCAGAGTATGTGATGACTGGTAAATTACGGAACAAAAGTAGTTATCAGATGTTATGTAGTTTTATTTTTGTGTAAAAGATGGAAAAATTTAGTTGATTGGTAGTAAGGACATGGAAACACATATAATCTTAACCTTGAATAGATGTTGCTTCGATCCCAGTATTCTTCATGGCAGTATATATATATACATATATATATATATATATATACATATATATATATATATATACATATATATATATATATATATATACATATATATATATATATATATATATATATATAGATTATTTATCATTAAACTTCATGGCAGTATATGAGTCCTTGATTCTCCTATAATAGGGATAAAGCTTATTCTTAATATGAACATAAACCTACTTTTATGGATTAAGAAAAGTATTTTCTCATCAATCAGTAATTGTTTTCTCATTATTTTTTGATTGGTTGTAAATTTTTTAATGTTGGCCTTATGTCAGTGTTCTTATTAAGCTGTCAAGGGGCTCTGTGAATGCATGTAGTAGTAAGTAAATCCAGGTTTAATAATTCGGTATATCCCGATTCCCGATTGCAATTCGATGTCAAGGATGTTAAATGCTAAAAGCTGTTTGGAAATCTGTATCCTTAATTCAAACTTATCTATGAAATTTGATTGTATGCAAGAGAATAGAGAATTTAAGGAATTTAGATTAAATTTGCGTTATGATTTGATTAACTGGACAATTTAATAGCAAGTAATAAGACTAATTGCTGGGTTTAAGATAATATTTATCTTTGAATGTGGGTCATGTTGTCCTGGAGCAGTAGAGAAGTTGCCTTTGTATAATTTGGAGGTCCCACTCCCAGGTTTGAGCCACGAAAATAGTCTTTCTAAAACTATATGGGTAGGCTGTGTACATCAAACTTTTATGGGATGGTTTTGCCCTTTTAAGGTTATATACTTATATTACTATTTAATTATGATTAGTAGAAATGATAATTAGTTTGTTGATTAATTGGCTAGAGTAATTAATAACTATTTACTAAGGCAATTAGAGAGTAATTAGGACTTTAGTTAATATCATGAATGTTTTATTATCATTGTAGTCAATCGTCATCATCATAACAATGTTGATTTTATTATGATAGATAGGATTATCAATTATGATAATTACTTAATTTGAATTATTTGCTAAATTTATTGTAATGTGCATGAGGGCGCAAAATTGAGTTGTAGATTCACCAATAGAAAAAAAAAGACAATAAGGGGCCAAATTTGTTTGTGTTTGATTTTAATATTCATAAGAATGATTTGCTTCATACATGCAACCCTTTATTATTAGATGAATTTTGAAATATAAGAAAATAGATTAAGGAAAGCAATTAAAAGAAATCCTGATGAATCTTTTTTAAGCATAACTATTTAATGAATTTTTTTTTATAACTATTTAATGAATGAACCCTCTAAATGAAACAATACTTTGGTTACATGTTTATTTTTTGACTTATCCTAATAAAGCATATGCTGACATATACAAAATTTTAAATTGAATTTTTTTTACTAGAAAGTTGATTTAGAAAACAATAAAAAAACTGTCCCAAATAAAACCTTAATCGAAGCACTACTTTATGAAATATATCTTTCACTAAAAATTTGCCTATTGTGAAAGATCCAGCAGGATCTTTTTTTTTTCTTTTCTATTTCAGTTGCTTTTCCTATTGTTATTGCTTTATATGTTCAAAATTTCTCCCTATAATTAAAGGGATGCTTGTATGAATAAAATCAATCTTATAAATATTGAATCAATTAAAAGCATAACTAGTTCCCTTTTTGTCTCATTTCTTTTCTCTAGCTGAATCCCTGATTCATCCTAATCCCTCATCGGTTGGTTGCTCACCCAGGCCATCTAACTGCAAGAAGTGACGTCTATGGCTTTGGTGTTGTACTCCTAGAAATGCTCGCCGGCGGTAAAGCACTTGACACCAGCAGGCCGGGACGCGAGCACAACCTCGTCGAGTGGGCTCGACCGCTTCTCATCCGCCACCATAAGCTTCTGAGAATTATTGATCCCAGAATGGCAGGCCAATACTCTCACAAAGCTGCACAGATAGCAGGCAACTTGGCCTACCAGTGCCTCAGCGAGAATCCCAAGGGGAGACCCACCATGGCCGAAGCAGTAAAAGCCCTGGAGACCTGCAAGAGCCTTAATGAACAATATATACTGCAGTTCCATAATAAAACTCCTGCCGAAGCTTCTAAACGTGAAACAAAGACGCAAAAAGAAGTTAGGAGTATTTTCATGAGCAAGGGTGGTAGGGATGGTATTCTGCTTGAGAAAATGGACAGAAAGGTAAAACGCAGGTGCACAAGCGATCCACCGATGGATTTTGATCAGCCTGAAATGTCTCCAGATCCTCGGTTCATTAAGCAGTGGGGAAATCTTACTCCTGATCATTATCACAGGCCGGCATACTATGTATAAACTCTGACAGGTATTTTTTTTTTAATGTAATTTATCCTTTCAGATTTCCTGTTTTGATTGTTGGAATTATTCCAGGTCCATTTGATCCTTGAATTGTTTTAAGTTTTTGTTGATTCTTTGCATTATTATACGTAATAACAGCATCGAAATTACAGGATTTTTGGTGAAAGAAAGATGAATTTATCTCAGTGCAAATAGTTCAATTGTTTTTGGCAACTTTTCTGCTTAATCGAAATTGAACGGGACAAGATAGGAAGTAATGCATCATTTTTTTTATGTAAATAACCCATAATCGGTCATCCGCACCAACAATCACATCCGTTGAAGCCATGATCAATATTCTTTGCATTTTCGTGGATCATTTCCCAATTTCCGATTCCAATCAGACTACTACAAACGGGATAGGTTTAAAATTCATTAATTTTGTTATATCATAAATTTTAAAATAAATTAAATAATTTCAAATTTAACTGTATTTGAATATTATATTCTGACAATTTTTCTCCACTTTGACGCTTTTAGGCATCTCCAACTAAACTGCAAACGTTCGTTGCAGTTACCGTGAGCCTACATTTGATCTGAACGCTAAAATAAATATTTTTTTTTGCGGATGTGAACAGTGCAATGTTAATATTGATGTCGTACAATTCTCAGAAACTCATTTTTCTATGGGTGAAAATGGAGAAGAGAAAGAATATATATATATATATATATATATATATTATTAGAAATAAAATTCGGTGGAGATAAATTACTATTTGATGTGACTATTACTATATTATGAAGTGGAGAATGAAAAGTTGGATTGGAGAGGCCCTTACAAGAAAGTATTTTTACATGCTCAACCTTAGAGGGTGCTGCTGATATTAGGAAGATGTTACGGTATGCTGAACCGCTGTTCTTGCAATTTTCGCTGAAAACTCTCATCATTTTCTGCAGCAAGCAACAGAAATTCTTAAGGCTTAGTTTTTTATCATCTTATAATTATTATTTTTGGAAGCAAAACAACCAGCAAATTGTGTCGATTTCCATGATAAAAATTTCATAATTTTTTCCAAAATTATTTTGTAAAAGTTGTTTTCTAAAATACATAAATAGGATGTGTGATTGAAAAATATTTTTTGATAACTAAAAATAGAAAAGTAGAAGTCACCCAAGTGTCATGTAGGGGTGTCAATATTTGACATAACACGAAAATCCGACTCGAACCCGAATTCAAAACAAGTCGGGTTCGGGTTCCAGAATTTGACCCGTTTAAAAAATGGGTCTGGTTTGGGTTGACCTGACTGGTTGCCGGGTCAACCCGCCAACCCGTTCAAAATGAGCTGCCCGCGAACCTGCCTTGGCTGCTGCTCGCTCAGCTGCCCGCGCGACAATGCCTGTCAGCCTGCTGCCCGCATGCCTGCCTGCGACTGCCAACGCACGCGCTCTTGCTGCGGCCCACGCGACCACACAGTTGCCCTCGCTTGCCCGCGTTGCGCCCGCTCGCTCGCTCGCGCTTGCCTCTACGCACCTGAGCGCCTGCGCGTGTCCGTGCCCGCGCACCATCTCGCACGGCCGAGCCAGCCCGCTCTGATTTGAGCTAGGTTGCCTGCATCCACGCGTGCATTCGAGTCGCCAGCAGCCTGCAGCTAGCCTTCGCGTGTCGGGTCGGGTCAACCCGGCAACCCGCCGGGTCGGGTCCAGACTTCCGACCCGTTTACCTACCCGGGTCGGATTAGGGTTGAACCGTTTGAACCCAGGTCATTTCCGGGTTCGACCCGAACCCGACCCGTGATCCGAAATTGACACCCCTATTGTCAAGTATTGAAATATTTGAACCCAAACTCTGCTTTCTCAAGTCAATTGGTGGAAGCGGAATAGAAGGTTGTGTGCTTTGAGATAGAGATCAAGCTTGAAGTCCAGCGAATGGCGTGGCCAACTTAGGACTTAGGAGCTCGATCTCCAGCCTCGGGCTGTATGGTTACAGAATCGTCGTGCCCGGTGGTAGGCGAAGCAGCTCAGCTCAAGGGAAAGTCGTCCCAAACGAAGCCTTCGTCGCCCTCAAATGTCGCTGTGATGCTGTCCGCCTCGACTTAGATTTCTTTCGATGTTGGATTCAGAATTGCCGGTTGACACCTTGACCCTAACTACGCAGATAAGGGAGGATGGCGGAGGATGAGTAAGCGAGTAAGAACAACTCCAAAATTAAAATGAAGGAAAAATAATTATGATATTTAATATTGATAATAATGTCTTAAAAATGTCTTTTCAATTACAGCGTTAAAATGGCTATAACTAATGTATAATTTGATTACTAAATGCTTGAGGACAACAATTTGATGGAGAGATTATTCTGCACGGAGTTCAGATGGGAAGAATCATTCGGACATGTGAGTTTACATTATATATGTTATGCCGTATGTGTACAAAGATTTGACACACACTTTGTGTATACTCACAATCTAGATGATTCTTCCCGTCCGAACTCCGCACATAAAAATTTGTCTCGGTTGTGCAAGTGTCCCTTTAAAATGAATTATCATAAGTGTGTGAGGCTTTAAGGGTCGAGGTCGGTTGCGGCGAGTTCTTTCCTCAATAAAATCTATTCAGAGTGTGTGAGTCATTTGAGCTTCTCAAGGGCAAGTAACTGGCAATGTTTGATCTTGTTAGGGTCTATTCTCTTTTAAGACATATTTTGGAACAATGCATCTCTTGATGGAGCTCCTTTAAGGCGGACTAAATTGGTTCATCCGAGTTACATATACTTGCATATTGGGATTTACCCACGCAACATACACACATAGTCGCCATTCTCGTTGCATCATTGTGAAAGCCGATGCCTGAATTAATTTTAACTTCATTTGAACCCTTATCATAATTAGACTAAGGAGATGTCTGTGGAGTTGAGAAGGTGGAGATAAAGATGGCTGTACCTCCACCTCCTCAACTCCACAGACATCTCATTGGGAGCTAACTTGGCTTAATTATAATAAGAGTTCAAATGAAATTAAAATTAATTCAGAAGGACTAATAGAGTGAATGTATGATAAATTTTTTTCTGTCATCAAAGATTTATAACCAAAAAGAATATTTAGGAGATAAGAAAATATTAATTCACGCAGATATATAATGAGGATTAAAAATACAAATCTGAAGTTTCTCTAATAATATTACGTACAGTTATTTGGCCTTTTTTTTTAAAACTAAATTCCATATTTTCTAGAAGAGGACAAAGCCACATCTACAAAAATTGGCGCATCGCCTTTTTTATTTTACATTTGCTCTGTTCTCCACGAACTAAACCCTAACCTCACGGCGGCGCACACCGGCCAAATGACAGACGTCGGTGAATCGGAAACCCTAATCGAGATCGTCTCCCCCTCCTCCTCAACGCTCGATCTCAACCGATACGTTAACTTCGTTCGCGACCCTGCTGCTGGCGCGATCGCAACATTCGAGGGCACCACCCGCGACACCTTCGATGGGCGTCGCGTCGTGGAGCTCCGGTACGAGGCCTACGTACCCATGGCCACTCAACTGCTCGCCGGCATCTGCGCCTCAGCCCGGGAGACCTGGGCACTCCGTCGCATCGCAGTTGCCCACCGCCTCGGCACGGTTCCCATCGGCGAGGCGAGCGTCTTCATTGCCGCCTCCGCTGTTCACCGCGCCGACGCCATGGACGCGTGCCGATTCATCATCGATGAGATCAAGGCCTCGGTGCCGATCTGGAAGAAGGAGGTTTATGAAAACGGCGAGGTTTGGAAGGAGAACAAGGAGTTTTTCGAGCGCCAGCCGGCAGCGGCGCAGGATAGACCGTCGTGCTGCTGCGGGAGCAAGATAAGGGTACAAGATGACGCTAGCGATGGGTCGGCGGATGGGTTGAGAGAATAAGGACGTTGTGATGGAAATTTGAAGGTTGCAATTGTGGGACAATGGTAAGTTGTGTTCAATGTGATCTCAGGCTTAACGTGTAGATCAATATTGGTCAATTTAATAAAATCATGGTCAATGTTTTAAAATTTGGTTTCGGTTTCTCATTTCTTAAAAAAAAAACTAGTGAGCTCATTTTTAAAATCCGGGTGGCATTATTACCTTATAAAATTGAGTTGTGATGATGGTTCCCCATAGCAGGTGTGTCAATTTTTGATACGACCCGAAACTCGATCAGGATCCGACCCGAAAAAATTCGGGTTCAGGTTGACCCGATTAGCAAACGGGTCGGGTTCGAGTTCAGATTTTTGACTCATTTCAAAAAATGGATAATATTTGGGTTAACCCGGAAACCGAAATCAACCCAACAATGACCCAAAAGTCGGAATCCATTCCGGATTTTCACCCGCACTCATAGAATCTGCCAGTCCGCCCGCTGCCCGCTGCCCGCTGCCCGCACTTGCCGACCGACTTCCACCGTTGCTGTCGATGCCTGCACTCGTGGACTTTACCCGCACTCATTGACTTCCTTTCGCCCGCAATCGTGGACTCCGCCCGCACTCGCGAACTCTGCCCGCACTCATGGACTCTGCCCGCTGTAGCTGCTTCGCCATTGGCTTTGAATAGGAACTGGAAGTAGCGATGGGAGCTCAGCTCGTGCTTCTTCAGCTAAATCTCCTAAATCCTGGTCGGTACGTGTCAACCCGGCAAACCCACGGGTCGGGTCCGGGTTGAAATATCTGGCCGATTTGCAAAAATGGGTCAGGTTTGGGTTGAAATATCCAGCCCTTTTGCAAAAAATGGGTCGGATTCAGGTTGACCCGTTTAGTTCCGGATCAACTCGGGTTCGACGCGAACCCGACCTGTCAACCTTAATTAACACCCTACCCCATAGCTTAAGGTTTCATTTAAAATAGTTTTCTTATTTCTAAAATAACTTTTTAATACAAAAACACCTTAGAGCGAGACTCCCTTCATATTGGACAATTAAATTGTTTATGTCAAGGCAACCCGGCAAGAGGCAATCAAGTATTGACACACCCATAATGTGTTTTGCCTTGTAATTTAATTTTAGACTAAATCAATTAAGGCCCGAGCCTTCGGCGAGTAGATCTTCGAAACCCTAAATCACAATTGGCCATATTAGTTCCTAGACCTTTTCAATCCAACACGAACGTTAGGCTTTACTTTGAAGGGGTAGATCTTTCATCATGATGTCATCCATATATATGTGGAATATACGATAGGAGGTGACTCATGACTGCTAATCAAATTCGCTAAATAATGTGATATTCTAGCTTTTTATCAACCTGCAAAGAAAAAAAAAATAAAAAAAAAATCTTTAATTTAAATATTGTGGTTAGGCTTAGGAATATTAAGTTGTGTCTAAGTTTTTTTTTATATAAATATCATCAACGGCTAATCCTTCCTTAAAATTTATGTAGTTTTCTTCTTTAAATAAAGCTTTTGTCCATTTATTTTTTGTATTTAGTAGAAATCAATACACGTGAGTTGATATATTTTTTCATGGTTTAAAATTGCGCAATATGAGGCTCGCCTTGAGGCCCGCCTTTGCGCAATTCCAGTAAAAAACGCCTCGATGCTTACGCCTCGAGTTTTTTTTTATGAGACTTGCGCCTCAACTTGGTTGAGGCCTGCCTCGCCTCAATGGCATGAGGCTTACGCCTCACGCTATATATATTAAAACTTACATAAATCTTGAAGTAAATGCCCGACATTGGACTCTATAGGAGAGGAGGAAGTGGAGAGAGCGGTTCATCATAATGATGATTCAAATGAATAACCCCTTAGTGATGACAGTGCTGATGACTTAAGAGTTCTTATGTGATATGCCATGCTATTTATTTTTGGAAAATGGAATTATATGTTAATGAAAAGAATACTGTGATTTGGGAAAGATAGAATTTTGAATTGAATTATATTTCATGTTGTCTTATTATTGGGATATTTTGATTTCACTTCATATCTTATGTTTTTTTATGTTTTATATTATTCACTCATTAGTATATAAAAAATTTATCATTTTATGTTTACGCAATCTTTTGATTTTGAGGCTTACGCCTCAAAACACCTTGAGGCTTACGCCTCGCCTCACGAATGAAAAACGCCTCAATACCCGAATACGCAATTTTAAACATTGTATTTTTTCATTATTTTATTACTTATTTGATTACATATACTTATGAGTACCTATTTTCCACTAACAATTGTCAGAAATGTCAACTTGATTATGATCGTGGATTAAAAAAATTTATGTCTTGGACTAAGCTTTGTGTAGGATAGTTTTCTTGTTGTTTTATAAAGATGCTTTCTAGTATCAAAATTTTTAGTTACAAAAATATTTGTACTAAAAAGTTGTTTTAAGAAGCATTAAAAAAACTGTACCAAAGGAAGCCTAAGCTTGCCTTGGGAATGGTACAATAAGCAAACTACATAGGAGAGGGTTTTGAATACCATGAAGTGATGGAGGCAATAGTAGAAGAGAATTTTTTTTTATAATATAATATATAATATTCTAGTCATAAAGGATATGTATGAATGAGCAGTTACTTGTGTTCTAAAACAAGGTGGTTTGACCAAGTATTTTCCTATTTCAACTGGATTACATCAAGGATCAGCCTTATGCTCATATCTTTTTGATTTAGTCATGGATGTTCTCACTAGACATTTGCAAGAGGGTGTATGTTGGTGTATATTTTTTGCTGATGATATTATTCTTGTTGATAAGACTAGAGAGGGAGTTGAAGTTAAACTTATAAAGGCCAACCTTAGAGTCTAAAGGATTTTGTTTGAGTATATCTAAAACTAAATATATAGAGTGTAATTTTAGTATAACAGATCCTTTAGACTCTAAGGTTGGCCTTTATAAAGTTTAACTTCTATAAGATGGTGGTGAGACTGACAATGCTTTATGGTGCAGAATGTTGGACATTAAAAGATAAGCATAATATTAAGTTAAGTGTTGTAGAGATGAGAATTGATAATGAATCATTCAATTAAAAAAAAAGTATTGTAGAGATGAGGATACTTAGGTGGATGAGTGGCTTTTCTCTTAGAGAAAAGGTTGGAGTAGTTCCAATGGAAGATAAGATTAGATAGAGTCACCTTAGATGGTTTGGTCACATAAAATGATGGTCTTCTGTTGACCTGGTTAAGTAAGATATAGATTGGAAAATATTAGAAATGACATTTATTTATTATATTTAAATGAGAATTTGACTCTTAACATGACACAATGAAGAAAAAGAATTCATTTAGCTGACCCTACATAGTTGGACAAAGGTTTGATGTTGTTGTTGTTGTAATATATAATATTAAGATATTTCAAATCTAGAGATGAGGACCCCCCATCTACCATTGCATCTATCCTAATCCATTCTCCTTTATAAGAACCCAACTTTCAACCATCAATTGAGAACATAGTCATATCAGTAATCAATAGTGTTCTTGGCCATTAGCTCTGAAACATAATTAATCATGAATGCTTGCACCTCAAGGGAAACCTCCCCCTAAGGTTGGTATATTTTGATGATGGCGAAGGCAACAAAGAAAATTTCATAAGATTTTTTTTTTTTTTTGCTATTCACTCTGTTAATCTCAATCTGAAATTCTGGAAACCTATTTTTATCAATTTCTTTTTGAAGAAAACATTATTTTGTGAACAATTATGATGAATAGGAGGCAGTTATTTATTTATTTTTAATCCATCATCATCCTGTTCATTTTTGCCCTATTTGGTTTTGAAGAATAGGAAGAGAAGAATGAGAATGAGAAGGAAATGAAAATGATAAAAAAGTTTAATTTAAATTAGTCTTCATCCACTCTTTGATAAATGAGAAATATTTTTTTTTTTCTTGTTTGATTGATGAAAGAAACAAAATGAATGTTTGTTTCTTATAAAGATTTACACGAACGACTTGAAAGGATGAATTGATAGGGACATCAGATTGTGAAAGGTTTATCAGAGGCGTGGTCGCCGATCTACGGCCACGATCAAGTCATTGAACTTTTGATTTATGTCATGTATTTTTTTATTTTGGTGTCGTTGTATGTTGTTTTATTTTATGTTATTTCATTTACCGTAGTACCCTTCTAAGTAAATGGGGTGTCGTATGTAAGCCCCGATGGTATTTTCATCTTTTACTTCTCGAGTCTCATGTACTAGGCTATTAGTTCCTAGACCTTTTCAATCCAATACAAACGTTAGGCTTTACTTTGAAGGGGTAGATCTTTCATCATGATGTCATCCATATATATATATGTGGAATATACGATAGGAGGTGACTCATGACTGCTAATCAAATTCGCTAGATAATGTGATCTTCTAGCTTTATATCAACCTGCAAAGTAAAAAAAATAAAAAAAAAATCTTTAATTTAAATATTGTGGTTAGGCTTAGGCATATTAAGTTGTGTCTAAGTTTTTTTTATTATATAAATATCATCAACTGCTAATCCTTCCTTAAAATTTATGTAATTTTCTTCTTTAAATAAAGCTTTTGTCCATTTATTTTTTGTATTTAGTAGAAATCAATACACGTGAGTTGATATATTTTCTCATTATTTTATTATTTATTTGAGCATTTAAGTTCTGAGATGTCTCTTCTCTTGAAATTTGCCTAATTCTTTGTTCTTCACTTGTTTGAGCAATGTTGTTAGGAAAAACATTAGTATTAGATATTATGATCAAGAGATAATAATGATAATTTATAGCTCTTGCATATGATTTGAGATGAGTGCATTAAATATATAATTAATATTATACTATTTTGAAAGCAAATCTATTGGCTTTGACACCCATCTAATATTTAGCACTTTTTTTCCTCTTTTTTGGGTTGGGATTGGGTAATAAATGTTGGATTATAAACAAATTTAATTTCAAAAAAAAAAAAAAGGTCATAAAATCTTGATTCAAATTTGATTATAATATTATAAAATTAGTAGATATATTTTGAGATGAGTGCGATATAAATTTTGATTTATTACTCATATATTACATCCTTCTTAAAATTAATCCAATGATTTTAAGATCAAATCAAACCAAATTTGGGTTAACATCAGCCCCCCCCCCCTTCCTTTTTTTTCATTTCTTAATATCTATCAAGATTGAATCAATTGTAATTTGAACCCGAGTATAAAGTAGTTGAAAGAACTTGTATAGTTGCATCCATCAAAGTTGCAAATTCTCATAAATTTCTCATCTGATGTGTTTCTTGAGAGATTATTATATGCAAAGTCCAGGCGCAAAGAACCATTCAATTTTATGACTGTGAACAATAAAAATGTAAAAGTAAATAACAAAAATGCAATGGTGAATAGTAACTACACTTTTAATGTTTATGATCATAAAATCGAACTGTTCTCTACGCCCAGACTGCACACGTAATAATCTCTCTATAGTTCTCAGTTTGAAAAATCTATTTTGTACTGCACAATCAAAACTACTTGTTTGAACTGCTGGTGATACTCTACGATGTAACAATTATTCGTGGTTTCACACTGACAAACTAATGTGTACGGCACAAAATTAAGTATTCCTTGCACAGTTGACAAATGAAGCCAATAAATGTAAATATTTAAAGTTCATTTGCCAAGGAAATTAATTTGATTTACATGAATCACAGGGTTGAGAAAGCCTTCTACAATATTGACATAGGTTTTGTTTGGCACAGCTTTATTCATGCTTTCTAGATCAGTTTTTTAGTCCAACAATTTTTTGAACTTATATTGTTTTCACTAAAAAACTAATTTAGAAAGTCATGATATCTTCAAAATCATAATTGGAAGAAGCTGGAGAAATTGAGCTTTAAAAAGTATTTTCATCAAGATAAAAGCTTGAAGTTTCAGAAATAAGCAGCAGAACAGTTGAATAGAGAAGTTACAGGAGGCCCTTTTCACCTGAAAGATCTACGAGTGCAAATGAAATGCCAATATAATCACTATACAAACCTTTTTTTCTTTGAGATTTCTGATCATGTCGAGCCATAAGAATGAGACATTCAAATTAACCATGAAATGCCATTTTCAACTTATTAAATGAACAGGCCAAGGGGAAAGCTGTCCTACCTTAAGATATCATTTCTGTTCACCTTTCTTCATTTCCATACTTTTATAACCAAAAAGATTACAGATTCACTTCAAATACTGTGGCTTTTATTGCAAGACAATTGCAGTCTCCTCGGAGACATAACACAAAAAATGGTAATAAATTAGGAACCAACATCCATAAAGGAGTTGGCTTAGTAGAAAAACATAGCGTCTGACAAGATGCCAAACTACCAAGCAGAATGAAGCTCCACAGTGGAGAAATAATTATTATGCGCAGACGCTGAGCATCATCCAAAGACCCACCAGAATGCGTCACATCACCTCCTGCTCGGTACTGCTCGATACTACGGCTCGGTACCACTCGGTATTGCTGATGTGGTGCATTCTAGATGATCTCCGGATGGTAAACTGTATTTGGCGTCCACACAGAATAATTTCTCCACACGGTGAAGGTACTACCCTAGCAAATGCCACTGTATAAAAAGTAAATTACAGTTTTTTTTGTTTTTTATAACTTTTGAGCGAATTTTATCTCAAAATCAAATACTGCATCTACAAGACCTTGAACACAATATCTAGATTGGAAGCCTAAGCTCCCAACCAATCATATGTAATTAGCGTCTAAAACTGGTGATAAAACCAGCAAAAACAATGAAACAAGTCATTAAAATAGAAAATAAACTCAACATCCCCCCACCAATACAGTTAAATTCACAAACACCATATCAAAGAGTGTTGTCAACAAAGTGATATAATAGCAACAAGCCAGGGAAGTGACCAAAAAAAGATTTAATGAAAAAAAAACATGTACCATTAAGTATCAATCAGACGCAGGCCTCTTAACTGTAGTACATCAGCTGCTGAGAGGATGTGTGGCTTGGATAGCCATCATAGACCGTCTGAGACCCGCCAGGGATGAGGCCTGTTGATGATTGGGCGGAAGAAAGGCTATGCTGCGCAGCCAAGGGCAGTGCAGCTGCCTGGCTTATGGCCAACTGACGCTGATATGCCAAAAGATCTGCATCTGAATATCCATGTGCCCCTAAAAGCTGGAAAGGAGGTCCTGGAGGAGGCAGTGGGGTTGAAGTCGTACCAGGTGGGGTAGGCTTGTTGCCCCAAGAACACTGGCAATAGAAACAAAAAGACTATAAAATAAAGTTCCATGTCATTATTGCAAGACTGAGCATAAGTTTTTTTTTTTTTTTGGTGATGAGGAACCGTTCGCTGCCACGCCAGGCTTCGCCGAGCCGGCTTGGCAGTCCGTAAACCCCGGCCGATTTACCGGGCCACCCACGCCACTATACCCGCAGCCGGCGCTTCGGGTCTCCCACTGAAGCGACCACTGCCGCTCGAGGGAATCAAACTCGGGATGGGGGGTTCCCAACCGAGCAAGCCCACCAACCGAGCTAAGCATCGATGGGAACTGAGCATAAGAGTTATGAAAGCACTTGTTTTCTGCATTCCACTGTGAGTATCAAGAAAAAGGTATACTGGAAGAACATGAAAAGTGAGGCTAAGAGCCCAATTCGCATAGATCAGGCAATTGGTATTCCATAATCCATGATCTCTACTTTATATTTTCTGAGGTTTAACAATCCACATCTTTTTCTTTTTTTTTGTTTTTCAATCTAACATCCCACGACTGCTCACTCCAACGTTATGTTCATGAATCTTACTTTTCAATGCAGTTTTAAGTAATATTTTATATAGTTATATTTGATTATTTATTTATTGAATTTGAAAATAAGCTGACATACAGCAGCCAGAGTTCAAATAATTTCAAAAGATTGTCTGGTGACTGGAATTTGATGAGTTTAGAAGATGGTAGTTACCTTTATGGATTTCCCACAAACGATCTTTCCATTTGCCATCACAATAGCTGCAGCAGCTTCGTTGTGGGTATGATACCTCACAAACCCAAATCCTTTATCTCTCTGAATGCGTACTTCCTCAATAACACCAGCACCAAGATTGTGGAATTGGCGATGAAGTTCAGCTTGTGTCACCTGAAACAACCATCAGCAGATAAAATCAGTAAACCAGTAGCTAAAGACAAATCTACTTCGAGACATTACATTCTAGAAAGCAAACCTCATAAGCCAGGTTCCCAATATATACAGTAGTGTAGGCAGGATTGTTCTCTGGAGCATCATCATTTGAATTCTCCTGAGCTCCCTCTTCGCCAAGGATACAAAGCATCAGAAGCAAACGTATAATCAACCTATTTCTAATATGTAATCAGCCTCATTTTCAATATGTATGTTGCCACCTACCATTGCTAGAGATACCATTTGTTAAATGCAACGCATTTTGATCATCACTACCCTGTTTTTCCTCAACAGAATTCTTGGTTGCCCAGTTACATCTTATTTGCCGATTACCAAGCCATTTACCTGTTGTAAAAATAATATGAAAATGGCTGACAAGTACAGCTTTCAATTTGAAAAAAATATCTAGCTAAATTAACTTACCTGACATTTCATTAATTGCATTCTGAGCTTCCTGAAATAATTTAAGCAAAAAAAATCAAATTAACAATGATGAAATATATTTGCTCCAAAGAGGACAAAACAAGGAAAAAAGAAAAGTGAAGAATGTCAGCCATAGGATGGAAGGGTTCTTGGCATTTGTAGATAGTTGTGTGGTTTTGTGAGTTAGCAAGAGATCACAACGAAATATATCAAGGGATGAAGTTCCAAAGAGGAGCAAATCAGAAATTTGGAGTCGAGAATTTTTTGTGAGAGAGTGTGTGTGTTGAAGTTATACTTCAAAACTCACCATGCAAATACAACCTGAAACTCGCACATATTTACAACAACAATCCTCCTAAAACTGACATAGTTAGAGGCAGGAATGACATTTCAAGTAACAAAAATTATTTAGAAGGCCATTTTCTCTTAATTCTTTAGAAAGGGCAATTTAGTAAAATTAGGTGGCCTGGGATTTACAGGTGGTTGCGTATATATATGTTAAGGAGATTTTTTTGGTGTGTAGTTTCAGGTTATCCTGAAAATTTTAGGTGAATTGCATAGTGGGTCTAAGATCCTGCCAAGATTTGTTTGCCAAGTTCCTTAAACCTTCTCTTGTGTAATTCCAAAGTAGTAGCAGACCCATCGGCTTAAGCAGTACTCCGTAGCAGTTTCTGGGTAAGAAAATCTGCAGGCGACCTACTAAGCTAGCAGCAATCATGCTAGCAACATTACCATGAGTCTAGCTTCTTCCCAAGTCACACCAGAACAGGGTCAAAAACCACCAAATTGGAAACATTGTAAGCTGTGAATTTGGAAAATTGTTGCGTTAAAGACTTACAGTTCATTATACTTACCTCAGGAGTTAGACATAGGTATCTCTTTTAATTCTTGTTATGTTATTGGGATGGTGTCACATAAAACGGCGGCCTTCCGATGACCCGGTTAGGAAAATAGAGGTATTAGATTTGACTTATGTTGAGAAAGGTAGAGATAGACCTAATAGACTTGGTTAGAGAATATTAGAAATTATCTTTCTTTATCAGATTTAAACGAGAATTTGACTTTTAACAAGACACAATAGAGAAGAAGGATTCATGTAGCTGATCCCACGTAGTGGTACAAAGGCTTGATGTTGTTGTTGTTGTTGTTGTATGTTATTGGGATGGTGGTCATCTTGTACTGTTGGATTTTAATTTCTTATAGTTTTTGTCAATTTATTGGCATCAAATTTTGAAATCAAAGCACAAGATTTAGGATGCAGCTAAAAAAATAGCATCATCAAAACTAAGAGATAGCCATGGAAGAATTACATTGTGAAATTCAACAATTATAAGGTAGATTAACAACATATGAAAGGCGTGACCAAAAGTCACTTTCATTTCATTCAGATGAGGATTATTTTGGTCGCAAGACAAAATACTCTTTCCACCAAGCACTTCAAGAATCATCCAAGGAAAATGAACTTTATTGTTGAATATTGTGAGACTCACAAGTCAACGAAACTTGATAGAGACATTTAAACATACGGATTAAGAGTTCTAACAATTTGGGCGATCCTCTTATAGCTCTTAGAATACATAATGTGTGCCTCTCCTTTCTACTATTGCAGCACGCCCCTCTTGGGGAATTTTCCCTTTTTTTAAATAGCATTAATTAAACTCTATTTTAAGCTTTTTGGAGAAATATGCAAATACTTTAACACATTGTATAGAATCAATCAATAAAATTTAGAGTAATTGTTACTACTTTTCTTTTCTTTGTTTCTACATAGTATCAAAGCGAGAGGTTGGGATTTCCATCTGCCAACCTATTCCTTTTTTCTCTTGCTTCTTCTCGAGATTCTTCATTCTCTTCATCCTGAATGATTCCTTTGGCTTCTCTTCCAAGAAGTTGACCATCATGAAAGGTAAAAATTAGACAAAATAAGAAGTCCATAGGCTACAACTCTCATATTGCCTTGAATAGGAGAAATTAATTAAAATGGTCTCTAACTGCAAAGACCTTTCTATAAAGAAAGGAAAATATCCATCATCATGGTATCAAAGCGAGGTTCTTTGGCTTCTCTTCCAAGAAGTCGACCATCATGAATGGTGAAAATCCAATTAAAGAAGAATTTCATAGGTTACAAGCCTATATCACTTGAATGAAAGAAATTCTTTGAAATGTTCCCAAATTGTGAAGATTTTTCTAAACGGAAAGGAAAATATCCATCATCATGATATTAAAGCAAGGTTCTTTGGCTTCTCTTCCAAGAAATCGACCATTATGAATGGTGAAAATCAGACTAAATAAGAACTCCATAGACTATAAGGCTCAATATCATATAAAGACTCAAAATTTGTACTTTGGAATGAAGTGAATTCCATGATCATGGCATGGTTGTGGAATACCATGATCCCTAAAAAAGGGCAAAAATCTTTTTCCAATAGCAATTTATAGTTCAACTACAACAAGAAGAGAGGACATCAAAGAAAATGCTAGAAATTTCATGAAAGCTCCCAGGCTATGATGAAAATAAAAATCACTAAAAAGGTAGGCCTATCATATGAAATTAGAAGGGCTCAATCTCAGAAAAAATTGACAAACTCACTAACTCCTTAATTTATAGTGTAACTACGACAAGAAGAAAGGACATCAAAGAAAATGCTAGAAATCCCATGAAAAGCTCCCAGGCTATGATGAAAATGAAAATCACTAAAAAGTTAGACCTGTCATATGAAATTAGAAGGCTCAATCTAAAAAAAAATTGATAAACTCAAGAAATACCATAATTCTTAGAAAACACTATCAGGAGCTCAAAATGGTATGACTACAAAATCTTGTGTTTTCAATGCCATAAATAATTTCATCACAATTGTTTCATAGATTTAGAAGCTACTAACCACATGACCAGCCTTACCAATCTTTTTTTAGACATACAAACCCCACCCATACAATAGAAAAATAAGAGTGGTCGATAGCTCTCTAACAAATGTTGCGGGTTAAAAAAAAAAAATTAGTTTTCTTCACATTTAACCTTAGCAATATATTTTATGCTCCTCATCTTGTAACAATTTTTCTATTAATCTATAAATCACTAAAAATCACAACAAGAAGTTTTTTTTTTTTTTTTGCTAATCACCATGAAGAAAATGATAAGGCAAGCTACACATAATGATGGCTAAATCTTCTTGAAGACGAAAATCATTTGGCATATTCCTTCATTTCCACCCTCAATACGAAAGCCATTTGATAAAACCATTATAATCTAGGGCATTCCACATTTAAAACCCTACAATAAATGCTTCATTCTCTTTTTTAAATATAAACATGAAAAAATTCCATTGCGAGATTTGTGAAATTATCAATCATACAATCATCATTGTGTTGTTTTTCCTTAAAGTGATTCTAGACATTGTATTCATTTCTAATTTTCACTCTTATTAGAAAATTAAATCGTTTAGATTGCAAAGATTGTAAAGTTATTCCGAGTGAAAATTTATGTACCCAACATCGATTATTAGTTTTGGACTTTAAGATAAAAGGGCATAAAAAAAAAGTAAAATATTTTTCTAGGATTAGAAGGGGGCATTTAAAGAACATTAACAAAAATATTTTTGAGAGTAAGATTTTGTCTGTGCATGAGGATGCTAATGTTATGTGGGACATAGTGGCTAGTGATATTAAGAATATTGCAAAAGATGTGCTTGGAGTATCAAAGGGAAAAGCTCCTAATAGTAAAAATAGTTGGTGGTGGAATCCAATTATGCAAGAAAAGATTAAAAATAAGAAGATTTGTTATAAAAATTGGTTTAATTTTAAAAATTCTGATAATTGGGAAATATATAAAGTGGCTCGTAAGGATTCTAAGAAAGTAATATGCGATGCAAAGACATTAGCTTTTAGTGATTTATATAATAGATTAACTACTAAGGAGGGAGAAAAATATATGTATAAGTTAGCCAAACAAAGAGATAGGAGTAGTAAGGATTTAGTTCAAGTTAAGTGTATTACGAATGAAGATCAAAAAATACTTTTCTTCGAAGATGATATTCAACAAAGATGGATGCGATATTCTGCTAAACTTTTTGGTGAAGATTGTGAAAATAAGATTAACTATAGTGACCTTAGCACCCTAAATGATAATAAAGATTTCTGTTTTTATCGGCGTATTAGGAAAACTGAAGTTAGAGATGCTTTAAAGAAAATGAAGGGTGGAAAAGCTGTTGGACCTGATGATATTCCAATAGAGGTGTGGAAATGCTTAGGAGATGAAGGGATTTCTTGGCTTACTAAACTTTTTAATACTATTTTAAAGACTAAAAAGATGTCAGATGAATGGAGAATGAGTGTGTTAATTCTTATTTTTAAGAATAAAGGTTATGCACAAGATTGTACAAATTATTGAGGTATTAAGTTAATGTGTCATACTTTAAAACTATGGGAGCGAGTTATAGAGCATAGGTTGCAGCGTGATACTAATGTTTCTCAAAATCAATTTGGATTCATGCCGGGTAGGTCGACTATGGAAGCTATACATTTATTAATAGGTTTGATGGAGAAATATAGAGAAAATAAGGAGGATCTACATATGATATTTATTGATTTACAAAAAGCATATGATAAAGTTCCAAGAGAAGTGCTATGGAGAGTTCTTGAAAAGAAAGGAGTCAATAATGCTTATATTCAAGCCATTAAAGATATGTATGCTGGAGATATTACTTGTGTTCAAACACAAGGTGGTTTGACACTTTGACTTTGACCAAGTATTTCCCTATTTCGATTGGGTTACATCAAGAATCAGCCTTAAGCCCATATCTTTTTGTTTTAGTCATGGATGTTCTCACTAGACATTTGCAAGAGGATGTACCTTGGTGTATGTTTTTTGCTGATGATATTCTTCTTGTTGATAAGACTAGAGAGGGAGTTGAAGGTAAACTTGAATTTTGGAGGTCAACCTTAGAGTCTAAAGGTTTTCGCTTGAGTAGATCTAAAACGGAATATATTGAGTGTAATTTTAGTAGTAATAGACCTAGTGATGGGATTGTAATTTTGGGCGATCAAGTCATTAATAAGAGTACGCGTTTTAGATATCTTGGATCTATTGTTCAGAGTGATGGTGAAATAGATGGGGATATTATAAGTAGATTTCAAGTTGGATGGTTGAAGTGGAGGAATGCATCGGGGTTGTTATGTGATAGAAATGTACCCCTCAAACTTAAGGGAAAATTCTATAAGATGGTAGTGAGGCCTGCAATGCTTTATGGTGCCGAATGTTGGCCATTAAAAGAAAAGCATAATACTAAGTTAAGTGTGGCAAAGATGAGGATGCTCAGGTGGATGAGTAGCTTTACCCTTAGAGATAGGATACGACATGAGCATATACGTGAAAAGGTTGGAGTAGCTCCGATTAGAGAGAGTCGCCTTAGATGGTTTGGTCACATAAAAAGGCGGCCTTCCGATGATCCGGTTAGGAGAGTAGAGATATTAGATTTGACTTGTGTTAAGAAAGGTAGGGGTAGACCTAAAAAGACTTGGTTAGAAAATATTAGGAATGACCTTTCTTTATTAGATGTAAAAGAGAATTTGACTTTTAATAGGACACAATGGAGAAAAAGGATTCATGTAGCTGACCCCACGTAGTGGGATAAAGGCTTGATGTTGTTGTTGTTATTGTTGTACTCTTGACATATAAGGACCTTAAAAAATTCCCAATGTTTCTAAAGCTAAACTATATGTCACTTTTATTGATAATTGCACTCGAATAATATGTATATATCCTATCAAACAAAAATTAGATGCCAATATTATTCTCCCCATTTTTAGCGCCATGATACAAAAATAATTTAATACTAACATCAAGGTATTTCAAATTGATAATGCTCGAGTTTACTTTAATCATGTGTTAAAGTCTGTATTCTAGAAAGAAGACATCATCCACTAATTCTCATATCCTGATACTCCCTAAAAAATGGAGTGATAGGAAGAAAAAATTATCTTTAGCAAGTCATTAAGGCTCTTCTCTTCCAAAATTAAGTGTCAAAAAGATATTGGGGAGAAGCAGTCCTATGTGCCACACATAATTAATAGAATACTCTCCAAAATGATTAGCTTCAAAAATCTTATAAATTATCAGGCTGACTTCCCCACAAAAAACTCTCTAAAAAATTCCTCTAAAAATCTTTTAGTGCATTGGTTATGTCCACATGCATAAATAACACGGGTAAATTTAATCCTAGAGCTCTCAACCGTATCTTTATAAAGTATTCCTGGTGGGGGCAAGAAATATAGGGAGCCTATACCCCTCGCCCACACGAGAGATTTGTCCTTTAAACCGACGACCCATTAAATCACGAATGAAGCGGCAAAGATGAGGAAGAACAAACTCTTACATTTCAAGTTAAACTAAAAGAAGAAATTTTAAAAACATTACAAATGACGACGGATTACAACTTTTGACTCGAAATCAAAGACACCCTAAAGTTGCTTTACTTAGAGACGAAAGATACAGATTGAGTGGCACTTGCGGAGACACGAAAGAGATTAGAAGCCGAGATGAAAGGTTGGAAAGAGCTAGCAAGATTTTCGGAGGGGATGAGAAAGAAGACGGACAAAGCTCGCAAGCTTTTCCAATAACCCGTAGGTTAGATTCCAAAAATCACATAACATTCACTATTTCAAACATTACAAGCCCCTCATATTTATAGGTATGAAAGGGGAATACAAAAGGACACCAACATTAATTTTCACAAGAACCTAAACATCACAAGCATGGAAATCCCCCCATGCTAATCACGGAAAACCGCCCAAGCCCAGGAACCGAAGGAGCAGCCGAGGGAGACAAGGAGGCCGCACGGAACCAAGGCGACACAGCCACGGTAAACATCCCAGGCTCGGAAAACCAGCAGCCGGCCGGAATTCCAAGGGGCAAAGGCACCAAAAACTAAAGCTCATGGTAGAAGCCAAGGAGCCACACATGGGAAATAACATATCTTGGAATTCCAAAAGCCGGTTTGAAATTCCAAGAGACAAACATAATTAAAACATTAAAAATTACATTAATAAAAAAATAACTATGAACTAAAATGTTAGCTAATAATGAGCTAACCCTTAGTTCAATAAGTGAACTAAAGATCAGCTCATAAATGAGCTAAAATTTCAGCTCAATTTTGATTGAGCTTGTAGACTTGAGGGAGGCCAAAATTGATTTATTTTGGACATGAGTTGACCACCCCTTTGCCTACATCAGACTCCCCTTCTTGAGAAAATATCTCCCGATGAGTTAGTTGTTGGTTCTCTTGAGGAGGTAAATACTGCGCATCCAGCTCTTTGATCTTATCATAAAATTTCTTTAAAATTTCTTCTTGTTCCTTCTCGAACTATTGTTGTAGGTACCTTTTCCAATTCTCGAATTTTTTATCACATAGGAACATGAGATACTGAAGCTTGTATAGACGGTCTTGAAGCGGATCAGTAGAATCGCCTTCTGTAGGAATCCATCTGTCCAACGGGAGAGGGACATCAGGATTGTCATGATCGTTTTCTTCCATGAATGAAGCTATTTTTTTGTTGTTTATCATTTTTTGACTGACTCAAAAAAAATAATCTAAACTTAAACTTAAGACAAGACTATCGACAAGACTCACAATAAGACTCATGACACAACACGACTTACAAGACTCACACTTGACTTGACTTGACAAAACAAATATAAGACTTGAAAACTAAATAAAAAATCTCTCAAACCAAAATAAAACTTGACAACCAAAACCTAGGACTTCCTAACTTGCTCTGATACCAAATTGGTGGGGGCAAGAAATATAGGGAGCCTATACCCCTCACCCACACGAGAGATTTGTCCTTTAAACCGATGACCCACTAAATCACAAATGAAGCGGCAAAGATGAGATAGAACAAACTCTTACATTTCAACTTAAACTAAAAGAAGAAATTTTAAAAACATTACAAATGACGACGGATTACAACTTTTGACTCGAAATCAAAGACACCATAAAGTTGCTTTACTTAGAGACGAAAGATAAAGATGGAGTGGCACTTGCGGAGAGACGAAAGAGATTAGAAGCCGAGACGAAAGGTTGGAAAGAGCTCGCAAGATTTCTGGAGGGGATGAGAAAGAAGACGGACAAAGCTCGCAAGCTTTTTCAATAACCCGCAGGTTAGATTCCAAAAATCACATAACATTCACTATTTCAAACATTACAAGCCCTTCATATTTATAGGTATGAAAGGGGAATACAAAAGGACACCAACATTAATTTTCACAAAAACCTAAACATCACAAGCATGGAAACCCCCCCCCCCATGCTAATCACGGAAAACCGCCCAAGCCCAGGAACCGAAGGAGCAGCCGCGGGAGACAAGGAGGCCGCACGGAACCAAGGCGCCACAGCCACGGGAAACAGGCTCGGAAAACCAGCAGCCGACCAGAATTCCAAGGGGCAAAGGCACAAAAAACTAAAGCTCATGATGGAAGCCAAGGAGCCACACATTGGAAATAACATATCTTGGAGTTCCAAAAGCCGGTTTGGAATTCCGGCTTTTGGAACTCCAAGAGACAAACATAATTAAAACATTAAAAATTACATTAATAAAAAGATAACTATGATCTAAAATGTTAGCTAATAATGAGCTAACCCTTAATTCAATAAGTGAACTAAAGACCAGCTCATAAATGAGCTAAAATTTCAACTCAATTTTGATTGAGCTTGTAGACTTGAGGGAGGTCAAAATTGATTTATTTTGAACATGAGTTGACCCCCCCTTGCCTACATCAATTCCTCTACTCAAAAAGGATGTGTTATCATCCCACTTATCAAAATATTCCTTCAAAAGATGTCACTTTTGATGAGAAGCAATTTTTTTTTAATTAACTCATATTTAAGAGGGAACTCTTAACAAGAATATAAGTTCAATGAAAACTCTATATTTTATCTTGACAATCCTGTAACACAAACTCTAAAAAAATCATTCACTATACCCCTATGGATGCATATGATTATGAAAACCCATATGATTAATGATGTGAGAAATTATGAGAATGTTCACTCTAGTCATATGGTTAACAAACTAAATCTACCTACCCTATAACACCCTACGCCCGCAAATTTTCATTGCTTCATAAAAGAAATGAGATAAAAGAAACAATCACATACGGTATTTAGTGCAATTTTTCTTAGGTAAGAAATTACATGAGAAGGTTCAGTGTGATGCCATCCCTATGAATGCATATTATTACTTTTCGGATGACCTTGGCAATATGATACGCATACTATCCATGACAGGACATACGTATAACTTAGAACACAAAAGAAATAAGGTAGCACTAAAGCCTTTGAAAAAAAGATATTAAGGAGGATGCTAGAATTGATTTGATAGTCTCTAAATCGATGTTCTTAAGATCTATGCAAGACTTCCTATCAACATATGCCCTCGCAGATCTGAAAGAAAATCAAGAGCAACTGCAAAAAGAGAACCAACCCGTATTTCAACAATGCCAAGATATGTTGACAATCAATGGTAGGTTCATTTCTATTAACAAAATTTACTTAGAAAACCCTTTCTTCTTACTTACATAGGAGGAGTAGTTTAGTAATTGAGTGAATTAGAAGTTAACCTATGCTTGCCTATATATACCCTCTTGTTATGTTAAGGAAGATTTTTTGGGGGTTTAATTTAGGGTTATCACAAGAACTTTAGGGTAGATTCCCTAATTTATGAAAGCAGAGTGGAGAAGATCCAATACCTTGCAAGATTGATTTGCCAAGTTCCCTAACCTTCTCTTGTGTAATTCCAAAGTTGTTCATCAGTCCTAGCGGCAGCTGGACTATTCGGTGGTAGTTTCTGTGTGACAAAATCTGCAGGGGACTTTCTAAGGCAAGCAGCAGTGAAGCTAATCACGGCAATAGGAGTCTAGCTGTCTTCCCTCCTATTTATTTTCAGTCAAATCACACCAGAACAGGGTTAAGAATTGCCAAATTGGAAATAGGACAGGGTTTAGGGAAAGGGAATTCCTACAATTTGGATATTCCTGAATGTAGTAGCTGAGTGTTTCTTGGATCAACATCTCACATCAGGTTCTTTGTATTTTATAGCTTGGCTAATTTCACCGTGTGGTTCCAACACTTGACCGCAGTTTTTGTCAGGGATTTTGTCTGCAACAGGTTGCTTGCTGAAATCTTCCGCCATTTCCAAGTAAGAATCCCACCATCAATTCTCTGTTTCAGCAATATCATCTACTTTGTCCATCTCCACTTTCAGAAATGTTGGGAATAATCTCCAGTTCATGATTCAAGAATAATCCCTAGTTCTCCATTATCTAATCTTATAAATTAAATTTCTATTAATCTGCAGCAGAATCTACCTTTTGTGTAAAGTTCCTGTTGCAGGTGGGTGGCAATCAGCCAATACACTGGAGGAATTGCAGCTTGATAGTTGAAGACAGTGCCGGAAACATTCAAGACCAGTCCCTAGAATAGAGTTTGGAAATCATTGTTAGCTGTGAATTTCAATAATTGTTGTATTACAGATCATTATACTTCCCTCGGTTTTGGAGTTAGACATCTCTTATTTCATTCTGTTCTTGGGACAGTGCTTTTATTGTACCATTGTATTTAATTCCTTAAAGCTTCTGTCAGTTCACCGGTTTCAAACACATTCGTTGGCTCATTATCAAGGAATGCTTTCAACGTATTAAATCAATGGAAATCTAACATAAACCTCACCATCAATAACCAAACATTTCCTTTACTAGTATAGTACATGCCCCAACATTAGCTTGGAGAACTTCCAGAGGCTTAAGGCTAGTGCTTTAATACCATGAAACAACCTATACAATATGATGGGAATCACACGGCTAGTAAACTAAATAACCTTTGGACAGGCAATTTAATTATAATATTTACTGCATCACCTGGACTAGCCTTTTCTGTTGTTGCATGATCTTACACAGAAAAATTACATGATCTTTCAGTTACAACATTCCCAATGAAATGGTCAATTTTGAAAGCTAATACGCAACAAAACACTAATATTCAAACACGAAAGATCAAACATTCAACTTGATAATTTCAGTTTTCATCAAATAAGGATAAATTACCTGCTTGTTGCGAAAAGAAACAAAGCCGTATCCTCTAGAACGCCCAGTTTTGTTATCCCACATGACACGTGCATCCCTGTTAGTCACACAACAAAATATAAGATATTTAAGGTTGCATTTAAATGGCAATTCAGTAGGCTAAATTTTGGATTGTTTAAACCTATTAGCATAGAAAGATCTATGGTACTTACGAACAACTGGGATAAACTTGAAAATGATTGAAAAGCATTGAATCAGTGACCTCTGAGCCAAGATCACCAACAAAAACATGGAAGTGCCCTGACAAACACAGCAAAAATGATAAGGAAAACAAGCAAGCAACCACAGCCATGGAAGAATCGAGTTATAAGCTCAATAATGGAAGACCACTCACCAGATGTATCTTCTCGTTGACCACTTGCATAAGCCCAATTCACCTTAATTGGCAAACCATATCTGCAATAGACAAATTGAAGTTGCTCAATAAAACAGTGAAAAGAAAAAACGAAGCAGCAAAACTAGAGAAAGTCCAGGTAACTAACAGAAGACGTCCATTCAAGGACATAATTGCAAGGGATGCAGACCTCCGGTCATGATAATCAACGAAACCATAAGAAGACTGCCAGTAGAGCAATTGCAACGCTTTAGATAAGCCTTGCTATTAGAAATATAAACTCTAAATTCACAAAGTTGATTCATGAAGATAAGAAGAAATAGTGCCAACACTGTACGCATCTGAAAGCCAACCTTAAATATTATTAATGAAAAACAAGCCATCCATTAGAATGAGTTTCTGACATCATTTTGGGTTAACAAATTATCATTTAATATTGTTGGCAAATAAGGTGGCGGCCATTACTAGTTGATAATACAAAATGCATTTTATCCAGCATCCTTCTTTTAACCAGGAATATATATAGTAGTAATGGTGCAAAGAATTCAAGACAAGAATTTAAGATCAAAATGAAAAAGAAGTTAGATTCCAGAGACGCTCAAAAAGGTGGAGAATAAAGATAAGCCACTAAAACTTAAAAATTCCATATGAATCCCAAAAATCATGTCAAGTATATTCCCTTTTTTAGCATACTCGCATGTGAACTTCTTTGACTTGTAAATATTTTTCCAGTTTAGTAGGATTATATCCACAATCAACATTATGTTTATATCTTTTTTATATTAGTCTTAAAAATGCATGCTAAAATATTAAAAATGTTGCACTTTGGCGTATGATATTAACATATGACAGACTTCTAATAATTTAATAGTGCTCATGATGATGATGATGACAATACTAACAAGTGAAATTTCTTCTAATAAGCATCCTAGAATTAACATGGAAAAAAATCAACTGAGAGCATTGTAATAAATCTCAATTATTTCAAATTAATAATTGTCATTCACTATTATTGACAAATCATATGATACCTACCAGTGATAGTTTTAAACATCATGAATCTATTATATAAACAATGAACATATCAATGAAGACAACTTCTAAACTATGAGGTTAAAATAGAAAACATCTAAGGAGAACTACACAAATAGAGAATATCATGAAAATTCAAAAATAAATTTATTATATTACAATTCTACTAACTATAATAAAAGTTAGGCAACAAAGAAGTCATTGATAGATAACTTATGTGTAATAGAAATGCAAACGTTGAGATGGATATGCTAAAAAAAAAAACAGCGTGAAAAAAGATTATATTAGAGTAGTGAAGGAAGTAACACATAATAACGATAAGAGTAAAAGACATACATAAGTAGTTTGGTCATTTACAATATGTTAAATAAGTAACAATAAGAAAATTATATAGAATTAATGATATGCTTATGATGAGGGAAGTAACACATTAAAGATTGTTAAATTCAGAGAATTGGAGAGGGAAAAGACTTAATTTTATTGCACAAACTTGTCGCTATTTATAAATCTATACAAGATACATTAATAAAGAAACAAATAATTACAGAATAATGCATAATTGCTGTAATATAATCATTCCTAAATCAGCCATCTAAATATGGAAGGAGATCAGCGTGATCCAGGTGAGCCTCCCACTGATTCCTATCTTATAGCCGTGGGACCAAAATGCCAAGGGGCAGTTAGGATTTAATAGGTGAGCCTCTCATAAATTACCATCCTAGCCGTGGGATCAAATGCCAAGGGACCGCTGGGATTTAAAACTCCCCCTTAAGCTGAGAAATACAGATCCGTCATTCTCAGCTTGGTAATCAGTCCTAGAAAGGTAGAATTATTGAATCCCTTGGTAAGAATATTTGCAAGCTGGTCTTTTGAAGAGACATGGTCGATACATATAAGACCGCTGTCTAATTTCTTCCTTTTATGAAATGTTTGTCCACTTCTATATGCTTGGTCCTGTCATGTTAAACCGGATTGTGAGCTATATTGATTATTGATTTGTTGTCACGGTGTAGCTTCATGGTTCATTCCCACTTAATCCTTAGGTCTTCTAGAATTATCTTGATCCATAGTAGATCACATATTTCTAAGGTCATAACTCTGTATTCTTCTTCTGCGCTAAATCTTGCCACCACATTTTGTTTCTTACTTCTCCATGTAACAAGATTTCCTCCAAGGAATGTGCAGTATCCTGTGATAGATCGTCTATCTACTGGGTGATCCTGCATAATTTGCATCAGTATATGCTTCTGAGGTTATTCCACAGTCTCTTCTGAAGAATCATTTTACCAAGATTTCCCTTAAGATAGTGCAGTATTCTGTCTACACCTTGCATGTAAGTCTGCTTTGAATTTTGCATGAACTAGCTGACCATGCTTACAACAAATGCTATATTTGGTCTGGTGTCGAAAAGATAGATCAATTTTCCCAAAAGTCTCTGGTAAGCTCCTTCATCTACATTTAGATCTTATTTAGCTTCACCCGATTTGAGATTTGATTCTACTAGTGCTACTGTCAGTTTACAAGCTAATTTATCTATTGGGATTATTCCACAGTCTCTTCTGAAGAGAATTCCTTTACCTAGGTTGCCCTTAGGATAGCGCAGTATTCTGTCTACAGCTTGCATGTGAGTCTACTTTGGATTTTGCATGAACTAGTTTATCATGCTTACAAAAAATGCTATATTTGGTCTGATGTGGGAAAGGTAGATCAATTTCCCCACCAATCTCTGGTAAGCTCCTTAATCTACATTTAGATCTTTAGCTTCACCCAATTTGAGATTCGATTCTATCAATGTTGGTGCCGGTTTATAAGCTAGTTTATCTATTTATTTAAGAAGATCATTAATGTATTTTTATTGTGAAATGAAGATTTCTTTGCTGGAATAGGCCACTTCAATTCCTAGAAAATATTTTAATCTACCAAGATCTTTAATTTCAAGCTCCTTTGCAAGACAGTTCTTTAGAATTATTTTCTCCTTTTCATCATTCCCAATCAAGATGACATCATCCACATAAACTAATAAAATTGTGACTTCACCTGAGTCTGAGTGCTTGAAGAATAATGTATGGTCTCATTGGCTCTGTCGATAACCATTAAGTAGTATGACTTTTGAGAATCTTCCAAACCAAGCTCTAGGTGACTGTTTTAGCACATATATATCCTTTTTTTTAACATACACAATTTGTTACCCCCAGATTATTCCTTGAATCATAGTGAAATCTCCATAAATATTTCTTCCTCCATGTTCCTGTGTAAGAATGCATTTTTGACATCCAACTATTCCAGATGCCAGTTATAATTAGTTGCTAGTGAGAGCAGGATCCTCACAGTGTTCATCTTAGCCATAGGTGCAAAAGTTTTCTGGTAGTCAATCTCATACGTTTGGAGTGCACAATTTCGCCACCAGTCTTGCTTTATACATTTCTAGTGTACCATTAGCTTTATATTTTACAAAGAACACCTATTTGCTACCGACTGGTTTTTTTCCCTATTGGTAGGTCAGTGATCTCCCATGTATTGTTCTTTTTCAAGGCCTGCACTTCATCTTTCATGACACTTTTCTAATTTTCATCAGATAAGGCCTCAGAAATATCATTAGGAATATGAATATCATTTAGTATAACTAGAAAATTTTTGAGTGAATGTGAGAAGTTATTGAATGATACAAAGTTAGTTATGAGGTACAAGGGAGGTTTTTTTGGTGAACTTGTATTTACCTCAGTTTCAGGAGACGGATCAGAATCTTGGATATGCTCTGGAGCATAATTTAGATTTGTGCGCCTTGAATACACTTTATCAAACCTTGTATTATCCATAATAGCTTTGTCCTCAATTTTTCTGACTTTGATTTTAGGTTTAGGTGGATTGGTTTGAGGTAGAGCTGAAATGTCATGGGGTTAAGCTCACTTTTCTCATCTTCCTCAATTTCGGTCTTCCCTTGAGATGAGGTTTTGTGAAATAAGATTTTTTTTCATCAAAAGTAATGTCGGCATGGTCTTATTTGAGCATGACCTACTTAAATAAAGCGATTATTTTTTTTAGCCGACCCCACATAGTAGGACAAAGGCTTGATTTTGTTGTTGTAAAAGTAACGTCAACAGATACAAAAAATTTTCTTGGTAGAGAGATGATAACACTTATAACCTTTCAGGGTGGATGAATATCCAACAAAGATACATTTGAGTGTTATTGGATCTAATTTTACTCCATTTTGACCGTAAATGTGAACATAGTCAATGCACCCAAAGATTCTGGGTGTGAGGTTATTATGTGTTTGAAATTCAGGGTAAAAAGATGATAGAATATTCATTGATGTTTTTAGTCCCAAGGTTATTGAAGGTAGTCAGTTTATGAGATATGTGGCGGTCAGAAGGGCTTCCCCCTAATAGGATTTAAGAACATTATGGTGGAATAGAAGTGCATGGGTGGAAGCTAGAAGATGGCCATTTTTTTCTTTCTACAACTCCATTTTATTGTGGGGTATGTCGGTATGAATGCAGGAAGACTCATGAATGATATCTTTCTTTTGAAAGTAGGATGATAGAGTTTGGTAAAAATAGTCTTTGGCATTATCAGAATAAAATTTTCTTATTTTTATCCAGAATTGATTTTGGATCATGGTATAAAAAAATAGGAAGAATGGTGCTCACATCGGATTTATTTTTAAAGAGAAAGATCCAAGAAATTCTAGTGCAGTCATCAATGAATGATACAAACCATTAGGCCCCTGAGATGTTAGTAATTTTTTATGGTCCCCAGATATCATTATGAATAAGGTAGAAAGAAGTATGACCTCTCTCAATTTTGTTTGGAAAAGAAACTCATTTATGCTTTGCTAACTTACAAGTTTCACAATGAAAAGATTCATTTTCCAACTTATAAAAAAATTTTGGGTACATATTTTTAAAGACATCAAAAGATGGATGACCTAATCTAAAATGATGAAGTTAAATAGTATATTTTTTTTTTAATTAAATAATGATAGCATAGAATAGTCATTATTGATAATAATGGATTTGTTCAGCTTTTCCACATAGTGCAGTCAATCTCTCTCCTTAGCAAGTCCAATCTTCTTTCCCGGTCTCTGGTGCTGAAATTAGCAAGTAGGGTTAAATAGGACTTGAAAATTATGATCACTAGTAAGTTTTTGTATAGAGATTATGTTTGTGCATAAAGGTACATAGAGCACATTTTTTAGAGTGAAGGAGGGAGATAAAAGTGTATCTCCTTGGCCTATTATTGTGGTAAGAGAACAATCAGCGGTGATGATTTTCTTATCACTCAGGCAAGGAGTATAGTTGATGAAGTAGGAAATTGAGTGTGTCAAGTGATCTATGACTCCTGAGTTTATGATTCATACTCCTTTCAAATGATTTTTAGAGGCACATAATCCAATGGATATACAAAATTTACCTGAAAGTGCAAGAGAAAAAAATGCATGTGGTTTTTCAAGTGATACAAGGAGTTGTTTTAGCTTATCAATATCTTCTTTGTTGAGCTCTCTGAAATTGGACCGTGTTTATAGATTGTGCTGACTTGTTGTAGTGTTTAGCTTGTGATGTTCTCTTCGTCTACTTCTTTGATTCCACTCATTACTTGGGGGCTTTCCATGTAACTTCCAGCATGTCTCCTTGTGTGTCTTAATTTCTTGTAATAATTGCACCAAAGGGAGCCTTTGTCTTGAGGTTTTGATAAATCCTTACCTCCTTCCTTCCATGACGCCTATTTCGCTACCACCATTGTAGAACCTTCAATAATCTTTGGTTCTAGCATTACGCCTCGTCAAATTTCCTCAGGACGAATAAGAGAAATGATATCATTTAATGAAAGTGTCTCCTCTTTATCAATGACCTAAACTCTAACTTGGTCAAACTCTGTATTTAATCCTGCAAGAAAGTCATACAGTCTATATTTCTCAATAAAGCTTTTTAGGATAGCTGCATCTTCTGGACACTTGGTCTCTACACATCTGTAGTGATTAAGTTCTTGTCGCAAGCTTTGAAGAAGAGTTACATATTCAATCACAGTCTTGCTTTCTTGTTTTGTGCTTCCCACCTTGACTTCATTTTCAAAGATTTGTATAGCATCCTGAGCTTTTGAGAAGGTTTGCCTAGTGGCATCCCATATATCTTTTGTAGTAGATAGGAACATGAAAGTATCGCTAATATCTAGAGTCATGGAATTTCATAACCATGACATGATTATGGAGTCTGCTTCATCCCATGCCCAAAAATTAGGATCTTTTTCTTTTGGCCCAACCCCAAATAGGTGATTCGTCTTTCCTTTTCCTTTCAAATAGGTCTTCATAAATTGAGATCACTTCAAATCATTCTTCCCATTTAAGCGATAAGAAGGTTATATATTTTGGAGATCTCCTCTTCCTTGGTGCACCATATAGTCCTCCATTTGGTTAAAGCATTGGAAGTAATTTGCTTCAGACATTGTGGTGGCAACGGGAAACAATGAAGGTTATATCAAACAGGGCAGCAATGAAGACTGTGTTGGTTATAGATAGGATAACAACAACAACAAAGGAAGGTTGTCCAGACTCCATACAGAATAATTTCTCTGGCGATGAAGGCCCAACAGTACAAAAAATTCAGAATTCCGGCAATGACAATGAAGGCTCTGATACCATGTTAAATTTAGACATTTGGAGAGGGAAAAAGCTTAATTTTATTGCACAAACTTGTGCCTATTTATAGATCACTACAATATATGTTAATAAAGAAACAAATAATTACAAAATAATGCATAATTGCTCTAATATAATCCTTCCTAAATTAGTCATCTAAATATAGAAGGAGATCAGCGTGATCCAGCTGAGCCTCCCACGAATTCCCATCTTAATCGTGGGATCAAAATGCCAAGGAACGCCTAGGATTTAATAGGTGAGCCACCCACGTATTCTCATCCTAGCCATGGGATCAAAATGCCAAGGGATGACTGGAATTTAACTAAGATGAGTATTAAAAGACATAGTTAAGTAGTTTGGTTACTTACAATAGGTGGAATGAAAAATAATAAGCAGATTATATGCAATTCGTGAAATGATTATGAAGAAAAAAAAGGAGAAACCAAATATAACATGACTAAGTTGCACAAAAAGACTACTGCAACAAAAATCATATAAAAGCCTCATGAATAAATATAGAAAAATTCTCCAAGTAGGACAGAGTAAAAATTAGTTAAATTATAAGGGGATATGAGTAACACTTTAAAGATATGTAGCAAAAGACATAATTATGAAGTTTAGTCATTGACAATAGAACTACAAAGGGCTAAGATGAAACAATAAAGGGATGAAATTAATTTGATTGGATTGGGAAAGGAAAAAAAGAAGACCAAATGTAACATGGCTGGAACTTTTATAGAAGGATTGGTACAAAATAGATCATGTAAGACTTAACATGAATACAAACAACAAAAATATCAAGCCTTTATCCTAAACGTGGGGTAAAACTTAACATGAATGAATAGAGAAATTCCACTGATCCCAAATAGTTGGGATAATGCTCATGAAGATTTTTTTTTTTTTGCAAGTTTCTTAAGTTTTCTTAAGGCTGTAAATTTATTGAGAAAATAACTAAAAAATGGATTATCAAGTAAAACGCTAATAAATCTAGTATAAACTCCAAAACATGAAAGCTTTATTGAGGGTAAAATGTAACAAGGACCAAATAAAAAATAGATTTAGCTTCAAAATTGTCATACAACTTGAGGTTATAATTAATTCTAAACAAAAAAAGTTTTTGAGGGTTATGCATGTTCTCTTCAGATGTGCATGTATCGAAAGAACAAAAAAGAAATAAACATAAAAGAGAATTATAATGTATCTAACACATAAACATCATAGCGCCAATATATACAAGTGCTAAAAATTCAACTTTAACCATCGAAAAATAATAAATTTCAATGGAGTTAGAAAATCTTGTACTAAAGTGCCTTGAATTATTAAACAAATAAGGTCATTCAATTTGATATAGATATAACACAATGGTTTACAAGTGCCTGACAAACATACGGAGAATTACAAGTGCCTGACAAACATACGGAGAATCAAAACTATGGAGAAGACAATCATACGAAAATTCAAAACTAAGGACAAGCATTGCATGCTACTAGGCATCTGAGAAAGTTTAGGAGTTATAATAAACGAATGTATAGATAGAATGATTGGCAAGCACCATGATTACGATTTGTTCAGGCATGCATAGTACTGCTAAACAGATAATATGATTCATAGAAAACCTTTTCTTTTCGAATGAGTTTGCATCCTTCAAGTGGACCCATATTTTGGAAAACTTCTGCAAGAAGAGCTTCTGTGACTTGGGGATGGATATTGCCCACAAACCTAGTTATGATCATGCAATAAGAATATCAGAAGCAAACACAAATAAATAGAAGCATGCAAGAATAAGTAGCACATTTCTCATAATAATGATCAAAACACAACCAAGAACAAAATAAATAAATTATTTTGAATGAAAAGAATATCAACATGTCTAAAGCGAATAGCTAAAGGTTACTTCCAGACATAAACAAAGTAAAACAGCAAGTCAAACTTTCTTCGAAGAAATGCTTAATTAAATGTCCACAATTGCCATTGAATGTCCACAACTGACCAATACTAGTAAGAGGAAAGAAAGAAAAATAACAAAAAGGGTCTATTAGAAAACAGAACTACTTCAAAACACTCACACACTGCGGCAAGTAGATGGATCAAAACCAGGGGGGAGATTGCCACTTGGAACAGGCTCCATCTGCAAAATGTGGAAGTAAAAAAGAAGAAATGAAAAAAAAAATAAACCTAGAAAAAACTAAATGCACTCCTACATCCAATAAAGAAACAAGAAAAGATCCTACTAATATAAATAAAATTTCTGGTCTAATCGCAAGATTCTACTCATTAAAGGGAAGGATTAATACTTGTAACAGTTTTTTAAGCAACAGAAAACAATCAGAAGTACTAACAAGAAAAATATGGCAAGCATTTGTTCTGCTTCATTTGATTGATGTGAAATTTGGCTAAGGTGAAATGAAAAAGTCAACACTGAATAAAGCACATACAAATCATAAATATTTTTCCAGCAAAACACAAACTGGTCAAACATATAAATAGCAAAATAACCCTCAAATATGCATAATGAGTTCGTGCACAAAAGGGTGCACATAAATTCACCATTGCATAGAAGCTAGAAAGAGCAAAAATAGAAATACCACCATTCAAAGGTGACGCCACCAAATCACAAATAGGCTTCTTTTTGTTAGAATGAAAGAAAATCATTTTGAAAATACGTAGCCTGTAAGTGATTCTAAAAGAAATACCACTAACATAAGTACCTGTTGTAGATATAAATCTTAGGAGCATAAAAGAAAACTTCACGAGAAATAATTTTTCCTAGAGCAAGATGGAGGAACTCAAAAGCTGAAAGTTGTTAAAATTTCAAGATAAGTTGCTAATAAAGTCAACATGGAATTCTTAAGTTGAGTCAATCATATGGGGGTTAAGATAGTTAATTCTAGTAGGAATATATGATTTACACTGGTATGGCAAACCTAATAATATTTGCGAGGTACGAATATATAATTCTAGTAAGAATTTTCGGGTTTATTAGTTGAAGAATCAAGGTAAAATGGGCGAAAGCTTTGCAAAAGAAAACCTCATCATGAGATCCTCATGCAGCGCTCAAGAATGATAGGAGGATGAAGGATCATAAATCAAACCCGAATACTTGGGATAAGGTTAATGATGATGAGCAATTTAATCAAAATAGAATTAATTTATTTTTCATGAATGGTGAGAACAAAGCACCTCTACAATGTCATTTCAATCAACATAAAACTAATTAAATACAAATTCAACAAGATCAGCACCAGATATTTTATTGTGCACAAACAAAATGCTTATACTATGGGGCATATTATAAGCGACATCTAAGGGTGGACAGCAAAACAAGTTAAAGTAATAGAAAGGGAGGTAAAAATACCTTATTTTGTGTTCGATTCAGCCTAAATAGATGTTTTAGTTAACGCTAAACTATTTTGTGTGCATGCCCTTCACAAAATCCTCGTAAAATAATTGGTGCGTTTGATTTGCAGAAATTTAGCAAAGATGATAGTGAGAGATGCGGTGAGAAATTGAATGATAATGCAGATTTCATCATTATTTTATCTTCCACCTAGCAAAGATCGAACAAAGCTGTGCAAACAGTGAAGAGAGAAAATGCCGTGATATTATCAAACAAATGCTCAAACGGATAATAATTGTGACATTGAAAACAAACTTCCTCAATATAGAATAGAGAAGAACCATCAGAAAAAATAAAAGTAATAATAACTGGAAAGCTTCTAATGTCAAATCTTCTAATGGGACAGGGAGATCAGAACCTGTGATATGGCTGCGAGGACGCCAGAATGGTAGAGCTGCTGCTGCTGCTGCTGCATAAGAGCCTGCTGCATCAGAGCTTGCTGCTGCTGTTGCTGCTGTTGTTGCTGCTGCTTTATCCTCTGATTCATCTTCCTCCCTCCGAAGAGGCGACAAGGGGATCACCGGAGCAAACCCCAGAAAAACACGATTGGATCGATTCGAATCCCCTT